>CAMTDV010000018.1:100902865-102330365 GCA_947069175.1 Scalesia atractyloides
TACTTACCGAGCGTTCATAAGCATGAACATGACCAGCAAACACGACGTCAACCTTGTATTGAACAAACCTTGGCTCGAACATAATTCGCATGGTCTCGCCTTCCATATAATGGTAGGTGTTGCTATTGTACCATGGTGAATGCATAAGAACAATCAACCATGGAGTTTCACTTCTATTTACCTTTTGTAACTCTTCCATAAGCCACATATATTGAGGGGTGTATGTTCCTACACCAAATAATTAAATGTAATCATTTTATAGTTCTATCATTTATGTCACTTTTTTTTTGATCTTTTTTTTAATAGCCAACGAATAATATACAAGCCTGGTCACTTTTTTTTTGTAGGTGGTCATATTAAGAAATATATCTGCTAAAAGTATGAATAATGTAAGTGTTACCGTATGCTGAATAGGAAGACAATACAATGATATATGCCGAAGCTCTCTTGATTGAGTACCAAAGGGGTTCGGTGCTCCTCGAAGCGTTGAAAGGGACATGATATCGATGGAGAAAAGGCTTAAATGGCTTGTTTTCACCCTATATCAAGCAATGCATCATTTAAGAATGTGTCATGTTTACACATGTTTAATCATTTTTAAGATAGGTGGCAATTTTTATTTTATGTTGTTTACTTACAAAGCTAGGATCATAATCAAGTTCATGGTTTCCGGCGGTCCAAATCCAGGGTTGATACGCAACGCTTCTTTCAACAAACCTTGCCCAACTATCCCATCTCCGGTTATCATGATACGGGTAGTGATCGGCATAAGATAAATCTCCAATATACAACACTGACTCCCCTTTGATAGGGTTCATCTCATAATGTGTAAGCGTGATGTTCGAATCATATGTTTGACCAAGATCCCCTACACGAAGTCAACTTAGTTAAATAAGCCGTATTTTTGCCACAAAATCTAACTCCAACAACATACCGATGATTCCAAACGTGTAGGCCACATCTGGACCGACTGCCGGAGGGGTCACAAACCAAAATGTCCTTGTTGTATGATCAATCCCAACCTCATAATAATACTTGGTATTAAACTGCAAGAGAATTACTAAGAATGTGATGATAAAACAAAAATAAAATTTTTAAAAATATGTTACTACATTACATAATGATCTAAAAAATAAAGGGGTTGAAGATTAACCTCTAAGTTTTGGAGGGTGCAATGATGTATGTAACCAGAGGTGTAATTGTAGTACTTGTAAGTGGTGATTTGGCCTGTGGCTTGGTCCTTTTGAGTGCCATTTTGAGGCCAGTAGAGAACTGTACTTGAACCCGGTTCATCCATTGTGACCCATGAACTATCACTGCTTTTCCCACATGATCTCCTTGTGTTATATGAACCTTAAAAAGTGGAAAAGGTCATAATGACATATCCTGTTATTTTAAATGCAAAAGGTTTCAATTTTATTAGTATGATTCACATATTTGTTGATGAGTAAATTGTCAAAATCGTCCCTGAGGTTTGGGCATTTTTGTCGGTTTCAGGGATAAAAAATCTCAAACCTCAGAGGCGATTTTAGCAAAAAAGTTGGACGTTTGGATGAAAGTGACAAATTAGCCCAAAATTGAAGAGCAATATTGTACAAAAAAGATATTTTGAATGAAACTGACAACCGTGCCCAAACCTCAGAACGATTTTTTCATTTTACTCTTATTGATTATCTCGTGTAAATTTATTAGTAGACGCTTAAAAATTTAGTGTTATTAGTAGGCCTGCACTTTTTTTAATCCAATCCTACCAATTTACCAACTCGTTTCTATTCCATCTTGACCCTGTAGTCAACCTTTTTATTCGACCCATTTAGTTCAAAAGGTACAATTGGCCCATTTTTACACGACTCATTTTCAACACCAGCAAAGGATAATACATCCATCGCTGTTTGGTATAACTTATATATGATTTGCTCGAGTGGCGGCTCAACTGTTAAAAAAATTATAAGTTAAAGCTTGGGCACATATTTATGGGCCCCCGATTGTTATAGTTTAAGTTAGTTAATTTTCATGTTTTGATAATGAAATCAAAGAATCTATATGCCTAGAAGGATTTTCTTTTCACTAAAACTCACTTCAACACTAATAATACTATAAAATGTGTGTCATCGTATTCCAACGTGTTATGAATCTAAGCAAAAATCTGAACATAAAATCCACTTTAGGCCCAAAATAATAAGTCGGCCCTAATTCGTTCATGCCAAACTAAAGTATTTTCATTTGTTAAACCGCGTATATACTCAGGCAAATAACCTAGTTAAGAATATATTAACATTAGTATGATCATCACCTGTTGAGGGGCATTATAGCCAGAAGGAACCTTAAAGACATCACTATCAAAAGGCATGTCTATGCTTCTCTCTTGATTCCTAACAAAAGAGCTTGTAACACCTCCATTAGAGAGCAACAACAAACCTCCATCATCCACAGCCAAAACACACAAAACTGCAAGCAAAAACCACTTGCATAATCCCATTTTCTGTAAGTAAATAACACACACTAGATGGTGTTCTTGGTGAACTCATGAAGGATGATGCTTATAGGGTTTTTCAAAGTGTGTGATACATCCAAAGTGTTGGATATTGGCATGAATCACTACGGTGATCTCGAAGTGGGATGTATTGTACCGTTTTCTGTTTTTGTTTTTTGTTATTTTTTTTTGTTTCTGTTGTATCATTTAAATATTTCATAAGTTAACAATATTATTGTTTGACTTATTGTCATTTTATATTATATAAAAAACTGGATGGCATATTTTTAAATTTACTACTATTACAAACTTTGAGATATGTCACTACCATATTTTATCAAACAATTTTTTTTAATGTTCATCCTTCAATCAAAGAAATATATTTAAGAGGTTTCCAAAAAAAAATATAAAATCATTGGTAAACCGTGTTTTTTCATATACTGAAACCATAGGTTATCACAATTAACCAAGTTTTATAATTATCATATGGTATACGATAATCCATCACCTAAAAAACATTAAAAAAATATATATGACTATATTTAATTCTGATAAAATTATGACCAATATTAATTTATAACCGTCTAATTGGGTTATAAATTATGAAAGTAATCTTGCATATATTTAATTCATGTATTAGAGTGTAACACATATGGTTTTAATTTTTGTTTTCTCATTCAGGGATCTTCTTGAGCTCTATAAATTCACGAAGATCTCAGATCAGGCAAAAGACGCGTTGCATGCTATTGTCATTATTGGTTGTTGGAGCTCGTGGAGGGCAATGAACAATCTTAGGTTTTCAAGTAAATGAGCTAGGATTGAGGATATCATTAGTGAAGTTAAGGTTGTGAGGGTTTTTTGTGGTACAATAGTAGATCGAATCATAAGGATATTTTCTTGGAAACTTGGTGTAAATTTGCTTTTATGTATATATATTCATAGTTGTTTCACCGGCCCGATTTAGGTCGGTGGTGTATTTTAATGAAGTTTACCATTAAAAAAAGTATTATGGAATTGATATCATCATGAATTATATCTGGATTACTTTAAAATATATCTATCAAACTATTTAAATATATATATATATATATATATATATACTAGATTATAGACCCGTGTATTACACGGGTTTGAGGATAAAAATTATATAACTTAATAATACATGATCGAGATAGGTGTCATATTTACTTTTTTTAATCAAGTGTCACAAATATATATATGGTAACATATCATATTTACTTTGGTAACCATTTCATTTCCTCAATTATGTGATTTTATGGGCCTTTCTAAACTATTTTGCACGTTTCTATTTGTTTAGCTAACGAAACATTCTTATAAATATATCTAATCATTTTTTATAAGTCGTACGTGATGTAACAATTATGTTCTCATCTAACTCTCCATTATGGAGTTTCTAAGGCAATGTAGATACACGTTTGCTTTATGCTACTACTACTCTTTTTTTTACATAGCTTTGCTTTGTTATGATTTGATTATGGTTATATTTTCGTTATGGATAACTTTTACATATTATTGTAACTTTTTTTATAAATATATTTTATTTTTTCTCAGATACATTAAACATAACATCAAAGTGGTTAATTATGAAATTGCATTGACCATATATTAAGATTTAGACGAAGTCACGACCAAAAATAAAGTTTCATGATTGGCTACCTCTATTGCCTTCAAGTTGTATGGTTGAAAATAACTTAGTTATGTAAATCTGGGCATATATTTTTAAATTATATAATTTTAATTCTCAAATCCGTGCAATACACAAGTTAATAACCCGTGTAATTAACAGTAAAATTTTTAAATAAAACTTATATTGAACATAGAATAAAATAAATACGTTGCAACACTATACTCAGAATTTTGTAAAAGTCGTTCTAAAAAGGAAAAATAAATAAATTAATATGATCTTGGAACTTTTAAATATAAAAAAAAATTAAAAAAACATATAGATTAATAATAATAATCACACAAATAAATTTCCTAAACTAAATTTACTTACGTACAATATAAAAAAATTAAAAACATATAAATTAATAATAATAATAATAATAATAATAATAATAATAATAATAATAATAATAATAATAATAAATCACACAAATAAATTTCCTAATCTAAATTACTTACATTATCTTGATTTCCCCACATTCATTTAAAATATTAATTTATATCATAGCAAAATATATATATATATATATATATAATATATTTATTTGAAATCTTTTATTAATAGTTAGCTATTATACTATATTATATTGTTTTATACATTTATATTAGTTATAGATAATTATTAATTAAATTTGAATTTATACATTTATCTCTAACTATATTAATTAATACTATACTATATTATATTATATTAATTATTATTAAAAGTGAGAAGCCACTAGAGAATGACACGTATACAAAAGAATTTTCATTTATTAGTATAGAAATATATGTTATCTTGAGGGAGAAGGAGATGTTGTCAGGATACATACTTTGGAATGTTTTATTAAAGAGTAAATTGCACAAAACATCCTTTATGTTTCCTTAAACTTGCAGGTTGCAGCCTTAATGTTTTAAAGTTTCTAAAAACAACCTTTAAGTTTATTTTTGTTGCGGGTTCAATCCTTTACAGCTAACCACGTTATTTTCTTCAGTTAAGTTTCCTCACATGCATAACATGTGAGGGTATATTCGTCATTTTGGTTGATCTTCCACCCACGTCAATTATAAGAAAAAAGAATATTTAAGGTTTAACCTATTTTAAAAAAATTCTAACCGCAGGGACTAATGTGCAATAAAACCAAACTTTAAAAAACCAAACACGCACTTTTCCGGTCTTCTTCTCCGGCGACTTCGTCGGATTCCGGCGAACCCGGAATTAAGATAGGAATCTTGTTAAGCTAGCCCACTAAGCTGTAAAGATTAACACAGATTTTGATTATGCCAATCAAACTCTTCAGGATTATCATCAGTTGGAAGAATCGGCGCCTTATTCGCATCAGACGGAAACGAAAAACGACTCTTCAACCTTAGATACATCTCACGGAACTCCGATGCCGTCAAATTAGAGAACTTCGTAACACCGTGTTCAGTAGTCGGATCCAGCAACTTGTGACGCTTAGGACGCCGCAAGTTAGACTTAAACACTATCAAACGGTAATCGTGCTCCTCTGTAGTCGCGTACGTTTTACCAAACTTTGTTTAAACTAGGTTAAAACTTAAATATTCTTTTTTTATAATTGAAGTGGGTGGAAGATTAACCAAAATGATGAATATACCCTCACATGTTATGCATGTGAGGGAACTTAACTGAAGAAAATAACGTGGTTAGCTGTAAAGGATTGAACCCGCAACAAAAATAAACTTAAAGGCTGTTTTTAGCAACTTTTAAACATTAAGGCTTGAACCTGCAAGTTTAAGGAAACATAAAGGATGTTTTGTGCAATTTACTCTTTATTAAAAGTTGAATGTTGTCAGGTGATATTCTTCGGAATGTTTTATTAAAAGTAGAATGATTATGGTGTAATCGTGATTGTTGTTATTTTAAAACATGTATCTTTATTGAAAGATTAAATGTTTCTTAATTTTCACTGCTAAATATATGATATTTTTTTCTTTATTCACCTAATACACGGGTTATAACCTAGTAAATCTAACTTATAATAAAAGGCATCAAATAATGGCACATGGCATTCTCTCCTTCAACCTCGTAAATTTTATTTATATTTATTTAAGTTCTCTTATTTAATTTATTAATAACTAGGTTATAAACCCGTGTATCACACGGGCTGATTAAAGAAAAAAGTCATACGGTTAGTACCGAAGTTTAAGAATTATAAAACAATATTTTTAAGACAATTTTCAAATATCGGAATAATTTTGTGTCGTATATGATCAAACCTTGTGATGTTTACCAAGTTTATGAATATGAAACATTTAATCCATCTATAAAAATCCATGTTTTAAAATAAAAATAATCACAATTGCACCATAATCATAATAAAAAAAAGCTTAGCCATTAAAAAAAATATTTTTTTATAAATTTTGTTTTATGTAAAGGCATTCGTAGACTATACAAAGAACCTAATTTAACGATCATTATTTTATATTTAAAATCTAGAAATCAAATTATTATTTACTGGCGACTCAATACCGGCGTGTCGCCGCTATTACCAATAGCGGCGCAGATCGTATGCATTACCGGCGACGCTATGTCGCCGCTATTAGTCCTTATTCTTGTAGTGCCAACAACAAATTACAACCCGATATACATTTACACTAAGCTATGAATTTAATATATTAATATGTCTGTAAAGTTAAAATAATCGACTTTAAATAATAAATATTTAAATTTAATATGATCAATAATTTAGTATTATATAATAAGGATATAATCAATAATTTTAGTATTGTATAATAAGCATTAGATTTCATTTAATACTATCTTTCAATTGAGAATAGATGATCAAGTTTATCCTCAAAATTTTAAATTATTTAATTTAATCAATAATCGATTTTCCATGATAAATATACAAATCCTTGTAATACACGGATATATAATCTAGTAAATAAAATAGAGAGGAAACCAAATCGCATCAATTTCTCTTCTATCTTTTTCCTTATCACTACACAACTAACTCACAACATAGACCGGGACTTCGAGACATATCGTTACTACTAAATCTCTTTGTGTCTGTAAAATATTAATAATATGAATAACAAATAATCTCTACACAATCTCACTATTTTATATACCTTCATCCCTCTGCTCACGATTTCACAGCAACTTCTTTCCCCATATTTAATTTCGGTTTATATATATAATGGGGAATATAAACAAAAAACCACAACAAAAATCAAAACATGAAGATCAAGACTCACCATCATCATCATTATTGCCCTTCACTTGCGAGATTTGTATCGAACCGGTGACACTTCCTAACACAAAATTTGAGAACAGTAATAGATGTGTTCACTCCTTTTGCATGGACTGCATGATCAAGTACATCCACCTGAAGGTCGAACACAACGTATCCGACATCAAATGCCCAGCTCTAACCTGCGATCACTCACTCGACCCGTTATCATGCCGCCCAAAAATTCCACACCAACTGTTTAACAAATGGTGCGACGTGCTTTGTGAGTCCGCGGTGCTAGGGTTTGACAGGGTTTATTGTTCGAATAGAGAGTGTTCGGCTTTGGTTGTTAACGAGTGCGGTGGTGGAGGTAGTTTAAAGAGATGTGTGTGTCCCAACTGTAAGAAACCGTTTTGTTTTCGGTGTAAGGTTTTGTGGCATGCTGGTTATTCGTGTGAAGAGAGCGGTGAGACTATGGACGAGAATGATATCGCTTTTGGTGTTCTTTATGAGAGGAACCGATGGATGAGTTGTCCCGGGTGTGGACATTGTTTTGAGCGTGCTTTAGGTTGTGCCATTGTTCGATGCAGGTAAGTCTCTTTCACCTGTGTTTACATAATCGTCTTTTGTATCATAGTCAAAACTACATTTAGAAGTATCTATATTATGTAGTTATGATCAAGTTTATATTGAACAACTCTATTATATGTTTTTTTCTACAAAGTAAGAAAAAGAACAAACAAATAAAAAGCTTTAATAAGCAATTCAGATTTCAGACCATGTGTAGTGGGTGAGGAAGATAATGATCCCACTCTTTGGCGTTTTGCGCCATGTGACGGTCCAGTCAGCATGTGGGCACAATGGGACACTATCTTAAAACGGGTGTGATGATATAATGGCTCATTAATAATTACCCAATAATAATTATTTATTTTTTTTTAAAATAATGATATTTGACCTCTGAAGGGTCTTATTGGCCAACAAATCTTCAGTAGGCGTTTAAAAAAGGACGCCCCACCCAATTTTTTCAAAAAAAAAAACCGCCTCCAAGGACGATCGTGTGGCGTGAATGGGCGTTTTTTTGGGGAGAAAACGCAAAACCCCCACTACGGGTGGTCTCAAACACCCCTATATTCTATAATATGTATGGTTATGCAATTTTTATATCATTAATCAAACATAAAACAATTCTTATTTATTTCTTTTGTATCGATCATTATGGAGATTTTGATTTGGAATTAAACTTGGTACAGATGTGGCACTGATTTCTGTTATAGATGTGGTAAAAAGGTGGATCGCATTGGTGCAATTGTCTACCATCTTCCGAAAAATGGTTGTTGATTACTCCCATTTTCATCAATTGTGTGGTCACGGTTCTTTTTGGTGCATTTTTGTATCTTATTTTGTTTAGTTTACTATTATAAAAGTTTTCTTTTCATTAACAATCACTCCAACTCTAATATTCTTAATTATGCGCCTTTATGAAATCTTATTCGATAGTCCCCAATACATGATTCCAGCCTCAACTATGACAAGAATGATAATGATCTAAATACAAGTTCAATGTCTAGATATTTTAACACTGGTCACCTTGAAAATTTGACCGCCCTAAGATTTTTTAACATCGACTCCAAGAAAAAATTGATTTGAGATTTTAACTTTTAACTATGGTTGTAAAAATCCCGTCGAGGCTCCGAGTACTCACTATAAGGTAGACTGCCGAGGTCTGAGTATTGTTCGCCTAAGCCAATTACTCCCCGAGTAATCCCCGCCTAGGCCAAGTACTCTCAAATCCAACTAGGGAGCGCCTAACGACTTTTGCAACCATGCTTTTAACAAATATAAAAATATTTTAAACTAATTAACGCATATGCTAAATAGTAATTTGTTGTAAAAACAGGTAGGCGACGAGAATATTTGGGACGACAAAATTGAATAAGGGGCAGATCATCAGGGGCGGTCCTAGGGGTGGCAGGGAGGATCATCGACTAGGGCCTGATATTTCGAAGGGCACGTTATATTAAAATAAACTATATGTGTATGTAAAAAATTAATAGGGTACACACATACAAACACAAACATATGCCAACTTACAAAACTATTCTAATGGTTTAGATTAGTTTAGTAGTCCATCAGCATTAGGTTTAGACTTTTAGTGAGTCCAATACCCAATTTCGCTAACGCCTAAGTGTATGTTTTTTCAAGCTTGAACAGGGTACACGAATTCTCAGGGTTGGCCCTGCAGATCATACATGATCATCGTTATATTATTCTCAGATGACGGGATTATGTGGCCGGGCAACAACAAAACAACGAAAGTCTAAACCTTCATAACTTGAAATATTTGTATTATGACCTTTTCTTTTTGTATCTGTCGAAGAATAGTTGAAAGATTTGTAGTATGCCCTTTTTTTTCTACGTGTGTAAATAGATCTGAAAAAGCTACTATTTTGGTAGGTTCTATCAATCTTGAAAATTTAATAGATATAATTAGATGTTAGACCGTGGGGTATGGTGGAGCGGGGATTGGGGGCGTGGGTCGACACATGTCAATGGAGGGGCACCGCCGGTCACACCACAATTTGGTGGGTATGGTGGGGCGTGGCTAGGCCACGTGTATCTTTTCTTTTTTTTTTTAAATTCAATCGGTCAACCGCTTGGTCAACCAGCCTATAATGTTGGCCAATTAAAACGCGCCACCTCAGTTGGGTAGTCCCGCCCAACGTCGGGTGCCAAAGCCCCGCCCAAGGGGCCACGCCATAAGCCATGCCCACCCGGGGTGGTAACACCGGTGTTGCCCTCCGACCCACGCCCCAATCCCCGCCCCATACCCCACAGCCTTAGGGTGGAAGGAGTTCTTCTCATGTGGGGAGTGGTGAATTCCCAATCCAACCAATCTTCTCATGTCATATCAACTCCCTATATTTACTCCTCATTTTGCACTAAAACACTGGGATTACTCCCCACATGATAAACATATGTTTCTTAATAACAAAATAAATGTGATTGGTTGAAAAGGAGTGGGCCAATTGTTAACCCTCTCTCTCCTCCCTCTCTCTTCTTCCCCCCTCAGTGAGTGTTCCCCGAAATCCACTCAATCACCCACTTAAACAAATGATGGGGTGGTGTGCTGGTGTGTGTAACTAGCTTCCCCGCACTCCATCCCCCAAGGCACTCCACCCTTAAAAAAAGCTCTATTCACCTCAAAAGAAGTAGGAATATGTGATCTCAGAAAAAGAACCCAACGACGACTTTAGTGGCAAGGATGGCGGTGGAGACAATTGTGGATGGGGTGCAAGTTAACGGGTATTGGTGGCTGAGGAATGTGGAAGAACGCTTAGAGCATTCACATATATTCCACCAAATTGTGTGAGTGGAGTTTTTATAATTTAAAAATATAAAAAGTGGTTGTGAGTGAAGGATAAAGAAAATTGTTTGCTTTTATAAATTGTTTGTACTTAACAAAATAAAATAAATTTGGATTATATTTTACCAAAAGTTGTTATCTTTCAAAATACCATTTTCGCAAACTCAGCAAAGAAATCAACGCGTTTGGTCGTAGATAATTTCTAGCGCTTAGGGACAATATGTGAATAGTCTAAGCATTGTTCAGTGTCATTATATTCTACTCATGAATATGACACCGTGCTCTAGTCCATTAATGAAAACCAACATTTGTAAGCCGATCTCGAACTTTAGGGTTGATTAGACAATGCAGAGAATTAACGTGCTACTTTTGAGACTGTATAGGCCTACACGTTGATGTGAGTGTTTTAGTGTGTTGATCTAGTTAATTTAATTAATGACTCTTCGCACGATTAAATGTGTTTTATGATCAGAATACCCTTTGACCCTACATATAAGAAGTGTCACATGTCATCTCCACAATCTTTCTTGGCTACTTAGGCAAAACCTTTTTTAATGAATCCTTCCTGAAGGGGTATGGTCCCAAAAACCTTGCGCCAATCAAGGAAACCATACCCATTAATAACTTCTAAGAAAACTGCGCGCAGACTTCTTTGCCAAAATAAGATTTATTAGAACTCTGCGCCAAATATCCAAGAGAGGAAAGCGTCATTTAACTACCTTGTGCGGGCTCGCGCAAGGTTCAAAGTTAACCTTGAACTCTCTTTGGATAAATGCTTCATTTAACTACCTTGCGCGGGCTCGCGCAAGGTTCAAAGTTAACCTTGACACTCTCGTTTGATAATGCTTCATTTAACTACATTGCGCGGGCTCGCGCAAGGTTCAAAGTTAACCTTGAAAATTCTTGTTTGATAATGCTCCATGCACAAACCTTGCGCAGATATTTATATCAAAGCAAGCATCCACCAAACGTTGCGCTAAGCAGCAAGGAGAAGAAGGAAGATCAGTTAACTAACTTGCGCTTCTCGCGCAAGGAAACAGTAAATCCTGAGAAACTTTCCCTTAGCAAAATCCTTTACTTGGTGCAGAAGCAAAGGGAATCTTTTCTGTTGTAGCAGAATGTACACGTGGCGAATAATAGATGAGTAACAGCTGTGAAACCTTCTAGAAGCCATTAACACCCAATCGTGCAAGCATCTTTTCAGTTATAACCAATTGCCACATGGCAGTATCTGGACGGCTGAGGAAGATCACGGTGATGGCATGCTCACATTTATAAGATGTAGTGATCTCATGTTGACACGTGGCACCTCCCTAACCGCTGATGAGCTCACGATCCGTGTGCACTAACGGATTGCCAACAAACGTTAACGGAATAACAAAAGATTCTGTTAAAGTTAACAATCTCTCTTTTTGGCGCCAAACACCGGCTATAAATAAGTAACTTGGAGTTCAAGGAAAGGTATTCACTCTCAAGTACTCTTTCACTTACAATACTTACTTCCGACTACCTGTACTTATTCTCACGCCGGAGGGTGGTCATGGAGAGAACCCCCTTCTCCCGGTGGCGAGCTAACGGTGTTCTATTTTGCAGCATCAGCCGGAATATTGTTCTATTCATCATCCATCGTGAAACCAAACGGAGGGTTAACCCTTTTTATGCAGAGCCCATTCCATAGATCTACTTTGATTCCGGTCTAGTTGATCTAGGGTTTCTTCATTGGCGCCCACCGATCTCGATTCTTTCTCACCTTTCGTTTCGTTTCACTTAGATCTACAGCATCATGGCTGAGGGATCATCTTTTCAAGGTCCTCGATCAGGGATTCGACGATTGTTGTCGGACCTCAGGTCGACGGACAAATAGTTGAGGATTCTTCAGGCGAAGCTAATGCTCAGTATGATCCTAATCATGCGAGTATTCCTATAACGCCGGCGGCTCCTCAGGTTGATGTTACGTCGATTTTACCACTTGGAGAGACTCCATTATCGTGGTTAATCAAATCTCAAGCGACTCTAAACGCTATGTATGCTCAGTTATGTGCCCAAACCGGAACTTCAGCTTTTCAAGCTCCGGTTAACGCTCCTCAGGTCCGTGCTTCGCCGGCACCTCGAGTTTTGAGTTATAATACTCAAAGTCATGCTCGTTCCCCTTCGCGCATGCCTGAAGATGGAACAGAAATGTATTCTAAAACCAGGAATGATCCTGTTCATTCTGGTAATAGAAGGCAAGAAGACAACATTCAGCGTCGCGCATCTGTCCATTCTCGTTTGGGCCCGCGGTCTTCGCAGAAACGGGACACCCAACACGATGAGCTCGATAGAACCTATGAGGAAGGGGATAGTGCAAGTATTTTTTAATCGAATATCTGCAGATCATGCTAGTTACAGGCCAAAAGTACGCGCAGTATACAATCCAGAAGCTGAGCATGATTACAATTTGGTGTATCGCCCAACCGAAGCAGCTGAACAATCAAAGTTTACCAGAGAGATAGCACTGGCTCCGTTGGAGCGAGCGAAATTACCATCCAACGTTGGAAAGTTTAACGGTTTGACCGACCCTGATGATCACATGCGCCTCTTTACCGGTGCAGGGTTACTTGGGTGCTGGACATTGCCAATGTGGTGTCACCTATTTGTACAGACCCTTACCGGTGCTGCGCGCCTTTGGTTTGATAATTTGCCGGCAGGTAAACTTTCCTTTTGGAATGACTTAAAAGAGAAATTTCTTACACACTTTAGCCAGCAATGGCGATACGTGCGCGACTCCTCTTTATGAACATCTGGCGGAGGGACGATGAAAGCCTCGAAGATTTTATAACGCGTTACAATAAAGAGGTGTTGGAGATTGGAGATGTCCATGAAGACCTTATACGCGCGCAGTTCAAGTATGTGGTAAGGTGCGACGAAATGATTAAAGTGTTGTCCGGTACAACTGGCCTTCCAAAAAACTGGGAGAAACTCATGGCGGCAGCCAAGGTCTACGCCCAGACTGAGCGCAACTTAAGTTCTAACCGGCCAGCTCCGCCTCAGAATCGCCCGCAAGACTTAAGTAGAGGTAGTCGCAAGTATAAGAGAAATTGGAAAGAGTCAAGTCAGAATTCGTATTTTCCTTATTCACCAATTGATGCGCGAGCAACAATCAACAAGATAACAACTCAAAAAGCGATTAAGCAGGAGAATAGGGAACGTTAGTGAACTCCCTTAACGAAATCTCCGACTGAGGTTCTCCGCACTGAGAATTATCAGTTTAAACAGCCGCAGCCAATGAAAAACAAAAAAGGGCAAGACCCAAATTTGTTCTGTGACTATCATAGAGACACGGGCCAAACAACAGATAACTGCATCAGTCTACGCACGGAGATTGAAAAAGCATTAAAAGTGGGAAGCTTACACATCTAGTCCAGAATGTGCGCAAAGAGATTAAGCAGATTACGTGCGAGAACGAAGGGCCTAGCAACAAGAAAATGAAACAGCACGTTTCCATGATTCAAGGTGGATCATCGCGCAAGCGTAGCCTTCAACATTTTCAAAACAACACTTGGCGCGAACAGCAAGTCATTTTTCCTATCGTTCCAGGAGGTCCTCAAGAAGACCGGCCACCGGTATCTTTGGGCACTACCAAACAGACTAGATGTTTATAGATCCGGGTAGTTCCATGGATATCATGTATGAGCAGTGCTTCAAGCAACTAGATCCTGAGGATAAGGCATGCTTGGAACCAGTTGATTTTCCATTAACTGGGTTCTGCAATGAGGCTGTCTTTCCTCTAGGACAAATCCTTTTTCCTGTTACTTTATCTGATGGGAGGTGTTCTCGAACGAGTAACGTCAATTTCATGGTGATGCCGGCAAATTCCCGTCACGATGTACTATTAGGAGGCCGCACGCAACGTGATTTTAGTATGATTACCTTCGCTCCGCATGCTGCTTGTGGTTTTCCGACACCAAATGGTGTAGCTATACTTTATGCACGGAAAGAAATCATGTCAATTGAGGAACCAGTTATGAAGGCTGGCAAGACATTGCCAAGCAATGAACCAGAAAGGTGGGTACTCAACAATAAGTACCCTGAGCAGACAATCTTATTAGGGCCTGCAGTCAATATTGAAATTGGTGCAAAGCTTAAACTATTGTTGTTTCGCAACAAAGACATTTTCGCCTGGACACCTGCCGACATGGTTGGTGTCCCGCGCGACGTTGCAGAACATTGCCTGAATGTATTTCCATCAGCAGAACCAGTTGTGCAGAAAAAGCGCAGCCTCAGGTCAGAAAAGACAGAGGCAATGAACGAACAAGTCACCGAGTTATTAAATGCTGGTATTCTGTGCGAAGTCAAATACCAGACCTGGGTGGCAAACCCAGTCATGGTAAAGAAACATAATGGCGGATGGCGGATGTGCGTAGATTTTAAAGATCTAAACAAGGCGTGTCCGAAAGATTGTTATTCTCTTACTGAGATTGCCAAAAAGGTTGACTCATTAGCTTCCTTTCGCTGGAAATGTTTTCTAGATTGTTATAAAGGTTATCATCAAGTCTTGATGAAAAAAGAGGACGAAGATAAAACCACTTTTCGCACGGAGAAGGGCATTTTTTGTTATACCAAGATGCCTTTTGGTCTCCGCAATGCGGGAGCTACTTATCAAAGATTGATGGATACAGTGTTTGGAGATGACATCGGGAAAACTGTGGAAGTCTACATTGATGATTTGGTCGTTATGAGTAATTCAGAAGACACTATGCTAGACAACATCCAACAAACTTTTGATTCTATGCGCGAGGTAAATCTAAAGTTAAATCCCAGCAAATACTCCTTCAGCATGGAGAAGGGCAAATTTTTGGGTTTCATTGTCACCAAAGACGGTTTCAAAGTTAATCCCGAGAAGGTCGAGGCAATACAAAAAATGTCTTCTCCTACTACCATCAAAGAGATGCAATGTTTGGCTGGAAGGTTAGCTGCGCTAAACCGCTTCCTCGCCAATCATGCTACAAAATCTTATCCATTTATTCGAATTTTGCGCAATTGTACGAAGAGCAAAGAGTTCGCATGGACTCCTGAAGCTGATCAAGCTTTCCAGCAGATGAAAGATTGTTTAGTTCAACTTCCCACACTTACTACTCCTCGAGAAAAGGGTTACACATCTTAAGAGGTTTATTATTATTAGTTTAAACGATAAAAGCTTGCGGTAAGTGAAGCATGTTGTTTTCGGCCAAGTCGTACTGATTTAACATAAATACTTAGTTTAAGGTATATACTTAAAACATTCTTTTATCGGTTGAGATATATATATATATATATATATATATATAATTGCTCGTTGATTTATTTAGAGTCTAATCGAAATATTAGAAACCGAGACGCGAGACGTTTAACGAGTTTTATACGCAGTGCACGCCTAACTCCCCTACACCAAACCCTAAATACAAAAGCATCTTATTCTCCTTCTTCCTCATTTACACCAAAACCCTAGCCCCTTTTCTTTCCCTTCACAATACCTGCACATCTAGAGAGAGATGAAGACCGAGAGTGAGAGAGAGATGGAGACTGAGAGTTGAGAGAGAGATGGAGGCCGATTCTCCGGCCACCTACTGTAGCCACGCGGAGTGACGCACCTTTGGTGGTGCTTGGACGTCGACCAGAAGAAGAGAGAGAGGGAGAGACAGGGAGTTTGGTTAACGGCGGCGAAACTATGGTGGGCGCGTGGAAGAGCCACGGCTGAAACATCAGGTGGTATATGGCGGCTCATGGTGGAGTTTCGCGTCGGATTAATGGGGCAAGGGTGGTGGTGTACGGTTGTGGCGAGGGAGAAGCAGTGGTGTGTGGCACGGTGGTGGCTGGCTACAACGAACGAGTGGTGTGGTGAAGACGGAGTGGTGCAATGGCGGCGTCACTTGGGTTTCTGCCTGAACCCTTGCGACAGTGGTGGTTTTAGGTGACTCAGATGATAATGGTAGTTGTTTACAGCAGTGGCGACTCTAAAGAAAGGTCCTCCGATGATCTAGATTCGGTAAGTGCACTTCTAGTTCTCTATCCCGGATTTTTGGATCTATGGTGTTGAGGTGGTTTTGATGGTGATTACAGATGATGGTGACGACTGTCGGCGCCAGTTTGACGCTCCGGGCAGCGGTGGATGGCGATGTTTGGGGCCGAGTTTGGTTGAGTTATCAGGTCAACTCTTGATCAAGGCTCGGGTCAATGCAGTCAACACGAGTTAACGTAGTCAACTGCGGGTCATAATTGTTCAACTCTCTTATCGACACGTTTTGTTGTATCTCGGTTCATTAGCGGAGGGTAGGAAGGTATTCGCACACGTAGAAATTACTTCCTATATTTTCGTACGCGTTGTAATTGTAACAATAGAAGGTGAAACGAGCTCTAGCGAACCCGACCCGACCCGACTAGTAGGATTGTAGAATAAAAATATATTATTTGTACGAGTGATATTCGGATCCAGTTGGAATTGTACGCTTCTATATGTTAACTTATGTGTAATTATAAATATGTGATATCACTTGGACACTTGTTTATTGGGATGGGTCGACAACTTGTGTCGTCGGGAATGTTATATAAACAGAGGAAACTCTGCTCGACTTTCGAAAAATCTAAAATACGTAATAAACTTATAAACTGAATCTTTAATAAAAAACAATTGAATTTAAATTAAAGTATTTCGTGCTGTTACATAAAATAAATATAAATACTTATATTTATTTGGAAAGTTAAATAAGAGATACGGAGCATGAAAAAGTTTGTATTACAACAAACACAAGTATCCGAAACAGTATTGTATCGAATAGACAGCTTAAAATATATATGTATGTATAAAAGTACATTTATTTTGACAACTTCAACCTTGATACAAATATATATATCATCGGTTTATCATTCGACTATATGTTTTCATACTTACGATTATAGATATACTTATATACATACATATTTATACACACTAAACTATATACATACTTTCGTACTAATATATGTATATTTGTGTACACACCTAGGAGGATATCTTAATTTACTTTTGGTGACGGGTATACCATCGGGTCATAGGTTTAGTGTATCGATAGAGCTCGATCACACGTGAAGCAACGTTACTTTAGTATTGCTTACTACCGATGTGTTAATATTATTAGGGATGTTTTGGTGATTATTTGCATTCTATGCTAGTTCGTGTCGTTGACACATAGCACTTTTGGATACAACACGCCCACTAATGTGAGGTCACAGCCCCTACTCCTTTAAATGTTTTAAAAAAACAGGGGGACAAAGCATGCGATACATTACGGTAAAGTAATGTCTAGATGTTACGGTGAGGTAACATCACAACTATTAGGGTTTTGTTATATTAGTTATGGTCACAAAGTAGCATTATATCACCTGTCAGTCCCCTTAAAACTTACGATGCCGTTGGTATTGGATTATAGCGAGGAAATTTTTAGTAGTACTACTGGGCCCGACAAGCCCCACTCGAGCTGGTCGCGCCAGCTAGACCGAACGTTGATGGTCACAGGTGTAGAATTTGCCTAACACTTAGCCATGGTTAGTGATAGACCTGGCACAACAGGGGCAGCAACGTCAGCTTCGGATCGAACTCTTGTTGACATGACTTAGGTTAGCTACCTACAAATATAGCAAGTAACTACTAAACACTACAACTTACTGTTTCGGGTTTGAGACAGTGGAAAATGCTTGAGAAACAACTTACTTTATATCTGTAACTTAAAACCTGTGAACTCACTCATCATTTTGTGTTGACACTTGTTCTTGCATGTCTTTCTCAGGTTGCTAAGGTAGCACACATCAGGACTAGGATGCATTAGGGAATCGCATTGATTTCACCAAACTCTTAGAATCAAATTTAATTATTAGCTATTTTAGTTTTGTAATTATTTACGCTTCCGCTACTCAATTGTATAAACAGTATTTTCTCATGAATGAGCAAACAGGAAAATGTTTATACTCATATAGTGGTCGTTCAATATGACTAATGGCTGAGATCCTGGTTTGTCACGCGCCTCGCGGTAGAACTCCGCATGTGGAATTTGTGGGTATGACAATCTGGGAATACATTATTTTCCGTTTTGGTCTGCCCATGCGCATTATTACAGACAACGGTACAAATTTATTGGCTGAAGAGTTGCAAACATGGATGACCGAAATGGGAATCCAACATGTTTTCGCTTCTGTTGCACACTCACAAGCAAATGGTCAAGCTGAAAGCATAAACAAACAGTTGGTCGACGGTATCAAGTCCCGCCTTGGCACGGCGCGGCGGGGGTGGGTTGACGAATTGCCTAGCATCTTGTGGGCACACCGAACTATGCCCAAGACTAGCACTGGAGAAACTCCTTCCTTGTGTACAGCACGGAAGCTTTGATTCCTGCCGAAATTGGGTTACCATCTCCAAGAATGGTAGCTTTGGAAAAACAAGATAACGAAGAACAAAGGCGCATCGACCTAGACTTATTGAAAGAACGACGAGAAAATGCAGCGATTCGCGAAGCTAAGTACAAGTCTCAGCTTGAAAGGTATTACAACAAAAGGGTGTGCGTATGTTCCTTTTCGCCTGGTGACTTTGTTCTTCGCGATAACGAAGCATCGAATGCCGAAAAACTGGGGATGTTAGCCCCGCGATGGGAAGGTCCGTACGTGATAAATGAAGTATTGGGAAAAGGCGCGTACACTCTGAAGCGTATGGACAGATCCAGCGTTCCTCGAACCTAGAATGCCCAACAACTACGCCGATGTTATATGTAATCCCAGTCCTCTAAGCAACTTCTGAGCGTTGCGTAACGAGACTGCTTACTTTATTTTGTTATGTAATCTTAGTGGCAGCCATAGTTTTGCGCTTTATCAGTATGAATAAAATACTTTGCCACTACTTACAGTCTTGAATATGTTCATTTAGAAATGCATGCAATTCCTTTGGATAAACAAAAACACAAACTCATGAGATATAAGCTAATTTAATACTTACGCTCACACATGAGAAAAGAAACTGTTCATTGTCTATCCTACACAAGTAATTGGTCCCATGCAAACATTGTAAAGCTGAAATATATTATATTCACATCCACAATACTTGCGCAGCAGCGCAACGTTACAAGTTATCACAAAGTAAAAAGTTACAAATTTCCTATTCTCTGGATTTGGTTCCCGCCTGCTTCTCTGTTGAAGAAAAGATCTCCTTTAGTTTATCAACAAAGTCGTCTTGCTGCAGCGCGGCATCCACAAAGTCCATAATCGGAATTTGCAATTGATCATATTTTTCTTTGGCAGCAGAATAAATGGCGGCAGTATTTAGCCCATGCGTGGCAGCACGGCTTGATCCCATTCGGTCTTCAGCGCATGGGCCACGTGCAAAGTACACTCTCTATAGCTCTCGGCATGCCCGTCATTGCGCGCCGCGATCATCAATTCTGCTACTCTCTCATCCAACTCCGTAGAGTTAAGGATGACATGTGCAATCTGTATACAAATACAATCAGTATATATTGCGACAATCAAACCAGACATGTATAAAGAAAAGGGAATATTACCTCCACAATCCCGTATTCCCGCAACCAAGTAAGCTGGTTCATGAGGGATTCGGTGAGGCTTTCTGCTGTAGCGCGAGCGACCTCCGTGTCGTTAATTTTTTGTTCGCTTTCAGTCAAAAGGCGGATCAACTCGGCTTTTTCTGTTTGGTGAAGGTTGATATCTTTTTTCAAACTATCAACCTCATCTTGCAGCCGCGCCTGGTCAAATAGTATAGCAGTTAGATCATCAATTTCTTTATTCTTAAGAAGGAGAGTCATTTTGGTTGATACCTCATTCTGCTCGCTCCTTTCTCTGTGTGAGCGCACCTCTTCTGCTGCCGCAACTGCATCAACTTTCTCTTTCTTGAGTTTCTCAATTTCGTTGCGCAGAGAAATTTTTTCTTTGTTATCACGATCACAAGCCTCCACAAAGCGTTTGCGCTCGTCCGCATATTGCGCAGCAAAGGCCTCACACTTGCGCTTCCACGACAGCGCAGCCCACTCTTCAGTCTTCTTCTCTTCCTCAAACTGGGCCTTTCCCGCCTCAAAATCGATGAGCATTTTCAACGTCTTCTCCTTCTCAAGTTTGGCCTTTGCCTTCTCAAGCTCAACCTCATCCCACTCTTTGTTCATGCTGTGCCATTCACGTACAATCCTGTTTATGGTGGAAGAGGCAAGGGCAGACTCTTGCAAATATGACTCGTCGGTAGTCTCATGGTCTTTTTCTTCCTGGCGCTTCACCTCCGCCGGTGGGAAGATGCCCTTATACCACTCCCTGCAGGAGTGCCAATCAGTGAAAACATCACCCTGCTTAACTTTCCACACAGGCTGATGAATCGCAGAGGCCCGCCTCTCAGAATAAGAGCGATAATAATAGTCCCCAGGCGTCTCCTCTGGGCGAATAGGCTACTCCTCCTCTGAATCCTCAACAAACACAAAGGCTTCGCTTTGTGTTGAAGGTCCGGCTCCCTTGGATATCAACTTTGACGGTTCCCCAACATCTGTAGCCGTATCTTTAACCTGCTCGCCAGCAGGATTCTCAGCATCAAAATTTTTGGGCTCTTCTTCCGAAGCCACTTTCTCAATATTTTCCGGGACGATGGGTCGGCATCAAGAACATGAGTTTCTTTCCCCGCATCTCCCTCTTCAACGCTCTCAAGCCTGCGCGGCAATGGTATAGCAGATGAGGTGGCCGGCGCAGACTTCACCATTTTCTCTGCAAAACATATTAACAAATACCAAGTATAAGATTCTGCGCAACTTTTATGACAGAAATGCGCAACAGACTAAACGTACCAGGTGAGAACTTCTTTGCAAAGGCATCCAGATTGTCCTTCTTACCAACGCGCGGGCGCGCAACTTTGGTTGGCGCAGGAGTTTTAGTCTCCGCCTCCTTCCTCTTCTTAAAAGTGCGCTTCAACGCCTCTTCCGGGCTAGAAGGTACTTCCAAAGGATCATCTGGGTTCACAGCAGGAAGAGATGAGGTGTCAACGGGTTCTGGCTTCGGTTTCTTCAAACCTACAGGCGCAAGACCCTCCAGTGAGTCCGACACCACCACATAATTGCACCAAGAGTCAGATACGGGAAGCGTACCTTTCTTGCCCTCAGCTTTCGCAGCAGCTGATGGCTTGGTTTTTGGCTCTGGATTGGAAGGGGGAGGCGCAGCAGCTGCAGCAGCAGTTGGTTTCTTCTTCTTCGCATCAGGGCCTACGCCCAAGTTTAGCAAATCACCTACATAATCAATCATATTGAGCAAAGGTTGCGCCATTAGTTATATTGCAATATTACTTAGAAAAAATGTTCAAGAGTAATATTGCAATATAAACTTGGGCTTTGTAACGACTTATTTACCAGTCTTCGAATATGGTTGCGCCTCCAGATCCTCCTTCTTGGGCAATTCAAAGTTCCCCAAGATTTGTGAGAACCAAGTTTCCTCACCATCAGCAATACGCACGACGGCCATTTTTTCTTTTCTCTCTCTTGAAAGAGACCAAGTAGAGAGGCACAGCTACATAACAAACGTTTTTGCATCAGTACATATCTATTGAAAGATATTGCTAGGAAGTTAAAGGGTTACATACCAGTTCCATCTTCTGTATACACCGGTTTTTCCCGGCGTTCCTTCTTCCAGAAAATACTCATCCCGGCAGCGATGAGGGCCCTCTCCGGCAAAACAATATTGGGCACATCTTTAATATCTTGATACCATACCTCGTCGGCAGGTATGGGAAGGGTCTCCAGCTCGATCTCATCACCGGCCCGGAATGTCATCTTCAGCGGGATCACCGTCGCCTTGATAAAGAAGAACTTCCGCTTCCAGCCGTGGTAGGACATCGGCGGCACCAACAGCAACCGTTTGGCTTGCACACGCTGTTGGAACGAAGAAAAACCCAACGAACAGTGCAGCTGGTAGCAAAACTCTAAACTTCTCAACCGATGGCACGATCTGCATCGATCGGCAAACAAACTCAAAATACCGGATCCTCACAATTCCCATCGGGCTCAACTGAGAAATGTGAATCTTGTAAAAACCAAGAATTTCCAGCAAGAAATAGGTCACTGGCAGCCGGAAGTTCCCTTCGGCAAAATAATCGTAAAATAATGTAATGTAGTCGGCCGGCGCATCAGCCGCGTGGCATTTGCCACCAGAAAAAACGCTTTCCAGAACGGAGCGCTCCTGAAGGAAGTTGGTGGCAAGATTATCGAAATCTTTCTTCGACCACTTTAACGGTGGCAAACTTGACGACGACATCTCAGCAGAACTTGCACCGGTGGCCATAACTCGAACTTTGAAGAAAACTTAGAAAACTTTGAAGGTCAACGGAATTTTTGAACACAAATTTCTCTCAAGATATAATTGGGTGAGGAAGCAAATGGATCGTTGATCCCTTTATATACTAACCGCAACTAATGCACGTTTTGACTGCAGCGACTTTTGCGACCGTCACGTATCCCCAAGTAACCGCAGGGGCGAGTGGGGAACAGTAACCGCTCCACGCGCGCGAGTGTCGCCGAAAGCATTAAATACGGTAAGACATGTACTGTTGACAGCCTTTCAACAGTACCACCACGTCTCAAGAACGTGCGTCCTCACCAACTACACCATCCAGATAAGTGACACGTGTCTAAGTATATTTGAAAATCAAATACTTTTTCAAAATTCACTTATAACACGTCATCAAGATGCATAAAGCAACAAAAAGCTAGTCCTTACCTAGCGCAACACATTTATTTTAAGTCCAGTGCTCCACCTACTTTTTATTCTTACATAGGAGCAACACTGGACTGGGGGACTTAAAGGGGTATGGTCCCAAAAACCTTGCGCCAATCAAGGAAACCATACCCATTAATAACTTCTAAGAAAACTGCGCGCATACTTCTATGCCAAAATAAGATTTATTAGAACTCTGTGTCAAATATCAAAGAGAGGAAAGCGTCATTTAACTACCTTGCGCGGGCTCGCGTAAGGTTCAAAGTTAACCTTGAACACTCTCTTTGGATAAATGCTTCATTTAACTACCTTGCGCGGGCTCGCGCAAGGTTCAAAGTTAACTTTGACACTCTCGTTTGATAATGCTTCATTTAACTACCTTGCGCCGGCTCGCGCAAGGTTCAAAGTTAACCTTGAAAATTCTTGTTTGATAATGCTCCATGCACAAACCTTGCGCAGATATTTATATCAAAGCAAGCATCCACCAAACGTTGCGCTAAGCAGCAAGGAGAAGAAGGAAGATCAGTTAACTGACTTGCGCTTCTCGCGCAAGGAAACAGTAAATCCTGAGAAACTTTCCCTTAACAAAATCCTTTACTTGGTGCAGAAGCAAAGGGAATCTTTTCTGTTGTAACAGAATGTACACGTGGCAAATAATAGATGGGTAACATATGTGAAACCTTCTAGAAGCCATTAACACCCAATCGTGCAAGCATCTTTTCGGTTATAACCAATTGCCACATGGCAGCATCTGAACGGCTGAGGAAGATCACGGTGATGGCATGCTCACATTTATAAGATGTAGTGATCTCATGTTGACACGTGGCACCTCCCTAACCTCTGATGAGCTCACGATCCGTGTGCACTAACGGATTGCCAACAAACGTCACGGAATAACAAAAGATTCCGTTAAAGTTAACATTCTCTCTTTTTGGCGCCAAACACCGGCTATAAATAAGTAACTTGTAGTTCAAGGAAAGGTATTCACTCTCAACTACTCTCTCACTTACAATATTTACTTCCGACTACCTGTACTTATTCTCACGCCGGAGAGTGGTCACGGAGAGAATCCCCCTTCTCCCCATGGCGAGCTAACGGTGTTCTGTTTTGCAGGATCAGCCGGAATATTGTTCTATTCATCATCCATCGTGAAACCAAACGGATGGTTAACCCTTTTATGCAGAACCCATTTCATAGATCTACTTTGATTCCGGTCTAGTTGATCTAGGGTTTCTTCACTTCCCATATATATATTAATAACTCCCTGTGTTGGAACCATTTGAATCCCAAATCAAAATATTTAACACCCTGAGTCACTAACTGTTCATTTATAACATTTTGAGTTCATTTTTTTAATACTTGTACTTTGATTTTGGAAGCTGTTACAATAATTAATAGTAAGATTACAACTCCAATACACCGAAAAAAATTCCCTAGGACGGCTATAACTCACATGATATAGACCACGAAAAAAGATAAAGGTAAACCACAACGAGAAACATACTTGCCCCATTAACATGCATATAATGGAGCAACAAACCCATTTCAACATCTCTCATAATGCGTTCGACACTGTTGAAAGCTAGATCCACATGAGGTGTGTAATGCATAGCTAAAAGTGATTAAAACTGCTAAAACACAGAAACTCAAAACGTTATAAAATAAGCAGTTAGGGACTCGGGGCGTTAAACTTTAGAATTTTAGACCCAAATAATTAAAACCACTAAAACAAAAGGACTTACAAAGTAATTTACTCATAAATCAGTATATTTACGCTAAAAATGACCAAACTTAAAGACGTCATATAATAAGATAAATAATAACACAATAAACCAATTTATAATATTCCATCTCTATACACATCTTATAAACAAAAAAACGGATTTAATTTATCACATATGGAAAATTTAAATAATATTATAATTTATAAAACAATTGATATACTCGTATTAACAATACAATTATTCAACCATGTGATACTATTAAAATATTATTACAAATTCATAATTACAAATTACAAATGTATATTTAACCCATGATACACACATATTAACACATATATGAGAATAAATAAAATAGGAAAACATCATCACCAATTTATCTTGATCTTTTTCTTTATCATCACAAAACAAACTCACGAGATAGACCGAAATTTAGAGATATATCTATTTGAACCTTGATTCAAACCTTCACAATAAACCCTCATTCATTCATCTCTTTGTACCTATAAAATAACAATATAAATAATAATTTTCTACATTATCTCACTACATACTTTCATTCCAATCTCACACCAACTTCTTTCCCCTTCCTTAGGGTTTACATAATGGGGAATGCAAACAAGAAACCACAACAAGAACATGAAGATCAAGAACCATCATCATCATCTACGTTCACTTGCGAGATTTGTATCGAACCGGTGACACTCCCAAACAAGAAATTCAAGAACAGTAACAGATGCGTTCACCCCTTTTGCATGGATTGCATGATCAAGTACATCCACGTGAAAGTCGAAGACAACGTATCCGACATCAAATGCCCAGCTCTAACCTGCGATCACTCGCTCGACCCGTTATCATGCCGCCCAAAAGTTCCACACCAACTGTTTAACAAATGGTGTGATGTGCTTTGTGAGTCGGCGGTGCTAGGGTTTGATAGGGTTTATTGTCCGAATAGAGATTGTTCGGCTTTGGTTGTTAATGAGTGTGGTGGTGGAGGTAGTTTAAAGAGATGTGTGTGTCCCAACTGTAAGGAACCGTTTTGTTTTCGGTGTAAGGTTTCGTGGCATGCTGGTTACGCGTGTGAAGAGAGCGGGGAGATTATGGATCAAAACGATGTCGATTTTGGTGTTCTCTTAGAGAGGAAGAAGTGGATGAGATGTCCTAAGTGTAGATATTGTGTTGAGCTTGCAGAGGGTTGCCCCTTTGTTCGATGCAGGTAATTTTCCTTCGTTTGTGTTTACGTAACTGTTTTATAGACAAAAGATCAAATATAAATACCTTTAACAAATAAAACGTATGAACTGAAAGTTTTCTTGAAAAAACGCCGTGGCATTTTTGTAATTATTTTACTCGTAGAGTAATTATCGAAATTACATTACAAATGATCTTGTAGGGTAATTTTGATCTTGTAGGGTAATTTTGAATTGTACGTTGTTTGATAAACTTGTAGAGTAATTTTGATAATTACCCTACACGATCGATTTACAAAATTACCCTACAACATCAAAATTACCCTAAAGATCATTTATATGGTAATTTTGATAATTACCCTACGAGTAAAATAATTACGAAAATGTCACCGCTTTTTTTTTTTACTTTTTCATGTCTTCTGTAACGTTTTGTACGTTTAAGTATATTTGTACGCGAACTTAACTCCTGTTTTATATTTACCCATCAAAAACAATATGTATAATTATTTATGCGATTTTTATAGTTCTTTACTTAACTATTATGTGTGGTTATATATTGAAAATTTATGATACATGTAAACCGAATTTAATCTGTCTGTTTAATTTTTACTATTAATCAACTATTTATGGAGAAGAGATATATAGTGATTTTGATGTTGAATTAAACTTGTTACAGGTGTGGAATTGAATTTTGCCACAGATGTGGTAAAAAGGTGGATCGCCATTGGTGCAGATGTCAAACAGCTGCTGAAAATTGCGTGTTAATTACTAGCTTCTTCATCTGTTTGGTTGTCATTCTTCTCTTATGTGGGGGCATTTTTCTTATAGGTCTAGGGGTTTTTCAACTGTTCAAATTAATCTTGAGGTTGTTTTAGTAGTAGTAGTAGGGCCCTAATTTTCTAGTGGAATTGCTATATATCAAATTAATCTTATGTTTTGGGTTTTGATCATAACTCAATCGGCTATCAATATCTCTAATTTTCTAGTGGAATTGCTATATATCTTTGTTTCTTTCCTTTTTTTTTTTTGACGTTCTTACATATTGGATTTGAATTGGTGATTTAGACTAAAGGGAGTGAGCGTCTCCCCTCCATAAGACGCCCCAAGACGCCTGGAACACCGCCCCCCATAGGCGACGTGGGTGGCGTTTTGGGCTTCCGCGTCGTGATCTCGTCGCCAGCAATTCCACACAAATAAAAAAAATGACCGTTACCCACTTTTCAAACGGCTATATTCTTAAAAAAATTATAATTAATTTCAAACCACTTTTCAATAAAAAATACCACTCGACCTTCTCTCAACTCCTCAAACTTTATACCACTCTCTCCATTTTTACACATTTTTATAAAAAAATGTATCTCCACAACAACCATCCTTTCAACCAAAATCCGCAAACACCATGCCCGAATACACAACCTTCCGATCAACAACCCGATATGGCGGACCCAAACATCTTAAACAACCCGGCTTTTTACACCTACTTCAACAATACGCACGTTCCAAGCCCGTTACGGCAAATATACTACAACAATATGCCGCCACAACAAAATATGGGGTTCGCCACGTGGAACACACAACAACAATTTGGTTTTCAAAACGTTGGAGGATCGAGTCAAAGAAGGGATGGGTCTAGTCAACAAAATGGTATAAAATTTTTATTTATTTTTTGTAAAGAATATTATTTTTATTGAACTTTTAATTTGTTTTTAGTAACTTTTTTAGATTATAAAGTTAAACTTACTTTTTGTTGAACTTTGTTTGTTTTCCCTCTAGCGCGTCAATTAGATGACGAAGAAGTTCCGGAGACCCAGTTCCCTGTCGGTGATAATATTGGTCAAGGGCAAAAAAAGAAACGTGTACACAAGAGGAAACCATCTGGTGAAGAACATTTGAAAACCCAACCGATACCGTGGAGTGCCAACGAGGAAATGAGCTTGGCCAAGGCGTGCCTAGAAGTAACCGAAGACCCGAAAGCTACTAAGTTGTATTATAATTATATTTTTTGTTTTGTATTTTATAACTTATAATTATTTTTATAGTAATTATTGTTTGGTTTTATGTAGGTAACTATCAAAAGGAAAAAACGTATTGGTCTCGCATTTACAAAATTTTCCTCACGTTGGAAGATAAACAAGAGGGTACCGTGATGCCGATGGTATAGGCTCGAAGTGGCGTAAAATGCGTCCGTTGATTCAACAATCAACCAAATTTACATTCGGCTAAGTAACTCGAGATCGCGCCCAAGTGGTGCCGACGATGCGATGATTCAAGCAAACACCCAAAGTGAATACCGAGCAGAACACCGGAAAGCTTTTCCTTATCTTGCTATTTGGCAAGTTTTAAGAAGGAGTTCAAAATTTAACGTAGTCATCGCCTTCGATCGATTTAAATCTCGTGGCGAACCATCGGCTAAGCGGTCAAAAACCTCATCCTCAAACAGACCTCAAAGTCAAGGGTCGGACGCTCGATGCCAAATAAATCTCAACGACATCGAGGAAGATTTGGAAGAGCAACATGGAGAGGACGATCCGTTTGAACCACCACAACGACCGGTTGGCCGAGATAGGGCCAAAAAAGCCGCTCAATCGTCTTCTAGTGGTGTACGAATTGACTACAGCGAAACGTTCCAAAAGGTCACCAATAAGTTGGACGGCTTGTTGCAAACGACCCAAGAACGACTCAGCTTGAAAAAGGAACACGGTGACCGAAAGCTAAAGCTAAAAGAAAGTCGTCAAAAAGCACTTGATTTTCAAATATTAACAACCGACACGAGCAACCTTTCTGGAGCCGAGCTCGCTTTAGCCGAACAAATGAAGCAAGAAATCCGAGAAAAATATAACCTTTAGGAAAATAATGTGTTTTTTTTTGTTGATTGTTTGTTTTTTTGTTGATGTATTTTTTTTTTGTTGAAGTGTTTTATTTTTTTTTGTTAAGTGTTTTTTTTATTGTTTAATGTTTTAATTGAATTAGTTTTTCTTGATCAATACTTTATAAAAAAAATGACACTTTTATAATTTTTACATAAAAAAGACAAAATAAATGGGTGCCACGTGTCGCAACACGCCCTAGCCAGCAAAGTTGCTACGCCCCCCCCCCCCCCCCTTTTTTGCTCAACATCCTCTAATCTGACGTGGCGCCACATGTCACAAGACGCCCTCTAAAAAGAAGCCCCACTCCTTTTATTGTTAGGTTTTGAGAAAAAAAAAGGTCATCGTTTTAAGGGTCGTTTGAGGGCCCCAAAACCCTTGAGCCAAGTATCAACTATGACTATGACAAGAGTGATCTAGATATAAAGTTCAATGCGTAGTATAAAAAGTTATCATTTGATTGAAAAAGATACAGAAAATTGTGATTTTTAGTGTAATTATAGGAATGGTGATAATAACCGCTCTTAGTATCGTTATGTTATACAATTATGAAAAGAAGAGAAAAAAATAATGATTTTTATTGTAATTATTAGAATGGTCATAATGAATGCTCTTAGTATCGTTATGTTTTAAAATTAATTTCTTGTAAGATAGATGTTAAGAAAAATAATCTAAGTTTTAGTAATAAGTTAGTTTTGTATTTTTCTATTAAAATGCTAATTTATAGTAACGACTGCTTATTTGTTTCATTTAGATTGATTAATATCTCTAAAAGGTGTTTAAAACTAAATCCATTTATATATAAAAAAAATATTACCAAACGAAATTGAGGTGTAGTTAATAAGATTTACAAACTTCAATATTAACTTTGTGATACTTCATTTGTCATCTAAAGCTGAGGAACAACTATAACAAGAATGTTATACTATATATTAATAAAGTCAAGTTGATAACGATAGAAGAATGTTATAATGTTATATTATACTAATAAACCAAAGTTTTTTATTCGGGTTTTATAACAATAGAACCCAAAAAAATGAATTTACCTTCACATGTTATGCATGTGAGGGAATTTAACTAGATAAATTAACAAGTTCATCACACCGGGCAAGTTTTCAACAACCGACACCAAACCAGTCCATCACCACCGAGACGAAAGGAACGTAAAAACCGATCCCAATCAGCGAAAAAACTCGGTTTATAAATGCCATCGTCGTTCTAACTTCGGAAAATATGGTGGATCGTTAAAAATGCTAGTGATTCTTAGAGGGATAAACAAATAAACTGAAAGTTTAGAGAGAGAGTAAATAGTGGTATTGTTTTTATTAGGGATGAGATCGGTATCATACCGATACCGTACGAACCGATACCGAAATACTATTCCGAAATTGAGGAAAAGTGGATACCGAATACCGTACCAAATTCTCCGGTTCGGTAACGGTACCGGTATCGGTACCGAGTATTTCGGTATTTTACCGCATTGGTACCAATTTGGTGTTTTCCATTGTTTTACCTAAAAAAATATCATGTAAATCCATCCATCCGTTATTAATTGAATTGCCGTAATATATAGTGCGAAAACTAGACAAATGTATGTATTAAAAACTAAAATATCAAAAGGAAACATACGTTGGTTCGACCTTTAGCATCCAAATTCCAACATGTCTAAAAAACCATCATAATTCATAACCTATTACAAAAAACCAAACAAAAGAAAGTTGATATCGCTAATCGCTTTGAATGAATTATTTTATTTAATAGTATTTTGGATATCTTTTTTCTAATAATATTGTTGGAATATCGTTTTTTACCAAACAAAAGAAAATTCGGTATTAATACGTTTTTTACTGAAAATACCGGTACCGATACCGCAATTCGAAAAAATCTATTACCGATACCTGTACCGTATATACCAGTATCGGTATGGTACCGGTTCAGTACCTGTACGGTACCGATATTTCGGTAAAAAATCTCTATCCCTAGTTTTTATCCCAAATCCAGCACATAATCTCTTTTAAAACCACCGTCAAATATACAAATCAAGCACATGGTTTCTTTTAACACAACCATACCAAACCATGAAGCTAAGAAATGATACAATTATAGTATATACAAATGAATTATTTCATTTTGTAACACAATCCTAGACGTAAAAGACTACCCTTTTACCGCATTTTGCGTCTAATTTGGGTCAGTATACGAACAAATAAGGGGTATTTTCTGAAATGTAAAATTACTTTTTGTCTTAATTTGTAATTTTCGGTTAGAAGTAATTTTCTCATTTACTTGAAATAGGAGTCCATTGTAATTAGCACTTTTTTAAAAAACTCTTTGAGCTAATTTCTTATTATGCTCAGTATGAATGCTATTATGTATTGTATAAGAGATTTTGGTCCATTACATACACATTAACCGGTCTAAAATATGAATACATAACTAATTTAAATTTAAATAGTTAATTATATAAAAATGTCATAAATAATTATGCTTATAATTAACCGTGATACATAAAAACAGTTATATTGTTGTTTATCTACATCTACTCACGAAACAAACAGTCTAAACCATTACGTGCTGAACCAGTAAGAAGTTTGAAGCATTAAGAGCCTCATTACTAGCTAAACAAACAATCACTTAGTTTCTACCGTAGCTAAAAAGTTTTTCAAAGATAATAACAACAAGACTAGGTGGTGTGGGCCAGGGCTCACTTTCACCTCAGCACTTTAAACCCCTCAACACAATCCCAAGGAGGGTTTTGTCAAGTCCTTAATGGGCGTGAAAGAGGACAGGGAGATGGATATAATTGGATAGTTTCACTGATGACAAATAAATTGGTTAAAGTCTCGGTACTTAACATCATGACACTAAAAGAACCCCATAGCTAAATAACTAGTGACTTTCACCACAATTTCTAGGAAACTTCCACTCACTTTATACCTTTCTTGCTCTTTATACTTCCATTGCTCTCATACTCTCCTTACAATCTCAGTGTAACCTCACTGCAATATTCTTGCAGATGGGGAATCTAAATCAAAAACCCCAACAACTTGAAGATCTTCATTCATCATCATCATCATCATCATCCACATTCACTTGCGAAATATGTTAAAAATCAGAGTTTCAGAGTGGATTACCGAAAAACTATTCTTTTATAATTGTATATATTGTTAAGGTACAATGCAGGACTTTATAATGTTTACAAAGAAACGTAAAAGGAAATAGTGCATAAGATCAGAGAGTTGATTTACTGGGATCCGGCTGTTGATTTGCTGTCAATTTGCAGCTGTCAACGCCTTATTTTTGCTAAGGATTTTCTCCGAGGTTTGACTTCCCTTTCTGACACTCCCCCTCAAGTTGAGTAGTGGGGTTTTCAATACACAACTTGTCTAAGCATTCGCCTAAGACTCTCCCATTGACAGCCTTTGTTAGTATGTCTGCTAATTGATCTTTTGATCGAACAAACGGTAGTTCAATCGTACCATCTTCCAATTTTTCTTTGATGAAGTTCCTATCAACTTCTACGTGTTTAGTTCGATCATGTTGTACTGGATTTTCTGAAATCTGAATTGCAGCTTTATTATCACACATAATCTTACTAGTTTCTTTTGAAGGAAAGCCAATCTCAGCTAAGAGTCTTCGCATCCACATGGCTTCTGTTAAACCTCGAGCTATACCTCTAAATTCAGCCTCTGCACTTGAAAGAGCAACCACCTTTTGTTTTTTACTTCTCCAAGTGACAAGATTCCCACCAACTAAAGTGAAGTAGCCTGCTGTTGACCTCCGACTTCCCTTATCTCCTGCCCAGTCTGCATCAGTATAGATTTGAACATTTAGGTGCCCATGTGATTGAAACAGGACTCCATGACCCACTGTTCCTTTGAGATATCTAATAATTCTCCAAACTGCTTCCATATGGGACTCTTGAGGTTGGTGCATGAACTGACTTACCACCCCTACAGCATAGGCAATGTCTGGACGAGTATGTGAGAGATATATTAGTTTTCCCACCAGCCGTTGATATCTTTCTTTATTTGCTAACTTTGCTCCTTCCTCCATATAGAGCTTTTGGTTTACACTTATAGGAGTGTCTGCTGGTTTGCAATCGATCATTCCAATTCTTGCCAACAAGTCTAAGACATACTTCTTCTGACTAATGAAAATTCCTTGTTTTGACCTTAGTACTTCAATTCCGAGGAAATACTTAAGCCTGCCCAAATCTTTCATTTCAAATTCCGCAAACAAATTTTCTTTTAGTTTTCCCATTTCCTCTTTATCGTTCCCTGTAATGATCATATCATCTACATAGATAATTAGGCAGGTTATGAATTTTCCTCTTTTTTTGAGAAACAAAGTATGATCAGCATTACTCTGTTTATATCCAAACTTTTTCATAGCTACGGTAAATCTGCCAAACCAAGCCCGGGGAGATTGCTTCAAACCATAAAGAGACTTCTTCAGACGGCAAACTTCTCCATTTTTGAAATCTTTTGTGAATCCTGGAGGAGCATCCATAAATACCTCTTCATCTAGATCCCCGTGTAGAAATGCATTTTTTACATCAAACTGTTGAAGTGGCCACCCTTCATTTGCAGCTATCGAAAAAAGAACCCTAATTGTGTTCATTTTTGCAACCGGGGAGAATGTTTCAGCGTAATCAATCCCGTGTGTCTGGGTATACCCTTTTGCTACCAGTCGGGCTTTATATCTTTCAATTGTACCGTCTGGTTTATACTTAACCGTATAGACCCAACGACACCCCACGGATTTCTTTCCCAACGGGAGAGTACACTTTTCCCAAGTATTGTTCTTGATTAAGGCTTCCATTTCTGTTTTCATTGCTTCCTTCCAATGTTTAGACTTTAAAGCTTGATCCACGTTTGTAGGAGTTTCTTCAGAATAAACAGATGAGATAAATGCTTTGGCTTCCTTAGTGAAATTTCCATTAGCCACATTAGCTATAGGATAACTAGACCTTCTTGGCTCTTTTCCAGGAGAATACCGTTTCGGAGGAACCCCTCTGTTTGTTCTAGGAGGTAACACATATCTTGATGGTGATTCTTCTTGTATGGATTCATCTGCCTGCAAAGTTTCAGCTTGTTCTGTGGCAGTTTCATGGTTAGAAGTATTGGTATCTTCGGAGTCATTAGAAACTCCACAAGTATCACCAGGAGACTGAATAGGGTGAGTATTACTTACCTCGGACACCAGGTTAGGAGAAACATTAGGGCCTTCAGTGGCACTGAAATTGAACTCTGGTGACTCTGTAGTTGGTACATAGGGAACATATTTCAACCAACTTAGTGTGTCTAAACATTCCTTCTCCCCCTGACCACTGAGTTGGGAATTGTAGTAATACTCGGTTTCAAGAAAGTCACAGTTTATTATGGTGAACATATGACGTGTCTTTGGGTTATAACATTTGTATCCTTTTTGATTTATTCCATACCCAACAAAGACACATTTTTCAGCACAAGGGTCAAGTTTGGTTCGATCTGATTTAGGTATGTGAACAAAAGCGGTACATCCAAAGATTCGTGGTTGAAGAGTAAGGACTGAGGGTAGTTTGAAGAATTTTGAAAGGGTGTTTAATGGAGTGTTAAGTTTGAGGATATTTGTTGGGAGTCGGTTGAGAAGATAGGTAGCGGTAGCAAGGGCTTCAGGCCAAAAATATTTCGGGACCTGGGATTCAATTAGGAGGGCTCGTGTCATTTCCAGCAAAATGCGATTTTTCCTTTCGGCGACACCGTTTTGTTCTGGGGTGTTTGGGCATGTAGTTTGGTGGATTATTCCCTTGTTTTGGAAAAACAATTTAAAGGAGGTATTAACAAACTCGCCGCCATTATCGGATCGGAAAATTTGGATGTTTGTTTGAAATTGGGTTTGGATCATGGCGTAAAACATAGTGAATTTTTCAAAGACTTCGGATTTGTTTTTTAAAAAATAAACCCAGGTCATTCGGGTACAATCATCAACGAACATCACAAAGTAGCGAAGGTTTTGCCCCCAAGAACGGGGGCAGGACCCCATACATCAGAATGGATTAATGAAAATGGCAAAGCAACCTTAGTATTATTGGGTTTAAAAGTTTTCCTGTGGCTCTTTGCTAAAACGCATGTTTCACAATGTGACATAGAATTAACTGGAAATAGTTTTGGAAATAAAATATGCAAATAACTTGTAGAGGGATGACCTAATCTTCAGTGCCATAGCCATGCTTCTCGTTCCGATGTCCCATGAGTCAACATCACAGCACCACTTTGAGTTACCTCGTCCACATAATATAACCCTTGACTTTCAGTGCCACGCCCAATGATCGCTCCCGTCCTGATATCCTGTAAAATACAAAACGTAGGGTACATTAGGACAATACAGTTGAGTTCTTTTGTGACGTGGCTAATGGAAAGCAGTTTATGTGACAGTGAGGGAACATAAAGACAATTAGAGATTTTTATTGTGGGTGAAATCTCAATAGTCCCTCCCGATTTTACATCCATTATCCCTCCGTTCGCCGTTTGAATATGTGTTTTTCCTGGTTTAGTTGTTGAAATAATATCCGATGACTCATAAGTCATTGTGTCGGTCGCGCCACAATCGAAGATCCATCGTTTTTGTTTTTCATGATGTTCTTGGGCCATATTAGCATTCCCACTATTTCCAGGGACTAAATGTGACATATTCAATTTTTTGTTAGGGTTATAAACCCACGGATTTGAGGGATCCGCCCCAAACCCATTACCTGTTCCTTCATCCTCTCCGCCATTACCTGTTCCTTCATCTTCTTCGCCTGTTGCGTCGGCCATTCCGCCGAAACCAACTCTACTCCGGCTTCCATCTCCTGGGACCTCTCGGTTGCCGGTGCTGGGTGATTTTCCTTTCTCTTGAGCTGTAGCCTTTGTGCCCTTCTTATGACTATCAGACCACCATTCGGGATATCCGACGAGTCTGAAACATTGTTCCTTGGTATGCTTAGTCATGCCACAATGGTCACATTTGAGATGAGTTTTGTCATCTCTGCTTATAGATCCAGTTCTTCTTCCGTCAAACCGTCGGAGCCCTTTCGATGCAAGTCCTGCCCCTTCTATTTCTGTGGCTATTAGACCTGCTGCGATGCCCTGTGCGTCATTGAGAGGTGTTCCGAGAATGTTTTGGTGAGCGGCCTCCTTGCGAACAGTGGCATATGCGGCTTCTGCAGTCGGAAGTGGTTCCGACCGGAGTATCTCCCTCTTTATAGGGTCATACTTCCGGTCAAGGGCATTTAAGAACTGGAAGAGTTTTTGCTCAGTTCGAATTTTGGAGTATGTTTGAATATCCGTTGAACAAGTCATCGGATTCGGATCAATTCGGTCGATTTCTCCCCATACGCCTTGGAGGGTGATCCACAATTCTTCGAGAGAAGTATTGTTCTGTTTGATATCATTCGCTTTGACATGGAGATTAAAGGTTTGGAGCTTGTCCCGTCCACTGCTATATGTGACTACCAAGGCATCCCACAACGATTTCGCTGTGGGAAACTCGGTGAGGTTACCCGCAAGAACAGGTTCGATATTCTGAATTAACCATGAAAAAACGATTAGGTCATCTTGCTCCCACTGTTCGTAGGTTTCATGATTTTGGTCTGGGGGATTTGTGGTTAAATGTTTCAGCAAGGTTTTTGATTTTCCGCCTATGGCGACTCGAATCATTCGGGTCCATAGAGGATAATTCTGGCCGTTTAGTTTCAGATTTATCTGTAAACTATCGGACATTTTTGGGCTTTTTGACTGGGAATTTTTGAGAAGGTTGGCTAGTTGTAAGGTGAGATCACTACTCGAGTTACCGTCTCCGGACATGGTGACTCGGTTGTGGCTCGGTTGTGTTTTGGGTAGATGATGAGCAGACTAAATAACCCGCTCTGATACCATGTTAAAAATCAGAGTTTCAGAGTGGATTACCGAAAAACTATTCTTTTATAATTGTATATATTGTTAAGGTACAATGCAGGACTTTATAATGTTTACAAAGAAACGTAAAAGGAAATAGTGCATAAGATCAGAGAGTTGATTTGCTGGGATCCGGCTGTTGATTTGCTGTCAATTTGCAGCTGTCAACGCCTTATTTTTGCTAAGGATTTTCTCCGAGGTTTGATTTCCCTTTCTGACAAAATATGCATAGAACCAGTAACTATTCCAAACAAAAAATACAACAACAATAACAAATGTACGCACCTCTTTTGCATGGATTGCATGATCAAGTACATCCACGTGAAGCTCGAAGACAACGTATCCGACATCAAATGCCCAAATATTCCACACCAACTGTTTAACAAATGGTGTGATGTGCTTTGTGAGTCGGCGGTGCTAGGGTTTGATAGGGTTTATTGTCCGAATAGAGACTGTTCGGCTTTGGTTGTTAATGAGTGTGGTGGTGGAGGTAGTTTAAAGAGATGTGTGTGTCCCAACTGTAAGAAACCGTTTTGTTTTCGGTGTAAGGTTCCGTGGCATGCTGGTTATAGGTGTGATGAGACTGGCGAGATTATGAATCGAAACGATGTCGCTTTTGGTGTTCTATTAGAGAGGAAGAAGTGGATGAGATGTCCTAAGTGTAGACATTGTGTAGCTTGTGAAAGGTTGCTTCGTTGTTAGATGCAGGTATTGTTTCAACATCACATTATTGTGCATATATCTTTATAATTAAATTTTATATATAACAGAGTGAAATGCCAAAATGGTCCCTGAGTTTAGGTCATTTTTACCACTTCAGTCCATAAATGAAACTTTTTGTATCTAGGTCCCTGAGGTTTCATTTTTGTTGTCATTTCCATCCAATTGACTAAGTGGGTTAGAAATTCCTGCCCTTTTTGTCGTTTTTCTCATGTAAATGGAGGGTATAATTGTCATTTTATGCCTGAACTCGATCAGGAGCTCCATCATTTAAATGGAGAAAAGGACAAAAAAAAAACAGAAATTTCTAACCCAGATTACCAATTGAATGGAAATGGCAACAAAAATGAAACCTTATGGACATAGATACAAAATGTTTCATTTTTGGACTGAAGTGACAAAAGTGACCGAAACTCATGGACCATTTTGACATTTTACTCTAAATAATATTATTGTGGGTATATGGAAAAACGTAAATAAGCATAGATGAAATTTTATATGGGGTATAAATGTGATATTACTGAATGTTTTTTGGGGCACATTAAATTTCAGCAGTCCCATGTTAGATTATGTAAATTATATCTGAAATTTGAAGAAAGCGTATGATGTGTGGGATCTTTTCTAACTGGATATGGATAGGGGTGTCAATTGTGTCGGGTTGATGGGTTGATAGATTTAAGGTTAGTTGAACAGGTGAACCCGAACCTGACCCATATATGTATTTGTGTCGTGTTTCAGGGTCGACCAGTTTAACGTTCATTTGTGACAATTTAATCAAGCTAAGCTCAAATGAACATTTTTGTAATTGATGTCTTTTTTAATTATTTTTGTTCCCTTAGCTCACATTTGTAGTCAAGAAACTTGGTTGTATATATTTAGCTCGAGATTAGAGGAGTCAAATGAAAATGATCAAAGATTCAGTAGTTAGAACTAATAAAAAATTGTGGGAAATGATGATATGTTTTTCTGTGTTGTGTTCGGGTTCACCTATTTAACACATTATATATGTTGATTTGATTTGATTTTTCTGTTTATTTATTTATTTATTTTTAATTTTGTATCCAATCAATTATGGAGAAACTAATTATGATTTTGAATTAAACTTGGTACAGATGTGGAGTTAAATTTTGCTACGGATGTGGTAAAACGGTGTGCAATTGTCGAGCTTCTATTCTCGACTAAATTTTCCGTTTCTGCATAGTGATTGTGATTTTCTGTCTTCTATTTTCATCCACATGATGAGATATAATAGTTCGATTATCGTAACAATGTAAATAAAACTACTAAAGAAGAAAAGTTTTAGCTCTATGCTTGTGTTATATATGTTGTTTGGTTGCGGATTGAAGTGTTCTTGTGTAGGTTTGTATTACCTTTTTTTTTCTCTAGACTGGTATTTCTCTTTTTCAATTAAGACTTAAACCATTATTTTGTCTTCTTATGTGTTGCTACATTGGTTATTGGGGTTGGGCCTTGGACTTTTATGGACTGGATCCGGATCTAGCCTTTCTTAAGCTTTATGCAATATAGAGAAAAGTCCATTAGAAGGGATTTGAGACCGTAGCCTTGGGGAACACCCTCTGACGATCAAGTCAATACCGTACGTACATGTGCCTCACGGATATGTGTGTGTATATATATAATATGTGTGTATACTGTATAGAAAGTGTTTAAAGAGAGAGCCAAGTTAGAGAACAAAAAGGGGGAGGTAGCTCATGAAAGAGCGGGTTAACCCTCATTATATAAGGAGAAGTATGCAGGCCGGATCTCATTCCCAATCTAAACATAAATTCAATATAGAATACATTTAGTGTTTTCATGATATGAGAGATGATATATTTTTATGCCTTTGTATAACATTCTCAAGATGTATATGAAGGCCAACTATCCCATAATGAATATCAACAAGAAAATAAAACGTATCGTTCGTAAATTTTAACACAACTACGCATTAGATCTCAAATGACAAATCACGTGTAGTAGATATGATCCCTATCGACTATCACCCATCATTCATCAAAGGGTCTTAGCACCCATGATCCTCATTCAACTTCCTTCCTTCTTATATTGAAGCATTTACATATGAAAATTTTCCTCTTTATTACGCTCCGCCCACTTATAGACATTTGAACACACGTACTACTTTCACAAGTACAAACATCATACACTATAGTTAGATATTCTATTCTCAAATTATTATATTAGCAAATAATTAAGAAACAATCTGGTTTAATTAGACTTTAACTATATATTTGTTTCATTCAATTTGATGATAATATTTCTCACAATAGTTGTATAACTTGAACCAATCATCATCTTTACATCAAAATATTACCAAGTTAATTCAAATTAATCTGCCATGACATTATAGTCTAGTGGCATTTTAGGGTTAAGATAAGACTTAAAGACCATTATATTCTGGGTTCGATTCTCAACATGAGGTTTCCCCCCGATTTAATGGGTTTCCTTATAAATTGGTGTATAGACAATATGGCCTAGTGGAGATGAATATAAACGGATAGTTCTGTTAGTGACACAATGATATTTCAGTGGTTCGTTACTGATCTAAATTTGAGTTTTCTTTCTTGAGTAAGGTAAAAGGGTACGGAAACGTCCTCTTATCACAGCTTGAACGGGATTCGTTGTTGGGAAGAAGACGAAGTCGATTCAATCCAACTCCAACCGACCGGCAGGAGAGATATTTAGTCATGAAATAAATAAGAAAGAGATTATTCCCTAAGAGCTTGTCCAGTACCTTTTGTTTAGAGTCTTTCTACTTTTCCGTACCAGCTTCTTCTACCTATACCGCAGTTGAAGCACCTAAAGGAGAATTTGGTGTCTTTCTGGTCAGTAATGGAAGCAATCGTCCCTACCGTCGTAAAATAAGAGCACCTGGCTCTGCGCATTCACAAGGACTCGATTCTATGTCCAAACATCACATGCCAGCAGATGTGGTCACCATAATAGGTACATTCGCCTCTGACCATCAAATGAAATGTGAATAATCCGTCCTCTTCTCTTTGAAAGAAGGGGCGCTTCCGGTTCTGTCGGTGCTTGAAACAATTTTGTCTTCTCCATATTACTATATCTCTAGAGTCAATAATTTTATATGAGGAACTACTGAACTCAATCACTTGCTGCCGTTACTCTTCAGTTTTCTGTTGAGGTCTATCCTGTAGAGGTACTCAAATTGGATCAGTGATCGATTTCTAGGTTTCGTCGTAAACCTAATTGGTTACTTCCAATTACGTAAATCAATAGTTCAAACCGCACTCAAAGGTAGGGCATTTCCCATTTTTATAGGAACTTCTGTACCAGAAACAATGGTATCTACGAAACGAAATAAGGCCTTTCTAGCTCTAGTTTCGGATGAGCTTCTCCCAAGGATGTCTGGTAATAGAATAGGTTGGCTCGCTATAATGAAGACTCCGCTTTTTGCTCCGTCCGTGGAGCGAAATCATATGATTTCAATTTCCCAACGGAACCCTGGATTCCACGTAACCGACTCCCTTTTCCCGCTTTATGCATCCGATTCGGGTCGGTCCAATAGTACGAATAAACATAACCAACCCAATAAGCAACGTCAACCAATAAAACCCTTCCACGTGTCACTTTCTCTCAATAAACCACCGTCGCCGGCTAACAATTGTCACATGAAATCAAACAAACACTACAAATTCTCCGGCGACATTCCGATCAATCAAGTTATGAATCACCGATTCGCTCTCCTCTTAATTTCTCTACTCGCAGTTTCCTCTTTCGTCTCCGGAACTGTAGATGACGTCACCATCCGTCAGGATACCGGTGACGAAGATCAGTCGTTGAGTTCACCGAGCACCGGCACCACTTCGACGTATCAGGCGACGCTGATTTTGCCGGTTCCGAGGATGACGTCATCATCCGTCAAGTGACCGGCGATGAAAATCAGTCGGAGCACCGTAACCGCTACCGGCATCACTTCGGCGCATTCAAGAGAAAGTTCGGCAAATCGTACGCGTCAGAAGCGGAGCACGATTACAGATATTCTGTATTCAAGGCTAACATGCGCCTTGCAAAGCGTCACCAGAAGCTAGATCCAACGGCCGTCCATGGCGTCACTCAGTTCTACGATATGACGTCATCAGAGTTCAGGAAGCATCTCGGATTGAGATCTCGTCTCCGGTTTCCGGACGATGCCGGAAAAGCTCCGATTCTTCCGACGACCGATCTGCCGGAGGATTTTGATTGGAGAGATCACGGTGCCGCTACTGATGTAAAGGATCAGGTATTTATTTTTATATTATTATTATTATTTTAAACAATTAATATTGTGTTTGTTATTGAAAATTGAAATTGTAAATGTGAATTAGGGTTCGTGTGGGTCATGCTGGTCGTTTAGTACGACTGGGGCGTTAGAAGGTGTAAATTTTATTGCTACAGGGAAGCTTCAAAGCCTTAGTGAACAGCAACTTGTTGATTTGACCATGAGGTTTGAAATTCTTTTGTGTTTCTTCTATTGTTCATGGGTCGGTTTAGTTCGCGTATTGGTGAAAAAACTGAACCTATTGGCTATAGCTAGAAGTACACATCCGAAACCGGGTTTCAAACCAAACTGGTTTTGACTTTGTTTGACCAAAACCGAATCGGTTTGGGACCAAAAACTGGTTGTGCTCACGTCCTTTGAGTTTGAGCAAAAATTCTGGCGTTGTCATTTAACTAACGCAGTTACAATGGATGTCAGTTATGTTACTGAATATATTAAAATCATATCTTTAGCATATAAAAATCAATAAATGGATGTCCTTTATGTTACAATTTCTTATCATGCGGTGACCTTTTGCTTTAACCTAGTTAAACTTTTTATGTTAACTTTTTAACACAAGCCACTCACACGAGTGCATAATGGTTATCTTCACTTAATAACTAAAAAAACAAAAATACTCGTGTAACTTCAAGAGGAAGATACATTTCAAGTGAAAATGACCATTAGACCCTCATGGGCCTCATGGGAGGGTCACATGTTAAGAGCTAACATAAAAACTTAACTAGGTTAGGGCAAAATGACACCGCCGCATGATGAAAGACTGTAACATAAAGGGCATTTGATGTAATTTCGTTAGTTAAAGGACAATGTCTGCAATTTTGCTCAAACTTAAAGAACATAAATGCAATTTACCCTATTATTAAAAAAAATTAAAAAAAGTATAAAAGTTGTTTTAGTGATATTTGTTTGGTTAATTCAGTTATTTATAAGCATCTAACTATAAACTAAAGCATAAAAATCTCTTTTTATCAAAAAAAAAAGCATAACCAAACCATGAGTTACAAGTGGGCTCAGTTTTTATGGGTTATGGTTTGGCCTCAAACTCAATGATTGAAATTTGGTATTATTATCTGAAGTGTGATCCAGAAGAACCAGAATCATGTGATTCCGGGTGCAATGGAGGTCTTATGAACAGTGCCTTCGAGTACACTCTCAAAGCCGGTGGGCTTATGAGGGAAGAAGACTATCCCTACACAGGAACCGACGGCGGTAGCTGCAAGTTTGATAAAAACAAGGTTGTAGCATCCGTCCGTAATTTCAGTGTCGTGTCCCTTAACGAAGACCAGATTGCGCTAATCTCGTCAAACATGGTCCTCTTGCCGGTACGCATAATTTCCCTTAATATCTACTGATTTCATGTCAGTATCCTGCTAACCAACGGGATCAGGTAAAATATAACTTGTGTTGGCACGTAACCTTTTATTGATTTTGTTCATATGCAGTGGCTTTCAATGCGGTTTACATGCAAACATATGTTGGGGGAGTATCGTGTCCTTACGTATGCTCAAAGAGGTTAGACCATGGTGTGTTAATGGTCGGGTATGGTTCGGGTGGACATTCACCGATCAGAATGGACAAACCATATTGGATCATCAAGAATTCGTGGGGCCAAAATGGGTAGAAAACGGATATTACAAGGTATGCAAGGGCCATAATGTATGCGGTGTTGATTCCATGGTCTCTACTGTTGTTGCGGTTGACCGCGGTTGACCAACATCAGTAATGTAGTTGCAGTTGACCATAGCTGACCAATACTAATACCGTTGTTGGTTGAATAGTTTACAATTATATATTATGTGCTTATCACACCTTATTGTTGTTGCAACATATATAAACAGTTTGTTTCTTATTCTCCACAGCAGAAAGGATTAAGGCTTTTTTTTTAACTTCAATTCTTGTAGTTTATAAACATTTGAATTTACATTAAGATAGATGGTAAACAGCTGCCCCTTTTGAATAGCAAAACCAAAGTCTTTTGAAAACTACATCGATATTCGATAGATCTCGGGTTCATAGCAAAACTAAGGCTTTGAAATCTCATTCGTGTCCTCTACTGATGTACTGCACATCTTTGTTTCATTTCATTACCGTGTAAAAAAATGGATATAAATCTTACGCTCGCTATATTAGTTATTCATCATCTTTATCAAGTAAGTAGAGGGACGGAATTTGTAACCGTCTCCATTGTAAAACTTGTGTTGAAATTCGACCTAGGGAAGCCTTAACACGGGTGCAATACGTATCTCACTTGAATCCCCTATGTTAATCTCTATATTATCAAAATTCGTTAGATATTGTTATAAAATCTACGTTATTTAAGAAAAATATGAGTTAAACCCCTTATACAAAGTTCTTGTTCTTGTGAAAACTGAAATATAAAAATACTACTTTTATGGGTTTTTTGTTTTTGTTTATGGTAAGTAAATTACCCAAACAGACACTAGAAAATGACACCTTTGAGGACAAGCTTCACGTAATGGTGATGAACCCTTTATTATTAGATAAAATCGCTATATGGTTTATTTTAGTTAGCATAATATATAAATAACAGTTTTTAGTATCACAAAGTTTTTAGGGCATGTGCCTCAAACAACATGATATTTTTTTTTTTTTGTGAATTGACACCATATCGTCCTTTGAAAATAAGAATACCTTGTGAATATTCTGTCAAAATGGATATTTGGATGACCCGGCCCAACTTCATTTATCCAGTCTAAAAGCTCACATGTTTTTTAAACCGTTACCATACATGTTCGAAATCGTTATCTTTATCGTTTATCCTACTTGATTGCATCTAAACCACCCATTTGTTTGGCAATTGACCAGAAAATGACCAACATATCACCTACAATTTCTGCCTAAATATGTGGTATCCGTTAATTGATAGTCATAATATCCAATGTTATGACCGGATTGCGCTGAACCGCCGGATCCAGACCCATCTCAACAACCGAATCGGCCAACAAATTGAGGACAGAAGATGCAAGTATTAACAGTTTCTTATCGGTTCGCTCAAGCTTTATCTGGTTCGTTTGTTTCAAACGAGTTAATTTATGTCCTGTCCATTAGCTCGTAATAAAACCGGTAGAATCAAGGGTTCTCGGTTTAATGGGTGAGTCCCGTTCGATTTTCAAACATAATATATACGAAAAACGGTCCAACGGTGCAGATAGATTGTCAAATGATAATGTTTATAAAAACCACCCGAACAATCGCCTTTTGTCAATGATAATCAAAGCATTCTATTACTAATGGATGAAAAAGAAACCACATGAGAATGCATTTAGAAGTTTGATTTGTTGATCAGATAATTCATATATACATTGCAGAACTGAAACTGAAAGTAACCAACTTTAAACCTAAAACTGACTAATAACCAATAACTGCTGTACATTTCAAATTAACAGACACAATCATCAAATCATTCAAATCGAGCATCGAATTCACACAATCGAAACCATCCAGATCGAAAATTACCAGACGAGATTGTGCTTCATTCCTAATCCATGCTTTCCATGAACACATCCAGGTTTGTTGTACTGATTCACCAATCGTTTCGACTTTTTCATCTTCGGATACGCTCTTTTCCCCAATTTCCTCATCCGCTGCCTTTCGAACTTATTATTCAACCATTTCGGCACCAATTCGTCATCCAAATCCTCCTCATCATCATCAACATCATCATCTTCTTCGTACGGATCATCTTCACCGTCGATCAAACCACCGCGATCAAACACGTCTTTCACAACCGCATCATCATCATCAAACGTTCGATGACCGTCATCGATTTCACAAGCGTTTTTCACTTCCTGTTTGAACAAATAATCTCAGATTCAACTCCAAATTTCAAAACACACACTGAAAAACATCAAATTACAAGTAACAAAATCATGAAAACCTAAATTCCTGTTGAATGAATAATCTCAAATTTAACTACAAATTTCAAAACAAACACCGAAAGTATCAAATTACAAGTAACAAAAATCACGAAAACCTAATTACCTGATCGTGACGACTGTTTTCGATTTCATATGCGTCTCTAACTTCCTGTTAGAACGAATAAACTCAGATTTCAACTTCAAATTCAAAATACACACCGGAAATATCCAATTACAAGTAACTAAATCTCAGATTTCATATGTGTGGTAATTTTAGTGTTATCAATGGATTTTGGTGGTATTGGATTAACTTGTCGACCAAGTTAATCTTATTATATATTAAACGAGTTAGGAGATGCGGGAGTGCATGCTCGTTTTAATTTAATAAGATTTGATGTATAAATCGGTTTTGTGTTATAACTAAATTATAAATATAATGTTATTATTACATGGGACATGAAGTTCACTTGAGTGGGTTCACAATTGGGCTTTAGAAATTGAATCAGATTGTTGTTTTGTATTTTAATATACAAATGGGGAACATGGATCTAATTGACTTATTATAAACTAACCGATGGGCCTTGTAAATAAGGGGCACAGTTTTCACACAAAAGATATATATACGGTTTTCTTGGTCGAATATCATGATTATAATAGTCTGGTCGAATGATCAGGAGGGTACGGTTTCTTCTCAACATACAAACTAAATTCGTTCTTGACAAACCTTTGGTCTTATCCGATTGAACTTTTATTAGTACCAACAAATAGTTTGATCTGAAAGTGCATCACGATTCCAAGAGGAATCCAAGTTTATTTCGATGACTACAATCTCTTCAGTCGGTTTTAATCAACAAATTTCCGTCTGCAAATTGGGTATGTTCCAACAAAGATCAAACTATTTTCGTTGGTTTTGATTATTTACTCCAATTTGCGGATCACTTTGGTCGATATGGAAAGAAATTGGGTCATTGTTGTGTTTGAAATTGGTGATACTTTTTGTTCGAAATTTTGAATAAGGAAAAGAAACCGTGGCGTGCCTTACTTGGGATTGACGGTTCTGTTTGATTTCGAAATCGTGGGAGTTTGAATTCACGCAATGTTCACGGTTTAATTTGTGATGTATTTGCGGTTTGATTTGAGAGAAGAAAGTGTTCTCGAGATGGGGAATTAAAAATAGAGTGGAAAAGTCAACAAATTTAATTGTGACTTTGAAAAGTGATTTTAATCAGATTCATGTGACATTGAAATCTGATTTTATTCAGATTTGATTTCCAAATTAAGTTGTTCAAAAGCCATATCCACTTTATTATTTAAATGGAACGTGGGCTGAAAATGTTTTCCTGAAGTTTTATTTTGACACAAGATCAATACATGGAATATATTAAGCTGCTTGTTTCTTTTATTAGAATTAAAGTGGGCTAATGGTTGTTGGTAATTCCTAAGACAAGCATTGGGAGTATTCTTCAGATGGCTAATGAGTTCCCATATGAATCATATTAATTAATTAAATTGAATTTATGGACCAGTTATATCTACAAAATTGAATTTAGGACCATATGACCTTGTGTTATCTACTATACGGTTGATAAAATCAAAGGAAGGAACACGGTTGGTGTTCGTGTGTGATCATGGACAGAGCCACAGAGGAATAAAACGATTGGTGTCGTCTCAATGGTATGTTTATACCAGGACAAATAAGAAAGAAACCTCTGTTTCTTTGGGTTACTGTCTCAGGATCAAAAAGAACAAAGTTTTGTTTGGCTTTTGTGAAGATTCGGACAGAAAAATAAAAATTGTTTGATAGAAAAGGAAGAAACAGTTAGTTGTTTCTTTGGTAATACTATTCATGGACACGGAGAAACAAAGGAAAATAATTCCTTTGGATGCTACAACCCGAATCCAAAAGGAAAGAATTGGTGACCCTCAACTTCAACATATCCAGCCAATTTCCAGATTTTATCTTTCTTAAACTTCTAGAATTTTCATTTACTTTATACCCATAAAGATATTAGGATAGAAATCCTTTACATTTTGAATCTTGTTGCAAGTTGGTAGAATATTCAAACTACATGTGATTGGGTTGTCAAGAATAAAAGAAGGAAAACAATTTTGTGTTTTGGTGTGTTTGGTTGTTGGAAAGAAAATATAGGAAAACACGGTTTAATCCTAATTTAATATTAACCGTCTATCCAAGGATCCCATAAATAGATATTATTTTATATACAAGTCTGAGAACGGTTTAATCCTACATTTGACATCAAGTCTAGAACTTGAAACATTTTGATATGTATGGTTTTCTCTATACACCTTTAGTAGGCAATAAAGTATGGTGTTATTAATTTTACAGATAGATGATGCCTCTAAAATTTGCTATACATGCTTATTACATGAAAAGGACAAAGTCTTAAATAAGTGTAAATTATTTAAGACCGAAGAGGAGTTGTAAAAGAAATGGTTGATAAAAGAGAATAAGGCCAATGAACTATAGCTCCATTGGCATTGGAGTGGAAGTGAAGATTTGGGTTGGAGGCCGTAGGTTTCGAATTCGATCCAAACCGGTTTTACCGTAATGGGCCTTCGAACATCGGGTTTTTCCCCAGACCGGAGATTATGGACTTGGGTTTTGCCATTGGGTTACCTGTGTAATCGGACTTTTACTTCGTTGGTAGTTCAATAAAACAAATAAATATAATGATAATAGTAGTAATAAAGCGAATAAGAGTACACATGGTGATCTTAGGTGTAAAAGCTCGAAATTTAGGTATCTCAGAGTTTGAGGTTGTATTATTGTCTTACTGAACCTAAAAGAAAGAGTTTAAGTGAGAAAATAATAAATGGTCTATTTATAAGCTATGTTGAAAATTCAAAGGTCTTTAGGTTCTATGTCTTAGAACTAAAGACTGAGTGGGTGCAAACACTGTCATAGAATCAAGGGATATCATCCAGAATTCTCATAATAGGGTTTTTTTTATTCTATTGAGAATGTCGTTGTTGATTTTGATAAAGCGTCTGCTGGTACTGACACTGTTTTTGTACCTTCTAAGCCTAAGAAAAGCATGAGAACAAGAAAAGCTAAGTCTTTTGGTTCTGATTTTCATCTTTATTTAGTTGAAAGGGTCAAGAGTTAGGTTGGGCATGAGCATCAGTATTGCCTTGATATTAAGGTATATAAATTCCTGGGTAAAAACTTAAACAAGCATTGTTGAGTTTGTTTATCTAATGGGTTCTTTCTAAACCAAGAAGATATATATGTATGTAGTAGTCTTGAATCATCTGGTAAAGATGATGTAATCGTTCGATATGAAGGATCTGGGGGAGGATTTTGTTATCCTAGGAATAAGGATAAGAGGGAGGAACAAGAGTGTATTAATGATGCATTTTCATTGCATTGAGAAAGTGTTGAAGAGATTCAATACTTTGTTCATTCTCCGGTTAGTACTCTTATAGGTCCTAATATCCGACTTGCACGTAATCATGATGAATCTATTTCCTAGATGGGGTTTTTAAAGCAATTGGATGCCTAATGTATGTTATGATTGGTACAAGGCCTGATATGGCACTTATTGTGGAAAACTGAGTAAATTTACTAGTAATCCAAGTACTCGACATTGGCAAGTTGTGAACAAATTGTTCTAGTATTTGAAAGGAACCATGGACTATGGTTTATGTTATTCAAGTTTTTTCTTCGATTCTAGAAGGGTAATCTGATGCGAGTTGGATAAGTAATATAGAAGATCATTCTTCTACAAGGGGGATGATATTCCTACTTGGTGGATGTGTTATCTCCTGAGTTTCAAAGAAGCAAACTTGCATCTCAAATTCAACAAAGGAATCTAAACCTGTAGTTTTAGCAGTAGCTGGTAAAGAAGTTGAATGGCTAAGAAATTTAATTTTTGAGATTCCTTTGTGATCAAAACCGATATCACCAATATCTATTAGTTGTGATAGTGCTGGCTAAGGATTATAGTCAGGTGTATAATGGAAAGTCTAGACGGTTATGTGTTATACATTAGCATGAATCATGAGCTCATCATGCATAGAGTGATATCTGTTGAATATATAAGAACTGAGTATAATTTGGCTGATTATCTAACTAAAGAGTTAGGAGAGATCTCGTGAATAAATCAGTCATAGGGAGGAGTTTAAAGTCCACACTTTAATATCCTATGTTAAGATACCCAATTCCCATCTAATACAACGTTAGATGCAGAATTCAATGTGGAAAGCTTGTCATAGAGATATTGGAACACATGATTAGAATCATCCAAAGGTTGTGTTCAGATTGCAGGATAAAGGAGGTTGAAGTGTAACTTCTTAATGGTTCTTTGAAAAATTGCATTTGCAGGTGCGAGAATAAAAGAACTACCTATAAGAGTATGAAGTTTAGCCGCTTCAAGAAGCTTGGATTTGGCTTTGATATACTCTTTGAAGGATGGGACACAGGCTAGTAAAATATTGTGTCAAGTAAGAATATATGAATTTATGAACTTATGTGTATATTATCTTCATGTATTCATTATGAATAGAAAGGGTTCAATCCATGGAGACACCCTAATATTCGAATATTTGGAATCTGTAATATACTAATGTGAAATTCAATTGTCGCGATATTTCATTTATGCATAAGTTTGTGTTTGTTTGGGAAATGTTTTAAGTTAATTATGGATATCACTAAAATGGGGAGGAATGTTGGTAATTTTAATGTTATCAATGGATTTTGGTGGTATTGGATTAACTTGTCGACCAAGTTAATCTTATTATATATTAAACGAGTTAGGAGATGCGGGAATGCATGCTCGTTTTAATTTAATAAGATTTGATGTATAAATCGGTTTTGTGTTATAACTAAATTATAAATAAATGTTATTATTACATGGGACATGAAGTTCACTTGAGTGGGTTCACAATTGGGCTTTAGAAATTGAATCAGATTGTTGTTTTGTATTTTAATATAAAAATATGGAACATGGATCTAATTGACTTATTATAAACTAACCGATAGGCCTTGTAAATAAGGGGCACAGTTTTCACACAAAAGATATATATACGGTTTTCTTGGTCGAATATCATGATTACAACAGTCTGGTCGAATGATCAGGAGGGTACGATTTCTTCTCAACATACAAACTAAATTCGTTCTTGACAAACCTTTTGGTCTTATCCGATTGAACTTTTGGTAGTACCAACAAATAGTTTGATCTGAAAGTGTATCACGATTCCAAGAGTAATCCAAGTTTATTTCGATGACTACAATCTCTTCAGTCGGTTTTAATCAACAAATTCCGTAAGATCGTTTACTGCAAATCGGGTATGTTCTAACAATATGCGTTTTGCAATTCATGTTCGAACGAATAATACAAATTTCTAAACACACACACACACTAATTCTCGAACGAATAATCTCATATTTCACATGCATTTTTCACTTCCGATTTGAACGAATAATCTCATATTTAACTCCAAATTTCAAAACACACACACACCGAAAACATTAGATTACAACAATAAGTAACAAAATCGCCAAAACCTAATTACCTGACAGTGATAACTGATTTCATCTACAAGAGACTGCATCGATATATCAGAAGACGGAGATCCGTACGGTTGTTGAACGAGATCATCGACATCCGACGCAACTTCTTCGTCGCCGACGTCATCGTCAGTGGTGGTGAGGTCACCAGGAGAAGTTTTCGTCATCGGAATCGGACGGATCAACAACCTGCCACGAATCGGAGTCGGAAACGTCAACGTCAGCGTCGATCGATTCGAAGGCTTCTCCGGTGAATGATGACGTCATAACAACAACAGATTTGTTCGCCATTTTACAACCTGCAAATGCAAATGCAAATTTTTCTTGTTGCTTTGAAGGAAGGGTGTGTGAGTGGTTAAGAATAGAGAGGAGTGTTTCGTGCTAAATAAGATAGTTATTTGCCACGTGTCAGGTTATTGTGGATTTGGTCTATGTGGATATTTCCTGCGATTCTATTGGTTGGCCAACGTGTTCATGGTTTGAATTTTGAAAGCACTTTTTTCTTGTAAAGTTATAACTTATACGTTTATTAAAGAAAGTGAAGAAACATTAATTGTACCAAAAGTCGATAAATCAAATAAAGTGAATATGAATATGAGGCTGTTACACTTTCAAAACTTACATACGAATACGAAATTTCCTAAAACTACGTAGTTTTGGTTCGTTTACATCAAACCTATGTATATGTAGTTTTGATTAATTGGCTTCAAATCACATCTCCTTTTCGCTTCTATAATTGTAAACAATATAGTTTTAAAAGGTTTCACATGTAAACTTAGGTGTGTAACAGTCTTATATTCACTTTCCCCTTATATATTTTGGGTATTTATAGTGGTAATGTGGTATTGTAAAGATGACTTTAAATATTCTATTTCGAATAATTCATTTTTTTCTATATTAATGTACTATAAACATATACTAGTGCTAATACTCGTAAACTTTATGGGGTAGAAAAAATAATATGTTGCGAAATAATAGAAAAAAAATATTAAAATTTTATCATCACGACACCCAACTTGTTTTTCACCTAATATTGTTCCATACTAAACGTTTAAAACCAAAAAAACAATGTATGTTCTATGGATTAAATTAAAAAGAAAACATAGATAAATCATAAAATATAAGTTTATATTGTGTGAAATACCATGGCAACAATTATTAATCAACTACTTCCGCGTTTTGGAGCTATGAAACCAATAACTTAATATTTTTCAGCGTCTTGGAGCTATGAAACCAATAACTTAATATTTTTATAGACCAGTTTAAAAAAGATTCGTCACCAATTGAAATATCATTGGCTTTAATCAAATCACAATAGAAGAATAAATCTTCCAACCAACGTTTTCACGACCGGACGGGACCGGCCGGTCGGACCAGTCTCGCCGAGAATCGGTGGGAGTAGCAGTCCGGTTGTAGGTGGTTGGCTCGTTTAAAGTTAGCCAACTGGTTAGGCACGGTTAGTAACCGAATCGACGAACCGGAGTCAGAGGTTCGATCGGTAATGGATATCAAATTGTTTTGTAATGGATTAAAATTTGGATATCAAATTGAAAACGGGTAGACAATGGATCAATCAAGATACAAAATCATCAGTTGAACAACTCGTTGAGTCGTTGGGACCAAGAACACCATTCAAAATTTGATGGGTTTGAACTAGCATGAAACTCAACTTAAGTCATAATCCCATGAGATAAGGTAACCAAAGAAAATTTAGTCATAATTACACAAACAAGTTTACATAAAGGAAACTCGCAAATAACTACACCACGTTGGCTACATCTATGGAAGAAGGAAAAAAACATGCTAGGAAGTGGTGCGCATGGCGACATGTAACAATGTTGGATCTAGAAAATCCTTATAGGAGCAACGTTTAAAAAAAAGAGTAACGAAATCGATAAAACGTCAAATTTTTCCAAAAGTTACACTACCACGGGAGCGTCAAGGAACAACGAGGGTTACCCCTTATTACAAGGTAGTTTTGCCCCTGGCATGTAGGGCTCAAATTGTTGAAGTGGCGTCGGTACCCACATGAGTTTAACCCGACCAACATCGCACCTACCCAACTATCGATGACCCGATTGAATTCCCAATGCCTAGTAACTCAACAACTTGCAATGGCTATCAAACTTATTTTTCAATTTTAAAATTAAAAGACACCATAATACCATATTGTGTACGTTATATATATTTTTATAACCACTAGCGGTTACAGTGAGAAAGGCGGTAACGACCACAATTATGGTGGAGATGCTACGTGGGGCTGGGTCGGGGAAGTGATTTCTAGGTGGCGGCGATTAGTTAGACAATGGAGTTGTAGGTGACGAAAGTGGTAGTGATAGTAGTGTTGACGAACCAATATACAACGGTGGTAGGTGTTTCTCATACATTTAAACCTTAAATAGGATTATGAGTTTTATTAATAGTGACTCTACCAACAGGGTGATGGTCCATTAGCAAATACAAACCTTTAAACACCTTGAGAGAGGAGGATTTTAGTGGTGGTGACTCTAATTTTTAACTTATTTTCTTAATATGAATACACTTAAGTGAAGCACCTAACAATCAAAATTAACTAATCTACTCATTTCTAAGATAAAGTATAATAATTACCGGATATACTCGTAAAGTGTTGTACTTTATGTCAGTTATATTTTTTATTTGGTTTCGGATCGGAACCAATAAAAGTGTTGTATTTTATGTCAGTTATATTTTTTATTTGGTTTCGGGTCGGAACTTGAAAACTAAGAAAACCATATAATAAATTTGTAGATTTTACTTCAAGTGTAACACACAAACAATTATATACCCCCCCCCCCCCCCCCCCCCCCACAATGTTTCGTTCCCCTATTAAATGATTCTCGCAGTTTTCAACAAATTATTAGCTCTGTAAAGAATATGTCTACGGGTTTCTTTTAAACAAATATTTTAAAAACGCAAATTTGACATGTGACAATATAAGATCAAATGGAAGGTGAAAAATCGTTATAATTTCAAGTTGGATATCCAACTTTTAGTTTAAGTTTACGTAGATAGAGCTCATCACTTGAAATTATTATATTTATTAAATCTCAACTAGATTAATTAATTTTAAACATGTATTACATCAAAGCAAAGGGAATAAATTCCTCATTTTGAGAATATTCTTTATTTACACAAAGATGGCTGACAGAAAAGCAAGTTATTTCGGGGCCCCTATATCTTTTGTGCTGCATTAGAAAATAATTGGCATTTTTTTTCACTTAAATAATTTATGTGCATACAATCTAAGTTATTGCATTTTAAATGAAGAAATATGCAATTTTGTAATTAGCGATTAAACTAAGTAATTAATTACAAATCCTAAGCTAAACTTGAAAAATATTTTAAATCGATTTTCAAGTCGAGCTTGAGTATTAAAATAGTTGACCTCTAAAGCTTGTGAACCTTAGCAAACTCATGTAATTATATTTATTTACCCGTTTGATGCGTATACTTTTACTCACATAATTAATATGTGGAATCAAGTTATTGCGAGTTCATATGTATTGTTAATCTATTATTTTATTACGTATGTCAAAAACTGAAAAATACAATAATAATCTAGTCGATTTGAGGAAACCAAAATGATCAATCAATCAGTTAAGCTCGAACTTGAAAATAACGGCTCAACTGAGCTCGTTACAAGCCAGGTGAAAATTGATCGATACAGTGGCGAAGCTTGACGTTTTCGACGGGAGTCGAAAACGTATGTACCCAAAAGTTTCTATAGAATCGGGGGTCGAAAACATATATTCCCAAAAATTTCTATACGAAAACTACATATATAACACCACTGAGCGAAAAGTTCGAGGGGAGGGGGGGATCGATAGTTCAAATTGCAGCAAAGAAGTGCAAGAGTAGGTCGGTAGATGGACAATGGGATCTAAGTGGTTGTCTAAAGCTTCAAATAATGTCAATGGCTCCCAACATATGGTAATTTGTTTTGTGGTATGTTAAACTAATAAATTAGCTATATTTTTACGTAAATGTGAGGCTAGTCCATTTAGTAAAAATACCTACATCTTAGAGGGGATGTCTCATATTCAAACTTGGGTAAAGAGTAATTAAGGATAATGGTATAAAGTACGGTAATATGAATAATATTTTCCGTCAAAAAAAACTTTTTCTGATCTTAATGCAAAAAATTTTTTCTTTCAAAAATCTTACTCCACTTAAACAGGTCCTTTTTAGCATCTAAGGTGTTCAAAACTAATGAAGTGAACAATTAGTTGATTAAAGCAGTGTTTTAAAAATTGATTTTTAAATCGTATTGAGTTAGGCTTTGAAATGGTTTAACTGGTTGAACCGGGTTATACCGGGCGGTTCAACCGGGTTGACTACTAATTAACCTTATAAATCCAAAAAATACAATTTCAACTCAAAAAATAATCCAAACGTCATTATTCTATAATAAAATTTATTCCCAAAGTTAATCCATAATCAAAAAGTAATCCAAAAGTTCACTATCAACACCATCCTCATCAAGTTATTTTCATTGGAGTGTTGAATGCATCAAGTTCACTACGCTTTAAGTTATGAAATTCACGATCAACTACATAAAGTCCAAATTTTAACCTTGTCCCGGTTCTAGTATAACCCAATTTACCGACGGTATAACTTCTTTGTCGTTCCTTCAGTTTACTGGTATGATTCATGCCAGTCAAGCTTCTAGCATCCGATTCAACCTCCGGTATAAACCGGTTTTTAAAACCTTGGATTAAAGTATCTCGTCGTCCATCGTGTATTCATCTTGAATTTTATTAAGTAGTTAACTATCGTCTTCATCTATCTGGGGTCACCCTATGAAAACATCAAGTATTGTTAAATATGACAAGCATAAAAAGTATTGAAATAGTATATAGGGAAAGGATAGTGTACAAGACAAACAATTCGTACTAAGCATACGAGATCATTCAAACACATCTCGTCCCAAAGATCAAGGGTGATAAATGAAACAATGACAATTACGTATATAAAGGAAGTCTACTATTGAAAAACAATCAAAAAAGGGGGCATTTTGTCACTCAATCAAATACTTCCAGATTTTCAAACAAACTCGTAGTATATAGAGACTCTTAACTCGAGCCTATAAGCTCTAATTGAATCTTAAAGTATATAAATAGTCAAATTCGAGCTAAGCTCTAATGGAGTCTTTTAAGTCTTATGGAACACACAAACCCATATAATCATTTGATACGGTAATAATTATATATCAATTTAAAAAGGTTATTTTAAACTAAAATTTCACATCATTTCTCACCTCATATACAACACCCTAACTTAGAGGAGTGTACATCATCAAATTATAAACAAGCTTTAAATCATAGACAAATTTTTAACTTCGTTACAATACATATATAGAAAGTAACAAATTATATCCGAGCCAAATTAAAGTCAAGATTAATCAAAATCATTACAACAAGCGATGCTAGTTTCACAAACGAAACTAACTTAACATCCAAGAATAATAAGACAAACTATCTTAAAATCCCAAAAAAAAAAAATCAACACCACAAAACTTACAATCAAATGTAAGAAAATTGATATGAAAAAAGGAAAGTATAAAACATGAACGAAACCACAAGAAGTGGGTTAGTGGTGATGGCCGCGACGGTGACAATGAGGTTTGCACATACAAGTGCAATCATAGAAACACGGGCCGCCACAATGAAGCGGGCAATCCAATTTCATCCCTTTACACGGCCCTAATCCCATGCATTCGGCAAACTCCCCGATGACATAATAATTTTCTCCGGTCGGATTAAAATTTCTATGCTCGCCATGATGAACATAGTGGCGATGGTTTCTCTTTCTTGGGTGTCTTTGACATCCCCATCTCCACCATCCGCCACCTCCACCTCCACCACCTCCTCCTCCTCCTCGTTTCCCCCCTCCGCCAGCTCCACCTCCACCACCACCTCCTCCTCCACCGCCACCTCCCCATCCCCAACCAAAACCCCATCCATAACCACCACCACCATGGTCTTTATCTTTATCTTTACCTTTGTTGTTGATTACTACACTATTGTGGTTTTGTTCTTGTTTTGAACTCCTTCACTTCTAGAAGAATCTAGTGATGTAACATGAATACTATGAAACATCAAACCTATGAAAAACAACATAAGAAGCCACGAAAATGTTACAATTACCACCCTCATATTTGATCCTAATCCGACATGTCCTGTAAGCCTTTGAAGTCCTCAATTTATAAAGGTCAAACTAACTACTAGTACCCTACTGCTAACTAGACTGGCCCCACCACCCAAAATCTAAATCATATATAGAGACAATGTGGGGTGGCTTAATGTGCACTCTATCCCCTACCACAATCCAATCCGCTGACTTGTAGCACAAGTTAACAAGCATGCAAGTATACAAACACATAAAATAATGGAGTAGTGTGCTACAAAGCTCCTGCAATTTGCAGGCATGCAAAAGCCATTTAGTTAGGCGGATCAAAAATGTATATACAATATTAAAACACTATAAAATTACAAATATATCCTTTTTTATTTATGTGGTGGCGGAGAAAATATATAGAGGGGCTGTTTGTTTAGCTCTTCATGGAGCTCTTAATATAATTCAGACTGTTTGTTTCGCGAGCAGGAGTCTAAATGGTTCAAACATTTACCTTTGAATGGTTAAGCATTATCTGAGTCTGAATGGTTAAGACCTATAATCTGAATTGGTCAGACATTTGCCTCTGAATGGTTTCGCATTATACTGGCTCTTAATGGTTAGACCTCTTACTGGTTCAGCACTTAACCATTTAGAAGTTGTCAAACTGCCCCAAAGTTTTTCAAAAACGTGACTTGATGGATCAGACACGGATGAACCGGCCGTTTTAAGACTGGTTTGTAAGACTCGACGGATAAACCGTCAAAACTATTGTTAGACTTTGTGAATAGTTTATATATATCATTTATGTAGTTTGTAGAGAGGGTTGATTTATACACAAGTCATTTTTTATGCATGCAAATAATTAAGTCTTACAACTATTTATAAACAAGTGATTTTCAACTATTTATTAACCTTTAAATAAATATACTAAATATTAGAACTTTTTAAAATTACAATTATTACCTTATTTTCTGCTTATTCATGTAATAGGAGAACGTATACACCACATCAGACCAGCCAGTTTAACCGAAACCATTTATGTCGCGTCAATATGTTTATGAGTTTATAGATCGGGCATAAATGATCGAACCAATAACTTTTCAGCGAATCAGACAGCTTGTGAAATCGAGCAAAAGCAAAGAAAATTGTCGATGTTTGTCTCCTCGATCCCTTGCTAGCCATCCGATTTTCTAGACCTGACCAGGTAAACTAGTAATTATTATTTATAAATTGTAGGTTTTTTAGATACATCTTTCCTCTCATTTATGAAGTTAGAAAGTTTTTTTGTAATTTATATATATCTTTTTGGTCCAATTAAGTTACCTTATCTTATAATGAGACAGTCCATACCCATAGCATATGGCCACCAACTAACCATTATGTACCATTTTCTTTCAGTAGCAGCAACCAACTAAGAATCTAGACAAAAAGTATAACCATCAAGCAATTTGACTACTCTCATAAGTGGTCTAAGGGGCTGTATGTATGTTTACTTTTTAATAATGAGGTTCTTAAATTTATTTATTTTTTTGAAAGGCCAACAAACATATTATTTCATCCAGGACCAACATAACCAAGATTACACAGTACACCAAAACAAAAAAAGTTACAGCATCATGTTTTCTATTTCGAACCTACACCATTGTTCCCATGTAATGCTTTTTCTCTTTGCACGGTTCTTAATCCACAGAAATCCCAGCTGTCTAATCTCCTCTCTTATACACGCAGTGTTTCTCATTTTTCGGTTGAAGATTATATCATTCCTATATCTCCACACACACCACACCGCCACTTGAATAATCAATCGCATTTACCAATTTCTTCCAGCTTCGAGCATGCTTCCAAAACTCCACCAAATCTCTTGCTGTGAACACAAAAAAGCCGTTTAAAACGACACCAATCTGCCACGAAATCCCAGGTCTCTTGTGCCACTCTGCAGGCTACGAACAAGTGGTCTGCAGTCTAGTCATCCGCCCCACACAATTTACACCTTAAAGAGTCCACCTGAACATTCCTTTTTGCGATCTCTGTCATGGTCGGTAAGCGATTAAAAGCCAACCGACATGTGACAAAGTTCACCTTCAAGGGAATCCATTTATTCCATAAAAAATCCAGCCTGCTACCGGTGAACCTGGTATTCTGCAGCTGCAGTCTAAGACTCCCGGCCGACTCCAAGATCCAGTCCCATTTATCTTCTGCAGCCCGTAAACTGACCCTCGTTAGTATAGATGTCAATTCTTCAAGCTGATACAACTCCTCCTCCGAGCTAGGCATTCGACTCCACTGAAACGTCATACCTTCTAACCCGTTAATAACCGTTATTCGATCTGCAACCATAGCTCCATTGACCGACTCCAAAGCGTACAGTTGTGGGAATTTATCACATAAAATCATTTCATCCAGCCATCTTTCTTTCCAGAATGATATGCGAGTCCCGTTCCCAAGAATACTCTTGAAAAAAGACTCCAGGTTCACGCCACCATTTTCCATATCTTGAGCCGCTCGAATCACATGTTTCCAGTTTCCCCCGATGTCAAGCTTCCTAGGAACAAAATTCCAGGACTTTGAACTATGATGCACAACCCTCCTCCAAAGATTATCTCTCTCGCACTTAAACCGCCACCACCATTTCCCCAACATTACAAGGTTCATCTCCCGTAACCCGCCTTTCTCTATTGGAGCCATTACATTCTCCCACGCTACCCAATTTATTTTTGAGTGATCCGGGTTGTGCCCCCACAAGAATTCCCGTCTAATTCTCTCCAATTGCGCTATGACCGATATTGGTGCTGCTCGGTAAAGAGAGAAATAATAAGTAGGTAGGGAATTTAACACCGACTTGAGTAATGTTATTCCCCCCCCCCCCCCCCCAAACGACAAGGTATTTACTCTCCATACCGACAACCTTTTTTTAGACACATCCACCACCGGCTTCCAGTGTTTCACCAAATTCATATTTGCACCGACTTGTAGCCCCAAGTGCTTAAACGGGAATTTGTCAACTTTGCATCTTAGAATATCAGCCATTTGAAGAATTCTATTCAAGTTCTGGGCATTGCATTCACCTAAAAACACAACATCATCAGCATATAAAAAATGTGTGATTAGCGGTCCGTTGTTTGTACACCGGATTCCTTTAAAGAGCCCGACATCACAAGCTTTCTTAAGAACCCCCGTAAGCGCCTCCATTGCAATGATGAACAAGAAAGGCGATAACGGGTCCCCTTGTCGAAGGCCCCTGTAGCAATTAGGGGCACCATTTACCAATACCGAGGCCCTGTTTGAAGTCACAACGGCTTTTATCCATTTCCTCCAAATTACCGGGAAGTTCATTTGACGCAAAATCGAATCAAGGAACTCCCAATTTAGTGAGTCATATGCTTTCTCTATATCCACCTTAAAAATCATAGCCTCCTTCTTACCCTTTTTCATCCACGCTATCAATTCATTCGGCCATCCAATATACTCCTATTCGCCAAAAAAGCCGTTTGCTCCTCAGATATTAATTTATTCATTACCCTTTTGAGTCGATTTGCCAACACCTTTGATATTAACACATCCAATGAAACTTATTAGCCTATAATCCGATGATCATTGCATTTTGGTATTAGTGTTAGGAATGATGATGCACACCCTTGGTTTATTGACGCCATGTGAAAAAACTCCTCTAAAACTTTTAAAAAGTCTCCTTCAAGAAACCCCCAACTCCTTTTTATGAACCTAAAATTTATTCAACCCGGCCCGGTGCCTTATCCCCAGCACAATTCCAAACCGCCTAATGGTTTAGACTTTTTACTGGTTCAGTCTGTTTGTTTCGCGAGCAGATGTCTGAATGGGTCAGACATTTGCCTCTGAATGGTTAAGCATTATACCAAGTCTGAATGGTTAAGACCTCTAATCTGAATTGGTCAGACATTTGCCTCTGAACGGTTAAGCATTATATTGGTTCTTAATGGTTTAGACCTCTTACTGGTTCAGCACTTAATGATTCAAATCTCTTATAGATTCAGCATTTAACCATTCAGAAGTTGTCAAACAGCCCCTTAGATTCAAGGTGTTAAATATATGGAAATGTTATCTATAATTATATTTAACTCATTATTTGTGTATCTTAAGTTAACTACTTTAGCCAAAAGTGTTGTCACGTATTAAAAAATAAAAACTCATTTTTCTTACTTGGTAAACATGTTTGATTCCTTCATTTTGTAACCTAATTCTTGGATAAGGTAGGGATGAAGAACATTTTCCAAAATAAGTTTGAGATTATGGTTTCAAACAAGTTGATATTTCATCGAGTTCGAGTTCAAACGAGTCGTATTGACTGAGTCAAGCTCGTCTTTGTAAAGTCTTAGCTTGAGCTTCATATATTACATAGGAGCATACATAACTATAGATAAATATCTTATCTTTGGATCTTAGGTAGCGTTTGATATATTGTTTTCAAACTGCTTTTTGACCCACTCTTTTATTTCTTTTATGTAATTTTATTTAATTTCAAGTGATTTTTTAACTATTCAAACCTATCTCAAACCTACATCAGAATAGGTTTGTCGGACTATAGAATCAAGCTCAAGTTCAAGATCCACAACGTTGTTGATGTGCTAGCGTTTGGATTTCCAAACATCCCACATTGTGGCTCTCGTCCGCACCACTCATCCACAATTCCCCAAACCTCTTTCAAACGAGAGTGGGCTCCACGCACAAAAAAAAATTTCTTTAATGCATCATTGTAATAGTTTCAATCGTTTATAATTAAGTGGATGTTTGAAAAAGATTGTAGCGCTGTAGAAAAATAGGTGATTTTGATGGATGTTTGAAATCTGATGTGCTAGCTAAGGTGACATGGTTTTAGATGTTTGAAACATTGTGGATTCTTTTAGCCCTGGTTAGTCTAGCTGAGCTTAGCGATGGGGATCGTTTGCAAGCCACTAAAATGGTTCAGGTATTTCCACAAACGACCCACATCACATTTCTATGGATAATTTTGGTTAAGATATCGAATGTAACTTTTAAGTATGAGTTACTTGAGACGGCGTGAATGGTTGGAACCTAACGAGGTAACTTAGGACCGCACGACCATTGTCTAAGGATAGATAGAACCATGTTCGAAAACTATAAATTAACCTTTAAGAATAAGCCATATGTATATAGTTCATGGTCCTAAGAGTACTATACGCTCGATTGTGAAAGGAGATCTACTACATTAAAAGTTCAATAAAATGTGCTTATTCTTATATTAGTAAGTATATGATTTTATTGAAAGGAGATACATATGAAGCGTTTGTTGGAACATCTTTAATGTTGTGGTGTTTAAAAATGGTAGAAAAAGATATAGCCATCCAAATCAAAGCAAGGCGGTCAATTCCGCCAATTTTAGATTTATGTGATTCAGTTTTGACGGTTTAAAGGTCCTGCCGATGGTTTGGAATTTAAAACCGAACATGTAAACCGAACTTGGCATTTAACTCTTTTTTATTTATATAATTTTATTATAGAAGATTATGTATATGCATTATAACTTTATTTAATATAAATTTAACACTTAAAAAGTAATACTAGAAAGACAGTTAAAATCGAATGTCAATCCACCAAACCCCAAAAACCACCAAACCTATCTTTTTTTTTTTTTTTGGTTTGTTAGTTCTTAGCATGAAAACATTTCCACAACACATTTCCATGATTCCCATTCTTTGTTGGTTAGAACTACATTAGCCATCTTAGTTCTTGCAATGATGTATCTATCTATAAAAATTATGTACCAGCATAACCACATTGTCCAAAGTTGAGTGCTGAGTGATGGCCCGAAGTTTAGTTACCCACATGATTGTCGAAACGGTTTTAGATATATATGTAACTAGTTGGATTTTTCTAACGTGATACGACGAGAATTCAATATATGTACAAAACAAAAAATAATGTTTATAATAGTATCGACCTAATCAATAAAAGTTTCAAACATAAAGTTGGAAGTTGCAAAGGCACTTTGTTTGAATTAACAAATGAAACTTATAAGATAAAGTTCAGTTTAGTAGAAAATTAATGGATTTAAAACATATACTATTTATCTCTAAGAGGTGAACCTAAAATTAAAAATAGAAAGAAAAAAATCCAAAAATCCTTTATGTGACTCTATGAATAGTATAATCGAAAGACACCACCAACGAGTTGTCTATGTAAATAATTACATATGTTCACAAGATATATAAGTTAAAATGAAAATAACCTAATCTAATGTTTAATAGTCTAATTAAGATATATAAAGTTAAAATAAAAATAAACCTAATATAATGTTTATATAGTCTAATAGGTTTGTCCAACCGTGAGTCCCCAATCTATCATTAGCACAATTTTGAAAATTATTTTTAATTGAATTTCATATTTTGATTTACTTTATATAAAAATTCGTGATCTTCAATTTAAGTGATTCATACGTTTTTGAGACCGTTCGGTTCTTCATATTAAAAAGTAACTAATTTCAGATTTCTAAATAATGACTTGACCTACCATGTTAATATATTCATACTATAAAGAGGTTTGTTTGATGTAATGATTTTAGCATTTAATAATTATTTTTAAATTTTTTTGGAATAATGGATTTTTAATAATCCAAACTTTTAGTCATTGGCCGGAAATAGTCCCAACTTAAAAAATAACCGGTATGGTCCCAACTTTTCGTATATTGTAAACCAATGGACATTTACTAAAAAACCTTAATTTCGTTTTATCTCCTTATCTTTTTCGGCAATTTTTTCGTATAATGTAAACCAATGGACCTTTACTAAACCGAAAAGGATAAAGAGACAAAAAGAAATTAAGGTTTTTTTTAGTAAAAGTCCATTTGTTTACAATACGTGAAAAGTTGGGACCACGACCAGTTATTATTGAAGTTGGGACCGTTGCCGGCCAACGACTAAAAGTTTGGATTATGAAAATCCATTATTCCAATTTTTTATTGGAGTATGTTGTTAGTTTGGATTTCATTCCATCATGAGTCATGACTAGAGTTCAGCATTGTATTCAACAAGGTAAGATAGGGTTATTGCTTTTTTTTATTTGCAAGGAACGATGTGTAACTTGACCGTGTTGTGTCATACTACTTGCGACCCCAGCTGGCTCCTTGATGCGCGGAACGAATGCAAGGCACGACGGTGATATCGTGAACTTGCTCTATTGAATCGGCCCCGATCGCTCCTTGCGCATAATAGTTAGGCATAGCGCTCGACTACACCCGTACATTTACACCCTGCAGAAAGGTCACGATCATGGTGGAATAATCGGATAGTTTAAAACTGTGTCCATTCTTCGATTCAAGTAGACGAAATTCCGGCGCCACACCGTTGTAATTATAGTCATTATTCACGACTGATTGCCGCCAGAAAATAAGTGAGTGGGAGTCCCGGTATAAAACCCAGTCTTTAACACTCGACTTACCTTGGTTGTAACATGTCAAAACGGTTTACAACCGTGTTTATCAAGTCCGAACATGATCAAACAAATTCGTCATATAATGTCCCATTTTAAAACGATCCTAATAATTATTTTACCGAATATAATTGTAGTGAAAAACTTGATCGCATAAAAATGAATGTTTCTGCCGGGTTCGAAATCCGTCTGTCCGAATTCAAGACTTTACCGCCCAAAACCAGGCAATTTCCTGGTTTTGAATTAAACATTTAATTCATAAAATACTTTTTCACGATTCAACCGGGATCATTGTCTGCTGAACCCTGTAACTGCGAGTTAATTCTGTCCGGATTCTTGTCCATAAACCAGATGTTTACGATGTTAGTCGGATAAAATTTCCGCCAGTATTCTTATAATACCGTTTAAACATTACATTGTTTCCTTAATAAATTGACCCACAACCGACGACAAACACTTTCGCTCAAAAATCACACCTTTTCTCGGCGAAATTTCACTCGTCGGAATAAACCTGTTTTTCGCCGGAAAACCGAGTTTTAATCCCTGAGCTTTACTGAATCCCCTAAACCTTTACCGAAGTTACCCATACTTTTTCCAAGATTTCCGGAGACTTGCTGCTGCAAGACGCCTGACGCCGGAGGTGAATTCTGTCGCCGGAGTTCTGCCGGAAAACAGAGAGTCCTGTCGGTATACTTTCTCCGCCCAGTTTCTTTTCCGTTTCACTTTTATATTACCTTAATCGACTGTAACACACTATTAAACTGATAAAAATCTCGAACCAGTCAGACTTCATCTCTGGTTATTTTTCAGTGAAGAAGACGATGCACTTTCGTATCTTATAAGTTTAACTAAAATCATGATATTAATCGGGTTAGACACACAGTCCAGCGGTGGACTGTGTGCACATAAAACGTTAATCAAGCAAAGGTCTCGAGTTCGATTCCCGTCTCACACACGCTGCCTTTAATAAAAACCAATTTTTGTTTAACCGAACCGGAGTCGTCACTAGTGTATGTTAAGTATATTGATAACCGGAATAATAACCAAGTTAGACACACAGTCCAGCGGTGGACTGTGTGTTTGTTTATATCGCTGGTCACGAGTTCGAGTCCGGTCTTCAGCACCGACTCGGACCATTATCTCTTCTTTTTAATTAAGGCAGAAAAGGAAATAAATAATTAGTACTTAAGTATAATAAAAATCAAGTTATATAACATGTTGAACACACAGTCCAGCGGTGGACTGTGTGTTAGATTAACCCACAGGTCCCGGGTTCGAGACCTGTGGAGTGCAAGGCTGTTTCGTTTAAACCGTTTTTTAAAATAAAAAGGATTTCTGTTTAATTCTAATTAATGTATATATGTAATTAAAATCGGATATATAACGTGTTAGACACGTAGCTCAGTTGGTAGAGCTGCGTGCACGCGTACGAGAGGTCTCGGGTTCGAGCCTCACTCAGCGCACAATAATCTGCCATCGAACCGGTCAACGGTCAGGTCAACGGTCAACTGGTCAGTCAACGGTCAGAAAAAAAATAAATATTTTATTATTTTTATTTAATTATTTTAATTAAAAATCAATTATAAATACTTAAAAATAACATTTTTAAGATTAGAAAATAGCCTCAAACTCACAAAAATGCACCCAACAATCCTACTAAAATAGTTTAATAAAATCCGTTTACTTACCAAACCATAATGCGATTTATCTAGGTTAAACCTCACTCGTGGTTAAAACCACTTCGCGTACATTCAACGTCATCAACCGAACGCACCCACTGTGAGTGAATCTTACAATTCCCCCTTTTAAATTACACGTTTTGGGGTGTGTCATGTGTTATGATAATAATTAATTTATTTACTTAAACTTGTGCCATACCACATCATGACTTAAACTTAGATTGTTTTTATTGTTGTGATTTACTTATTGCCTTTTGTCAAGTCATATGAAACTCATACATTAAGCCCATCAGTTCCTCGTGGGAGACGAGTAGAACATCGCGTGCTTCACATTAAATTCATTATTATTCATGTGTGTATCATTGAGTTTATATTGTTTGTAGTGTGTTATTCATATTATCATGTTTATGCAATTCATTCATCAGGCCCCTCAGTTCCTCGTGAGAGACGAGTTGAGCATCGCGTGCCTCTAATTGTTCCATTATTGTTCATGTGTGTTTTCATTTAACATAGTATGATTGTTGATCAAGTTACATCTAATTTTACTCATGTTTGGTTGTGCACATATTTCATAACCAATTTAAATAAATTGTTCAAATGTTTTCCATAGGATTCACTCGCCAACATTCTGTTGATCCAAAAACCTTTTTACACATGATACAGGTGAACAGGTTGAAGCAAGGATAACATAGGATATGCCTTAGAAGAGAACAAAGAAGTTAGATTGTTAGTTAGATCATGTTGTAACATTATTGTAAATTTCCATTTAATTTGTATTAATGAATATGAAACGTTTAATAAATGTCATGAGCTTTGATGATAACCCAATCATGCCCCGATCACCTTATCCGCTGCGGGTCGGGGTGTGACAGATTGGTATCAGAGCCATGACTATAGGGATATAGGATAGGTTATTAGACCCTTAGAGCCTATACTATAGTCTGCCTAAATTTTAAATTGATTAGGTGGTTACATACAAACTTGTGATATTTATTTGTTTCATATTTGTTTACATTTCAGTCAAACATACATGCTCATATACATATTCATTATACATATATACATATTCATTATACATATATCGATGTTCATGTATTCAATTTATTTTCATATTCTCATTATCCAAAGATTTTGTGCAATTTTCAAATCTCATCAAAGTAAGTTCTGCGACGGGCATGTAGTAACTGGAAGGGTACGAGTACCGGTAGTCGGAACGTCCTGTCTAGGCTGGCATTCGTATAAATCCAATATAACGGACCAGTTTGCCTACCTGGGGACCAACGATGAGAGTACGAAGGACCTATTAGGCCAAAGCATGCCACACCAAACGTCGTTCGAACTAACCCTACTTTGAGGTGTCACCGTGTCTACACCTGGACACATTCCGAACATCACACGTTGTATACATATTTCTCGATTTTCTCCGGGTTTTTGTGTACGCAACCAGGCAGAAACCGTGCGAACCATATGAAAAACCGGTATTCATGGGGGCCCACATGATTACACAGGTAAAGTATGGCGGCATGACGGGCCTAACAGCGAGCAAAGCCCAAGACATCCTATGGATGTAGTATTTTGTATAATTATTTTATAAATGATCATTCTTGAATGCGACCCATGATCCCAAAAGCATCCAACTCATACCCTTGTCATGTATTCATTGTAGATGTCTTCTAACCTCGCCCGTAGGAAGACGAGAGCAAGAAAAGCCCGCGAACGCATGGCTACCTTAATCGCTCAACAAATGGCTGCCGTAATACCCAACATTGTAATCCAAGTTCAACAAGCACTTACCGATAATCCTGTCAATCAAGCAAACCAAAACATTTTCAACTCTCCCCCAAATACCACTAAATGTACCTACAAGCATTTCAAATCATGTGACCCTCCGAAATACAAAGGGACTGAAGGTGTCACCGCACTCCTCCATTGGTTTGAAGAAATGGAGAATACTTTTCTAAATTGCGATTGCCCTGACGATCGCAAAGTGCGTTATGCTACCGGTCGACTATATGGGATAGCACTTACTTGGTGGAACACAGAGAAGGCCAAACGAGGTGTTGAAGATGCTATGTCCTTAACTTGGAACGAATTGAAGGAAATCATGACCAGACGATTTTGCCCAAGGAGCGAAATCAAGAAGCTTGAAGATGAATTTTATTCATTGAAGCAAATGGAAGGAGACCACATCACCTACAACAAAAGATTCCTCGAATTACATCAAATGGTTCCCAACATGTTTACTCCCCTCTACCGTTTGATCGAGCACTACATTCGTGGTCTTCCGTCAAAGATTCAAGACCCTGTGATAAGTATCAAGCCTGCAACTTTGGAAGCAGCAATGGAGCTAGCAACAGAGCTCACCGAGAACCGAATCCGAAACAAAGACTTCAAGGAGGAGAAGAAGAAGGATAAAGAATCGACTGAAACCTCCGACTCCACTCAAACCGAATCCCCTTCTCAACCCAATCCTAAGAGAAGAAGAGTCGGGCGACTTTTCGCTGCTACTCAACGAAATCAACCCGTTTTTCATGCCATACCCATCCGAGCTATCCCAATCACCCAAGTGGCACCCGACTCAGCTTACCCAAATAAGAAACCATATCTTGGACCTCACCCTCGATGCAACAACTGTTTTTATCACCATCCCCTTACTTTACCTTGCCGGCTATGTGCAACTTGTGGACGCTATGGTCATTTGAGCAATGTTTGTCGCACCTTTCAAGACCAAACCTTTTCCCCTACTCAAAACATGGCCCAAACTTATCACCAACCCCAATACCCCATGTTCCCATATGCGCGAGCCTGTTTCAATTGTGGCGACCCTACCCACCTTAGAAACACATGCCCTCAATTGGTTAACGTTATCAACACTCAAGCCCAATCAAACCCAGTTAACCAAGTAAACCAAGAAAACCCAACCACTATGCCACCAACAAGAGGAAGAGTCTTCAATATCAACGCCAATCCTGTCGAAGATAATGACGGCCCAGATGAAGATACTCAGCTAGTCCTCTTCGCCGAAGATCCAGATTCAACTCCTATTGTTTAGTCTTGTGTTTTTCTTTATCACATGTGTAGACTGTTAGAGAAAATATTGGATATTATATATTATATATTGTTTTCAGTATATGCTTTTGCCGAGGCCGTAGCTCCCCATCCATCGAGGTTGAGTTTGATCCCCATTTTATTATGGGTTGATCAGGGCGTGCCCGCACGATCGGCTCCGTTTGTTTGAGCCTTGATCGGTTATTTCATTTTACATTTCAATACATGCAATACGTTCGGCTCCGTTTGATTGAGCCTTGAGCGCACATTTCAATTTACATTTCCAGTTCATGCAATACGTTCGGCTCCGTTTGATTGAGCCTTGAGCGCACAGACAATTTCATTATCAATATCTTGTGGTTGTGGTGTTTGTAGTAGAGTCGCATCGAACTAACCATAACTTGCGGATAAAGTCAACGAAAATTTGACAAGGATATGGTGGATACGCCGATGGTACTTCCTATATATAAGTATTCTTGTCAAATGATCGGAGGCATTATCAGGCAGTTATGAGAGGTTCCATGCATAGGCTGATTGTGTGATGGTTGTTTAGATTAAGTTGTTCAATTTCAGTACATTCAATACGTTCGGCTCCGTTTGATTGAGCCTTGAGCGCACATACAATTTCATTCAATACGTTCGGCTCCGTTTGATTGAGCCTTGAGCGCACATACAATTTCATTATCAGTATCTTGTGGTTGTTGTGTTTGTTGTAGAGTCGCATAGAACTAATCATAACTTACGGATAAAGTCAATGAAAATTTGACAAGGATATGGTGGATACGCCGATGGTACTTCCTATATATAAGTATTCTTGTCAAATGATCGGAGGCATTATCAGGCGGTTATGAGAGGTTCCATGCATAGGCTGTTTGTGTGGTTAAGTTATTCATATTCAGTACATGCAATACGCTCGGCTCCGTTTGATTGAGCCTTGAGCACACAATTTCAATTTCAGTACATTCAATACGTTCGGCTCCGTTTGATTGAGCCTTGAGCGCACATCCATTTCATTTTCAGTACATGCAATACGATCGGCTCCGTTCGATTGAGCCTTGATCGCACAGATATATTTCATTTCAGTAATTTATGTTTGTTGTATTGGTTGTAGAGTTATAGGACTAATCATAATTCACTGATAAAACTAATGAAAATTTGGCAAGAATATGGTGGATACGCCGCTGGTACTTCCTATATATAAGTATTCTTGCCAAAGGATCAGAGGCATTATCGGACGATTATGAGAAGTTCTATGTAGGATTTATTAGTTTCTTGGTAACCAATCATAACTTGTGGATAAAACTAATGAAAATTTGGCAAGGATATGGTGGATACGCCGATGGTACTTCCTATATATAAGTATTCTTGCCAAAGGATCAGAGGCATTATCAGGCGGTTATGAGAAGTTCCATGTAGGATTTAGTATTGCCTTGGTTGGAATTTGTGTTACTTTGATATCATCATGTTATTTAAAGAGATTGGATTGTGTTCCATTTCTACATAAACTAACCTCTCCATCATAACAAACGAGAGAGGAACTTCCATCATTCAAACATATATGTTATCAGAATGTGGATTCAAATATTTGCTGATGTGTTCATTCATGTTTGGATATTAGCTGTTGTGCTTACTTATGTTCAAATATCAGCTGTTGCGTTTTTATTTATGTTCCATATAGATTGTAGTGTTAAAGGTTTTGCCTTAGGATATAACCATATTTTCCCAAACGTATCTAAACTCTTATGCATGATATCATTTTTTTTTGCAAATCATTCCTGTTTATCAATACTCATACAGTAGGCAACAAAAAGCGATTCCTGAATAGGGTACTTAACCCTTACAAGGAACGTTACCGCCTCGAGCAAAAACTTAAGCCTTTATTTTGCTAAGCGTACAACTGTCAAACAAAACATCATCATTCTTTTAGTCAAATATATCACAATTTAAATTTCGGGACGAAATTTCTAAAAAGCAGGGGATACTGTAACATCCGTCAAAAACGGATTTACCAAACCCGCTCCGTTTATCAACCGAACAGTCAGTCAAAATTTTCGTTGCGAATTAAATGTCCAAAACATTTTTAAACGATCCGTAATCAATTATTATACGCGAATATATATTTAGTTTTTGAAAAACTGTTGAAAATCGCAAAATAAAAATGAAATGCTTCTGCCGGGTTTCGAACCCGGGTCTGTACCGAGCCAGTTCAACGACTTATCACCGCACACACAAACCACTGCGCCACATGTTCCGTTTGTTAATTAATAGAATCATTTAATTCATAAAATGACTTTACGAATTCAAAACCGGCGCCCAAATCAGTTCAGTCGTCGGAATCCCGGTAAACTCGCGAGTCTTAACTACGATTTACGTTATAACGTAAACCATTAACCAGATATCGGTTATAACCGATGTTTGAAGTCCGCGACTAAAAATGATAACCGCCGGAAAATCTTAATCAATGAACCCAGTCGTAAAACAGATCAAATACATCTCGTTTTCTCCTATAAATTGACCCACAACCGACGACAAACACTTTCGCTCAAAAATCACACCTTTTCTCGGCGAAATTTCACTCGCCGGAATAAACCTGTTTTTCGCCGGAAAACCGAGTTTTAATCCCTGAGCTTTACTGAATCCCCTAAACCTTTACCGAAGTTACCCATACTTTTTCCAAGATTTCCGGAGACTTGCTGCTGCAAGACGCCTGACGCCGGAGGTGAATTCTGTCGCCGGAGTTCTGCCGGAAAACAGAGAGTCCTGTCGGTATACTTTCTCCGCCCAGTTTCTTTTCCGTTTCACTTTTATATTACCTTAATCGACTGTAACACACTATTAAACTGATAAAAATCTCGAACCAGTCAGACTTCATCTCTGGTTATTTTTCAGTGAAGAAGACGATGCACTTTCGTATCTTATAAGTTTAACTAAAATCATGATATTAATCGGGTTAGACACACAGTCCAGCGGTGGACTGTGTGCACATAAAACGTTAATCAAGCAAAGGTCTCGAGTTCGATTCCCGTCTCACACACGCTGCCTTTAATAAAAACCAATTTTTGTTTAACCGAACCGGAGTCGTCACTAGTGTATGTTAAGTATATTGATAACCGGAATAATAACCAAGTTAGACACACAGTCCAGCGGTGGACTGTGTGTTTGTTTATATCGCTGGTCACGAGTTCGAGTCCGGTCTTCAGCACCGACTCGGACCATTATCTCTTCTTTTTAATTAAGGCAGAAAAGGAAATAAATAATTAGTACTTAAGTATAATAAAAATCAAGTTATATAACATGTTGAACACACAGTCCAGCGGTGGACTGTGTGTTAGATTAACCCACAGGTCCCGGGTTCGAGACCTGTGGAGTGCAAGGCTGTTTCGTTTAAAACCGTTTTTAAAATAAAAAGGATTTCTGTTTAATTCTAATTAATGTATATATGTAATTAAAATCGGATATATAACGTGTTAGACACGTAGCTCAGTTGGTAGAGCTGCGTGCACGCGTACGAGAGGTCTCGGGTTCGAGCCTCACTCAGCGCACAATAATCTGCCATCGAACCGGTCAACGGTCAGGTCAACGGTCAACTGGTCAGTCAACGGTCAGAAAAAAAAATAAATATTTTATTATTTTTATTTAATTATTTTAATTAAAAATCAATTATAAATACTTAAAAATAACATTTTTAAGATTAGAAAATAGCCTCAAACTCACAAAAATGCACCCAACAATCCTACTAAAATAGTTTAATAAAATCCGTTTACTTACCAAACCATAATGCGATTTATCTAGGTTAAACCTCACTCGTGGTTAAAACCACTTCGCGTACATTCAACGTCATCAACCGAACGCACCCACTGTGAGTGAATCTTACAATTCCCCCTTTTAAATTACACGTTTTGGGGTGTGTCATGTGTTATGATAATAATTAATTTATTTACTTAAACTTGTGCCATACCACATCATGACTTAAACTTAGATTGTTTTTATTGTTGTGATTTACTTATTGCCTTTTGTCAAGTCATATGAAACTCATACATTAAGCCCATCAGTTCCTCGTGGGAGACGAGTAGAACATCGCGTGCTTCACATTAAATTCATTATTATTCATGTGTGTATCATTGAGTTTATATTGTTTGTAGTGTGTTATTCATATTATCATGTTTATGCAATTCATTCATCAGGCCCCTCAGTTCCTCGTGAGAGACGAGTTGAGCATCGCGTGCCTCTAATTGTTCCATTATTGTTCATGTGTGTTTTCATTTAACATAGTATGATTGTTGATCAAGTTACATCTAATTTTACTCATGTTTGGTTGTGCACATATTTCATAACCAATTTAAATAAATTGTTCAAATGTTTTCCATAGGATTCACTCGCCAACATTCTGTTGATCCAAAAACCTTTTTACACATGATACAGGTGAACAGGTTGAAGCAAGGATAACATAGGATATGCCTTAGAAGAGAACAAAGAAGTTAGATTGTTAGTTAGATCATGTTGTAACATTATTGTAAATTTCCATTTAATTTGTATTAATGAATATGAAACGTTTAATAAATGTCATGAGCTTTGATGATAACCCAATCATGCCCCGATCACCTTATCCGCTGCGGGTCGGGGTGTGACAATTGGCTGGTAGGGTTATTACTTATCCGCAATATTTTAAAATCTGGTTTTTATACCATATCAGATTTCGCATAGAAACAATTTAACCGGGTGTATCGGACGATTCAACCAGATATACTGGGTAGTTTAACCGGTTCTACCAGCCGGTTTTTAAAACGTTGCTTATTCGTGAACATGAAAACTAGGTATGCAAGTAAAAATATTGATTTCGCATAACAATGTATTAGTTCTTGAATGTTTTATAGTTTTTTGTTATTTGAAAATAGTTATATTGCCAATTTTATTTAAAAATACTAAGTACTCAACAAAGTGATACATTACCTAGACTTGTATAAAAGTGTCATGATAAACATTGACATATTTGTGCCACAAAATTTCTTAAAACATGTCAACTTACACTTTCTAAAAAATATGGGTAAAAGGTAAAAACAAATACTTTACGTGAAATTAATAGGTATAAACTAGTAAAATTCTCCGTCGTGAAGTAGCGGAAAATTGGTAATTATTGGGTTGTTTCATTACAATATCGATATTGGGTATAAAAATTAAATAATTCAAACTGGTTCAGCACATAACCATTCTGGAGTTGTCAAACAGCCCGTGAGTCGAATCTTATTTTATGGATTATAAATATGGCGTCTTCACAATGTTTAGATTGAAGTGTGTTATTCAATATAATTGTCAAGGTTTAATTGTATTTGTTATTTGGTCTATCTGTGGTGATTAATAATATCTCTTTGGTCGGTAAAAAAAACAAGGATTAAGTCTCATCGTACCTTGTTAACACGATTAAGGTCGCATTTATTCCAAAGATATGCAACTAAATTGAATATCTAGACCAAAACACATGAATCAAAACACCTTTTATTTTTTTATTTTTTTTTTGAAAGTTTATATTCAATTGGTTTAGTAACACCCATGAAGAACACATGCAACCTCTAAACCATATGAGCATTTTAACAAGTTAATACCAACCTCTAGGCTCTAGCTAGCAAGTTGAGAAACGTTAAAATTATGTAAATGGTGTTGGGTTAAAATGGGCTAGAGAGAAGAAGACCAGTAGAAATCCGATCAATGTGGGCCTGATGGGCCTTTTGCATGAGTCTAGTTGGCCAGTTTTCACTAGAGATGGGCTTAATAACCGGTTCCAAACCCGACCCGGTGGAACCTGCCTGGGACCGGTTCCGGTTCCTACCCGACATATAGTAGAACCGGTTCCGGGTTCAAAATACCCTATGGTTCCTACCCGGTTCCACATTTTTGGAAAAAATAAGTTCCGGAACCGGTTCCAACCCGTACCCGGGTTGTACCCGTAACCGGTTCTTATCATACCCGGTTCCTACGGTAACCTTCCAGACCCGGTTGCACAAACAACCTAAACAAGAAACGTTAAACAAAACATATAAAACACTAAACATACTAATCATAAAACACAAATGGGTTTACAATACATAAAACAAACTAAACTTTCGATGACCGGGTCCCGGATGCTTCACCCTTTTTATTGTTTTTCGCCTTTGTCACCGGACAATGGCGGTCGGTGTGTTTCTTGAGCGTCGAGTTGGCCGCCGCCTTCATGAACTTCCCGCACCCCTTGCATCTAGCCATTTCATGGCTATCCGACATCAAACACAAGTCAAAGTGCTTTCAAATATCGGGGTTTCTTTTGGTTTTCAAAACAACCACGACCTCATCATTGCAAGGTATCGTTATCTCTTGTTAAAGTGTTAAGTTTATATAGAAAAACCGATTCTGTAAAGTGTAAAGTGTAAAGGGGTTTATATAGAAAACCGATTCTGTAATCAGGAACCGGTTCCAACGGTAACATTTACCAGGAACCGGTTCCAACGGTAACATTTTTATCAGGAACCGGTTCTGAACAGTAAAAGTCAGGTTTTTGACTGTCAGGAACCGGTTCTGAACAGTAAAAGTCAGGTTTTGACTGTCAGGAACCGGTTCTGAACAGTAAAAAGTCAGGTTTTGACTGTCAGGAACCGGTTCTGAACAGTAAAAAGTCAGGTTTTACTGTCAGGAACCGGTTCTGAACAGTAAAAAAGTCAGGTTTTACTGTCAGGAACCGGTTCCCAACACTATCAGAAACCGGTTCCGCACCATACCCGGTTCCACACCATACCCGGTTCCATAATACCCGTACCCGGTTCTACACGGTTCCATATTCTTGGGTGTGAACCCGGGTAGGAACTGGACCCGGTTCCACACCATACCCGGTTCCAATGACATCCAAGCAGAACCGGGTCCGGGTTGGAACCGGTTCCGGGTAATAATAAAACCCGATTATGCCCATCTCTAGTTTTCACCCGGATCATGATTCATGGATCTAATGCAAAGCATGTTATCATTGTATTGTATTTTGTTTCAAAAGTATAGTATATAACAACAGGTTATCGAAAAGCAAAATAACAATAATTATTATTACTATAATAATTATAATAATAAGATGATGATGATGATGTAAGGATGTGCATTTGGGACTTGGTACCTGTACCAGTACAGAATTTCCTGTATCAAGTTGTTTTCGATACCGATTCAGTACCACTTTGTAACATTTTCGCTACCGGTTCGGTAGGCTACCGGTATTTTACCTAATTTGGTCTTGATTATCTTCCCATGCCGTTTATGGGGTTAGGGTAAGAGTTGTAAATGATATATGTAGGATCAATATAAACAATAACGAGCGATAGGGAAAAACACATGTTGGAGACAAATCTTAGAAACCCACAAGAACTAAGCCATGGCAATATATCGAAAATGCTCATCCTGATGTTCTAAGCACAAACGCGTAACTTTGATGACGAATAAATATGTGAGATCGTAGATGGGCAACTCATCGGAAGAAAAATGGGTAATATTAATGGTACGAGGCTGAGAGCCTGGATGTTACATGAACAATGTCCATAATCGTTCAAGGTCAAGGACCAATTATGTAACCTTGATAAGATAAGTAAATCACATGAATGGTATTATGGTAACTTGAGATTACGGTTTTGGTCATTTCTTTTCAAAATATCATGTACCGTCCTTACTACGCACTAAGTTGTAACATGTTTGGTCATTTTCACTATTGTATTCATTTTATATACAATTAACATACTTTTAATAACAATTAGTGAAAAGAAACAAATACGTTTCATCGTAGTGAACGATGGAGACTATGAATGTAGATTCCAGAAATTAAAAAACCAAAATCGCAATAGGGGAAATATCATTTGAGAAGAAACTTAATATGAGAAGAAAATGAAGAAATGACATAATAGTATACAATAACTAGTTTATAATTCCGTCATTAATTATTTTCTCTTGGTTAATTATGAAACACTTTATCCTACATATTTCAAAATTTATCATACAGATATCAAACTTTTTCCTACACTTTAACCTACACATGGTGAAATGCACATAAATGAAGGTTACAATGTAGTGTTGAAGACAAAGAATGATAAATGTTTGATTTTAAAAGATTGTAAACATTAATAGTTTAATGATATTTTTAGAAAGTCGTTATGCATTTATATATTGTCTAAATGCTATTGCAAGCAATATAATGAATAATCAAGTGTTGTGTTTTAGATCGACTAAAAGAATGTGTTGCGTCAAAAAATGCAAGCATTAACTATTTTAGTACAAGTTGTATGTTTTGATTTTGATACTTGTAGATCTTGGTCGATGTAGGTAGTGGTGGACCAATCATTTTTTTTTACAAGTATCACAATGTTTTATAGATCCACTAAAAGAATGTGTTACGTCAAAGAAATTTTATTGTTTATGATATTTGAAAGTAAATATGATATTTCTAGATTGTAAATAACAAATATAAAAAATTCAAACTTCAAGATCTAGAGGATATTAAAAAAATTTCTTATACATAGAATAATAAACGTTAAAAACTAACAAATAAAACGACTAGAACCCTTGATCCGCTCCTGAACTTGCACATCCTCTAAATTAACTCCTAGAACTACATATTTGTTAACTATACGACTAGAACCATTGATCACTATGCGACTAGAACCCTCAACCACTTAGAAAGTAACACAATTATCACATATATTGATATTGCTAGGCTACAAGCTTTTTGGTATCAACTAGATTAAATAAACAATATATATATATATATATATATATATATATATAATATATATTAACTATTATAAAAATTGAAACAAATACAATGTATAGAAAAACCCCGAATAAACTTAGTTGAGGGTTGAAGTTGGAGGCTAGACAACTACGGTGATGGGTAACCGGTGGTGGCGAGGCGACACGTGCAGTATACAGACTGCATCACAACATGCATAGCGAGGCAATTAATAGGGCTGCCATTTTTTCCTGAATCCAAAGCAACATGAAGCCGAATTAGAGAATACCTTGAAGAACCCAAACTTGGCCAACCCGAACCTTAAATGGCTCTGATATCAGTCGCTTTTTCCATGCAAAAACCCGAATAACTTGAAACCTAAAAAACACACACATTTGTTGTTTTTTAAAGATGCGTTTTGGTTTGAAGTCTTTTGTATTAGAACATTAAATTTTGGGACTTTTGAACATTATCATATCGTATTGTTAATATATGTTTTAATTTTGAAGATATTTTTAGTAGCTAGATATTATTTTACGATAACTTGTAAAAAAAAGATTTTTTTTTATTTACATCTAAACTCAAAAACCGAACAACCTAACCGAACACCCTACCCGGAAAAACAAAAAAAAACACCTTTACAATTAGATGAATAGGGCAGTGGGTAAGAAGTTGCTGTGCATCTTCAATTTGATTTTGAAACTTGAAAGAATTCATTGACTTTGTCTCTAGATCTCCACTCCTTACCTTTTTTTCCCTTTAGCTTGATGGGCTTTCAATTTTAATTTTTAAATTAACACAAAAGTTAGCTCAAGTGTCTAAGGGGCTGTTTGACAACTTCTAAATGGTTAAGTGCTGAATTAGTAAGATGTCTGAATCATTAAGTGCTGAACCATTAAAAGCCAATATAATGTTTAACCGTTCAGGGGCAAATGTCTAACCATTCAGACTCTGTATAATGCTTAACCATTAAGAGGCAAATGTCTAAACCATTCAGACATTTGCTCGCGAAACAAACAGTCTGAACTATTATGTGCTGAACCAGTAAGAAGTCTAAACCATTAAGAGCCCATTAAAAAGTAAACAAACAATCCCTAACTTACTACGGATAGAACCATATCATTATGAGTCAATACCGATATAACATATAAAAAAAGTAGCTCATATGCCCAACTTAACATAAAATAGAGATATATACGATGTCACTTAAGTTTAGGATACCAATACAGCAAATAAAAAGTAGTACAAGTGCATCTTCAGCAGGGCCATGCCCTAAGAATTTTCGAAACGTTTTGATCCCATAACGAGTAAAACAGATTCGAGTGAAATGGCGGGTGGTAAGGTAAGGTCGCTGCTAACGAATGGTGGGTGCGTGGAGAATGCTATGGATTCGAGCTCCATAATACAGCAAAGTGAGTGTTATAGATTTGTAATGGGTTTCAATTATTTGGCTTTCTTCTATTTTTTTTTTTTTAAATTGTTTAACAATTTGAGTAGACCAGCTTGTTTTTGTTTGGGTTTAAAATCCAGTTTGAGTTTAGTTGTTTATGCTAGTTGAGCCTTACATATTTTTCTTTATATTAGTGTACAAAGATTGTTTATAGATGTCATCGGTTGAAAATATACGATGACACTCAAGTATCAGGAAACTATGTATCATATAAATCACTTATTGGTGTCCCCTGACACATAAGACATATTGTTGATTGTATAAAGTTTTATGTAGTTACTGAAGTGTTACTCGATTGAGTCCACTTGATTATATATTTAATGTCTATTGTAAACTTTATTTGTAATTTGTGTTCGGTTTACTAGTTCTTAACTGGACTATGACACCGGTGATTACATGTTTAATATGTGATGTGATTCGATCTTTTCAAAACATTTCATCTAACAATAACTTTTTTTTATTTTTTTTAATAATAACAAAATATAACAAACCTGTCCTGTTATATTAAAATAAAAAGTAGACGCGCAACAAGCTGTGCCGTCACCTCTTTTTGAATTGCGAACCCTAATATTCAAATACAAACCCTGTTTCCTGGGCTGAACAATTTTTTTATTTGATAAACAAAAATTGAAAACAGCCTTCACAATTTCCATGAACAAAGATGGGCCGTAATTATATAAAAAAAAAAAAAATAAAAAATCCAATGGCTTGCATTTTCTAGTATAAGAGTAGAGTCCATGATCCATTGCTTTTTTTAGGAATAATGGATTTTAATAATCCAAACTTTTAGTCATTGGCCGGAAATGGTCCCAACTTAAAAATAACCGGTGGTGGTCCTAACTTTTCATATATTGTAAACCAATGGACTTTTACTAAAAAAACCTTAATTTCTTTTTATCTCCTTATCTTTTTCGGCAACTTTTTCGTATAATGTAAACCAATGGACCTTTACTAAACCGAAAAAGATAAAGAGACAAAAATAAATTAAGGTTTTTTTAGTCAAAGTCTATTTGTTTACAATATGTGAAAAGTTGGAACCATCACCAATTATTTTTGAATTGGAAACCGTTGCCGGCCAACGACTAAAAGTTTAGATTATTAAAATCCATTATTCCCTTTTTTTTATCTAGAAAACTTTTGCCCAGGTGGCATGATTTTCTCAAACTTTTACTTATCTTATCCCCCGTACTTAATTCTTAGATTCTTTGTCCCTCCAAGTTCCATAAATAAAAACAATGTGTACGGCTATATAAAGTGTATATTAAAACACTATAAATAAGCAACAAATATTCGGTTAGGTTAATTATTCTTTTGGCTTTGGTTGTTTTTAAAAAAAAAGTTTGATTATGTGGTTCTGCTTCATACACGTGTCCATACGTCTACCATCTTTCCCCCCTAAAACGCTAATATCTTGTGTATCCCCTGTCTCCGAGCATTCTCTCCATCTTTCCCACCAAAAACCCTTCTTTCATAAAAAATATCATGCGTGTCCTCTGTCTCCGAGCATTCTCTCCAAATCAGGTAATGTTTGAGTTGGTTAATTTTAGGGATCGATTTATAGTTGCGGTGTCTTTGTGTTTAAGTATGATGTTTGTTAGACTTTCCAACTTGCTTTAGTTATTGTAAAAAAAGAAAGATGTTAGTAATGTGGCTAACTAATGAGATTTACATATCTATTGTATAATTGAATTTACTTGTATAATTGAATTTACACATTTGATAAATTACTCTAGTTGGAAAAAAATTTTCAAAGGGCTTCAAGCCTTCAACATGTTTTCAAGTTGGTATTGGCATAAATGATTTGTGAAGTGATATAAGTTTAATCCTTTCATTTAACATACAAGCTTGCAGGTGAAAGTCCCTCGCTCAATGTTGGATCACTATCTAAGCATGCCGCATGGTATGTTTTATTTGCCTCTCACGCAATATTTTAAAATCCGGTTATTATATCGTACCGGATTTGGCTCAGAAACAATTTAACCGTAACCAGGTGTACCGGGAGGCAGTGGCGGATGCACACACAATGTAGGGTGGGCACAGGCCCACCGTACATGCAACCCATATGCCACAATGTTTTTGTTTTCTAGCCCAACCGGCCCATTAAATAATTACTGATTAGTTTACACTATATTAAATAATTGTTTTTTCCCCAACCAACTTTTGGGTTTTATCATCAATTTTATATAAACCTTTTTTTAATTTATGAATTTTCGATCGCGATCCTCTATTCCTCTTTCAAAACCACAACGCACGAGTCCACAACGATCCTTTTATTTATAATGTTTACATCTAAAGTTAAATAATTTCTATTTGTGTATCTTAATTTATTTTTATTTTTCATCTAGGAACTCTTAACAAGTTCGTAAAAAGAAAAAGAAAAAAAAAAACCCTCTTCAAGTAAAATCCCATCCGGTAATAGCACGAAATGTACCTCTACAAATTTTTAGTTGTCCCGTCTTGTGCCCACCCTGCAAAAAAATCTTGGATTCGCCACTGCCGGGAGGTTCAACCGGTACAACCGGCCGGTTTTTAAAATCCAACCTTTTGAGAAAAAAACGTTCTTTATTTTTTTCTTTTCTTTGTAATTTCATTGATAGATAGGATTACTAACTTAGAACATGGGGTATGCATATGCTCAAAGTTCTTTGTATCATGTTACCATTGTGGATCTTTAAAATATCACTTATTGAAAAATATACTTTTTTTATGATAATGATAATATGAACATGCAATGCAAATTTTAAATATAATTAATTACATTTCCATAGTGTGTATTCTTAAACCATCACCAAGTATATCCAACAATTAAACTAATGAAAATATGAAGAAACATAGTCAAATTATAGCAATAGAAGAATCATAGTTTATGGTATTGAATTGTGGATCGAACGTGCAAATTTTACACCCCCTGCAATGCTTATAGCACACTTTTACGCCCCCGGCATCGTAACGCGTGATGCTTAACACAAGTTCCTCTAAACTGCTTCTCTTTGTTGGTTGGCTATGACGCCGACTGGTTGAACTAACGAATCAAACTAATGGTAGGGGTGTTCAGTATTTGAATCAGACTCGAAAAACTAAAAATTTGATTCGAATTGAATTCAAATTGATTTTGAATATTTGACTTTGATTTGAATTCCGTTAATGAATTTCAAATCGAATACGAATTTGTGATTTCAATTTGATTCAATGCTATACAAAATTCGAATTCAAGTTCTACATTTTACTTTTATTTTATGTATACACACATATGTAATAAATTTGTGCGGCTTTCAAATCTACACACAAAGCTACAAAAAGACTTTTAAAACTTAATTATTTGGTTATGAAAACATTTTAATTTAAACCAAGTTAACTACTAACGGGAACATTCACTAAAAAGTGGATTTTGTCTAAGTAGCCTAAGAAGGATTGTGATGATGAGATGTGTCACTCCTTGTGACTAGGAAGGAATGACATTTTGGTACTAAAATATTTTGGTCTTTATAAGTAGAAGTGTGAAAATACCATGTGCCACCTCTTTTGTTTTCTAAAAATTACAATAAAAAATATAGTACAAAAATTTAGCAAAAAAATATAGTACAAAAAATATAGCACAAAAAATCTAATACAAAAAAAATATATCACAAAAAAATATAGTACAAAAAATATAGCACAAAAAAATTTAGAACAAAAAATCAAGCACAAAAAATTCAGAAAAATAAATTGAAGACAAAATTTCAACACAAAAAATATAGCACAAAAATGTTGTAAAAAAATCCAGCACAAAAACTGTTATACAACATAGAAATACAACACATTTTTGTGGGTTTTTTTAGTCGACATATTTTATATAGCAATATGGTACTCATATTAAAGATAAAAAGATGTTTGATTCTATGGTGAAATTTTTATTAAAAAATAATGGCGTATAAAAAAGTTATGAACATTTAAAAAATGGGGGGGGAATATGCATGTGCCATGAATGTGGAGAGAGAGAAAGTCAATAAATATGATTTTCCCAAGATACCCTTACAACAGGCTTTTTCTCTACATTTCTTTCTCATCATAATTAGGCAAAATTATCTTTTTATTTGATCTTACCCCTAACTACTAATATCAATATCGGTAGCCTCTTAGCTTAGCGACAACATGTGTTTTTCTTTATTAAAGTGATAACGGTTCAAGCCGTATAAACTACACAATAAAAATATTTTAGAGTGAATTTTAAGAGGTTTGATCACCTTTTAAAATCTACAAATATCAATAGTTAAAGGCCTTTAATGTATAAGAAAAACATTAATATGTGATGGGCTACGAGAGGTGGATTAATGTATATTTATTAATAGCAATTAGAGATGGGCATAGAAACCGGTTCCGAACCCGAACCGGTAGAACCGAACTGGACCCGGTTCCAGTTCCTACCCGACATTAAGTAGAACCGGTTCCGGGTTCAAAATACCCGTTGGTTCCAACCCGGTCCCACAATTTTACCATTTGAATCGGGTCGTACCCGGTTCCTACCTGTACCCGGTTTCACTAGTACCCGGTTCCACCAGTATCCAGAAATGCAGTTCTAGAAGGAACCGGTTATAGCCGTTATAATATTACCGTTGGAACCGGTTATAGCCGTTATAATGTTACCGTTGGAACCGGTTATAGCCGTTATATGTTACCGTTGGAACCGGTTCCTGACCGTTGGAACCGATTCTATATATATTGTTTAGAAATCTATTGTTTAGCACACAATTTCTCATATCTATTCTTCTTGTTACATTTCTTTCTTGTTCTTTTTCACATACTAATCAACAAATGGCCTCAAAGAGTTCCAAAAACGCAAATTCTCAATCCGTTAACAATGTTCCTCAAGATCAATAGGTTCCATATGTGGTTGGAACATTGTCTCATAATCGCAATAAGAAAGTTTGGAGCAATTGGGAATTGGTCGAGATGAGTGATGGCTCGCAAAAAGCCCAATGTAAACATTGTGGATCGTTATTAGCCAAGGAATCAAACTCAACGTTAACGAAGCATATTAATAAGTATTGCAAAGCTTTAAAGGAAATGACATCCGGTCAAGTTCCACTATCCAAAGATGGTACCATTTTTCGTTATGAGCAAAAATTAGCTCGCGATCGGATGGCGAAGTTGGTGATACAAAAAGCGTTGCCGTTTGGACACTTCGACGACCCCGATCTTACTAATCTTATTCGGGAGACGCTACAACCTCGCTATAAACATGTAAGTCGTCGCACTTTAAAACATCATTGTTTAAGTTTATGGTAAAATGCAAAAAAAAGATTTAATTGTTTTTTAAGAATTTAAAAACTAGTGTAAACCTAACTAATGATGTGTGGTCGGCTCCACATGGTTTACCGGAATCGTACATATGTGTCACCGCTCATTGGGTTGATCCTGATACATGGCAAATGATGAAGCGTACGATTGCGTTTGACGAGTTTCCTTCTCCTCATACGGGAGAAAATATTTATAAAATTATAAATGGCACAATAATTAAATATGGTTTAGAAGATAATTTTTTCAATATCCTTTGATAACGCTTCAAACAACACAACGGCGATTGAAAAATTAAAGTTAAAGTACAAACCAATAGTTGATGGTGTTTTTTCCATACACGATGTGTTACACATATTATTAACTTAGTAGTGCAAATCGATTTAAAAGATCAATTTGTATCGGATTTTATTATAGCATTTAGAGCTATGCTCCAAGATGTTTTCAAAAGTGGAAAAGAAAGATATCAAGAATATAAAAAACTTTGTAAAGATGTCAACCAAAAAATTATTGGACCGAATTGGGAAGACTCGTTGGAATTCAACTTGTCATATGTTTGAAATGGCTGTAAAGCAAATGGGCACTTTAAAATATTTTCATACAACTTTAAGTGATGGGTACCTAGTCGTCCCCTTTCCCGACACGGCTTGGGAAAATATTCATAACCTAAGTACTTTTTTTACAAGTTTTTAAAACTACAACGACTTTGATTTCCGGTGTTTATTATCCTACTAGTTCTAAAGTTGTGGACCAACTGTATTTGATACAACTAATTTTAAAAAGTTTGAAAATTCTAGTGACATGTTAAGGAATATGACGAGACCAATGATTCAAAAATTTTTAAAATATTTTTTAGAATTACCACCCGTTTTTCTATATGCCGCCGCTTTAAATCCAGCTTTAAACGTAGCGGGTGTTGAAGCTTTAATTGATGAAATTTATGACAAGTTGGATATGCATGAGGAGGATCCAACTTTAAAAGCAAAAACAAAAAAATATTCAATGAGTGTATGGCCAAACTTTATGATCATTATTTTAAAAAATATGGTGAAAAAAGCATACAAATTTGTTTGAGTCTCGGTCCACGGCCTCTAACGATGAAATAAGCGGGGATCCACTTATAACCATGTTGAATGTCGTTAGAGACGAGACGGCTAGACAACAAAGGGGTAGTGAACTAACAAGTGAACTTGGGAGATATAAAAAAAATCAGTATTCGCTTACTATGACCACCGAGAGTATAGGAAATTTGATGTTTTGGCATGGTGGAAATCGAAAGAATCCGAATACCCGATTCTAGCCACCGTGGCTCGTGATATACTAACGGTCCAAACTTCCACGGTAGCTTCGGAAAGTGTGTTTTCTCTTAGTGGCAGGGTTTTGTCAATTAGAAGAACAAGACTAACTCCGGAATCGCTAGAGATGGCAATATGCTTAAAGGACCATTTGGATGCCGTTGATCGTGTTCAACATAAAACTAGTCTAGAAGATGAAGTTGAGTTGGAGCATAAAATTGTTGACGAAGAGGAGGACGAAGAAGTGGAGACTAACGATTTGGACGACTATTGTACCGAGGTACCCGCACCTAAGAGAAACTCATCGGAAAGTGTTGCACATGCCGCTAGTAAACGATCAAAGAAATAAAATCTTACTGGAACCGGTTCTGAGTAATTTTTTATTTTTTTTTTGTAACCGGTTAAATTTTTTTTATATATTGTAACCGATTATTTTTTTTTTAATTTTAACCGATTATTGTTACTATTTTATTTATCAATTTAACTAATAATAAAAATCAAACATAACAAACACAATAGAAAGAAACATTACACAAACTTTATTAAAAACACCAAACCAAACAGGTTACATCAAACATTTGAAGAACCGGTGCCGGAACCTTCTCCTGTCTCATTTTTCTTTGCCTTCGTCAATGGACAATGCCACTCAGTGTGTTTCTTAAGGATTGAGTTGGCGGCGACCTTCATAAATTTTCCACAATCTTTGCATCTAGCCATCTTGTGGCTGGCGGACATTAAACAGAGATCAAAATTTTTCCATATAGCAGGGTTTTCGTTGTCTAAGACCATAACAACTTCATCGTTGCATGCCATAGGTATTTACAAGAACTTAGAAGTTGATTGATTTTGTAAGTTGATAATGGTGAGTGTTAAGTTTTGAAATGGTAAGTAGGAAGGGTTTATATACAAAAAAACCGATATTTTAATCAGGAACCGGTTTCCAACGGTAACATTTATCAGGAACCGGTTCTGAACAGTAAATGGCAGGTTTGACTGTCAGGAACCGATTCCCAATAGTAAAATGGCAGGTTTGACTGTCAGGAACCGGTTCCCAATAGTAAATGGCAGGTTTGACTGTCAAGAACCGGTTTCCAATACTGTGAGAAACCGGTTCCGCACTATACCCGGTTCCACACCATACCCGGTTCCATAATACCCGTACCCGGTTCTACACGGTTTCATATTCTTGAGTGTGAATCCGGGTAGAAACTGGACCCGGTTCCACACCATACTCGGTTCCAATGACATCCAAGCAGAACCAGGTCCGGGTTGAAACCGATTCCGGGTAATAATAAAACCCAATTATGCCCATCTTTAATAGCAATGGGACCGTGGGGACTTTTTTTAGAAAGCAAAAAAAGAACACATTAATAAGTGATGGGCTATGATATGTGAATTATTAAAAAAATCATATTGAAACATACATTTAATATATACTTTCAACTTTATTATTATATATACTTTCAAGTTTATTATTTAGTTTTAAAATGTATATTTAAATCTAAAGAAGCAGTTAAGTTTATAGGACAAACCTGTTAAATGATTGGAGACCCTGAAGGTAGCGTTCGTTTCACGGATGGAATGGGATTTTGATGGATTTGGAATCTTGATTCTGTTTCTTATTTTGTTGGTTTCAACAAAAAAAATGAATTGGAATTAAACAATAACATAAGAAAGAGAATCTGCATTCCAAATCCATCGAGATCACATTCCATTTTCTGAGATAAATACACCTAAATTCTAATAAAATTTCAATTCTCGCGCGAATTTCCATTTCCAATTCCATTCAATCCATGAAACGAAAGCTAAACTAAGTGTTCTGGTTCTGGTGATGAGGGTGTTAACCCTAAGCATTTGGTCAGTGATTGGAACCAGAGATGGGTTCTATTTAGGTGGTTTTAGTGATCTAGAAGGGAAGGGAATGGTGGTGGTGGTTGGGCCAGGTAGTAGCTAAAGAGTAGTCTGTCATTTCACATTTAAACGTGCATTCGCAATGAAATCATTTTCCATATCCATATATTTCGACTAAAAACAACTATTTTTTCTCTCTCCTTTTCAATTAAATAATATTTTTTATACATTTATCATTACATTTTCTCTCTTTTTCACTCACAACCATTTCTAAAATATTAAAAAATTTATAAGGTTTTCTCTCCGCAGATTTTTTCCCCATATATATACAGATAACAGTAACTTTCCCATATATTTATTCTCTCTCCACTCACAATCACTCAAAAACACTAACAACCATTCTTATAATATAACTAAATTCCCTTACATATTTTTAAGGTTTTCATTGTGAATGCTCTTAAAAGCCGATATACTATAAACAAATTCAAAAGAAACTCTTATTTTGGATGAACTCTAAAGAAACTCTTCAACCGGTCAACTATAAACAAATTCATAAACTTTTGGTTAATAAAAGAGAAAATATTAATTTTATTTTTATCCCTCTTTAACACTTAGAACCAAGTTGCCATTTCATTTTCACTTTCTTTTCTCCTAGTCCCTACCCTTAGATATACACAATCAAAACACACAACTAGCTATGTCCACATGCCTTTTTTCCCTTTTGCATACATATATACTTATATATACACACTCTTATGACTTATCATAAGGTCCATCACACATCTAATAATTTCAAACCCTACAATATCAATGAAAATCCAGTGCGATGTTTTTGAGGCGTCGCAGGCCATTGTTTATTGCACCGCCGACGAAGCCCTCCCTCTGCTCCGCCTGCGACCATCGTGTTCACCACGCTAACAAGCTCGCCAACAAACACCCGCGTTTCCCTCTCCTTCAACCTGCTTCCAAAGACTCACCTCGCTGCGATATTTGTCAGGTACCGAAAATGAGTAAAAGCATAAACGCACCACTTTAAGATGTACCATACTGCCTCAGTATCCGTAGTGTAAAAGTACCCCAAATGTAGCCTGAACCAACTAATACTTATACTGAAACCGAAAACCATACAAATGAACACCGATACTGGTACCGATGTTGTTCGGTCGATACTGGTTTGATACGGTACTGGTAGCTAGAGGTGTTCAAACTGGGTTTTTTTACAAACTGAACCCGTTTTTTTAGGGTAAACAAACCAGGTTTATTTCAAAAGGCACAGTTTTAAACCAGTTTTTAATGATCAAACCCAAACCAATAACAACCGGTTCGAACCATCGAACCGGTCTGGGACAAAAAAAAACCATTTTTTTTACAACCGGTCTGATTTTTTAACCAGTTTCAAAGATCGAGAATAGAAACTAGTCTACAAACCGCCGTTTTTTTTTTTCAAACCGGTTTTTTTACCACCTCTACCGGTAGCTCAAAAATATTGAAACCGACAAGTACCAAAACCAAAAACAATTAAAATAAATATCATATTGGTACCGATGTTGTTCAGTTGGTATCAGTTATCAGTTCGGTTTAGTACCGTAGCATAGCATAGAAAGCTAGAAATACCGAAAAAGATTGAAACTGGCTAGTACTTAACCAAAAACCATAAAATAATTATTGATACCGCCATACCGGCACCAATATTGTTTGATCAGTATCGGTTTTGTACAATACTGGTACCGATGTTGTTCAGTTGATTATAATCTTATATAAATATGTGTTGATATTTATATAAATCAAGCAGGAGAGGAGAGCGTTTCTGTTTTGCAAAGAAGATCGAGCTATTTTATGCAGAGAATGCGACGTACCGATTCACACAGCCAACGAACACACACAAAACACACTCGGTTTTTACTCACTGGAGTTAAGTTATCATGTTACGATGATCATTCGTTTCATCAAACTCCATCGTGTTCAAACTCGAACGGTTCGGTTGAAAGCTCGAAAGGTTTTGGAGCTTCGATGAATCAAAACAGTGATTTGACGTGTAATAATCACTCGAATTGTAGTATGAGTCATGAAGAAGATGGTAGTGTATCGGAGTATTTGGCTGAAACGTTGCCTGGATGGCATGTTGATGAGTTTCTTGATCCCTACGGTTTCAGTAAGTTTTGAAATGAAAAGGTTATATTGAGTATGGAAAAATGGTGTAGTATTCATTTTTAGTGTTTCCGGCTTCTATATTTTTGAACTATCGATACCAAAATGGTACTCTAGTGTCATAATCGATATGGTATTCGGTTTGTATTTTGTAATCGATTTCGGTATCGGTAACTTTTGGTACGTACTAATGTCATTGCTACTTTCTTCTAAAAAAATTAGAGTAAAATGCCGTAATTGTCTCTAAGTTTAGGTCACTTTTGTCATTTCAATCCAAAAATGAAAGTTTTTATATCTGGGTCTTGAGGTTTTATTTTTGTTGCATATTCATCCAATTGGCAAACTGGGTTAGAAACTTCTACCCTTTTTGTCGTTTTGCTCATGCAAATGGAGGGTATAATCGTCAATTCATGCATGAACTACATCATTTAAATGAGAAAAACAAAAAATATTGCCCAAAATTTTAACTCAGTTTGCCAATTAGATGGAAATGACAACAAAATTGAAACCTTAGGAACCCAGATATAAAAAGTTTCATTTTAAACTGAAATAGTAAAAGTGACCTAAACTCTAGGACCATTTTTGCATTTTACTAAAAAAATATCATTTTATCTTTTGATTTATAGGTATATTATAGATACATATAAAGTTATTCTTTTTTATCATATATTGTATATGCATGTATACTAGATTTAGCATTATGTTTGTGTCTAGTTTTCATCTTAGAATATAAAAATCAAGAGAGTATTTTTTATGTTATAGTAAATCTGTTTGTTATATTTAGTCGAATACATGTTTTATGTTTATAAAGTTTGTTATTTACCAAGTTTTTAAGAAGTTATGACTGATTTTTTTTTCTAATAGTAGATTTCAAAATGATATGTTTGTGTTCATGTTGGTCTATGAAAAAATATGTAAAAACAAATTGTGTTATACACTTTATTTTACACTGTTTGTCTGAGTTTCTTTCGAAAACACAAATCTTGTTTTATGTTATTTTTAATTATTATTATTTTTTTTGCAAAAAGACATGAAAAAAAAAGTATGAAATCACCAGGTTTGTTCATTTGAAAAAAAAAAAACTATGAAGATTGTGAACTTAAAGATGATTTAATGAGTTTTTTTTCTGATTTTATGGCTATTGAGGTGAAAACTTATTTTACATGAATACAACATATGTGGTTTTACCTCTAAATAACGGTTTTTTTTGCTTTGTATTAAAATATACTAGTGTTTAATGAATTGAAAAATTAACAATTTTTATTTTCTGTGAATGAACAGGCTTATGAGAAGCATATTGCTATTTATGAAGTGATCTTCAAAACCATGCCAGTTTTCAGTTTTGGGTTTGTAGTCACACAAGGGCATTTGTGTAAATTCATCATCATGAGAGTTCCGCGGTTTCTTAATTGCTTTGAAGGAGTATTTAAGTAGAGAACTCATAGAATTGTATATTCGTATCTTTTGTTTTAAATGTGATGCATACGGTGGTGATGTAACTGTCTATTACAGTGAACGCCACTCTTTTTCCAACTCTTGTTTATTTCCATCAAGTACTACATGCAAATGTTTATACGATTCTCTAGATCCCTAAATAATACGGGTTTCTTAACAAATGTGTCACTTAGCTTTGAATTTTATCTTTTTTTTGCTATTTCTAAGTCTTAATGCACAAACTAAGATCCTTTTCCTCTATGACTATATGAAATAAGTCTAGCAATTAAATGTTCTAGTGGAAAATCGATTTGAAATATGAAACCATATCTAAATCTTTTTTTGAAAGGAGAATATCATTAAAACACCGGCACACCTCGAAACCAAGGCAGCCAACCACACAAACACACTACATAATTACAAATTTACACCAATCTTGCCAAGAACACGATATACCTTTTAGCCTACTATTACACCACATAAAACCTAAAGCTTTTATATTGCTGATAATATCTTCGATCTTAGCCTCTTTGTTGTTAAAAGTAACCTCATTCCTCGCCTTCCAAATGCACCAACATCCAATTCTTATCAGCCCCTTAATGATTTCCTTTTTTGGACCATTTAAACCGACATACTCGTGGATTTGAAGCAAGCCCTTGAACTCGAAGAAAAACATCGGAGCCACCTTACACCATCTACTAACATGGTTCCAAACCGTATTTGCCACAATACAAGTCGTGAAAATGTGATCAATGGTCTCAACACCTTTGCTACATAACTTACAACTTTAATCTTCTACGGTAATGTTCCGATTTTTTAAAGCTTCCGCCGTGGCTATCCTATTCATACTCGCCCTCCACACAAAAATGTTACATTTAGCCGGAAGCCATTTGCAGTTGTTGTCTTCGACGATCTCACTAAGAACCCTGCTACTATCAAGCAATCGCTTCACCGCCCTGACACTGAAGGTCTCATCTTTGTTGCCAATCCATTTCCACGAGTCCCGAGAATCAGTCAGAGAAAAATTAAAGTAACGTGCACAGTTCAACGAGCTCATCCACTTCTCGACCTGCCGAGACCGGCCTCTTCCAGGCCCAATCATAAAAACGACCGCTTGAATCGAATTTGACCCGCTCATTCTGCACTTTTTCTCCGACTCCAGCTTGAAAATTTCCAGGGATTTGTCTTTGAGCGGCTCATTACATAGCCACGGATCCAACCAAAAAGCAGTGTTTACTCCATTACCAACATTACTCCTAAAAAAGTTCCTTAACGGCGTACCTTCGATTTTTGATTTGGAAAGAACATTGACAATATTATTCCAAACTCCTCCCATGGATTTTCTATTCAGGATAAAATCCCAACGTAGTCTAGTTTTATGAATTGCTTCAATGACTTTCTTCCACGCATACCTTTGTTCGATAAGAACCTCCATCCCCATTTCGCTAGAAGTGAAATATTAATATTTTGCAGATTGCTGAGCCCGAGCCCTCCATACCTCTTAGGAGAAGTAATCTTATGCCAAGCTACCCAATGGAGTTTATTGTTTGTACCATTTGTACCCCATAAGAATTTTCTGATTTTAGCTTCTAAGTCATTTAAAACTTTGACCGGGGCCTTATAAAGAGAGAAATAATAAATCTTGAGGCTTTCGAGCACCGACTTGATTAGAGTGATCCTCCCCCCTATGGAAAGCTGAGAAGCCTTCCACTTAGACAACCTTGCATCAAAAATATTATAAACCGAACTCCAATTGGAAATTTGGTTCATGTTCGCACCAACTTTCAGGCCAAGGTAAATAAACGGAACTTCCCCCACTTGACAACCAATAATACTGCTGCTTCTAACTCAGCCGGCCCCACCCCCACACCAAAAATACTAGATTTAGCAAAATTGATCTTCAATCCCGAGCACATATTGAATATCCTAAGTATGCGAACGACATGCAACAGATCGTCTCTAGTCCACTCCCCAAGAATAATCGCATCATCCGCATAGAGGAGATGAGAGATGATCGGACCGTTATTCGGAAGTTTAATACCATGTAGAGCACCAACCTCTTTAGCCTTGTCGATCAAGCACGATAAGGCTTCCATCACCATGAGGAACAAAAAAGGAGAGATCGGGTCACCTTGACGGAGGCCTTTTGAACAAGCACCGCGGATCTAGCCGATTCCAGAATACCCTTTATCCATAAACACCAACGATCTGGGAAACCCATTTGGGCCATAACGGATAATAAAAACTTCCAATTTACATTGTCATATGCCTTCTCGAAGTCAATTTTCAACAAAAAAAAAACCTTTTTCTTGAACTTATTTCCCAATCTTAAAACTTCATTAACGATAAGCGGCCCATCTAAGATATGGTTCCCACTTAAAAAGGCGGATTGGGACTCCGAAATACCGATCCAATTACCTTCTTCAAGTGATTTGCAAGAACTTTGGAGATCACTTTGCTAACCACCCCAATGAGATTAACAGGCCTATAGTTATTCAAATCCACCGGATCCCGAATTTTCGAATAAGAGTGATGAATGAAGTCCCACAGCCCACGTTAATCTTCCCGTGATCAAAGAAATAATCCAAAAGATCTTTAAAATCCTTCTCAAATAAGTACCAAAACGTTTTAATGAATTTCATGTTTAACCCGTCAGGGCCCGGGGCCTTATCGCTCCCACAATCGAAGATAGCAGTCTTTATCTCCTCCGGCAAGAATCTACCCGTCAAGTTTATTTTTTTCGACCTCTAATAATTGTTTGAATCCTTCACAAAAGAGATCAGGTCTTTCTTGAATATCCTCCACAAAGCGGTTCCTGAAAAAACACATTATCTCCTTCTTATTTTTTGAGGGTTTCGAAATCCAGGTTCACCACTGTTCAGGCCAGGTATATGGTTTTTAGCTTTCCTGTTGTTGATCAAAGCGTGAAAAAACTTGGAATTTTCATCCCCTTCAAGGGCCCATTTCGTTCTAGACCATGTTTTCTTGTAAGAGATGTCGCAACAACTTTCTTATTTTCAGCAAAAATCCATTCTTCCTCTTCTGTTAAGTCCCTATCCTCCATAATCTTTTCCATCTCCTCCATATCCTGTATGGCTTTATCGAAATCTTCGTTCTCCTTTTGCGTAAATCATCCCTCCATGATTTAATAGCTTTCCTTAACACCACGAATTTATTGATTAACCGTACATCAGGCGGACCTTCTACATTACACTGATTAACGACCGTTTCAACCATCTCCCCATAACCCGGCTGATCGATCCAAGAATTAAACACACGAACGGTTTTGGCCCAAAATTTTTGTCAGAATGATTAAAATTAGCGGACAATCCGAGTATCGAGACAGAAGAGCCTTCAACATAGCAACTGGCCACTTATTAAAAAACTCTGGACAAACAAGGAACCTATCTATCTTGCTCAGCTTCTTACCATTCTCTCTTATGCATGTAAACCTTTTCCCTTTCATCTCATACTCAAGTAAGCTAGCTTGATTTATGAAATCGTTAAACCTTTTGGCGCACCCGTTTTTGAATTTTAAATTTTTCCTTTCGGAAGGCTCCCTAACAGAGTTAAAGTCACCCATAAGGATCCATTTGCCGAGACTCCTACCATCACGGCCAGAATCTCATCCCAAAGAGCTTTCTTAGCCGTAACACTTTGAGGCGCATACACATTTACGATATTCAGAATTTCGTTGCTTCCTTTTTAAGACCACTAATGTATAAAAAATTCCTTGTTCTTTATAGTATTTGAAACTTGAATATACCATCATCCGATATGCATAACAACCCCCCGACTGACCCGAGGAACCCACATAATCCGACTTACAGGAGGTGATACCCCAAAGCTTATCTATATTGAATCCCGAAAAATCTCCAACTAGTTTCTTGAATAGCCGATAAAATCAATTTTGTGGGTCAATTTAAGCCCTTTGATCCACCCACCTTTACCGACACCCCCGATTCCTCTAACGTTAACCGACAGGAAATTCATAAAGTAAAATCATTGTTACCTTCTTTTAAGATTGTTTGTGTGCTCGCCCAAATTAACACCCACCGCTGCTCCTAGGTTAATGGTAGATACAATCTCTTGCTGAAGTAAATCCCCTCTGCTACTTCCTTGCTGTTAGCATCCAAAGAATCGGCAAACATCACATTCTCCACCTCTTCATTGCCCACCCAGAGATTTATCCTTGACACTTCCTGTTACCATCTGCTGCAGTGGTATATCTCCAACAATATTCCCAGAGAGAGCACCAGAGCTATCCACCTCATTTATGTTATTAAAGTTATCGAAAATAGTGGGAAGGCCCACCGAACCAAAAGGCATTACAGGGCTCCTCCAAATCTGCTCTGGGTCTCTTCTTCGGCCTGTTAAAAGAACCTGGGCTCACCGGTTTGGGCCTTGAAAGGTGCTTATCTTTCAAAATATTAAACGGTTTCTTTTTTCTTTTTCCCACTTTCTCGAGACTCCCAAAAGACAATTGCTGATGTCCGCCAACCTTGGAACTTTCTCCATACACCTTGTTATTTACACCATTATTAACAGCCTCAAGATCCTCTTCAACTCCCCCATGCATGTTCGACTTTTCCACTTCTTCCCGCCAATCCTCCATCTTCAAAACGACCCAAACTGAGTTGACTCACCATTTTCGTCGCCAGAAGAGATCTCCGGCCAATCATCATTGACTAGACAGTCGGTAATCAGTCTGCCTCTTCTTCTCGGACCCATGCCTTAAACCTTTTTTTCTCCATATTAACGTTACCGTGTCCGAGATCGGAAAACCAGCGTCCACCAAAACTCCAACTCTGTTAAACGAGAGATCTTGAACTTCCTCGGACAATTGAGACCTATGAACCACCTTGCCAAAATTTTCTGCAACCTCATCGAACACCTTATTCTCCGCCAAGTGAACCGCCACTCCAACAATCTTGAGCCAAGCTAATTTCTCATACGCCCCTGACTGACCAGTCCACATGTCAAGGTGACTAAACCACCTCTTCCAAACCTCTTGATTTTCTAGAAATTCTGAAGCTTCGTGATCTTCCTTAAAGACTAGAAGCAGATTAAAACCCCCAATGTAGTAAATCTTGCATCCAAACTCCTTCAGGTTCTCCTTCATCCCGGTCAGAGTATAAAAGTCAATCGTTCTTCCCATTACCGCTCTTCCTTGAAGGAAGAAGAAGGCACTGGTTTCCTCGTGAACTACAACCGTCTTCTCAGGGGCCTTCACTTCTGACACCAACCCAGCGGATTTAACCTCAGGAGCTGAAGCTCTCGAAGGTCCTGGCCTGAACATATCACTAAATTTTCTCCCCTCCTGCACAAAACTGTTCGAGAAGAACTGATTACCCGTGTCTTTCTCCGCATGATTCCTAGTAACATAATCCTCCTTACTCTTCTCCCTTCCTTCCTGCTCCCAAATACCCACATTTTCTGCCGCGAACCTAGCAATGTTCACTCGAAGCTTCTAATCCCCCATTTTGACACCGTCCAGCTTTCTTTCTAAATCCTTAGCATTTCCGACATTTTTGAAACTAATGAAACCGTACCGATTTCCATCTTTGTCTTTTTTCCTAGCAATATAGCAACCTGCTATTTCTATGAATACCCCCATGAAATCAGCAACATCCCACGGATTGCACCCTCTCGGCAGATTTGACACGTAATACTTTGTAATATTCCTTGTATCTTTCTTCTGGTGTAACTGACCGCCAGCCATAACCAAAACCGAACCCGAAGAAACCAATCGAACTGATCCGACAACCGTATCACATATCTTTAAAAGGTTAATAGGATTCGTATCAATCTAGCTCAGCTATACCAGACAGCCGCGATCGATTACAGACCTACTAAGCAATCAAGAGCCGGATACCAGTTCGCTAGTTTTTAATCAGGTCACGAGTAGCCCTAAACCATATCTAAATCTGAAAGGTAACATATGTAAACTCTTAATCTTGATTATTAATACGGTGGGGGTGACACCATGCCCGTGGAACATCTCAAAATGCATAATTTTGCTAAGACCACAAAGGGGATAACTTACATTCTTACAAATTCGAAAACCTAGCGACAAAGATACAGTTTTATTTGAAAGGGTGATTGACAGCTTACAATCCCATTGTAGAGATGGCTCTTGGCAATGATAGCCTCAGGAGGTAGTAAATTAGACACGATAAAACAGGTCGGGAATAAAAGTCTGACCCATACTTGGGGGCTGATGACGGGTGTATGCCCAAGCCTACTTCCCCTCCACCTTAAACTAACATATTCAAATATCGCCACTGCTATTAGAGGGATAAGAGCAGATGATGTGCACATATTTTTCACATCATTTAATACCCATTTTAAGATTGTTTTTCTTGAAAATATTAGTAAATTAGTTCTAAATTTGTTTATTTTTTATTTTCAGGGCAATCGGGCCTCAAAATGACAAAAATTTCGTATGTACCGTTGCAAGTTGTTTATTTTTGCTATGTTCAAAACCCATCCCGGAGCACGGGTCACGATTTTCTTATTTTCATCTACGATTTGAACATGCCACGGAGCAAAGATGATAACCCACTAGTTATATGTTAATTTTGAAAGGTCGTTACTTTTTCCATTGCAAGGGTAAAGCTCATTGCAGTTTCATTTCATTTACACAAAGTAAGTTATAAGTTCAAGAATAAAAATATGTATTTAACCATAAATACTTGGTAATTAAGTTGATTCATATTGTTGTTTCTGAATAAATATACACATTGTTAATAATATATAATCGAGCATAGATAACGACATAAAGGAGACAGCCCAAAAGATACTAGAAAATCTAATGTTTATGAGATCTAATGTGGGAAGATGGAGATTATATATCTTTTTCATTGCTTTGGAGAATATGGTCCCCAAACTAGACACAAGCATATTGTGAAGCATGGGCGGTTGGAAGCTTGAATAATGAAGATCTTTGAAGGTATCCCATAACTAAAAAAATTGTGAGAAACATATAAATAATTTATACTCCGTGTTAATGAGAGAAAGTGGGCAATTATATGATCACATTACCGTCTTAGGCCATCCGTAGTTATAAAGTCTCGGGTGGGCGTTATGCGACAAGTGGCGAAACGCGTAAGAGAGGGGCTTCATGGGGCTTTATATAACTTGAGTGTGTAGTGGCATAATACATGTATAGGGCTTTATATGTATGTATGTATGTATGTATGTATGTATGTATGTATGTATGTATGTATGTATGTATGTATGTATGTATGTATGTGTGTGTGTGTGTGTATGTATGTATGTATGTATGTATGTATGTATGTATGTATGTATGTATGTATGTATGTATGTATGTATGTATGTATGAGTGGGGAAGGAATTATCACGCCGTGATATTCATCGCGGGAGGACAAAAAATTTACCCCATAACCCCCCCCCCCCATAATGGTGTTCCGGGCGCTACGGGGGCGTTATAGGAGAAAAGGACGTGACATACCACCCCATTACACTTAACCTTATAAATGGTGGACCGATTGCGCGTGGTATGTGTTGTAGTTTGGTTGCCTTTTGCCTTTTTGGGTCGAGGGGCTTATTATATTGTGTGGCTTTTTGCCCTTTTGGGTCGGAGGTGTTGTTTATATAGTGTAATTTTCAAAAAAAAAATAGTAATAATAAGTGGTGGACCTTTCTCAAAAGCATTCTAGTAAAGTCAAAATGGGTCTGGCTAGAACGGGTCGGGTCAAACGACTTTAGATAAATTATCATATCTTGGCATTTTATTTATCATTTTTAGATAAAATATCTTATTATAAGTTAAATAATTGGACATTAAAAAGAAATCGACAATTTCAATTTTTATATTGGATTGGGTTTGGTTGTCAAGGGGTTTAAGCTTGCCTTCAACTTAAATATTTCAAAGCATTGGTAATAAACTTCAAATCAAAATTAATGTATACATGTGTGTGCATGTATTTGTTTTTATCCATGAAAACAAAGTTGGCATGGGAAAGCATGGGCTTCTGCGAAGACCAAAAATGTTTAAAGGTACTTTTGGATATGTACTCCTTTTCAACTTATTTACCCTTATTTATTAATCTTGTTTGGATTGATGTTATTCCAAATATATGTTTTCTATTTATCCTTTGTCGTTGTTACAATTGTGTTATCTATGCATATATGTTTTCTATGTATATCGTTGCCTGCTATCACAGAAATTTTTATTACACACAACTTGTGTTTACTTATGCACCCTTAGCTATAAACCAGTTGAATATCGTCACCTGCTATCATTGAAATTTTTATTACACGCAACTTGTGCGGCCACACTTTTACTTATGCACCCTCAGCTACAAACCAGTTGAATATCGTCGCCTGCTATCACTGAAATTTTTATTTATGAAATGAGTATTCATTTGAATAATTTCGAATGACAAAGCATGTTGACGTTTTTCTTAAAAACTTGACGTAGCAGAGAAGCAAACATTTGAAATTTGTAACTAGTAAATTGCCACACGCGTTGTCGCCGTGTTTCGTAAAATTTTTACGTTAAAACGTAGATCAATAAAAAACGTACATTAAAATAAGCACGACAACGTATTATAATCATGACTCATTTCCTGAAAAATTAAATTTACGTTAAAACGTAAATCAATTTAAATTTATACCCGCACGTACATAAAAAAACACGTAAAACTTGATTACAAAGTCTTTAAAAAGTTAAGAGTTTTAAGTGTTAATACTGAAATTTATAGGTTAATTATAGACAAACATAAAAAAGACAAAACAAGAAAAACAAGTCAAACGTTCACAGTAGTTGGTAATTGTATTATATGCAATTGCTTTTATCCTGTGTATTGCAAAATTAAAATCCAACTATAAGATTGGAGAGGGTGCCATACGGGTTCGGTTTGAGGGTTGTTACATGTTACTCTCATTAGGTACGCTACCGCCACGGCTTGACAGGTTGCAAATGTAACCGTTGGTGAACGGTCTTGACCGTTGTGGGTAAAAAAAAATAGAAATTAAATGACCAATATTACATGTTACCCTCATCAGGTACGCTACCGTCACGCTTGACAGGTTGCAAATGTGACCGTTGGTGAACGGTCTTGACCGTTGTGGGTAAAAAAAATTGAAATTAAATAACCAATATATAAAACCTTTTTCAAACCATTTTCACCACTCAAATTTACAAAACAATTCACACACAAATAATCAAATTTGTCATCCATGGACAATAAAAAAGTAGTCGGTTCAAGCAAAAAAAACCACCAAATCCTGAGGAGCCGGTTCAAACACAAGAGGGGGTGGTCAAGTCAACGGTTCGTTGTTTGGTGGTGATGAGTATACATCTTATTTTACACAACCATGTCAACCATAATTTTTTTCGCAACAATTCTCACCACAATTCTTTTCTAAACCTAATGCTCCTACTGTGGTTGCACCCGGTCGACTGGATTTCTCTTAAGAAGCTATATCTTCATTCGAGCCGTTTGGTACATATAGGATTCTATATCGATGGTCCCCGCGTGATCAAGTGTGATATGTTGCAAAACACATTTATCCTATGTAATTTGTACATTTTTAGATAGTTACAGTATCGTTTTTATTAGTTTCAGCTTGTATTTTATTAGTATCGATTTATTTCTGATTACAAGTTTAACTAAATACAACATGACACATTCTCGTTGGATAAAAAAACATGGATATTTTGGCAATTTTCCCTTTATACATCGGAATAGAATCAAACGAGGACCTCTCTCTATTATAGTTTTTTAAGGTTTCTAATTTTACAACCCATTTACTAGAAAATGGTTATATATACCTTTTCAAGAGTAGTAGTAGTAGTAGTATACAGTTTTACCAATTAAAGAATGACACCCACTATGTGACACAAAATATAACCAGCAGGTGAATGATGGACGATTCCTGCAACCCATACAACACATTATTAATATGCACATCTCTACTAATAAAAGTATCAAAATCAAATATTAATCTAGGTTGGGTCATATATTATACATAAACAAGACGAGCTGCTAACGAGCTACTCCAAATCGATTCCCTATTTTCCCTAAATAGTCATATATATAATAGAATATAAAGTATAATATATAAAAAGAAAATATAACTACACATGAAATGATCAACTACCAAATATATGAGCTAGTCATCGACTCTTGGCCATTTTAGTAGCTTCTAGACCAATTGGGATCTTAAATACACTAAGGGGCTGTTTGGCAACTTCTGAATGGTTAAGTGCTGAACTAGTAAGAGGTCAACCATTAAGAGCCAGTATAATGCTTAATATTTCAGAGGCAAATGTCTGACCAATTCAGATTAGAGGCCTTAACCATTCAGACTCTGTATAATGCTTAACCATTCAGAGGCAAATGTCTGCAAATGTCTAAACCATTCAGACATCTGCTCGTGAAACAAACAGTCTGAACCATTAAGTGTTGAACCGGTAAGATGTCTGAATCATGCCTTAACAGAAAAATGTACATACTTCAAATTTTGTGCTTTTTATTTGTAAGCATTTTGGGACAGTAACATTTTGGGAGTGGTAAAATTACGAAAAAAAAGACCCTAGAACAATGATCAAATATATCAGAAACAAGACGTTTGATATATACCTTCATTTTTGTAAGAGGTGATTTGCATACATCATGAGGTGAAAGCGAAAATTCTATCATCGATCTTTGTCCGGCAAATTGGACACTCAGAACAGGCAACGGAACAAGATTTACACACTGAAAAACATGTAAGATATCACCGTAAGATAAGACTGTTGTGTTCAACTTTATGAGTTGTAATAAAATCATTGTTGAAATAACAATGGGATAATTTGAAGTGACTTACAACTAAAATGGCGGCAAGGAAGAAGCATTGTTGTAGTTGGTGATTCAAAACATACTTTACATACATGAGAGTTTGCATCAATATGCGCAGTGTAATTGAGTTCTTTCTCCTTCATTTCTTGCATCCGAGCCTGAAGACCACAATGATTAAATAATAAATATGAAACTTATTCGTTATTCTAAATTATTACATGTCCCTTAGCATTATTAACAAAGAAGTCTTCGTTTTTTTTAACAAATATGGTAGTTTTTGGCATGAACAAATCCCTAAATGTAGTAAAACTCAAAAAATAGGTTTTTTTTGCATGATAGTCCCTAAAACTCCATGGGCTTAAATGCAAAGTAAGCAAAAGTCAATAGTGTTTTTCAAGACCTGCCTTTGATCACTTTATGCAAAATACTTACCATTTCTTAATACAACATAATTACCTCTTTTAACCATTTAATGTGATCAAATAGCGTACCCTGTAATAAAAATGTAAGTATGTGGTATTAAATGGTTAAAAAGAAGTTTCCCATTAATCTAGATAACTAAAACTTAAGGTGGCAATTTCAATCCACTTTAGAGCTGCTAGATATAGGTCACCAAAAAATTAGTAACGGCCTAAAAGGGGAACGAGTCAAATAGGTCGAACATGTCAAACGAGTAAAAGTCACTAAAAGTCTGATTTTAATGCATACAGTCTCCTAAACTTGAGTAAAGTACACGAATGGTCCATGTGGTTTGCCTTTTGTAACGCATTAGTCCCCAGCTTTTTTTCCAAAAGTACATGGATGGTCCTTGTGGTTTGCACTTTGTAACACATTTAGTCCTTAGCTTGGGGACCTGCTGAAACCTTTATATTTGTTTACTAGGGACTAAATGTGTTATAAAGTGCAAATCACAGAGACCATCAGTGTATTTATGGAAAGCTAGGAACCAAATCCAAAATTTTGGTTAACCACAGGGACCATCCATGTACTTTACTCTAAACTGTTATTCATTGTAATCATGATTACCAAATTAAATAATTATATAAAAAAAACTCACAAACAACACTATTTGCAGAACAATATGTCCACAAGATAAGAAGATGTCTCAAAGTAATGATATTGTTAGGGATATCGGATCAGAGTAGGCTCGAGCGGAAGCGGAACACACACACACACACACACACTTGCAGAAAATAAAGAACACGAGAATTTACGTGGTTCGGTCAAGGTGACCTACGTCCACGGGTTGCAACTAGGGTTAGCATTTTATTTCTTATAATACCCAAATTAGGGTTTACAACTTGTTGACCAAGAAAATTGTAAAATACGAAACTGTATCAGGCTTAACAAAATTAGCGTATCTGCATTAGATTAGAGCATCTATCATCTAGAGCATCTATTAGAGCATCTATGAAACATATGAAACACACAGTAGATGCAATAGATTAGAGCATCTATCATCTAGAGCATCAAACATAGAGCATATGCAGATGCTCTATTCTGTTCCTACATTCCTGCAAAGCCTACATATCTAACAATCTCCCACTTGGAGGCTTTGCATAAACCACAAAGTCTATCCAAGTAAACACATCACCAGTTCAAGTCTTTCAAGCCTCAGTTCCCAAGAACAAGCTAAGACTTCAGTCACATCCAAGCCCCCTAGTTGCAACCACACACCTCTCATCAAGTACTTGAGAGACCAGTTGAAGTTTCCACAAGCTCCAACCCAGCCGTGACTGAAAGTCAGCGACCTATTCTTTATCTCAACCGGCTTGCAGGATCCACCAGCTCAAGAGATACACTGAGAATTAATACCACTCTCCACATTTTGTAAACTATTTCCAGGAGAGCATTTTTCTTCGGTCGGAACCTTCGTCTTCAAAACCCAACGGTTCTTCGTGATTGTACCCGGAACACGACCCTGCTCCCACTATCACCAAATCCCTTGACTGGCTTAAACTTAGACCCCCGACTACATTCAACTGACATCCCCAAAGCACCAGGATTCAAGTTTGCAATTTGAACCCTCTTTCGCTTACTAGATTCAGTGAACCAGACTTTATGCTGTATAGGGACGGCTACTCCCTTAGTAGGTACCTCAACTAGAACAACGATTCTCGTCTTCTCCCACAGGCAACAACAAGATTTCCATCAATCACCTTCCACTTCCCACACCAAACTTAACATTTAGTCCTTGTTTATCCAGTTGACTAACAGAAATAAGTTTCTTCGTTAAACCTGGAATTACCCTGACATTCTTTAAGTTCCATGTAGTGCCAACTTTAAAGTCTTCAGATTCACATCTCCCATACCCGTAACATTAAGAACATGACCGTTAGCTAATCGTACCTTTCCAAAGTCTCTTGTTTTCAAATTCACCATCGTCTCCCCGCTGTGCATGGCGTGAAACGAAGAACCAGAATCCATAGCCCAAGAATCTATAGACTCTTCACAGCAAATCAGTACTTCACCATCAGATTCATCTGATACAACACTGTTTACATGCTGTTTACCATCCTTTTTCTGAGGATCAGACACTTGTTTTTAACATGCCCCTTTTCACCAAGTTCCAGAACCTCACATTCTTCCCAGCTTTAGACAAGCTTTTCCCACGACTCCCACTGCTTCTGTTATTACTTCTTCCCCTGTTAACACTGAGCATACCAGAAGTAGATCCTCCACTAGAGTTCCTTCGGCGAATATCTTCACCCAAAACACTATCTCGGATCTGATCAGACTTCAAATTTCCAGCTCTAGCCGTTTCAGTGACCGTTGTCACAAATCCTGACCAACTATCAGGTAAGGAAGATAACAAAACCACAGCCTGAGTGTCATCATCGAACTTTATGCCCACAATTGCTAACCTGGACAAAATCGAATTGACTTCGTTAATGTGATCAGCAACTGGACTGCCTTTGTTCATTCTCATATTAAACAGTTCCCTCATCAAGAACACCCTATTACCAGCAGAGGGCTTCTCATACATATTTGACAGAGCTGTTAACATATCACGAGCAGTTTTTTCTTCATGATATTAAAAGCAACTCTCCTCGTCAAAGCCAATGTAATTTTACCTCTTGCCTTTTTGTCCTTTGAGTTCCAAATTGCTTCGGCAGCTTTATCCATCCCAGCAGGTTTTTCTTCCAGTACCACATCCAAATCGCATTCACCAAGCAACGCCTCTATTTGCATTCTCCACCATTCAAAATCAGTACCGTTGAACTTCTCGATTCGGAACTTTCCGTCTTCAGCCATAGCAAACGAGAAAACAATAAAAAAACACAAGGAACCAAGCACCCGAAACCCGATCAACCTTCAATAAACCCGAAGCACCCGAACGGCGACTTCTCCTGCAAACCGAGCGAAACCAGCGAATAAACAAGGTTTAAGAACCGAAACATTGCCAAACACCCCAAAACCACTAGATCTGCAACAAACAACCCGACGGCGCAAAACCCTAAACCTTACAAGCCGTAACCCAGTGAATAGGTACGGGCCGTAAACAAGTCGGCGGCGGCGACAGCAACAGCAGATCTAGACCTCTCGTCCAGTTCTCTCCCTCTCCTGCGATAACCGTGTGAACCGTTGAACGTGTGTTTAACTGAACCTTTGGCTCCGATACCATTTGTTAGGGATATCGGATCAGAGTAGGCTCGAGCGGAAGCGGAACAAACCACACACACACACACTTGCAGAAAATAAAGAACACGAGAATTTACGTGGTTCCGTCAAGGTGACCTACGTCCACGGGTTGCAACTAGGGTTAGGATTTTATTTCTGAGTGATAAGAATTACAGAGGACTATCAACTATTTATAATACCCAAATTAGAGTTTACAACTTGTTGACCAAGAAAATCGTAAATTAGGAAATTGTATCAGGCTTAACAAAATTAGCGTATCTGGCATTAGACTAGAGCATCTATCATCTAGAGCATCTATTAGAGCATCTATGAAACACACAGTAGATGCAATAGATTAGAGCATCTATCATCTAGAGCATCAAACAATAGAGCATATGCAGATGCTCTATTCAGTTCCTACATTCCTGCAAAGCCTACATATCTAACAGATATTACCTTCAAACGAGCAACAAGGGGATCTTCCTTTGGCACATCCAAAACTTGGCTTTCTTTATCATCATCATGAGTTACTTCTTGAACATCCAAAACATCCCTTTCTTTAACAACCGGATTATTTACATCACCATCATCTGATCTTAGTTCATTCACATTTTCATTTTCTTCACCACGTCCTTCTTCACCGTTGATATTCGATTCTTTAACCTCTTTTTTGAACTGAGCAACAAGAACCCACATGTTAGCCAAATCATTTTCCAGAACCGCTTCTTTTCTCTTCGACTCTTCAGCTTTTTTCCTGTATTCATTTTCTATACGTTCTTTCTCAGCCAATGCAGCCTCAAGGCTTGCTTCCCGTTGCTTCCTTGCCTGCAACTCCCTTTTCAAATCTTCTAAGTCAAACTCATCGTTGACCCGACCCGGTATCATCCGTCCATTTCGACCCGTTTTTGGGCGGTTACTGCCACGAGCAGCTGCCAATTCTTTTTCGAGTTTTGCATTTTGAAGTGAGAGTTTGGTGACTTCATTGGCTAAATTTTTTAGTTCAACAGCGGCAGCAGATGCTAACTCTTTTGCGTAAGATGCTTCTTCAGATAGTTTCTGATTCTGTACAGATAATCCACTGTTTTCTTCTAGAATCTGGACATTCTCCAGCTTTAATTTCTCATACTTTACTTCCTGCTCAAAGAAAGAAAACAATAAAAATCAGAATCCGAACATTTAAAGTGTTTTTAAGGCAAAAAGTTCCCTAAATCATCTTACACAAGAAAAATTAATTTACTATTGAAATAAGATAATTTCAGTACTCATTTTTACAAACTATTTATAAAAATGATTAGGACCACAAAAGTTAGAGGCCAACACAACGTGACAAAGCACACTAACATTACCTGACTCCGACCTGTTGAACCACCAACTATGTTTACAAAGAAAAAAAATTTATTTTCTAAAATCATATTCAACACATTAACTACTATGAAAACTTTTAGACAAAAAAATTTTAGATCAACCCGAGTTGTAGCAAAAGTACCCGTTTTGACTCTTTTGACCGGTTATCTAACCCACCTAAATCATTTTTATACCAAAAAGTAAAACTTTTTTTATCATAACAATTACTGAATTTGGATTTTCTTTTTCAGTTCATTAATGTATTCTTCAGATCCATAAAGGGTTTTCTCACTCTGGGCTACAGACAGCTTGCTCAAGCAATGCTATTCTCTCTTGCAGCTCCTTATTTTCGGAACACTGGGATATTTTTTTAAAAATGTCAAAATAAGGAAAGACATGTCAACAGTGTAACATTGAGGTTTTAAAATAATAAGGTGGTGTTTATTTCATCCAGCTACAACAGTTTAGTGATGCGTAACATAATTTTAGAACCTTTTTTAGCAATGATTCAAACAAAATGTAATGAAAAGAACACAAATAAAAAAGCACATTTGGCTTTAACCACATTCATATATACCTTGTTTTGTAATTGTTCCTGGAGAATGCGATTGTCTGCTGTCTTGAGCTGAAAATGTGAAGAATTTTATGAGAATCATAAATAAAAATGCTAAACGGTAAATACCAATTTGATGATAGCGTCATGTAGAGAGTCCCATATACCCCATATTGTCATACTACAATCAAAACCTATGAAGTTAATATCACCGATATATCAGTGATATATCGGTTATGGGTCCCCTGTTGAGATATCGGTGCAAAATATCGGTCTGAAAATCAGTACCGATATTATCAGCGATATTGACCGTATATCACCAATTTTACTAATATCAATTCCTTTCTTCATAGTTCTACCATTCGTCTTTCTTCTTGTTGTCGCTATTAGTGTTTTAAGTCTTAATTGTTAGTGTTTTAAGTCTTAATCCTATTTACTACAATTGTTAGTGTTTTGCACGTTGCAAAAGATTGTTAGTGTTAAATTGCTATATATATAAATTCAGCATGATATTAAAATCATCGATATCCCACTGATATCCCATCGCGATAACCGATATCTAAATATCGGTCCTTGACTGATATCCTATGTTTTACCGCACTAACTGCATAGATTAAAAAAAAATATAAAATAATTTAAGCATGCAGACCTCAAGCTCAAACCCCTTCTCGTCACATTGTGTCATCAATCTCATCATTGTCTGAAAAAACAACCAGAAATTCATGTTAATGAACTTGCAAATTATAACATAATACAGGCTTGTAATGATGAGAAATTATACAAAAATTTGCAAAAGAAACTACCTGTTGCATATCCGCCAACGACGTATTAGAAATTGAAGCTTCATTGCTTTCGATAATCTGTTTTTCCAATACCCTCATTTGCCTTCTTTTTTCTTCAATTTCTTTTTCCAAGTTTTCTATCTGTCAAACATATATATCAGAAATCAGAATCATCTGCAGAATCTTAAACAACTATCTTTATAACTTGAATGTAAAGCATGTAAAATTCAGATGAAGAAACAATTAATACTTGTGCTTTTGAGCTCTCGGGATCATTTGCAGACTGCTCTACTAAACGTTTCATTGTACTTGAACTGAATGCGATCTCTCCTGCAAGCATTTTAACTTGCTCCACTAGAAGGTCCATCTGATCTATCGAGATTACACCCTATAATTAAACAAAAGATTATTCATAACAAAGTTAATAATAAAGTCTAGACACTAGAAACTGCGAAACTTGCTATAAATCTGTTAATATGAAAAAAAAAATCATTTTACAAGTTTTGGTGTAACAGTTACATCACACCAAGCTATTATAAGTTTCGTTTTAACCCTTTTCAACAATTTTTATTTATATTATATCCATGTTATATATGGTCTAATTTATAAAAATTTTAAATAGCCAACATAGAAAACAAATATTATCTTAGGAAAAAAATGTTATATTGAATATGAAATTTATCTTTTTTACCATGCTTTTATAATTGCTATTGATCGTTTCTGACAATAATACTAATTTTCATATAGTATGTAATCATGTATTAGATTTTATAAGTAACCATGTGTAAAATAAGGGGCTTGAAACATACTGTAGGCAGTTTTGCACCATCAGCAGAGCCATTAATAAGGTCACCCGCTTGAGTTGATTCTGTGATGGTGCTACCTGCTGCTGATATATTGCTGGAATTTCTTCTGTGTTTGTGCTCATAAGATATTTCTGATGGGCAATCGTTTTGATTCTCACTTTGCGAGACCAGAGAACCATTCTGTAAGATATACAAATAAAATAAGTCATCAAGTTCATGTCTCATACATCAAATTGCAATCAAACCAGAGTTAAAAAATCCGAACATAGATATTACTCTAGAGGTGATAATTTCTATCCATTAAACTATAAATCGGTAGATTTGGGTTATACAATCCCAAATGAACCCCAAAACATGGTGCAGAAAATCCAGAACAGAAACATTAATCTAGAGGTGACAATTAATGGTTCTGCTTAATGTAAATAGCGGTATTTTAGGTTTTTTTTGTTTTTTTTTTCCTGCTTTAATGTAAATAGCAGGATTTTATAGGTATTAAGGTATATAATAGCGAGATTTTAGGTTTTTTGTTAAGCATACATATAAAACATCGTATAAAACAGCTTATTTGGATATCATATACACATAAAGTATTTTCCAAAGTGTGTCCCTAAACATAATATTGTGCCCGCTATTGTCCGCTATTCGCTATCAATAACCATGACAGATGGAACAAACTTCAGACGTTTGCTGTTTGCATAACTCACAGTGACAGAAAATAAAGTAATGACCTAAAAATGAAGCAATTCATGTTTAATACCGAATGTTACACCAGCAAGACAAGTACACAGATTAATTTTCTAAAAAATGATCTAAAAAGAGAGTAGATTGCGAAAAAGGTGAACCTATGTAACTTACATCATCCTCATTTGCAGATAAACTCCGTTGATGAGCAGATACATCTGTCAATCCAGGAATTGTATTTTTTGAAGAAACAAGTATTAGCTTTGTGAGCCTTTGAATTCTACTCATTAGAGCTGCCTTAGCTTCTTCCTCTTCCTCCAACCGTGATTGCATTTTTACTTGTCCTTCTTCTAACTATTAAATACATACCACTCAATAAATATAAAAACATATATACACGTAGAAGTGAAAAACCAGCTTGCTCATTGGTATAAAATTTAATCAGACCTGTAACATGCCAGAATTTTGTCAAGTGACAAGAAGTCCCCAGTTTTTATACTCATGCATTTTGAAAAATCAATATAAGGGTGTTTTCTGTCTTTTATCAAAAAGGGGCATTCGTCATCTGTCATTTTTAGCTAAAATTGGTATAAATAAAGCCAGATACATACTTGGGTGGCATGTTAGGTAATTTAAATATATAAGAGGCCTTAATGAATTAAGTTGAATACGTGTGTTGCCACCACATACATTATCCCTTTGAAATTAAAAAAAAAACATAACTACAGAAAAATGTATTACACCTAGTTATATTTGCACCAGATTACAACTATAGGCCCCCAAAGTATATACACAGTTTTATAAAATATTGTAAAGTGAAAAAATAAAAATAAAAAATTAAATCATCCTGGGGCTTTTACATTGCTTCATGCTTTGTATTTTTTAAAGATTTATAAGGGTGTTTTCATCCTCCATCATGTTTTTAGCCAGAATTGGACACATACTTAGGCGAACTGTACTAACTTTCAATATGCGTGTGGTCTATAAAAAATACAGTTGAATACATAGGTAAGCCACCACAAACATTATCCAAAAATAAAATAACACCTTTTGTTTTAAGCTCATTATCTCCTCAGGATTAACACCTATAAGCATCCCCCTTCTAAGCTGATCAAGCTCTTGTTTAAGAACTGATATTTCTCGTTGGTACTTCTTAATTAGAGACTTCTCATCAATAATCTGGAAGATAAATGTTTCAAAATTTGTCAACTTAGTTTTATATTTTCAAACTCGTGAAAAAAAATGTAAAATACTATTTTCATAGCAGACCTTATTCCGAGAAGCATAGGTTTCAACACGCTTTGCCCTGCTTGCAAATTTTAGTGTATTGTATGTCTCCTCCATATTACTAGAAGCTGGAGTTATGGTACAGATAAGCTGGTATGCAAAGAAAAAATTAAAAAGAGAAAAGAGAGATATTTGTCAGATAGCCCGTTTAAGTGTTTATTCAACTAAAGATTTGTTGTGTATAGCTTTCTGATTTATTTATACTTACTGAAACATGTCCATGGCCACTCAATGAAGACTGTAGTAGTCGGGTAAGCTTAGAATCTCTATACGGAACATGAGATGCCTTCCCCTCACTAAGCTTTCCAACTACCTGTAGTCCAGGTGACATAAATTTCCATTAAAAAAAATTATATAACTGGATGTAATTATCAAATAAAGAGGTAGAAATAACAAAGCAATGATCAATATAAGATATACGACATGAGTAAGTATCTATGATCATTTACAACTAAATAAGCAGGCAATACAACCTTGTTATAAATGCGCGCATCAGGAGCACAAAATGCGCTACACGATCACATCATGCGATGCACTGCGATTACATGATGCGAGGATGATGCGCTCCTGATGCGCGCATTTTTTCTAGAAATCGACCACTATAGAGTAAAATTGTACAATGTGCTTAATAAGCTTGTACAATGAGCTGATAAAGTTGTTAAGTGAGTTCCTAAATAGATTACTCGTACCTTTTGCATAGACTACTTGTACACATAAGAGTTCAAGGCTTATTTTGGTTATATTGAACTTCTTTGTGTAAGATGGTAAAACTGATTGATTTATTGTTCAATACATGAATACAATATACAGAGAGGTACGAACCCCTAGATACCTAAAGTGGGCCCGTGGACTCACACTAATAAACCTTAATAATAATATAGTCCAATAATTTGATGGTGCTACTTGCTAGAGCTATTTTTTTGTATTTTTTATTTTAATCTCTAAACTTTTGTGTTTAAAGTTAACAATAAATAATATTTAATTTTAACTTTTAAATAACAAAGTAACAAACGTGATGCACGCGCATCACGCATTGCGCATCGGCTTTTGGGATCAGAGCGCATCGCGCATTTGAAAACCAAGAATACAGCATATGATATGAGTAAAACTTAATGTTTATAAACTGTCTGGCAACATCAGTAAGAATTAGACAATAACTTACAGTTCCAAGGGTTAGAAGGCTTTTGTTTATGTAAGATCCTTCCTTCCTCCTTAGTCCAGTTGTTTCAGTTTTTGAGCTCTCTGATCCGGCAAGATCAATTAGATTCTAGAACAAATATGAAAAGGATATAAATACATTATAAAAAAGAAACAGAAACACTAACATCATGTAAAGAATACTAAGAAAAAACTGTACTTACAAGTTGAGAAAAGACCACTCCATCATACTCGTCACCATGAGCGCTGCTTTCAATCATCTGTCCATTCAAATATATATTCGATAATTTCGTAAATGATTGTCACAATGACTATCAACAGAGAGCAAGAATTTAAATTGCCAATATTGGAACTTAAACTATTATCACTTATCAGGTATTTGTAATCAGCATAAATGTTAGCATGAGGCTATCATGATAGAAAAAAATGAAAAAGAAAGAAAGAATAAACACAAGTATACCCTGAGATGAAGTAACAAGCTAGATAATGAATACATACCAGAGTAAATATAGTGTGACTACGGCTACTAAGCAGATTAAAATTATTTGAACCAACATGGCGGTGCTCTGCAACAATAATAGCCAAAAGAAGTTGGGGATTATATGAAGTATGAACATGTAAATGCACAAACATGAGAGCACAGTTTAATTCAGCAGTACCTTCACCAGCAGCAATGAAAGAAAGGGCATGTCCAGGGGACAAGACAACCTCTTCCTTTATACCCTCAACATATGTACCCTAATAATGAACAAGTAACATGATCAGATATACAGTTATACAGACACACATATAATAAAGCTAACCCTGTGTAACAAGAGGAAAAACGTTTAAAACAATTCAACTTCAAGGACCAGTGAACCACATTGTGTTTTTTTATACAAAGATACAAGCCCCAACAATTATGTAAGATGGTAAGTCTTTAGTCTCATAATCCCATTTGATGTACTCGTGAGCAGTGTTATTAAAAGCATTAACTAAACATTGCCAAATGAAGAAACATTTAACAACATTTCTTCTAAACATTGCCACCAACTCACCGAGTTCAAATAGACAACAAAAAACAAATGAAGAAACATTTGACAACAGGAAATCAGATGTATGGTTACTGCAGAAACCTGTGCATCTTCTCGAATCCTCAGATTTTGTCCAGTTGGATCGAGCAAATCATTGATCACCTGGCACGTGTAGCATAGGATACTAAGTTTATACAAGTAAGGATCATAATAAATAGTTTGCGACTAAATAAAGATATGATATTGATGCAAATACTGGCAGTGATGTGAAATATAATGTGCATTGGCATATGGATTAGTTCAAAAGCAGTCATCTGAGTTGCGTCACTAACCTCGTTGTAAATCTCTAGATATGACACACGCAACAAAAACTCTCTTCCTGGAGTCTGCAAAGTGATTATAAAATGTTTATTACTCATAAGCCATGCTCAAATGTCAAAACAAACCATGTGTGGCACAGCTCCACACGGATATTAGATACACACACTTGTGTGCATGCATATAAGAGACGATAAAGGACATGTTCACAGGCAAGAGTGACTGTCCCGTCATAATACTGAATCCATTGATGTTATATCAAAGTATGTAAAACACTTACATCCTGTATAATGCTAAAAACATCCTTTATGGCCAATGGTATTATTCCAGGAGAAAGGTGATCACCCTGAAAAAAAATAATTGAGAGTTGTAAGCAAAATACAAATACAGATAACAAAAGGGTGACTAAAGGCATAACCATATGTAACCTTTCAAAAGGTTCCAAGTATTGCATCATACTCCTTCCATCCCAAATTAAATTAGCATTTTACTATGTTGATTTCTAACCAAACTAGTAATATGTGGTCCGATGAAATCAACCAAACAACTAGAAATCTAGCTTATCAGGAAACTGTATGTCCAGCTATACAAATAAAGCAATCAACAGTTCCAATTGGGGCTTACAAAATGCAACAAGAAGTAACATAACAGTTGGTTTCATTAGTAACAAAATGTACTGGATTAGTTTGCTAGTGTATAGATGCTGATCTTAGCAGCAACAACATAATTCTGGTATGTTAATAGCTGTTCACATCACTAATGAAGTCTTCCAACATCCAAATAAAACTCCAACAGTTTCCCCATTAAGATGAAATTACGCAATATATAACTTCGAAATCATTAAGCATCAATAACATAACACGGATAGAAACTTCTCTTACATGCATTGTATGTGTCTTCCCGCTGCTTGTAACACCGTATGCAAAGACAGTACCTACATTAGCAGTCTAACATTAGCTCAATCAACTTGTATTTCATTCAATCCATCATGAACTAAAAACAGTAAACAAACTATCACATCACAGTGCAATTTAACTGTTTAATTTAATCTGCTTTTACCGCACCGTTTACTCCTTCCATAGCAGTCTTCACAACCGGTCGAGCAGCTACTTCATACACCTCTTGAGTAACAGCAGACGGTCCAAAAACTCTATCTGTAGCATCATCACATAACAATCAACAATTACACAAAACATTCAACTTAAACATTCTTGCATCTTCATAATAAAGCCAGAATTTATACCAAAAGCATAAGAAGTCACAGGATTATACTCGTTGCGCACGAGCTTATCTCCATCCGGATACCACGCAATCTCATCTCCTTTCTGATACTCGCGTTCACTACAATGTCAACAATTCACACAAAATGTCACCTAATATGATCTCAAAACCCTAGGCAGCTAATATCAACAGTTCATACAAAATGTCACCTAATATTTTCTCAAAACCCTAGGCATCTAATATCAACAATTCAGACAAAATGTCACCTAATTTTTTCTCAAAACCCTATGCAGTTAAATAGCAACAATTCAGACAAAATGTCACCTAATTTCATCTCAAAACCCTAGGCAGCTCAATATCAGCAATACGTACAGATCCATAACAAATTCAACAACAAAACTCAAATTACCTCAAAGGCCTAAACCTAACCGTAACAGAAATGCTATCTCCGGCTCCCGACCTCGGTACACTATCAACCGGTTCTTCTACAAGTTCATCTGATAACGGAAAACCTACCGGCGACCGGCCGCCGTGACCACCTCCTTTGGAATACATCGAGTCAGATTAGGTGTGGATCTAGAGCCGTTACCGTTACCTGAAGCACCGTAGAACGACGTCGTAGCGGAAGAAGAAGTAGAGGATTTCGGAACGATCTGCTTGAACGATGAGGATGATGAAGATGAGGAAAACGGACTCGACGGTTTCCGGTGGTGTAATGGCGGACTGCTTCTTCCTCTGGATGAAGAAGCTGCCATTTATCGATGATTATATATAAGTATATAATAAGCAACCGGAACTTTTCAAAAGTGAGATACCGGAATATGAGTGTGTGTGTGTGTGTGTTGTCAGAGGTTCACATGGTGCTTTGTTAAAGTGAAGAAGATTGTTTGATTATTAGTGAGTGAGTTAGAAGGAATTGTAGAGAGAGAAACAATGTGCGTGAGTATGAGTATCTATACGTATAGAGAGAGAGTGTGTGTGTGAGTGTGTGTGCGTGTTTCTTGTTGGTTAAGTTGCAGAGAGTGGAGAGAGAGCAAGAGATCCCTAAAATGAATAATCGGAGGGAGGCGAGGAGAATGATGAAATGATTTCTGTTTTTTTATTGTTTTTTCAAAATTTGAGAATCTTAATGTTATTTACCATATTAAAAAATGTTACATAATTTTTTTTGTTAACAACCAACTAAATCATTGGATAACCATTCTACGATTGATAGCATCAATCGAGCAATGTATTATCTCCTTCATAGCCGTCAGAGTTTGATGCATATCTGAGCCACCAGTTACAGGGAAAACCCGCCCGAAGGCCACTGCGATAAAACTTGTCGAACTGGCAACCTCCGTAGAGGCCTAATTCTAAACTTTATTGTCATCATCAGTGTCCTTTAAAGTGATGCTAGTGGGAGTTGAACTTATGGTCTTAAGTAGAGAAACCAAGTAACTTACCAGGAGATCAGCTTACCAGGACTGCTATATAATATTGTTAATCAGCAAAAATTAGTTATGATACGAATACGATACAAAAATTAGACAACTTTCAAAAGCATAACTTCTTATAGTTATGCTCAATAGATAAATACAAAATGTGATTGATTATGTATAAATTTATGATGCTTTTAGTTGAAAGTTGTTAAACAAATATATATTGAAAGTTGTTTAAGCAATTTTAAAACCATGTTACAGCACTTTTAGGTATTATTTGATTGAATTCGGTTATACCTTTTTAATATAAAAAAATCTTTCAATTGTTAATAACTAGTATTGGCGTCCGCGCTTCGCGGCAGGGTCATAAGAGTGTATTGGCGAGAATGTATTTGTTACATGATATATCGATGATATATTATAAATCATGCATGCTTTAATTTAAATAGCAGTAAAAATAAGCAATCAAAATGATTAAAAGAATATTTCTAAAGTTAGCTTTAACGGTAATAAGCTAAACAAAAAAATTATTATATTTGTTACCTGGTATATTGAAGGGTTTATGTAGACCATGTAGACATCAATCTAAACGACTGTAAAAATACGCAAATGACATGATTAAGTAAACATGTCAAGATTAAAAAGCTAGCTTTCATTATAATAATTTAAATAAATAAAAATTAAAAATTAAATAACTAAAAAAAGAACAAAACTTATAAAAAAGATAAAGGAACAAATATTTCGAAAAAATTAACTTTACTAAACTTCAAGGGCCGTTGTATGATAACTCTATTGGAGTTTGGAGGTCGAAACGTAAATCATTTATAGAAAAAAAATTATTATTAAACTTCCGTATATAAATCTACTAAAGTTCAGGGATATCAACTTAAATCTTTAAAAAATAATTATTTTAGAAATTGTATAATAACTCTATTAAAGTCAAGGGTTAAAAATGTAAATTAACTAAATGAAAAATAACAATCTTGTAACCTTATAAAATAAAATAAATTAAAATAAAAATGACTAATTATGATATAGTACTGTTCACAAATTGAAATGGTAATGTATGGAATTAGAAAAATATAATCTAATTGTAAGGAAGATATTAGCACTTTCCTGCATTCCTGCTGCAAATTCATATGTTGTTCTCAGATGTGGCACTTTCGGACCAGACTAGAAGCGGCTGCGGATGGACCATCATCCTTGGATTCGTTTACAGGGCCTGCACTATCGTTACTAGACCAAAGCGCTTCTTAGGTTCATTGCAGAGGTTTGGTGCGTATCGATTACAATACGACGGAACTTTGTTCCTTCATCTTTCTATTTTTATTCTCTTTTTATTTTTTATATTGTGTAAGGCAAAGCGCATTCCTTTAAAAATGTATCTGGTTCCATTTTTCTTCTATTTTTAGTCTCTTTTTATTTTTTATGTTGTGTAAGGCGAAGCGCATTCCTTTAAAAATGTATCTGGTTTTTCTTTCGTTAGTTAAGCCACCTTTTTCTAAAAGGGGTTGTAGTAATCTGTTTTTATACTCTTTAAAATGGCTCTCTCATATTGAGAAATTCTGTCTAGTGGCATTCGATCACAGAATCCATTGACAGCTGCATAAATGACTACTCATGCAAAGAGTCCTTTTCCCCATGCCCATGCTATGAAAACTTCACACCAAGTCAAGTCGCTAGCTTTAGTAAGAAATCGAGATTCCTATTCCTGTCCGGCTTGAAACTAGAATTAGATAAGTATAGTACGCAGGGAAGTACCTATCTGAAGGAAGGTAACGGCTGGCGGATCACAATAGGTGGAGTCTCTAAAAGCCTTATAGAAGCATGAGACTGAAGAAGTCAGGCATCAGTTGCTGTGAATGACTCCGGCCGAAAGGTTAGCGAATCCGACTTTATTCTTTTTGAGGGAAAGAACCGCCCCCAACCAAGGGGCTAATCCTGCCTTCCTTCTTGCTTGACTGACTTTCAAAAAAAGAAATTCCACCGGGGAAGGATCCACAAAAGCCCTCGCTTGCTACCGCTTTACCTTGCCTTCCAATCGTACTTCTAGCGAGGAAGGCCTTCTAGCAAGGAAGTTGCAGCTTTCCGCTTGCCTTTCTCCTCTTTCAATCTAGTCTGCTTTCTCTTCTTGCTAACAATCGAAAAGATATGTCCGAATATTGAGCCTCTTTTCAGACCGGCAAGTTGAGCTTGCCGAGTTGCTAAAAGCCCGTGTTTTTCGTTATAATATGAAATCCTTTCCATAAGGAGGATTCCTAACTTCAAAGTTGCTTAAACACCTATAGCTATTCAATAGATGTTTAATATTCTTCCATAGTCAATCTTATAGTTTAAAGTGTATCTTTATGGTATGAATTCATCCATGTAAAATGCCCACAGAAGGGCGAAAGCACGACAATCGATCAGGTCATCATAAGAAATGCAATGCAAAATCTTTTCGAAGTGTTATAAAGAGGGAAGGCGCGCTACAACTAACATAACAGCCTCTTCCTTGCCCCCTAAGAATCCAAGGGTGACCTTTGGATGTTGTCCTGACACTTTGGTTACGAAGGTTATCGGGGTCTAGGTTTATGGATGGATTCAGTAATCGAAAGTCCCTCCAACTCAATCAATATCAACAACATGTCGTGACCGGTTAGGCTTGGTTGATTTTGTCAGAAAAGAAAGTAGGTTTCGGGGGCGGCAACTAAAGTGGTAGCGAGACTGACCGCAATTGCAGGAATAGGTTTACTTTCTTTCATTTTGGTTATGGGAAGTGAAAGTTCTTTCGTTTAGTACGAGATCGCTTCACACCTCGCGGTGCTTACACATCTCGCCTATCGAAGTTCTGTTCAAAAACCTCGTCCGAGAACTTGTATAGAGAAGGATTTCCCGCGGCGTAGCAGTTCTTCCATACCAACTTAGCACTGGTCGACCCAATCATGATATTGAAGGATGGGACCTTTTCTCGAAAAAGAAAGGAGATTCTATTTCTTCTTCCAAGCCCTTCTTAACACAACTTTTTTTATTTGCTAAGGTTGTAGGTGTTCGGAGACCAACTTAAAACCGAACTTAATGTCTATGGATTTCGAATTTAGTTTGAAATCGGGAGTATCGAGTAAGGAACACATAATTTGACAACTCGAAATCAATCATAAAATCAAGTTTTTTACCATTAAATCCATTTTCTATTATTATTGTATATAAATAAATACAAAACAAAAAAAAACTTACAATCAAACTTAAATTACATATTCACTCTCGGATTATTTTGATTTTCTGGATTTGACTTGAATATTAAACGTACCGGTATGTCACGTAAACGATTAGTCTGAATGTTAGCACGTCGGAATAGTTTTATTGTTATCAACAAAATTAGTCAAAAACCGCTATGTAATTTACAATTTTTATAACAAATAATATAGAATGATAAGATGTCGGTGGTTCACCAAGTCACCAACAAACATTTGACCTAGCATATTATTAAATGAGACAATCCAACCAAAAGGTGCGTATCATGCGTAAACAAAGACAAATGCATGTCAATATTTACAGTTTACAATCAAATCCGATGGGTCTTTTTAAAAGAACTAGTAATCTTATCCCGTGCATTGCGGCGGAACTTTGATTATCAATAAGTAGCAGCGGTACAGCAACCGAAAAAGATAACGTAAAACCATGAGAAAAAGAATATTGAAATGTCAACATACTTATCGAAAAAACATAAAAGATGAAATACTAAAAACAAATATACTTCTGATAATACCGATATTGGTAACGATATTGTGCAATTGGAGTCGGTTTAGTTCATCATGTTAACGAGAAAAAAACACTAAAAGACGAAATACTAAAATGGTTAAAAGTAGAGGGAGTAAATATGTATATTAGCAAAGTTAAAGTAGAGAACGAAACATGTATATTTGCAAAACTTTATTAAAGTTGAGGGACTAAACATGTATATTTACCAAGTTAAAGTAGAAGGACTAAATATGTATAGTTGCAAAACTTTATTAAAGTTGAGGGACTAAATATGTATATCAGCAAAGTTAAAGTAGAGGGACTAAACATGTATAGTTTCAAATGTAAAGGGTAAAAAGAGTTATATCGTTGTGGTTAACCATGTCGTGACACTTGGCTATGTCGGATTGGCCCTCCGATATAGCCTTTTAAGTAGTTATATAATTTAGTGGAAACGTTAACTACGTTTCCGGTAATATAATTTAGGGGAAACGTTAACTACGTTTCCGGTAAACCACAAACAAAACCAGTTGAGTTGGGTGAATCACTCGGCCAGACCAATCAGTTTTAGTAGTGTAAGAGCATTCACAATGAAGACCTTAAAATATGTGAGAGGGTTTAGTTATATTATAAGGAATGATTGGTAGGTTGTGAGTAGAGGAGAGATAAAATATATAGGAAAGTTACTGTTCATGTGTAAATATATGGGGAAAAAAATTTGGAGAGAGAAAATTGTATAAATTTTTTAATATTTTTAGAAATTGTTGTGAGTGAAGAAGAAAAAAAATGTAATGATAGAGGTATAAAAATATTATTTAATTGAAAAGTAGAAAGAAAAAGTTTTTGTTTTTGGTGGAAATATACGGATATAGTAGTTGTTTTTAGTGGATATGTATGTATATTTATAGGGATATCAATGTGAATGCTCTAATAATTCGGTTTGACAAGTTTGAGGTTGAATATTTTTGTCTTTTAATATTTAAATTCATTAATTTGTATTAAAAGCATTAAAGTGATACATGATTTACCAATACATTACTTATAAACAACTTAATATATTCCAATAACAATAATTATGACGATAATAATAATAATAAAAGAAGGTTAAGCAACATCTCGCTCATAAAAATCGGTACCAAGCTTCAATCTGTCAGTCCTAGTGTTACACTGACAAAACAGAATCATATAGATCTTAAACCAATTTATTTATTCTGGCTAGAACGATTTGATCCTTTTCAACGAATTATAAACACACATGCCCAAGTCACCATACATATCAACGTGTCAATTCAACATAACTAAAACATTTTATAAAACTTAATGCCTGCATCAACACGACAAATTGTATAACAACCAACGTGAACATTAAGACAAGCACGACGTTCTTACACGACATTAACTCCTATTTATACCCCATAACATTATAACCACACGAAATGCATGTTCCTTAAACTATGTTGTTTTTTCCAATATCATACTTTAAAATCCATAACCATTTTCTGTACCATAAATGGAAAGGTCCCATTGATATGATATATTTGAATATGAAAGTGTGATAATATTGTAATAACGTATAAATAGCAAGTTGGGGAGTTAAGAAGACAACGTGGCATGTGCGGGTGATTTTAAACGTGAAAGTGACGGGGCAATAATATTATCTTGGAAAAGGTAACGTAAAACAAGAGGGGAATAAGAGTGGAAATGTTAGTGGGGTTAGTTACCCACACACCCACATTTTTTTTGTCGGGCAACTTTTGTGTTACGCTCCCATGATTTGTAATAATAGATACAATGAGTGTATGTAGAAATTTGTAATGAAATAAAATATGGCTATTGTTGTGCCATAGATACAATGAGTGTATGTAGAAATTTGTAATGAAATATAATATGGCTATTGTTGTGTAAAGTTGGTTTAGTGGTTACTAATTTGATCTCAAGTTCAACTCCTACTAGCATCAATTTGAAGGGTATTGGTGGTGGCTGTAACAACTCTCCATAACACCGTAAAACGAGCCGTAAACGTAAAACCGGACACGCACAGCGAAACTCGACACGAAAAACAAAGAAATTTGATCTGGGCGTCCCAGGCGACACGCGCCAAGATCCCTGGCATCTCCCGCGACGCGCGGAAGACGTCCAGCTGACGTGTCACCATTTCGCGCCATGTGGCAACCCTACACTTGTGACCAGGCTGACCTAGCCTAGCTAGGTGTCTCCGGCGCCATACGAGAGGGGACCCGGAATCCCGCGCGACGCGCGGGGGAGGTAAAATTCGGTATAAAATTGAGCAGTATGGGACAAGGTCCGGTGCTCACATTCGATCGAAATTCTCTGATCGTACTCTCTCGTATCCCCACTTTTCTGATAAACACCCCCTAAACCCCTAAACCTGCGAAGTGCTGCCCGCTGTAAGTAACTTAACCCCCGATCACTAATTCACTATCCTACCCGATTTAGGACCAACGCATGTCAAGGCTCTGCCCGACTACGTTCGTTGGAATCCTATCTCGTGTCGTATGGACACCCTACCCGATCGATCTAGAATCGCCAACGCATGTCTAGGCTCTGCCTGACTACGTTCGTTGGAGTTCTGTCGTGTGTTGTATGGTTAAAGTGACTTGGGTTAATTTACTAACACGTGTGCATTGTATGTTTTAATAGAAATTCCAGGAAGTAATAAGGATTTATCACCAGAAAGGCCGTAGGAATACCTAAGTTTCCAATGTGAGTCATTCTCTTTTTCTCAAATTCTTTTATAAAACCTTAAATGTTTTCAGTTATACTTACAGTGATTAAGTCTTTGTATTCTACAATTACTGCCGGTATATGGGGTTTTGTATACACTACTTATCAAGCGTCACTATTGGACAACGGGTTAGCCAATGAGTGATATAACCATAGTAACAGATCCGGTCGAGTGACAAATACTTAATGAATAATTGGGTTGATATAAACATTGTAATCGCTCTTAATATAATGGTGTGTCGTTTTATGAAATGGAATGAACTCGTCAGTATTTCTTGCTGATAAAATGTTTTTAAAAACGTGTTTCAGGTAACTTAATGTGAAACTAATAGAGGCCAACTGGAGAGCACTGGAGGCTTAGAAAAGTGGCTATAGTAGTTACCTAAATAAAAAGGAATTTATTTTTTCACAAATTAGGGTTTACCCCTACGAATGTATTGTAATGGAAACATGGGTTTTTATCCCATTTTTTTAATATAAAAGTATGGTATTTTGAAATTCTGATAGTATTTCCTAACTACGTTCCTGATGTTTTAATTCAGCTGCCAAATTAACAAACACCGGTACCACATGTCTGCGGTTCTCGCGGCTCCCGGGGTAGGGGTAGAGGTCGTGGGTTGCGACAGTGGCAATGAAGTTTAGACTTAATTCCTGATTGAGAAAAAGAGCAATTTAGAAAACAATCTATATGATTCACATATAATCAACATGTAAACAAACATATACCATTTGGCTTAAACTTAATTCTTGATTGAGAAAAGAGCAATTAGAAAACAATCTATATGATTCACATATAAAATAGCATACCATTTGTAAATCTCGAACAATGTTATTATTTTTTGTCAAAATTAATGTTAGTTAAGAGATTTGTTTAAACCAGATCTAGGGCGTAACATGATTGAAACAAATTCTTTCAGTGGTCAAACCTTTTTAGGATTTGAAGATACCAGGAGCAACCAGCGTCAAATTTGTTTGTCTAGACAAGCTACCAAATCAACAATTTTAGGGGTGTAAATGATTCGACCCAAGCCCAAGCCTAAACCGGGAAATGAACCTATGGGTACACATGTCCTTTAAAAATTAAATTAAACCAAACTCATTTGTTACCTTCTTGTGTATTGAAGCCTTATCAAGACTTGTAAAAACGTCATAAGATTCTACAACATAGTCAGCTCCAAAATCACACCAAGGAATAGTTTGACCTTTGGCTAGTAACTTTTATATGGTTCCCATTGATTTCCAAAATGGATTCATCAACAACCTTAATGGTTCCTTTAAATGGGTCATGTGTAGCATCATACTTCAACATGTAAGCATGGATAATACATTCCTTTCATGGATGCAAATCGCCATCTGTGTAATTAGATACAAATTCCATAAAAGCTTACTTAGCAACCTGTGCAATCCATACGAGTTTTAAAACTATCTGACCCAAAATCTAGAAGGATCCATGTACCATCAATTAGAAATTTGGAACCTTCAAAGTTTCAATCCACAAAGATGTGTGCATACTATAAAAAACCAAAATTAATTTGGGATATTGGATTTAAGTAATCACAACTTTCACCAATTGGTCGATAACGCTCCTTACTTTCGATTTGTACAACAACACTCCCAACTTTCAACTTATTGGCTGATAATAGTTCCCTAACTAACTGAATCCTAACCCAATTAGCTGATGTCAGCTGCCACGTCATCGAAAATGCCATGTCAGCTGACACATTAGCTGCCACGTCATTGAAAAAATGCCATCTCAGCAGCCACATCATCTGCCATGTCATAAAAAATGCATCATCAGCAAAAAGGGCCACATCATATGCCACATCAACAAAAACTAACTGAGTTAGGGTTCAGTTAGTTAGGGAGTGTTATCGGCCAATAAGTTGAAAGTTGGGAGTGTTGGTGTACAAATCGAAAGTTAGAAGTGTTATCTGTCAATTGGTAAAAGTTAGGGTTATTTAAATCCAATATCCCAATTAATTTACACAAATTTTGAAACAAAATGTGATCTTAGTTCACACTAGTAGCTCCAATCCATGACCTTGCATATAGAAAAAGTGGTCAAATTTCATTTCAAAAGGAAAAAAGATTGACTATAAATTCCTGATTATCTATCAATATAACTTTTCCATAGAATCAACAACCAAACCATTCAAAAATACTAATAAGAGGAATGGAAAAGTTGTTTAAATCCTACAACCAAACCATTCAAAAGATGTTTAATATAATAAGGGTGTAAATGAACATTCATGATTGAAGAATTAATGTGAATATACGGTTTCAATATGATGAAGATAAAATATCGTATCGTGAATTAATTTTTAAAGTTATTGTAAAGTTAATTCATTTATTTAAAAGATTTCTCGTTGAAGTTAATTCATTTACATTAACTTTAATGTTTTTGAAGATTGAAGTTAATGTTTTCATTTACTTTAATTTATTTTCTTTATAAGTTTTATGAATTTAATATTTATGTAAAAAGACCATTTTACCCTCTTATTAACTTCATTAAGTTGTGCTATAAGTATCAAATATAGTAATTACTTAAATTTTATTGGTATCCTTCTCAAATGCATTATAATATAGTATAGTACAGGAGATAGATAGATATAGATGATTTGCTTTACCTAATTATGAATGGCATATTATACATTACAACTTGTGTAAGGTATAGATGAAAAAAAATTGTATAAAATTAGCCATTTTAAACATGACCTTTTATATGCCATCTTAAAAAAATCATGGAAATTACCAATTAGGCCATCCTTCACCCTTAATAATGTATTATATAGATATAGATAAAGATATATACATATATATATATATATAGATTATAGATTAGACCTACTTACACGGATGATACTTGTGGTTTACCAAAATTACGTATACGATTACGAATCCGCCACAACGTACGGGTCCTCATTACTAGTTATAATCATTCTTTGACACAACAAACATCATCCAAATATGTACTAAGACAAATATAAAGTTATATGTACTAAGACAAATATAAAGTTATATGTTCGGCAATTTCTAACACGATGTAATACATGAAAAAGAAAATAATATGGTTTTTAGTCGGATTATATAACTTGTTTAAACCAAGTCAAAACTCACAAATTTCTGTTAAATAATATAAACTAAAATGTCTTTTGACAGAAGATGTAGAGGCCCATTTTAGCAACTTGGAGTAAATGGGCTGGAGCTAAAGTGCAATAGAAAAATTACAAGCCCAATAGTTACTAAAGAAACACCAATTCTGATTTTCTAAAAGAAAAGGATGGTCATGACTCATGAGCCATCAATATATACTATTTACTTATTTTATTCATAATTTTATATAAAATATTAATATGTATGTAATTATATATTTGTTATATATAATAAAGTTTATTATATTTATAAATATAATATACTCGTTTATACTCGTAAGGTTTGTAAAGCTTGCGCTCGAGCGTGTTTATTCAAAGAACTTCCATTAACCTCGAGCTCGTTAAGCTCAATACCTTTTGAGTTTTTAGCAAATCGGTCTCAAGTAGCTGACAAGTATCTCGAAAGGCTCGTTTACGCATCTGGTGGCCAGACATAGAGAGTTGGCAACATATGTAGTTATGCCATGCAATTTCATATAAACACAGGATATACATATACTTGCATGATATGAGGCATGAGCAACTGCCATTGTGCTTCACGAACTTAAATGGATGCAACAAAATGTTTAGAACTAATGATGAGAACATCCCGCACTAACATAATTCAGCCGTGAACATTTTACAGACCAAAAGTTGTGTCCGACACGTGAACCCGAACCAAATGCAACAATAATATTCATAGTTTGACACAAATTACGTTTTTTTTAAATCATGACAAATAATATTTTCATTTCACATCATAAATAAATTTGTCAAGTTACATCAAAACAGAAGGTAGACGGGCAACAAGCTGCGCCGCCACTCCCTTCTGAATTGCAAACCCTAATATTCCAAAGACGAACCCCCCCCCCCCCCCCCGGGGATGAACAATTATTGTGGATGACCCGTTGAACCCTAGTCAAGAAGTGGATAGCTTCTGGTGCTAGGGAGCCAAATGTATCAAAAGCAAAATGGACAAAGACATGTTGGTTCTCTGCGCAAGCTTTAGCGTGTTTATCCACTTTCTTTGATTCTGCTTTTCTAGATGCTTGCCCGGCTACAAACCCATTTTCCCTTAAACCAACCAAAGGGGAAACCCCCGTGAGGTCCACACAAGCATGTTTCCCCCTAGCCCAACCAAAGACGAGTAGATCCGCTGGTCACAGAGTAGATCTCCCTTCCATAGGGCCCGTGAGGAAATTCACAAGAGCCTCTTTCTTAGCAGAAATCCCGGCTCTTCTCAGGATGTCCACAAAACATCTCGCACCCAGTCATGTCGATATTTGAACCCAGGGAGCTCTTTACAATGGACAGCGTGCTTCCCAAATTACGTTGTGTTTTTAAATCGATTTTCTTTAATGTTCCATATAAATACTCTAAATTATAATTTTACAATAAAAAATACAAACGTATATAAAAGAAATCCGCTTAATTTATACGATATGATGTCAATTTTTCTTTTAGTTATTAAAATTTTGACATACCCAAGTGAAGAAAACCTAAAAACGTTTAGAAAGAATTTTGATACCCAACCATTTTAAGTTATGACATAAATTTATGTTTTTAAACAATTTTTTTTAGAAAACCTAAACCCGTTTAAAAAGAATTTTGATACCCAACCATTTTAATTTATGAAATAAGATTATGTTTTTAAACAATTTTTAGCATGTTTTTAAACAATTAGAAAACCAAAAGGATCAGTCAAGCCAAACCCAACCAACCCAACCCATTTTAAGTTTGGGCTAACACTATAAGTATTCTAGCATTTGATATTTTGTGTTCTTGAGTTTGAAAGAATAGATGAATAAAAGATAAAAGGCAAAACACATTATATCTCGTGTGTGTTATGAAAAACAGATGTAAAACCCAATTTTCCTTTACAAATCTTCCAATGTAATAACCCACATTCATGAAAGCTTAACTTACATTTAAACATAGATAAAAGTATCTCAACGAGCTACTACAGGTTGTTGTAAGCAATCCATTGAGAAATAAAAAGACATGTTTTACACGAATACGGGGAAGCCTAGATACCTCCACCAAGTTGTCCACAATACAATCAAAATAAAAAACAAGTGAACAACAAAATATAAATACAGATTAAAAACCCCTAGAAAACGATTCCCAAAAAAGTGATATCGATCCTTCGACCACTTCCTTCCGATCATTACATATTTCTTTTCTAATATTTACATCATAAACGTGAATGCGAAGGAGGGTGTGAATCAATGCTTAGCAAAAACTCACACTAGAAATCAATAATAGGTTCACCAACTGTAAGATTGCGTTCCAGAGTCCATGACAAATCAAAGAGCTTTGCAGTGACAAACTTGAAGATTTTATTTACATTTATGTTGTAAGACGCACTCGAGAAGAATAAGGGCGCGTTTATAGCTTTCGCGTACGCTCTTGCCTGTAAAATTTAAAATAACATGAATACATTATAATCAATATTGCAAGTTTGTAACTATCTACTTTTGGTAAAGGTTAAGAGTTTCCTCTTGTGATGGGACTCTTGTGACAATATTCAAGATTGGAGGTGGGATTAATAACATTCTTTTTAGAAGCTTGTGATTGGTGATCCATCACTTTCATTATGAAAAGGTCAATGGTGTTCACCTCAATATTGAATTTGACTTTAAAGGTCATATGTCCCTTTCAATCTTAATGAAAGTTTGATTATTTTATTTTGGAAAACTTAAACATGATGGCCACACAACCACCCACCAGAATTAATGAACTACATGTATTACTTTGGTATCTAACATGTTTTTTTATGTAGTTTCACACCTCAATTAACATGTTAAATTTTTTTAAATTGTCATTGTTATTTATGTGATATGAAGAAAACATTGAATCGTACCTCATTTGCGATTGTCCATTGTAAATCTAACGGAAGCTGGACAAATTCGTCAAATTTGCTCCCGACCATTACTGGAATTGCGGTCTGAAAGATTCAAACAATCAATCAATTAGACAAAGAAACCGAAAATCATTAAAATGTTACTTTAGATACAATTCATATTTACCTGATTATAACTCCTAGCTTGTTGATGCCAGTTGATAACACTAAACACAATACAAAACGAAGAAACATTTTAACAAAAAAAAATCAAGATAAAAATATATAAAGACAAAACATATATCATATACTCATATACCTGTTAAGCGTCCGACGACTTGTTAGATCAAACATAAACAAGATCGCTACAGCGTCCTTACAAGCGGTAGGAATCAGAGTCCTTGAATCACCATCTATAAATCATAAGAAATTAATTAGTTTTTCGTTAACCGATTTTCACAATAAAAAACCGAATTAAATCTAAACCAAGAAATTGAAAATATGATTTCTTGTTTACCTGGATACAATGCATCACCACTAACTTCCCATATGTTATATGAGATTCTGGCTCCTTTGACACATAGGGTTTTATCCATGTGATTTATTTTTTTAGTTGATGATTCTTCTTGATTTTTTTCTTTTCCCACATATTTTGCCTGCCATAATGCAATAATACAGTAAATATAGGTAATTATACATTGTATATTATTAGTATTATATCTAACAATATGAGTCTATAATGAATGTTAAACAAAAAGAGAAAATATAATAATAGAGACCAACTATTAAAAAATGGTATTTTCTGTGAGTTTGCTACACAATGTACAAATTCTCAAAGAATTTATGAAAACCTCAATAATGCAAAAAGTTTCAACACTACAAGTAATCCAATAAATTAGTAAAAATAAGTATTTTTTTTATTTGTGTTTGTCAAGAACAGTGGTGGAAAATAATAGATCTAAACCGTGTTAAAAATTATATGTTTAGAAGCCGATAAAACCAAACCATAACTCCAGATCATAGTATTGAGTCGGTTTGGTTCGGTTTTATTTTTTACCATTTTGTTCTAGTTTATAACTTCAATATAGCCAATAAACAAGTGACAAATGGTTTTTATGTTTTTTAAGAAAATTTATTTCTTAAAAATAAAATCCAAAACAGAAAAAAATAGAAAAAATCCAAAAGAAAAAAGAAAAAAACTAACCAAAAAGCTTGTTTTGCCAATTTGTTGATCACCCAACAAACAAATCTTCAAAGCTACCAAATCAGAAGCATCATGATCACAACAATCACCACCAAAAGATGACGTCATTTCACCGGAGGCAAACCGATCACTGCTAGAGGCTGACACAGCCGCCATATCAACCTCCATAGCCCTCTCCGCCGGTGAAAGATACCGACTAGACGTCGGTATCAATTGCCCGGAGCCAGAATTCAACAATTGCCGGTACTTGACAGATTTCCCCATCCAACACGTCAGAATTTGGTGCCACAAAGACCGAACACATCGCCTAAGAAACGCCACCCGCCATATGATTGTTCTCTTCAGGTTTAATCCCCATTTTTTTCTGCTAATTTGATTCATTTTTCTAAATTTAACAAAAAAAAAATAAAAAAAATAATAATTCAATTTTTCTTTTTGCCGGAAAAGTTGATATGAAAATAATGAAATATGGATGGGGTATGAAGAAGTGTGTGTTATATTATGTGTTTTTTTTGGGTGGGAATTTTAATGATTTATTTGGGAATAAAAAAATGAATAAAAAATGTGTTATTAACAGCCGTTGGATTGGTGACGGTGACCGTGTAATAGGGACATATGACCGGAATATTAGGAAGGCTTATGGCAATCACGAATGGTATCAACCGGCTTTCCGGTAGCTTTCGGCTATTTTACCACCACACCCACCTTTTATTTACTGCACATCATGTGTTGTTTGCATCATCTCATCTTCTTTTTATTTATTAAAATACTTTTGATAATGTACGAGGAATAATTATGTAAAATTTTTATATATTGTTTCTTTACTAGGGTTATGCAAAGGTCGGAACCAAACTTAACCCGACCCAGACCCACCTAAACCGAATATCGTTTTAATGAAATTGAGAATCATGAACTGAACCTTAATGTCGTTTTAATGAACTTGAGAAGCACAAACTGAACCTTAATATCGTTTTAATGAAATTGAGAATCACGAACTGAACCTTAGAAGGTTATGTGGTTCAGAGTCCTAGAGGTTCTGATGGATTGGGTAAAGTGTCTGATGGGCTAGATTTTTATTTATGTAATAATAGACCTTTGAAAGTTACATCTTCCCATTCTTTTAACATGTTCGTCAAAGAATTCCTCCACATAATTCCTATAATAACTCATGAGCTTCCTTTTTTAAGTCACTTTTCGTTTCGCTGCTTGTGTTTTAGTAACAATTTTGTCACTCTCGTCGGAAGAAAGATTATGCGAATCCGTTATGTATACATCACAAAACAAAGATACATGTGTATATCGGAACCTACCCAATTAAACATAATCTAGTAATCAAAAACCATGTAATGAGACTATACCATAATACGTGGTGTGTTTGCTTAAACATAACATTGGTGCAGTGAGAGAGAAAAAAAGTAGTTAAAAGGTGGGACAACATTTGAGCACCGTTCCAAAGTAAGTTTTGAACACTTAAATGTGAGACTGCCAGTGGTAATATTTATAAATGAAACTGCTAGTGGCCAACCAGATGAGATTATTAAAATACAGTTTCCCTTTAAATAAAAAAATGTACCGAATGTGTTATTTAATAATTAATCTTTAATATATGAAATCTACACATATTCTACCCAATTAATAAATAAATAATCGAGGGTGAAAACGATGTTAATACTTCTCAACATATTATTAGTGTTACTAAAATGAAAGTTCACCTATTAAATAATCGAGGGTGAAAACGATTTTAATACTTCTCAACATATTATTAGTGTTATTTTTTTAACAGCCAACAAATCAATCCCGAGCACTCTCGGGGCACCACTGGACAAACGGAGTACTCCGAGAGTAACCCTAGTCGTCCACCACCAATTCCGGGGAAAACCCGGTAACCTACCCGCACGTAGGCATGACGGTAAAATTATCGGTAAAACGCGTTTGGCTCAAGGATCGAACCCAGGTTTCCTTGGGTCTCCTATCACTGTCCACCAGTGCCTCACTCCTTTTTTTGCATCAAGTGAGAATTGAACTTGAGTCTTCAAGAAGAATTTAAGTCCACAAATGACCTATTTATAGATTTAAACTCCATGTCCCTAATTGCAATTGTTTGTACTAAAAATGTATAATCAAAAAATAAAATGTTTAACAAAGTAAGTACCTTTACTATTTTCGTTTTACCTCCATCAATTCGTTCACATTTTTTCTTATCGATGCTCATTTTCTTTGAGTAAATTTATGAACGTCTAGTTTGAATCCAACCCGTTAACAAAACACAATGAAGTTTTCATTTAGCAGTAAATAATACGAATTAAAGGAACCACAAAAAATTAGGCATGGATAAAAGCTTATCTTTCTAACGAGGAACACATTTCTTTGATGTATCTGTCATATTCGGTTGACATAAATGCCTTCTAGATGTGTTATGTGGCTAGCTTCCAAATTAAATGGACGTAAATACCTGTGCCCAATTTTAACGCTCAAACTTTGTGATGCAATTTACAAAAATTGTCACCGTGTTAGACACGTCTTATTGCTTTTCACACTTTTTTATATTGATCCCACTGTTTCATCAATTTACAAAGGTTTTGTTGGAACTTCGAAGGAATCATTGAGACTGACATTGAATGGAGGGCAAATTTACAAGTACGTATGAAAAATTAGGGAAAGAAATAGAGTAAATTGCACAAAACATCCTTTATGTTTCCTCAAACTTGCAGGTTCCAGCCTTAATGTTTAAAAGTTGCTAAAAACAACCTTTAAGTTTATTTTTGTTGCGGGTTCAATCATTTACAGCTAACCACGTTATTTTCTTCAGTTAAGTTCCCTCACATGTTATAACATGTGAGGGTATATTCGTCATTTTGGTTGATCATGTGAGGGAACTTAACTGAAGAAAATAACGTGGTTAGCTGTAAAGGATTGAACCCGTAACAAAAATAAACTTAAAGGTTGTTTTTAGCAACTTTTAAACATTAAGGCTGGAACCTGTAAGTTTGAGGAAACATAAAGGATGTTTGTGCAATTTACTCAAAGAAATATGTCTTTTGAGATGCCGTCTTGAAATTTGTTAAAAAAATACGTTTGTGTACATATGAAATCTTTTATATAGTTATATAGATATATTTATATGTATATGTAACGTGCATGCTTAATTTCTTGGAGACATGGTCCATAGTTAGTTTATGTCACGCATGTAGATAAGCCAGATCATACATGATCAATAATGGTATTATTATAATTTATTTGTGAGGGTAATTATGTTGTTTTATTTTATAATTAGAATAATGGAAGGTGGGCAATTAAAAATATATAGTTAGTTTGGAAGTTAGCATAGTAGTGTAGACCAAATGTAGGCCATGTGGCGAACCTTCATCAAACAGAATACATTAACATAAACCTTGGTACATGTGTAATGAGAGCATAGTTAGGTTGTCGTTGCATTATTTTCTAGTGTTTTTAATGTAATTTATGTTCTTGTTCCTTTATAAAAATTTAGTTAACGAGTTGTCATTTTTTTACCTTCAACGTTTCTAGTGATTTTAATGTAATTTATGTTCTTGTTCGTCCGTAGGAACGACGGTGAAATTACCGGTAAAACTCGTTTGGCTTAAGGATCGAACAAAAGTTTTCCTAGGTCTCCTATCATTATTCACCAGTAAGACCGTGCACCAAGTGGGAGTTGAAATTGTATCTTCCAAAAGAAATGCAACTTACTAACATTGTATAAGCTTACAATAACAAGATGGATATACAATGACATTGTATTGTATAAGCTTACAATAACAACATGGATATACAGTAACCTCACGTGGTTCAATTTTTTTTTAATATATTTTTGTTTTCTTAACCTTTACCCTCAACATTTAGTAAAGGCCTTACAAACCTTCAACTTTCTAAAACGTCAAGATCATCTTCTAAATGCTTATTTTTATGTATGTGTAGAGTCAAATATAATATGTTTTGTGCTTTTTTATACGTTTTCAGTTGTTCTACATTTTGGCATAAATTTTGTTTTAAACTAAGTTGGTCAAATATAATACTTGTATAAATTCAACTTACTTTACGTTTCGATCACACCTAACGTGCGGTACCATTTTTAACTTAAAAAACATAATTTTGTGCTTATTTTTATGTATGTGTTGATATAAGTTCAAATTGGTGTTCGACGTAAATTTCTTTCGCAAAGAAGTCGGGTCAAATAAAATACGTGTTTGCGTTTATTTTTATGTATAACTTCAGTTTATATACATTTTAACGTAACTTTTGCTTAGAAACAATTTGAGTCTTGATGGTATAAATTTGAGTTATTTACATTTGTGGCGTGTATGTATTGATTTTTAATTGACATAGACAGCTCAATAGCTCATAGCATGTAAACTTTTTTGACGAGGTTGTCAATTTTGACCACCTTAATAAGACCATCTTATATGAAAAAAAGAAATAAAAAGTTATCATTTGTGCATACCGACAACTTCACTTTATTAAAATTTGACCATATCTATTGGTTGATAATTCATTTTTCTTAAAATTTCAAAATTACGTGTATTTATGTTTAATCATATAGGCCTTAGTGAGAATCGTCTTCCCGGTCCCCACCATAGATTAAGTGTTGCAAAAAGTTAAAACAAGTTTTTGTTGGGATTTGTTGACATTGATAAAATCTTTGATCATGAACGGATAGTAAAGAATCATATCCATGGATTTTATTTTATCATGAAAGAAGCAACTAGAGCTATATACGAAATTCAACAAACAAAAGGGTTGACCTCTTCAAGTACACGGAAGACTCAGTCAATCTCGAAAGTACAAAAGCAAGAATGAAAATACCTTTAGGCATAGCGTTCATCTAATCTAGCATAGAATCCTAATCCTCCTCCACTCCCCCTTGGAACAATTCCTGCACAGGCTTGGTACTGCAGTGGCTTGGTTAAGGGAACCCACCGGAGCGTAGCGAAAGCGAGTCTTCATAGGGCAATTGTCACTGCTTATGGACCCGAACCTGGGTGATCTATCCATGACCAGGATGAAGCTTGGGTGAAACTAAGTGGAGGTCCGAACCGACTGATTATAAATATTGAAAAGAAGCAACCCATAGTTGCTATGAAAATACATATTTATCTCTCTTAATGTAACCGTGTTAATAAAAAAACGGATCATATAGCATTTTTACCCTAAAAAAGAGCGAGGACTCGACAATTGAAAAAAAAAACCGGGTTATATACCTAAGAGGAGGCTGAGTAGCCCGTCTTGGATACGAAACTGGCATCTGTGTCGTTAAATACAACTGGTTGATTAGAATAAAGATGGTTCTATTAATTTTTCCATAATAAAACCTGATTTTTGAAACACGATCGTTAATTGTAGTCAGAATTTTTTTTGGTAACAATAGTTGTTCTTAAAAAGTTAAAAAGACATATAAAGAATATATAGCAAATTATTTTAGGACCAAGAGGGTTCTATTTGCCCTCCAAAAGCGGACTTTATTATCTTTATCTAAATCATAAACAACGTCCGCTTGCGATATGTGTATATAATGTGTATATGTGTGGGTCCTCGGGGGAGAGGGGGGAGGGAAGTAAAAGTGAAAGTGCACTAATTTTAATGTTATTTTACTAATTCCGTGAAAATAACGTTAAAAAGAGAGAGACGGTTAATCATGCATCATGTGGTGGCGTTGATAGCCAAAAGATAAGGGAGTACATGCACTAATTGTTTTTTTTTCCAATTGTTGAGTGTTATGTGTCTTATGTCCATTGCTTGATGCAAACTATTATCGAGCCGGGGGGTCTTACTGGAAGCAGCCTCTCTATTCCTACGGGGTAAAGGTAAGACTGTCTTCATCTTACCCTCCTCAGACTAGGGATGACAATGGGTCGGGTTCGGGTCGGGTATTGGTAATCCCATACCCATCCCCGGTTGTAAAATCGTGTCCCATACCCGACTCAATACCCGTTGGGTAATTACCCATCGGGTACCGAGTATACCCGCGGGTATCGGGTATACCCATTAGTTTGTAAAAAGATATATGTTGAGATTTCCAAATACATATTTTACTATTATAATTACTATATAATTTTATTTATGCAACAACTATTATAAATTGTACATTACATACATATAAGTTTTATCATAAATTTATAATAACTTTATAATACTTTATACGCTTATATGTATATAATTCACAACATACAAAATATAAATACTATTATCAAATACATATACTATAAGAAAATTTATTTTTTCACATTACGAACATACTAAAATAAAATAAAAATTAAAAAAATCGGGTTATGATCGGGTATATAGTTCGGGTAAACGGGTATGTGGTTTCGGGTAATCGGGTCGGGTATCACCTAATCCCATACACGACCCATACCCGCGAAAATTTTTAAAACTAAACCCATACCCGACCCAATAACCGTCGGGTATCGGGTATACCCCTCCCATTTGTGTCGGATTTCGGGTATACCCGTCGGGCTCGGGTATTTTTGTCATCCCTACCTCAAACCCTATCTTAGCATTGCTATTGGTGGGATTTAGTGAGTATAATGATGATATAAACCATAAAGTCAAATATCTTTACTTCATTTTGTCCGAATAGACTTCTACCTTCTTTCCTTTTAGGCTCGTGTTCCTTTCTTTTCTTTGGAAAACAATGGGTTTGTTATCTACTTCATTTTTTAGTTATTATGACACAATTGGGCATGTTTAATTTGTTTGTTTTTTTCCGGCCGATAACATATACATACACTTCTATGTAGACATGTAGTAAAATGAACACACACAAAGTACTTTAAGATGTTGGTGATGAGTTCCCCGCCCAAGCCCAAGTCCATGCAGACGACACCCTTGCAGCCCAAGCCCATGCATGTTGAAAGCATCCACGCAGGAGATGAGCATACGGCTCATGCAACACCAGGGCCGGCTGAACCTTTTGGGTGGCCTAAAGCTAATTCCTAAATTGAGGCGCGAAAACAAGATAAATAAATAAAATAACTATTGTGCCTACAAAGCTTGCACCATCAGAATTCGTGGTTATTTAATATGAAAATGAAAGCTTGCAGCAACATAATTAGTGGTTTTAAGTTTTAATATCTGCCATGATTTGTTACATAGAAGATTTTGTCAAAGTTCAGAAGCTTTTATCCAGTTTCTCACATGTTAAGTATACTTATGTTATTATGAATCTCAATGTAATCAACATATATTACATATCTAATTCATTTAAGCTAATTTATCTCACATAAATCGACCATCTTCATAATCCATCATGACATACTATTCAGTTTCTTTGCAAAAAATATATAATCACCATTACACTAATATCAGTTTTACGAACTGAACTAGTTCACAAAATGAATTTGATGAAAAATATATATTCAAGAAACTCTAACCAAGAACAATTTAAATATTATTAACTAAATTAAAAAAAAAACAATAAATCACGCATCATGGATAACATTGCATTCATTAACAATGGGAAAATTCAAAACTCACAAGTTTGGAGTCGATGCTTCTCCTTGTAGATCGCATTATCACAGAGATGAATACAATAGCGTCTGTTCGTTTCTTAATACAGTAATCAAGCCCTAATGCCAAATAAAATAATATGCTGGTTATAAAGTGAAGTCCAAAAATGAGGCCTCTAAAACCAAAGCAGTTGCCTTGTTTGACTTGGGCTTGAGCCGGGCCTGTGCAACACATCTATAAGGGTTTTAAAGTCTTTCTTTGACAGAGGCTGTTTGTTTACCTCTTAACGGGCTTTTAATGGTTCAGATCTTTTACTGGTTTAGTATTTAATGGTTCAGACTGTTTGTTTCACGAGCAAATATCTGTTTGTTTACTATAGTGGTGTGCTTAAATAAAGGGAACACCTTAGGTCTTCTGAATTAATCTAGAATGCAATTATCTCTTTATTTGCAAGTCACATGAAAATGCTTAAACACGCTTGTTCTTTTTTTTTTGCATGTCACATCACACTAAAATTAGCAAAATAAAAAATATATATTTGTTAATTAACTTGAAACATTTTAATGAGTTGTATTTAACTCTAAATCTTGCCCTATCCTATGGCATCATAAAATTGATCTATTGTTAAAACATAGTATAGTTAACTTCAACTAGTGAAAATGTATATATATATATACACACAAGATATATCCCCTTATGCATAAGATTTGGTTTCATATATTTCCTCTAAAACTTGAAAAATATAATATTCCCTCAAAGACCATCATACGCAATGGGATATATGTAATTCTCCCTTCAACCAGGCGAATCATTATGCTCATTATGCCCGTTAAGTTGTCGCTTATGTCGCCTCAACATTTCCTTAATTTCGGCTTCTTTTTTATCATAAAATTCAATCAAATCTTTAAAACTAGTAGACCTCGACGTTCTTCGCGAACTCCGTCTTGCTGAATCGGGTTCGGCCTCAGGAATGTCGTGTGATGCTTCTAACTCGGGGTTAAACCGACGGTACTGACACAACACTCGACAAACATAGATGCCAAGAGAAATGCAACACGCGATCCCACATATGAGGAACAAGCCCCAAAAGCTGCTTAAAGAAAGACTGCTAACCTCTATTTCTGCTTGAGTTGAACAAGAACTTGTGGTTAACCATTTGTCATGAATTCTTTGTAGTTCTGCGTTTTCCGAAAGTTGTAGGATCGCGGTTGATAAATCAAGGGCTAGAGGAGAATCCCTTTGGAATGCCTGAAAGTTATACAAATTGGTTATTGTTTTGATCTTGGAATTAAAGGCGTTAAAGATTATGTTGAAGGGTTTTATAGATGAAAACAAAGATAGTTACATGATATAAAAGTTGAATAAAAGTAGTTTATCTTTTTATGCAAGAGTAAAATGCCAATTCAGTTCAAAAATGAAAGTTTTTGTATCTAGATCCCCGAGGTTTCATTTCTGTTGCCATTTCCATCAAATTGGCAAACTGGGTTAGAAATATCTGCCATTTTTATCGTTTTCCTCATTTAAATGATGGAGTTAAGGCATAAAATGACGATTATACCCTCCACTTAAACGAGGAAAACGACAAAAAAGGCAGAAATTTCTAACCCAGTTTGCCAATTTGATGGAAATGGCAACAGAAATAACACCCTGGGGGACCCAGATACAAAAGGTTTCATTTTTGGACTGAAGTGGCAAAGGTAACCTAAACTGAGGGACCATTTTGCCATTTTACTCTTTTTATGCAATTAACCTGAAACTTTGTTTTCTTTTGAGAACCCATCACCGGAAAACTCACAGAACTCCACCAATACGAGGTAAAAGGCATAAACGAACAAAAACCGGGTTCGAACTTGAGAAGTCAAAACTAGAAAAAAACTTACGAATCCCCAGCCGCTTTTCGTGAACTCCTGACCAACGATCCTGAACTCACACTTGGTAGAACTCATAAAAATCTCAATATAAGGGAGCTCATCAACAATGGCAGCCACACCTCCACGGTTCGGGCCAAGACGAAGGGCGTTTATGTAATCTGTTCTATCTTTCAACGGTCTGATTCTAGATTCTGCGATATTAAGTTCTTGGACTAGATAATTATGCGCAAAAGACCCGTCTTGAATTCCTATAGGCTCGTTACTTGAGATCATCCCATCTATCCCCTCGATTCGGGACGTTAACTGTTGGACCGTGAGGATTGAAGTCAAACTTGCAGTGTAACTTGAGTTGATGATCAACACCACAAATAACCACAAGAGTAGAACGAATCGTCCCAAAGTGCTAACGGTGTTCTCCCCTGCATGAATAATAATAGATAAGATAATTAGATGTTTGACAAACATCATGGCTGCAAAAGTCGTTAGGCGCTCTCTAGTCGGTCGACTGAGGAGTTGAGAGTGCTCGGCCTAGACGGAGAGTTAAATTAGTTTTTGGGATATTATATATATGTAAAATATCATAAGTTTACTAATCTTTATAACAAAATATGTAAATATCAATTAAATAAAACAATACATGTTCGACTAGTAAAGTATTTCAGAAATTGATATTCATTCCTTGAAAACTGATATTCATTCTTTAATATGATAGACATAAAGATTATGTTTTTTCTTTTTTTTGAAGTCAAACTCCGCCCGAGTTGACCAACTAGATCCGATTCTGGCTGGGGTTGACCGCGTTTAATCGATTCCGAATAATTAGGCGGATTTGAAGAAAACCGCATCGGCACCTGCCCAACATAAGTTGTGCCTTACTTGCTCAACGGGCTCCTACTATTCCGACATCCCTATATCTTATTTTTACATCCCTTTTCACTCTATCTCTCTCTATATATCTATGTATATATAGAGAGATAGAGGGGAGGGGTGTGTGACTCCTAAAAATAATTGATGAAGCTTTCATAACAAATGGAGTAAACTTACTATGCGAAAAGAACATCGTGGAGAAGCTAAACCAGAAAATTGTGATGACTTGTTGACTCGGGGGTCCACGGAACTCGTGATTCAAACGATGCTCAAGAATCCAAACAACAAATCCAACAAGAAGAAAGAAGCCACCGGTGACGAGCCACATTTCAATGGTGAACGGTTTGAGAAAAGCCCACGGGCTGGTTTTCGACTTCTTTACAGGAACAACTATCACAAGGCCCGATTCCATGTAAGGCTGCGTAAAGTCAACTATTCTTGTTCGGTTTGTAATAATTGTAATATCTCCAACTGCTGCATCATATGTCTGAAAAAAAACAAGGCAAATTAGTTCTCGATTTTGACTTTCGAGGTCAAAGTCAAGACCTCACAAGTACACAGATGGTCCATGTGCTTTAAACTTTGTAACGCATTTAGTCCTCAGCGAACAAATCTAAAGGTTTCAGTTGGTCTAAGTTAGGGGTGCGTTACAAAATACAAACCACAAGTACCATCCATGTACTTTTGGAAAAAGTTGGGGACTAAAAGTGTTACAAAGTTTAAACCACAGAGACCTCAAAATGTATGCAAATCAAACATTTTGAGGTCAAAAGTCAGACTTCACAAACCCTTTACTGATATGGTCGGTTTCAAAACATTTTTTTAGAGGGACGAAAATCGCAATAATTGCCAACCTCAAGGATGAAAATGACAAGATTTTGAAACGACAAGGACCCAGATGCAAAAAAACAAGATTTAGATGAAATTCGCAAAAGAGGCCAAACCTTAGGAAAGAAAATTGCAGTTTACTCTTTTTTTTTTAAGTTTTAGTTGCAAAATGTATCAAAGTAATAATAAACATTTCAAAGGTTAACAACTCTTACTAGTTAAAACTATGAAATCAAGAACAGACAAGTTGACCTCAAAAGTCAAACACTGTATGCAACAAAACAATAACTTACATTATCAGCAACAGCAGCCACAAGATTGCTGTAGCTCGGGTTTCGAACACCATCTCCGTGTAAAATGTATTTCCGAGGCACGGGGTAAGGTAGTAAACTCACTGCAGCTTCAAAAACATCGATGCTATACCCTCGTACACCTTGTGGAGATCGAACATCTTTTGTCACAACCTCTTTGTAACTATGCCTATAAGGTACTGCAATCCTTAATGGCTTCCCATTGTTCGGAAACACCCATCCACGCGGCTTCACGTTCGTTTCACCGGGCCATATTACACCGTATAGACGTTTAGCATTCGCCGAACTGTTTGAAGGTTTCGCGTAGAGTTTTTCCGGAGGGTTTACGGATAAACCGGAACGGTTCGACCAGTATCCGATTGTTCGAAATCCGGTACCAACGATGTTAAGAACATCGTAAGCCGGATGAATCAGGTTCTTTTCTTGGTCGAACCGAATTTCGCCTGTTACACCGGTGAAATTAGTTGATAGAATCCTTTGGAGTAACTGAGGACCCTCGTTGAATGTCTTAAGCGCGGATAACCGCAGCTCGGACCCGCTTGTGTTTTGAAGATTCGGGTCGGCGGAAAACGTGATACCTTCGCCGGATTTTAAGAACATGTCGAGAGCGCGCGCGAGTAACCAAACGGAATCGTAAGCGTAAAGAGCATACGGTTAAAACTCGATGTCTCCTTCGACTTAATGTTCTTCCATTTCGTGGTGAATGATTTTTTTAAATCAGAGTCCGGGGTGTGTTGTCGAAGTGACAACACACCCTGTAAAGGAGCCACGGTAGTGGAGTCTGGCGGTGCAGACGAATCTAACACCGCCGGAAGCCACTCCGTAGTGATCCAGACATACCCACTCGTCATCATCCCGAGCTTTTTCGCCACCGCGAAAATCTCGAGACCCGTATCGGGATTCACATGAACAACATAAACCCGAGACTCCATCAAGTTGACCGCGGTCAACACCTCGGTTTTGTCGTCCAGTGACGAACCGGGTGTAAGCGCGGCTTTGTAGGCGATCTTAGCTCGTTTTTGAGCTAACAAATCGCCTAACGCTGAAACCCCATTTCGACCGTAATCATCGTCTACGAAAATCGCAATAATTTCCTTCCATTCGAAGTACTCAATGATGTTAGCAATGGCTGCCATTTGGTAGTAATCGTTTTGTGTGGTTCGGAGGAAATAAGGATACTGGAGAGCTGCTAGTGTCGGGTCGGTTGCACCGAACGACAGTAGAGGTACATGAAGCTCGTTGACGACGTGTGAGATGACGTGTGCGATTGTAGACGATTGTGGCCCGATTGCAGCCACCACATCTTTCTCCATTAGCTCCAAAGCTACATCAAAACATCAAGAACAATCTTTGACTTTTTGAGGTCAAACTATTATTTTCCAAACCCAAAATTACCATCTGTTAGTTAGCGTTTTTAACACCGAATCATTTCTAACCGGTAGTAAATTTCACATTCTTTAGTGGGTTCATTATGTATTTGTTAAAGATCAAACACGCTAATATTAATTTAGAAATTAAAACATCACATTTGACCAATATTCTTATGTTAATTTCAAAATTTTCAGCTAAATATAACCATTAACAGAGCATTTACTCCAATGGTGCTAACAATTAATCTTTTGACTTTTGAAGTCAACTATTATTTTTCAAATCCCCAATTATCATCTATTGTTTAGCATTTTTAACACCAAATCATTTCAAATTGGTAGTAATATTAAAAATCTTTTGTGGGTTCATCAAGTTTTTGTTAACAACTGAATGTGCTAATATTAATTTTAAAATTAAAAATATCATGTTTGACCAATACTTTATACTAATTTACATTAATTCAAAATTATTAAAGTATTAATAACTTACCTCCCATGGTACCTATAAATCCACTGCAATTTGTATCATGTAAAATGAGATTCAAATGGGTGTCACCAAGAATAGATGTATCAGCATTCACATCATCAACAGCAGCTAAAATTGCAGGCTTCACAGACCTCCCAATAACTGAATTAACTGTCAACAAAGCTCCAATATTCACAGCTTTAGGGCTTGTTGATAAAGATGACGAATTTCCAGTTATACCCTCATCTGCAACTGCCTCTGCAAACATAACCCATATGCCAAAAAGCAATAAAAACACACTTTTTCTCATCATAGGCCAGTCAAGTTCCAATTTTTTTAATACCCTTTTGAAATTTGAGTCAACTGGATGTGGGTTTGTGAGAAATCATGAGGATATTATTGTGAGGTTGAAATCTTGATTTTTTGAACAAAAATCAAGATTTTCAAGAAAGTGATGATAAACCCTTTTGGTTATTTAATCTATAGCATAAGGGGTTTATAGATTTGGATACCCACAATGGAAACTAGAGATTTTTATGAATAAAATATTGGAAAATAGTTGAGGAAAGGGTTTAATGGTGCAAATTCTTTGGGATGATGATGGTGATGATGAAGTCAATGAAAAGAGGATTTTCAAGCCTAAAATAGTAGCATAATTGAGTTAGATTAAACAATTGTAGAACTTGTAACAAAAAATATTAAATGATGAAGAAAGATTGTTGTTGGTGACTTGGAGATGTATAGGGAGGTCTTGAAAAATTGGAAGAGAAAGGGAGAGGAGTGAGAGGGGGAAGAGAGAGATGATTTCTTTGATTATACTTTTTGTCCTAGTTGAAACTTTTGTGTTTGTCACATATTATATTATATTTTTAATAAGAAAATGTTTATAAATGGTATCATCTTTAGTAGGATTCTTATTCCATCATGTGTCTAATCTACTTCTTCTTTAATAATATATTTCTTGGACAATCACAGGAGATCTAAAAAAACATGAGTTCGATTTTGAGTCACGGGTTTAACTGGTAATTTTACTGTCGTGTCTACGAATGAGTGGGTTACCGGGTTTTCCCCGGAGTTGGTGGTGGACTCGGGTTACTATCGGAGTACTCCGCTTGGTCAGTTGGTGCACCGAAAGTGTTTCGGGATTAGTTTCGTTGGCTGTTCAAAAAAATATTCGCTTAATGAATTACTTGGGCTTGTACAATTGGAAAATATATAATTGTATAACCTGTAAAAAAAACTTGTATAACTGACGTATTTTTAATACAATATGACAGTTCACACAACTAACTTGAATTTATCACAAAAATAAGCCAATATTAATTAGTAACACTAAAATACTATAATAGCCTATGTATTACATGCGTTGAATACTGAGAAATATGTAATACACAAATATGCATATTCTTCATACGAGTGAAACTACGTATTATATTTGCATATAATAATATATATAAATAATAATATATTTATCATTGTGTATATTTTAATACAACATTTATATAAAGTCATGAAGACAATTTTATTGGTATCTCATACATTAGATTTGTTATTCTTGTTAATATAACGTTATATTTACTTTTTTATGTTAAATTTTAAAATAGATTTTTTTTTAAAGTTCTAACTTTGATTGCATTTTATATAATTCATATATAAGCCATAAAATTTGCCAAGTTACATCAAAACAGAAGGTAGCCGGGCAACAAGCTGCGCCGCCAATCATTTCTGAATTGCAAACACTAAGTTGTATTTACAATAATGTATTTATTTTTATCGTGTCATACTCATGTTTAAACAAACCAACATGTTAACGTGTAACACGAATCAATTCTCGTGTTCCTTGTCATACTTTATATATACGATGATTCAACAATCCGTATACAAAACTTTTCTGATGAATCATATTCTGCCATTACAAGACTCCACCCAAAAAAAATTCACTTTATACAACTTACAAGACCACAAGCAAGTAACAGAATAAAAAAGTTTATAATGTGTTCCCAGCAAAGAATCTTTCTTTTGCTGTTCAACAACTGTATAATTATTCCATGTGTGTTAATATTTTTCCAAACCAAACTGTATTTTCTTTGTATTTTTCCAAAGATACCTTATAACATAAATATTCTGTTCATTAATATACTTTAGATTGCATAATATATAATGTCACATTGGAATTTTATATTCTTGTAGTGATTAGTATTGAATAATTAAAACAACAATTGGGACTCTCCAAACGACGCAACGAGAATTGGGTCGGTATGGGTTTGATTCGTTACAGCATCGGTACAATACCGGCATTCGCAATAACAACCGAAAGAAAAAACCCACAAAATAAAGTTGTGATATGTCCAAAAGGATATGAACACATGTTTTATATCGATCGAAACCGTAAAAACGAATAATGGTACTGGTTTCAGTAATGATAATACTGGTACCGATATTGTTCGATTCTAATCAGTTCATCCGGTAGCTCACGATACTATAAAATATTTTCGATTATAATATATGTGCTTTTGCTGTTTGGAAAAAAAATCACCAGGCATCAATTATAGCCCGACAAAGACATATTTTGGGAAAGGATGCACGGATGTGAATTCACATGTGATAACTATTAAAACACTAGATATTGCTCGTATTTGCTATGTTTTAAATATATATAAAAAAACTTATGACTTAAGGTGAGCGGAGTGGTGCTCGGTTTCAGTCGGTAAACCACCGCCAACAACATCGCATGTTACCGAATCTTTGGCCAATTTTGGTGAACCTTCACCGATTCGGTGAGAGGGAGGCAGTGGCGAAGCTTGACCCGAATGACCGGGGGGGGGGGGGGGTCGAAAACGTATGTACCAAAAAATTTCTATAGAACCGGGGGTCGAAAAAGTATATACCCAAAAAATTTTATACGAAAACTACATACATTACACTACTGAGCGAAAAGTTCGGGGGTCGAGCGCCCCTCCCGGTCTCTTGTATGCTTCGCCCCTGAAGGGAGGGATGGGGGGAGAGAGATGGGTGTGTGGTGGGGCCCATTCCTTCTCAATCAATCATACATTTTGTCCTTTTTTTCAAATAGTTTACCTAAACTCTAGTAGGTAAATCACCGTCAACGTTTTTGAGCATTAGGTAAACAAATTAGGTGAATTGGCGTGACCCTGTTTGATTAGGTGAATGAGGAGTTTACCTGTTTAGAATAGGTAACCACTCCCTTCATCGTTAGTTGTATTTTCTCATTCAATACATCTTCATTTTAAGTGGGTATATTCTTCTGCAGAGGTTCGGATAACTACGTAGAACAAAAATACACAAGTTTTTATCCTAGACATTTAAAATTATTTTCATAGGTCTTAATACATGTTTTTGATAATAAGAAGTAAATATTCCCACGCGATGTGGCGGGTTCAAATGTAAAGTAACTTGGATTTGTGCAGTAAAAACCTAAACCGTTTCTAAACAAAAGTTACGTCAAAACGTAGATAAGCTAAATATGTACATAAAAATAAGCACGAAAACGTAATATACATGGCTCCAGTTTTTTGCAAAAGAAATTTACGTTGAACACCAACCTGATCTTATACCGATACGTAGAAAAATATAAGTAAAAAAATGTTTTTTAAGTTAAAATTGGTACCGCGCGTTGCGGTGGGACCGAAATATAAAAAAAGCTGAATTTATAATGAAAACATATTATATTTGACCCTAGTTGTTTTGAAAAGAAATTTATGCCAACACGTAGATTAACTGAAAACGTATAAAAAAAGCGGGTAAACATATTATATCGGAGTCTACCCATTTTCAAAGAAACGTAATCAACATGAATTTAGACCGACACGTACATAAATATAAACACGCAAAAAGAATTATAAAGTGTTTATAAAGTTGAAGGGTTGTAACTGCCAATACTAAATGTGGAAAGGGTAAAGACTAAAATAAGAGAAAACCTACTAAAAGACAAAAAAAAAAAACGTAATCAACCTGAATGTATACCGAAATATAAGCCCAAAGATTATATAAATTTTAGAAAGCTAAAGAGTTATAAGTGCAAATACTAAATATTAAAAATTAAAATAAACTAAAACATACTAAAAAGAAAAGAAAATAAAAAATGACTAATGGCACGCTACTATGTTGCACTAGTACAGTCTGCCACTGTTCATGCCACTTCTTATTGTAGCTATATCAGGTTTTTTTTAATATCGATTAAAAAGGGTCTCTAAAGGCTAAACAACTTAAGCTTTTAATTGATAAATCAATAATTAAAAAATATTAAGGGATAATAATTAAAAAAAGTTAGTAAAATCAATTTTATATTATTTTAGTTGATGAACTTAAATAAATAATTGATCAATAACATAGTCATTTGTTGTACGAAAACCATAGTCTAGAAGAGAAATGATTAAAAAGTTTTCAAGCAGTTATTTGAGAAGTAATCAAAAGACTATTTGTTGGTCTCTATATCAAATCACAGTCCCCTTTGAATTTAAAAACAAAGGGTCGTTTGCATATTTGTTGAACAATCATTTACAGGTCTGCATATCAAATCATAGCCTTTAAATTTCAAACTGTCGTTTACATATATGTGAAAATAATGTAGGATTAGATAGCATATGTGAGAGTATACATACATACATACATCATCCATATAAACCGCTAATTATAATATAATATATATTAAATTACATCACAAACTTCACTAGATAAAAGTTTTATCCTTTTAGTTTTATTTACAAAATTGCCATTACGCTATTATTTATAATTTAAAAACATTAGTGGTACTTCACAAAAGTGCCTCCTCATCTTGAATTTTCTCTTCTTTAAGTTTTGCTCTATATTTTGTATGAGTTTTAGTTTTATTGTTGAGTTTTCATGATTTATAAATTTAAATTGAATAACATATGACATGGATAATATTATTTGGACATTAAATACATCAACGTATAATCCTGATATGTTTTTTAAAACCATAATTATTAGAATTAGATTTTTTTGCTACATCAATAGTTAGAATTGATTTTTTATTATTTTTTATTTTTTTATTGTTAAGTTTACTAAGTTACAAAATAATATGTTTTTTTATTTCCGTTTCGATGTTGATAATGTAGCCACTGCAACCGAACACATATAGATATCGTTTTAGTCATATACGACTTTATTTTTTGGTTATTCTCTTTCGTTTACCGATACTGACCGAACTCCTGTCGAGTCTCCGCCGCAACGCGCGAATGGAAACTTACTAGTTTATAATAGTTGTACGAAAATCACATATGTCTGAATTCATCTTTTATTATTAAACATCACACAATTTTAAAATTATTTTTGAAGCGTTTGGAGAATTTTTACTTTTATAGTTTTGAGATTTACGTTTTTACCCTTTACGTGGTCATCAAAGATTCAAAGGTTCTGATTGATGTGAGGTCCACTTTGATTAGTGATGTGGTGGGTGGGCCCGCACGTGGAACATGTGTTTCATGTAGCATTGGCCATTGGGAGCTTATCCTATATTTGTATTTACACTCAAAGAATTTTGTTCACATGAAATCAAATAATGTAATATCTTTTTGTTTAAATATTACTTTTATTTATATCAGATGACTTTTGATACCATTAATACTTTATACAAATTCGATACGCATTGGGATATTTTATAACAAACAAGCCATCTTTATATATAAATATACTTTTAGCTTCCAAACATACTTTTATTTTTGAGTAAATTGCACAAAACGTCCTTTAAGTTTCACCAATCTTGCTGGTTTCAGCCTTAATCTTTAAAAGTTGCCAAAACCAACCTTTAAGATTAAATTAGTTACGGGTTTCATCCTTTATCACTAACCCAGTTATTAAATCATGTTAAATGGCATCACATGCAAGCCATGTGAGGGTAAAACCGTCTATTTCATACTTAAAGGACGTTTTGTGCAATTTACTCTAATAAAAAGAAGTCACTCTTTCTCTCTCTCTTTCATACCCCACTCTCTCTATCCCTCCCAGTTATCACCGCCACCCACGTACACACACCACCTGCCACCACCGCCCATCACACACACCTGAAACATCCGCAAATATTCACAGCCAGAAAGAGGAGAAATGAAGATGATGTTGTGCGATTAACGAATCAGATCTAATTTTAGAGATGGTGGTCGGTGGTGACGGTCACAGGTGGTGGTGCGATGAAGATAGTGGCCGGTGGTGGCGGTCACAGGTGGTGTTGGGGATTGGTTGACGCTAGAGAGAGGGGAGATGAAGATGATGATTGAACCAGATCTGATTTTAGAGATGGTGGTCGATTGTGGAAGATGAGAATAAGGTGGGGTTTGATGAGTTGAATTCGTTTGTGAGTGGCCTTCATACCTCTCTTTCAACCCTCGAAGAATGCTTACGGTGTCGGGAACACTTGGTTCAGCCACCAAAACCTGTTGAAAACGTCTCTCAAAGGCTGCATCTTTCTCTACATACTTCCTATACTCCTCTAAAGTAGTTGCACCAATGCAACTTAGTTGACCCCTAGCAAACATAGGTTTAAAAGATTCGCAGCATCCATTGACCCTTCGGTTCGACCCGCTCCAAGAACAAGGTGAACTTCATCAATAAACAATATCACCTTCCCTTCAGCTTCTTCCACTTCTTTCAAAACCGCTTTTAACCTCTCTTCAAACTCACCTCTATATTTAGCTCCAGCAATCAGTGCACCCATATCCAATGCCACAACCCGCACATCAGTGCAAAAACAGAGTCGTCTTCTTGATTTAGAATACTCTGTTTCTGTATAATCTGCAAAAACAGAGTAACAGAGCAGCAATTTTAGTGATTCAGCTCAAAATTGAAAGTGGAATTCGATTAGGTGTGATACAAAAGCAGCAATATATCATTCTATGTATCAATTACTGTACAAATCAAGAAGATATACCGGGTTGTTCTTTGTTCTTCTAGATAGAATCCTAATCACTCCTGATCTCCTCATCGCGTCCGATCACAGGATCAAGCTTTCTGGCTTGCTCCCCAAGATCACGACCGTACGTTTTAAGCGCTTGAAAGTTAGTATCACCAGAAGCACTTTCCACTTTCTTCCCTTCTTTACCTCTAAGCTTTTCCACCTCACTTTTCACCCTGGATGCACTCACTCCAGCTTCTTTCAAAAGATCCCCAATTTGTGAATCTTCAAGAAGCCCTAAAATCAACTGATCAACCGCTAAATGAGTGTCGCCGCGCGATTTTTGCAGCGATTGAGCCCGACGAATCGTTTTGATTAAAGAAGTACTAGCTGGAACTTCATCAGGTGCAGGGGACTGTGAAGGTAGTTTTTTTAATGCTATATTGAAATCGAGAAGTGTGTCGACTTCCGTTAGGGTTTCAGGCGAAGGGTCGGCGTGTGTTAGCAAAGTGGCGGAGGAGACGAGGATGAGGAGGATGAAGAGGATGAAAAATTTGGTTAAATTGCACAAAACGTCCTTTAAGTATGAAATAGACGGTTTTACCCTCACATGGCTTGCATGTGATGCCATTTAACATTATTTAATAACTGGGTTAGTGATAAAGGATGAAACCCGTAACTAATTTAATCTTAAAGGCTGGTTTTGGCAACTTTTAAAGATTAAGGCTGAAACCAGCAAGATTGGTGAAACTTAAAGGACGTTTTGTGCAATTTACTCTTTATTTTTATATAGCTTAAAACAAGTTAGAATTGTTTGTATTACTTTCTTTGAATAAATATGATGTTATATTGTTATATAATATGGATATGATCGGGTGGTTCCGCTGGTGGCACGATAATACTCTAGTGGTCCACCAGTGATCCAAATTTGTTGTTAAAAAAAAATATAATAAATAATAATGATAGAGTTAGGTTTTTAAAAAAACTTGTGTATTGCACAAATTAAATAAACCCTTTCATTACATATGACAAATAAAATATAATATAATCTATTATTATACAAAGTCGATAAGATGTGTATTTAAGAAAATGAACTTTTAGTTGACAATTATAAATTATGCTGTGTTAATTTGTAAGACATTTTTTTCATCTGAGTGTTCATTTATGTATGCAATTGATAAAGGTTAATTTAAACATAATGAAAATACTTTATTATTTGGATCATAATGCAATTGTCAATGCTCTATCTAACAAATTGATCATAATAGCAACGGTCAATGCTATATCTAACAAATTGTTTACTTAAACATGATTTCCTTGGAACATCAAGAATTCAAGATGATATTAGAAAATAAACTAAGAATAAAAAATACGGGATACTATTTAGAGGATGAAATCTCATTAATTTATTTAGTTTATATCAAAACATAATATTATTTTCTGTGTACTCCTTCCAAAAAAATACAATGTTATGTCTCTTTTAAAAGACTTAATATATAAATAAAAGTACATTCTTAGATCGAGGTTGATGCAGAGCGAAAGCAATAAAAATAACAAGAGAATAACTCTGAAAGAAAAAGTAATAATTTTAGAATGAATTAAAGGTTTACATTAGGTGCTCTTACAGAGGGGTTCTAAATTTGATCGGTTTACCAATTTTTTCAAATTATAAATAAATATTGAAATTAAGGACATAAATAGACGTATAATTTGATTCAATCAAGGAATCACGCGTTTCAGGCAAAAAGGGTGTTGAAATTTGACGAAATTGAAAAAAAAATCTTGATTAACAAGATCACGCCTTTAATCAGGGAAATTGGGCCTGGCAACTGGGATGGTGTTAGCCACATGATCCAGCTTGTGAGACATTTTCATTCGTTGCCCATCGTCCTTGTAACTATAATTGTAGTCCAAGTTATGTCTGTTTAAAATTTGGGTCATTTATGTTGTCAAATTTCCCTTATCAAGTTGTTCAATGCAAGAGATATACCTCATGTTGCACACTACTCAACTTGAGATAAAATATATAACATTATGGGACTTCATGATCTGTCATGATAGTTGTATAAAGAAACAAATGAATATAAGGTTTTTTTTTTTTTTTTTTCTTTTTTAAATCAAGAGGCAACACCATATCATATATACCTCATGGGACATCCTAGATACCTTGAGGTATAGTAAACTGTAACATATATTAAAATTAAAATTTCTCTTTTAACTATGCATGCATAAAAACACCTACATATATTTACAAATCAATTATAATTTTCATATAAAATCTAGCATGAAACAAGATTAAACAGTCTGAGAACCTTGAGGATTATCATCATCTTTCTTGAACATGTTCTTTAATAGCTTCTTCTTTCTCATCAATAAAATCACAAAAATTAGACAACACACCATAACAACTCCTGCTTGACGACGCGGGAATGAAGGCGAGCTTGGGTCGAGCATCTGCTTTTGTTTATAATAAATATACTGACGAACGGTTTGTAATAAGAACAAAACCAAAGCAGTGAGCGAGAAAATGCCGCAAATCATGTATAAACCATAAAAACTGCTCATTTGCAGCTGATTAGGCTCGTTTTCACGCCCCACACCGCTTGAACAACCCTTTTCGCAAAACCATATTTCGTGGATTTCTTGAAGCTTTCCGTTCTCGGAAAGTTGCATTATTGATAAGGATAGTGTGGTCGCGAGAGGCGAGTCTCTCTTGAATGCCTGACATTCAGAAAAAGTGTATATGATTATCGGTTAGTAACCAGTTTCAAATAAAAACTAAAAAGCGATAATAAAATATTGAAAGTCCATTGCATACAATGGAAAGAGATCAGAGAAAGTAAGTTTCACTTTGGTGTTATCAACCCAAAAACTAAATAATCTCGATACAAACATGAAAGCGGGATTAGGTAAAACTAGGGCTGCAAACGAAGCGAATGAACACAAACCAGGCCTTGTTCGTGTTCGTTAAGAAAATACGTGTTCATGCACTGTTCATGAACGAAATTTTCTGTTTGTGTTCGTCCGTTAAGGAAATGAACGTTCATGACACAAACGAACATTCATGAACACAAACATGCGTTTATGAATACAAACAAACACAAACGAATGTTCACGAACACAAAGAAGCGTTCATGAACACAAATGAACACAAACGAACATATATTAAATTCTAAATAAAAGTAGCATCTTTCATAAAAAAACATTACGTAGTAATATATATATGTTATACAATAATACCCTAATATTTATAAAAATTTTTATTAGTGGGAATTTTGAAGAACTTAAAAAAATATTAAAATTAAAAACCTAAGTGAACTATCAAACACAAATGATCACAAACGGACATAAACGGACACACAACAAAACGTTCACGAACATAAATGTATGAGCGTGGCTTCTGTTCATGTTCGTCTGTTTAACTAAACGAACGAAATTTCTTGTTCGTGTTCGTTCATTTATTAAACGAACTTCCCACCGAACAGTTTACGAACTATTCGCTTAACGTTCAGGTCATTTGCAGCCCTAGGTAAAACTATGAAAGTAGATTGATATAATAGGGATAAGCATGGTACCAGTACCGTACTGAAGCGGTACAATACCGGTACCAAAAATCGTCAAAATTCAGTACCGGTACTCAGTGCAAATGCTCATCCCTAGATATTACGTGCGGTAAATCTTAAATTTTGATGGCGTATATGGAGAGTTACTTACAAATCCCCACCCGCTTCTTGTAAACGGTTGACCAACAATCGCAAAATCACGATGATCCAAAAGAAACAACTCGATATATGGAAGCTCATCAACGATAGCCGCCACCCCACCATTATGTGGGCCCAGCCGCAACGCTTTTTCATATTCGTCTGGTGACCCGAGTGGAATAAGAAAAGATTTAGGCACATAAAGACTTTCGGCCAAATAAGTATACGCAAATGATCCAACTTGGTACCCAATTGGCAAACGACTAGCTACTAAACTATCGATTCCAGTGATTGGTGATGAAAGTTGTTGAACGGTTAGAATCGATGTTAAGCTTGCAGTGTAGCTTGATGTTATTACCAATAACAAGAAAAGCCATACCACCATTACCATTCGCGCAAGCGGGCTGATGGTATCTTCCTCTGCAAATTTAACAGGTAAGTAATAGTGATAAGTTAATTTAAAAATTTAGAGTAAAATGTCATTTTAGTCCCTGAGGTTTGGTTAATTTTGCGACTTTAAAGGTTTGTTTTTCGGCATCTGGATCCAAAAGGTTTGAAATCTTGTCATTTTCATCTAGCTCGTTAACTCCATCCATTTTTCTCCGTTAAGTCAGGGGTATTATCCGTCTTTTTTGCCAACTTAAAGGGAAATTTGGCCTTTTTCACTTTATGTAAAAAGACTGAATACCCCTGAAAAAGACTGAATGGCCCTTTAAGTTAGCAAGAAAGACGGAAATATCCCTGACTTGATAGAGAAAAATGGATGAAGTTAACTAGCCGGATGAAAATGGCAAGATTATAAACCTTTTGGATCCAGATGCGGAAAAACAAACCTTTGGACAAAAGTCGCAAAACAGGGCTAAACCTCATGGACGTAAATGGCATTTTACTAAAAGAATTAAGAATATAGTATGGGTGTTCCTTTATTAATAAAATTATGATAAGAAAATTTAGAGATATAAGTAATTGCTTACGATTTCTCTTGAACAGAGTTGAGAAACTGAACCTGAAAAGGAAATAACTGCAGGTCAGCGTTCGTTAACTTTTCAGCACATCGCTTATATTAGATTACGCAAAATGGCGATGTCAGGTGGGTTGGGTAACGGGTCAAAATACGTTCACGTCATTTTACAATCTATGTTTCTAAATATACCAATTTAAGAGGTTAACTTCATTAAATATAAACATCGAACGATTTTCAAACCTGTATGACCTATTCAACCTGTTCCCTTTTAGCAATATTTTTGAGTAAAGCACAAGGATAGTCCATGTGGTTTTCCAAAATTTTGGATGGTCCCTGTGGTTTGCACTTGGTAACGCATTTTGTCCCCAACCAACAAATCTAAAGGTTTCCGGAGGTCCAAATTATGGACTAATTGCATTAAAAAGTGTAAACCACAGGGACTATCCAGGTACTTTTGGCAAAAGCTGGGGACTAAATGCGTTACAAAGTGCAGACCACCGGGACTATCCGTGTACATTTGGAAAGTTAGGGACCAAATCCAAAATTTTGGAAAACCACAAGGACTATCTGTGTACTTCACTCTAAATTTTTTCTTTAACCAGCTAGTATAAAACAACCCAATTTGTCAAAACGGCCCATTTATACGTAAACGGGTCGAAATTGCCACTACCTCTAAAACAGTAAAATATATAAACAAAGAACTTACAAGAAAATTGTTACAAGCTGTCTCTTAAGTGGGCCCCTGAAATCTTTATTAACACGGTGCTCAAGAAGCCAAATAACAACAGCGATGAACACGAAAGCCGTAGCTGTAACGCACCACATTTCTACAGTGAACGGTCTAAGAAATACCCAAGTACTCGCTTTTGAATTATTAATAGGAACCACTATCACAAGACCAGTAGTAGCATAAGGCTGTGTGTAATCAACAATTCTTGTTCTGTTTGTTACAATTGCTATGTCTCCTACCGCCCCGTCAAAAACCTGTAAATAATCAAAATAACATAATTGGTTAGTTGTAAATAAAAGTTTTTCAAGAAAGGGGTATTATACATATAAATTTTTTTAATTACCATTAGATAATCAGTTTACAGCTCATGTGAAACTGATTATCCAAAGGTAACTATTTGAGTCATGAGTGAAATTTAATTCATTATTGTGAGTTTCAAGTAGGACTGTACAAAAAGCGCGCGACTCGCTCGAAAAAGCTAGCTAGAAATTGGCTCGTTTGTACATGAGCCGAGTCCGAGCCAAGGTAAGTCGGCTCGTTTAGCTGGCTACCGAAAATTAAGCCCACATTTTAATATAGAGTAAAGTACACGGATGGTCCTTGTGATTTACCAAAATTTCGGATTCGGTCCCTAGCTTTCCAAAAGTACACGGATGGTCCTTGTGGTTTTCACTTTGTAACGTATTTAGTCCCCAACCAACAAATCTAAAGGTTTTAACATGTCCAAGTTAGGGACTAAATGTGTTACAAAATGCAAACCACAAGGACCATCTATGTACTTTTAGAAAAGGTTGGGGACTAAATGCGTAACAAAGTGCAAAACACAGGGACCATCTGTGTACTTTTGGAAAGCTAGGGACCGAATCCAAAATTTTGGTAAACCAGAGGGACCATCCGTGTATTATAATCCAAAAGTATAGCACAAACTTTAAAAATACATACACACAAACACATATAAATTCTTTTGTTTATAAATCCTGCATAATGCGTATGTTAACAAGATTATTGTCTTTAAACATATCAATATGTGTAAAAATATAAAATTATTATTCATTAAATAAACGAGCTGGCTCGAGCTTTTTACGAGCTGAGTTCGAGCTCAACATTTCAGCTCGTTTGGTTGAGCTCCAAATGCAAATTTTAAACATAGATCATAAAAATAAGATTTGATTAATATTTTACTTACGTCCTCCATAACAAACCTCACAAGATCATCATAATTAGGGTTATGTGCACCATCTCCGAACGGAACAAATCTATAAGGTAGATCATACGGAACTAACTTAAGTGCTTCCTTAAACACATCAATACAATATCCTTCAATTGTATGATTACTTAGTTCCGTCACAAATTCAACAAAGCTAGCCCGTTTCGGTATCCCGATTCTTAACGGTCTTTCGATATCACCAATGACCCATCCACGAGGACGATCCGTTTTTTCCACCGGGCCAAGTAATCACACCGAGTTCATTGTTTGAAACCGAAGAGTCTCGGGTGGTTTGACTGACAGACCCGAGTGGTTTGACCAATAGCCCACATTACGAACCTTTAAGTTGACGATGTTAAAAACTTTATAGCCAGACGGGACCAAGTTTCTATCTCCGTCAAAGCGAATGGGCCCGTTAATCCGTCAAAATTCGTCTTGGATAATATCTTGATAAATTGTTCCCCACCATCGAAAATCTTGAGTTTCCCGAATTGTGACCCGACAGTCGAAAACGTTAAACTATTTTCTTGATTAAGAAAGGTATCGATTGTGTGTGCTACGGCCCAAACGGCATCATATGCGTACGGTCCGTAGACATTCGACCCATAGAAATTCGACTCGAAATTTTTATCCTTGGACACTTGTGGAGTATGTTGACAAAGACCTACAACACCCTCGATAATTCTTAACAAAGACCGATTTTTCGGGGTGAATGACGATAAAGTGGTGCAAAGCCAATCGGTCGTTAACCATATATAATCACTAGTTGTCATATTAAGCTTATTAACCACTTGAAAAAACTTCAAAGCGGGATCAAGATTAACGTGAACGATATAAACACGAGGACCAAGCGGGACTGACCCGTTAAGCACATTTATGACGTCATTAACGCTATAATTAACGGGCAACGCTAACTTGTAACTAATCTTCGACATTCTTTTTCTACTTCATCATCTAACGAAAATATCCCATTTCTCCCGTACTCATCATCAGTGTAAATAGCGATCACTTCTTTCCACCCGTAAGAGTCGATCAAATTAGACATGGCTGCCATTTGATACAAATGCTTTGTGTGGTTCTAAAGAAATACGGGAATTGCAGGGATGACAATGTGGGGTCCGTTGCAGCGTATGATACTATTGGTACCTGAACGCCATTTGCAATTTGAGATATCATGTGGGCGACTGTTGATGATTGCGGGCCGATTATTGCCACAACGCTCGCTCAAGCATCTGAAATGCTGACAAATGTTTTCAAGAAACTTTATTCGGTAACTTTAAGTTGCAGACACATCAGAATACAAACAATAACATGATATTTTATAACAGTGTGATATTTATGAGATTTTAAGGTAAGGAGACAAATGTTTATAGCGCGTTACGCCTATGTTTTAAAATCCTTATATTTGCCAAATTCAATATGCAAATATATACTAAAACACACATAAACATCGACCAGATAAACTTTTAAGATCTTGACACATGGCACGAATGGGCACCAAATGCACAATGAGCCAGTGACACAAAATAAAAAAAAGGACCACTAAAAACGCGCCACATAGGCAATTACGCCATCGGGTTTAAATCTCAGTGCACACTATGCGTGCAGTAAGACTTAATCTCGCATAATGCAATTGCGTATGTGACACATTTTTAGTGGTCCTTATCTTTATTTTGGGCTACCGGCTCATTGTGCACTTGGTGCCCATTCTAGCCACGTGTCAAGATATTAAAAGTTTATCACTTTATCTATTCAATGTTTTATAAAATAGAAACCAAACATTCAATACTTTTTGTTAAGTTTGACCAGTCAAATGTTCATTCGAATTGATTTTCCCCTCTATTAGCTTTACCTTTGGGGACCAAAAATCTAATCAAAAGCCAATAATAAAAGTAAAAAACAAAACAAAAAATACCAAAATTAAACTAGTTATTGGATCAAGTAACTTTACCCTTGAGGCAAAACATCCATAAAAAAACAGAGTTAACTGTCATTTTCGTCCAGTGGTTTGTTCACTTTTGTCATTTCAGTCCAATTTTCAAAAATGCATCAGTTTCCTTATTGACATACTGGAAACGTGTCACTTCAGTTCAAAAATTAAAACCCAGTTAAGTCAGACAGATTTAATAAAGGCTAATTTTGTCCTTTCATATTTATTTTATTTTCACATTATTTTATGTCTAACTAATGAAAAGACAAAAATACTCTTCATTAAACTTGTTTGACTTAACCGGGTTTTAATTTTTGGACCAAAATGACACGTTTCTAGTACGTCATTGAGGAAGCCGGTGCATTTTTGAAAATTGGACCGAAACGACAAAAGTGAGCAAACCAAATGGCAGTTAACTCAAAAAAAAAAAAAAACCCTTGAGGCATATTCAAAACCCCCTAAAACCAATATAACAATTTGACAATTAACCCATCATAGAACAAGATAAAAGATGATAAATTTCATAAATATATACCTCCAATTGAACTCTTGAAGACGCTGCAATTAGTATCCTCCATGATCAACTTCATTTGAGTTCCATTAAGAATCTTTGAATCCTTATTAACATCAACTACAGCAGTCTTCATAGCCGCCTTTGCAGCCTTACCGATGACAGAATCAAAGGAAAAAAGAACCCCAACGTTTACAAATTCAGGTGGGTTTGAGTAAGCACAGGTGTTGAAAATCAACAGTAATGATAATAAATAATAATAATAATAATAGTAGAGGGGACGCCATTGTTGATGAATATCAGAAAATAGACATGAAGTTAGGTTGGAATATATAGGGTGTAGGTGAGTGGGGTCGAAGAAGAAGGAAAAAGAAGCTAAAGTACAATTAAGAGTGGGTTGTTTAATGATGGGGGGGGGGGGGGGTTAATCAATGATTTTGATGGCTGGATAAGAATAAAGTTGTTAAGAGTCCACTTATGTGTGTTTATTTTTTGGAATAAAGACTTAAATTCATCCATTGATATTGCAACAAATAGGTCCTCATAGTTTTGTCTAGTGGTTAGTTATTTGGTTTTTCTTTTTAAGGTCCAAAGTTCAACTCTTATTAGCATCGCTTTAAAGGACATTTGTGGTGGCAATGAAGTTTAGAACTAGGCATCTCTGGAGTCACCAATTCGAAACCGAGCAGAACCGGGTTTTACCACAATGGACCTTCAAGCGAGCGGGTTTTCTCCGGAACTAGTGGTTCGGATATGCATTCAACTCTGACTATTATGGAGGAGTTGATGCATTTGCTGAATTGAGGGCATCTCAAAATGCTTTTCGGTGATTTAGTTGCCTGTTCAAAAAAAATATTGACACATGGAGCTGACTAGACGCCTACTCATCACCTTGCCCACTCACCCCCCCCCCCCCCACACACACACATACACTTGAGCCAGTTATGATAACTTTACCAATAGCACAAGCTAACACCCTCAAAACGGGCCACTCGCGCCAGCTACCAAGGGAAATATTGATTGGGATATTTGTTTGTTTCTTATTAAGAAGATGACAACTAGGGTCTTCACTGTCTAGTTCGGTCAAGATTTCGGATGGACCAATGGTTTGACGTTTTTTCATAAACTTAAACCAAGCTAGTCGATAGTTTCATGGTTCGACTTTAACAATCTAAACAGTTCAGTTTGATGGTTTTTTGACAGTTTAACCTAGAATCTAGTTACAACTCAGTAGTCAAAATAGCTTTGAATATAATCAAAGAAGATTAATCACCAAATGAAATTCTATATGGAATTCTTTCTAGAGAAAAAGTGTCACTAGGATAACAGGAACTAGGTCGTAGAAAATCATCCCTCAATTTGTTTTCAGAGAGATCTCAGGCTCTAAAATGAGTATCAAACGGATACATGTAAATAGTACTAAAAATATAGAATTAGAAAGCTATCAAACAAAAGACGAACAAACCACTTGTTTATTTATTATATTTTGTGTTAAACGGACCGTGTTCTTTATGTTATTTGTTACGCCATTTGTTTTATTATATTTTTTTGTTAAACGGACCGTATTCTTTATGTTATTGGTTACACCATGTGTTTCAGCTTGTCTTATTAGTCATATTTATCTAATTTTATACGAATACACACAAAAAAAAAAACCCAGTTGATTTAGTGTTTTTTTAATAGCAACTTTTAGATTTTCTATGATTTGATATTTTAGGGAATATTTATGAGGGATCTGGTATACTTAACTAACCCCTTATTTTATTTTATGTAAACCATACATTTGTTTATTTATTTGAACCATAAAAAGTTCTTTGTTTTTTTTTTATTTAAATGATATAAAAAGTAATCCATGATATGTTTTGTTTTTTAAAAGTTTTCAAGATTTATTCGGCATCTAATCAATTTGGTATAAATGAAAAAACTATATATTTTAGTGATGTATAAAGTAGATTACTTTAGAATGAAATAGTAATAAGATAGTTAGATGAGCATTTGATTCTTTTATCCTAACTTTAAAAACTTATATTAAAAAGAAGTATGAAGACTAGGTGTGTGTATGAATCGGTTTTGGCCTTTATAAAACCAAGTTATTTGTTACGGGTGATAGTCAGTTTGTTCAAAGTCGGTTTGGAATTTCAAGACAAAGACAAGTATAATAGATACCGAATCATAAAAATCGGTTTATAAAAATAATAAACCAAACCATTGGTTTTTTGTTCGGTTCGCTTATATTGATTAATTGACTGCTGTATCATTAGTCGGGTTTCCTACGCACCATTAACGAAAACACATAAGAACTACAAATGGAAAAGAGACGGAACTCCACTTCCTTTCGAAAATGGTAACGCATTATATGATGCAACGTATATGGTTTATACTGTGTTACATTAGCATTGATTAGCATTGATGCTTATGAAAAAAAGTTATCATACAAGTGCTTTTAGTCTTAAAAATAGACGAAAACATGATGTGCATTTGTGAAAGGTATAAAGGCATTTTATTGAGCATCTTCGCTTTGATTTCTATTCATAATTATCTATTAAAAATAAAACCATACGTAAGACCAGGGACAAACCTTTATAATAGTAAAGTAATAAACTAATAATTTATTTTTATTTGAAACCATTATAAATTTTTAATGTTTATATTTATATTTTGTTATTTATATTTACGCCTTTTAACCTTTTGGTTTTTTATAAATTTTTAAAAAAATGCTCCATAGTTTTTTCCAATGAGGATTTCACAAAAAAATCAAGAACTCTTCAGGATCATTTCATGAATATGTTCACAATGCATTCACGCGAAGGAAAATGTATTCTGCAACGACATCACGAGTAAAATCGATCACAAACCTTTTTTCATGAATTTTGCCTTTTATGGGTCCATGTGTTAACTTGTTTGCTTTAGTCTTTATCGTCCTAAGCGGTAGAGTACTTTACATTCTTTTGTTTTACTCTAGACGCTTACAATCAACATGTACATACTCTATGAACCATGTAACTCGCGGTTTAGTGCCCAAACTAGCTTTCGTGGTTGCTAACTGTATGTTGTTGTTTTTTTTTGGTAAATGAGCTTTGTCCGGCAAACTTTCATAAATAAAAAAAATGGTTGGGATGACTCTAATTTGGCATCAAATGAACAAGGTGAGCATCAATAAAGTTGAAATGAACAGTTTATCCTGCAGTCCTGTAAAATTGATTGATATAAAAAATAATTAATAAAAAGGTAAGAAATTAATTAAATTTTTTTAATAAAGAAGTAAGCTCACCATTCTGATCTGATGTTGCTTTAGGAAGTGCTGGAAGCTCACTGCCTGTACATTCCCATTAGGCATTCAATATCATATAATAGTATTTTTTTTTCTTCTAAAAAGTGTAGTAAGTGAAAATATTCAATAGATATATATAGTGTGTTCAAACATAATTAAATTTAAGTAATGAATTGTGAAAACTGTATAATACATTGTACGTAATCATAGACAAATATGATGAGAGTTAAAAAATAAGTGGAGTAATCGATTAAATAATTGCTTTATGTATAACAATACAAAAATATATGTATTTTCCTACTTAAAATAGATTATGTATTAAATAACCCTCTATGTAAAATACACACTTTTCTACAAGTTTAAAAATTTACATCTACTCTCTAAAAACACTAAAAAAGTAAACATATCATATTCGCCTCATACAATTAGAAGTAGAACAAACTAGTTAATAACTAGTAGTTAATTAGTTATTATATGTTGCAATGAATACATGAAGAGAATATTACACATGAGATGATTCACACTAATAACATTTCCTATTCGTTTATTGAGTTTAAAAAGTTTTTATTAATAACTGATTTAATTTTATATACTATGAAATAGATAAACATGAAAATTTTGATTTTGAAAACGCGATACGATATTGTGAAGTTTAGCATCATATTTCACATGTAAATGAATTTTTAGTGTGTTTAGTTATATTTTCCTAGTACGCTTAGCAAAGGGTATCTAATTTGTGAAACATGTATTGGAATAGAATCATGACACCTATAAAAATCTTTTGAAACCATTTTGCATTTAAATATATAAATGTAAAACTGACCAACCCATAAAATCGATGTTGGATTCAGTTCTTGGTCCAACCAACCGGTCCAGTCTTTCAAAATAACGCAAACACGTAGACCTACTTGGATTAGACGAAGAATGAGGAGAAAGCGGCCATGGTGCTGCGACATTGTCATTAAGATCACATTTAAAGTTGATTCCTGAACTTTGATCATACGTCACATCGAAAGGCAAGCTTGGAAACAAACAGCCAGAGTCTAAACAAAATAATATCCTTGGATTAGATTAAACTGTCCAAAAAACATTACTCTTAGTAACTAAATTACTTTTTATGGTGATAAAATGAGCCAACAAAAGGGTAATTTTTTTACATTTAGGTTGGGTTAAAACTTTTTTTCTTCTTCTAAACTTTATTAACAATTATGTGAGCTAAACGTGATTAAAATATATTGTTATAAAAATAATTTCATTTTTTTGGGTTTATTACAACAAATGTAATGAACTTTTACAGTTTTTAGAGTTAACCGTTTTTAGAGTTAACTGCATTTTTGTCTCTATGGTTTGTCAAATTATGTTAGTTCAGGTCAAATTTTAATTTTATATCATTTCCGTCTCAGACAATTTTGAAACATGTTAGTTCTGTCCAAAAAAACGAGTTAGCTGTCATTTTCGTCCCTTGTGGTTTGTTTAATTATTCTTTTCAACCTTAGCTTTTTGAATGTAACTGACATGTTTCAATCAATGTCAGTGATGAAAATAGAACAAATTTAAAATTTGGTTTGAATTGACATAATTGAACAAACTATAAGAACGAAAATGAAAATTAACTCCAGTTTTTATATTGCATTACATGTGATATGTAATAAATTGTGTTTTTCTTTAACATTTAACAGTTTTGTTTCGTTACCATTTCATGAAATTGACATGTAATATACCAAGTCAAAAATGGATGCCACATCACCATTTCATTCTTTTTTTTAACGGCAAGGAACGACGTGCCAACCACTATGACACCGGGCGCTGTGGCCAAGGTCGACTACTCGATCGCCGCAGCCCTTGGCTCTCCCAGATGCGCGGAAACCCGACCTCCACCCGCCCGAAGGCACGACAATGGAATAATCGGTAAAACTTCGCCTCCCATCCAAGACGAACCGGCGCCACCCGTATTCGCCATTCACCTGGATGCCGCAGAAAATAATGGGGAGAGTTGGAGTCGAACTTGGGTCACTAGAAATACCAAGTCTTTCTCCAACCACTCTACCACAACCTCATTAGCACCATTTCATCCTTAAATGCATTAATTGGTAACGAAAATGAAATTTTGTCACATTAAAAACGGGTGCCACATTACATCTTTATAGCTTTTAAAATTTTGTTTTCAATATATAACTTTGTTTTTACTCTTTTTAACTTTTGAATTTTGATTTTTTAACAAATTCAAATAAGCTATTATGTATTTACGTTTAGCTACATTTCGAATGCAAGTTTAAAAAAGAAAAAGTTGAGCTCGATAACTTTTTCTATATAAAATTTATCAGTATTCATAAATTCACATTTAAACATATATAAAAAACAAATAAATAGAAAATGTGTATTTGAATTTATTTATCCATATTAAACAATATAAAATAATAGTTATAGCCTATTGAGAAAAACAAAGCTATATTAAAAAACATAAATATTAAAAAATTTAATGTGACAAATCAAATGGCGTAGAGGTAATTTTATGAGTGATAGTAAATCAATAACCTAGGGGCGGTTTTATTTAGCTCGTAATAGGGGGTCTAATGGTTCATACCTTTTACTAGTTTAACAATTAACGGTTCAGACTATTTGTTTCGCGAGCAGATGTCTGAATGGTTCAGACATTTGCCTCTGAATGGTTAAGCATTATACTGAGTCGAATGGTTAAAACCTATAATCTGAATTGGTCAGACATTTGTCTCTAAACAATTAAGCATTATACTGGCTCTTAATGGTTCAGATCTCTTACTAGTTCAGAACTATTACTAGTTCAGCACTTAAGCATTCAGAAGTTGTCAAACAGCCCTTAAGTTTTCAAAAATTAGACATACCTTCTGATCCAACTGTTGTATAGCAAGAGGCAGTTCCATATTAACAGCATCAAAACATCATAATAATTCCACCTATAAAATTGTTAAAAGTGGTCCAAACATGACATTATAAACAGAACTCTTGGTAGGTACGAGAAAAAACTAACCTTGGATTGAGAAATCTTTGAGTTTAACACGACAAATGTCGTATACATTAATCGAAACATTGGCTTTTTGCAAGCTAGCAGCGAACGACGAAGCACAACTTATGGCCTGCAAGTTTGTAATGAAGCTTTGATCTTGCAACTTAGTAATGTAATGCTCCAAGGTGTCACAACAAGTTGTTCGGTTATTATTTGTGTTTCCGCATGCTTTTGAAATGTTCTTCGTTTCAGGAAAGACAAGCGGACAAACTAAACCGAGAAAAAAAAAACAGTTAATAGTTAAAAAACAAGAAACTGAAATAGGGTTAATTGTATGAAAAGATAACCAATTTTTGTCCACTTTAGCTTCGGCTAGTTTTAACCTTTTTGGTCAAAAACATGTTTTGATCCGAATCATATTAATACTTTTTTAGAGTATTTGGAGAGTGTCAGGTTCATGTATTGTAAATTGTAATGACCAATGACAACAGGAGTTAAGTTTGCGTACAAATACGCTTAATGTACAAAATGTACGAAAAACATGAAAAAGTAAAAAAAACGCGGTGACATTTTTCATAATTATTTGAACTCGTATGGTAATTGTCAAAATTACTCTACAAATGATCTTGTAAAATAATTTTGTAAAATGATGATAATTATCAAAATTATTCTACAAGTGTATCACATACAATTCAAAATTACCTTATAAGATCAAAATTACCCTACAAGATTATTTGTAGAGTAATTATGATAATCTACAAAACTACCCTACAAGATCAAAATTGCCCTACAAGATCATTTTACAAAATTACCCTATAAGATCATTTTGTAGAGTAATTTTGATAATTACTTCTACAAGTAAAATAATTACGAAAAATGTCACCGCGTTTTTCAGGAAGACCTTCAATTCGTACGTTTTATACATTAAATGTATTTGTATTTGATCTTATACCATGACAATTAGTGGTGCACAAAAAACCCAAACCCGGACCCGGACCCGAAAAAACCAAACCGGGTATTATAAAACCCGGGTTTTTATATATCCGATATTTCTATAATAAAACCCGAACCCGGAACCGGGTTTTTTATACCCGTTTTCAACCCGGGTTTTACGAGTACCGGTCTCAACCCGAACCCGGAACCGGGTTTTTTCAATACCCGGTCCGGGTTTTCCACTACCCTGTTCGGTTTTTTTTCGTTTTCTTGTGCTTTTTCGAGTTTTGCACTTTGGTAACGGCTATATAGCTGTTAGAAAGTATATTTTGACCATTTTTTGTTTACATTTAATCTCAAATACTCTATACCCGTCCATACATGAGGCATACCTGAACCCAATCCGATCCATACCCGAAACTGGAAATAGGGTATTATAATACCCGGGTATTAGAAAACCCGACCCGGACCCTACCCGAACCCGGGTATATAGGGTATGTATTTTTTGTATAAAACCCGGACCCCGACCCGGGTATTCTCAATAGCCGATTTTATAGAACCCGGTCATACCCGGAATCGGGTATTCAAAAAACCCGATTTGTGCACCACTAATGACAATGGTTTGTGTTTTACTATGGGCTTATTTATTCAATGGGCCACCATCAGGCCCAATTTGAGAAGTAGGTATAGTCTTGGATTGATGTGGGCCGGGTGTTAGAGCATTCACATCCTGGGAATCAAAATATGTGTGTAAGGTTTTTAAAATATAAAAAGTATAAAAAAGTGGTTGTGAGTGGAGGAGAGAGAAAATGTTATTGTTTATTTGTATATTTGGGGACACTGTTCACCCCTATACTTTTTTAATATATATTAAAAGTGGTTGCGAGTGAAGTAGAGAGAAAATATAATAATAAAGGTATAAAAATATTATTTAATTGAAAATGAGAGAGAAAAATATTTATTTTTAGTGGAAATATATTGATATAGAAGTTGTTTTTTAGTGGAATGTATGTATAATTTTAGAGAGCTGGATGTGAATGCTTTTATACCCAATTATATAGGGTCCATTTAATAGTTTGGTTTGGTCTCGGGAGTCAATCTCCTTTCTGTTTTGTAGTTGTTTAACTTTATATATTTGCAGGCCCTTTTACAAAAAAAAATATATAAAATTTGATAGAAAAGTTTGGTACCTTTGCATGCAAGTAACCCTACTTAAAAAGAATAAGTTTCATTTTTAGAAGACATTATTACCTTTATTGATCTTGCAACTAGAAATTCCTCGTAAAATTTTACTTGCATCAGAAGGTTCAAGTTTACTCGCGAGCCAACGAAGCACAATCTTCTTACAATCATCAATCATGTCCGGCACACTATAATTCTTTGAAGCCATGTTCATCGCAACATCTGTTATAGCATTCTCACATTCTCTATGGCTACATTCTTTCACAGGATCAATTCTTTTACAAGATTCAAAAACCTTGATTTGTTCAAAGTGTTTTCAATTTCTATGACATCTACCAACGGGCAAGAAGCCCGTGTGAGGTTCGTGGGGTTGATTGAGCATAGTTCAAGAAGTTGGTTATTGGAGCCTTGAGCTTCCAAGAGTTGTGTGATGTCCGAGAGGCAATATTTGGCGAGTGTGTCGTTAAGGGTGATGGCTCCACTAGAGAAACTGGATTGGGCTAAAAGGATGTTTATTGTGGCATCTAGTTGAGGGCAACATACTACATTGGCTAGATATGGAGCTAGTGAACCCCAACAGTCAATTGCGGTTGTGGTTATGATGCTTTCGACGTTTGAGAAATTCAATGGACACTTTCCTGAAAAGTTAGAACTACTCTTGTCAAGTTTAAACAAAAGGGAAGAGGTCAAACGGGTCAAATGTTTTTAATAGAGGGGCAAAACGAACAAGGTTGGTAATGGGTTAAATAGGTACTTTTTAATTAGTGTTGTAACGAATCACAACGGGTTGGATTATTTGTGCGTGTGTGTGTACTGTCAAATGTATTGGGTTGACCCGCAAACACTTTTCTATATTTTAATTGATTTATAGATAATTGATGCGTCAATTATGTTTGAAAAAAATAGATTAAAAGAAAAAATCTTAGCTTTAGATAAACTAAAATATAGGAGGTTGTATACATTAAAAACTAGAAACAATTTTTTAGACACTAAAAAGTAAAAACAATTTTTTTCGACTTTTAACACGCTTGACTCTTGTCCCTCATAGCAAAATCTTCAATTTAACATACTCATTCGATATAAAACATAATCCTAATCGACTCATTTGTAAGCTAATGAGCAAAAATAGCCAACACTACCTTTCAAATTAGATGTTAGAAACAACTAATTCTACTTTCTTTCTTGGATTATAATCATAAGGATTAAACAAGAGGAAGGTGTAAACATACCTGAAAGTTTTGGCACACTAACATTTGTAAATGGCATTAACGGCGAAGGTGCGAGTATGGGGAGAACAGGTTGATGATCCAAATTAGGAGGCTTGGCGGGTGATTGAATGTTTAATCGCGGTAGATTAGAATTAATTACGATGCTATATGACCCGGATACACCTGCATCTGTGTGGACAATACCAGATCAGAGATGAACCCGAACACGACATGGATTTTTGTAAGTCACGAGCATAACCCGTTTAACCGGAATTTTTATTCTATCATATCTTTTTGAATACTAGTACTCTAGAATAAAAAGAAAACCATAACAAAAAAGTAAAAATGTATATTATATAATAATTACTTAATTACTTCTCTTTTACTTTTCATGTCATAAAGCAATAAACTTTAGTAAAATCAATAAAATTAAACGTGTTAAACTAACTCTTAACCACAGGTAGTGAGGCAAACACAAAATGTTTAGCGAAACGTTTTTCATAGTTTGACCAAAAACTGAAAACACGTTTCAGTGTTTTATTACATGAAGCTGTGAATGAAAAAAATTAAACGAATGTCGGATCATGACTTACGGAGAAGAAGTAGTAGCGATGTGAACCGGAGCATGAGATCCATCACATGTATAGATTAGCTGCATACGTAAAGGGAAACTCGAAGTTACAACTTACAATGAGTGAGTGTATATGTATATGTATATATACATGTGTGTGTGAAATTGAAATAACGTGTGTATGCATATTTGATTGATTGTTTCACACGGAAGAGAAAGAGAGAAATAAGTTGGTCAATGACTTCAAATGCAAGGATAGGTCACGTGCGATGCGTGTGCCGGCATTCCTGCCGATATTCAATTAATGGTATTTTGTTATTACTATTTTAATTGTTAAAGATGAATTATAAATACGAAATTTTATTAAAGCCGGCAGAACTTTATTCTTAGTTTCGTTAAACATGACTAAATATGGGCGTAAACAAACAAACAAACATATTTTAAATAGAGAATTGTATAAAAACTCATAAATATTGTATTTTTTGTTTAATTTAGGATACATAAGATAGTTACATAAACACTTTACTTAGCTCTCTTTCTACCATTGTTTAATTTAGGATACATAAGATAGTTATATAAACACTTTACTTAGCTCTCTTTCTACCAAATAGTCGTAATTTTTTCACATCTATAGTTTTTTAGATATTTGTTTAAAATTAATGAGTAACTGCTAAAATGGTCACTAAGGTTTAGTCACTTTTGTCTAAAACTCCAATATTTTGAATCTGGGCACCTATGGTTTCAATTTTGTTGCCATTTTAATCCAAAAGCAAAATCTGATCAGATTTTTCAGTTAACATCCAATATTTTTGTCTTTTTCCTCCCTTTTAATGAAGGGCAAAATGGTCAGATTTTTTTTAATTTGTTATAATAAAACGTTAAAAGATCATTTTGCCCTTCATTAATATGGAGGAAAACACAAAAAAAAAACTGGATGTTAACTGAAAAATCTAACTAGATTTTGATTTTGGATGAAAATGACAACAAAATTGAAACCACATGGACCCAGATTCAAAAGATTTGAGTTTTGAACTAAAATGACCAAACCTCAACTATCATTTTTACACTTTTTCTCAAAATTAATTGTGTATTGAATGCGTCATGGATGATATGAAATTCGTATTACAAGAGTCATAGTAATAGAAATATCTAAATCAATGATTTAAAATGTCTTATGTATTAAAAAATGAATGTATGCAACTTTATACGTTATTTGGTCATTTATTTTTACTTGATTGTAACTATAATATAAGAAAAACTTTAAAAAATCACTTGGATCCAAAATGCTCAACAAAAAAAGGTTGCTTCCACTTTTGGCTTTGGACTTCTTATTTCCTCAAGTTCCGGATTCATTGAATTTGTACAAGGAATAAATTCAAATATTGAGTTCTAAGTGATTGATATATTTTTGAAAGATTTTTTTTTTTATCTTTTGAGTTTGAATCTTATCTTATGTTATGACCGGATGGGACTCCAAAACACTGGTAGTTCAGTTTTCAGTGCTTATGAGTACATGTGTACGGGCCACCAGTCAGTTGGAGGCAGTTGTTGGTGTAGGCAGGATTTTTTTTCTACGGGTTTGGAAATTTTCGAGAGACAGATGACCAATTGTTTATCACTAAGTTTAGGCTTTTTCTGTCCGGACTGAGTAAGCGGTTCGAGTAGGGTCACATAATAAAAATAGTAAAAGTTAGATTAAAATACAAATAATAAATAAAAAAATATGTCAATCGATATTGCAAGTGAATAATAGAAATTTATTAACGTTGCTCTCAATGGGGTTCATTTTTGAAATCTATCTATAATATTACCTTCAAAACCTTTCTAAGCAAATCTTAAAAAAAATAAAACAAATGCAACGATCACTTAAATGTTCATCACCAATCCAATTACGCAAATCAGACTTTATGTACTTCATTGCTGAAAGCATCTCTCAACTGTTGCAGTCGCAGTGGGTAAAACGAAAGCTAACGTCAATAATCGGTAAACCAACGTAAAATTAATGTGTTTCTTTGTTTCAACCATCAATCGCACAAGACTAGATATATTGTTCAAGTTAGCAAACCTTGTATCTTCTTTCAAATCATCAATATAGACTTTGAGTTTCGTACGGATTCTATCTTTATCCTTTTCATCAAAATCATAAGGATACATATTGGCTAATCGTAGTATCTTCGCCTCTTCGGTATACCGAACCACAAAAACTATTACATGGACTCTAACTACTTATACAAATAAGTAATTTTGATGTTTTCCGAAAAAAAAAGGAACTATCACATGGACAAGAGCTATCGATGGTGGTATACCAGCGTCAGGTGTGAAGCTTCTTCTATCGATTGCCGTTTGCATCCTATTTAGTTGTTATTCTTTAAAAAAATGAATTTAAATGGTTTATGGGCTTATGTGGTGGGCTTAATCCTTTTAGTATTGAATGGAGCCAATGCGGAAACCCATTGTTGCACTCGCGCAACGCGCGACGATGAAAACAACTAGTTTTTATTATTATAGATTCAACCATGATAAAGTGGTTCCCATTTTTAAACATGGTTATCAACATTTGGGTAGTTCTCAAATAGGGGTGTTCATGGGCTTCGGACTGGACCTAGGACCCATAAATATATGAACTATTTGGTTTTTGGTTGGATCAGTTTCTGGTCTGTTGGGCTACCGGTATGGTGGGAAACTGAAAGTTGGGCTGCAATCTACGCTTTTGGGCTGTAAACTGGGCTACAATGTAGCCTGCAATTCAATAAAATCTATTGGTGTGTCAAATTGTTGTTGAAATTGTGTATCACATATACTGCTCGGATCCAACGAATGTAAAATATAACATTGTAAATATGAACATTAAGATCCAAAATAATTATAGAACATGAAGATTCGAATAATTATAAAAACAAAGGGATTCAAAACATATATAAAGATATAAAATAATGAAAGCATAAACGTTTACAAACATGCATTTATCGTAGGTAACTTGATTCGCATATACCACCATGTTAACTTGTCGCGGGCTTTCTTTCACTTGGTTGTAGTGGTTCAACCGTAAGAGGCAAATTTGACTTGTTGAAGCATTGATGTGTCGTGTAGAAACGTGGATCTAGGTACGTCTCCTTGATGGATGTCTTGACTGGAAATAGTCTGATTTACAATCTGCAAAAGAGACTTTTTCTTCTAGTACTATACTTGTTGGCACATCACTTCTCATACCGGTAAAATTTCCACTTCTCATACCGGCGCATCATCGCACATCACTTCTCATACCGGTAAAATTTCCACTCCCTTGTCTTTTTCTTCTAGTACTATACTTGTTGGCAATGGTCAACACTTGTCAAGTACAGGATCCGGAACCTCCACCCACACCATATCCGACAAAAACGTACCAACTCAATAATGTTGTTCACTCACCCATTGTCATTAAAGATTAATTTTTAGTTCGTAAATTTACCCGTGATAATAAAGTTAGTGTTGAATTTGATCCTTTTGGCAATGGTCATCCATTGTGATCTATGGACGTCTCCAATTTTGAGCAAAACCGGTTACAGTATTATATGGTACTTGTTGATAATTACACACAATATGTTTGGATTTACCCCTTAAATTCAAGTCCGAAACGTTTACCACCTTTGTCAAATTTCACAAACACATTCCACCCAATTTAATTACCTCATTAAAACATTCCAATGTGATTTAGGGGACGAATTCAACAATCACAATTTTAAAAACTTTGCCTCCCAACATGGCATGGTGCTTCGTTATTCATGTCCACAAACGTCCCCAAAATGGTAAAGCCGAACGGATGCTACGACGTCTAAATAACATTATCCGGGCTCTCCTAATTCACGCCCGCCTCCCTCCCTCTTTTTAGGTTGAAGCACTTCACAACGCCGCCTACCTTCACAGCATCCTTCCTACACCTAAGCTACACCACCACACCCTGACCTTTGCCCTTTACCAACGACATCCAACCTATGACCATTTGCGTGTTTTCGGATGTGCATGCTACCCAAATGCCTCTGCTACCCAGCCACACAAGCTCTTTCCTCGATCCTCCCGATGTATCTTCTTAGGCTACCCTCCTAATTTCCGTGGGTACCGTTGTCTCGATCCCACAACCGGTCGTGTCCACATCTCCCGTCATGTTATTTTTGACGAGAACGACTTTCCCTTTCCCGACACCACCCCACCCACTGGTTATCAATTCTTGGATGACGACCAATACCCATTCCCTATCAACCCAATGCCCACCTCATCGCCTACACCCCCACACTCACCTCCTACTCCCGTCTCTCCCTCCTCTCCCACAGCCCAACCTACGCACCCTCCTGGCCCGTCACTACACCCCACACACCCGCACATTCCTGGCCCATCTCACCCGTCAGCCCAACCGCCTTCATCGCCCTCCATACCACCGGCCCAACAGCCAAACAACCACCCTATGCTCACCCGATCAAAGGCTGGTATCACCAAGCCCAACCCAAATTCAACCTGACCACCCCTTCTCCTGCCTCTACTATTTCTCCTCTACCTTCCTCACACCAAAAAGCCCTTCTAGATCCTAATTAGCAACAATCCATGGTCAATGAGTATAGTGCTTTGCAAGAAAATAAGACATGGGAACTTGTGCCTAGACCAATGGGGCTGCCGATCATTCGCTGCATGTGGCTGTACCGCCACAATTTCAAAGCCGATGGGACTTTAGAACGTTACAAAGCGAGGTTAGTGGTGAATGGAAAATTACAGACTATCGGTATCGACTGTCATGATACGTTCAGCCCGGTCGTCAAACCAGCATCCATCCGCACTGTTTTAAGCTTAGCAGTCTCCAGACAGTGGCCCATTCACCAATTGGATGTCAAAAACGCCTTCCTACACGGGAACTTGGATGAAACAATTTTCATGCACCAGCCACCAGGATTTGTTGATAGTAATTTTCCGGGTCATGTTTGTCGGCTTAAGAAGTCGTTGTATGGCCTGAAACAGGCCTCGCGCGCGTGGTATACATGGTTTCCCACCCACTTACTCTCGCATGGTTTTCGGAGTAGTATTTGTGATTCGTCACTTTTTATTTATCAGAGGGGCACTTCCACAGCAAACCTACTTCTATATGTTGATGACATAATCCTCACGACCTCGGATGCCACTCTATTGACTTCGATCATTACCATGTTATCTAGAGAGTTTACCATGACTGAGTTGGGTCCTCTACATCATTTTTTGGGCATTACAGTTACTCGACACTCACACGGCTTGTTTTTATCTCAGTCTCAATACACTCGTGACATTCTTCATCGAGCAAACATGACGGGCTGTAAACCATGTGCCGCGCCATGTGATACAACCTCCAAATTGAGTGCCACGAATGGGATCCAATTGAGGATGGCTCGCTCTATCGTAGTCTCGCTGGTGCACTCCAATACTTAACGTTCACTAGACCGGACATCACTTATGCAGTTCAGCAGGTCTGTTTGTTTATGCATGCCCCCCTGAGCCACACTTCATATTTCTCAAACGGATCTTATGGTATCTTCAGGGCACTCTCGATTTTGGTATACATATCTCGGCATCATCATCCACGGCCCTTACTGCCTACTCAGATGCAGATTGGGGAGGATGTTCGGATTCACGCAGATCCACGTCCGGCTACTGTATTTTCATGGGTGATAATCTCATCTCTTGGTCTTCGAAGCGCCAACCAACCATCTCTAGATCCAGTGCCGAGGCAGAATACCGAGGCGTCGCTAACGCTCGTCGCTGAGACCAGCTGGCTCCGCAACCTTCTCCTTGAACTACGGGTACCAGTTTTAAAAGCCACCATCATTTACTGTGATAATGGGTCAGCATGTACCTCTCTGAAAACCCTGTTCAGCATCAACGTACTAAGCATGTTGAAATGGACATTCATTTTGTTCGGGAAAAGTGCAAATCGGTCACATAAAGGTTCTTCACGTGCCCTCCGCCTCACAATATGCAGATATCTTCACCAAAGGTCTTCCTCGCACACTCTTTGAAGATTTTTGATCCAGTTTGAGAGTTTCATACGCATGCCCCTCAAACTGGGGGGACTATTAGAGGATGTAAAGATTACGTAAATATTGGAACCAATATTTTAGGAGATATCTTTGTATTTTGAATGGTTTCTGTTTATCTTGTATCTTCTCCCTTAAATAGGTTGTTATCAATGAATGGAGACAGGAAATATTACGATAACTATAAACACTTTTAAAATGAATTTTGAAAACACTGCTGTATTTATAATCAAATGGACAACTGATACCGGCCACAACATATAAATTATCATCAAATTAATACAATATTGAGTTGATATTATAAATCTAACAAAATGTTGAGATATGGGCCAACTACATTACATTTTCTACCAGTAAACATTGGAGGTTATAAGCAAATTATTGAAATCTCAAGGGATTATTTCTGTAAATGTTTCTATAAACCATTTCTATAAGTTCTGACTTCTGTAAATGATTCATTTCTATAAGGTCTGACTTCTGAGATTTATTGTGTTTAATTTATAATATTATGTTTAACTGAAGTTTCCATTCAAATAATATTTTTTTGGCTGTCAACTTAATTATATAGTATGCAAAGATAAGAAGTAATATATGGTTTAAATAGAAAGAGTTTTTTTAAGAAGAATAAAGAAGAAATTTCAACAAATAACAATTTTTCATTTCGTTTTAAATTTATATAGATTATTAATTTGTTGTTTTTCTCATTAATAAGCTAATTACACTAAATTTGTTACGTATTTTTAAAATATATGTTTTCAAAGAAAATAATTTAGACTGATAAATTACGAGGTGTGTGATAAATTAAGAGCTGTGTATGATAAATTTTGACATCTGTAAGATAAAATGAAATTGAATAAATTAATTAGAAGAAAAATAATTAATGTAAGAAGTTATAAACTATTTAATATATTATTATACCATTTGTTTTTAAACTTACCAGATTATTGTTCTCCGGCGAGTTAGACGGGATGATGGTGACAATTTTAGGTTTCTGTTGACAGCGACAATTTTAGGATTCCGGTAACAGAGTTGAAACCGGAAAGTGAACGGTGGTTGTTATTTCGAACAGTGATTTTATGTGGCACTGATGTGCTTATGTGGCGCGGAGGTGTTTTTTTAAAAGGAAAACTTCATTAAAAACACTGTACTCGAAAACCAAAAGGCCAAACCCAACTTACATAAGCGCAATAAAGCCCCTATGCGCGATTCATTCTATACCCTCTAACCTCATTACCATGATTTGGTTATGTAGTGAGAGAAGTGATTTGATTATGTGTGAGAGAGAAAGGGAGATATATATAAATAAATAAAAGTTTTTTATATAAAAGCTAGGTAGAATTATGAAGCATCCGAATGTCCGGCCTTCATTTATCCCATTAAAGATTACCACCTCTTGCAATGATGTTGTAGCCCAAGGTTGTAACGGAGGTGGAAAGGTTTAGCATCTAGTGGATTTCTGTCTGAGGGACTCAGGTTCGAATTCATTTCTACCGAGCTTTGGTCATATATAGCCCTGACTAAGATGCTATTTAAAAAAAAAAGATTACCACCTCTTTCTCTCTATAAAGATGGTCCCCTCAATTAAAAAAAGATCCACCATGTCGCCATAAAAAATGCATCACGCGAATAACCATGGTGTAGTGTGAGTAATTAACTCTAATGCACATGTAAATTAAGGGGTATATACATATATAATGCATCAAGTGAAGCATGTACTCTACGTACATTTGATTTCATATATTATATAATTGTATCAAGACTTTACAGTCTTTTAATTATAAAAGAATTACCATGCGGGTAAACCTTTTCTACAAAGTCTTCTAAAAATACAAAGGATACAAAGATATAACAAATTGCAAAATTTAACAGAATACTGAGAAATATAACACAATGCCGAGGAAAAAAGACACAATGAATCGCAAAAAAGATCACAGTGACAAAATAAGAAAAAAACACAATGCTGAATAAAAGACAATGATGTAAATGAAAATTCTAAAATATAAAACTAAAAATCTAAAAGCGAAAACCTAAATTCTAAGATTATATAGTTGAACGAGACGATTTCAATTATGCTAAAATGAGTTTAATTGAAGTCCGTTGAATACCATTCTTACAACTTCCTATTATTAAAAACTATTTATTGAACTTTTAGTACCTTATCATCACTATAAGTCAAAAATATAAATCTTTTATAGAAAAGTGGTCTTAATTTTTTAGAAAATAATTAAAGAAACTATATGAAACTGTTGCAACCTCTTTTATGATTAAAAATAAATAACAAAAAAAATAGTAGAAGAAGAAGAAAAGTATCGGGGCACATGAAAATGAGATTTTTTTTGTTCACATAATGTCAAGTTGCATAAAATAATTTGAAATTTCTTCCAATATTTTTTATCAAAGTTGACTTTCTACATCATTTACAAATCTATATACAGGGGAGAGAGAGATTCAAACTTCTAAGAAATGAATTTTTTGTTTTTGCTTTTTTTAATGATAGGTTTTTATTAAAAAAACTAGGTGCATTCAATTGTTTGTCCTAAAAACTTATAAATCTTGATATATAATATACTTAAGATTAAAACTTGTATTCTTAATTATTAACTTTGCAATTCACCAAGGGTTGTACGTTTGGCAACTCACGATGCATTGTAAAGTTTTTTTTATCTTTATTTATTTTACTTTTTAACTTTGATGTTTTTTTAATTTTTATAATATTAACCCCTATATACTTTTTCACTTTCAACTTTAATCTCCTGTACTATTTTTCTGCATTTTAAAAACTTTTTAGTTTTAAGTTTTGGTCTAAATTTTGCAAGTTAACATATCGCAGCGTGCATGTGTGGTTCAACATTATTACGCCTTTTTTCTCGTTTAACTGTCTCACAACGCGCATGTCCTAGATCGATTTAATTATTGTTTTCTACTTTTTACATTTTGCGTACATGGTTCAACATTTTTATGTCTAATTTTGTTCGATTTTTTTAAATTTATAGGACTTTTTCGGTGTTGGTGGTTGCTGACAAAAGTGTGGTGTTGGTGCTACTTAATATGGTTCTATGTCCCCTGTCACAACGAAAAGGGTCTTAACACTTGTAATCTTAAATTTATCAATTAATTTATCACTAAGTCGATTTTGAACCCATGCGTTGCGACAAAATCGTCAAAGGGGAAAAACCAGACGACATAAAACGTTGAATCACGCACGCACGTTGTCATGTTAATTTGCAAAATTTAGAACAAAACGGTAAAACGTTCGAAACACACACGCACGTTGTGCGTTGTTAGCTTGCAAAATTTATAAAGAAACGTAAAATGATAATTTTGCGAATATGAAAAATATAGGGGGCAAAATTGAAAATAAAAAATTTGTAAGGTTAAATTGCAAAAGATGAAAACGTTTGAGTTAAAAGGAAAATCAAATAGTTTTAGGTTCAGCACTTAATGGTTCAGACTGTTTGTTTCAATAGCAAATGTCTGAATGGTTAAGACATTTGCCTCTGAATGGTTAAGCATTATACTAAGTCTGAATGGTTAAGACCTCTAATCTGAATTGGTCAGACATTTGCCTATAAACGGTTAAGCATTATAATGGCTCTTAATGGTTCAGACCTATTACTGATTCAGCACTTAATGGTTCAGACCTCTTACGGATTCAGCACTTAAACATTCAGAAGCTGCCAAACAACCCCTTAGGTTAAGAGTGTAATATCATTTATTTATATTATTTGAAAAACCTCCTCAGCATTAGATATAACACTTCTATTAAAAAATATGTTGTAAATTCATAGTGGACCATATTTTTCTCCACTTTGAGTTTTACTCACATCTCGAATAAATTCATGGACATATTCGAAAGGAGCAGGTTCTTATGGGTTACTCACCTGTCCGCCAATGAAAACCGAACTTCCCATCCGACTTGCATGTGTTAAGCACGCCACCAACTTTAGTATGTAAATAGACAAATATAGAATTTTCCAGTTTCAATGTAATATTTTAACATTTTCTATAATAACTACTCAGCGTTTTTGCTTTATAAAAATGTTCAAATATATGTATGTTACATTCCCTAGTTTTTTAGAAAAAAAAAATATTACATAGAGTTTTACAAAGATATTTTGAGTTTTTTTTAACTCAAGTGAGTTTTCTTTTTAGAGTAAATTGCCAAAATCGTCCATGAGGTTTGAACATTTTTACCATTTTCATCCAAAACAACTTTTTTGTACAATATAGTCCTTCACTTTTAGGATTTTTGTCATTTTCATCCAAATATCTAATTTGCTTTATTTTTTCTATCAAAGATAATATCTAATTTGCTTTATTTTTTCTATCAAAGATTTGGATTAAAATGACAAAAATACTCCAAATCTCATGGACGATTTTGTCAAAAAGTAAGACGTTTGGATCTAAATGACAAAAAATTGAAAAATGAAGGACTATATAGTAGAAAAAAAATGAAATTTTGATGAAAATAACTTTCCCAAACTCAAAACAATTTGGGCAATTTACTCTTCATTTTATTATTTCCTATATATATTTTCCTATATATATATATATATAGTTGTTCCTTACGGTTTTTATTTTATTAAATTAAAATAGTTATTTACATCCTCATTCAAAACATTTGCAAGGAACTCTTTTTCAGTGAAAAATGCAAGAATCACCTATCCGATTACACAATTTCATTTTCACGTGCTTTAATGAAGAAATACAACCCAACCCAACCCAATCTAAGCGAACACGAACAAACCCATGTTCATGCTAGCTTAGTTTGCTTACCAAAGTGTAGCCAGCGTGAGCCGGAGGTTCAACAGACCCAATCCAGATGAATTTGGTGAAATAACAAAAGTCTAAACATCTTTAACTCTTGTGTCAATCAAACGTTCAAATATATGTCTGTCTGCCCTAAAATATTTTATGGTAATTAACCAGCCTGACCTCCACAGCAGGATTTGGGTATTATTACAAAAACCTGCTGCAACAATTGCAGATCAATCCAGATTGTGAAAAATCTGATATGCAACTAGAGAAAAAAAAATTTATTTTTCATTTTCTCAAATTGTACAGTTTAATAAAGCTCTGTTAAACAGCTCATTTTTGTGCCGCTAGTTGTCGGATAACATATGGAAGGATGCCACCGTGATTGAAATACGCCAATTCGACCTACATGACAGCAAAAGAATACATTAACGTGGTGTTCGGTTTGAGTGTATGGGTTTGATAGTTGTTTGAATATGTTTAATGCATATGAAGTGGTTCATATACTTGAATATGATGTGTAAAATTACCTCGGTGTCAAAACGGGCCGTACACGTGAATGATTTCCCAGCATCGGTTTTGACAGTGACATCTTGACCGGGCCGGATCTCATTAATATTGTTTGGTAAGTCAATGGTGTATCGTTCATGACCGGTCAACTGTAATGTGTCAGCATCTTCACCATCTTTGAAACAGAGAGGTATAATACCCATTCCTACCAAGTTACTTCGATGGATCCTCTCAAAACTTTTCGCAATTACCGCTTTAACCCCCTGTGGCATATTTTTATTGACCCATTACAACCAATTTTTAAAATTTGCAAAAAGTAGAAATGTTATTGAGAATGAAATATCCCGACTTACCAATAACATGGGACCTTTGGCAGCCCAATCTCGAGAGCTTCCACTTCCATATTCTGCACCGGCTAAAACAATTGTATCCTGACCTGCAGCCTTGTACCTCTGTAAAAAAAATAGCGATTATAAGTGAACTTTCTTCAGCGTTTTACAAGGTGTGTTATTATTATTATATTTTATATATACTATAAATATGCTATCTTGTCACGTCAACCAACTTTGGCCTCCCAACTTTGGCATTAACCAACTTGTAGCCCCTGAACTTTGGTAATGACATGTTTAGCCTCTTGAGAAAACAACTTTAGCCCCTCAACTTTGATAATAAACAACTATAGCCCCTCAACTTTAATAATGACATGTTTAGCCTCTTAAAGAAAACAACTTTAGCCCCTCAACTTTAATATTAAACAACTTTAGCCCCTCAACTTTAATATTAAACAACTTTAGCCCCTCAACTTTAATATTAAACAACTTTAGCCCCTCGACTTAAACATCAAACAACTTTAACTCTTGCAATTTGCTTATTTTTATCCATGTTTTGAACTCGCTGCGGAGCACGGGTGGTAACCCACTAGTTGAGTATAATTACAAAAGCAGACCACCAACCTAAGTGTGTTACTACTGTGTGACATTAAGCCCTAGTTAGAAACCATATTAAAGTACTAATTTATTGGTATGGTTTCTTTACGGTAACAATAACTCGCTATAATTAATAATAACAACGATCAGGTTTAAAAGTTACCGATGCTGCGTCAAAAACTGAAAGTTTCTCTCCAGTTGGAATATGAACAGTCTGCGGGCCAACTTCTCCTTTCAAGAGCTTGTTAACAATGCGAATATTGGCAAAAGTACCCCTGGCCATAATCTCATCATTACCTCTTCGACTACCATAAGAATTGAAGTCTTTACGGTCAACACCACGGTCAAGAAGAAACTTAGCAGCGGGGCTGTCTTTGTGAATGCTTCCTGCAGGTGAAATGTGATCCGTTGTGATACTGTCACCGAAGTTGAGTAAGCAGTATGCATCCTTCACACCGTGGGCCCCAGGAGGGTCCATCGTCATGTTTTTGAAATATGGCGGTTGGTGAATGTAGGTGGAATTTTCATCCCAAGAGTACAGTTTGGCTTCAGGGACATTTAGGTCATTCCACATTGGATTTCCCTCAGTGACGGATTTATAGGTACTCTTAAACATATCAGGTAGAACACTTGATTGAACAGCCTGCACCAATTACAATTTCAGTCTATAACATACAATTCTCCAATTGGCATAGATAGCAGTTTTGACCACTTTAATTTAAATTAGGGGTCACACAAGTAAATTAAGGAACTTAGCTTATAAGGTAGAGAATCAAGTCAATCGATAGGGTTGAAACATGAAAGATGAAAGTCTACCAATATGTATATTGTATATTTACTAATAAAACTCTCATATCAAGTTACTCAAAAACAATTAACTTGACTAATTTATTTTGTATAATCGTATTCAACACACGAGTGAGCTACTTCAAAAATTTGGACGAAAAGTGTTCCACGTAAACCCAGGCATAAAACCTGTTTTGACCCATTACTAGGGATGTAAACAAGCCAAGTCGCGCGTGAGCTACTCAGGATCGGCTTGTTAAAAGGCTCAAATTGAGCCAGAAGCTTGAACGAGCTCGAGCCTAAAGATTAGCTCCTTTTTAAAACGAGCCCGAACCCTATTATTTATGTAATTTATTATATATATATATATAGAAAAAGTTTAAAATACAATAGTCACGTGCAATGCGTACGCATAACGTGGGTAATTATGAACATAACATGTGCGATTAGAGTTTACTCATGCGTGATTTTGTTGTTTCTTTGGTGACCACATGCGTGATTATGGTTTTTGTTCATGCTTAATCATGGTTTTTTGTTCATGCATGATTAGGGTTTGAGTTTTATAACATGCGTAAATTACTCGCTACTCATCGCACATTAAAGACTATTGTACGTTAACCTTCCCTTATATATATAAAAATAACTATAAACAAGTTAATATTAATAAATATATATAAAACAAGATGAGCTCGAGCTTTAAAAACTACTCACGACTCACTCAAGCTTTAGACATAGAGTTCGAAACCCTCTCATAACTTAGCAAGCTTGGCTCGGCTCGTTTCGTTTAAGTTTACACCCCTACCCATTACCACTCCAAACATTCAATTTTGCCACCTAACAACTAACTAGGTACATAAAGAAACTAACTACTTATAAACCCAACAGCGTCGTACCAAAAGCTTAGCCATGTTTACCACAACCCGCTTTGACATTTTACCCAACCAACTGACCCAGTTCAGTTTGCAACCTAGCAATTAACAACTAGCAAAATACTTTCACTGGAAACTTACTTCTGCAATTTCCTCAGTACTGGGCCATATATCTCTGAAATAGACGTTCTTTCCATCTTTTCCAACTCCAATTGGTTCCTTCTCAAAATCAATATCCACCTGGCACAAGAAGGTTACATTCACTAACGATGTATTATGGATTTGGATAAAGTACTTTAAACATTATATACAGTCGGAATCTTACAGTGCCAGCAAGGGCGTATGCAACAACCAATGGAGGTGATGCAAGATAGTTCGCTCTTGTCAAAGCGTGAACACGCCCCTCAAAGTTTCGGTTTCCAGAGAGAACCGCTGATGCAATAATATCTGCACCCACACCAGCAGCAAGTTATTATAGACAATTAGACATTCCAAATAAATAAAATGAAGGCAAACTAGAGGTAGCGAAAAAGTTCTATGTGATGAGGAAAAAAACAACGCCGCAGGCCCACAGCGGTATATTTAAAAGTCACGTAGAAGTTATCGGTTGACTGGTTGAGTTTGTTACGGTATTAGCAAAAACAAATACCCTGGCGGGTTCATAACACAGTAAAAGTAACTTACTTGCAACGATACATACGAAATTTAGAAAAACATTGCATTCAGAAAAAAAAAACGACCAAAATTAAGTAGAAACGAAAAAAAACAAAAAGTTTAGGTCTAAATAGTAATTGTTATAAAGTGTGAAGGGAAAACACTAAAGTTGAGGGTCTAAATTAAAGTGTAAAGATACAAACGAAAAAACTAAAGTTGAGGGTCTACTTAGTAATTATAATAAAGTGTAAGGCAAAGGAAAACCTTATTAAATTAAAGTTAAAGGGCTAAACATGTCATTATCAAAGTTGAGGGGTCAAAGTGTAAATAAAGAAAACCTTATTAAAGTTGAGTGGTTAAACATGTGATTATCAAAGTTGAGGGGCTAAAATTGTCTTGATCAAAATTGAGAGGCTGAAGGTTGTCTTGATGTGACAACTTAGCTTTTAATGTTATATGAATTAGTGTATCAAATATGATTAACTAAAAGATACTTTATTTCGGTGATGATCAAAATTTTAAATTAATGGCAAAGTGACATGCATTAACAACACACTTTCGGTGACTTTTTACCTGTTTGTTCACTTTGACATGTTTTCTCTCGAGTCCAAAAAAAAAATGTTTTTAATTTGACCAACTAGAGATAAATACAACAACAAGCCCATATTGGCCCATTCATCAATATATAGGTCAAAATCACCAACTCTAGCTAGAACTTGTTAAGTAGCTGATAATGAAAGCAAGAGTAACCATACCATTATCAGAAATAGCAGATGCAACTGATTCATCTAAGTCCCCTGAATTTCCAATACAAGTTGTGCATCCATATCCAACAATGTTGAACCCTTGTTCATTTAAATACTTCTGCAACCCACTGTATTATAAAAATAATAGATCGATGTTAGTTAAAATAAGCAACTTTAGGGTAATCATGTTCTTCAACCAGTACAAGTCAAATAGTCAATACCTTTGAAGCAAGTATTTTGTAACAACTCCAGAACCCGGTGCAAGACTTGTCTTAACCCATGGTTTGACCTGGTCATCAAGCATCAGGTGATGAAATTAGGTTATATGGCACGATATATACGGGTTTGTTAGTATCGGCGTGGGTAAGTAACCTATTATCGCATGTAAAAATATTAAGTCACGTACCAGTTACCTAAAACAGAAGTTACTAACATACAATGGTATAGAAGATTGGAAGTGTGTTACATATAATGAAAACAAAGCATGTTTTTTCTTACATACAGACAAAAAGGTGAAAGTAAATGGCATCATAAAGTAATTAACGCCAATATACACACAGATACACAGATACACACACACACATAAAAGCACACACTCACACACATATATTAGAATATGCATGACTAACCTGTAGGCCCAGTTCACAAGCCTTTTTGGCAACAAGACCAGCCCCAAGCATAACACTAGGGTTTGATGTATTCGTGCAGCTTGTAATAGCAGCAATCACAACACTGCCATGCCTAAGTTCTGCTGGCTGTCCATGAAAATAAAATTTTGCAACTTTGTCTTGTGCCTCTTTTGGTACCGCAAATCCCTAAAATTTGAAGTTTTTTTTTTATCAAAATGCAAAGTGGCAAGTTAACAAATGCTACAACACTTTGTAACAAGATTTTGTAATAATGTTAAAGACGACTTAGATGTTCATGAAGTAAACTCACCTTGAATCCCACTTTATTATCAAGGCAAGAATGCCAATCTGCTTTCATTTCTTTCAAAGGGACTCGGTCATGAGGTCTATCAAAAAAAAGAGAATGATGTGGCATACACACAAATGTACATATATATACACATATATACACACACACATATCTACACACCTCTTTGGTCCTGAAATGCATGGTTCCACTTCTGAAAGGTTTAACTCTAAATAAGATGAGTAGACTCTTTCTTGTTGTGGCTGAGTTGGAAATTGCATAGTTACGTATTACATTAAAATTTATTAGCCAGGTGACAATAAAGAAAATAATATGATAAAGCGCCTTACCTCATTATAGTCGACAAACATATTGTTTGCACGTAAGTATGCTTCTATCATAGCAACCTGAAATTCACAGAGGAACGTGTCCATCAAGATCGTTGACCCACCAATACATTTTTTCTCTTTTGTCAGTTACTATCAATAACTAATGTATTCAGTATAATTACATAAACTGTATTATATTATCTAAATAATAAAGGTTTAACGAGGTTTAAGCATTTGAGTGCATGTTCGACCAGTTCAACCCACTTCCTTGATAGCTATCATTTTCAGTTTTTTTACTCATAAAGTCCGTTATAAATAGATGGAACCCAAATTGACCCGTTTTCTATGTCCACAAAATGAAAATGAACATACTGTATCATCACTTCGTCCGGTTAACTTGAGATACTGAAGGGTAACATGATCCACTGGGAAGAACCCCATTGTTGCACCATACTCAGGCGACATGTTGGCAATTGTAGCCCTGTCAGCAAGTGATATTTTACCCACACCATCACCTAACAAAGTAAAATAAAAAATAGACTCATCAGTAAGTAAATGTTTTTTTACCCTGCACCTGCAAACTACTACCAAGTTTACCTACCATGAAATTCAACAAATTTGCCTACAACGCCATGTTTTCTTAACATTTGGGTAACAGTCAAAACCAAATCCGTAGCCGTTACACCATCACGCAGTTTTCCTGATAACTTGAACCCAACAACACCGGGCAACACCATGCTCATTGGCTGCCATTGTCAAAATACACTTTTAGAAAATTTTCCAGAAAAAAATAGTGAAAATCATCATTCAAGAAGAGTAAAATGCCAATTTGTGCCAGTGTTGCGACTTTCGTCCAAAGGTTTGTTTTTCCGCATCTGGATCCAAAAGGTTTGAAATCTTGCCATTTTCATCTGGCTCGTTAACTCCATCCATTTTTCTCCGTTTAAGTCAGGGGTATTTACGTCTTTTTTGCTAACTTAAAGGGCAATTCGGTCTTTTTCACTTTATGAAATAAAAAAACTAAATACCCCTGAAAAAGACCGAATTGCCCTTTAAGTTAACAAAAAGACAAAAATACCCCTGACTTAATGCAGAAAAATGGATGAAGTTAACGAGCCGGATGAAAATGGCAAAATTACAAACCTTTTGGATACAGATGCGGAAAAACAAACCTTTGGACGAAAGTCGCAAAACAGGCCAAACCACAGGGACGAAAATGATATTTCTCATTTAACATTTACATAAATTTGCACAGAACCATTGTAAAGTATTTATAATGTTACCTGCCCAAGCATTGCAGCCTCGGCTTCAATTCCACCAACTCCCCAACCAGCAACGCCTAACCCGTCAATCATAGTAGTGTGAGAATCAGTTCCAACAACACTATCAGGGTACAGCATTCCGTCATTGTTGAAAACAACACGTCCAAGATATTCAAGGTTAACCTGAATTTAAAGAAAAAAAAACAAAAATACGTTATACTGCTTCCTTCACTAGTTAAATCTACTAATTAAATCAGACGATATGAAAAACATGCACATAAAGTTTGCCAAATACTGGTACCCACCAAACACCACCTGTATTGGTATCAATATTTGTTTTTAACACGATATGAGTCGGTTTCGGTATTTTTACGATACCTATACCAACCAAACATCATCGGTACGGTATTCGACTTAGAGTTGAGCTCAATTTCGGTTTCGGTATTTGTCGGTACGGTATCAGTAAGGTACTGATCTCATCACTAATTTATATAGATAATGAATGCGCTAATTATGATTACAAAAAAAATAGAGTAAACTGCCATTTTGGTCCCTGAGGTTTGGGCAGTTTTGCCACTTTAGTCCAAATCTCAAACCTTTTACATCTGGGCCCTATGGTTTCAGTTTTATTGTCATTTTGGTCCAAAAGTGATATTTGTCTTCTAAAATCCTGCTATTTTGTCCTTTTCCTCAGAGGTAAAATGGTCATTTTAAGCATTAATATATATTATATATATAAAAATAAACCTCAAACTCTGCTTAAAGTGACCATTTTGCCCCTGAGGAAAATGACAAAATAGCAGGATTTTAGAAGACAAATATCACTTTTGGACCAAAATGGCAATAAAACTGAAACCACAGGGACCCAGATGCAAAAGGTTTGAGATTTGGACTAAAGTGGCAAAACTGCCCAAACATCAGGGACCAAAATGGCAGTTTACTCAAAAAAATATTACTAGAAAACAAATCTAAATATTTGGTTAAAGTTGTTTAGAAGGTTTTATGCTTAAAAAAATGGGCAACTTTCAACGCATTCGAACCAATTGACCCGATACCCTTTTAGCTTACTTTTCTATGTGGTCTGTTTGGGATAAAACACAACCCAAACTGATCCATTCATAAGTAAATGGGTTGAAATTGCAACCTATAACAAGCATCAATATAGTTCGATCAATAAACCCTATACCTGATGTACGATACCAGATCCAGGTGGAACCACAAGCATGTTTTGGAAAGCTTTAGAGCCCCACTTTAGAAAAGCAAATCTCTCCTTGTTTCTCTGAAATTCAAGTTCCATATTTGCTTTTACAGCATTTTCAGACCTAGTAACATCAACTTGAACCGAATGATCAACCACAAGATCCACAGGAACCTACACCATAATATTAAAAATGATAAACAAATGCCCCAAAAAATATCAATATGTGTGTATTACGTATGTAATTATGTATGTATGTAGAGCCATGCATACCAAAGGATTGATTTTGTCTGAGTCCCCACCAAGGTTATTAATGGCATCACGCATACATGCAAGGTCTACGACAGCTGGCACACCAGTAAAATCCTGAAAAATAAACATACATTACAATGCAACGTCTTCAACGGAAAACACAGAATGCATGTCTACAAGCTCATACAAAACTGAGCCAAAAGATTCATAATACGTACTTGCAACAGAACACGGGCCGGCTTGAATGGAATCTCAACTTGCTTTGGAGCAGTCTTCTCCCAATCAATGATTTTCTCAACATCTTCTTTCGTGACTTGGAAATTGTCACAATTACGGATCGCTGATTCCAGAAGTATCCTGATTGAATATGGCAGCTTGTCTGATTTCCAAATAAACAGAATGTTGATCAGTTAAACAGAATATACAAGAAAAATACCATTAATTTAGAGATTTTAAAACAATAGCGGTCGCACTCTTTCAAATTTACCTATTCTTGGATCGTTCAGAGCAGGCAGACTATAGAACTTTCCAAACTCCCCACCTCCAGGCTTAGGGAGACCAGTCAAAATCCCACTGAAAGCATGCTCCGAGGCTGCAGATGCATTTGAGTAAACTAATCAGGTCTAAAAGTTCACAGACTATCGTAAATATCAGGTAATGAAAGAATAAGGAACACTAGAAAGTCGAAAACAGAAAAAGAAAATGAAAAAAAATTCGAAGTCTGTTGTGATATGTGCTTCTTGTCAAATCAATACTTATGTAGCACAGCCAAATAATTCGTCACATCATTAAACCCGTATGTGTACCACCTCAGCCCAATCTATGAGTAAATTGCTACCGTTTGTTAGTGTATAGTAACACTTGCAGGTTGCATTTCTAAAGCACTATAGACTTCATACGGATAATCCTGCTTAACGAACCTAAGCGTGTTTTCAAATTGCATAACTACTTAAGGAAATATAAGCTCAAACATCACTGCGACACCGCACCAACTACAAAATTACACAAAACAACAAATCTTCGATTCATTAAATCTTCTGTTCACATCAATACTTACAGTAGCACTTGCATATCTAAACCACTGTTGACTTCATACATCACAATCCTGATTCCTGCTTAACATGTAAGCTACTAGATAACAATCATACACATTCGTTCAAATTCCACAATTACATAACTAAATATAATCTCAAACATAACCACAACAATTATTATCACACAACACTCCACAATTCCACAAAGCTACAAGTCTACAACAGATCTTCGAATCAAAAGCAACAGAAACAGAATCAGAACAATAGATCAAACGAAATGATTACCGATAGTAGAGAGATTGCGATGAAACCGATCCAGAACAGGAGAAGCAGCAGTCCGGATCTGAGAACTCAACGAAGCCGGAGACCTCCAATCAACGCCGTGGCTCCACCGCGAGCGAACAGAGCGGAAAGCGGCCGATGCGGCGGTGTGAGAGCGGAACTGCGACGCGGCTGGCGACGGTGAAGGTGACGGAGATGACGCGCGGAGGAGATGACGGCGGCGGAGGAGATTTAGCGGAAATTGAAGAGTGGAGGCGTGAGGTTGTAGACCTAGAAGCTCGCCGGAGAAGAAAGGAAGAGTGAGAAACCGGTGATATGCATGGTGATTGATTCCGATTGGATTATTGAAGCATAGAGGAGGTTATTGAAGGATGATCGGAGAATCAATGGCGGTTTGAAAATATCAAAAGAGAGAATATTGTATTGGGGAAGGGAGGGGCGTGTGGAAAGGGCAAGTTTATAGGGGAGGGGGTGTGGGTCATTTTGAAAAGTCAAAAGTCAAATATACTTTTCAAACAAAAATTCAAATTGAATAAAGCTTTTTTTTAACTCAAACAAAAATTCAAATTGAATAAAGCATTTTTTTAACGGTTGAATCAGTGTAGTATTATCGTGTCATTAGCGTAATCATTTGATTATATTCATATCCACTAGTCATAATGCTTATACACCAATTCAATAAACATAGGAAAACCCTCTTATGAAAATCAAACCCAGGACTTATTGGTCCCAAGGCCTTATCGCACCCCAAAGCCATGGACCAAATTGAATAAAGCACATAAATTATCTCAAAAGTAAATTACATACATGAGTTTAAGATAACAATCATATACATTCGTTCAAATTCCACAACTACATAACTAAATATAATCTCAAACATCACCACACTAATTATTATCACACCACAAATCCACAACTACATAACTAAATACAATTTCAAACATCATTGCACTGATTATTATCACACACTCCACATAATCACACAAAACAACAACGATTCTTCAAATCAAAAGCAACAGAAACACAATCAACGATGGATCAAACGAAATGATTACCGATAGTAGAGAGATTGCGATGAAATTGATCCAGAGAGACTGCGACAATGGATGTGTTAAAGAATAAGCTGATATTTTGAACATAATTTCCATTCAAGATATAGTTTTCATTTGAATGACAATTGATGTTTAAAAAAAATTACAAAGTTAATACATTGGTTGATATCCATGGCCTAACTAGGAGGATGTGACAAAAGTTTGACCAATATAACCATAATCATGATATTTCATATAAAATACTTTTTAACCGGATGAAATTTGTTTATATAATATGTTAAACATTCGGGATTTGTTTAATTCGTGTAATGTTTTTTTCCGAAGGAATTGGAATAAAATTCTTCGAAATTTTATTTAGTGTTTGGTTTGAAAATTTAATAAAAAGAATTGGAAAGTTAAAAACGTTGAAGTTACTAAATTGCCTTTATCTAGATAGCTTCCCTTTTCGTGTCCGTTATCCCTCCCAAGTCCAAATTCCATAGGGATATTTTTCCATATAATATACGTTCTCCATTAATTTCCATGGTTAAAGTTTGTAGCCATTACCCATTTATAAAGGATTTTTCTATGATATTTTTCCATATGATTTCGTCACCATAGCCATCGTTTATTTTGTTGTGGTGGTCTTTTTTTTACCCTAAATAATGTAGCTTAGTCATTTCTATTGTTGATCTAGATGATTTCTGATTTTCATTTTCTGGAGACGGATGTCAGTTGTTCAATTATTTATCTTATTTTTGTTTCAACTAAGGTGGTCTTGTTCATGTTTATGTCGATCTCATTGACTGATTCTTGATTTTTATTTTAACTTCTTTGGTTTCAAGGTGGTTCGAGTGATTTTTGCATCCCGTTTATCCTTCCATGTTCAATGGTTTTCTTTTGTTTGATAAACAACAACTTTGAGAACTTGTGATTTTGATAAATAACTATTTTGGTTGTTGTTGGTATTTTTGTGATTCTGATAAACAACTTTGTTCTTGTTTTTTTTTTTTTTTTTGGCTGTGACAATCAGATAAGATGTCTTAGAGAGGTGAGGTGTTTTTGGTAAATTTTCATTCCAGGAAAGTGAATTCTATCAATTGAGTGACAATTTTCCAATTGTAATTCCATTCGTTGATCAACCAAACAAGATTTTCGATGGGAAATTTTCCATTTCTCATTTCAATTTAAGGAAATTCCGTAAACCAAACAACCCCTAGGATTCAGCAACACTCAAAAGCAACAATATCAATATGGCAAACATGGTAGTCTGCAAACTCCGCATTGCATGACCACGTTTGTGGATGTTTGTGGTAGACAACCCGTTTGAAAATAAAAATTCCCTTTTTCTTTTAGGAGAAATTGATAATAGAATAAAATAATAAGTAGTTACGAATTGTAAGCGAAAGAAAGAGACAAAACAAATAATAAAAAGGAATATCCAAATAAATATAATGAAAGAGATGTAAAAAAACAGAATATACAGATATATAGTTTGGTTACTTTTATTATTATTTATATAAAATACTTAAAATAAATAACTTTAAATCGATTGATAAAATTTTGAAGGTAACAGCCATTAGTATTTGTTATTGATATTTAAAATTTATTATTATAGTGAAAATGAAATATTCCAAAATAGTGTGAGCCAACCAATCCTACAACTTGATGAATTATACAGATACATTGGATATAAGTCAACGGCTAATATTAAGGGTCAACAGTCTTTCCCTTTCGGAAGTGATATTTTTTATTAATAATTTATTTATACATGAGGTCAAAAGACTTCTATCCTCCACCTTCTGGTCTTCTTCGTGAGCCACTATCAATGCCAAAAGAGAAATAAATAAACAAGAAAATGATATCCTCTCTTAGTTTTTTTTTTTATAAAGTGTCTACTTCCCTTATGATTACTTATTTTTTAATTTATCTTCAGTTAGTTGAAATTGTTATTACTTTTTACAAGCTAATGGTATCTTAAATGAAAAAAAATAGAAAATATGTTTTATCTGCTAAACAATGCATAATGATATCAGATGAAAGAGGAACACAATATTTATTACGTGTTTATGGGTTAGAATAATCCATGATGACCCCCCCCCCCCCCCACACACACACACAAACGAAATTTCCACTCGAGTAGTAGCGAAAAACAAAATTGTGAGCTTCTCATGGACAATATCGATTGATATGAGGATCGGATGTCACAAGTGGCATCAAATTCACTCATGTGTTGTATGGGATGGAATTGAGGATGATAAGTCTTTAAGAGGGTGTTTGAACAGATTAGGCGAGTCTCATATTTGTTAGTAATCTCATCGAGGACGAGATGCCCATAAGAATAAGTGTGTAACACCTTAAACAAATCTCGTAACGACCATGGACATGATATACATACTTAGACATAAGGAATATTCGTCCTTTAATTTTATCATCAACGCGGTTTGGCTAGTTGTCGATGACATGAGAAGCCCACAACTAAACATGATTGAATAAAATTGATAACCTTTTCAAAGTTTTCACTTGAATAATAAATAAATAAACAAATTTTTAAGCTACTCTTTGAAAAATCAAATTTGTTGTTATCACGAGGTAGAAAACTTCAGTTTTACATCTTTTTTGGACTTCTTCACGGCCCATCATTATTCCCAAAAGATTATTAATAAACTAAAAAACAAGAAAATGGTATCTTCTCTTAGTTTATTATGAAGAAAAAAATTTAAAAAAAACTAACAATTCTTTAAAAATATAAGTACTTAACCTTACCCTTGTAAGTATTTAAAGTCACATCATATATTACTGGACCATTAGATCACGGGATTTATTTATTCAAGGAGGAGCACAAGTTTAAACCAAGGTATAGGTGGGAACCATACAGGGGTGAAAGAGAGGCTTTGCTAACCTTAGAGTTGTTCATGAGCCGAGCTAGGGCAAAACTCGGGCTCAGCTCGATTATAAACCGAGCTAGCTTGGCTCGGATTTGAAATTGAGCTGGAAATCTAAGCTTAGGCTCGGACTGGTTTGGCTTGATTTTGAAAAGAAAAGTTAATACATGGCTCTCAAAATTAATTAATCTAAAATATCATTCAATAATTCAAAAAAACATATCCAGAATAAGCTCAACCTAATACATTACAAGCCAAAATCAAGTTTAACAACACAAAATACGTTTTTAATTTCAACTAAATACAATATAAGTTCATTAGCATGATAATCAACCTTTAAATGTAGTATATATATCAAATTACACTCTTAATCACATGTAAATAATAATTAGTTTTTGTGATATATTATAATGTAAATAAAAATAAAATATATTAACAGTAAAATAATCGAGCTAAGCCGAGCTGAGCTAGACTCACTTTCTAACCGAGCCGAGCTGGCTCGACTCACTTTCAAACCGAGCCACATCGAGCAGGCTTTTTCCAAGCTAAATCCGAACGAGCGTCGAGCGAGCTCCGAGCCGCAAGCTTTTTGGACAACCCTAGCTAACCTTGGATAAACAGGTTAACAAACCGTCTTCTGTCATGGGAGTTCTTTTGAACATACCTGGAAAGGATGTAAAACCATTTTCTTGGCCCTGGAGGAGACTTATGTGGGGACCAATGGAGTAAAAGATCAATTGTAGGGGAGTTCCAAAACATAGTTAACCTAAGTAGAAATCCAACTCAAGTTCTTGGGCGGGTTATCAGTTCTTATGACCTTTGAGAAAGAAGACGTGGCATTTATCGGATCATGACCCGCTTTTGTTATTAATGAACCAGTCTCGTTATGGCCCTATCCCCTTGAGCTTTTTAAAGGCGTATGATCACCTAAATTGGAACTTCCTAAATTGACTTTGAGAAGGCGTATGTATGATCACCTAAATTGGAACTTCCTAGATGAGTTGATGGTAAAGATGAATTTCCCTTCAAAATGGAGAACTTGGATATACGGCCGTATCATCTCTTATGCAAAATCTTCCGTTCTTCTTAACGGTTTGAATTTCGTCGTTCGGGTGGCATAAGACAAGGCCTTTCTTATTTATTATGGAATGGAAGTTTTATCGGCTTTTATAAAGGAAGCATACTCGAATGAGGTTTTTAAAGGTTTCAAGGCTCCTAACAACTACCCCTTGATATCCCATATTCTATTTGCAGGTGACGCCTTAATCATAAGAGAGTGGTCCACGTCTAATGCCCAGTCTATAGCCTGACTTCTTGAATGCTTTCAACTATTGTCGGGATTAAAGATTAATTTTCAAAAATCCTCTTAGATTGGTGTGGGTATTATTCATTCCTCAATGGCAAACTATTTTGTAGCGTCTAATATATTGGTGGCAAAATCTATTAAAGGTGTTGTTGTTTGTGGTAGCAAGGTTCGTTTCTGATTGGATGTTTAGCTGGAAAAATAGCCCCTTAAAGACTGTTATTATAGCCTGTTCACCCTTGAATCACAAAACACTTGGTGGTCGACCGGGTTGTAATAACGATGATATTGTGGTACGTAATTGGGCCTAGAAGTCACATATTTGTGACTCGGGAGATTTTGCAAAGCTTTGTTGTAACATCTCCAAAATTTTTATTTAAAATAAGGTATATAGAAACTTATATTATTAAACGGGTAGATCACGGGTAAGTTGACTGTTAGAAATATGTGACACTTTAATGAATATAGGAACCATTTAAAAATAATAATAATAAAATACATTATAATTGACTTTACTCCGTTTTTAATGAAACTTAGGTAAAAATGTAGATAAAAATATTCTCGTTCTAATGGCATATTCATTATTTTATAAAAGATCATATTTTAGAAGTTATAAGCGATAAATAAGTTGAGCTGCTTAATTAATTATAATATATAATAATAAAATAAACTAAAACTCAACAAGTGATTTGAATGCATGTACGTGTCTTTTGAGATCAGAACAAACAAGCTTAGCCTTCACGCCAATTTTTGAGTATAAATGAACATCCATACTTTCCTTCCCTCCCTGCTCTCTTTCTCGCCCTCTCTCCCTCTACTTCTATATATTTTATTTTCTTTTAGTATATTACACCCATAATAATAATAAAATCATGCCCCATTTTAAGTGTTTTAACCTCTAATCACTAATTCATTATTCTACTGCTCGATTTAGAATCGCCAACGCATGTCTAGCTCTGTCCGACTATGTTCGTTGGAGTTCTGTCGTGTGTTGTATGGACACCCTACCACTTGATCTAGAATCGCCAACGCATGTCAAGGCCTACGAACGTTGGAGTTCTGTCACAGGTAGTACGGTTAAAGTGACTTGGGTTATTATACTTAACACGATTGCATTATATATTTTATTATACCTGGAGGCCTGTAGTTAGACCCTAAAGTTACCAGCGAGTACATTCTCTTTTTGTAAATCTTTTTGTGAGTCAAAATGTGTTACAAAAAAACCTCAAATGTTTTAATTATGATTAACAGTAATTGAGTATATGTATTCTACAATTACTGCCGGTATGTTGGGGTTTTGTATACATTACTAGTCCATCCATAGTCACGGGAATGTGACAGGAACCGTTACTATTGGATGACAGGACCCAAAGTAATATGATCCATAAGTCAGGACTGACAGTACTGAATGAGTAATTGTGTAGATATAATCATTGTAAATGCGGATGCTCCTCAATCCTGTGAAGTATAAATAAAACTTGTTTTGATTAAACTTGGATATACTCGCCGGTATTTTTTGTTGATAAAATGTTTTTAAAACGCGTTTCAGGTAACTTAATGTGAAGCTAATAGAAGCCAGCGGGAGAGCACTAAAGGCTAGAAAAGTGGCTATAAAAGTTACCCAAATAAAAAGGAGTTTATCTTTTCTATAAAATAGGGTTTATCCCTACAGATGTATTTTGCTTAAAACTTGGGTTTCATCCCATTTATTTAATATAAAAGTCGGTGTTTTGAAACTCTAATAATGTATTTCCTAACTACGTTCCTGATGAATAAGTTTTCCGCTGCCAAATTATATAAACACCGGTACCACTTGACTGGTTCACGGCTCCCGCTCCCAGGGTGGGGGCGGGGTCGTGACATTTGTCGAGTTGGAAAGGAAGGTCAGTAGGTATTCCTTGGGAGTGATCAAGATAAATGGACATGGATAGGGAATGATCAAGGATCTTTTTCTGTTGCCTCAATGAAAAAAATTATTGCAGCCTCCAATCTTAACCCGAGCCGGTCTATATGGGCGTGGAATAGTTGGGTTCCCCTGAAGACTAACATATTTGGCTGGAGACTTATTCAAAATCGGCTACCAACCTTGGATAATATGTTGAAACGGGGCATCCTGGTTGTTCCTACAGTTTGCACCTTATGCAACTCGCCAAATGAATCAGCAAACCGCATATTTTGTTCATGTTATGTGGTCTTGGTTGTCTGGTAAAGGATTAGCTCCCGGTGCAACATCCATCCCTCTTTTGCCTTCGAAGTGAAAGATTTGTTTCAGATACACAAGTTTCTTCTGGATCTACAACGAGGAAAAGGTTGGTTCAATCTATCGTTTTGGTCTCATGTTGGTGCCTTTAGAGAGCTAGGAACAATTGCATTTTCAACAACACTTGATCAACATACAGAACATATGTGGTGACATTAAAACTTTTAGCTTCCTATGGATCAAAAACCGATCGAAAAGGTTAGATTTGGAATGGTTTAAATAGATCAAATTTGATGTATAATTGTTTTCCATGTATTTGTTTGTGCCCCTAGCTAGCTAGCTGCTTACTAGTAGGGCGTTGTCTATTTGCAGTGGCGGTTCTTAGTGAGGACCAGACAGGTCCCCCCCCCACCTTGTTTTTTTTGCCTCGTAGTGTAAATTTTACTGAAAATTTCCAAAAAAAAAACTCTATGTAGTGTAAAATATTGGATTTTGAGAGTCAAGCCTCTCTTGACTTTACCGAAAACTAAGTTCAAGATCCGCCAATGTCTATTTGCTCTTGTGGCTTAATAAAATTTGTTGTTTATAAAGAAATTGTAAATAAGATAGGAATTCATAGCAATTGTCATGACAACATTGATCATTGATAGTAATTACTTAGTGTTTATGCATCAAGATACATGTTAAACACCATATCCGCATTTTCTTCATTAATGTTAGTAAGGAATGTTCGAGATTGCGTGTTAAAACTGTTTATTTGCTTGTTGCATTTTGATTTAGCAATAATATCTAAGTCGAGTTATAGCATAACCATATGCACATGTTAAACACCATATCCACATTTCCTACATTATGGCTTGGCGAGTGAGAAACATATAATATTGAAATCAAGGCGAGTCTAAAATGGTTAAAGTTGTATATATATAGAGTAAATTTGATGTAATTTGCAAATGGTAGTTGCGTAATTCTAGTTGTGATTTAGCTTCTTGTCAATTACCTAGATGTAATTTGCAAACAGAAGCTAGTTAGACGGTTTTAGATTGGTTTTCTACGGTTTGACAATATAGCACCTCATCGAATTTAAAATTTAAAACCAGCTAAATAAACCAAACCAATCGTTTGAATTTTTTTTATTATATAGTTCTTTTTGTTTTTGAAAGAACTATATAATCATGAACCATCTTTATAATTTTAAAATATGTAATACAAATTACTGGATTTTAAAATTAATTAAAAATTTGGTCTAGGCCGTCCAAATAGTGAAACCGCCAGTCCAGCCAACCAACCCAACTCGACTTGCTTGGTTTATCAACCATAGTTAGGGGTTCAGGAAGCTGAACTGAGCCTTTTACACCCCAAATATTCATGAAATGCAATCCAATGAAGTACATGAAATCGAAGAATTCGGTGAGAATATAGACGTTACGCCTTTAAGTTTTAAAGTATAATTGAAGACTTTATTACCCTTTCTCTCAAGTGCATACCATTTGGTATACTGGTCACTGATGACTACACCCAATTCAAGCAATATGAGTAACTAATCGAAGATCGTGAGAATATGAGTTATTGAAGTATTAAGATTAATTCTTTCAAGCTGGATCTATTAAAAACTATGTCAAACTTATGAAATAACACATCCTTCATTGGAATTAATACTCTCCAAGCAGTAGATGTTAACTGATGGATTGGCTAAAAGACTATTGAAGAAAAGTTTGGAGTTTACTCAAAATCAAGGGTTCATGTCGCCAATGTAATCGTTGCTTTTGACCCTGCCTATTTCGGCCTCACTTTGCTCATTTTAATAACGTTATGATCTATGTTGTCAAAAAAGCTTTCTGTCGCACACCTAGGCCCTCAAACGAGGTGAGGCACAGAGAAAACGCCTTGCTATCATCTAAGCGCTCCTGCAACCTTTGGGTTAGATTCCGGAGCACGAGGATGGTAACAAGATGTTTGCAAATTCCACAGACTGGTCTGAAGCATACAAAAATGGCCTGGAACCATCCAAACTAGTCCCCAAAAAAGCCCAAAACATGTCGAAACCCTCAAAAAAGTGTTTAGAGATGCTATGCGCCTTGCTTATCCCGGACCCTTGCTTTTTACACGTCTTACACCTAGGCCCAAGGCTCACCCTTTGCACCTTAATTGTGTCGTGCCCCTTAGACAACTATAAGTATGATACAATACACAACACAAGCATGATATGAAGCAAATGAAAACACAGATTCAATAGAAATTTTGAAAACAAACCTGTGCCCAATCTTTAGCTGCTTGAATGTGTAAAGCACTTGGTCAACAACATTCTCATAATTTTAAATTAAATATCAACATAACTACATAATTAGTGTCTGATAACTAAAATCCTACGGTCCTGACAAGTTGGTCTAGTGGTTAGTCACTTGGTTTCTTTTCTTGAGGTTCCAAGTTCCTACTAGCATCACTTTGAAGGACATTGGTGGTGGCAATAAAGTTTAGAACTAGGTCTCTCTGGAGGTCGTCAGTTCTAAACCGAGCCGAACCGGGTTTTACCGCAATGGGCCTTCGGACGGCGGGTTTTCCCGAAATTGGTGGCTCGGGTATGCATCCAACTTTGACCGTTATGGAGGAGGGGATGCATTTGCTCGATTGAGGGCATCCCAGGATGCGTATCCGGTGAATTAGTTGGCCGTTCAAAAAAAAAACGAAAATCCTACGAGTTGCAACATAAAAACAGAACTATTAACCATTTATTAGTCCATAAATGCAAAATTTAACCAAAAAAAAAACAACAGTGCAGTTAGATCTAATTGCATTTCATCTATCTATCATTAAAAACTAAGAACATAATGCTATGTGATAAATGAACAATAATAGAAGTGCATAAAAGAATTAATTACTTACATATCATAGTTTTCACATATTCATCCTCTACAATAATTTTCAATTTTCATCATAATATTTTATTATAAACTCCTGTATTTCTGCTTTCACATTCTAAAATATGATCTATGTTATCAAAAGCCCTTTGAGCGCGCGTCTAGGCCCTCAGGCAAAGCGGAGCACAGAGATTACGGCCGAATATCCGCTTGATTCAAGCCAAATGCTAAAAAAAATCCAAAAAAAATATCTAAAAATTCTGGGCAAACTGTTCTCAAACATCAAAAACTCGCCATCCCGAACTAGCCCTAAAACATGTCTAAAACCCCAAACATGCTTATCCCAGACCCTCGTTTTTTAGGCGTCTTGCGCCTAGAGTGCACCTTGCACCTTTGACAACTATTGAGTATGATACAGTACACAAATTCAGTAAAAAAAAAAAGAATTATAAACCATTTAATAGTCCATAAATGCAAAATTCAACAAAAAATAACAATGCAGTTAGATTAAACACAACAATATGCTCTGTGATAAATGAACAATAAAAGAAGTGCATACACAGATAGTAAACTGAAACCATTAATAACATATATATCATAATTTTTATATAATCCTCTACAATGATTTTCAATTTTCATCTTAAAATATCGTCATAACCTCCTGTATTTCTGCTTTCACATAATCATAAAACAGAATTGCAGGATTAACAACTTGAAATCAATGAGCAACAACAAAATCACTACTAAAACCATCAATAACCGGTTCAGGGCCATCTGACGTCACAACAGTAGAGCTAGGGTTTAGAAAACAGATAGATCTAGCAGCCATAAGCTTCTTCCTCTGCGGACACCGAGGACCGTAAAACCTCACCGGAAAGCACGGAGAGCCGCCGTCGACGGCGGCGATAGTGGCGGTATCGTTCTGTTGTTGAGTGGAAACGGCTGCGGAAGGAGATCTCGATGGAGAAGAAGAAACCTGTGGTGAAAGTGTGCGAGAGAGATAGATCTGAGAATCGGAAGAGCGGTGGTGAGTTTTGGCGATGATTTTGGAGTCACGGAGTTGAGCGAGGGCGCCGGGCTTTAGGAAGCGGAGGTAGGAGGTGGTGGTGGTGGATCGGTGGCGGATACGGCGGTTCATGGTGGCGGAGATAGGGTAGGTGGTTTTAGGGTGTGAAAGAGAGAGAGAGAGAGAGGCGGGGGAATTTTAAGGGGGTGATGGAGCGGGAAAGTGGAGGCGGAGGGATTTAGATATTTTTTTTTTTAAAATTTTCAATTATATGAGATTATATTTACAACAATGGATGATCTACTCATAAAATTAGCATTTTTATCAACATCTACTAATTTTACCTCATGCGTTGCGGTGAGAGTTTGATTATCAGTATAATACCGATACTCGGTATAGCAACCAAAATAGATAACATAAAATGATTGGAAAAGCAACATCGAAACGTCAACATATATATATAAAAACACTAACAAACGAAATATTAAAAGAAAAATATTATCGATTCTGATAATACCGATAGCGAAAACAATGATGTCCAGTCGGATTGGCTTTGGTTCATAACGTTAGGGAGAAATAAAAACTCTAAAAGGCGAAATACTTAACTGAATAAAAATAGAAGTAGAGTGACTAAACATGTATATCAACAAAGTTAGAATAGATGGACTAAACGCAAAGTTAACTAATGGGGAATAAATTTTATTAAGTTGAGGGACTAAATATGTATATTATGAAAGTTAAAGTAAAGAACTGAACATGTAAATTAGCAAAGTTAAGGGTTAAAGGCATAATATTCTTGTGGCTAACCACAAGACGACACTTGGCTATGTCGGATTGGCCCTTCATTCGTATCAAATGATTACTAATCAATACCTAACGACTACGAGTTATAACTAACAAAAAATCACTTTTTGAGTCCCTTTGTTTTATGAGTTTTAACCATTTGAGTCCAAAATCAAAATGCTTAACGCACTGAGTCCCTAAACGCTTACGTTGTAACCCTTTGAGTTCAAATTTTTGAACGTTGTTAGAATTTTGTTTATTAACTGTTATTAAATGACTAAATTAGACCTAGTTAAAAAAACTAATTTATTAATTAAATTTCTTTCTTATATATCTTTTTCTCCCTTCTCTCTCTCTAAAAAAACCTACAACTTTCTCATCACCTTGATCTCTCTAAACCACCTCCATCCCCCCACCACCACACCTTCACCATCAACACCACACCACCACCACACTACACCACCCACCACCGTTGCACCTCCATCGTCACCACCACACCACCTACAATTGCTGCACCGCCGCACCACCACTACACCTCCACGCACAACTGCTGCACCATCACCACAAATCACTCAGTTTCACTCGATTCCAGCAGAATCGGGGGTTTCAACAGTACGGATTTCAATGTACTTGAATATATTTACTCGATTTGATTAACATTGATTTAGGATCACGGAATTGATGTGAATCGGTTCACAATGTGTGTATTTTATCTTCAATTGCTTACGCACATGTGATTTTTATAACTGTTATGCTGATTGTTTAGTAGGTGAGCTCATACTGCATGATTTGATTGATTTTTTAGTTAGAATTTAGGTAATTTTTGGTTTTATCTACTGGACAACTTGGTCCGAACACCCACCACCACCATTTCCGCCCCAACCCACAACCCTCACTCCCTCTCATGACTCTATTTCTTGCCGCTGTTACGAAAGTGGCGGTGCAGTGGTGGGGATGGTAGTGGTGAAGCCGCCAAGGATGGTGGTTGTTGGGGTTTTAGTGGTGGTGGTGTTGGCGGCAGTGAGATGGTAGTGGTGGGGATGACGCGGTGGTGGTGCGGTGCGGTGGGGATGATGCGTTGGGGATGATGGTGGTGCGGGGATGGGGATGATGGTGGTGCGGTGGTGGGGGTGATGGTGTTGGATGGTGGTGGTAGGATATCTAGAGAGAGTTAGAGAGGGTGTGCAGCTCGTGAAATTGCTTTTATATATAATCTTTAAATTATCATGCATCGAAGACTTGTTCATTATACTCTTGTGCATACAAGAGTTGTACTTTGTATCTAAATGACTAAATTGCCCTCATAGTTAACAAACTTGGTGGATGAAGTTAAAAATTTGGACTCAACGGGTTATAAAAAGTGGCTATAAGGACTCAGGACGTTAAATGTTTTGATTTTGGACTCAAATGATTTAAACTCTTAGAGCACAGGGACTCAAAAAGTAATTTTTTCTATAACTAACCATCACTAGTAATCGAATTAGTGCTGATAGTATACTCACGGATTTCAATTGATGTAACTGTCTAATTTTCGATAGTTATAACCGTATGAAACTTTGTGGTGTTCGGCCCCTTAAAAGGATGGGTATTTGTTCTTGCATTCTATGTGAATTATCTGATGGAACTTTCCATAAATACTAATTTTTTTTTATCTTTATGTGAAAATGATATGTGACATCCCTTTTTTTTCTAAAAAATATAACAAAAAAAGATATAGTACAAAAAAAATATAGCACAAAAAATCTAGTACAAAAATATAGCACAAAAAAATTTAGTAAAAAAATATAGCAAAAAAAATTTAGCACATAAAAATATAGTACAAAAAATCCAGCACAAAAAAATTCAGGAAAAAAAAATTTTAAGACAAAATTTCAATACAATATAACACAAAAATTTAGTACAAAAATTCAGCAAAAAAAATGTTATTCAACATAAAAATACAACACATTTTTTGTGGGTTTTTTAGTCGTCATATTTTATGTAGCAATATGGTACTCAAATTAAAGATAAAAAGACGCTCGATTTTATGGTGAAATTTTTATGAAAAAATAATTTCGTATAAAAAAGTTATGAACGTTTAAAAGATGGGGGTGGAATATGCATGTGTCTTGCATGTGGAGAGAGAAAGTCAATAAATATGATTTTACCAAGATAACCTTACCTTCTTTTTTCCTACATTTTCATATTAACCATTGATTTGAAAAAATGAATGGTTAAGATTTCTTCTCATCCTACTTAGACAAAACAAACTTTTTATTTGATCTTACCACTAATAACGATAATCGATCTATAACCCAAAAGAAAATTAACCAAACCATCATAGCCAGGACCAAAGTAATCGCAAGAAAATTAACCAAACCATCATAGCCAGGACCAAAGTAATCGCTTTTATATTCGAAGTAATCAAAAAGTATTTCGGTTTTCTATTAGTTATGGAACCGAATGATAAGTTAGTCCACTTGGGCCCATGGTAAACAGCTAAACACGTTCAAAATTTCAAACGGTTCAGCCCACAATGAAATAATGGCCACTTGGGCCCATGGTAAACAAACTGGATGAACGAGGCTAGAGCCAATAGAGCCCATATGGTATTACTTCAAAACTATTCGTATTTAGTCTTATGAAATCGATTTTTTATTCATTTTTATATTTTTAGGTTTGCTATTGACCACGAATGTTCTTCCATGTGTGAATAATTTGCCTACATGGAGACTTTAGTTTCGCAACTTTCACATATCTTACCAAAGTTCTCAATGTCGGGCTTAAATACACATAAGTATACGAGTAGAGGTACTCATAAGCTACTTGAGATTAACTTATTAAAAGTTTGAATCAATCTGAGCATGAACAAGTTTAAGGTGAGCTAAAATATATACCGAAGCTCGTTTAGAAAAGGAGCTCGGGCCAACAGCTCATACAACTTTAAATTTGTCTTACGAATTTATCACTTACATAAACATAATAATACTTATATACTATAAGGTAATATAAACTACATAATAAATGTTATTTATATATAGCTGTGATTTAAAAAATATAGCTATTAAAAATTGTTTATAATAAATACTATAATAACACTTATATATAATATCTAATATCTAAATATTAATAAAAGACTACAAATAATGCCACATGTCATTCTCTCCTTCAACCTCATAAATTTTATTTGTATTGATTTAATATATTTCTTTTAATATTAATAATTAATAATCAATATATAATATCACTTATCTTTATCTTTATCCTTATCTTTATTTAATATTAATAAATTCAGTTAATAATATTATAAATATCTAAATCTAATATCTAATAAATTACTAATATCTCTTTAACTAATATAAAATAGAATTAATACTATTAAACTAATCCAAGAATAATAAATAATTTGAAACCAAATCGTGTTTTTTTTGCATAAAATAAATAAGTTTTTAACCATTAATTAGAGTTTATTTATTAATCTAATAGTTTATTCAAGTTTTAAAAAATAAAAATTTTAACTATTTTTGTAATTTATGATGTTGTACCTCATGTATAGTTTTTTTTTTTTTTCATTTCTAACTCAAAACTTTTACTTTTTGCGATTTATATCATTTTTTTTTACTTTTAACCTAAAGTTTTTCATCTTTTACAATTTAACCCAATTCTTTTTAATTTTCAATTTGGGTCCACCTTACTTTTCATCATTCCCAACTTGTTTCATTTTAAATTTTGTGAGTTCATACACCGCAACGTGCATGTGGGGTTCAACATTTTTTCGTGTATATTTTCCCGTTTGGCCCATCGCAACACATCAATATTTCTTCGTTTGACAAGTTCGTCGCAATGCGTGGGTTCTGGATTGACTTAGTTATTTTTTTTGTATTTTACGTTTCGGTTTAATAACTCTCTACAACGAACGTGCGTGATTAAAGATTTTACATCTGCTTTTTGCTCAGCTTTATTTTTTTCGTTTTCATTTATTTTGTTTTTTACGAGCTTCTCCGGTGTTGATAATCGCTGATAATGGTATAACATTAGTATATTATATTTAATTAATAAAAAGTTTGAAATCTATTAAATTTTCAAGAAATAAGTTATCAAAGTTTAAAGATGAAAGTCGTTTCACATTTAGTAATAGTAATAATTACCCATATTTCTATATATTACTTTTTATATTATATTATTACTAAATGTCAATGTATATTACATGTTTTAGGAACTTATTCCATATAAGAAGTATAAATTTTAAGACAGTTTATACCAAAATTCTTATATATATGTTTATTTTTATCTTGAAAATTATAATTTTAAGACAGTTTATCAAGGTATAACATCTCATATTTCAAGTCGACATTTATCTATATCTATATATTATTATTATCTATATTTCTATACTATATAATAAAAAAATAGTATGTAAAAGTTTTGAAATAAATCTAACTAAATTTACTTTTTATTATTTAATATATATAATTACATTTATTTAACTAGTGTAATAAACGAGGTTTCTGAAGATATATTGTTTATTATTTAATTTATAAAGTTACATTTATTCAACCCGTGTAACACACAAGGTCTCTAACCTAGTAATGTAAATATATAACTACATAATAAATATTATTTATAGACAACTATGATTAAACTAAATTCTAATTAGTATATATTATGTCATAAAAATTACAAATAATAGCATATTATAATATCTAATCTAACTTATAATTAAAAATTCCAAAAAATACCACATCACATTTTCTCCTTCAACCTCACAAATCTAACTTATTTATTTAAGATTAATAAATAATTTTCATTTCTAACCCAAAGTTTTCTTCTTTTGCAATTTAGGCCCTTTGTATTTTTTTACTTTTAGGCCAAAGCTTTTTATCTTTTGCAATTTAACCCACTCTTTTTTATGTTCAATTTTGGTCCACCATATTTTTCATCTTTCTCAAGTTTTTCGTTTCGTTCTGAATTTTGTGAGTTAACGCACCGCAACGTGCGTGTGGGGTTCAACATTTTTTCGTATATTTTTTCGTTGGACTTTGACTGGTCAGTCGCAACACATCTATTTTTCTCGGTGTGACAAGTTCGTCGCATCGCGTGGGTCCTGGATTGACTTAGTTATTTTTCTATATTTTATGTTTCGGTTTAATTTCTCTGCAACTAGCGTGCGTAATTCAAAGATTTTACGTCTGTTTTTCGCTCGGCGTTATTTTTTCCGTTTTTATTTATTTTATTTTAAGAGTTTTTCTGATGTTGGTGGTCACTGACAGTAGTATAGCATTGGTACTACTTGACACAGTTTTACGACAACCGCTGCAACGAAGGGCATAATACTATTACAATAATAATGATGATAATATAATGAAAATAACAATAATATAATACCTATCACTTTTGATAGACTATGAATAATAACTTTATTATATAGTATTAACTAGATTGTTGTCATAGCCGCGCGTTGTTGCGGCGGCATTTTAATTGTTTATAGACGGTGACATGTTATGTGATGCATTAACCATATAAAGTGATTTCGATCTAACTCAGTGTCACCTATATAAGCATTGCGCTTATTTGCATGTGATATTACGCGTTTTTTACTTTGTCACCCTCGTTACGTTTGTGACATTAACGTAATTAGACATAGACAAAAAGAGTAGGTTTCGTTCGTTGCGGTGTAGAGTCGTGAAAGTAATTTAGGCATTAACGTGATTAGACATAAATAAAAAAATATAATAATCCGTCGAACATTGCGGTGTCAAGTTAAAGGTGATGTAACTTACTTAAAGAATAAAGGGTGTAGGTTTCAATTTAGAAAATGTAGAGAGCAACCTTTGTTTTATGATATATTAAATAAATAAATTTATACTTATGTGTAACTAATTAGTTTTAGCAAGTCAAATATGATTATCATCTCGAGAAAAGATACATTTAAAGGAAAGCATGAATTAAAACACTGTTTTGTAAAATTGGATTGGCCACGGATCGAACTAATGACCTCATCTTTATGATGTGAAACATAAACCACCAAAGCACATTGCCATTTTGTTTTTAGCTGCGCAAATTAATTATTATATAACGGCGGTGGCTGTGGCCACCGACCTTTTGTTTTAATATAATTTGTTTTAAGTTATACTTTTCATCTCTTATAGTTTTCATAACTTGATGTATTGAGTGTAGTATCATAACGAACCAAATCTATACCAACCGAAATATAAAATCTGATTTTATTTTTTAGGCTTTCTTTTTCGGTTGTCATATGTGACAAATCAATACCAAACGAATTCCTGATGCAGGGTGCCAGAGAATCCCACTAGCATATATATAGTAATTAGTAAGTATTAACTAACTAACAAGTCGAACTTGATTTTCAAAATTACCCACGACCCAATTTTGTGCTTTTGACGTAAGGTTCAAAAACGAACCAAGCGCAAACTCAAGCTTTCGTATGTTAAAACGAGTTTAACAAAAGCCGAATGGTTTGATTTTACATTTCACCTATCAAAAGTTTTCACTTATCAGTTATAGGCAAACTGAATCATTAGATTGTAATTTGGAAGAAAATTCAAGGTACACTAATAGTTATTGACCTTAAAAACTGGACTTGCTCAAAATATTGAATTAGTGAGCAAACACTTGGGCCCATGGCAAATTAATTGGATGGAGCCCATATTATATAGTCTTATGTTTATTGTATTACTTGATACGACTATGTATTTTCTCTTATGAAATCAGTTTTAAATAATTAATTATATTATTTATATACATTATTTTCTGGTTTACTAAGGACCACATCTGTTGCTTCTAACTCCTCTACATGAAGACTTTAGTTTTGCTACTATGCATATGGGCTTTTCAAATCTGACTGAAATCTACTTGGTGACTTGTTATAAGTTTGAATCAATCAGAGCATAAGAGCATAAACGAACTCAAGCCAAGTACAAACTTGAACTGAAGCTCGTTCAATAAACAAGCCGAGCCTACTACTTAAGCCCAAAGCCCAACAAGTTTTATTAGACGTGAGTCTAAACGAGCCGAGCCTACTACTTATGTAAACATAATGAATTATATATGTGCCTATATGAAACTTTTTTATTTTTGCGAAACTTTTTCAAAAAAAAAAAATTGTATACGACTTCTTACATTAATGTAAAACAAATTTACACACCCGTAACGTTATCAAACTGTTGATGTCATTAGTTTTGTACCAAAAATTACATTAGTGTAAATCAAAATTACATGTCGAATAAATGTCAATTTTTTTTCCATAAATGTCTTACTTAGATGATAATCTACGTTAATGCAAAATTTGGTTGAAAAACTCACACTAGAAGTAGGATTTCTCGCGGTTCTCGCAACTCGGAGGAGTGTTCATCAGAAATTATTCCTGTATATATATAGTGGAGGGTTCAAATGAGAAGAAATTATTTGTAAGAAGAATAAAGAAGAAAATTCAATCAAGAATTCGTTTTGTTTAATTTAATATTTACATTTAATGTTATTGTAAAGGTATACAGGTAAACTTATATAGATTATAAACTTGTAGTCTTCCTCTTTAATAGCTAACTACATAAAATTTATAACTTATATTCAAAATATATATTTTAAAATAAATTAATGAAATAGTTTAGAGTGCAAGGTAAGTTATGAGGTGTGTATGATAAATTTTGATATGTGTAGGATAATTTTTTATGTGTCTAGGCAAAAAATTTAGTGTGGAGAATGATAGTGTTTACGACTAATTAATTAGTCAAAGATAATAATAATAATAAATGAGATGAGAGAAAAAATGTAATGTTTTACATTTGTACCATGCTAGTTATATAATGAGGTCGGGTAAAGTATCTCCGCAAATTTAGTTTGTTGGTTGCTAAGCGTTAAATCGGTTTATCGTCATATTATATGTAATCGTGTAAACAACCGAGTTGCTAGAAGACCAAATATGGTACGAAGCAGGCCATAACTTTGTCATTCTCACTTGTCTTCATGTTGCCAGATCATATGCCTGCCTTATAATTATAATGTTACAATATTCCTCTACTTAACACATGGTTTCAAGGACATGATACTTAATAAAAACATAAACAAATGTATGATTGTATATATAACTAATTATGACCACCCTTGGGGTTGTCCCGGCGCGTACCAAAGGGCCATGTTATGAGAACCGGAGAACTTGTCGAACTAAGAAACATGTATCGGACTGGATGGTTAGACCAAATTTCAAAATAAAGTTTGATTTAATTTTTATCCTCTCAGAGTCTCATTTACGAATTCACATTTTGTTAGCGTTGCAAATTCACACTAAAAGATAAGTAGTTTCATATAGTGTTTTAAACTAGTTATATAATATTATTTTCAACTATTTATGACGTCATCCCAATTAGAGAGGTGCGTCGTATTGAATATGAGGTTATGAAAACATTACAAAATGGCTTTTGACCAAGTGGTATCATGGTGTTTATATGAAGTTCTTTATATATGAATTCGGGTTCATATATGTATTGTCTTAGTTCAGACAAATATATAAAGTTTAAAGTATATATGAGTATTGGATCAAGATCAAGTGAAACCCCCCCGAGTTGTGAGAACTTAGAGAACTCGACATTCCCGTGCGAGTTCTTTTCCCATTTTTTTCACACCCCTAGTTTAAAATGTTAGAAAACGCTGGCGTAAAATAAAATTTTAAAACTTTTTTTCGAAGTAGTGTTTTTCGGCCCCTTACAGTAGTTGTAAAATGGTGATAACATAAGCATTACATCACTTTTTACAGCGTTTACGGCTGCCCGTAAATGAAAAAAAAAACAAGTTTTTTTTTTGGAAAAGTTGATTTTCTAGGATTTTTGGTAAATTTTTTTTTTTGAAAAAACCTTTCGTAAGGCTGAGTTCTCTAAATTCTCACAACTCTTATATGTTTCCATTTTACTCTAACCCTATGAGTATTAGCTTATGTTGTGTGTGTATATACATACATACATATATATACATATATATATATATATAGGATAAAGATAAAATGAAAACCCTGAATTTTGAGAAAACCCTAAAAAAATCCAACCTCCCGACTTTTTTTTTGAAAAAATAACACATGTAATATACGTGTTTTTAAGAGTTTTGGGCAAAAAAAAACAAAAAAGTGTCGAAGGAATATTAAAAAAAAACAAAATTTCAGCAACTAACGTGTGTTAGACAAAGATGCTGAAACTTGTTTTTTTTTTTAAAAACATCCCTTCGGCGCTTTTTTGTTTTTTTTGGCCCAAAACTCTTAAAAATATGTATATTACATGTGTTATTTAAAAAAAAAAGTCGGGAGGTTGGGTTTTCTAGGGTTTTCTCAATTTTTAGGGTTTTCTATCTAACCTTACCCTATATATATATATATATATTGTGTTACCATGAACAAGATCCAATGAAGCAATATTAAAAGCTATTTTAAAAAAAAATATTCTTGAAATTCGGTTTATTTATGTATTTGTGTGATCCAAACCTTTTGGGATGTGAAAGATTTACCAAGTAACAAATCACATGATTCATGGAACATCAAGCTCTTTTGGCTTAAAAATGGACTCACATGAATTGGTGGTGTTAAGATTGTCTTTGACTACACTAAAAGTGGGTTGCAATGTCACTAATTTGAAGCAAGGTATCCTATTTCCCTAAAATCACTCCTTGATGTGTATATCTAGTCTTATAGAGTAAGATGTAAAAGTTGACGTTTACATATGAAAATAAAATTTTGTAACTTATTATTTCTATGAGTTATAACAGTTATTAAATATTTTAAGAAAACAATATAACATACAAATAAATTTGAGCTATGTGCATTTGTTATATTAAATATTTTATTGGGGTTTTTTCTCAGATTAATTGGGTTTCCTTCTGAATTGTTGTATAGATATTATAGCCTAGTAGAGATGGATATGATCGAGTGGTTCCGCTGGTGCCACGAAGATACTTCGGTGGTCCGTCAGTGATCCAATTTTGCCGTTCAAAAAATAAAATAAAATTTGCGAGATAATTTATATGTGAAAAAGATGGCACATACACATATAGGTATAATATCTTGTATTAAAATGTATGCATCTGAAGTAAAAAAAATCACCTCCCAATATTTTTATTTTGTTTATATCATTAGCACATTGCTTTAAAATAGGTTGATTGTACTAAAATATAACGAATTTAACATAACTTTATGTGCTGAACTTAAGATTTCCTATTGCTACATCTAACTTTTAAAACTTGACTTTTATCATACAAGGTTACCTCTATTATGGGTAACTTGATAACTTTAATTTTCTTTAGAATAAAATATACCAAAATGTATTTAATTTACAATAAAATGTTGTTGCACATAAGAAATCAATGTCACATCACAATTTATTGTTTTAACAAGTGAAATATATACAAACATGAGTTTATTAACTATAATTCAAACTTCTCTAAGTAGTGTTTTCAATTTTATTTATTTTGTCTGTCTGTCTTTTTTTTCTATACTTTTACTCCTTAACTTTTACTATTGACACTAATACTCTTTTAACTTTTAAAAGACTTTGTAATCGAATTTCACGTGTTAATATTTGTAGGATATGAGTTTGTTAAACTTGTTAATATACAATTGTAAAGTTGACTACTAAGACATATGGTAGCAATTTGAGTCAAGTTCACCTAGAAAACTATTTCTTTTTATTGGGGTAAGTTAGGGTGGGCAAGGCACATCTTTATAACCCAAGCAAAAACATATGTCACGTCTGCACTCTACCACCTACCTAAAACACAAGCTCTTTACAAGGAGTGAAAGCCGATGACACGTACTCTCCTTTGCAACACACAAACACAACTCTCATTCCAATCGATAAACAATCACCAATTTCGCTATCCAGATTATTGACGCCGATGTTACCGACAGGGTAACACTACTCGACCATGGGAATCCTTGAACACCCCTAATACCCTTACACATTACAATAAAATGTTGTTGCAGATAAGAAATCAATGTCACGTCATAAGTTGTTGTTTTAACAGGTCAAATATATTAACACATAACTTTATTGATCTGAAACTGTTTAAGTTTACAACAATATTTTTTTCCGACACATTATAGCAAATTAGCAATTCGAGTCTAGCTCACGGCAACCCCAATCTTTTTTACTAACGTCAGTTTTTGAACATTATTGACAAATTAAGATTACTTTTCGTATATTACACACTAACTATTTTTTTTATAATCACATAATTTTAATACCTAAGGGGGTAAGGGCGCCCATCACTCATAACATCCAATCACCATACACCACGTCATCGAGCTAAACTCCATCACTAGTGATGGATTTTAGTGGAAACGTCCACCACTCACCACACCCATCATGCTCCACTCTCAACGATATCTTTACAACGCATCATGGCTACAACAAGTTTTATTCTTCACGTGTGTTCAAGGGTGCAGGCGATGGGTGATAACGGCCTTCAACGGGTTATACAATTTCATCACGGGGGCGCCCCGCCTCTCCTAACACTCAGGTTCGTCCGTCTGATCCAGATGTTAAAATTTAATGCAGCAAACATGTTCTGAAAAAACATCCATTTTATAAACTTTAAACTAATAAACGAATAATTGAGAAAACATAAAGAAGTTTAAACTAATCTCAATTCGTGACTGTCATCACGTGGAATGACAAAATAAGTACGGTTTTTGCGAGTCTAGTGAGAGTTTAACCTCACTGGCTCCGAACTCTTTGCAGGGAGAAAATATCACAGACGTCCACGTGTCACGTAAGCAAAAAGAATAAAGTTAAAAATAAAATGGACGGTGGCAGATGAGGTTAGTTTACAGGCATCTGAAATTATGATCCATCTGATCTGCACCAGGCCGACAAATGACGTTGTCTTCAATAATTTGGGATAACTTTTTTAAAATTTTTTTGTTAAATAATAATATTAAATTGATTTAAGGATTTTCATTGGTTGAAGTAATAAGCAATTCGACACGTGGTGTTCAAACTTTTAGGTGCCATCCACCATGATCAGGTTTTTGGTATTAATTTTGGATAATTAATATCTTTATAAATATAAAATTAAATAACATAAAAGAGGTAAATTTTTTTAAATGGTCAACTAAATCACCGGTTAAACATTTTGGGATGCTCTCAATCGAGCAATGTATCCCTTCCTCCGTAATGGTCAGAGTTGGATGCATACACAAGTCACCAAACCACCAGTTTCGGAGAAAACCCGCCCGAAAGCCCAGTGTGATAAAACTGGGTCCGGCTCGGTTTTGAACTGACGACCTCCAAAGAGGCATCTCATATAATAAAACATGTCTGAAAACACAATATGAAGTTTAGATTATACATTATAAAAAACATATATTGTTTTTAAACATGTTTTATTATATGAGATATTGATGTCAATACAAAGTTGTTTATATATAATATTTTGACGTATATTTCTACAAAAGTGTAAAGCTTTGTGATGTTAAATAAACGGAGTTGTGTGATCTTTTGAAAACACGCGAGAGAACCAAGTTGTACTGTCAAGGCGTGGGAAGTTTTAAGAAACTGGTAAACCCGAGTATTGAAGGTCATGGCTATGTATTGTCAAATTACATGAATCTACTAAAGGCAAGATTATGTAATTTTATGTTTATACAAACGTGTAACTCGTTATGGTGTTCTTAAACCGTCGAAGCTGATTGCCCGTCCTTGTAGCTTGGTTTTGGTGGGTCGGCATTTTAAGAGTTTGATAAGTCATTTAACCATTTCTGCTTATTTACCTCTTCATTTTTAAACCGATACTCTTTTTTCCGGAAAATATTAGTTCATTCTTGCTTTTCCAACATGAAACCAAAGAAATACCCTTGTATCAGCTGCTTCTTGATTATTCCGGGTGCCATATTTTTGTAGACTCCCAAAAATCTCTTGTTGAAAACGCGAAAATAGGCGGAATTTTGCACCAAATACACACTTTTTTTTTGAACGGCAAATTCGGATCAATGACGGACCACTAGTGCCACCAATGGAACTACCCGATCATATCCATCTCCACTAGACATAATGCATATACACCAATTCAGAATGAAACCCTATAAATATAGGCAAACCCGAGATGCCACTAGGCTATAAAGTCATGGGCACCAAATACACACTTTATTCCATACCAACGATGCCATCTGATAGGAAGTAAATAAGTGATCCGCCATCTCATCTCATTCGCTGAATAATCTTCAAGTCGCTTCGTCCTGGTGTATGTTATGTCATTTTAGCCCAAGTAGTGTTGCTAATCGATCTTGTTCTGCTTGCCAACCAAATAAATTGACTTTCTTTTGGACCTATTGGACCCACTCGTAAGAATACGTTTAAAGTTGGATTATTTTGTGATTATTTATCTTTTTAATCATCACGATTATTATATTTAACTAGCTCTGTACACAGATTTCAGTGACAAAAGTATATTTTGGAATACTACTCGCTAAAGTTTATTTACAGTTCTAGTTGAACGGATCAAGAAGTCTCCACTCTTTGACCACAAGTTGACCCCATTATTTTTCATTTTTCTGTTTGTAGAACAATAGATTCAAAATAACAATATTTTATCATATTGTACATACTTTAGTGTCTTTATGGTTTATGGAAAAGACTTTTGTTCCATATTTCATGTTGGTCAAATGTTTTAAATATTTAAGGAACGATAAATATACAATATATACATACCTATTACACACTCTAGTCAGAAAAGATATTTCAGTTTTGTTAATATTTATTATAATATACAAATTGACTCATTTATAAATAGGGTAACTATCATAAAAAATAACATATTTCTTCTTTTTTACATGATTTAATTTTTACATTAAAGAGTCTTTCAACCAACTTTAATATATCAAAGTTTTTAAACCATTTGTATAGTTTTTAAATTATTTGTACAAATGCACAAAATTATTTTGTAAGTACCTTAGATGTAAATGATTGTAATATCCTTATTACATAACAAAAGTTTAGACGGTGTTAGTCAGTTATATTCAAATTTGTTGCAATTAGACAGTGTTAGTAGTTAAAACTATCAAACCACGAAACTCCAATATTCTAGTTTTTTATGTCATTAACCTTTTGAGTCTCTCCAAAAACATTTTAGTGTACTTTACAACACAACATACTGTAAAGTGGCTTATTTCTTAACCAAGTGATTGTGGGTTCAAAATCCTACAAGGACAAATATGGTGTATACATGTTTACAAATCTGGAATGGTAGATTCGTCAAATTTTTGTTCATTTGGTAACAAGTCATTAACCAAGGTATTATTTTTTATAAAAATAAATTATTATTATTATTTTTTCTCTTTTTTTTTAAAATCCAATTTTAATCCATTTTGGACCCTTGAGCAAAGTGTTAACATGTAGATGAAAAGGGACAAGAAGAAAAAAAAATACAGATTCCTAAAGGGTCACCATGAAAGATGAATACTATTCTTGGATGATATTGATGTTTACATGTGGCGGTTTAAGTATATATCCCATTTAAAGATTCGATGGCTACGGCTTTGTAAATATTCTCTTTTATCTATTGCAAAGTAAATGGTTAGATATAGTTCGAATATTTGTCTCTGTTTTTTATTTTCATATAGAAAGTGGTATTATAAAATATACACAATATATATTGGTAGAGAGGCTATAAAACACCATATCACGACATAGGAATCAGTAAAAAAAACGAATTAATCGATCCGTAACCGAATTAATCGATAAAACTGAACTAAATAAAAAAAGTGATGGGTCATCTAAAAATCAAAAGTAGTGGGTCGGTTGTGGTTATCAATGTTTCTATACACGCCATAACCGAACCGGCATATAGTAAATTCTTTCTTGAATTTGAACTTTTCACCATTTTTTTAAATATAATCTGTTTTTGGCTGAACGTTTGTTAGAATTTATAGTTATACCATATCGTTTTGGTTGAATGTTTAATTGAATATATTAATTATATAAAATCGTTTTGATTGGTTTGAATCTTCTAATAATTAGTATAAACAATTTAATATTATAGATTATATGTATTTTTCGATACCATGTAATATACTAATATATAAAAATATGTAAAAGCAATCTATTCTATGGTAAAAAAAAATTGAGCTACTTTTAGCTAGTTCTAAGTTCACGGTAAACCGACTCATAGGCGATCCGCTATAACATTCAAAACTATTTAATCAAAACCTCCACAACCTATTGGTTATGGCAGTGGCAAATCTAGGATTCGTTCTTAGCGGTAACGTTTTATAAAAAAATGGTAGCGAAATTGAAAAAACGTCAAATTTTTCCAAATTTACACTGATTTTACACTACCGCCGAAACGGCAAGCGGTTACGGGCATTGCCTCTTGTTAACATATATATCCGCCCCTGGGTTATGGTTATGGTTATGGTTATCTAATTACCGACATTACGGTTATGCTTATGGTTATGGGTCAAAACCAACCCGTACACACCTCTATCACGAGAATACCCAGATCAAAATTAAAAAAGGAGTAAATTTCGTATTGCTCTTGTGGTTTGTCAATGTAACCATTTTGCACTAATGGTTTAAAAAACATTCTTTTCCTCTCTACAGTTTAGTTATTTTTTTTCCAATTATTCCTTAGCCCTAACTATATTAGATATTTCAGTTAAAAGTAAGAGTATTTTGGTAATTTTTACATGTAAGGTTTATATATATTTATATATATAACAAAAATGTATATCGATATAACAAGAAATTCGTGAGTCTTGTCTAGTCGAAAACTACACCAACGCTACCATCTTCAGCACCTTCAACTAATTTCGGCCAATCATAAGCTCCACCACCATCCACCATCTTTATACATTGATTATATTTGTGCATTATTATTATTATTATGTAAGTAATCATAAACTTACGTATTTAAATAAGATAGTACTACGCGATGCGTCATGTGTCACCGAAGCTCTTCTAGAAAGCACAATCTTAAATAATATTTGAGATAATACTTAATAACAATACCTAATAATGATCGATGTTTAAGGTTACTCGAGTTGGATTGCACTATCCAAAAAAGTTCCCGTTAACACCTGCTGCATCGTGAGACACTCACTAGCATCGTGAGACAACTCACTAGTAATTATATACCTAGTGAGTTGTCTCACCGATGCAGCGGGTGTTAACGGGAATTTTTTTGGATAGTGCAATCCAACTCGAGTAACATTAATCATCGATCATTATTAGGTATTATTATTACTACTACATTTAGTATTTATATACTTGAGTATATAAATAAGATAATACTTAATTAAATTGTATTTAGTTATAAAAATATAACTAATAAACGTAAATTTAAATCTTAGTTTAAAGCGTTATAACTAAGACAATAATTAATGTAGCGAATTAAATAATTTATGTGGATTAAATACTGTATTAACTCAGAGAAGTTTATTAAATGTGGACAAATTAAGAACTATTCCATATAGCATTTGTACCCAATGTTTCGAAAATTGTAACAAATACCTTACAATTTTTTTTGTGAAATTATCATGTTGTTCATCTAAAATGCTTTATAATGTTTTAGAAGGAACCCACCACGATGCGGCGGAGTGCTCAATTTTATTACAATCATAAAATCCAAATGAGGTTCAAAAAGGAAAAAAGTAAGATGAAGGTGTCGGATATTAGGAGGTTAAACAACCGTTACATTTATGAGAAGGAGATGATCGTTCTTCAGGTTAGAATGATAGATGATTAAATTTCAAACTTTCACTTTATAACCAATATATCATATCATCTTAACATATCGCGTCTTAGTATATCACCATTAAATTTCAACTTTCATTTTATATTCTGATATATCTTATCGTCTTAATGTCGTCTTTATATCGCGTGAACACTGTAGTTTTATCCTAAAGAGTTTATTTAATATAGTATAGACAATACTAATAATAATAGCGGTGGTGGTCATTGTAGTGATCGTGGTAATGGTAGTTGTATGTAACATCTCAAAACCTGAATATTTAATTCACTAGTATTTTCTAGTACATAAAACTCAATTGTGACTAATTTTACATGGTTGAGCTCGTTTTGAGTTTGACTTATTTATTTCTTATTCATTTATTTGAATATTATAATTATTTGTATGCTACATTTACAAGCATATAAACTCATATAACGTAATGTATATTATTAATACTATTATTATATCTATATAAGTAGAAGACTCGTGTAGAATTAGAAGTCTAATCAAACATGAAAATGAACATAACTTGGTTCTAAGTTTAATTAGATCTTCTTAGATTGATTGATTACTTATAATGATAACAAAAGATTAATGATAACTGATAATCATTTACACCTTTTCAATCATTTCAATAAACAATAAATTCACAATCATAAATCAACTATAGTTACAATTCCAATCATTTTGAATACGACCATTATACACTAACTAAATAGTCTTAATATATAATCTGTTACATATCGAATAAGAGAACTCAACCCAAAAAACTAGTCTGATGGGTGAGAGGACTCATTTGGTATATAAATGTTAAATTGGTTGCCAATAAACAGATATGAGACAAGTCTCATACCTTGGCAATGGTTTCAGTCCATAACATCTTCTTATATTGTCAGCATCAACAACACGTCGATAGTATAGACCCAACAACAACAACTTTCATCGTTTCAGCATATAGACAAACAACTATGCGACATCGGTCCACAAAGATACATGTCCTAACAAAATTTGACAGAGTCCAATTTTTATCAAACTGATATTAGTTAGCTTACGAGCAACCCAACTCATTTACACCGTATATAAATAAATAAGATATAACATTTAAAAAGTGCAATGTTTCCTTCCATATGTAAGAAGTAGACGCAAGAAGGAATGGATGGTCACATGGAAAGCACGTGCAAGGACCGGAAACGTGACGTGGGCCCTGAGTTAGGGGAAGCATCCACATGAAAGTGTTATTCCATTGCATGTGGTTTTTGTAAGAACGGTTGGGCATGATAGAGTGCGGGTGGGTGTAGCGTAAGATAGGTGGAGAAGCAAGCAACTCTCCTTGTTTGTCAGGGTATGCTTAAACCTCACGTGCCCCGCTGTCGTTCCGCTTCGCTGGGTTGTCACGTGCTTCTTTTTTTATTATATTTTAACTTTTTATTTTAACATATAAGTTTTGAAAATAGCCCCTGAACTTATGTTTACTTTGCACTCTAGTTCCATTATGAAGTTTTCAACAACTTGATACATTTAGATTTGTCTTTTTTGATTTTTTTAACGGCCAACAGAACCAATCCTAAGCACTATCGGGCATCCATTAGACCAAACGGAGTACTCCAAAAGTAAACCGAATCCACCACCAATTCCAGGGAAAACTTGGTAACCCGCCCGCCCGTAGGCACAATAGTGAAATTACTCTTAAACTCTAAGTTTCCCTAAGTCTCCTATCATTGCCCACAAGTGTCTCACTCTGCACCAAATGAAAGTTGAACCTGTATTTTTTAAAAGAAATGCAAGTCTTCCACCACTTGATCTAGAGGATCTATCTTTGATTATTGTGGAATGTAATATTTACAAAGAAATTAGTGAGATGTAAACTGGTGTCTTTTGTGTTTGTTTTCTTTTGGAATTTTGTTTATATATACAACGAACTTAATAAGACATAACTTAGTGTCTTTGTGTTTTTTCTTTGAATAATAACTTCTAGATTTTCTAGGGTAAATATATTATGTGTGGAGAAAATGATGATGATTTGATATTTTAAAGAGGAGTTGGAAATTTGTAATAAAACAAAGAAGAAGGAACAACTAGTGTAATTGTGTTTAGAGGAATAGGTTCATTTTCTTTAAACCAAGATTAATAATGATGTATGTGATTTACTCTTCATAAGTTCATGTCTCATGTAATCTACACAGAATGGTAGGGAATGAAATCAACAAGACGAGTTAGAAAATCTACATTGAATGCTAGGGTGCTTAATCAACAAGACGGGTCATAGAATCTACAAGGAATGGTCGAGTGTAGATTTAACGGGGAGGTTACGAATTATTGGAAAATAATTTATTGAATATATATTTATATCTAGTGCAAGGTTATAGAAAACCCTTAGTTGTATTTATATCTAGTGCAAGGTTATATAGAAAACCCTTAGTAGGGAGAAAACCCAGAAAACTCTAATCTTCTAACATCTTTTTTTGAAAAATATTACACATGTAATATACATGTTTTTAAAGGTTTTGAGCAAAAAAGATTAATAATAAAAATAATAGAAAAGCGCCGACCAAGTTTTTGTGTAACATATGTAACAATCATGTGTAACGTATGTTACTGTATCGTTACGCAAAACTTGTTTATTTTTTATTTTTAAATATCCTCTCGACGTTTTTTTTCTCAAAACTTTTAAAAACATGTATATTACATGTGTTATTTAAAAAAATATATATATTGGGATTAAAAATATATATTGGGAGGTTAGAGTTTTCGTGGTTTTCTCCCTAACTATGAGTTTTCTATATACTTACATATTTTATATATATACACACACAACAATATACATCTAAATAAACAAAATATATAACATAACTTTAATAAAAAAAAGTATATAGTTGTACAATATGTTATGAATCACAATGATTATTAGAAACATTAATCTTAAAAGTCAAAGCTACTATGTGTTGTTATTTGTTCTACATGCAAAAAGTGATCTTAACATTAAAAACATATGTGTTGTTAGTGTTTGGCTAGGTGGATTCAAAGTTTGTGTATTTCTTTCCTTGATTTGTTATCTTCCCCGACTTTAACTCGTTTATTTGTTTATGCATGTTGTTCTAGTTTAAGTAACAAAGTTCACAAATTACTTTACTATGTTAAATGTAAGGTTTATTATATTAGCTCTCATGTCCTTAATATAATACTTAACCATTAAGAGACAAATGGTTGAATTGTTCAAACATCTGCTTGCGAAACAAACAATCATTAAGTGCTGAATCAGTAAAAGATCTTAACCATTAAGAGCCTCATTAAGAGCTAAACAAATAACACTTTACTGTTTTTTCATTATCTGATATATCAAATAGACAAATATCGAACTGATTATTCTAAATAATGTATTAATTATATTGTTTCATTAAACGAGTGCATAGATGGGTATAAAACGGCTAGTACACTGATTATGCATACCCATGATAGATCTGAACATTATAAACAACCTATTTTTAATTAAAATAAATATAATATAATGATGAATCTAACAGGTATACGAAACATGGAGATTCATGTGTGTTGTTACACTCATAAAAGGATGTAGTGTAATAATCATCATTAAACTTTCTCATAAACCTCTTTAAAACAGCCCATCATCTTAAAATAGTCTTGTCTTTTTTATATCAACATCACCTTTGATATCTATTTTGCATAACCAGTTCTTTATTATAATAAACTATCATTATATAAAATTTACGAAGTCTTAATTTTTTATATGTTTAAGTTTTTCTACAGGTTATACAAGTTTATAGTTTACATATCTTTACATTTTTTTACAAGTCTGAATTTTTAAAAACTTGAAAATGGTGAGACGGTCAACCAGTGGCGGATCTAGCCCAAAATTCAGGTATCCTATTTCTTTTTCAAGGGTATCTTTTATAAAAGTCTGAAAAAATAAAAATAAACAATTTACACTACGTAGACAGAAACTTGAAAATGGTGAGACGGTCAACCAGTGGCGGATCTAGCCCAAAATTCAGAGGTATCCTATTTCTTTTTCAAGGTATCTTTTATAAAAGTCTGAAAAAATAAAAATAAACAATTTACACTACGTAGACAGAATTTAGGGCATTTTTACATGACGGAGACGGAGTTGAGGGGTAGCCCGTGCTACCTCATCTTGCACGCTTCCTCTGCCCCTGAGGTCGACTCACGGTCAGACTGCGACATCGGCCAGAGCTGTTGCTCCACTTCATTGTTCGTATGTTTGTCGAACCATAGGATAGTCGATGTACAACACAATCGTGGCTCATGTTTGCATTTTGGTATAGAGTTTGAATTGTGTGTTGTAAAGTTGATGCATGGTCAATCTACCAGTTGTCCGTGAGGTTTTTGTAGCCTTTTTGTGAGATCTTTTTTGTTGTTATAGACTTATAGCATGCCTTTAAGTGTATAACGTCTAAAGACAATTGTGAACACATGGCTTTATGTTTATCATCACAAAAATGGTATATATTTATGATAAAGATCAATATGTGCACTAACACTAGTGATATATGATATCATTTAACTATAATATATATGAGTTGTGAGAACTTAAATAACCCGATCTTTCGAAATATTTTTTTCAATTTTTTTACCAAAAATACTAAAAAAATATCCACTTTTCCAAAAATATCATGTTTTTTTTATTTACAATTGCAGAAAAATGTTATAAAATGGTGATGTCATGCTTATGTCATCATTTTTTACAAGTTGTAAGGTTCCAAAAACAACACTTCGAATATATTTTTTACAAGCGCCTTTGTAACATTTTAAACCAAGTTCTCACAACTCGTAAGAGTTTTCTCTTGATCCAGATCCTATATATATTTTTTCACTTTATGCATATGTAGATCAACACCCTTCATACCATACCAAACAATTATTACATCATAAAATGACAAATATAACCAAACCATCAACCACTAGATATAACTAACCAAAAAACATGTATATGGGTTATCATTCAAAATCACAAACTTTTTATATGTGCATTTTTAATATTGTATAGTGTAATATCATAATACTGCAATGTATTACGGAATTTGTCTAAGAAATGATACATATGCACGTGTGCAACGATAAGTGTTACTCAAATTTTTTTTGTGACGAAATATAAGCGGATTTTATGAAAAAAAATATTAGAAAAACTCTGTCTTTTCAGGTAATTTTTTTTGTTCACAATGATTTTCGCGGCTCTCACATGAACCCTACCATATTATATATATATATATATATTTATATATATATATAGGTAAAGGATCATATACAAAGTGTCCAAAGTGTGAGAAGTGTGAGAAATATTGTGGAGATAACATGTGTCCTCAATTTAAATTAATTGAAAAGGGTAAACAAGTGATTCTCTCATTGATTCAGTTAATTGATAACCTTTCATAACTGCCACCCTTCCATAACCGCCACCATTGATTTAATTAATTGATAACCTTCCATAACTTGCATTCATGGTGTTTTTAACCTGCAGACCAGTATGTATTTTTTCGTATGGTGTTTTAAACCTGCAGACCAGTATGTATTTTTCGTATGGTGCTTTAAACCTGCATTCATGGTGTTTTAAACATGCAGTCTTGTATGTGTTCTTCGTATGGTGTTTTAACTGAAGTCTAGTATGTGTTTTTCGTATGGTGTTTTAAACCTGCATTCATGGTGTTTTAAGCATGTTGTCCAGTATGTGTTCTTCGTATGGTGTTTTAAACATGCATCATGGTGTTTTAAACCAGCAGTCCAGTATTGTTTTTCGTATGGTGTTTTAAATATGCATTCACAGTGTTTTAAACCTGCAGTCCAGTGTGTGTTCTTGTATGTTCTTCTTAATTTTTTTGTTTATATAATATAACAATATGGTACTCATATTGAAGATAAAAAAACTCGTTAATATGGTGTAATTTAAAAAAAAAACGCTACGTTTAAAAAGTTATTGACGTTCAAAAAAATGGATGGAACTTGCATGTGCATTAAAGTTTATGGCGGTTTCTTTATTTAAAATACAATATAAAAAGACACTGTTACCCCTAATCTTAGCCAAATTAATCAAAAAATATAACATAATTTACATTTTAAGCCCTTCTTGATCTCAATCATTAACTACAAGATCTAAGTGCTTAAAACACTTCTTACACTTCTCACAAAACCACCTTTTTTACACTAACCCTGCCTTATATGTATATAAATGGGATCAGGAGAAAACGCCTAAAAGTGTGAAAATGGTGAGAACGATTTTCAGCAACAAGATCTTTATGATTTGTAGCTAAGATTGATGTGGTGGCATTTTTGTAAATAATAGGAACTTTAGAACTACCTGTAGGGGTAATATGGGAAGATCCAAACAAGGGTGCACATGTTAATCACATGCCATTCCCCCCCCCCCCCGACATATTTAAACGCCAATTACTTTTTTATACGTGATTATTATTTTTTTAAAATTGCACCATAAAATTCAGCCTTTTTTATCTTTCCAACGAGTATACTATTGATATATTTTTTTAAAAAAATTAACTAGTTTTTTTATGGCGTTTTTAACTTTTTTTTATGGCGTTCTGAACTGGGTTTTCCTGTTTTTATAACGTTTTCAACTAGTTTTATGGTATTTTCTGAACTGACTGTTTTTACGATGTTTTCATGGTTTTTTTTTTTGGAATTTGGGTGTTTTATGGCGTTTTCAAGTGGGTATTTTCATGCCGTTTTTTCTGAACTGGTGTTTTATGGCGTTTTTATTCAACAACCAGTTCATGTCATTTTTTCATTTCAAAAGTATAGCGATAATATACTCGTTGGAAAGATAATAAAACACTCGATTTTGTGGTGTAATTTAAAAAAAGGAATAACGTATAAAAATTTATGAGAGTTTAAAAAGGATGATGGAATGTGCATGTGACTTACATGTGTATGGTCTTTGGCATGTGAGAGACATATGGATATGTATATGTATATTAAGTATGAGAAGAAAACCCACTTGAGTTGAAAAAACTCAAGAAACCTTTGTAAAACCATATGTACCATTTTTATTTTTTCTAGAAAACACAGGGAATGATGTAAAATAAATATTTCTGAACTATTTTGTAAAGCAAAAACAAAAAAAGAGTCGAGTAGTTTTTTTTAAATGTTAAAACTTTCATGTATATAATATCTATGTCCAAAAAATGTAACATACAGATTTTGAATGTTTTTTTAAACTAGTTGTCGCTTATTTTTTTTATAAAAATGTCCAAATATATTTATGTTACATTTTTTTAGAAAAAAATAAAAATGTTACATAGGATTTTCTAGATGTTTTTTTCAAACTCAAGTGGATTTTCGTTTTTATCTTTTCTGTTTTTTTCTCTTGTTCTCTTTTCATATAAGTGAAGTGTGTCTGTGTGTGTATATATATTATGTATTAATCTTTGGAAACTTCTTTGTATATTTTCACAATTAAATTAAGGAATTAATGTTTTGATATATTTTTACAATTAAATCATGAATTAATGTTTTGAAACTTCTATTTATATTTTTACAATTAAATCATGAATTAATGTTTTGAAACTCCCATTTATTTTTTACAATAACATTGTGGAAACAACATATTTATAGCAAGTAGATGAGAATACAATAATTAATAAACATAGTGGGAAACCGGGGACATGAATTTTCCTTTGAGAGGATCATTATTCAGAGAAGGGACCCTAAATTTACCGCATATATAATAAAATAAATAGAGATTAAAAGTGAAAGGTTTAGAATAGTTTAGGGATCATACATGTAAAAACCAAGGTCCACAGGCTTTTTTTTAGTGGCGGTTGACAAGCATACAATGAGAAGAATTAAAGACAGTGGGACATATGTACTTCTGGACCAATAATATCAAACCGTCATTATTTACTCAACGGTCAGAATAGCGTACCTCTGTCACCATAACTGTTTATTATTTGCGACCTAAAGACAGTTACTCCGTACCTGCATTCAAGTGAAAGAAAAATGATCATTTATGATTTTATTTACACCACCATGTTAAAGATTTAATTTAAAAATTAATTGGAACCATTTTTTTCATTTTAAACTCGTAACAAGCTCATATCTTATTGACGGTGACAGATAACAATACCTGTATAAACGTTAGTGACTTTATGTAAGTTGGATTCAGTAAATGCCTGTCGACACATACTTATTTTCTGGTGATTGACAAATACTTATTCTCAATCCGAATGGAAGTCACATGGAGAATACCTTTCTTGTGGTGAGTCTGATGACTTTCTGTTTTAGATCAGGTTTTTGACCGTTAAACTAACATACTCCTAAATGTTTCATTCTGTAAGTTCGTAATGGGACTTGAACACTCTCAAGTGAGAGACTACACCATAACAAACACCTTGATACAATTGAACTAGAAGCCTTTGTATATTAATCAATTTTATTCTTTGTCGATGCGGATCAAACAACTTCATGTGGAACCTTGATACAATTGAGCTAGAAGCCTTTGTAGATATCCAATCTTTATTCTTCGTCGATGCGGATCAAACAACTCTCATGTGGAAGTTAATGTCCTAATACTAACCACTTCCGGGTCTTCCTTCTTCCGGGGGCGGACCTAGCTTGTTAATAGGGGTAGCCCCCGTCACCTCTTGACGCTCTGGCGATAGTGTAAATTTTGAAAAAATGACGTTTTTTTGATTTCGTTACCCATTTTTTTTAAAACATTATCCTGTAAGAATTTTCTAGATCCGCAATGCCTTCTTCAACACACGAATAGTCTTACACATATGTTTATGAACACACAAACACATGCATGCGAACAAGAGTGAGTATACATAAATAGATGTTAATATATGATACGTAATAAATTGGTTGAATACACTTCATTACACACACATGTATGCCATACTCTTTGGACCTAAAGACACTTACACCATACCTGCATTTAAGTGAAGGAGAAATTATGAATATGACTTAATTTCATTTGAACGAACATGTTTATACTTTATATACCTTTATTAAAAACTAATGTAAATTTACGTGTATATATATATATATATATATATGTATATATGTATATATAGTATATATTAATATTTAAATATGTTAGTCGATTTTTTTAATATACAAATTTTATTTTTCCGTATGGCTACATACTTGTCAAGTTACAACAAAACAGAAAGTAGACGGACAACATGATGCGCTGCCACCTATTTCTGAATTTCAAACCCTAATCTACCAAAGACAAAACCTTGTCTCCCTGAAGCTGAACAAATGATGTGGATGATCGTTGGACCCTAGTCCGAAATTGGATAGCTTCTTTATGGACATTTTATTATAAACCTTGGCTTTAATTATAAAATTATTTATCACTGATATATTTGCAGTTTTTCAAATGAAATAAACTCAATTTCATTGTGAGACCTACCAATCAAAGCGAGTAAAGTCTTAAAATTAACTAAAACATGGGCTTGATTAATCCGCTAACATTTATTATATATATTAAATTCTATAAGTACAAACTAATCATTAAAACTATTTTATAACAATAATAATAATAATAATAATAATTATTTTTGTAATAAAATAAATTAAAATGTGAAGATATATATTTGGTTGACTTTCTAACCACTTGTTATTTATTTTAGCATTATTTTCATGTGGATTCTTTTCTTACAAAATATTAACGCGGATTGTAAAATATGGGTTTATTGCAAACTTATAATTAGGTGTGTGCATGGGTCGATTGAGTTCGGTTTTTACTATTAATTATAACTATAACCATAATCATTAGATTCGGTTACGGTTAACCAAGTAAGATTTAGCTTTTGCATTTTTAATAACATAACCCAGACTACTTTTTTTGGTTAAACTAGATGTTGGATTCTTTTTAATAAGGTGACTCCGAACAAAAAAATTACGATCATAACACCTTAATTTTTCATCAAAATAATTGGTGTCTACATCAAGATTATTTTCTTAATACCATACTTTAATCTGAATAAAATCCTCTAATTATGTAAAACATAAATGCATTATATAGACTTAACATTATAAGTTCAGTTCCGTTTCGGTTATATCGATTAACCAACGTTTCATAATCGTAACCATAACCTATTGATCGGTTAAACAAAGTTTCATGACCGTAACCATAACCAATTGATCGGTTAAACAAAGTTTCATAACCATAACCATTAGTTATGTCGGTTAATAACGGTTCGGTTATGTCGGTTACGGTTCAGTTATCGGTTATGACAGTTAATTTACTCATAGCTATAACTAGACGAGTATTTTGACAAGAATCCTTAAATGAGGGACTTCGTTAATTCTTGAATAATACAGGGGGCTGTAGTTAGCGGGTCTTCCCTCATTTCTGTTAAACCGACGTCCTTCCCTTCAAAGAGAGAGATACATATAGTGTGTATATATATATATGCGTTGTATATATGTATATGTATGAGAGAGAGGAGAGAGAGAGAGAAGAAAGCAAAGGGATAAAGAAAGGTACAAACTAGAATAAGTCCAGGGCATTTCTTTATATATTTTCTCTCCATTTCCCTCTGTTCTTCAAAGCTAAAATTTCAAATTATTTTGTGTTATCGAATTCGGGTTCGTCTTCATGAGTTCAATCGAATGAAGCGTGTTCTTCGGTTTAAACGATAACAAGTAAGATTCACATCATGAAAGAAACACTTATTATGAAGAACAAAGGAGATCAAAAAGCTTTCACGAAATGTTATATCACAAAAATGGACACTTTTCTTATGTATTAGCAGTTTTTGTGCTGGATTACTCTTCACCAACAGGTATAGATACATGATCCTGATTGTTTTTTTTTACAAACTTTTGAGTTTGATCATATAGTTTTCTTAGTTTTGGAAATTTCTTGTTTGTTAAAAGATGCATATACAAGAAATTTCTTGTTTGTTCAAAAAGAGCTGGCGGCATAGCTTGTTGCCTGTCTACCTTCTGTTTTGATGTAACTGATAGTTAGATTTTTTCCATCTAATGTAAACGGATGAGTTTCCTATAAAAAGGTTGCGCTGCGATTTACCTAATCTGGTATCGGTGACGGATGCCTGAAAAAAAAATTAATTTCATGAACTTTCGTTATTTGGTTATATTTTATGATATATTTTTTTTTACATGAACTCCATTCTTCTTACAAGTTTTTTTACGGTACATGATTCACGGTCCCGTGAGTTTTTCGATAATAGATTCTCATTTCATTTTTTGATTATTTTTTATGATATATTCTTTACATGAACTCCATTCTTTTTACCAAGTTTTTTTTTCATGGACTTTACATTATTCACGTTCTATGAGTTTTCCGGTAACAGATTCTCATGGTAATTAGAAAAAAAATAGAAAAAATAAATTCATGGACTTTCCTTATATAGTTGGTTTTTTTATTATGATATATTCTTTACATGAGCTCCATACTTTGTAACAAATTTGCAGATCTAATTTATGATGTCTTGTACCGTTGCTTGTGAAGATATATTTTATGATGGGAAAATCTCAGAAATAGGCATGACCCGATCAACAAAGCAAGATTAGCCAATGCTAGCGTCTTGTTGAGACGCCACCTTTTTTCCATAGCGTCTCAAGATCTGACCAATGGCATGGCGCCACGTGTCCGACACCTGTGGCGTATCAGGAACATTGAAGAGTCTCAGCTGAGATGCTTCCACTCGGCTTGAGACGCTTCCGACGGCTTCCTCCCCAATCCTAGCCGGCTGGCTTGGCTTCCACTCGGCTTGAGACGCTTGGACTTTAATTTAGGTGGCTTGGACTGACTTTAAGACGGTTCCCGCTTCCCAATGGTCGTAATCTTACTGAGACTCTTCAATGTTCCTGAGACGCGTCTCAGAAAGATTACGACCATTGGGAAGCGGGAACCGTCTTAAAGTCAGTTCAAGCCACCTAAATTAAAGTCCCAAACGTCTCAAGATTTGTGGAGCCAAGCTAACGTGAGAAGCTTCAGCCAAGCCAGCCGGCTAGGATTGGGGAGGAAGCCGTCGGAAGCGTCTCAAGCCGAGTGGAAGTGTCTCAGCCGAGACTCTTCAATGTTCCTGGGACGCCACAGGTTGGTCGGACACGTGGCGCCATGCCATTGGTCAGATCTTGAGACGCTATGGAAGAAAGGTGGCGTCTCAACAAGACGCTAGCATTGGCAAATCTTGATTTGTTGACCGGGTCGTGGCTATTTATGAGATTTTCCCTTTTATGATTGGTTTCTGGAATATGATAATCATATGTACTTGGTTCTAAGCATTAATATCTTTTTAGGAAATAAATATAAAAAAAACAAATGGGCAGTTGGTATGCTCATAATTGTTTTTCTGGTAGTTCTACCTAAAATAAATCCTAGTATTTTACAATTTACAAAATATGTTGGATTATTTATAAGTTTCAAGAAAGTGGTTTGTTACAGAATGTGGCCAGTTTCTGACTCCAAACTTATTACAAGACCAGCTTCTCTAGAATCTGAAGGCCTAAAGTTGGTATCAGAAGGTTGTGATTTAAGAAAGGTATGTTTTTTTTTTTTTTTTTTTTTTTGTATTCATGGTTTATTTTTATAAACTTGATCGTGTTCGGTTAATATAGTTACACATGAAGAATGTCAAACGCGATCCGAAACAGATATTTGGGGAAGTATCCAAGACTCATCAGGCTATACAGTGAGTTTTAGCTGCTTCTATATCAAGTTTTTTAGATTGATTATTTAACAATTTATCTGTTTATTGCTGCTGCTCAAAAATAATAATATGTTTACTATTATTTTTTCAAAGAATATTAGATATGAACTTTTTGAGCATTTTTTCTGTGAAGTTTATTTGTTTGTATATAATTTTATTTAATTTATTTATAGGACATTAGACAAAACAATATCAAGCTTAGAGATGGAATTAGCTGCAGCTAGGTCCATCCAAGAATCGATTGCGAACGGATCTCCCATATCAGGAGAAGATACAACGACATCGTCTGAAAAGAGAAAGTATTTGATGGTCGTTGGAATTAACACTGCTTTCAGTAGTCGTAAAAGAAGAGATTCAGTACGCGCTACTTGGATGCCTCAAGGTTTTGTGAGAACACGCAGTCTGTTAGGTTTATGTTTTATCTCTAACGAGTAGAAAAAAAAAATTGCTCAAATGAAAAATGGTCCAAATTCATCCAAATTTTGTAATTGTAAATGTAACGTTTATAATTAGTATTATTTTTATACCCATGTTTGACACACCATCTATTTAAAGTTAAATTATTTGAGACCAAAATGAAAAGGCTGACCCATAACAAAGTGTCTTCATTCTTTAACTTTATTGTCTTTCACTTGAATTATATAGGGGAAAAAAGGAAAAAATTAGAGGATGAGAAGGGCATTATAATGCGTTTTGTTATCGGCCACAGGTGTGTTTTTCTTATCACTTCTTTAACATTTATATTTTAAATTTTTTATCAAGTTTTATATTCTTACAAGATTAAAATGTTTTTTTTTTTGGTATTTTAACTAGATTAAAATGATATTTAGGTTATAGCAATAATGGAAAAAGTGAAGTTACTTCAAATACATCAATATCAAGTGAACTTTTGCTCAAATAAAGCATATGATAACATAAACTTTTCAGGATTTCATGTGACCACACTTTTATGTTGTTAATCATTTGGGCTTCCACCTTTAAAGTTCATTCGATCTTTATATTCTTAATTAAAGTTACCATGTTTTGTCTCTAGGACTATGTTTGGGCTTAGAGATCTAAAACAATTATTTTTCTTTTATGAGTTGAGTTATGTTAAAGAGGAGATTTTGCCTAAAATGTATAAAATGAAAATTAACATATGGCGTTTTAAATTTTTTTAGAAATGGTTGTATCGTTTCTATTTCTAAACCACGATGTTTTGTTATCTTTTTTTTTCACATGGTATTATTATTTAACACCATATCTAAAAAAAATTTAAAACATCATGTCTAAATTTTAAAATACCATATCTTAAATTCCTTTTTACACTTCTAAATTTTAAAGTCACCTTTTTTTTTCCTAATTATTTAATGGTTTTCACTTGAAACCCCATGTGTGTGTGAGATTAGGAACAAATAAAAAGTATACAATATTACAAGAGTACTAGTGGCAGTAATGTAACACTTTTATAACATTGATGAACCCCATATTTTTTATAGAAGTTGGACACTCAATGAATAAAAAGTGGTACATTGAATACCATTTTATACTATTCTCATAGTTTACTATTTGAAACTTGTTTTGTATTGAATGCTCCCTATATAAGCCATCGTATAAAAGACTCATTATATAAGAATCATGAACTGAATTATTTCAAAATTTTATGATTGTTTTCGATAGTGCCACGGTAGGGGGCATACTAGACCGCGCTATCGAAGCAGAAGACAGAAAGCATGGCGATTTCTTGAGACTGGTACGCCTTTTTTTTCCCTCCTTTTCTTTTATGATTTTTATAATTTGCTATGTTTATTTGAAATTTTGATAATTAACTGTTGATGACACGAATACAACCAGGACCATGTCGAGGGATACCTAGAATTGTCCGCAAAGACAAAAACATATTTTGCAACTGCTGTTAATATGTGGGATGCAGAATTTTACATCAAGGTTGATGATGATGTCCATGTAAACATAGGTAATATTGACCTTCCATAATCAAAGTCAACTTTTGACTTTAAAAATTTAAAACCAAAATTAAAAAGGTCAATGATCATGGTTTGACTTTATAACATGTTTTTGTATCTTGATTGCAGCCACACTAGGTCATACATTAGTTAGACATAGGAAGAAGAAAAGGGTGTATATTGGATGCATGAAGTCTGGCCCGGTACTCGCACAAAAGTAAGCAAAAATACCAATCTATAAATTGTTGAAATTAAATAAAAATGTTGCATTTTTAATTAATTGGTGTTGGAACAGAGGAGTAAGGTACCACGAACCCGAATATTGGAAATTTGGTGAGAATGGAAACAAGTATTTTCGGCATGCCACTGGACAATTATATGCAATTTCAAAAGATTTGGCTACTTATATCTCATTAAACCAGTTAAGTCTCGCTTATAGTAATTATATTTATTCATTATGATGGTTTTTCTAAAATTGTGTTTAAACATTATTTCAGACACGTATTGCATAAGTACGCAAATGAGGACGTTTCTTTAGGATCTTGGTTTATTGGGCTTGACGTTGAGCATATTGACGATCGAAGATTATGTTGTGGGACCCCGCCCGGTAATGCTTCAAATTTTCTAGTAAATACACAAACATATGATTAGAGTTGGGTAATGGGTTCATGACTTCATGTTAAAATGAGAAAGTTTGGTGTGGGCCAAAATATGATTAGAGTGTTATCATTTTCATACACAAGTTCATAAAAATGACTATTTAATTAATATTTTTATTAGTGTATCAAAACACAAAATCAATATTAATAAAGCAATATTAAACACTAACACTTTCTGATTTTGGCTATCCATATTATGTCTTTTGTAGATTGTGAGTGGAAAGCACAGGCTGGAAACATATGTGTAGCATCATTTGACTGGACTTGTAGTGGGATTTGTCGATCCGTTGACAGGATTAAGGAAGTCCATAGACGATGTGGCGAGGGCGAAAACGCTGTTTGGTCAGCCACATTTTGAGATTACCGACTTGTTGCGTTTTCTTTCTAAATATGGAAAGACTTTAAGATCAAGAAATTGAAAGCCAAAGCCAAGGTTTGTAAAGAATATGTATATTTTAACACCATTGGAGTGAAGAGGCCAATTGAAGAGATGCCCTGCTATGCAAGATTTCTTCAAAAATATTACAATTAGAGGAATGCAAGCAAAGCAAGAGGCTCTTGCTCTTTGCACATTTGTTTCTTTCTATTTTTGGTAATAATAGTTCACTTGGGCAGTTTTAAGATGATACAAGTTCAAGTTGTAAGTGACAGTGGATTTTGGTTTTATAAGATATATTAAAAATAAATTTTGAAATTTAAAATTATTTTCTTTATGTTACATAATACCTAAAAAATGACCCTACTTCATATCATAAACCGGCTAGCTCATTCTTTTTGGGAGCCTAAAACGGATAATAAAATCAGGCCATTTCCTAAAAATACTAATTTTTGGTTAGAATCGAAACACATGGAAATAGGATGACATAGTTTTTGTATACGATTTGTAAAAAGGCACAAAATCATAGAATTCCAACAAAAAATTCTAAAGATTAAGAGCCTAAGAACTATGACTAAAGAGTAAGAATTGAATGTGAATCAAACATATTTAAATCCTAAAAAGTTGATGTCCCTTAATTTGGGGACCCTAAGCTTCAACTTATCATTCTTTTTACAGTCGAGTCGCCCCTGATAACCCACCAACGTTTATTTCAATAGTTATAAATGTCGTTAACCATTAATATTTGTTTGTCCATATGTTTTTGTTAGTTTGTGGGTCCAAGTTGTAATAGATATGTCAACCGAATGGCTTTTAGCTTATAGACATCAATATATGTATATAATGATATGTCAACCAAATGGCTTTTAGCTTATAGGCATCAATCTATGTATATAATGATATGTCAACCAAATGGCTTTTAGCTTATAGGCATCAATCTATGTATATAATGATATGTCAACCAAATGGCTTTTAGCTTATAGGCATCAATGTATGTATATAATGATATGTCAACCAAATGGCTTTTAGCTTATAGGCATCAATGTATGTATATAATGATATGTCAACCAAATGGCTTTTAGCTTATAGGCATCAATATATGTATATAATGATATGTCAACCAAATGGCTTTTAGCTTATAGGCATCAATATGTATATAATGATATGTCACCAAATGGCTTTTTAGCTTATAGGCACGTTAACCATAATATTTGTTGTCCAATGTTTTTGTTAGTTTGTGGTTCAAGTTGTAATAGATATGTCAACCGAATGGCTTTTAGCTTATAGGCATCAATCTATGTATATAATGATATGTCAACCAAATGGCTTTTAGCTTATAGGCATCAATTATGTATATAATGATATGTCAACCAAATGGCTTTTAGCTTATAGGCATCAATGCATGTATATAATGATATGTCAACCAAATGGCTTTTAGCTTATAGGCATCAATGCATGTATATAATGATATGTCAACCAAATGGCTTTTAGCTTATAGCATCAATATATGTATATATAATGATATGTCAACCAAATGGCTTTTAGCTTATAGGCATCAATATATGTATATAATGATATGTCAACCAAATGGCTTTTCGCTTATAGGCATCAATCTATGTATATAATGATATGTCAACCAAATGGCTTTTAGCTTATAGACATCAATGTATGTATATAATGATATGTCAACCAAATGGCTTTTAGCTTATAGGCATCAATGCATGTATATAATGATATGTCAACCAAATGGCTTTTAGCTTATAGGCATCTATGTATGTATATAATGATATGTAAACCAAATGGCTTTTAGCTTATAGGCATTAATGTATATATATTGATGTTCCTCTCTAACACTTCAGGTTTTTAGTTTCTTAGTATAGATAGATGTATAGACTTAAGAGTAAGATTAGAGAATGTGTGAGTTAGGTGTTTAAAAAAAAAAATCATATAAACATAGTTTAAAAGACTGGTCAAGATAATAATAATAATAATAATAATAATAATAATAATAATAAATAATAATAATAATAATAATAATAATAATAATAATAAACAACGTTTCGAAATTGGAACATCAAATTGAAATTAACCTTTTATTATTTTATTATATATGTTTTGAGGACTAAGGTCAATTTTATATGGCTTGTATGGAGAGGTGACCTACAACTACAAGGACCAGGGACCTTAAATGATGTCTTGTGATTCTTGTGGTGTTGTGGGTGCCTTATGACTTTGTTGGCTCAACTACAATTTAATAATGTGGACCATTCATATTATAAAAAAAAATAGGTGTGAAAATTATAAAGTGAAATGAGAAAGAAATCTATTAACATTAGTGTCTAAATTTGATAATATTTTTATCTTTAAGATTAGGTTATGGGTTCGATTCTCACAAGGGAATTTTTCTCAGATTTATTGGTTTTTTTTCTGAATTTGTGAATAGACATTATTGACTAACAGAGATGGATATGATCGGATGGTTCCGCTGATTGCACGTGAACCAAATTTGCCGTTAAAAAAAGGATACACAAACCTAGTACACTTTCTATTTAAAAATTTCCATTCTTTTATAAAATTTTATGCACTGGACAATTTTCGGCCGTATTTCACAATATTTATGGTCACTCAAGAAAAATATACGAAGATAAAAAGTAAGATGGCTATCATAGTTTTGAAGGAAATCTGCCAATTAATTCATGAAAACTAATTATTCCAAATTTGTTCACTTTACTATATAATATAAAAACGTATTAATGGTTGTTTTTGTTCATAATTTGGGAATGGAAAAATCTAATTCATGGACCAAAAGAAGATGAATTTGGTGGCCAACAATTGCCTGTGACATGTGACCTAAACTCATACCCACCAAATGTTAGTTGATGATAATTAAAACAAAGATTTATACCCGCAATAAACGATTTAGTATCGTGCGGTTTAGTGTTCCCACCAAGGCTTTTTTTTCTGAAAGGTTACTTATTCCAAAAAAAAATAAAAAATAAAAAAAAATGTCGCATGCAAAAATTACATCAGCATAAACAAAATTACATCAGCTGTAACTACCGACTCGATAATTTTTTTGTTCGTTTTTTTACAGATGTGTTTATGATATTTTCATTTATGTTTGTGCAAAAAATGGTGGTCTAACTCGCGTGGGAAGTAGGAGTTTTAATGGTTCTCACAACTCGTGGTGGTTTTTAACTGAACCGAATAAATTGTTGAGGCGTGTTTAATTTTTATCTATGATTTGATAAAAGTTTTATTTGAACGAGTCAAATATAGTTGACATTTTTGATTCCTTACCTAACGAACCAAACCGATACTGTTTGAATAATATAAGTACGGTCCCGTATAACATTGGTTTATTTTTTTTATAATTTATTCTTTTCGTATTTTAGTACTAATATGATATAACTTTTTAAAAATTCCGAATATAACGTTTCGATTCGATAACAGTTCTAGATTTTTTATTATTTATCGTAACGAAGTGAACAAATCCCGACCAAGCAACATCGTTATCAGTATCGTATTCGGTTTTATGGTTTTCCCTATGTGGCAGTCTTGAATACATAGTAGTATATGCAATAGAATACTATACATAATAGAATACTATACATAGTAGTATATGCAATAGAATACTATACATAGTAGTATATGCAATAGAATACTTTTTGGTATTGTAAGTTTTATCTAGTTTTGGTACCATATAGATATCATGGCGAACAGAACTAACACCGACCAAACAACATCAAAAGTGATATTGATATTCTTTTTTATAGTTTTTATTAATGTAAAGTACGTGTCGATTGATATACCCGAGTATCGGTATTGTACAGGTATAATGAAACAAACTTATTAGAATTGTAATTATATATAATAAAAGTGTACTTGTTCGATGACAGATGAAATTGAATTCATGCATTTCATTCATTTAAAATAAAACATCTCATGTGCACTTTTAAAACAAACAAAAGTTGGTAAAAAAAAAAGATCAAAACATTACTATCATATATGTAAAAATTAGTAAAAAATCAAAACCATATTTATTTCATATTTAATAGTCCTTTTAGGTCCAATAACGAACGGCCTGATCATGAATGGGGTATTGTGGGCTTAGCCACTAAGCGTAGGCCCAAGTCTTGTTCTGGTTCAATAGCCCATGTAGACTCAAAAGTCGAAACTAGTGGGATTAAAGACAGTTATGATAGGTACATATGTTACTTATTGGCTTCTACTAAAGTTTGTGTTTCTAAGCACATATCTAGTAATTGTTTAGCTATAAATAGTGATATTATATACCTGTTATGATATGAGTTTTGTAGAATGATAGCTCTCTCCTTCCTGACCTCCAATCAATATTTTTTTCTCAGTTATCTATATTCGCGTACTTGGCTTATAACCGCGAAAGTTGTTCTTTGTTCCTCAAATCTTTGAAGTTGTAAAGCTTGGTGCTTGGCCATCTAATCTTTGATCCAAACATTTGACAATCCAAACATGTATAATTTTTGTAGTTTTACCACTTTAACGATATTGAGATGGTTATGCTTGAAGTATAATAACTAATGCTTCTTAGACCACCCCTAACCGGATGCCATGTGGTCATTTGTTGCAAGGATGTTACTTCGCACCAGTTTGCATTTGTCGACTGATGTTGGGTTTGACCGTCCCAAGTACGCTCAGACCATCTTTAACGCGGGATCCATTTGTGGACTAACATTTGCGAATGCACTATTTGTGGAACCAACAGTAACATATTTTGCATCTGAATCAAAAAGAACTTCGAAACAATTATACATCTAATCAACTTGCTTTAACCAGATATAGTTTCCTAACTACTTTTATTATGTGATGAACCTTACCTGATCCGAATCATCAAACATTAAAAAAGTAAACCCTTTGAAAAAAAATTCTTGGATCCGCCAGTGCCTTACCACTCTAACTCCGTGAAAGGTTATAAGAAAAATAATAAGGTGCTCATTGGGATTGTATTTATAACCTTAAGGTTAAACTCCAAAGCTAACCGGAATGGCCAATCATAAAACAAACATTTAACAAATTATTTGAAGAATAAAAGATTTAAAACAGTCATGCTCTACTAGATTCAAATCTCGGTACGAAATTTACTTAACTAGTAGAGATTGTAACAGTCGTGAAATTTCAAGCTTTTAATCGTCAAGCATTTTCGTACTTAACGACTCAACTCATAAATACGTGTGTATTTATTATTCAACGTGCTAGCAAGATGGTTATGCAAAAACTTTTAATTATAACTTAGCATTAAATTACCGGAACGAGCGTTGGTGACCAACCGGTAAAATTTAGAAGTCCATGATTTGGTCAACATAATCGATATAGCATCAAATATTATAACGTAAGTGAAAAATAATATTAAAACATATATAAATCATAGTTGGAGGTTTTTGTCTTACGTCGTTCGGAAATTACATGTATTTGACCATTTCTGGGTCCCGAACAGAAAAACTTTCTAAATGAAAGTTGTAAAACACATTCTAAATTAGTAGACTGGAAATTTTTATAATTTTACTTCGTCGTTTATTATTGTTTAAAACATAAAACAAAAAGAAAACAGAAAGCTGTTAACATTTATACTTTCTAAAAACTAAACGACTTACCATTAACCAAAGGTTCTTGTAGCCAATATCATCTACAAACATCATCATAACATATTTAAAACCCTAATAAACCATCCTTAAATTATTAGGGTTTACTTGTAATCATTGCGAACACACAATCTCAGCATCAATCATCAAGGTGAGATCATAGCCCTCTTTTCTATTTTCAACCTTTTGGGGGTGGAGCATGTAGTCAATAAAATCATTCTTTTTATGCAATTCAAATTGCTAAACAATTATTTCATGATGATACATGTTATTTAGAGCAAGCGTCTATGATAATTGCTAACCTATGCACAATTATTAACTTATTCAAGCCAACGGTAGTACATTATAACGCTACATGAATGACAAACCCACCCATCGTGATTAGGGTGCTCGAAACCGTAATCATTTGTCAGGTTGTTTGATTGTGTACATCATGTGTTTGTTATATAATATGTAATTATCAATGATATACTTGTTGGATTGTATAAACATAGTTTACCACACTTTACTATTGAAAACCTATGTTTCTCATCAACTGTTTTTAGTTGACAGATTTTCTACATGTCTCAGGTAAACATGCTTAGAAATCAAGACATGCTCATATAGGATTGCCTAGCTATCAAAATAAACGAGATTTAGTTACTTCTTTCATTTATATGAATAAGTTGTTTTTATTTTTTTAGTTAAATTTTAAACAATGTAATTGGATTATGAGTATCAATAGTAATTTGCTTTATTCCCTTGGTCTCTTCCCAACATGAAGTCACCATTGTGGCTTCCGCACACAATGAGGGTGTGACATACTAATTCCATCCAATTTTAATAACATGTAAACAACAACAATAAAAAACGATTAAGCGGATTGAAAGCGCCATGAATCAGTATATGGGTATCTTTAACAACAATCCAAAAATGATAAATATCAGGGTAATTGAGTGCATAAAAAAACTTATTTTTTCAAGTGGATGTGCAAAGAATCGTCTCCAAATCAATGGAAAAAGAAAGCTTGAAGTCAATTGTATGTATGAGTATTAGGGTTTGGGATATACGGTTGAAAGAGATAAGAAGGCAATTAGGAATAGAAAACTTGTAAAAAACAACAATGAAAGAAACGACTACTTGCAGAAATTCAAACATTTCTGTTATGATTACTTACTGAATAGCTTGAATCCTTCATGAGCGTTCGTCTTCTCCCACACTTGCAACACAAAAGAATAAAATTTATTACAATGAGGAAAAATACAAATTAAATCAAATTCAAAGCTTGCAACTTTCTTTTTATAACGCATGATGCTGATGAATACAAATAAATCAAAACACATGGATAACATTTTTAGGGTTTAAGATCAAGGATTAAGAGTAAATTCATATAAAAAAACATACATGGAATCAATCATACCTTCAATCTATAAGAAACACCAACACTTTTTAACATTAGAAAAAGAAGCAAAGGATACCAGAATGGAGTTAGCATAAGAGGAAGAGGCCGACGAACTAAATTAAATTAGGGTTTAGGAGAGAGAATATTGCCATAATATATAGAATCACGTATTAGAAGAATCGTAAGAATTGTGTATTAGAAGCTTTGGGAGAGTGAATACTAACCATTCTTTGCTTTCCACGTATACAAATGAGTAAAAAAATCAATACGAGTAAATGTCATATTCCAAGATTACAGGGAACGCTCTTGTATGAATGACACATAAGCTGAAAATGCTTTACTATATTCATAGTTATAGAGAAGGTTTTAAAAATCATTTTATATTGGTCGGTTGAACCGGATGCCGGAAGCTTGGCTGACATGAATCATACCGTAAGCTGAAGGAACGGCAAAGAAGTTATACTGGTATCGGGCCAATGTTAAAATTTGGACTTTTTTGTCGTTGATAGTGAATTTCATCCTGGCAATTGTGAACTTGATGCATACAACACTCCAATGGATTAACTTGATAAGGATGACGTTGATAGTGAACTTTTCGATTATTTTTTGTTGATAAATTAACTTTTGGAATATTTTTTTTATTATGGAATAATGTGTTTTAGAATTAATTTTTTAAGTTGAAATTATATTTTAGGAATTTATAGTGTTAATTAGTTAACCCAATTGAACCGTCCAATACAGTCAGGTTCAATCATTTCTGAGCTTAAACTAGTATGATTTAAAAACCATACTAGGTATAGATACTACAGTACATAGCATGATATACCAAGAGTATGAGGGAACTAAAGTTTTTTTTTTGTTAGTTTTAAATAAATACAAGAACTGAACTTAACTCGCACATTCCTTGGTACAATATTCCATTTTTTTAATATATTTACGGGTTTAAATCTTTGTAAGTGGAAGGTAAAGCTGAAATTAAGATGTTAAAAATATTGGATGTTTAAAAAACCCATTTTTAATAAATTTATTAAGTATATTAATGAAACTTCTATTAATAATAATTTATTATCAATTGAAATACCATATAATCACAATAAGAGCATGGTAATTACATAAAAAAAGACAACAAATATTAGACTTATACACAATATTTAAGAGAGAAGGAAATTATAATGGAGGTCGTTGGTTTACATGATAAAATTAAAAAATATTAAAACTTAACTTTAACGAATTTCATACATTATTTTTGTTTGCCCAAATGAAGTTGATTAATTGAATCAGATTATACTATTTAAAATAGCCATGCTTGATTAATTTGTCAATTCACCAAACAAATTATAATATATACACACTAGAATGCCATTTGTTGAACTATTTTATAATTTACTGCTTGTTTATAAGTATATCTTTTACTTGTAAATATATGTAACATACATTTTTATTAAACTAGAAAGGTGTTCATGTAATATGACAGGGTATAGAGACTCTTGTAATTACGTATCATGTTAATTTGTTTAGATTAAAAAAAATACTATAACAATACCATACTCAAATTAAAGAAATAAAATGTTTGTTTTAAGATGTATTTTTTTCTTATAAAATATATATACATATGGAAAAGTTATGTATCTTTAAAAATGATGGAGAGAAGTTGATTTTAAAGTTAACAAGATGTTTTAAATGTTCTAATTACCTAAACTCTTAAAATTATATAATTTTTTTTGTCCTTTTTCATATGTATTATAATATATAAATATAGACTACATTCAAGAGAATTTTTCAAAATAAATTTAATAAGTTATGCTATTATTAAATTCAAAACCAATTATTTTATTTAGGGGAATTTTTTTTGCATAAACTTTACATCAAACGGAAATGTTTCAACACTCTTTCCACTATCGATTCAATCTTTAATGGAATTTTAAATTATACATGTAACCAAAAAACCATTTTTTCAGGAAATTTATTTGTCATTAGTAGATTAAATACACAAGTATTAGCAACCATAGTTTTCTTTGATATAAGTTTATATTTAAAAAGGAAAATTACTAGTTAGCCTATATTATCATTATCATAAAGCTCCACATGTATAAGAAATAACACAAGCGAGATACGTACTCTACTCAAAATAATATCTTTCATTAATAACGTCCTTTTTACATGAATTAATTAAATTAATACTTTTATTATGCTCAAAGAAGTAGAATTCATAAAAATAGTAAGAGCTAACCGAAAGTAGCAAAAAAATTAAAAAAAAAAATATAGATATATATACATATATATATATATATGTTTGACTATCACCATCGTCATTACTGCCAACACTGTTGCAGATCCCTTTGACAAATCTAGAAATCGAAATATAGAAAAGGATGGAATCATCACGGCGAGACGAACCATTTATCATTACGATAGGTGTCAAGCGGAAGTGCAGTGATGTATGCAGCTGAGACATCCTAACAGACCAGTAGACTTGAACCTTACATGACCCAATCAATTCGATCAGGGCACTCATCATCTCTTTTTATTGTTCAACTCTTTAACAACACCGAAAAACCATTGTTAAAAAAAGTTACCTTTTCACATAAGTTTACCACAAGAAGTGAACCAAAAGAGTTGTGGAAATTTAGAAGCAACATGCACGTGATATTGGCACGGCTCAATCAAAAAGCAACGTTCAATGCACCATTTGAACATTGAGTTCTTATTGAACCGAACCAACATCTCGTTCAACAGCTCCCCTCATAGAAGTCGCAAAGCGTGTATACATACATATTCTTCTCATATGTAGTCAAGTTATATAAAATGGCAAATAAATAAGAATGAGAGGGTGGTGGCCGGTAGCATTGAAGGAGTGGAATTAATGATCCCAACACCCAAAGGATGGAATTAAAAAGAAAAGAGCAAGAATCATGAAAAGATTTCACAGGGACAATTTTTTGGGACATTTATTAGGGGCCAGAGGATGTTTTCCACTTATTTTAACCAAGGTTAATTGTATCCTGCGCTTTTTATGGCTAAATAGTAGGTTGAAATCATTAAGGTATCTTGGAAAGATTTGTGTAAATTTGTTAATATGTAGTTTCCGTTGTTTGTTTGTTTTGTTTGGCCGTCTCAGTTTGAGATTTTGACGTGTTCGTAATGAAGTTTACTTTAAAAAAAGGTTAATTGTATCCTAATAAATATGGGTATGAGAATACTAGATAGTCTTATGGTCTAATGATATTGGTAATTATCTCTCATAAAAGTGATGTGAGTTCATATCCCTACAAGTGAAGATTGATTAGAAGGTATTTAGGAGTGAGTAGTTATTGTTAGAAAAAGGTATCGACGGCCGGTCACAATTTCAAATGAAGAATGAAATTGGAAAAACGCGTTTTTATGGACGAAACTGGAGAAATATATGAGAGATAGTTGACACTCGGTCATAATTTTATTATTATCACGATCCAATATTGTTATTTATTGTAGTTGGACCTTCTAAAAAGTTATTGCAACCCTTCACAAAAAATTCTAATTATGTACTACTCGTGTTAGTGGTTTAGTTTATGAAACAAGTAAATGCTTTAGTTTCTTTTATTTATCTAAACTAAAATCCCTAACAAAAAATGTTTGAACCGTTTTTATATTATACTCAGAAAAAAGACTTGCTCTTTTTTCAATTTTTATATTGACATTGTTTAGAAGAATGGCATTATCGTATCAAATTCGTTTGGGTGGTGGAGGCCACAGTGATGGCAGTGGAGACATAGGTCATGTTGGTGGAGGTGTGATGGCGGAGATGAAACTGGTGGTGGTGGTGGTGATGGTAGTGAGGATGCAATGGCAGTGGGTTCGGCAACGATAGCGAAGGACCGGTGGTGTTTATGGTGGTATATGAGGTGACAGTGGTGGTGTGGCAACGACAAGTAAATGGTAGGCGCAAACAATAATCAATTCAAAAATATTTCTCCTTTTTATTTAGTTCTTTCTTCAGGTTCTATGGGCTAAGGTTGGGTTGCACCCTTATGGACTTGTAGAAACTCAACTTAACCAAAAAAAAGTTTTAAAGTTTTATGGTGGAAGGTAAAGTTAAATATGATATAGAAAAGTGGTAAACTACTCTAATTTTTCCTCTGAAATTTTATAACAAAACTAAACAAAAGTGTTTAACCTAAGGTTTTTTAAGAAGTTATTAAAGACATTAATTGGGCAAATGCCATGAGTGAGGAAATAGAGGCCCTAAGTATAAATAACACCTAGGTTTTGGTTAAGTTACCCGAAGGTAGACAACCTATCGAGTGCAAATGGATATACAAAATAAAATACAAATCCTCTGGAGAAATAGAAAGATATAAGTCCAGATTATTAGCCAAAGGTCATAGTAAAAAAAAGGTATTGACTTTGATGAAACCTTTTCACTGTTGTACAAATGGTAACTATTAAACATGTCAATTGTTTGGCGATTTATAGTAACTTCGTTGGACATTAATAATTGATGTCTTTATGGTAATTTGCAAGAGGATGTATTTATGAGTCTACTGGGAGGTTATTTTTTTGATAGTGAAACAAAAGTTTGCAAACTAAATAAGTCTTTATATGACTTGAAACAAGTACAAGTACCTAGAATGTGGAATTAAAAATTGGTATGTGTTCCATCTAATCTTGGTTTTTGTCAAAGTAATAGTGACTACTCATTGTTTGTTAAGTTAACATCTTCTGTGATTTTTTGCTCTTCCTAGTTTATGTTGATGATAATGTTATCACCAGTAAAAATATAAGATGATATTGAGAAGATAAAAACATTATTTTAAACCAAGTTTATGATTAAAGATCTATGTGATCTAAACTACTTTCTTGGCATTGAAATAACTAAAACCGATTCAGATATTTGTTTGTGTAAGTATTGCATTGATTTGTTAATTGAGTTTAGATTTTGTGGGTCTAAACATGTTAATATCCCTATTGAACAGAGTTGTCTTGTTACAACTACTCGTAATTCTAATAAGACCTTCTTAACTGATATAACTGGTTATAAAAAATTGATAGAAAAACCCATTTATTTATCTTATACTATTCATTTCTAATTCAATTTATACATAAACCCTACCCACTCTCATTTGCAAATTGCTTTGTGTCTGCTACGTTATCTAAAAAGGCTCCTAGTAAGAGTATTCTTAGGCTTAAAACATGTTTGATGTGTTTCTTGTTTGAATTAGGGGAAGGGGGGTTAAAAATATTAATTCGAATACATTTCACCTTATTTAGTTTCTTTTTTGTTATATTTTTTTAGGTTTTATTGGCTCCTCTTTCGTTCTCTCTACGCATACACACCTTGCTACAACTTGTCGCTCTCCCGCTCCTTTTCTTTATGATGCGATGATTTGCTCGGTGATCGAATATATTTTCGAGGCGATCCTTTGTTGTTAATATTCAATTCGACAGAAAAGCAATCATCTATTCTCAGCTTGATCTTGGGTATTGTTTTATTAAATTGTTTAATCATTCAATTTGTCTTCTACATCTTATTAGTCTTGTAATTCTATCTTTTATAGATAAAATTGTTTATTTTCTTGATAAGTTCTATAAATTAAGTTTTGACTCGTTGTATAATTTTAGTAGACTTAAATTGATTTGTTGACTCAAATGAACCAATTTGTAATTTTTTTATTTAAACCAAAGAATGGGCATGATTGCAACCTGTTATTTGTTTAATTAGAACTAAAAAAACTCAAATATAAATAAATGGTCATTTAAAGAAGTAATAAATGAATTACATACTGTGACAATTGATGGGTACATGTCATGGCTAATAATAATAATAATAAAGATAGCTAAGGATCCCTAAACACTATAACACACATGAAACTTCTTGTCATCCTTCTAACAGTATAAAATATCTTAAAACAATTATTGTGTGTAATTGCTTTCACTAGATAAGCCATTAAGCTTCTAAATCTTTGGTATTTAAATACAAACTAGTATTAAGCCCATCCGTGTTGCGGTGGGACGTAAAACCATAACAAATAGCACCAATGCCACAACACCGCCAACGACCATCAATATTGAAGTTGAGACGTGTTAACGCAGAGAAATTAGACCGAAACATAGAAAATAATAACTAAGTCGATTAGGACCCGTGCGTCGCGATGAACCTATCAAACGGGAAAAAACAGACAACGACAAAAACGTTGAACCACACTAGCACGTTACGTAATGTTAAGTCGCAAAATTTAGAATGAAGCATAAAACAAAACAAAACGTAAAAAACGTTCAACCACACACAAACGTTGCGCGGTGTTAACTTGCAAAATTTAGAACAAAACGTAAAACAAACATTTTGCGAAATGTGAGAAGTGTAGGGTATCAAAGTTGAAAGTAAAAAAGTTGAGAGGTTAAATTGACAAAGATATAAAGCTTTTGGATTAAAAGTAAAAAACCAAAATAGTTTTGGGTTAAAAGTGTAATTATATCATTTTTTTTAAAAACCTTCCTAAACATAGATTACAACTTCTCTATGCATCACAGTGTTGTTAATTTATGGGTAAATATATATTATATATTAGTATTATTGCTGAATAACGACTTGTGTTTTACTAATTACATAAAAACCAGAAGACTCAAGTGCTTAAAAGTATATAACTTTTTGGAAGAAATATACTCTTGAATGAATTTTAAAACATAAAAACAAGAGAAATGATTTATGTACATAAATAATTATTTCATACATATCAAATACAATACAAATATAGAGTAAAGATTGTGTAAAAGTATATTATCGTACAAAATGTACGAATGACATGGAAAAATAAAAAAAACATGGTGACATTTTCGTAATTATTTTAGTCGTAATTACTCTACAAGATCAAAATTACCTTGCAAAAGATCATTTGTAGAGTAATTATGATACTTTAAAATTACCCTATAAGATTAAAATTATCCTACAAGATCATTTGTAGAGTAATTTTGATAATTACCCTACGAGTAAAATAATTACGAAAATGGCACCACGTTTTGGGTTACTTTTAAACTATATTCGTACTATAAAATACTTTGTATTTAATCTTTTGTCTACAAATATAACAGTCTCGGTAGCGGGCACATTATCAGTGATGGAAAACTTCTAGCAAGTGTCTCATTTGAATTTTCACATTAATGTTAGTTTATCTTTGACAACTTAAACGGTCAAACTAAAAGAAACTAATGCTTTTTCTATTATGAGTTGAACACTCATTTGGAAAAAGAAAAAAAAAACGTTTGTGTTTGGCACTTGGGCTATCTGTTCATGGAAGAATATATGAAACCCGAATAGTCCAGAACGTATGATGGGCCGATATACATTAAGTGGGCTACAAGTTCTGTAAACATCGCTCAAAAAGATGTTAAGGTAGCCCGGCAGTCGGCCCAGCTACATTTTTGTGTTAGTGGAAAATGCGATCATCAGATTCCATCACCCATTGCACTATCGCACCCATAGTTGTAGAAATCGCTAGTCAATAATCGACCGGTGCGGGTGAGGACTAACGATTGATCGGGATTAACTGGGGATTAATCGACAATTACTTGAAATTAATCGGCGCCTAGTTGAGATTTTTACAACTATGATCACAACAAATCACTATTTGACACCTCATTCCATTAAATTCGCTCGTCACATTTGCAATGGGCATCACATTCCATCACTAAACTATATTTTTTTAAATGAAATATAAAATTAAATAAACTAATACAAAAACAACTGTTTTATAAAATAAATATAAATGTTTTTATAATATATATATATATATATATATATATATATATATATATATATATATAAAGGTTATCTTGAGAACGCTAAATATTGCGAGAACCGTGAGAACTAATGAAAAAACCAATCAAAACCAATTTTTCTAATACAAACATCATTGTAATTAAAATACAACATAAAAAAAAGAATTTACAACCTTAAATTATTCATATCTCCTCTCAAAATCACTCTTATTAGATTTTCTATACATGTGTAAATATAACAAATTTACGCATGTGTAAATGACAAACTTACACATGTGTAAAAAAAATTGTCTACGAATAACATTGTAATTGAATAATAATGATAAGTGTAAAAAAAATTTGAATTTGAATTGTTTTTGACCAAGTTCTCGTGGTTTTTTCATTTGTTCTCACGGTTCTCACAATATTTAGCGTTCTCATTTAAACCTTCCCATATATATATATATATATATATATATATATATAATATATATATATATATATATATATACATATATATATATATAGGGTAGGGTTATATAGAAAACCCTAAAAATTTGAGAAAACCCAACCTCCCGACATTTTTTTTGAAAAAAATAACACATGTAATATACATGTTTTTAAGAGTTTTGGGTCAAAAAAACAAAAAAACGCGAAGGAATATTTAAAAAAAATAAACAAGTTTCAGCATTTTTTGTCTAACACATGTTGGTCACAAAAGTTGCTGAAAATTGTTTATTTTTTTTTAAAATAATCCTTTTGCGCTTTTTTGTTTTTTTTACCCAAAACTCTTAATTTTTGAAAAAATGTCGAGAGGTTGGGTTTTCTAGGTTTTCTCAAATTTTTAGGGTTTTCTATCTAAACTTATCCTATATATATATATATATATATAAAAACTATTTTTATAAAATAAATATATTTATAAAATAAAAATAAATAATTTTACAAATTTGAGGAGTTATTTTGTAAAACAAGAGGGGTTATTTTAAAACTTGAGGGATTATTTTATAAAATAATCATCTTCTTCACAACCACCATTGTAAACCTGCAAATCGATCCACCATTGTTGCCAAAATTCAAACCTTCAAAAAACTTATTTTGTTTGTGGTTTACAAAAGATCAAACAAACTAATATTCAAACAACTATCATGTCAGGAAACACATCACTGGAATGAACACATCACGCATGATACACCCCTTGGCGACGGTGTATCAAGGTATCACGACCATGATATGGGTGAATCATGGCACCACCCCGTCCACACTTAGGTAAAAAAAAGGAAAAACAAGTGGTATACCCTATACGTCCTCATATGGTTTGTGAAAAAACTTAAAGGGATATTGGATTTAAATAACCCCAACTTTTACCCGTTGGCCGATAAAACTCCAACTTTCGATTTGTACACCAGCACTCCCAACTTTCAACTTATTGGCCGATAACACTCCCTAACTAACTGAACCCTAACCCAGTTATGGGTTGTTATGTTAGTGATTAGACAATGAATTGACCTTTGGTGATCCATTTGTAATATCCATCATTGATATGACAATCAAGTCTTTATCCACGTTCGATTTTCCCAGATAAGTCTGTCTCTTATTCATATAATTACACTAAAATTCATTATCTTTTCTCTCAGTTTTTTAATTAAATAATACGTTTTTATACCTTTATCTTTATTTTTTCTTTTATTCTACATTCACAATCATTTTCAAAAAAATATTAAAAAATTAATATGGGGTCAAAAAGGTTCTCTTAAATACAAATAAACAGTAACGTTTTCTTTCTCCTATACTCACAACCACTTTTTATAACATGCGAAACCACTTACAAATACATGCAGAAAGAGATGTGAATGCTCTAATATCACTGACCGTTCATGTATTCACCAACGAATAAGCAACGAATCTATCCGTCAATTAAAGTGCTCTAGCTCGTGGTGTTATAATTTTATGCTATATCAATTTTAGTTTTGATTTCATAACAAATAAGATATACAACATGAGCTTGCCATAGACCGTTATCGAAAATTTCATAACCAAAAAGATATACAACACGACCACTATCAAAGAAATGTTGAAATCAATCAAAGATTGTGAAAATGGGTTTGTGGCGGGGCAAGCGGTAATGAAAGCAGAGTCAAAGAAGGTGGAAAAGCATGCGAAAGCTTGTGAGGATACTCAGCATGCCTTTGTGCCCTGGCGTTTAACACGTCCGGCTCCTTGGCGCCTGAGGCGGTTCGGTTCTTGACTAGAGTTCAGCGTGTGGTCCACAACAACTTTACGACCCCTCAGGGGCGAGACTTTGTTTTTAAGTAGATTAGGGTTCTCCATTCAGAAGGTGATGACGACGCAGTTTGTTGCTCGTCTACCTGTTATTCTTATGTAATTTGCCTTGTTGATTGGAATGAAAAATTAATATCATCAAAGGTTACAAAAGATGGATTTTATAATATAGTTGGTTATCATGATTAGGGTCAGATTAGATCACTGGCAAACAATTATTTTGTTAAGGTTTTGAAGTTAATAAATAACTAAACACATTATGTAAATATAAAACTGTATTATTATAATAACACACACCTTTTAAAAATCTATTTGGTAGGTTCTGCGTATATACATATATATTTTTAACTTTTTTATACACTTTTAATGTTATTATCGTTATTGACATAAAATTTTAGATCCTTTTTCTGTGGTCGGTCAGTGACAGATCTGAAAAACTTAAGAGTATCCCAAAAAACTTTTTTGACCTATGGTACGATAGATAAACATAAAAGATTTCCTTTTTTACTAATTTTGCTTTTCGCTGAAAAAAGTTGAGATATAGCCCATCGGTCTTCTTTCCTTTATGAAAACCTATGTTAACATTTTTATTGGTTTTGGTTAAGTTTTGTCTCTAAATGATTTAGATGTATAAAGGCGGAATATTAAAATTAATTTTTTTTAACGACAATTTTGAATCACTGATGGATTATTGGAGTATCATCGTGTCACCAGCAGAATCACCCGATCATATCCATCTCCACTAGATAATAATGTTTATACACCAATTCAGAAAGAAACCAAGAGGTCTAATCATGATCGAAAGTATATCTAACAGTGAGATCATATTTTTCACATGATGGTAGAAGATAAGTCTTAAATAAGCCAAAAGTTTCATTCTTTAGTAAGTTGATAAAAAGGTAGTGTAACTTTTTATTTTTATATATTTATCTGTGACGTTTTTTTGTTTATTTCAATGATTCATTAACATCTAAAATAATCTATAACGTCAGGATACTAGAAAAGTTTATTATAAAGTTCGAAAAAATGATGAGCGACACATGAATATTCACAAATAGCATTTATCTATCACCTTGATTTTGATATCCGTGTATAAAGAGGTCAAGATTACGATTAAAAAAAAACACGCAAAATAACACTTGCAAATAAACATGCTAAAAATAGAGAGGATAAAAGGTTTCCATATTTAGAAATTATTGCTATATTTAGGATAATTAAGAGGATAAACATATAAAACGAACGTTAAAAGATTTTATTAGAAAATTGTTGTCGATAAGATATTTGAACTGAACGTTAAAAGATTTTATTAGAAATGTCAAGTTGATGCTGTACGTTCAAGTTGACATGTTTGACATCATCATTTTGGGTATATGTCAAATTTTTGGATTTGTATAGAGTGACTTTTTGTTGGTTAAGATAAACGGCCTTTTTAACCCAGTTTTTGTATATTAATATTATGAAATTACAAAACTACAATCATGAACATATATGTTAGTGTAAAAATATTCAAATCGATTTTGGTATAAAATATCCAACCAATTTAAGTTATTACATAAAAATAACATTTAAAAAGAATAAGTATAAAATTAAACGGGTCATTCGCAAACCAGCAGGATCCTCTAGTAAATGTTGTTTTATTATTGTGTGTTTTTGGTGTAGAATTTTGTGTATTTTCTTATACTTGTGGCTAATATATTAAAGTTCATTTTAACATGATTAACTTATGACTTATGAAAGTAGCATTGAAAACTAAATTGTTCAACTTGTTAAACTATAAGGAAATTTATATTGTGTTTATAACTAAATCGTTACAGGCACATTCATATTTAACTGTACAAAAGATTAAATTATCCAACTATGAACCTTAAAACATAATTTTACAAAATATAAAGCTAATAATTTTTTTTTCACTAGAAATGCAACTTTTTTAATAACCCCATTAAACATATAAGAGAGCTAAACTAATCATCTAGCTAAACCCATGAACGTTGTTCCAGCAGCAGGGCACCATGGTCCGGTCTTGGTCATGGTCATGGTCCATAGCGGTATACTATATATTAAATTACATCCTTAGCTACAGTACTAACTATGCCCTTCCTTTTTCTTTAAGTTACAAGATTGCCATCAACTCATCTACTTAACTTTTCCTTATTCATGGCATTTTTGTAATTAACTTCTTTTTGAGTGGCATTTGTAACTATATCACAAACTTCTTTTTATTTTTATGTTTTAACCACATAGGTTTTGATTCTTACCATTTTTAACCCCTCAACTTTTGTTAGTATTTTTTTTTAAATAACTTACATTCCTACCCTTTAAATTTTAACTAATTTATTAAGTACCTTCTCAACTTTTGTTAATTTTTTTTCAAACAACTTACATTCCTACCCCTTGAAATTTAACTAAATTTATTGAGTGTCTCCTCAACTTTTTTTAGTTTTTTTAAAACAACTTACATTCCGACCCTAACTAAATTTCTTAAGTGTCCCATGAACATTAATAAGTTATTGAGATTGGTTGCAACCGAGTGCACGCAATCTCAACTTGGTTCATGTTGTCGTTTGAAACGTCAGCCTGGTCCTCGTTAGGGAAATCTAGCCAGCTCGAGAAATCATCGTCGTCCCTCACAATCATCTCATCAAATACATCGCTTCCCGAATTTACACAGATCTCTAAAAAACAATTAAAAAAAGTTAGTAGCGTAACATATTGATCAGGGGTCACGAGTACTAACCTATGTAGTTAATATCCCGATATATCACCAATATATTTTAGTGATATATCGGTTATTGGTCCTTGTTGAGATTTCGGTGCAAAAAATTGGTCAGAATATTGGTAATAATACCTTTCTTCTTAATTCTACCGTCTGTCTTTCTTCTTATTGCTTTTGTTAGTGTTTTAAGTCTTAGCCAGACCCGCTTGCTAGTGGATGTATTAAACACGAATATATAACATAACTCACCAATAGATGAATGATCGGAACTCGACTCCTCGAAAGCCATCTTGCTGGCCTCTTGTGCTTCAAAAACCGATTTGAAAGTTACATTTTCGGGTTCTTCTTCGATTAGGGGATACTCATCTAAGGTTTTCGCTTTACCCTTATCGGTTTCCGATGATTTACATCCGTTGGAATGCATTTGAGAGCTTATTAAAGCTCGGGATTCGCCTAAAATATCCTCTAATAAACCACTATTTTCGCGATGACATATATATGGCGAAATCGCATTATCACCATCATTCAATCGCGTAATCATTTGATCATTTGAAGAACAAGCTGGAGTGATCGGTTCAAGTTTTGGTATTTGAATCATGGCAAGATTGGATTGAAGGGAGCTCAAGAAAGCTCGATTAGGGATTAGGGTGTTCGAATGAAGAATATCGAAATTTGATTGTGAGTTTTGAAGATAGAAAGGTGTGTTCATCACATTATAATTTAGTTGATCAAACAACAATGAAGATATTGAATTGATGGAGGTATATGAAGGATTTAATAAAGAAGAAGAAGATGATGATAATGTAATTGTTTGATTTGAAATAGATTGTTCATGTTGTCTCCCATGGATATCGACCGGGTAGATCGGTAAACCCGCTCTAATCGTCTTTTCGATCGGTATTCCAATAATTCTTTATTTCATTATCTGTTCTTCCCGGGAGCTGAAGAACAAACCATGATATGAATCAATAAAATGAAATAAAAAATATAAATCTATGTGTAAACCAGGTGCGCGTGGTTCAGGGGTGTCAGGCCACTTAGGCATACACATCCTGCATTTCTGTAGGAAAATGCAGAAATACAGGATATTGTTTCCCTTTATACCCTGCGCATCCTTAAACAAGATCTATATACATACATGAAGTGCCATACGAGCCCATTTGTTGCCGAACTTCGAATGAAGCTCAATGATCCGCCGTTCTTCTTCTGGCGTAAACGCTCCTTTTTTCAAATTTGGTCGTAAATGATTCGCCCATCTAGCCTACAACTCTTTCCGCATCTCAACAACCCCGAATTCCTTTGAACCGCATTCCAACTCCCTTCGCCGTGTGTGTTCACATACTCCGTTAACATCGCGTCCTCTTCCGATGTCCAAGGCCCCTTTTTCAAAGCCTGCCCGCCACCGGCCGCGGTGTTTCGGGTCATAGAGGTGGTGCCATCTTCTGGGGCCATTTTTTGAATTTTTGTGATGATTTTTAATGGATTCAGAAATGTGATTTGTGAAGAAATTTATGGGAAATAAGTGATGATAAGTGTTTGATTGAAGAATGAGGGCTGAAAGTGGAAAGAGTGGGAGTCTTTATAGGCTTTGAGATTGTATTTCGGAAGTAGCTTTTGTTTTTGTGATAAACATTCATGCATCTTTTCCTTATTTTTAGTTTTTCTGCCTTATTTTTTTTTCTTTTAAAAGTTATATAAATAAATTAAAAGTTTTTTTTTGTTTATCTTGAGATAGTAAAGCATTTGTATTACCAATTATTTTTAGTTCTAACTTGGAATATTTTGTTGTTATATTACTTAAAAAGTTAACTGAATTAGAAAAAAAAAACAAGATCAAATTACTTACATATGTAGTAACTTATATTGAAATTTTGCAATTTGAGTGATTACTGTATTTGTAAAAAAGAATTTTCGTGGTTTTTTAACTTATATTTCTTTTGTTTTGCGTAAAGCTGGTTAACTTTTTTTATATAGTTAGTATGTCATTCACAATTTATCAAGGATTTGAAAATAGATAAATGAGTTAAATGCCATTTTAGTCCTGTGGTTTGGGTTATTTTGCCAGTTTAGTCCAAATGTTTCATTTTTTCCCTGTGGGTCCAAAAAGGTTTAACCGTTGCCATTTTAGTCCACTGGGTTAATTTCATCCATTTTTTTATGTAAATGAGAAGAGCAATTCGGTCATTTTATATGGCCGAATTCCCTTCTAGTTAACAGAATTACATATAAATGATCGAATTTCTCTTCTCGTTAACAGAAAAGATAGATGAAGTTAACACGGTGGACTAAATGGCAACATTGAAACCTTTTTGGACTCACAGGGGAAAAATGAAACCTTTGGACTAAACTGGCAAAACGACCCAAACCACAGAGACTAAAATGCATTTAACTCTAGATAAATATATTATGTCTATGGGCTTTACAAATACATTTCACTGCTTTTCAACAGCCCCACTAACTAGCCCAATAAAGAACTTAAGGAGTTAAGTTTTAGTTTTAACTAGTAAATTGTCCTCCGCGTTGCCGTGGCATTCTGAAAAAAAAAAACTAAGTTAAAACGTAGACCAATTGAAAGTGTACATAAAAATTAGCACGAAAACTTGTTATATTTGAGCCGACTCATTTCCGGAAAAAAAAAAAGTCAAAACGTAGGTAATCTGAAAACGTATATAATAAGTATAAGAACATATTATATTTGACCCGACTAATTTCTGTGGAAAAAATTACATCGAAACCTAAATAAACTTGAATTTTTACTCACATGTGCATAAATACAAACACGTAAAACTCGATCAAAAAGTCTTTAACCCCTCATACCCCCCCCCCCCTTTGTCATTTGTTGCATAACCCCACCAATGAGGGTTATGTGGTGTTACCATTACACATGGCCTAAGGACTCATCATCTTTGATGTAGTTTGCTTAGTCAACATGAACGACACAGTTATGACTTCAATGCTAGAATCACCCCCACACGGCCACCTTTACTTGAAGAATTCTCCTCTCATCCACAACCAACACAACCAAAAAACATTGATAATATTTAGGTCGAGCATTCCTTACGAGCCCAACTTCTCACTTGTCCACGCAAAAAAAAATAAGATTTGTCTAGGCTGTTAGATAAGAAAGGGAGGTCATAGTCATAAAAAGAAAGAACTGAGGGTGTAGTTGCGCTTTTTCTACGTGGGCTCACTAGGATGCTGAGTTCACTTATTTTGATTACTTTCCACTTTTACTCGAGCAAGCTCACGTTGACTAGAATATTATATTAGTTGGCTCGACCCGAGTTTGGAGTCAGCGATCTGCCTTTCTCCTATATAAAAGAGCGAAATCTTATGTCACCCTTTCTTCTTCTAATATCTCTGACCCTTAAATATACCTACTAAACATACACATATTATTTGATCATGCATTTAAGACTAAGGGGCTGTTTGACAACCTTTGAATGGTTAAGTGCTGAATCAGTAAGAGGTCTAAATCATTAAGAGTCAGTATAATGTTTAACCATTCAGATGCAAATGTCTGACTAATTAAGATTAGAGCTCTTAATCATTTAGACTCATTATAATGCTTAACCATTCAGAGGCAAATGTCTGAACGATTCAGACATCTACTCACGAAACAAATAGTCTGAATTACTAAGTGTTGAATCAGTAAAATGTCTGAACCATTAAGAGTCTCATTAACAGCTAAACAAACAGCTCCTAGCTTGACTTTGGCCTCCATCTGAGTTCATATTGTAATGGATTTTTTACACAGTGTTTTTTATCCACACAATAAAAACGTTCTTGATGAAAAAATGTAGCAAAGTTTGGTGCCATATGTTGGATATTTTAGTGTAATTTAAGATTGTGTGTGACGTCCAAATAAGAGTGCACGCTTATTTGAAAGTCATCGGGACTAACGGTGGATCCAAGGGGGCAGCGCCCCCTTGGCGGGGGTTCGGGGGCAACGGCCCCGAGAGAAGTAGGGTCCAAGGGGCGGCAGCCCCTGGCGGGGTCCAGGGGCAGAGCCCTTGGCTAGGGTCGAGCTAAAGGCGGTTTGCGCAAAATAAAAACTGCCTGCAGTTTGTGAAAACTGCATATACGCTCCCAATGAAAACTGCCAAAATAATCAAAAATTTGATTATTGACTCTCAATCAAAAATTGTCATACAAAAATCTAGAATTTTTCTGATTTTATCCGATCAAAGATTGGTAGCCACTCCAATTGTTTGATCTGATAGTGATTACACGACTTCAGATTTATCTAAGCAATTTCGAATTTTTCCCAACACCATATCTGATACATTTCTCCATATTCAGAAAAGAAACATTAACTGGTGGCAAAAAGGGAATATTGTATATAATTCATATATATATATATATATGGAATGGATCATGAGAAAACTAGTATAAAGGAGAAAACCAAAAAACTAACTAAAAAACCAAAAAAACATATCAATTTTTTTTATATAAATCGCTATATATATTATATAAAAAAACTTTAAAAAATAAAAAAAACATATACTGCACATGTGCAACATATATACATATAATGCACATGTGCAGTACAAGTTTTTTTTTTTGAAATTATTTTATACATAAAAAGCAGCGATTTTTTTATAAAAAAAATTGTATGTTTATGCTTTTTTTTGCTTTTTTCTAGTTTTCTCATTTATATCTAGTTTTCTAATGATCCTCTCCCTATATATATATATAAATTCATAACATGTAACATCCGTCAAAAAACTGGGTTATCCAAACCCGCTTCGTTTATTAAACTGAATAATCAGTTATAAAATTCGTTGCGTATATATTGTTTATTTTAGTTTTATACGATACGTAATTAATAAACATTTTAAAATTTAAAATTTATAAATGAAAATATGTAATAAACAATGAATAAAAAAAATATAAGGAGACGCCGGGTTTCGAACCCGGGTCACCCGCCTCCATCACATACACATAAACCGTTCGGCTGCCGAGCCTCAATCGGTTTATTTTAGAACCATTAATATATGTATACGCATTTCAATTAAGGGAAGTTTCAAAAAGAAAGCCGCCCAAAAGATTTCAGCAGTTACGATTTCAACTGAAAAATGGAATGCGTATACAATCATCCGTTACTGAATTGTGTTTTAATTCGACTTCAGTTACCAATTCTACCCTGAATCAAAGAATTTCAGTATTTCATAACCGAAAACATTTAAGAAAAAATGAATGAAATCGAAAACATTAAAAGATGAAACCGATTACAAATCATTTGATCTGCAAATACTGAAACATCTCGTCCACCAAACGATCACACAAGAGCTTACTGTTCAAACACTCTACTACCGGAATTTATCTGTGTTCGCCGGAATTCTCTGCAAGTCGCCGGAAAACCGAACCCATTTCATCTCGGTTGCCTTACTTTATAAACAGAACATCTAGAGCTCATACCGAAGTCACCCACACTCACCTCAAATTTCCTGAAGATCCTCTACCGCAAGATACACGTCGCCGGAATAACCTGCTATCATCGGAATCTCGCCGGAGAAACATGGGATCTCTGTTCGGTATATCTTACACCTAATCTCTCTCATTTTTATTAATCTCATATGTAGTTATTTACAATTTATTAAAGGGATTGATTAATGAATCGAAACAGTCGGATTTTTGAGTTCTGGGTTGTTTTAACGAAGAAGATGAAGTTTTGGATTGTGTATATATTTAATATAAATCGGGTTATATCTCGGGTTAGACACACAGTCCAGCGGTGGACTGTGTGCATTTGAAACATAGAGATACCGAGTTCGAGTCTGTCCTTGTTCCGATTCGTCACAATATTCAAACCTTTTTATAAAAACCCAAATACGGAACCTTTCAGTTAGTATATAAGATTAATAAAAACAAGTATTTTAACCAGGTTAGACACACAGTCCAGCGGTGGACTGTGTGCGATTATAAAGCATACGTCCCGGGTTCGAGTTCTGTTGTGTTCCGATCCACTGAAATAATATACCCTTTTTATAAAAGCCAAATCCTGAAACATGTAATCAGTGTATAAGTATAATAAAAACCGGAATAATAACCAGGTTAGACACACAGTCCAGTGGTGGACTGTGTGCAAAAACATTAAGCACGTCGCGGGTTCGAGTCCAGGCTCCCGCACCGGTTCTGGCAATTATCAAGTTTTTAATTAAGGACATAAATGAATTAATCTAATTTGTATATATATATAATTAAAAACAGAAATATTTCGGGTTAGACACGTAGCTCAGTTGGTAGAGCTGCGTGCACGTTTACGAGAGGTCACGAGTTCGAACCTCACTCAGCGCATATAATAAACACGGTCCGACCGGTCAAACGGTCAACGGTCAACTGGTCAACGGTCAACTGGTCAAAAAAAAAGTCAAAATTTTTATTTTCTTTTATTTATTTATTTTATTTAAAAATCAATTAAAAATACTTAAAAATAATATTTTTAAAGTTAGAAAACTTCCTTGAACTCACAAAAATAAACCTAACCATCCCATTAAGAAAACTAATTAAAAATATTAATCTTAAATAAAAGTTTATTTATTTATCGAACTATTATGTTATTATTTAGGTTAGTTTCCTTGCCGATTAAATCCGAATTCGTGCGCATTCATCATCAATCCAAGAAACGCACCCACTGTGAGTGAATCTCTACAAATTCCACGTTTTTGGGGTGTATCATGTGTCATATTATTTATTGCATTTAAACACTTGTGCATCCATCATATCAATGATCAAATGTGTATTCAATATGTATCAACTGTTTGTGTGGTTAATGTTTAGATTAAATTTATCATTTTCAGTACATACATTATCATAGGCCGTCGTTCCCCATTACCTATGAGCGTGAACGAGGCGTTGCCAACATACGATCGACTCCGTTTGATTGAGTCTTGATCGCACATACATCATCATAGGCCGTCTGTTCCCCATTACCTATGAGCGGAACCGTTCCCCATTACCTATGAGCGTGAACGTGACGTTGCCAACATTTACATTATCATTCATGTCTTATATTCATGCAAGGTGGTTTGTTATCATATGTTATCGTATGTTATTGTATGTTATTTACGTTTGCTCACATATGATTATTGCACAATTTTTCCATATTAAATACAACAAGAAATCAATTATAAATGTTTTCTAACAAGGTTCACTCGCCAACTTTTTGTTGACCCAAAAACCATTTTTACACATGATACAGGTGGACAGGATGAAGCAAGGAACACATAGGAAAATGCCTTAGAAGAAAAATAATGAAGTCTAGAAAGATGTATAGAACATGTTATACTTGTATGATTTGATTGTATGATTTTCTTTAAAATTGTAATAATAAATATGAAACATTATAAAAAATTTCATGAGCTTTGATGAAAACCCAATCATGCCCCAATCACCTATTTCCGCTGCGGGTCGGGGCGTGACATAACATACATGAGGAATAGTATTTATTTTGTCTTCTATGAGTTTGTTGGTTTTTTATTTTTGAACTTTAATGTTTTTTATTTTTATTATAAAAATTTAGAGTTTTATAACTTTTTCACAAAAGTTAAAATGAGTTTAGTCTTTTTTATTAGTTTTTCTTTAAGCTTTTTCTCGGATATGATCGTCGTTCAGTGGCTACTTAGTACGGTGTTTAGTGTTAACATTTGATTCGTCAAGTTTTATTTAACCCCTCGATTTTCTAATATGTATCATATAAATTCTATTTCGTCTATGTGTCACGTTACGTGAGTCACTTGGTGTTAGAATTCATATTTTTATATTATATTGATCGTCGTTCGATTGCTACTTAGCATTGTTTTACGTCCCCTCTCCACAATACTGATATCATGGTTTTACAACACCTCCCGCGACACGGGAGGCTAATGACTAGTTATATTTTAGCAATTAACCTTTGTAAGGCCACAATGCAACAATGACATGTAGGTTTTGACTCTACCTTAGTGATGAAGCTAATGAGTAGTGGCCAGGTTCAATGAACCCGTTTATTCACAATCTAACACTAAACACCATCCATCCACCCCCCCCCTCCCCCAACATGCTTCAATATTCATTATATATTTCTTAACATTTTTCGTTTAGTCATTCTAATATGGCAGGTGTCACACCCCAACCGATGGCGGAAACATCGGGATGAGACGAAAACTAGATTGCAAGAGGCTTCATAACGCTAATTGTGTCAAGTGTTTAATAATTACCTTTTTACATAGTTTAAATCAAATAATACAAATTCAAATCACGACACGAATAAAATAAATATAACTTCATTTCATTGATAACAATTTAATACAAGATATTGAAAGGAAATACATGTTTGAAGTAAGGTACGGTATAATAAACATTTAAAGTTTTAAGTGTGTTTCTAGACAATCCTACTAGATTCCTTGCCTCATCAGTATTCCTGCTACATGTATTAAAAACATAGATCAATACAAATGTATTGGCGAGCATACAAGTTTGAAAATAAATGTAAATATAAGAGTTTGTTTCAATCATGATGGGAGTATAATAAAGTTGAATCGCATATATACGTAGACGACTTTCGCATAATAATAGCATATAATTGAATTCCTTAACTAGCATGCATAGCATCTTAAGAATAACAATATCGTGAGAATGCAAGTTAAAACTAATAAGCATAAACAACTCAAGCGTAACAAGTAGCATGTATAAGCGAGTTTTAACTAACACATATAACCCACACAAGTGTAAATGATAACACGTTGGTATTGCGAACACATTTAATTTGTTTAATAAAATTTGTAATTTATACATGTTGCACCCAAAATGCGTTAAAGTGTAAACAGGGGTCGAGTATGCTCACTGTTTTATGAAGCTTCCTTTGGTAATTTCGTGAGTGTTGAAGGTTGAATGAATGGAACACCGATGTCACCTCACATGACAAACGAAGGTACATAAATATTAGGGATTGTTGACGTGTCATTAAAATAAATATACATTTGTGGATATTAAGGTATATATAGCTCTTTAGCGTAGCGAATATTTGGTGGTTATTTATGTATATATACTTTGACGTAAACAAGGTAATAAATTATATATGATGGCGAATAGTATAGCATACATGTATATACATATATACATGTTTTAATGTAAAGTATAATAGATATATGTATATATTTTTGTAAAAAGAGTATGATAGATATATGCATATTTATATATTTGTTGACAAAAGCTTATAGGTCTATATATAAAAAAATGTATATTTTGGCGAAAATCCTATTAGATATGTTTATATATATATATATATATATATATATATATATATATATATATATATATATATTGAAAAGCATGATAGATACGCATATTATGACGTAAGATGTATTAAGTATATATATAATTTGGCGAAAAACGGGCAGAGTTTCCCTTGTTTTTTGACGATTCCCGACAACTCAAGTTGTCGATAAAGGTTTTTCAAAACGCAATAACAAATGTAGTATCAATATATAACTTTCGCTAAGTATGCAAAAATGTGTGATGTACATAAAGGACTATGTAATAAACTTAAAATTATGCTACGACTCGTTTGTTTGAACTTGATTCATAACAATTAATATTGAGCTAAGTAAGATAAGCAAAATTTTGTGTCGTTAAATATTTACCGAAACTCGTGACGAACGTTGGCCGCGTCTAACTGAGCGGACCAGGTATGACCTAAACACCGAATCTCGCGTTGACTGCTGTTGACTAACATTGACCCACTCGGAACCCGAGCACCAAACTGTTAGCCTAGAACCCAACTCGCTGGAACATGCCCCGAACCACTAGGACCCGAATCTGTATCGGAGTGAACTGAGCGAGTCAAAATAACCAGTAGCTGAAACGGACTCAGCCGGATCTGAACCTGAGCCGAGACCCAACTGAACCCGAACCCGAACCCGAACCAGGATCCGACATAACCCGACCCCTAAACGGAGCCAAATCTGAATCTCAAACCGAACCGGAGCCACCGTCGTTGATTGGAACTAGCTAATGACCTCTTGAGTAGAAACACGAACCAAGACCCGAGAATCAAATCTGTACTGACCTGAACCAACACACCCGAATCTGAACCGGATCTTTTGAATCTGACCCGGGACCAGACGCGAAACCACCACCATTGCCGTCGTCGCCAGAAAAACGACATCTCCGCCCGTTTCTCTCTCTCTCTGCTCCGCGTCTCTACCTCTCTGCCTCCGCACGCCACCACCAGATGGTGGTGGTTGACTGTTTAATTGGGGAAAGAGGGTCGTGTGGTGGGTTTAAGATAAGGAGGAGATTAGGGGTTATGTGTGCTAACCGGAGAGGAAGGGGAGAGTGTTGTGCACGACCGGGATCGGCGCCGGACATCGCCGGAGAACCGAGTCCGGTGACCAGGAATTCGAGAGGGAAAGAGAGGTTGTGGGGTGTGGTTGAGAGGTGGTGGTGCGGGGTGTTCGCAGGAGAGGCGGCGCCGAAAACCTAACTCCGGTGACCGGAGTTGTGAGAGAGAGAACAGTGAGGTGTGTGTATGCCGCAGTGTGAGTGTGTGTGCATAGTTAAATATATTTCGGTTTTATTTAGGTTAGGGTTTAGATGGGTTTACGTGTTGGGCTCAAAGCCCGTTAGCTTGTTACTAAGTTTTTGAGTGGCCCAGTCGCATTTACGAGATCCGTTTTTAAATACGAGTTTCATAAAACTATTGAATTTATTTTGTTTTTTATTATTATTATTATTTATAAAAAGAATAAATAAATAAATAAATAATAATAACAATGATAATAAAAATGGACAAATAAATAATTTAGCGGTACGACACGTATGTCCTAAAATAAAATTTTACGGAAACGCGAGGCGTTACAGCAGAGATATCTTACTATCATCAGTATGCAACCTTTTCTCTCATGCTTCCATCGGGTATTGATCTTCTGTTCTCATGTATTTCTTATTTTTTCCAATAATAATTGTTATATATACAAGAATACATGATTACTAGTTATTCAAGTGAATTTCGTAGTAAAAGTGTCGCCAATTTCATAGGAATTTCGTAGGAAAAGTGTCGGCATTTTCGTTTATAGGAAATGCGTAGGAAATTTTGATAGGAATAGTAGCAGTTTTCTAGTAGTATAAAAACAATGTAATAAAAGGATGATATATTTACCGTTTTTACGTGTGTATAGATAAAATTGACGTGATATATTTTATATTTATGTTAAATATGACAGTTTATGTGTTATCTGATCATTATTAATTTAGTTTTAGTTTTATGAGTTACATAAAAGCATCAAAGAATTCAAAACTAATATTGAATAATTCCATCAATATAAAGAGTTAACAAGTATCACACCATATACAAATGCTACACTAAAATAAACATAGTAATAAAAACATTTCAAATCATGCAGAAAATCAAATATAAGCAGGTAGTATTTACACATGATCTAACCGACACATATGAAGAAACCCAATTCAAATCATGCCAAAAAAATTAAGGATCACTAAAAACCACAAAACAACAAAATTTTGATACCAAAAACCTGGTACGTAATGCCTGATTGGGTTTTGAACACTCCCTGGAAAATCAAGACTTACTCAATTGTACACAAATCCACTTGTCTGATAGTCTAATTTCATAATAAGAAAACTAATTCATGTGCAGACAAATTAAATTAAATTTTAAGAGGCTCAGATATGTAATCGATAAAGAAGACGGGGGTTACACCAAGGCTGCAAATACACAGTTCCATAGTCATAAAATATTAACTATGCCATCCGGATATTGGCTCGCCAAGATACGGGTCAGATCTTCGATGCCCACCATTTATACCTATCATCATAGCATATAAACAAATATGCAAAACAATACAAAATTGGTATGCTTGACTAACTTGTACACAAAACATCAAAAGATTATAAAAAATTGAAGAGTCACACAACACAAACTTACAAATTTAAGAGAGGGATAATATATGATGAAAGAAAGGTTTAATTATGACGGGGAAGTGTGAAAATGTGTATGAAGATGAACCATACAATTCATTTTTTTTTGAAAAACACCCAAAGCCCAAGTTACAATCACCAAAGCTCAAAATTGTTGTTTATTTATAGTGTTGAAATGAACGCCTACAATACAAGAGAGCCTATGAAATAGAATAAACTATAATGCATATGGAATAAGAAATGAAGTAAGAGTTTGATCATACTTGTTCGAACATGTTTTGCATCTAAGTTGCATTGTCTTGGTATATAAACGAGGCGGGCCGTTTGTGAACTACTTGAGCTAGGCTTGTTAGAAGCTTTGAATTGATTTAAGAATTAAGGTCATGTTTGAGATTTCATTAGAACCTCTTTATTAACTTATTAACTTTTCCAAAAGTCATTTATAAGAGGAAAAAACCATTTTAAAAAGTAAATAAGTTAATAAGGAGGTTCTAACGCTTTGAGGTAGGGATCCCTAGTTTCCCCCCTAAGACAAACAAAATGGAAACAAACAAGAATAAGGTATCTTTTATCATGTTATTATAATATCGAAATCGAAATCGAAGTGTTTGAATAGCAAGCTTTCTTGAATCAAGAAATGGGTCATTCTTTTCCGAATTGTATCAACGCTATAAGCCCACAATTTTCTTCATTTGTCATTGGCGCTCGTCCTCTTATTGCGACTGTCACATCCCTATTCGCAAAAGGCCAAAACCCGTCACCCTAAATCCATAAAAGCAAAAAATCCATCCCAAATCAAACACAAATGGTGTACCGATATATACTATTCATCCAAATTTTTTATGTTAGAAACCCTAATAGGAACCCACATTATGTTTATAGACCCTCACCAGAAACAGTTCCATTGATTACATTGTGGTGATGATGTGGCTAGGCCCATTAACAAACTAAACATCTAGAAAATTGTTTGACAATAAGTTGGTTTATTTGATAGAGAGCGAACACGAACATAAAATAATGTTCTATAATCAAATAATTAGACATAAACACGTGTCTCGTTCGTTCATTTATGTATCTGTTCATATATGTCCAGTTACTGATTAATTTAACTTTATTTTCAACTTAAGAACCAAGTTTAAGTGACGGCATCCGTAGATTGATATCAGAACTTGTTATGAAGAAGTTACTTATTAAACACTTTCGATTGTTAGTAGACGTACAATCTTATTTTTCTGATTTGATATGCTTGGTTAACCACTAACAAAACCATAGGTTATATCAAATAAGTTAAGGTTTAGATTAGTGATCATGTATTTACTTTCACTTGAAAGTTGTTGCTTACTTTCAGTTTGTGTTTGCTTATGCTAAATCGTGTTTCGTTTATATTTGCTTATGTTCGTTTGTACTGGTTTATGTTCATGTAGAATATTCATGAATGAACAACATGAACACAATCACATCCATTTTTGTTAACGAACGAACGCAAACAAGAAATTATGTTCGTTTAAGTACCTGTGTCTGTTTGCTCGGGTAAAGTTAAACGATCGAATAAAAACAAGCGCTCTCCATTTTCGTTCGGTTCTATGGGGATAGATATCATGAACGGGTGAGACTATTTGTTCTTTTTAGTAACATCATTATTAAAATACAATGTTCGGGTGAGACTATATGTTCTTTTTAGTAACATCATTATTAAAATACAATGTTAAATCAAATACTTGTTGATTTCTAAATCATGAAAAAGTGCAGGCAAACGAAATCAAGATAAGAATATCATCGAAACCTTAAAGTTGAAGGAAATTAAGATTATAACATTATTAAATATGACACTTTTTATTTGATTTATACTTGTGGTCTTTTTCACTAAATATAGTATATTTTTTCTAAAAACGTCATCCTGTTGATTTAGGCCCAATATCTCTTTACTCTTTTTATATAATTACTCTTTTATATAATAGAGTTGTTGGACTTAAGCCAATAATTTATATCTAAGGTGGATGAAAACCTAAATATCAAAATGAACATTGTAAAAGATGTCATGCATAAAAAAATAAAAGTATACTAGTATTAGGGCTGTAAATGAACCAAACATCCAGTAAACAGTTCGTTTGTGTTCGTTCATTTATTAAACAAACAAACACAAATAAGAAACTTTGTTCGTTTAGTTAAACAAACGGACATGAACAATGCAACGTTCGTTCATTTATGTTCCTGAACAGTCGGTAACGTGTTCGTTTGTGTTTGATAGTTCATTAGTATTTTTAGTTTTTATATTTTGTTTATATACCTTAAAATTCCGAAAATAAAATACTTTATAAGTGTCGGTGTATTATATATTATGTTCATGAATGCTTGTTTATGTTTGTTCGTTTTCATTTGTGTTCATGAACATTAGTTTGTACCCATTTGTGTGCATCAGTGTTCGTTGCCTAAAATTAATAAACGAACACGAACAAGTTCATTTCCTTAACAAACGAACACAAACATAAAATATCGTTCCGTAAGCGTTCATGAACACATATTAACAAACGAACACGAACAAGGTCTTGTTTGTGTTCGTTCGGTTTGTTTGAAGCCCATCTAGTATACTTTTTAAAACCGTTATTAGTATTTACTTTTTTAGTTTTGAGTGTTAAGTACATCGATACATAGCCAATTGATTTAGCCAATATCTCATTATCTCTTATACATAAGAGACTAGCTTGTTGGACTTGAACCAATGAATTGTATATGGGTAGACTCAAACCTAAATATCAAACTCAAAATGAACGTTGTAAAATGTAAAAGATGTGATGCATGAAACTAAAGATTGATTGCTATTTTCAGATGAACAGTGATGAGGTACGATCGCGACATGCACCAAAAGCCTAGCATAAACCGGGGATGGAGCTGATGAAGATCGGAATAAGATTGTTATTGTGAACGATACAAATTTATGAGTTCCCCTCAAAACTTCAAGATTGATTGTTATGTATGAATCTATGAGTTCCCCTCAAAACTTCAAGATTGTTATGTAGTTTTTATAATCCATAAAACCTAAACCTCATATAAAATAAAAATATTATTATAAATATTGTGAAATTATTTAGACCCATTAGGGATATTATTATTATTATATTATATATATTAGAGGTTTCATTACATGTAATTGGTCATTTGGTCATCATTTCATTTGAATATACATGTTAAGTTGAACGATATGAATTTATGAGTTCCAGTGGCGAAGTTTGAGATTTCTAACCGGGGGGTCGAAAACGTATATACCCGAAAATTTCTATAAAACTGGACGGTAAAAAACGCATATACCCAAAAATTTCTATACGAAAACTATATACTCTCCGCTACTGAGCGAAAAGTTCGGAGGGTCGGCTGCCCCCTTCCGCCCCCACTATGCTGTTCTCCTGATGAGTTCCCCTCAAAAATTCAAAATTGTTATGTACCTTTACAAATTACAATCTCTAAAACCTAAACCCCATATAGCATAAAAATATTATTATAAATATTTTGAAATTGGTTAGATCCATTGGGGATTATTGTAGATAAAGGTTTTTCATCACATGTAGTTGGTCATCTTTTCGTTGAATAGATATAATTTATCAATTTCTTAATTTTTTTTTGGGGGGAAACAAAGTAAACAGTCTCTTTTCTACACCATGATTGACTAAAACTTCCTTGGGAAAACCAAGATCATTCATATGATTTACTTTGGTAGTGGCAAAAATGGGATTTTAAAACATGATTTCGATCTCTTTTCACATTGTTTTCTAAAAACTGAATCGGATTGTATGGTTCGATTCGTTAAACTGAGAATCGCCCTTGTCATCAACTTGGTTACGAGCTAATGTTCAAACACGAATGAACTAGTGGATTCTGAGTGAACCGTATAAAACCAATAAAAACGTATTGAAGTCCGCCTTAACTTTCTGTATCCATTTGATAACCAACTTATTTTAAGATCGGACCAACCAACTATAGAAGGTGAACCGATAATATGGCCGATGTAACAGCTTAATCAGTCTTGAAAAAAACATTGTTCGTGTGAAATATCAAAAGAGGTTAAACTTAACGATTCGGGAGGTATTAGTAAGTATAGGAGATCACTCTCCTTTTGTACTTCTATTAACGCGGATACAGGCAATAAAGGATTTGGATTAGGTCTTGTGTGAGGTTGTCAGTTTGATTCTCGAGCCCAATCGGGTTTTTGTCTCACCGTTGTGTTACGCCATAGAGCTATGCTATTGTGGTGGCAAACGACTGACAAGTGCCAACCGCCGATATGGTTTCCCGGGAGAACGCCCAAAAAAGCCAAACTTTGAAGTTAGCGTGGGTCGATTAAGACAACGTAGTCTGACCAAAATAAGATAATACGGCGCTTTCCGATCTTAATAATAATAATGTAGTTACATGAATTTCACCTAAAAAAATAAAGTTAAAAGAGTGTTAAAAGTAAAATGATAAGTGAATAATTGTTGATGTAAAAGTGGTTGGTGGATATTGGTGGTATTGAAGAATTGACCGCTAGGTCACAAGAATTATAGTGATAAGACTTAACTAACTTTAAATTATAATTAACACCAAAGAGGACAAATATATAAGATTTTTTTAATCTTCAAATATATATGAAACTAGAATTAACGACCCGCGCATTGCGGCGGGAATTTACATAAACCATGTGGACTCTCGTGTCTCACGTTGTGTCGGATCCGTAAAACCGCAAAAAGATTATCGCGAGAAGGTGTTGAAAAAAACAAACGTGAAAGTGTGGTTTTATTTCGTTAACACATGGCTAGTTGATGCACAATTTCACAACACAACTTCATCATTAGCCTCGATCACCTTCATTCTCATGGACAGATTTCATCAACTTCATTTGCTAAATTAAAAAGAAAAAAATAAGATTTGTCAACAAAACCTATAGAATACCAAATTGATAACTACACTAAAGCTAGTACGGAATCATAAAAATCAAATAAAAGCAGGTAGTATTTACACATGATCTAACCGATACATCATGAGGAAACCCAATTCAAATCATGCCAAAAAAAACTAAGGATCACTAAAAACCACAAAACAACAAAATTTTGATACCAAAAACCTGGTACGTAATGCCTGATTGGGTTTTGAACACTCCCTGGAAAATCAAGACTTACTTAATTGTACACAAATCCACTTGTCTGAGAGTCTAGTTTCATAATAAGAAAACTAATCCATGTGCAGACAATTAAAATTAAATTTTAAGAGGCTCAGATATGTAATCGATAAAGAAGACGGGGGTTACACCAAGCTGCAAATACACGGTTCCATAGTCATAAAATATTAACTATGCCATCCGGATATTGGCTCGCCAAGATACGGGTCAGATCTTCGATGCCCACCATTTATACCTATCTATCATAGCATATAAACAAATATGCAAAACAATACAAAATTGGTATGCTTGACTAACAAACATCAAAAGATTATAAAAAATTGAAGAGTCACACAAACAAACTTACAAAATTAAGAGAGGATAATATATGATGAAAGAAAGGTTTTATTATGATAGGGAAGTGTGAACATGTGTATGAAGATGAACCATACAATTCATTTTTTTTTTTTGAAAAACACTCAAAGCCCAAGTTACAATCACCAAAGCTCAAAATTGTTGTTTATTTATAGTGTTGAAATGAACACCTACAGTACAAGAGAGCCTATGAAATAGAATAAACTATAATGAATATGGAATAAGAAATGAAGTAAGAGTTTGATCATACTTGTTCGAACATGTTTTGCATCTAAGTTGCATTGTCTTGGTATATAAACGAGGCGGCCCGTTTGTGAACTACTTGAGCTAGGCTTGTTAGAAGCTTTGAATTGATTTAAGAATTAAGGTCATGTTGAGATTCCATTTAGAACCTCCTTATTAACTTATTAACTTTTTTCAAAAGTCATTTATAAGAGGAAAAAACCATTTTAAAAAGTAAATAAGTTAATAAGGAGGTTCTAAATGGAATCTCAAACATGACCTAAAGTATAGTTGAATATTAGAGGGCAGGGACGCTCCACTAGTGATAATTACATCACTCACAACATCCAATCACCATACGCCACGTCATCGAGCTAAATTCCATCACTAGTGATGGCTTTTAATAGGGTGCCGTCATCACCGGCGACGGGTCATTTTTTATTTTAAATTATAAATTAACAATAAAACAATAAAATTATAAATTTCATTTAAATAAATCCTAAATTACAAACTAAAAAAATAAATCATCATCATCAATGGTCAAATAGGTAAACGGTCGGATTTTTTAATTTACAACGCATGCTCACCGTAAAGCGTTTAATGTTTCACGCGTTGAACAATGTGGTGGCGGTGGTGTATAACGTGCCACCATGCGTGGTGGTGGCTCACAACAGAGGCGCCCCGACCTGCCTTATAGTATTAGATTATACACCCGTGTATTAAGTAAAGTTGTATAATAAACACGTCGTATAATAGAAAAATGAAAGTACAATAATATATAAAAAATTGCAATAACTAATAATTATAATAGAAATAGAAATTATATAATATGGGATGTTGATAGTGTTTTTGTTTACCAACACTAATACACATTCTAGTTCCACTTCATAGATTGGTGTTTAGGCTTTTGTGGGTGTGGGTCACATTCGTAGTTGTCTAATCACTAAAGGATTCATCCTCTTTAACAAGAGATTAGCCGAGTCTAAAATTAGACTTGGTAATTTGTCAAACTAGAAGTCATTGCATGTCATTAGATTTCTTACCTATGTGGTTTGTTCATCATCAGTGGTCAGATCATCACTCGATATTTGCCTTGGTATTTGTTGTTGGTCACATCATCACTCGATATTTGCCTTGGTATTTGTTGTAGTTTCAATAGTTTTAGTTACGTTATCAGTTACTTAAAAATCAAATCAAAATCCAAATCAATTTTAGGCTAGTAATTCGGTTTAGGTTAAGTTTTTAGAATTTGCTAATTAGAGTCCCTAGGTTCGATACTCGATCTTTCTATACTATTTCACGACTGATACACTTGTTGTTTGTGTGTAGTCTTAGTGAGTCAGTATTTTAAAGTTTGGTCCGAATTTAGGTATATATTCACGCTCATCAATAGCGAGTTGCGGTAACCAATTCTGTCAATGACATGGGTAGCGTTATTCAATTTTATGTTTTTCCGTCAATGTAATACCTCTCCATTTCTTTATAGACATGTCAAGATTTTATTTTTTTGACTTTTATTTTTTTATTATCATATTTAGTGTCAGTATTGTACCGATAATGTAACCGATTTCTCGTATCACAGAAAAATTGCACTTGTTATATATGTATATATATATAGAGAGAGAGAGAGAGAGGGGTTGGTTATTGTACAATAGAGCTTAACTACGAACTGTACGCGACTGGTTTTTCAACGTGCGACTTTGTTTTTAACATGCGATTTGTGCTGAAAAAACCAACATGCGAAAATGCTTTATATACCAACATGCGATTTCATCATATTTACCACCATGCTTTTTTATAATATGTAATTTCAAAATCGCGTATGCTCGTACGATAAGCCTAGGGCCGGCTCCATAGGCTTGGCAACCTAGGCACGGGCCTAGGGCCACTGAAAAATAAGAGTCTCCATTTTAATAGAATGTAAACGTAATCAATCACCTATGGAGTTGGGATTGGAGGAAAGTTTATCGACGAAATTAGGGCTCTCACTTCATAGTTCGTTTAGGGTCTCAAAAAACGCAGGAAGCCTTATTGTACATTACACTCTCTCTATATAATAATATATTTATAGATATATATATTATTATATAGATTAAAAACAATAAAAACTTATCGCATCGGGTGTCGGCGGGCACATGCATTATTACACATTTAAAATTTCATGTTTACAGGGATGATCAACGTGGTATGCTGGTTCACATGATTTGAGTGTGGTACTTCACTTTTTTATTCGAAGAAGCTAATTATAATTATATATATAAGAATTATAATATTATAAAATACGTGAAAACTAAATCCCTATATGGTAGTCCATGAAGGAAGTACGCAAAACGAGCGACTTTCATCTGTTCACTTAACAAGTAAATAAACTGACGATTCCAACTATTTTCAATTATCACTGTCAGCAATAGCTAATTCGAACCTTTTTTTTTCTTTTTCTAATTTGTGTTATATACATTTTATTTGTGCTTATTTTTTAAGATTATAAATGTTTGATCTTTTATATATTAATAATAAATAACACAAAACATAAATAAATGTAAAAGTGATGATTTTATGTTAACGTTTCTGGATATTTTTAATCTTTATGTTCAAATGATGCTTATAAAAGAGGCTTTGTTTTTTATTACGACAACCTTATTGAGCATGTTTTTAAGTATTTTTAGTCATATCTATCGTGGATGCTCTAAGTATCACAGATCCTAGGTAAAAGCTGAAATGTAGGTTAGTCATGGATCAAAAGTTATGGGTAGGTTTTAATGTGTTAATAATTTCTTCGTTATGGAAATTTATGTTAAATATTAAAATGTTGAGTTATCAGTATAAAACTATAACATCAAAGTGATCATGGTTTTTATCAAAATGATTTAAATAGCTACAATTTGTTTTATAAAATTGTTGGTTGTGGATCCTATGCCACACTTCCCCTTCTAGTGTGTAACACGTATTTATTTAATTAAATGTTTAACAATTTAATTACTGCAACTAATTTTTACTTAATTCACACATAAACTTAGTGATTTTTTAATATTTTGTATTATATTTTGAGTTTTGAGTCTTCGACCAAAGGGTTGATAATAAATTAATAATAATCATAATATATTGATCTGGATTGAATAAGGCCAACCGGTCCACGGGTCCACGCGGAAAGAACCAATCCGCTATGCTTTTCTTTTAATAAAACAAAAGTATATTATATCTCAAGCGAACATAGATTGCATCCAGATTTGATAATTGATAATGATATCAGATTGGTAGCAATTATTTTGTAACTTTAAAATGTCATCTTATTTTTTGAACTTTAAGTCTATATCTATATTATCTTATAAACCAGTGTACAAGATTATAACGTTAGCTATAAAAATTATGTAATATAAAACTTTTATAATAAAAAATTATATATTACATTACATATACTAAGTTATAGTAATGTATACCACTCGGTTTGGATACAAAAAATGATACAATAAAATTAATACAAATTACAAATCTCTAAAAATTTCTTTGTAGACAACCTTAGATGTCCAACTCGTAAGATTACATTCTTTATCAATCATTAACAGTTTAAGTCCATGTCTACTTTTGACTTTAGAAAAAACAATGTACACGTCATGTGAAAACACTGGTTATCTTTAAATCAAACCAACTCTGGATGAGGATTGTACTTAAATTTTATTTAGCATCATCTCAAAACATACAACAAGAGAAATCTGTCTTCTTTGATTACATGTATTACACTAGGGTTGAATAAAGATACAGTGTTAAATAAAAAAGATATATGTATATTTTGACTTCTGTAAATTGATTTCTTACATTATTTTTTCTTGAGTTATATGTTTTTTTATATAATCTAAACAAATTATTAAATTTAATAATGAACTTGTTATTAAAGTAGGATTATATGAGGATTTTAAATCAAATAATAAACTTTATAGATAATAACGAAAATTAATTTGGAAATAATTTAAGTATGAATTGAAATTTAAATTATATCAAATACTACAAAACAAGAAAATGAATATTTGACTGACCAAAAAAATTGGTATCTATTATTAGAAATAAAGAAAAGAATTATTTATACATTTATATTAAGTGATATACATGTATTAATTATTAAGAAAATATATTAAAAATAAAAATATATGTTAAAATTGTGAGATTAAAGGAGAGTGTCATGTGACATTAATTGGAATCCTTTATTAGAATTTAGATAATGAAAATTACAAAGTATTGTTACATTTACAGTTAACAAATCTGTAATACAAATTACAAATATCTAAAAAGCTTTTGTGACAACATTAGATGTCCAACTCGTAAGATTATCATCTTTATCAACAATTAACAATTTAAGTTCATCTTTATGTTTGACTCTGGAAAAAGCCACCTACAGAACTAGTGAAAACACTGGGTATTTTAAAAACAAACCAAATATGGATTAGGGTACCGTTGACCTTAATGTCGGACTACAAATGTTCAAAATCAACTTGTATCATGTTCAATTTCAAATAAACTATACTAGTCAAGATTAAGTAAAGCGAAGTTCGAAGTAACCTATGACTACTTGTGTATCCATGATCGCCTCCACTAAAAATGCCATGATCGGGTCAGTGGATGTCGGAGGTGGCGTTGGGTTGGCTTGGAGTACATGTGTAGTGTGAAGTGAAGTGGGTGACAGAGGTGGCGTCGGGTTTGAGTACATGTGGCTGGCGTCAGTTGGAGTACATGTGTAGCGTTGGGTTGGAGTACATGGCCGATGTCAAAGGTTGGTGGTTGGCGTCAGGTAGACGATTGGAGAGGAGGGAGAAAGGGTTGGTGGGGAAAAGGATAAGGACTCAATTTGCTAACTATTAGAAATAATCATATATGAGAGGGTTAGTGTTTTTAATTGTTGAAAAGACCAAATTGCCCCCCATGCCATTAAGTCGGTGACGGAATATGCTAACGGGTGAGAAGGAGGGGTTTATAGTGTAAAAAAGTAAACCATAGGGACTCAGATTGCGAAAAATAAAAGTGAGGGATGATCGATAATCCTACCCTATAATCACAAGAACGCAAATTAGAGTTTACTAGTATATGTAATAGGTAAAAGTCATTCAACTCTATACATATGTAATATTTTACATATGATTTATTTATTTATACATTATCACATCATTTTCTCATGACTAAATACATTATCAACATATGTTAATTTAATTTTTGTATTTTCTTTTGTCATAATTAGCTGGTTATAAAACAAATATAGGTGATACATATTTCTTGGTTTTTCTAAATAACATTTAGGTCTATTAAAGTGTAATTTCTATATAAGAAATTAACTCATGTTATACCTTGGATTTTCGTTACTTCTATTTGTAAAAGAATTATCATGTTTTGACCAATGTTTTTGTAACTAGAACAAATAAAAGACACATCGCCTGTTCCGTATGATAGGTTTGAGCCTTCTTGTTATAAGGGTGGGGAACCATCTTTCTCATCTCTATTATCCCTGATTCAATCTCTAATGGATACCAATGTCATATCAAATTTCCCATTTAATCCTTAACAAACCCTAAACTATGGAAATGTCCATCTTCTTAATCCATAACTAGTCCTCAACTTTTTAGGTTGTAAATTGAGCTTGTTTAGTAATAGTACATACTTCCATCTCTCATGTAGATAGACCGTCCTAAATTAACTATCTTTTAGTAATAGTACATACTTCCATCTCTCACGTAGATAGACCGTCCCTAAATTCACATATCTTTTAGTAATAGTACATACTTTCATCTCTCACATAGATAGACTGTCCCTAAATTCACATATCTTTCATTGCACCGCAAATGAGAAGTGGTTTCCTAGTGGGACCGCATGGCCATATAGGCCACCCCACATCGTACAACTCCCACTCCTTTCACCATGACTGAGCAATGGTTAAACCGGGTTTGGTAGGTTTAAGCCTTTTAAGCAATCCTTATATATTATTATATTTTTTTGAACGGTGAGAATTATGTATATTATTATATAGTTACTTGATTAATAACTACAGATTTTTGTTAAATTTAATTTTATAATGGAACATTCGGTCATTTTACTTTTTCGCTTCTTTAAAAATAAAACATGTTATCCAGTTGACCTGTTTCGATTAATTACAACTCTAATTGATAATTTTTTTTATTATAATATGTAATACATAATTTTAATTATATACGATATATGAACTGTGGGGAAGGATTCACTAAAAAGTGAATTTTGACTAAGTAGCCTAAGAAGGATTGTGGTAATGACATGTGCATTCATTTTGTTTTCTAAAAAATATAACAAAAAAATATAGTACACAAAATTTAGCACAAAAAATATAGTACAAAAAAATATAGCATAAAAATCTAGTACAAAAAATATAGCATAAAAAAATCTAGTACAAAAAAATATAACACAAAAAAATTCAGCACATAAAAATATAGTACAAAAAATCCAATACAAAAAATTTTAGGAAAAAAAAATCTAAGACAAAAAATTTCAACACAAAAAATATAGTACAAAAATATAATACAAAAATCAAGCACAAAAAATGTTATGCAACATAGAAATACAACAATTTTAGTGAGTTTTTTTAGTCGTCATATTTTTTGTAACAATATAGTATTCAAATTAAAGATAAAAAGACGCTCGATTTTATGGTAAATTTTTATGAAAAAATAATGTCGTATAAAAAAGTTATGAACGTTTAAAAAATGGGGGTGGAATATGCATGTGCCTTGCATGTGGAGAGGGAAGTCAACAAATAAGATTTTATCAAGATACTCTTACCTTCTTTTTTCATACATTTCATCTTAACCATTTATTTGAAAAATGAATGGTTAAAATTCATTTTCATCATACTTAGACAAAATAAACATTTTATTTAATCTTACCCATGAACTATAGTATGTTTTTATCATTTGTAATGTACGAGTATATAACCTAGAGTTATTTTTATGTTTGTAAATCGTAAATGTGATGTAACTTTTTTCGTATAACGTAACATGCAATTTCATTTCTGTTTTAGTTTTTATAGAGTTAAGACTTATATAATAATTTATCTTTGTTCAACCCGTATATTACAGGACTACATAACCTAGTATTATTATATAGTTACTTAATTGATAGTTATAAAAAACGCGTTGGTAAGAAGATACACCCAAATTTAACCCGTAAATGAGTCACACACGGCGCAAATACCGGAAAAGGGTCATGTCGTTGATGAGTAGGAGTGATTATACAGCTGCCACATACAACTTGCCTGCACTCATTTATTTATTCTTACTATATTTATATATCTATTTAATTTTAAAATCCCTCAAAGTTTAATGTAGAGTTGGATTGTATATTTATTTATTCTTTCTTCATGATATGTAGTTTGCTTGTAACTAAGTTGGATTGTATGTTGATCTTGTTTTGTAGTACACAATGTATTCATATTATCTGTAAGCTTTCACCATGTCGCCTTATCTGCGCCATGATGACACACACATGAGCCATCCCTCCCGCCTCTCGTCCACACCCCTCACCATAAGGTAAGTCTAAATTTTTTGATTGAGGCTTAAGATGATGGAAACCTGGTACGTCAATTGTGGCTGACTGCTTATGACCATTTGTCACCTGACGGTTTTGTATATTACTTTTAGACATTGTAACTCTTAAACTACCGAAAGTTACGCCCTTTATAAGTTTGGTCATTTTCCAACCACTTGTCTCATTCCAGTTGGTTTAAGTGTAAGTCAGCTAGTTTTACTCGATGTATCATCTTGACATTAAGGTTGTAAACGAATCAAGTTATTTATATACTATCAATTACAGTTCGTAAAAGGCTTGAATAAAAAAACTTTACACAAGCTTAATTTAAAACGACCGTTATTTACAAACAAGATCGAGCATACTCCAGGTAAATTGGATGATATAAAATAGACTAGAATAGGTAAATTGGATTTAAATTAATTGGAACCGGCTCTTTTTTGCCGATAATAATCCCAACTCAGTTATTTACCCATAGTGGTCTGAACTTTTCAATTTTTTTGTAAAATAGTCCGCTATTAAATAAAATAACAGAGTTAAGTTTTTTTTCCAAGTTACAAGCCGACGTTTTCGGGCTTTTGATCAGAACGAGGATACAGGTCGATTGATGTAAAACTTACCTCGAAACAGTGCTCTAAACGACTTGACTTTTGTTAATTAGAAGCTCAAACACCCGAATTGAAACACCGTTTTCATTGTTTAGAGCACTGTTTCGAGATAAGTTTTACATCAATAGACCCGTATCCTCGTTCTGATTAAAATCCGGAAAACACTGGTTTGTAATTTGGAAAAAAAAACTTAACTCCGTTATGTTTTTTAACGGCGGACTATTTTAAAAACAAAATAGAAAAATTCGGATTATTATGGGTAATTAACTGAGTTGGTATTTTTATCGGCAAAAAAAGTTAATTTGAAATATTAAAATCCAAATTGTCAATAAAATATCTTTAAATTAAGTAGCAAAAGAGCCAAAAAATTGTATATATATTTAATAGAGTGAAGAGTGAGGGACACTACCACAGCTACAAGTTGTGGGAAAGCATCTTATGCAAACAGATCTGAAAGAAGTCTGATTTAACCAGTGTGGGCTTTATCTTTTCTGTATATATCTCTCTCATCTCCATTTTATCCTTTTCCAACCCATTCTTACACCATTAAAGCCCATACAAAGCTTCATCATCTTTGCTGTGACACACAGACAATGAAGATGGCATTGTTGATATTTATGTTAATATTAGTGGCAAACACTATTAATGGTGAAGACCCTTATAGATTCTTCAACTGGAATGTTACTTATGGTGACATCTACCCACTTGGAGTTAAACAACAGGCATGTTTTTTTTTTGTACTTTATGTTTGGTTAAGTAGTTATATTCAAGTAGCTAGATCTAGTTAACATTGTTTTTTTTTTTTTTTAAATTTTGTACATTATGGTTGCAGGGGATATTGATCAATGGCCAGTTTCCAGGGCCACAAATTGATGCAGTGACTAATGATAATGTCATTGTTAGTGTTTACAATAGCTTGGATGAACCATTCCTCATTACCTGGTTAGTTCTTATTTGATAAGCATTTCACATTTGGGTGGTTTTGAGAGGGGGGGGGGGGGGGGGGGATTAGGGATGGCGAACAAATCCAAACCGAAACCGAAAAATTCAGGACATGTAAGAGTGTAAGAGACCGGTAAGATTGGTTTTTAAAAAGTTTCACGAGTACGAGACGTATGATATTAGAAGTTGTGTAAGGCTAAACGGGATCGATTATAACAGCCGTACGATCATTTATTCATCTCGTTCGGAGAAAGTTCTGCGCCCCCGTCGTGCTTTCTAGGGTTTCGACTTTCACATTCTTTCAGTTTCTTTAGCTTCAATTGCAGTACAGATCTTCGCTTTTTTACGGTTATTGTTCGTTATTGGTTTCTGAAACTCTATTTCTACACTGGAGATATGCCGCCATTATCATGGACTCACCATACGCTAATCCAAGCTGTGCTTTCTCGCGGCCCACTCAAGGAGAAGGACTTTCACTCCATCTTCTCTGACGTCACCGGCAAAACTCTAGGTTTTTTACACTGAATCCTTTATACGGTTTTATTTATTTCTCATTCCACCTTTCTACCTTCATATACGTTAACAACATACGATTCAACAGTACGAGTGTTCTTTTGTGAAAGAAAAGTCGACCCACCAGGTGTTTGATCAAATGCCTCAATGAAGTGAAAGTTTTAAAAAACTTGTTTCTTTAGCATTCTTGTGAAGTCGGAATTGGTTAAGGCAATTTGATCTTGTAATTCAGATTCGATTGTGATAATCTTTAACTATCCGCATGGGTAAGGGGTTATGTGGGGTACATTTAGAGGGTGGGCAACCCGCGGTTCTGCCTTCCTCGTCTTGTATAGAATTTTACTGGTTTTCTACCCCCAACAACTCATCTCGAGTTTGGTGTACCGTTAGTGTGTTTTTTCTTCGATGACAATTAACATACGCGCATGGCTCCAAGAAAGGGGGTCGGAACGTTAAGTCAGTGGGCCCTGTGCAGGGCTTGCTAGTGGTTTAAGGACCTGCCCTTTCAAAATTTTCCATGAATGTAAAGATGGCAAACCGGGGTCTGTGGGTTTTTTCCGCCTACTTGAACACATGCAAAGCACACACCTCAAGACAGAAAACCGAAAGCTATCTTTGAAGGAGGCTATCTCCAAGGACTTGGACCTTTTTTTGGATGTTGCGGAAGTTCTTAGGGAAGGGGATAAATGGTTATGTGGAAAGTGCATGGTGATGCATGCACTCAGTAGGGGATGCAAGCATGATAATGTTGTCGTGTCGTTTGCCATGATCTCGGGGGATGTTGAAGATTTCATTGTTGGGATCCGGACACCATGTCAAGTGGTGGTTGACACAAACCCACGTCACCCAGCAGGGCTCGGGGGTATGTTAACCTACTCGAGCGTGTTTTCTCCCTCTCTATTCAGACTGTTAAAAGCATTCCCCCCAGTTGCTGGTTGTTGTTTGCTCAGGTTCTAACAGGTGCTTTGCGCAAAGTGGTAGCGTCGCCAGGATCGGTTGACAATTGGGTCCAATTGTTTTACTACCGCGTTGCACCTTGCGGGTGGTTAGACCATCATCCAGACAAGAGCGAAGGTCAGGGAACAGGAAATCTCTACAGTGTAGTAACATCTTACACGCGCTTACAATTTGTAAAGATGGGTCTGGGTTTGATGATTTGGTCTCTTCCCTATTGGATAGCGTGGGGGAGACGGGGGCTTCAAGGGGAGAATGCAGGAGAGAGGAATGACAAAGAAAGGAACCCTAATATTAAGCAATGTCTTCGGAAAGTCAAGGATGGACATTTCACAGCTGCGGTTAAGGTCCTATGCTCTAGTGGAGTTGTCCCTCTAGGTGATTCGACATTGAAACTCTTATTGTATAAACACCCAGTGGTGCCGCCCCCGTCTTTGCCTTCCAACCCTTTGGCCCAACCACTCTTTTGTTGATGGGGAGTGTGTACTCAAATGTATTCGATCCTTTTCTAAAGGGACGTCATGTGGCAGAGACGGGATACGGGCCCAACACCTGCTGATGCTATTGGTGGCGAGGGCTCGGTGACTTCCTCAGGTTTGCTTACGAGCATTACTGAAGTTGTTAACTTATGGCTTGGGGGATCCTGCTCTAAGGTGCTTGCTGAGTTTGTTGCCTCGGCCCCCCTCACCCCCTTATTGAAGCCCGATAAAGGAATTCGACCTATTGCTGTGGGGGGTATTTGGCGAAGTTGGTTTCAAAGGTGGCGATGAAGAAGGTCGGGAAAGAAATGACCCAGTACTTGGGTGACTATCAATTTGGGGTGGGGGTGCCAAATGGGGCAGAGGCGGTGCTTCACAGTGCAAACATGTTTCTCACTCATTTCATGCAGATGGTTCCTTAGCCTTGCTTACTGTGGATTTCTCCAATGCTTTCAACACGGTCGACCGCACAGCTTTTCTGCACGAGGTCCATCAGCGTTGCCCTCAATCTATCGGGGGTCCAATTTCTTTACGCCCAGCCTGCTAGGTTGTATGTTGGTAACGAGTGTATTGGGGCTACTACCAGAGTTCAACAAGGAGATCCCTTGGGGCCCCTTCTCTTTGCCCTTGCCTTACATCCCTTTATTCTCGGGTTCAGGACCGCTGTAAACTCCCGTTTCATGCTTGGTACTTAGATGATGGACGATTATCGGCAACGCCTCTGAGGTTGCTAAGGCCTTAGACATCATCAACGAGGAGGGGCCATCTCTAGGGCTTTATCTCAACATTAAGAAAACAGAGTTTTTTGGCCGACATGCGACGGGCGGAAAGTTCAAGATGGGCTTTTGCCGAGAGGGATCGGTAGACCAGAGAAGGGGATTAAGCTCCTTGGTGGAGCTGTTAGTCGGGATCCTAGCTTTATTAGGAGTTGCAGGGCGGCGAGCCTCGGGGGCGGTTTATCTCATGAAACTCTTACCCTGCCTGAGAGATCCCCAATGTGAACTCCTTCTGCTAAGGTCGTGCATGGGGGTCGCTAAGTTACTTTTTGGGTTGCGGACTTGTCAACCGCATTTTATGGAGGATGCGGTATCTTGGTTCGATGATGGCCTTAGAGAGGCTATAGAAACATAGTAGTGGGTGGCGGCCCTTCTTTGGTGACCTCCAGTGGCGTCTGGCATCTTTGCCAATGCGTCTAGGTGGTTTGGGCCTCTTCTCAGCTCGAGATGTTGGGGCTTATGCCTTTGTGGCGTCTAAGCTCAGTCTTGGGAACTACAGGATCATATCCTTCGAAGCTGTGAGGTCGTCGGGCTTGACCCGGACTATCCGCAGGCGCTTGAACGCTTAAATGTCTCTCTTCCAGACTTGGATATTGGCGGTTTTTCTAATAAGGACACCCCCCTCGAAGCCACAAAAAACTATGGCGAATGCTCTGTTTAGCAAAATCGCTCAAAGCCTGGGAGAAGCTTTTGATTTGTCATCCCGCCAGAAGGCGGTGTTTGAGTGCCTGAAAGGTCCCATGCTCAGGAATTTTTGACCGTTATACCAATTGAGGGGTTGGGACTATGTATGTCTGTAGTAGAATATCGAGCCATTCTCAAATACCGGTTGATGATCCCTATGTACCCGGAAGATGAAACTTGCCCGATAATGTCGTAAAGCTTGTATGGATAAATACGGGGAGCATGCAGTTCACTGTAAAGAGCTCCTGGGTTCAAATATCGGCACGACTGGATACGTGATGCTTTGTGGGACATCTTAAGAAGAGCTGGGATTTCGGCTAAGAAAGAGGCCCCTGTGAATTTCCTCACGGACCTATGGAAGGGAGATTACTCGCGACCAGCGGATCTGCTGTCTTTGGCTGGGCTGGGGGGAAACATGCTTGTGTAGACCTCAGGGGGTTTCCCCTTTGGTTGGTTTAAGGGAAAACGGGTTTGTAGCTGGACAACGGCAAGAAAGGCAGAATCAAAGAAAGTGGATAAGCACGCTAAAGCTTGCGCAAAGAACCAGCATGTCTTTGTCTCTTTTGCCTTTGATACTTTTGGCTCCCTAGCGCTAGAAGCTATCCACTTCTTGACGAGGGTTTAACGGGTTTGCTACAGCAATTGTTCAACCCCAAGGGGGCAAGGGTTTGTATTTGGAAGGTTAGGGTTTGCAATTCAGAAAGGATTGGCGGCGCAGCTTGTTGCCCGACTACCTTCTGTTTTGATGTAACTTGGCAAGTTTTCTGGCTATTTTAGTTATTACCCGAAACATATATCCGTTTACCTGAACTATACACTTAAACAAAAAAAATTATTTATTTTGTTTGTATTCAGGTGATAAAGTAATCTAGTAATTCAATAATTTGGGGTTTATATATATATTTTTTTAATTTATTTGGATAATAAAGCATATAAAACTTTCCCAATAAAAAAAATACATGTATTATATTGATTCACTAGTTTGTAATTTTAGATTTTTAATTTGTTTGGATAATAAAATTATATAAAAATTGAATAATAAGAAATATATCTATTTTGTTAATTCACTAGTTTGTAGTTTTTATTTCTTTAGACAATAAAGTTATATAAAGACTTAAATAATAAAAAATATTTGAAAATATAGTAATTTATAAAAATGACGGTAATTACCCGTTAGGCATTGGGTTACGAACGGACAGTCCTGGAATCACCCATTACCCGTTCCATTACCATCACTGGTTTAAATTTATGTTTTTTAAATTATTATAATAATTGAAAGGATTATTATTTTATGATGAATCAGGAATGGGATACAACAAAGGAGGAATTCATGGCAAGATGGTGTTTATGGCACCAATTGCCCCATCCCACCTGGTCAAAACTTCACTTACATTCTTCAATTCAAGGATCAAATAGGAAGCTTCTTCTACTTCCCCTCTCTCGGGTTTCACCGGGCGGCTGGAGGTTATGGTGGCATTACCATCTCCAGCCGTCCGATGATCCCCGTCCCCTTTCCTCCACCCGCAGGAGACTTCACCATTCTAGCGGGTGATTGGTTTAAACAAAATCACACTGTAAGTACCTTTGTTGATCATACTAACACGTAATTCTAGTTACATTGTCGTTTAATGTTAACGCGAAATCGTTCAGGATTTGAAAGTGATACTAGACGGTGGCCATGATCTTCCGTTCCCTGACGGTCTTCTCATCAATGGCCGCGGATCTAACGGATTTACATTTAACGTTGATCAAGGTATACATTACTACATCGGATAGGAGTGTTCACAGTCTGGTTTTGTTAAATTCTGAAGAAAGTGTAGGGCCGAACCAGTAACTAAGATTTCGAAAAGATAGAAACCGAACCGGCTGGTTTTCTCGGTTTGATGGCTTGGTTTAGCCGGTTTTAAATAATTATTTTAAAAAATAGGTTTGTATTAATTTTTAAAAAATAAAAAAAATATTCATGGATATGATACATGTACATACAACTTTATTTTCATTAATTAATAAAGTTTATATAATATATACTAGACGGCTGATTCCAAGTTTTAAACCATAAAATTGTAAAATCAAACCATAGACTGTGACATATTATATATTGATATAACTTTATATTTTTAAAACAAAAAAAATGAAATAAGAGCTAAAACGAACCTTAAACCGGATTGTAAATATTTCAAACTTGCCAAAAGCCGACTTTATTCAGTTTAGTGTTTTCACACCCGGACCGGACCGGAAAACCGGAGGTTGGGCCGGTCCGGGTCAAGGTATCGAACCGGTTTTTAAAGGGGTTGAACCATTTTTTTAATATTTTTCAGATTTAAACTTATTAGTTTTTGTAATATTTACGACACCTTCCGGTTCTTACGTCCTATCGACCGATCCGACCCGTGAACGGTAAGGAGACCGCTTCAACGTCCGATCCGGTTCTGAAAACATTTTGGAGAGTTTACGAACACACCTTTCTTGTGAAATCCGATTAATTCTATAACTTTGTTTTAGGGAAAACATATAGATTGAGGATTTCAAACGTGGGGCTTACAACATCAATCAATTTCAGAATCCAGGACCACAAAATGCTGCTTGTGGAGGTAGAAGGGACTCATACTCTTCAAAACACATACTCTTCACTTGATATTCATCTGGGCCAAACGTACTCCGTGTTGGTCACCGCGGATCAACCGCCGCAGAACTATTACATGGTCGTCTCCACTCGCTTCACCTCGCAAGTCCTCACCGCGACTTCCATTCTTCGTTACAGCAACTCGCCCGGAACTTTTCCGGCTCCTCCACCTGGCGGTCCCACCATCCAAATCGACTGGTCTCTGAATCAAGCCCGGTATCAGATACAAGGTGTATAAACGTGAGGACAAAACAGAAATAAGTCGGCCAGTTTGAAATACATGTATCATGTATTCAGGAATTGGTTTTAACGGTTTGATGATTTACGGTTCGAAACTTGAAACTGGCATCGTAAACTGAACCGGCCGTGTAACATGTTTTAGAGATTGCGCATATATTATATGGGTTGGGTTCAATGGAGAATATTAGAACACTGGAGAACCGGGGAACAATGCATTTAACATGTCTAATGAATCATAAAAATTCAATTCAACATGTTAAAAATTATTTTTTTTCAAAATGTTTTCGGGGTTTTTGCATATACATACATGTAAAAGCCCTTTTTAATAAAGAATATTAAACTAAAAAAATAAAAAAATGCTTAAAATGTAAAAAATTACAAAAATGATCTTTTTGTTGGAATAGCTTCTACACATCTTTATATGAAAAGCTCTGAATTTTTTTTAGCATTTTAAATTGAATTTTTTGATATATTTAACATGTTAAATGCACTTTTCTCTGGTTCCCCATTGAACCTCACACTATATTATATTTGTTAAGAGTATCCATTTTCTTAAACATTTTTTTTAAAAGTTATGCATTTGAAGAAAAATATTTTTATAATTTCTTCTTATAACCACTAAACTGCCAAACCATTAGTAATTCAAAACTGGACCAAGTGAAAAAATTTGGTTATAAACATTGTTGTTGTTAACAGGCAAAACTTGACCGCAAGTGGTCCGAGGCCGAACCCGCAAGGTTCGTACCATTACGGGATGGTTAACTTCACTCGAACCATCAGGCTCGCCAACTCTGCTCCGGTTATAAACGGAAAACAGCGCTACGCTGTCAACAGCGTGTCATTTATCCCCGCGGACACCCCTCTAAAGATCGCTGATTATTTCAAGATATCCGGTGTGTTTTCGCTTGGAACTATTTCCGACAGGCCCACAGGCGGCGGTGGTTACCTCCAGACCTCGGTCATGGCCGCGGATTTCAGAGCATTTTTCGAGGTCGTGTTCGAGAATTCAGAAGATACCGTGCAGTCATGGCACATTGATGGTCACTTCTTCTTTGTCGTCGGGTAAGCTTAAATTCGTTGCTTTTACATATATGATGCGCTTGATGGTGCTAAACCGTCGGTAAATGTATAGGATGGATGGCGGGCAGTGGTCCGCTGCTAGCCGAGCAAGTTACAATTTAAGAGACGGGATTTCGAGATCCACTGTCCAGGTACCATATGTTTTATTGATAGATCTTTATAACACACTTAGCTAAAAACACTAAAAATGATTTTATATTTTATAATTATATAGGTGTATCCGAAATCATGGACCGCGTTATATGTACCATTAGACAATGTCGGGATGTGGAATATACGATCCCAGAATTGGGCACGACAATACTTAGGTCAACAGTTTTATCTACGGGTGTATTCACCGGTGAATTCATGGAGAGATGAGTACCCGATTCCGAAGAATGCTATTACTTGCGGCAGAGCAAGTGGCCGCAAGACCAGGCCCCTGTAAATTAGAGACGCGGAGTAGGAACCGTCACGAAAGGGTGGCTGGTTCTATATATGAGAGTTTCAATTAATTTTCTTGATATGTTTATTTAGATATTGGTTTAATGTTTTTATTTAAGTATTTAAAAAGTTATGCAAGAGTTAGTTTGGTGATTGTAACGTAAAAATGGTGGTATTTTTGTGTTCGAATATCATCTAACTTTGTATTCGACAGACACTATACAACTAGCTCACGAGGTCATGGGTTCGCGTGCCTCTTATTGATTTTTCTTTATTTTAATGATTTTGTAAAGATTAAAATGATAAATTTTAAGAAATATGGATATTATTTTGGTAATATGTAATTTCTAACATGTTATTCATATGAAACGAACTCCGGAATTGATTGAGCAACACCCTAACGATAGAAAATATCGCCAATACCAGCAGCTTTTTTTAAAACATCAAGTTCTCATTAACGATAGAAAATTACACAAGGATGACAGGACCAAGCATCGTGAAATGTATAATATAATTAATCAAAACATGGGCAACATCTAATAATTTTTGACACTAACACTCATTTAAAAGAATTTTTGACCACTGACAAAAAAATTTGATTTAATTTTTTTTAGCTTTACAAAGTTTCACTTAGTATTCAAATAAATAAATAAACAAAATATTTAACATATATTACGACTACACGAGTAACTTACAAATACAGCCCATAGTCCATTAAAGTTTGGACTATTATCCATTATTACTAAGCCCATCCAATTTAAGATCATTATCCATTAGAGGTGAAAAAAACCCGTACTCGACTGGACTAGAGATGGGCATAATCGGGTTTTATTATTACCAACCGAAACCGGTTCTGCTTGGATGTATTAGGAACCGGGTATGGTGTGGAACCGGGTCCGGTTCCTACCCGGGTTCACACCCAAGAATATGGAACCGTGTAGAACCGGGTACGGGTATTATGGAACCGGGTATGGTGCGGAAACCGGTTCCTGACAGTAAAACCCGACTTTTTACTGTTCAGAACCGGTTCCTGACAATCGAAAAACCTGATTTTTAATGTTCAGAACCGGTTCCTGACAGTCGAAAACCTGACTTTTACTGTTCAGAACCGGTTCCTGACAGTAAAACCTGACTTTTTACTGTTCAGAACCGGTTCCTGACAGTAAACTGACTTTTACTGTTCAGAATCCTGTAATGTTACTGTTGGGACGTCTGCAGTCGAAACGGTTTTTTTATATAAACCCCTCCCTACTTACCATTTCAAAACTTAACACTCACCATCATCAACTTACAAACTCAATCATCTTCTAAAATCTTGCAAAATACCTATGGCATGCAACGAAGAAGTTGTTACGGTCTTAGAGACGAAAAGAAACCCAGCTATATGGAAGAATTTTGATCTCTGTTTAATGTCCGACAGCCACGAGATGGCTAGATGCAAAGCTTGCGGAAAATTTATGAAGGCCGCAGCCAACTCAACCCTTAAGAAACACACTGAGCGGCATTGCCCAGTGACGAAGGCAAAGAAAAATGAGACGGGAGAAGGTTCCGGCACCGGTTCTTCAAATGTTTGATGTAACCCGTTTGGTTTGGTGTTTTAATAAAGTTTGTGTAATGTTTCTTTCTATTGTGTTTGTTATTTTTGTGTTTTTTCTATCGTTAGTCTCCACTTTTTCGGCTATAACCGGTTCCAACGGTAACATTTTAACGGTATAACGGTTCCTTCTAGAACTGCATTTCCGGGTACTGATGGAACCGGGTACTACTGAAACCGGGTACGGGTAGGAACCGGGTACGGTTAGGAACCGGTACTACCCGATTCAAATGGTAAAATTGTGGAACCGGGTTGGAACCAACGGGTATTTTGAACCCGGAACCGGTTCTACTTAATGTCGGGTAGGAACTGGAACCGGTTCCAGTTCGGTTCTACCGGTTCGGGTTCGGAACCGGTTTTTATGCTCATCTCTAGACTGGACCAGGTAAAAAACCAGGAACCGGCTTCTTTAACACCCCAGTATTCTATACCGAAACCGAAACCGACTTTACCCATAGGATATAGATAGGGTATGCATTTTGATCTCAATACCTGGAAGTGGAACCATCATACCCAAAACCAAACAAAAACGGGAACTGGAATCTATTATATCCGGCTATAGCCAATACATGATTCTAATATCTACCTTTTCAATTTATTTTAATGCATTTGTTTTAATTTTTTTTTCATTATACAATACATACTTAATAATAAAAAAACAAAAAGACGAGATAATACGGTAATAAAAACGTAATAGAGTATTAAAAAAAACCTAAAGATAAGGTACCAACAAACTAGGAAATAGGGTATAGAAAAACTCGAAAATCGAGTATTTCAATACACCGGTTTCTTAATAACCGAAACTGAACCCTACCGGGATCCGGACAAATAGGGTATGGTTTTTCTTTATCAAACAATCAGAACCTGACTAGTTATAGCAATAACTGGTTCCAACCACGAGAAACCGAAACTAGTCCCATAAAATAACGGTTTGTGCACCTCTCTCTACTATCCATACTCACCCAATCCCAAAAAACCAGCCAACTCAACCTTACCTCATTTTAACAAAGGCAGGTTTAAACTAAAATTTGAACTTAATGAACATGAAAAACCAATCAGTGACATCGAACTCCTACACACAAGTTCTCATATGTTATATTCATCATGTCATGTAACGCCAACAATAAAAACACATATGTTATAATTATGTTTTGCTTATTTCTATTCTTCCAGTCTTACCTGATTTGTGTTGTTCGGTTAACATTCTGTTATGGGACACCCTTAACCATAACCATCACCGATTGATCGGCTAATCAAGTAACCATAACCGTTGGTTATTTTTGGAAATCGTTTATTAGGTTTGGTGATGGTCCAGTTATTGATTATTTTCGGTAAATAGTTACCTTTGCTCATCCCTAGTTAGCTAACCAGGTTCAACTAGTATAACCATTCGTGTATCTATTTACTTTTATGTGTTATTTTATATAACATTTCTTTTATGTGTTATTTTTTATGTGAATATGTGATTAAAGCAACTTTTTCATCTATAAAAGTTTAATGACCAAGAAAACGATCGATGATAGCTATTTTAGACATGACTTGTTACATGACCATGACCTGCCTTTAACTTTTTTTTGGGCTCAAAAGGCTCATTACTATCTAAATTAATAAATTAATAAAAGTGTAATATTAAGTTTGACATCGACCCCCCTCAGTCGGGTAGCTCATACGCATTTAATCAGGTTGACTTTAGCACATGAATCGGTCAACACTCTTTTGTATTAATGAGATCAAAATATCACCATTGATGGTTCCTGATAATTTGCTCATTGTACCGACACTCTTGCATCTCCAACATTAACAAGTTTATATGTTTTTTTTTCTTACAACACGATTAAAGAAATTCGTCTTAAAAATACATGAAAATATCTAGTAACCAGATATTCAAGAGAAGCGGGATGTAGGGGCGCGACACCATTTTGTCTAAAGAGTTGTGGTTCGATTTGTGTTGAATTTAGGAAAAAAAATGGACGTAAATATTGTCTACCATTTTTTTAACAGATAATGTTATCTCATTTACACCAATAATTCTAAATATTCCTCCTTGCCTAGGTCTGAACCTAGGACATCCCCTATATTGGTATTCGAGCGATCTATAAGTAGAATAAATAATTGCAACCATTGGTCTCTTTAGATTTTTGGAAAGCAACATAGAGGCTGGTAAGGAGAATAAATGTCACTGAATATAGTACATAAACATTTGTTTAGTTGATTTGTGTGATCACACTTAATAGTCGAATTAAACTGTACAAAAATAAAGGGATGATTAGGTTTTCTTAAAATTTTATTGATTACAAAGCTAATTTGGAAGAATTAACATTTGTTTGACACCCAACAATTATACAATGTAAGTAAGTAAAGTGTTTAGGAAAATAACGACAAAAAATTGATTTTAAAGGGAAGATAACTAATCTACTCAACGACCCCTCCCCGATTCTCCAATCAAGAGTTGCTCCGCTAATCGTTTCTCTTGAACAGAAGAGATCAGCAGAAAGTCGTGGACCCAATTTATATATCGTATAAATATTTAGGCAAAAGAATTTGGGGAGGGGGGGTCCACTAAACTCCTCCCCTGTATGTATCTTATGTCCAAGACTTGATGCAAAACTACCATCGAGTTGGGGGTCTTACTAGAAGTATCCTCTCTATTCCTACAGGGTATAGGTAAGGTTGTCTACATCTTACTCTTCTCAGACCCTACTTTAGCTTTGCAATTGTTTGGATTTAATGAGTATAATGATGATTAGTTAACAAATAAAACATATTGCTCACTTAAAGACATTACCCACTATACACTTAAACCCATCTAAATAAGCCCACGTTTAAACCCATCAATTTTTAAACCCATTAGTCATTATCCTAACCCAAAGATCGATCACCCCACCCGAATCTCATTCGTTAATGAAGAAACACCCCCTGTTCCCAAACTGGACCAAACCGGAAAATTTGTAATCGCGTTTAGACATCCGAACATTGAATATTAGCATCACTTTTGGAGAAAAAAAATCATGGATCGAACTCAACATAATAGGTACTATAATTGATTTTTTCTTTTTATGAAATAACTGATTCTTGATTTTTATAAAGTGCAAATATTGGTTTTTAAAATAAGGAGAAGAACTGTCTTCATGTTGGAAAGGAGTAAATACGAAAAAGAAAGCTAGATCGAAGAAGTCTTCCATAGAACATGGCAGATATAAAAGGGATAACAACGCCTTAAATGCAAACATATATAACTACACATTTATAAATTTTTCCACATCCAATCAATTTATTAACCACTCGATTACTTCCATTATGTATGAATCTTCATTGTTAATTGATTTTAATTTAACTAACCATTGAAGGAAGTTTGATTTGAAAAAAAAAATTAAAATTCAAACACATTACCTAAACACATGATACTCATGGACCTAATAACAAGGCCGTCTATGAGAATCTATGAGAATTCAGGGCCCTGCTAAGTAAAAAAATAGGTGGCACTCCTTCTGTTTTACAATTGCAAGTTCGATCAACCCTAGTCCTTCGCCCCTTCGTCAATCCGTCGCCCTTTCTTTTGTTGCAGCAACTCGTTAAATTTATTTATGTTAATATTAGTGGCAAACACTATTAATGGTGAAGACCCTTATTGATTCTTCAACTGGAGGGGCTGTATGGCAACTTCTGAATTATTAAGTGTTAAACCATTAATTGCTGAACCAGTAAGAGGTCTGAAACCATTAAGAGCCGGTATAATGCTTAACCATTCGGAGGCAATTGTCTGACTAATTCAGGTTAGAGGTCTTAACCATTCAGACTTAGTATATTGCTTAACCATTCAGAGGCAAATGTCTAGACCAATCAGACATCTGTTCACGAGACTAACAGTCTGAACCATTAAGTGTTGAACCAATAATAGGTCTGAACCATTAAGAACCCCATTAAGAGGTAAACAAACAACCCCGGAATGTTACTTATGATAGTGCCTTTCTTTTTTTATTCTTTTTATTTTAATTTTTGTTTCAAATATTACTATTAAGTGTTTAGTTATTCCACTACACCTAGTTATTTGACGTTTAGTTATTGCTCAGATTCCTATGTAGCAGTGACGTGGCAGTGATGCGGCAATGGTTCAGTTATACCATATCAAATAATCTAAACTAAATCGATAGTTAATGGGAATTTGTGATCAGTCACTACAATTATAACATCATCAAGTTATAGATAGAATACATTTTAAAGTATATACAAACTACTCCCTTGTAAATATATAATGTTTTAACCAATACACACATTTAAAAGTGTGTAGAATTGTGAAGTTCTAATTGGTTATCCCAAGTGAATTTAAACATACAAGGAGGAATGGGTGGAAATTTATGGGGTGACATGATGGGTGAGGAGTTTAAATATTGACATTTTGACAAGTTAGTATGTTTTATGACAGTTGGGTCAACCCCACTAGTTGGTTCATATCCCCAACGGCTCAACGCGTTGGCATACAATAAATCAGCCCTAACCCTAATGCAGGCATTCATTGCTACTTAGTTGTATACAAGTGGACAAGAACCTACATGCCTATATAATCGAACTTTTTGAAACATTACATACACCAAAGTTTAAGTTTGAGTAAGTGAGTTATATAGATTTATGGGGTTATCTCAAAAATGGGTGTGCACGTTGCTTCTTATTGTAAGTGTTGTGTTTCACATGAGTGTAATTACTTGTGGAGATGAAAGACTCGAGACTGAAGGATGGGGTCGTGACCCATGCCGATTTCGACGAAGAGGGTGTGGGCGTTTTGGTGGTCGAAGAGGTGGAGGACTTGGTGGTGGTGGGGGATTTGGTGGAGGCGGTGGAGGAGGGCTAGGTGGCGGCGGTGGGGTTGGAGGTGGTGGGGGAATTGGTGGGGGTTCGGGAAGTGGATTGGGTGGTGGTTCGGGAGGTGGATTAGGCGGTGGAGGAGGATTGGGTGGTGGAGGTGGCGGCGGATTAGGTGGTGGAGGTGGAAGTGGGAGAGGGGGCGGTTTAGGAGGAGGGTCAGGTAAGGGTGGTGGGTTTGGAGCTGGAGGTGGAGTCGGTGGTGGTGCAGGAGGAGGTGTGGTGGCATTGGTGGAGGCGGTGGAGGAGGGAGTGGAGGAGGTGGCGGTTTAGGTGGAGGGTCAGGTAAGGGTGGTGGGTTTGGAGCAGGAGGTGGAGTAGGAGGTGGTGGCATTGGTGGAGGCGGTGGGGGAGGGAGTGGGCGGTGGTGGCGGTTTAGGTGGAGGCTCGGGTAAGGGTGGTGGGTTTGGAGCTGGAGGGGGAGTAGGTGGTGGTGCAGGAGGTGGTGGCATTGGTGGAGGTGGTGGTGGAGGAAGCGGTGGAGGTGGTGGTTTAGGGGGAGGAGCAGGAAGTGGAGGTGGGTTTGGAGCTGGAGGGGGAGTAGGTGGCGGTGCAGGAGGTGGTGGCATTGGTGGTGGTGGTGGTGGAGGTAGTGGTGGAGGTGGTGGTGGAGCAGGAGGTTCAGGAAGTGGGGGTGGATTTGGAGCCGGTGGAGGCGTTGGTGGTGGTGCAGGAGGAGGTGGTGGCATTGGTGGAGGCGGTGGAGGAGGGAGTGGAGGAGGTGGCGGTTTAGGTGGAGGGTCAGGTAAGGGTGGTGGGTTTGGAGCAGGAGGTGGAGTAGGCGGTGGTGCAGGAGGAGGTGGTGGCATTGGTGGAGGCGGTGGGGGAGGGAGTGGTGGTGGTTTAGGTGGAGGCTCGGGTAAGGGTGGTGGGTTTGGAGCTGGAGGGGGAGTAAGTGGTGGTGCAGGAGGTGGTGGCATTGGTGGAGGTGGTGGTGGAGGAAGCGGTGGAGGTGGTGGTTTAGGGGGAGGAGCAGGAAGTGGAAGTGGGTTTGGAGCTGGAGGGGGAGTAGGTGGCGGTGCAGGAGGTGGTGGCATTGGTGGTGGTGGTGGTGGTGGTGGAGGTGTGGTGGCGGTGGTGGTTTAGCAGGAGGTTCAGGAAGTGGGGGTGGATTTGGAGCCGGTGGAGGCGTTGGTGGTGGTGCAGGAGGTGTAGGTGTCGGTGGCGGTGGTGGTGGAGGTAGCGGTGGAGGTGGTGGTCTAGGTGGAGGTTCTGGTCATGGTGGAGGATTTGGTGCCGGAGGTGGTGTAGGTGGTGGAGCTGCAGGAGGCTTAGGGGGAGGCAGTGGTGGGGGTGGCGGCGGCGGCGGCCTAGGAGGCGGATCTGGGCTTGGTGGCGGTGGAGGTTTTGGAAGTGGAGGTGGACTTGGTGGAGGTCTTGGAAGTGGAGGTGGGCTTGGTGGTGTCATGGTGGTGGAGCGGGCATAGGGGTAGGCATTGGAGTGGGGGTAGGTGTGGGCGGTGGTAGTGGTGGTGGTGTCGGAACAGGTAGTGGCTTTGGAGGTGGTGCAGGAAACTAAAAGTTTTCTTTCAGTAGCATATTACTACATTTTGCGCACAAAAAACATATTGTAACATATGTAACATTTTATGTGGTACGTGTTGTATTTTATATCATTTTATAACGACTTTGAAATGTTAAACAAGCAAGTCTAGGTTTAATTTTCATACGGGTTATGCCACTTCATTGACATCTAATAGCCATAATTATTTCTATAACTTATTCAACTTCTAAGAATTTATTTTATCAGTTTCAAAAATAGAAAAGATTTTAATTAATTATAAGAAACTAAAATATTTTATAATAAAGTGTCTATCTTAGATATTTCACTTCTTAAAATGAATCGAATACCCCATATCTAACTTTCTTGTGAAAAATATAGGAAACTATATTCTCCATATGGAGTTATAAAGTTTATGATTAATTCTACTGTTGGATTCTTCTTTTTGTCTCTCATCTTATATACTTATTAACACAAATGTTTATTTTTAAAACACAGCCACTAACACAAATGTTTGGTTTTAAAACACAGCCATATTATATTTATAAAGGTTAGTGTTGTTTGATTGAGAAAAATGTTTGGCCCGTCCTATCCCATCATCTCCATATTATACCACTATTTGTGTTATGAGTGTGATTTTACTCGGTTTATTTAATGTTATATGTTCAATCGCACGAGTCATACATGCGTATGACTCCTGTGCTTGAACATTACACCAATTTGGTCAATTTGCAATCTTGTTCAAATTGTTCAAATCAACATGGAGATAACGGTTAGAAGCGGTTACAAAAATCATAGCACGTATGGTTACTCTCTGACGTAGCCTTGGGAAACCCCCCACCAACGGTCAATTCAATATTTTATCAATAGTGACATACATGTATATACGTTCCGTGCTAGTTTGTGTATGTAGATATGTGTGCAGATAGTGTTAGCTCGACCAAACCCAAATTTACCAAGGGATATGTCATCATTCCACAAACATGCTTTGTGTGGTAGTAATGATAGGAAGACTACAGCGGTCACCTGCTATTTTTGTTGTTAGTATTTGTTTGATCATACTCCCTATTTGTTAAGTTTCTGACGAATCTGACATATGTTGGTGACTATTAACCTGTATAACAACCGGTTTCATAGGCTTGGCAACCTAGGCACGGGCTTAGGGGCACCAAAAAGTTAGGGCCTCCAATTTTTTAGAAAGTTTTTATCTATAGTAAATAGATTAGGCCCAAATAAATACGTTTTTTTTTTCAAACTAAACAAGTTTTAGGCCCAAATAAATACGTTTTTTTTTCAAACTAAACAAGTTTTTCATTGAAGGAGTACAAAATAAATATTGTTTGGCAAAAAAAAGTCAAGTTTCAAAGCCCATTTCACCTTGATTTCCAGCTATTACAACACAACCACCATGGACCTAATTTTCTTTATTTAGCAGCTTAAAGCCCATAAATACAGCCGCAATCATCAATCATCGTTCCCACTTCCCATTGCAACCTGCTTTCAATTTCTAGGCTATCAACTATCACTAGCAAAAAAAAGTAAGGGTAATCACCCAAGATTTCGGGATTGGAGGAGAGTTTATCGGCGAAATTAGGGGCCCCACTTTATAATTCGCTTAGGGTCTCCAAAAACATAGGAACGGCCCTGCTGTAATGATTGTGATTTTCAAATCGATTTTGAATTGTTCGATTAAAGAACTCAATGTGCGGAATCCATTGAATTCGTTGTAGATCTATGAAGAAATCAAAAGAACCAGAATGTAGATATCAATCTCCTTCTTGTATTGCAATAAGCTTGTTGTTGATTGATTTCTTATATCGAAATCAACTTGTTGATTATTTGATGTTTTGTTAATAATTTTGAGTCTTACATTATTTCATTTAGTTAATACATGCCTTATACACATCATTTTATCCAATTCAATCATTTCATTTAATTAATCATGGTATTTTTATGTTTTATCATAGTTCTGGTGCCAAAAATGTAAACTATGAGCTTGTTACTCCCCGCGGCACGCGGGAAAGCACTCTATCAGCCCCACGAGATGTGTAAGCGCATAGGTTGACCTGGTCAAAGTCTCCTCCGGCACCACACGGAGGAACTAGTTGGTTCCCCGCACTTTCATATTCATTGTAATTCAATCTTCTAATACAAGATCATTTGGGCTAAAATGAGGATCAAAAAGCTTATCAAACTTGTTGGAAAGTTGGGGACCAATTAATGACTTGGGCTACTAGTAAAATTCACAAGATTTTCAATGGGCTTGATTCTATTTTCATCTATGATCAATGCAACTAAATGGGCCGAGAAGTAAACTTGCGGAGGCTTAAAAGATAAAATTTAGGGCTGAATTAAATAGGTTAAGTTACAAAAAAGTTGCTGGGCTTTTTGTTGGGCCAGACCATCAGTCGTAAAGATTGGGCATGTGATTGTTTTATAACTTTAATGTGTGTAATTTCACAATAATTTGATTGACCATTGTATCATACACATTCGATCGTGTCCAATACATCCGTAGTTAGTGTACTAAGGAATGGGCGTTTGGTGTGTAAGTATATAGATTTTGATCTACGTTAGTAGTGGAATTGAACCGGGTTATGTGTATAAATCCCAACACCAAAGTGACTATATTTTCTCGTAATCTTGACAAATCGTTAGTTAACTTTATAATTTATCCACATGGCACACCATTCAAAAAAATTGCCCATCAACTACGTGTTGACCAGATACGAAAAACAAATTTGTGAGCTACTCATGGGCAAAGCATATAATATTAATGGTACAGGAAGCCGAATGTTACAAATTTCTTGTTAAACGCTACATACCTTCTCTAATAGTATATAATTGTTACGAACACAATTGGTAATCAAAGTATACAAGATTGATAAAGAGAACAAGAAGAACACTAAGAGGAGGAGGGTAAAACCCAATTCAATTCATCGATCGTTCAGTTTGTTACAACACACCCAACTATGTAGCCACTAACTAACAATTAACCCCCTACACTATAGAACAATTACATTGAGACCCTTTTACTTATTTTGACACGTAACAATAACCCTCCCATATTCATGATCGAGCACAATTAGAAACACTATAACCTCTACCCCTCAAATCTCAGTTAAATCCTACAACAATCAACAGGCCATTGGTAATAATATATATATATATATTAAACCGAATTAATTAAACTTTTAACATTATTTCATGATACAAACCGACATTATTCTTTATTTTGTCTTTTGGTCTAGCTAAGGTCCCTATGTAAATATTGTCCAAATTAACAACAAACACATGGATCTAGGTGCCACCATATAAAAGAACACCACTCTTTTGAAATTTTTAGAAGTCAATCCATCATCACTCAATGACACAAAAAGCCTACTATTCCTTCATATAGGTATACCCTTTTTCATATGCTCTCACTTTCACCCCACTCTTTCTCACCAAACCAACATCACTCCATACGTTCAAGACCGGTCCAATCGTCTAAACTCGACAGCAGTCCGGTTTATCTCCTGTCAACCATATTTTTCCGGTTAATACAGTTCTTCTAAAGGATGTTTATAAGGAAAAACCTGTCGTGAAACGCAAACGGTCTCCAAATCTATTTAGAAAACGTCCCAAATCCAGAACTAGGACTAGGTCGAATAAAGCTAGCGGGCCACGTAAACCGTTACCATATCACTTCCCTATGGGAGTACGTCTCGCTTTCATATATTTTTGAAGTTATTATTATGGGGTGCAAAAAAGACTTTACAAAAGCCGACGTGAAAGCTAATGGTGTAGTTGATACAAGTCACTCACATAAAAAAAGTTAAGGAAGAATAAGTTTCTAAATATATGCCCCTTTGTAAGCACATCAAATGTTGAATAAGTGGATTATGTTTATTCATGAGATAGTATCCATTTGCCAATATTTTATATTTAATTGTCACATATTTTCTATTTATTTTTATTTCACATGTATAATACGTTATGTTATACAATACCACATTTTGGACGTGACAAAAAAAAGATTTAAAATGGGTATTAGGTGAAATACTATATTCAACTTGACATGTATTTAAATGAGATTTTTTTTTCTATTCTTTTTAGAAAAAGTTTTACTAGAGTTAGGAACGGTTGCACAACCACCCGATTAGAGTAAAATACACGCCCCCTATATCTATGTCTATAAATCAAACGAGCATTTTTCTTAGCAATGAATATTCCAAGCGAGCATCGAGCGATTTTGACTACTGCGTCGTGTGATTAAATTTGAGCAGAGAGATAATGATAATGTTGAGTCTCAAGTTTTTTATGTTTTTATAACAGACACATTTCATGGCATAATATTTTTCTTATAAACAACAATGTTGTGGCCGATGAGGCGATATTCATATTGCACGAACAATGACGTTGAGAGCAGGAGACAATCAACTTAGGGTAACAACATGAGACATTGAGGCGATGAGCAGACTGTCGTTTAGCGGTTTAGGGTTTAATTTAACTTTTAGATTTGGTGTTAAGGTTTTTATTGGCGTGATTAGGCAACATAAAGATACAACTGTGAATTTATATATAGTTGACCAAAATCTAATAGAGTGGTATATGTAAAACTAAAAAATTAATTTATATTTAGTATATATGTATGTGGATATAGGGAGTTTATATATGTATGTCACAATATGTGTATATGTATAGGTATATATACTAGTTAAAAATAATAATTCGAGCTGAACCGAGCCGAGCGGACATTTGCTCATGCTTGGCTCGTTTACAAACTGAATCGAGCAGAGCGGCTCCTTTACAACCGGGCCTCAAATGTTTCTATACGCATTAAGAATGGGAATGATGTTGGTGATCTTCACACTCTTCTATCGTGCTAACATCATGGATTAGGATCAAATGTTTTCCCGTCTTTAGTTTTTTTCTTTGGTTATGTAGTGTAAGCATCCTTAAGATCATGAATGTCACTAATCCATAGGCTTACTTCAAACTCTTTTAACATACTTCACCGAATTTCGAACCTTCTCAATGGATCATTCACTTACGTTTCACCCGACTTGTACAAAAAGATTTAACACATGCGCACAACAAGATTCATGAGTACAAACTAACTAATTTGATATTGTCAAATGCAACTAACTACTTACAAAATCTACTAGAACATCATTATATTTGGAATTAACTAGTGTGATTGTAGAACCTTGTATTCTACTATATACATTTCGTTACTTATTTAAGAATCATGTTATCATTATATGTGGAGAACCTTTAGAGTATTACGTGTTTCCCATGGGTGGATATGAGATTTTGACAAAATCAACATGAGCAAACTCATCAAACAACTATTGGCCCAACATATATTCAGCCAGTGACGGATCCAGCCTTGTTTTGCTGGTTCACGTGAACCCACTCGATTTAGAAAAAAAAAATTGAAAAAGTTAGTGAGAATCCTGTATGATTTGAAAAAAATTAGTGAACCTAAGGGAAAAAAATTCCTGCATCCGCCACTACATTCAGCCATGGCCAATCTGAAACCCAGCCCGCCGACCCAGCTCAAAAAAACCGAGATGGACCCGTCTTTTGTTGGTCCACTCCTGGGTACTTATTTTCTAGCTTGTTCAAGTCCTTTTCGGTCCGTCCCACTCCACTTTCGACCCAACCCACACCCTAGTTCAAATTGGGGCTCTTCAAAAAACTCGTTGTTTGCTAAAAAAAATACTTATTCAAAACTGGCTCGTTAGTAAAAGAGCCGAGCTGAGCCTGAGCCAAAGTAAAAGCCAACGCGGCTCGTTGGCTGCTCGTTAAGAGAGTTTTCTCCCTTTATTTATATATGGTTACAAACATTTTGAATAGGTGTTACAGTGTATTTTAATATAACAATCCATGTAAACTGTTTAGTATTTTATTAGTTCGACAAGTAATTATAAAAAAAAAAAAGTTATTTACATGTTATTCCATCAAATTAATTCAAAGACGGTGCCGTTTTGGACCCAAGAAGACTACATTTACAGCTATTGATCTACAACTAACTTTGGTGGTATCTACGAACAACCAACCAACTAACCAATTCACAATAATCTTCCCCGCCACTCCACCTCCTCCAATCACCTACCGCCACCTGTCACCCCTCTGACCATCACCCATTCATCACACCCCCAATTTGGCATCTCTGACTTGCACACCAACTGTTCGACCCTTTGCCTCACTGAGTTTGATAAACTATTTCGTTCTGCAAATTCTGCACCCACCGGAGAGAATGATGGTGATGATGATATTGAATTCCACACGTCTTGATCAAGTATACTTGTGGGTGAATCTGTTCTGATTTGTTCACAAACAATTTGGTTTGAATTTTCCTCGAATTGTCGAATAAACGGGTGTTCGAGAAGCTCTTTCGCGGTCCACCGGCGTCTCCGGTCTCTGATCAAGCACTTACTCACAAAGTCCTTTGCTTGATCGGATAACCCATCTGGGATTTTCGGGGTTTCGTCCGAATACGCGATTCGGTAAAGAACCGATACCGGGTTATTCGCATTGGGCCAGGGTGAGACACCGGTGGCCATTTCGATCACCGTGCACCCGAGGGCCCATACGTCGGCAGGGAACTCCTGTTCCTCGCCTCGTGCCACTTCTGGCGCCATGAACATAGGCGTCCCACAAATTGGGGACGCCTGGTCAGCGCGCTTAGCGCAGCCAAAATCGCTAATTTTCGCGATACCGCCTTCTTGTAATAAAATATTTCCCCCTTTCATATCACAATGTACTAATCCATATGAATGAATGTACGCTAACCCTTTAACTATACATCTTGTGTAGCTTGCAATTTCCAAATTGGTTAACACTTCACCGTTTCTTCGGTTAATCGAATCAATAATCGAACCGCCCGACATGTAATCGATAATAATATTGTAAACCATCTTGTTTTCTTCAATTGTAACGTCACACCCTTTGTAACTCACCACATAAGGACTCTTTAACATTGACAAAAAATGTTGCTCCTTTTGCAAGCTCTCTGATTGCGAAAACTCCATCGACTTGACCGCGAAAACATCGCCCGAGGTGGAGGTGGCGGCGGAGACGATGGCGGAGGAACCACGGCCAAGAACAGGGCCTCTGGTCCACTCCATTTCGGGTTTTTTTGAATGAATGAAGATGGAGAGTGTGGTGTGAATAACTTGTTTTGTTGGTTATGTTTTGTGGGCTATATGGTTTATATATATAGTGGTGTGTAAAATGTTTTTAATTGTTATTTATGGAATAAAAGTACATTTTTTTAATAAAAAAGAAAAGGGGTTGTAGACTTGTAGTTTTCTTGTTGAAAAGGTGTAAGGAGTTGTAGTTATTTGGTTGGGTGGCAAGTGTTGTAGTTATAGGTGGCATGTATTTCCTTCTAGAGTTGACGATATTTTTAACGGAAGTTTGCTGACGTGGCAAAATATTGGTAACCTTTTGGGCAGGCCAAGACGGCAAATAGGTGGCAAGGACACGTGTCATCAAGGGTATGTCTTCAAATTGGAAATATAATCCCTAACTTGTGGGATTTGTTTCATATAAGTAGATTGAAATTGAAATGTTTCATTAAAACTTTGTATATATTTTACCTAAAGTTTGATAATTCTTAGTTTAGAGTTTACATTTGGGTATTATGTAATTGTTTTGTATCAACTTACGCGATAACTGCCTAGTGGCCTCTTGATGGTGAGATAAGGCTTAGGGCCATGAGATTCTGGGTTCGATTCCCACAAGGGGGTTTTTTTTCAGATTTATTGGGTTTACTCTTGAACTGGTGTATAAGCATTATTGCCTAGTGGAGATGGATATGATCGGGTGGTTCCGCTGATGACACAATGATAATTTAGCGTGGTTCGTCGGTGATCCAAATTTGTCGTTCAAAAGACAAAAGTAATGTGATGAGAGGGTTATGTGACTAAACTTAATAAAAAACGGAATACTTAAAATGGTAAATCTTGAAATATAGGTCATGTGATGTGATTTTGATAAGAGTTGGTAAATCTTGAAAGATGAGTTTGAAACCAATCCCAAAACTTATGGGTTGGATGCCCAATTTTGTATTTGTGTTTGTTGACTTTGAAAACCAAAGATTTTGAGGGGTTTATGTGATAAGGTAGGAGAAGTTTGGAGGCAATGGGTTGAACCACTTAAGTGGTTGGTATCACATATGCCACTTTTTGGTAGAATATCCTCTCAAACTTTGAGTAATCTAAATTATCCTTTTGTACAAAAATGAAGTCTTGGGGCTATACTCTTTAAACTTATGGGTTATATTTCAAGTCAAAGGTTTTTTTTTTTTTTTTCATATGTGATTTGTTGTGTAAAAATTTTTAAGCCAATTCGACCATGTCCAACAAATCTTCTGAAATTGTTTAAACCACACATAGGTTAGTGTTCGCTAACACCACTTTATATTCAAAATGTGGGGCATGAAATTTAAATAGCACGTCAATTAGGGATTTTTGTACATCATTTTAGCGTAAGCATTGCTATTAAACTTTGTAGCTAAAGGTGTGATTCTTTTTATTATGATATGGATTTAACACAAAAATTATGGGTTTAAATTTAGTTTAAACGTGTTCGAGTCATACCACGCTTGACTAAACAGGTTGATCTTGAACCACTTGCTTACACCATCAGAAAACAATTCTTGCATCTGCCATTGCTTAAAAACATTTTATATATAAATTTAGAACTTAAACATGAAGAGAACTATATAAATTGGTTTTCATATCATGTGGGAACTTTGTTGTTTCATAGCCGTTTATGTTTTTAGTGTAAATTCATAATTTTAGATTAGTAATAAGTAAGTGTGTAAGTGAGCCAAGCAGCTCATGAGATATTTGAGATCGGCTCATCAAAAGCTTAAATCAAGTCAAGCTTTAACGAGAGAGCTTTACTTATCGAGTTCGAGCAGGCTTGCCCTTTATGATCACACATATTTAAAATAACAACATAACCAAGTTTTACTAACTCAAGCCGTATAGTGCCCGAGATCTAAGCTAGTTATATATGTACACACACTAATAAATACTCAATAAATGAGCCGCGCTCGAGTTTGAAAACTTATTCATATGTCAAGCTCAAGCTTTAGAATTAAAGCTTAAATCAAGCTAGCTCGGCTCGACTCGGCTTTGCTCCGCTACGTCACCCCCTAGTTATAGGCCCATGAAGGTGAGTCATGTTTGTGACACCTCTAAAAATATGAATGTCATATTCGAGTTCATGTGTTTGACAAAACTTTTAGGATTACGTTAATTTTGTAATATCAACCCATCAATACGTAAATAAATCATGTATAACACCCATGTAACTATAACACTAAATCATAAAGGCCACGGCTACAGGTCACAATTATAAAACTAACATGTGTTATGTGTGTTGTGTTGTGATGGTTGTATTGCATCACTCAACATCTTCTAGAAAAAGAAGTTGGTTTTTGGTAACTTGTGAATGAAGATTTGGGTGAAATGATTTAGTTAGTAGATAATAGATTGGTGGTTATAACTTCTAAATCAAGATTATTATAAATAACGGTCCCCTAAGGTTGAAAAATAATCCATATTTCAAATGTGAAGCCCTTGCCGGTGAAGTTAGGTCGATTGGTTGGACGGACGTAAAGCAAATATTGTAGATACATATATAATATTATATATAATATTATATATATATATATTATATATATATATATATATATATATTATATGCGTGTCCCATAAGATATTTTTCGTTATTTAATTATTTATTTATTTTATCATATTTTTTATTTGGTTGTTGTATCTTTAGTCACACTCCACGCACGTGTCCCTTCGCCCCAATGATCTTCAATTTAGTTTTAAGCTAAACTTCCTATTTTTTCTTTAATAATTTGTAATTATATATGCAAATAATAATAATAATAATCTATCTATACTATATAATAAAAGAAATCAACTTTTGGACACTTGTCATTATTGTAGACCATCCTTAATCCTTAATTGTAGATAATTATCATTTAATTTAAGTTATTAAAGTTAATATATGTTTATAGATAATTATTATTTAATTTAAATTATTAAATTTAATATATGTTTCAAACTTTTAAGAAATTACGGATAAAGTTTCATAAAATATCTTATTATTTATTTATATTAATTACTAGGTTAGAAATTGTATCTTAATTCCTTAATTGTACATAATTATTATTTAAGAAAATTACGGATAAAGTTTCATAAATATCTTATTATTTATTTATATTAATTATTAGGTTAAAAATTATATCTTGAAACAAATATGGAGCATTTTCAAAACGAGGGTGGGGGGAACGATTTTGTTGCTTAACAAATTATTTATTTATTTAATATATTTAAAATGCAAGAAGAATAATAACAACATTTACAATACTAATAAATTTATTCAAAAACAACGATCCTTTTAAAATGCAACCCACGTCCAGATATTTAAATTTTAAAGTTATACAATTTAATAATTACCAATAATTTATACTTATCTAATTAATTTAAATATTATTTTGTAGCTATAAGTTTATCTAATTGGCTACTTGCTATATGCCTAATATGGACATTTCAACAATTTTTTAGAACTAATAAATTAAGACCACTAATATTGAAATAAAACTTGGTTTATTATATATATGTTCATATGACTGTTAAAACTTGTCACACCCCGACCTGCAGCGGAAAAGGTGACCGGGGCTATGATTGGGTTATCATCAAAGCTCATGACATTTATTATAACGTTTCATATTCATTAATACAATTTAATGGGAAATTTACAATCATAAATACGTCATGACTTAACATCAATCTAAGGTTCTTTGTTTTCTTCTAAGGCTTTTCCTATGTTTTCCTTGCTTCATCCTGTTCACCTGTATCATGTGTAAAAGGGTTTTTGGATCAACAAAAAGTTGGCGAGTGAATCCTATGGAAAACATTTGAACAAGTTTATTCAATTGATTATAAATAAAGTGCATAACCCCATATGAGTAAATGTAGAGGTAAAATTTATTCACACAACACATAATATTAAATATTGCACACACATACATCAAATGATTGTTTTGAGGCACGCGTTGTTCGACTCGTCTCCCACGAGGAACTGATGGGCCTAATGAATGAGTTTTGAGGCACGCGTTGTTCTACGAACTGATGGGTCTAATGAATGAGTTTTGAGGCACGCGTTGTTCTACGAACTGATGGGCCTAATGAATGAGTTTTAAGGCACGCGTTGTTCAACTCGTCTCCCACGAGGAACTGATGGGCCTAATAAATAATTTGCATACAACTTGACAATATGTAATACATCACAACAAACAATATTTACATTCTAAATTTAGATCATATAATGGTATAGCACGAGTTTGAATAAGCGAATTAATTTAAGCGACACATGATACACCCCAAAACATGAATAAAAAGGGGAATTTGTAAGAATTCACTCACATTGGGTGCGTTCGGTTGATGATGTTGAATGCTCGCGAAGTGGTTTTAACCACGAGTAAAATTAACCTAGATAAATAGCATTATGGTTCGTAAGTAAACGATTTTATTAATCCATTTTAGTAGGATTTGATGGGTGCATTTTTGTGAGTGTAAGACTATTTTCTAACCTTAAAAATGTTATTTTTAAGTATTTTTAATTGATTTTTAATTAAAATAAATAAATAAAAATAATAAAAAAATTTGATTTTTTGCTACAGTTGTTGACTTTGATTTGACTTACGTTGACCGGTTCGCTTGTGTGTAATTGTGCGCCGGGCAGGACTCGAACCCGAGACCTCCCGTACGCGTGCACGCAGCTCTACCAACTGAGCTACGTGTCTAACCCATCATATTTCTGTTTTTAATTACATATATATATTAATTAGATTTAAACAGAAAATCCTTTATTTTAAAAACGATTTTAATTCAGAGAACCGGTGCGCTCCACAGGTCTCGAACCCGGGACCTGTGGGTTGAGTTAACACACAGTCCACCGCTGGACTGTGTGTTTAACATGTTATATAATTCGATTTTTATTATACTTAAAATACAAACTGAACATTTCCTTTTCTGTCTTAAATAAAAAGATAGATAATTGTCCGAGTCGGTGCAGAAGACCGGACTCGAACTCGCGTCCTGTGATTAAACATACACACAGTCCACCACTGGACTGTGTGTCTAACTTGGTTATTATTCCGGTTATTAATATACTTAACATATACATAAAATAAATCCGGTTCAGTTAACAAAAAAAGGAATTTTTATTAAGGCAGCGTGTGTGGAACAAGATTCGAACTCGGGACCTTTGCGTGTTTGATGTGCACACAGTCCACCGCTGGACTGTGTGTCTAACCCGATTAATAACTTGATTTTAATTATACTTTACATTACAGGTACTTCATCTTCTTCGTTGGTTTTAACCAGAATCGGAAACCCGACTGGTTCGATGATTAATTCATATTCTTTAGTGTCAGATGGTTAAATACATGTGAGATTAAATAAAAAGAATGAAGAAATTAGGCGAGAGGTATACCGACTGGATTCCTCTGTTTCTCCGGCGTAACTCCGGCGACAGCAAACACCTCCGACGACGTGTGTCTTGCAGCAGAGAGTCTTCAGACAGCTTACAAAGGATGTGGGTGACTTCGGTATAAGTTCAGAGGGTTTAGTAAGGCTTAACAGTGAAGAACTCGGTTTTCCGGCGATGTGCAGAAAAATTCCGGCGACTTGCAGCGACTGAATTCGAGTGTTTTAGCGAGAGATTAAGAGAGTGTTCGAGGGATTAGACTGGTTGGATTGAGAAAACTAGTTCTGTATTTATAGGCTGCTTATGCCCTTGACTTCTTCGCCACTATTACGGTTTCGACCCTGAATTAAAGCTAGACATCGGTTATAACCGATGTCGTCGTTCAATATAAACGTTAAGTCAAGAGTAATTGTCGGCCTTTTTCCGGCGTCTGCGGATTTGGGCGCCGGTTTTGAATTCGGTAATGCATGATATGAATTAAATGATCTTAATAATTAACAAAGCATCAGTGGCGCAGTGGTTCAAGTGTTATGTGTTAAGTTGTTGTTGAACCGGTACAGACCCGGGTTCGAAACCCGGCAGAACCAAAACATTTTTATTTTGCGATTTTTACCAGTTTTTCAAAAACAACTTATATATTCCAATATAATAATTGATTATGTATCGTTTAAAATTATTTTGGGCATTTAATTCGCAACGAAATTTTTAACTGACTGTTCGGTTAATAAACGGAGCGGGTTTGGTAAATCCGTTTTTGACGGATGTTACAAAACTCGTGAGGAAACTCGATGATACAGTTTGTCTTTTAATCGATGGTTCAAATGCTTTCATATTTATAAACTTGACAAATATCACAAGTTTTGATCATACATGCCACAAATTTTTGTTTGGATAACAGAAAATTGTCTTAAAAATATCGTTATATAATTATTAAATCTTCGTTATAAATTATTTGATTTTTTATTTACTTAACCCGTGTAATACACGGGGTTGTAACCTAGTAAATAAATAAATAAAAACTGAGAAGGCTTGTTGGTTTTGATTCAGTTCTCACGAGTGGTGTTAGGGTAAGGGATATGAGGTACCATGGTGATGACTGAGGAGGGGGCATACGGAGGATGATGACCACACAGTTTGTCATTGTCGTTGACGTTGTTGGTTATTAGAGAGGAAAGAGGAAGAGGCGGATAGAGGGCGTGGGGTTTGGGGGTTTCGTATGTTACTCATACATTGTTTTCGTAACCAAAATGATCAACTAGCATTTTACTCATTTTAACTTTTATCCTTAATACCCATTTGTATTAACAAATAAAATCATTACAAAGTTTCTAATTCAAATATAACTATTTGTGTAATTTTTCTAATTGAGACACTTTCTTTACATATTATTACTTTTTAAACACCATTAAATAAGTTATAGACTTTTTTACAATCCGGTTAGGCTTATATTTTAACTATAAACCATCTAGAAATGTGTGTAATTAAACAACATTAGTATAAAAATATATCAAAGAATTGTTTTTTCCCTATATTCTACCTTATGTTTTAGGATTTATCATGGTAATTAAATACCAAGGAGCTAAGATGAAAAATGTATTTGTCATGTATGCTATATCACTATATTCGATGATGTGTCACTCAAGAGCTATACTTGACAACATGTTTTGCTCTGTTACGACATCTTCTGTGTTCTGATTTGGATGCTGCTCCACCTGATTTGCAGAAACTCTTGTAGAATTTAACTTCGGAGTGACACAACACATAAAGTGTTAAATTGAGAGTGGTGGGAGTCAAAATGATAGTTGAGAGTGACAACGATTAATACCCATTAGTTGAGAATGATAAAATCTAATAACCCTTTAATTATTATCCTAATCCCAATAGTTGAGAATGATAAAATCTAATAACCCTTTAATTATTATCCTAATAAAATGTTTACAGTAATCTTTCAAATATAATGTAAGAATATAATCACCATCTTGAACAACACATTAGGATCGTATTAATCATACAATTAAACAACATTTAATAGAGCCTACAACAGATAATATTGGTGGGGTTTGAAGTAAGTTGTGGTACCAGTGGAATAATTAAAATGTATACATTAATTGGATGAGTAAACAAAGCAAGAGGGTCTACCAACTTTTTATCACAAGCAAAAAGTCAAATCAACCATGCCAATCAATTTGGTTAAGGACCACCCCCACTTCACATAAGCTAACCGTGAATTTGATGTTAAAATTATTAATTATTAAATTTAAACCGTGTAATGTAACTGCGGTTAATCTCATGAAATAGAGATACTGCTTCCAGTGAGACATCCGGCTCGATAGTTGCATCAAGCCTTGGACATAAGGCACATAACACTCAGCAATTGAGCCAAATGCCGATTAGTGCATGTACCCCCTTGTTTTCGGTTATCAACGCCATCACATGATGCATGATTAACCATCCCCCTCTTTTAACGTTATTTTCACAAAATTAGTAAAATAACGTTCAAATTTAGTGCACTTTCACTTATGTCTCCCGAGCGTCCACATATATATATATATATATATATATATATATATATATATTATATTATAATGTTCATACAGAAAACGAGACATTAAATAAATCATTCCCTTTGATGAGAAAAATGAGATAAAATGTTTGCTTTTTTCTTTTTACTTTCCTTAATTACCTTGTTTATGCAAGCTAACAAACAAGTTGCCTAACCTACAATAAATGTCATTGATAAAACAAACTTGATGAAACTAGCATTAATGAATAGTGATAGTGGTGAAAGAAGTGGTCAGGATGAAATACGACCCTAACTCCATGAATTATTAATATCGCAATACCAATGAAGGCGTAGGGTTGTCAATCAGGGTTTGAATACACAAGAAAAAAGGTTGTCAATTGGAGTTTGAAATTTGAATAATAAGAAAACCGGGTTGTCAATCGGGGTTTGAATAAATAAGAAAAATAAGAACGATTGTCACAATCATCATTCAAACTAACCAATAAGAGTCACTAGTATGCGTGTGAATTTATATCACAATATCAAAACACGACAAGCACCTATAGAGATTTGCAGGTTTTGGTTTAGTTAAGATGGGTTTGGGTCGAGCCCAAAAAGACGTTTAGCAAAACAGGTAGGGTTGACCTAAAAGGTTCACAACTTGACCCTTTTATTTTTTACCTTTTTAAACATATGTTTATATCACATCATAAAATGATTTGATATTTTATATCAAAACTAAAAAATCTGTAGAGAAATCCATCAACTTTTATAGTTTAGCACCGCATAGCCACTAATCATATTTATTTTCTTCCAAGATCAATGCTTATAAGAAAACTTTCATGAAAATAATTCAATATTACGGTTGTAGTTAAATTGTTATAATTACAAGTGATGGTATCATGTCAATGTCATAATAATAATAAGTTGGTTAAATTTGGAAATTGAAAATGGTGAAAATATATGATAGATGAATAGAACACGTAGTGTGTGTAGTTTTGTGAGTGAAGTGGGGAGTTTTTTTCTCAAATGGGTGGAGTGGAAAAATTATTTATTAAAATGGGTGATTTGAAAAATAATTACTAAAATGAGTGTTTTTCTATTTACTTATTTTAACTAATATATATAACTCTTTTCTTTTTATTACTTGTTCTAACTAATATATATATATATATATAACTCTTCTTTTATTTATCGTTCATAATAACCACTTATCATTTTTTTTCCTTCAATCCAGTTATCATTCTTTTCTTTATAATTCCTTATTATTATGCAACTAATTTAGTCATCTAAAATTTGGCCGTCTGAATGTTTAAATACAAATGAACAATCATCTGAAACTAAATTTAAGAAGCGAACTAAGAAGCATAAAAAAAGCCAAACAATCTTTAAAACTTAACTGTCTCAATGTCAAATACAAAGAAAATAAACACGTTAAATAAAGTCGATTGGCTAGCGGTCTCAACATCAAATACAAACTAAAAGAAACATTTCAAAACAACTTGACCCACTTAGGCATCCATTCTTTTAGGCTTAGAAGGACATCTTGCTCGATTATGACCAGTCGTCTACAAATTCCACAAAGGTTACTCTTTTTCTCTTCTTGGATGTCCATTCCATTTCGTAGCCTTGTTGAACGAGGGCGGCCCTTTTTATCTATGCTTCCTGAGGAAGCAGGAAAAACTCAGCTGACCAAGTAGCACAATAATCTACGATTGAGTAGCACTTATGAACATTTTGCCAAGTGTTCAATGAAAGTTTGGCACATACACTCAAAACATGTGAACACGGATACTTATATATCTCCCACTTACTACATGTGCAAGTTTTTTCTTCCAAATTAACCACCTGAACATTTTTCCCCTTTCGAGTTATCACCTCAAATATTCCTTTATGTCGGTTAAATATCTTAAAGAATGTGCACCGGCTTTTGACATTGAAGCTGCTTGTTTTGCCAAAACATGAGGTGTATACGCATCTCCATTAACTTGAGCGTTAGATCCCATGGGTCGTCTCACATCAAAATAGTGAACCAATCTATAAAATGTAAGTTAAACACATGCTGTAATTGGTAAGAAACGAGCACCTTTAAGTACACTGTTAAAAATCTCTGACAAATTTGTAGTGAGCAACCCATATGCTTTCCACCATCATGTGCAAGTGTCCATTTCTCAAATGCATGTCCCTCGAGCCATTATAAGAAACAAAAAGAAAATAATGAAGGTGAAAAAAAACAAGAGAAAGCAGCTTTGTCATGGAGATAAAACAAAAAAAAAACAAATTAACACAAGTGAAAACCAAGAGGAATCGAAGAAAAAAAAGCATACAACATGAATAAAATCAATAAACAACAAAAGGCAAACAACAAGAATAAAATCAATAAACAAAACATGGATATGGCAGAATCGTGGAACCAATGAAAAACATTATCATTACTATAGATTTACATCTACTATGAAGCCGTTAATCATGAAAATAAAAAATTAAAGTAAAGATTATTTTGTAGAGATAAACAAAACAAAAGCCAACCTGATGAATCATTGATTGCAAAACTGAAGGAACGAACTAGATGAAGTCGCCCTAATGAAATCTCCTTGAAACAAGAATACTGAACCATCGCTGAAAAGCATGTGTTTTAACCTAATTTTTATTTACAAAATAAAGATTATTTTCTTTCACCCATTTTGGTAAATAATTTTTCCACCTTCACCTATTTAGGAAAAAACTCGTGAAGTGAGACCTTATAACTTATATTTATAACCACGTTTTAAAAATTAAATTGTTAGTTAAACGGGTACTATTTTGGCCCCTTGTCATGATGATGTAATTATATGTGTGTGGCCATGGTGTAAATGCAATATTCTAAAACGGCTCTCTTTATATTTATTATGTAAAAAGTAATATCATCATATGTTATATTTATATATTCTACCTAATATTACTTTTTTTTTTAATAGCAAATGTCACTCACACTTAAATTACACCATCTTATTTCTAATCTACACCTTATTTAGGATTGAATTCAAGACATTCCATTAAAACGCAAGAGCCTCTATCAAATGAGCTAGTCTCCTATCAACACCTAAACCACTATTCAACTATGTTTTTATCTGTTTACCTTTCCACTAATATCATTCATTTATTTAATTATATAAATTCGACAGAGTTACTAATCTAAGTTATAATAAACAAACATTTTATGCTCTTTAATTTGATAGCGGTCTACTATATTTCATTGAAAACTTTTTCGTCATCCAAAACTCATCATGATGAATAACTGGCGTTGATATAGTTTCAATAACTCTTTATCATAAATAATTATTTAGCATTCTCTATACAATAGTTAGGGGTTGTTTGTTTAGTTCTTAATGATACTCTTAATGGTTCAGACCTCTTACTGGTTCAACACTTAGGGGTTGTTTGTTTACCTCTTAAGGAGGCTCTTAATGGTTCAGACCTCTTATTGGTTTAGCACTTAATGATTCAGACTGTTTGTTTCATGAGCAGATGTCTGAATGGTTCAGACATTTTCCTCTGAATGGTTAAGCATTATACAGAGTCTGAATGGTTAAGACCTCTAATCTGAAGTGGTCAAACATTTAATAGTTCAGACCTTTTACTGGTTCAACACTTAATAGTTCAGACCTCTTACTGGTTCAACACTTAACATTCAGACTTACCAAACAACCCCTTAGACATTGTTTTATCGATAAATACATGCAACTCTATCTTGATCCCAATTGCAATTCCTGCACGATATCAATCTATGTTATGTAAATTCCTGTGATTGAGATCATACCATTAAGCTATATTTGAGAATGAACTATTCTACATCTTAAGACATAAATCACTTCATCTATTTATTTTCCCCTTCAATAATTTCATCATTTACTTTGCATTGATTTCGTCATATTCTTTGTCAAACAATGATCCATCAAAACAAATGGTTCATAGAAAAATACACTTGTATAATAGATCACACAATCAATGAAGACAAGAATTATCGTGATGGCATATTTGAATATGCTAGTGATTTGCATTTTGAAAGGGCTATAACTACAATCAAATCGAACAACTTAGTCATCATCATATATATAATATTATTATAAGGATGCTACATAGTTTTTCTTTGTTGATATTTAAATCGATTAAAGCAAATTCAACTCTATTAACAATTGTTGAAAGTTAAAAAAAATGGATAAAGAAATTCCTTAATCAACTATTTGTAAAGAAGTTTTTAAATGTGTAATAACGTTGAACTTGAAAACACTAAATGATAAGGATCGGAGTATAATGATGATTGATCAAAAAACTTACCATACATGAACTCGATATCATAATCATCTTCTTCTTCTCGTATGTGAAATCCACTTCCTTTGTTTGCCATTTGGGGATTTGAATGATTGATCAGACTTGGTTTGTGAGTGCTGATCGGAACATATGTGGGTGATCGGAATTCTGAACGTCGGGGAAGGATTTTACACAAAGAGGGTGAGAGGGCTTTTAACTTGTATTGAACGATTAGGTTTTTTTATTTGTGTTTTATAACAATAGAAACCAATAACATGAATTTACCCTCACATGTCATGCATGTGAGGGAGTTTAACTGAGTAGATAAATGAGGTTAGTCATAAAGGATTGAATCCGTAACAACAAAAAACTTAAAGGATAGTTTTGGCAAGTTTTAAACATAAAGGATGAAACTTGCAGGTTTGAGGAAACATAAAGGACGTTTTATGCATTTTACTCTTTTTGAATAAATTGAGCAAGGGTTTTGTAACTAATGTTCCCTTTATTAGTGACATTGTCTTTTTATCATCAACGACCACTTGTAGTAGTGAGTGATTTGGGCGTGTTTTGGCCCCGTAATGTCGTAAAACGCCTCACAACCCCGTCCAAAATTTGTGTTTGGCGTTATGGTGCAAATGCTTGGTGTGTGTTGTGTTTGTTGACTTGTCCAATGTTAAATTAAATAGATTAACTTTAATATTGATTCAGATAGATCGAGCTCATGTGAGGTCTCGTAAAGTCGATTTTATCTTCTCTTGTTAGTCTATGTTAAACTCTAATGATAAATAAAAAGGAATTGTGGGGGATTTGTCTATATGCTTGATTCATGTCGTGAACTATTATCCTGAACCATTGTCACCCATCTATTAATCATTTCTAATATAAGAGATATTCTTATGTGTAAATAGTATAATCTATTGGAAAATCAAGCCGTTGATTGAACACAAAAACACAAGGTTGAACCAACTTAATCATTTATAATATAAGAGATATTCTTATGTGTAAATAGTATAATCTATTTTGGAAAATCAAGCCGTTGATTGAACACAGAAACACAATGTTGAACAAGTGAGTGTGAGTGCAGCGGGCATGGTTGGCCTCATGCTCGTGAGTGAAGCAATTTGGTGGAGCATGTGTTCACTCTCTAATATACGTTTTGATAGTGAGAGGGAACACCCCTCGTACCTAGGTGGCGCCTAGATAGCGTGTCTTTTACTATCACTATCACACTCCATAACACATGGTCTCAGTGGACAAATGTAAGAAATACAAAATAAGACAACATATCCAAACAACGAAAAGTTCCAACGGTCAAATTTACACAAACCCTAGGCATAACTTATAAGACGGTAAATAAACATCGAGTTTTAACCTTTTACTTGTTCCACAAGTAACACACGCCAGCAAACTTTTACGTTTATATATGTGATATATTTATTGCGACATTTACATGAAACAAGCATGTTGATGATGATAAACTAGAGGTCTCAAACCGCTTCTGCAAACCCGACTCGTAGTTTACCATAGTCAAACACGGTGTGGTATTTACCCATGAAAATATCTCCCAAGATCCTGTATCAAAATTCCCGTATTATTTCCAGGTAGAGGTGTCAATTTCGACATGTTTACGTGGTGTGCCACGTCACCACTTCACATGCTATAGAAGGTTGCATATAAAAGTGAAAATAAGTTGGATTTTGGTGTATATGTGTCTTGGGTCAACCCAACCCATATAAAAGTTATCCGTTTTGACCCATTACCCAAACCACTCATTTTTCCAACTCTTAACTTTAGGTGTAAAACCTACCCAAAAACCCAAGAAAAAGTTAAGGTAATACGCATAAGATGGTTTAAACGCAAATAAAAAGCTTTTTTAATTATTTTTTTGTAAAAGTGATAAGCTAAGATTAGACATGAAGGTAACAAGAGCTGATGACTGTACCATAGGGGCCCGCGAGGAGGTGCTACATCAAGAGCAGTAAATCCACTAATGCATTGTGCTGCTGCTCCTTCACCAACTTTCAGGACATACTATACGATCACACGAAATTTAACAAGGATAATTTATATTTTAAATCAGGTTAAATAAATAATTACCCTCGACCAGAGAACCAAATCATTAACGCAGTTAAAGAGGAAGAAAAATACAAATCAGATTAACATTATAAGCTTACCTCCTCGGGTGAGAGGTCAAAAGTTTTACCACCAATGGTAAATGCGATATGCGGCATGGTTGAAAGACTGTTGCAGTCAACTCCAGATTCACCCATTGGACTTGGTATCCGCTCACACAGCTGAAAAATATATTAAAAATCTTATCCAATTTTCCCATGAGATCATCAATCATAACTTTTATTGATTTTTTATTAGAGGTAGCAAAACGAGCATGTCGGGTGGGTTGACCCTGTACAGTTATTGTCTATAATTGTTTTTTTGTTTTGATTTTTGTAAACAATTAGCGTGTGAATTGTGACATGTGATTACAAAGGTTAAATTTGAATAAAGTACAGGGAAGGTCCCTGTGGTTTGCACTTTGTAACGTATTTAGTCTCCAAACTTTGCCAAAAGTACATGGATGGTCCCTGTGGTTTGCATTTTGTAACGCATTTAGTCTCTAACTTGGACCTGCTAAAACCTTTAGATTTCTTGGCTGGGACTATATATTTTACAAAGTGCAAACCATAGGGACCATCTGTGTACTTTTAGAAAGCTAGGGACCAAATTCAAAATTTTGGTAAACCACAGGACCATCCGTGTAGTATACTCTAACAACAAACTTTGGGAGATTTTCAACCCATTTAACCCGTTTTCTTTTAAGCATGAATTAACCCGTTCATAAGTAAACGGGTCGAAATTACCACCGCTACATTTGTTCATGTATTCTTTTTTGATGGTGAAGTCACGTCACCTGATCAACATAGTTAATTATTTGATCTTCGGTCTCATTTCGCTTGATCTGGTTTTGCATCCAGACAACTGCCATCTCACAGAAGTACACATCTCATCATGTACACCAGATGATTTTCCGTTATTCTTGTCAACTACACTCTCGATTATCATGCTGTCAAAACATACAAGTTAGTTTAATTAACGACAAACCAGAGTACACAAGTGTCGAGAAGTGTGAAACTGACCTAGTATCATGAGAGCCGTCAAAGGTGCATAACTTCATTTGAGAGCAGATTTTTTCAGGTTGCGTCACAGAACAAATAAAAAGGTTCATTAAGTTCCCCCTTACACCCTGTCAGCTTCTAAAACTTCGTAAAATTTCATTTTGACCCCCTTGCTTAATTTTATGTACGTGGGTCAATTATAATACGTTTTCATGCTCATTTTATTGTACGTTTTTGGTTGATCTACGTTTTGTTCGGAACGAGTCGGGTCAAATATAATACGTTCTATTAGGCTGTATAAATTCGAGTTACTTTACATTTCGACTCCGCCGCCACGCGTGGTACTACTCTTTTTTTTTTTTTGAACGGCAAAATTTGGATCACTGACGGACCACTGGAGTATCATCATGCCACCAGAGGAACCACTCGATCATATCCATCTCCACTAGGCATAATGCCACACCAATTCAGGAGGAAACCCAATAAACATGGAAAAACCCCCCTTGTGGGAATCGAACCCAGGACATATTGGTCCCAAAGCCTTATCCCACCACCAAGACGCGTGGTACTACTCTTAAACGTAAAAAAACACTATTTTCTTACGAGCTTATTTTTAAGTACGTTTCGTTATAAATCCAAGTTGGTTCACGTTTCGACATAATTTTTCTTGGTAATAAGTTAGATCAAATATAATACATTTTCGTGCTTGTTTTCATGTGCGTTTTCAGTTGGTCTACGTTTTGACGTAAATTTTGTTTGAAAACGAGTTGGGTCAAATATTTGACAGTATAAGTTCGAGTTACTTTAAGTTTTGACGACGCCACAATGCGCGGCAGGTCAAAATACTGGTTTACATTAGTAGTACATGTAAAAATAACTTAACTAAAAAATGATTCTGAGTCAGGAAAATTAAACATCATTGGGAGAAAATGACTTATCAGTTGGGATTACAAGAAATGGCCTCAAGGACCGGACTTACGGGCCTAACTGCGCTTTCCGATCAAAAGTTAAGTATTAAGACTGATTGCAACTTTCAGACCTAAGACTTTTTGTGCATGTCTAGCTCTATTTACTGAATGTAAATATATATCATATGTAAAAACAAAAGCAATAATATCTTGAAACAAGAGAAAAAAGAGAACTAAGTGCAGGTACCTCAGATAGTAGCATCTCAATTATAGATTTTCCGTACTGATCGACCAATGTCTTGCACTGTTGGCTCATAACTCCAGCAGCACCAATGGCTTGATTGATTTGCGTAATAACAGCCTACAAGAGTTGGATGTTATCGAAACGATGTTAGTCTCATGTAGCAAAGTAAAGATAAATAACCAATTAGACATTGATGTGTAATGAGGTTTTATTATAAATAGAGAACGTAGAAGATGTATTCCATTTTCACCTTCTACATTGGCAATAAAAAAAGGTTAAAATCATCAAATAGTAACCAAGTTTCAATATCACAACTTGAAAGAAAAAAGAAAAAAACAAAAACTAAATGGTAGTCAAGTTTCATAATTGTTCCATAACTCGATTTTAACAAGTTATGAGAAACTTTACAACAATGACAATATTATATTTGACTTTTTGGATGATTTTTGCAGTTTTACAAAATGTTTTGCATGACTTTACTGTGATGAAAACTGTTTACAATGAAACTTATAATATTAGGTGACATTTTTCCAAAAAAACAACTTATGTTTTGCATGACTTTACTGTGATGGATACATACCGTTGGACCAGCCAACAAAGAAGTTCCAGAATCAGCAATTGCCGCACAACCATTGTCGCAAAATCCTGAAAAAAAAAAACAATGTCAGAAGCCCTATAAAATCAGAACTTTATTAACGTTTTAAAGGATTAATCCACAAGGTATCAAAGCTAAAATGGAATAAAACAAATGCTGCAAAATTACCGGTTGTTTTATCACCAATCAGGACCTCACCCATATCAAACTATCAGAAGATAAACAACCAAATCAGGTTTTGAGTGTATGAGGAACCGTCATAATGTAAAAAAATTTATAAATAAAAGAAGACTCACCTGCCAGTAGCCCTTTTGAGTCACGGGGACATATGTGTGTTCACCCTTGAAATGAGTGGCATCAACCCCACCAAACACAAGTTCCCCCCCTTCACCCTCGTCGGCATTGCGATTAAGCCAGAATGAAAATACGGGTTCGGGAACAAGACCTTGTTCCACCATGTTGTACCTAAAGTCAATGCAATATGAAAAAGGAAAAGGAAGTCAGTTATGAAAGTTCGAACAAAAGAGTCAAGGGAAAATGTATACATAGGCCACCCAAGTATTCAAAAGTTTTCAACTTCTTAAAAAAAATTAGTATGCGTTAATTTACATTAGCGTAAAAAACCTTTACAGTGGGGTAAATGCTGATGTCAGCAGTTTTTTACATTGGTGTAAATGGCGAATACATGCCGCTTAGCAATTTCCTTTTTATAGATGTGTTTGTAACATGTTCATCTACGTTTGTGTAGAAAATGGTGGCGAAACTCACACGGAAGGAGTTCTCGAAGTTCTCACAACTCAAGGGGGTTCTTCCTTGATCGCTGTTACATATAGGGTTAAGGTAAAATGAAAACTCCTATGAGTTGTGACAACTTAGGGAACTCGGCCAAAAACGAAGGCTTTTGCAAAAAAAAAGAAATTAAAAATAATAAAAAAAAACCAAAAATCTAAAAAAAATCAACTTTTCCAAAAAAATAGTTTTTGTTGATTTACACCGGCGTAAAATACCCTCTATAGTGGGGTAAATACTGACGTCAGCAGCTTTTAACAGTGGTGTAAAATGGCTTAAAACACGTGTGTTTGTAACATGTTCATCTACGTTTGTGCAAAAAATGGTGGCGAAACTCGCACAGGAAGTAGAAGTTCTCGAATTTGTTTTATGTGTGGCCTTAGCGAAACTGATAGAATCCTCGCTATTTCAAAGCATAATGGGCTGAATCTGTTTGGGCCTAATTGGAGAATCCAGCTGACCCAATCAATTAGAAGTTATGAACGTGGGAAAACCGTATTAGTGGGGAGGGTTGTTAGTGGGGTAATCAGTTAGATAGGGTTTTATTTAATACCTGTTTTGTGTTAGATTATGGTGTTGATGTTTATGTTACAAAATTAGGGTTCTAAACCTTGTAATCGGAGATAAAGCCTATCTCGAATTTGGCTACTTATGTACTCGTTTCTTCCAGTAATCGAAGTTGGATTTTTAGTTCTTATCAGAAACCCTTTGCATACATTATTCCAAGAATGAAAGTTTAGTAACAGGAGAAGAGTCAACTATTACCAAACAGGAACAGCATCACCAACAGAGATTTCTTGAAACCCAAGGCCAAGTATACCATCAAACTTGGCTGCCAAGAAAGTGATACCGGGCTCTTTAGTTGCCTCTATAAAATCCTGAAAATATTGACACACCAAAATGAAAAGACTAGATAAAAATATTCCATTTATTACATTTACATGCAGAAGTTATTACAAGACCTGTCCTTTTACAACAAGCTCACCAAGCTTCACAGAGTCTTTGCTAAAGAAACCGGAGATAGAGCCAGTTCCATACTGAATTGCAGCCGATTTACCTGAATTAGACATAAATATATATTAATATTATTAAGTCTTTTAATAACACGGTGAACAATTCATGAACTGTTCGGCGGGAAGTTCGTTTGTGTTCGTTAGTTTAATAGATGAACAAACACGAACAAGAAAGTTCATTCATTTGGTCAGATGAACGAACATGAACAGAGGCCGCGCTCGTTCATTTATGTTCGCGAACATTTGGTAACGTGTTCGTTTGTGTTCGATAGTTCATTAGAGTTTTTAGTTTTTATATATTACTTAACAACTTCAAAATTCCACAAATAAACTATTTAGTAAGTGTCTGTGTATTATACCTGTTCATGAACACTTGTTTGTGTACGTTTGTTTCCATTTGTGTACATGACCACTAGTTTGTGTTCATGAACGTTCATTTGCGTTCCTGGCTTAAAAATCTAATATTACCAAACGAACACGAACACATTCATTTCCTTAAAAACGAAGACGAACATAAAATTTGGTTCGGTAAGTGCTCATGAATAGTTCATGAACACATATATTTCCTTAACAAATGAACACAAACAAGGCCTTGTTCGTGTTCATTCGGTACGCTCGCAGCCCTAAACCTTACCTAAGATCAACAATAGCAAACCCTCTCATCTCACAATTGTCTCTTAACACTTCTTTTCTAAATGTCAAATGAAAGATGAAGTACATATAGAAACCATAGATAGATACCATACCATTTTTCTCATAGGAACTTGAGTGGCTGGACTTATACTTTGAGTGAAAGAGGCAAGCAACCTGCATCCATATAACAATGATCAGCAAATGAGTGTGTGTTTGTGTGTGTACATGCGCGTGCACGTGTGGAAAGCATGAGATAAGGGTTTAATTAGGAGTCCAAAACTACAAGAAAAGAGAAACTCACTGAGAAGTAGCACTTTGCAGAAGGGACCCACAGATTAGAACTACCAGTGTCAAAAATCACAGTGAACTTCTGAGGCGGAGTACCAATACCAATCTCACCATAATACTGAGCATCCATGTAATTGTTTAGGGCAATAATGTCGCTCTCCGAATCCCCGAAATTACCACGAACACCATGATTTCTTCTAGCATTTCCTTCATTCGAGCCAGCATGCCCACCAACTTGGTTCAATTGGTTGATTTTCCTCTTTTTTAGTCCGACTCTAACCAATCCACCATTAGGGCCCGAATACGCAGTCGGACAGAACAAACCAAAGACACAACAAAAGAAAGCTCGATTTGAATAGTGTACCCATCTCTAGCACTGCAATTACAGATTATCAGCATCAATCAAAATTAAACATTGCAGAATGAATGAATGAATGATCATCATATTTCATTTCACAACAAAACCTCAAATAAAAGGGAAAATTAGTAGAATAGACAAGTTGACCTTCAAAGTTAACAGAATAGACATGCATATTCAGCCTTGGAAAAACAGACAGACAAAAAGACTCAATCAGACAACGCCAAACAGGATCCATGGGCTAAGACGGCTAGGCTTAGCCTACACAATAACTCATGGTGAAATACCATGGGGTCCACAGACCACCAAAAAAAACAATAAAGAAAAGACATGTAAACAGTGGGCCCCGTTTTTTCGCTTACAAGTGTAACTTTCACCGAAAATTTTATATCTATTAATTTCACCCCCTTTATTTTACCCAAAACTTACCTCAACATCCGCCAATCGTGTAAAGCTTAGGCCGTAGGCTAACTAGCCAGTAGATGGAAAAGCATAGGCTAAAAACAGAAGGCTAAATCCTATCCCTCTTCCATTAACTTGAAGGTCAAATTGTCTATTCTAGTATTTTTTACAAGAAAAAATAGATTTAAACTCAGTCAAACACTTATAAGAATGTAAAATCAAAATATAATTTAAACACTATAAGAATATAAAATCATCAATCACTCTCCACAACCGTAATCATGTACAATTCGGAGATCGCTTTAGTTTTCACGAATTTCACGAATTCCACAACCGTAATCATGTACAATCACCTACTAATTAGATTTTTCAACAACTCAATTACCGAATAAAATCAACTAAATATGTAAGAAAACCAAAGCACAAAGGTATCTATTTACCCTACATTTCATCTGTGATAAAACCGATCACCAAAATCTATGATCAGTTCAAACAAATTACACAAAACAGATAAACAATTACAGCAATTACAACTTCTGCAAAACCCTAGGTTTTCACGAATTTCACATATCTATAATTCAATTTTCTACAAAACGGATCATATCAACAACTTAATTACTGAATCAAATTAACTACAAATGTAAGATAACCGAAGAGAAAGGTAAATTTACCCTAAATTTCATCGGCGATCAAACCGATCACTACAAATTAAGATCAATTCAAACAAATTAAGATCAATTCAAAGAAATTAAACAAAGTTATAGATATATGTAGATGAAATACATACAGGAATAGTGAAAATCGAGTGATCAGAGACGATTGTTAACAGGAAAAGAGGTAGAACCTGCGTGATAGGAACAATACAGAAAGCGTGTGTGTTAAGAAATCTGGGGTGTGTAGAATAAGACAGTTCCCACAGTGCGTAGTTTAGTTGTTCTCCTTTTGTTTGTATGTATAGATTTGGTCATATGGGGCCTTTTAGTTTGTATATGTTGTCAGTTAGAGCCCTTCTGTTTGCTTTTTTTTTTTCGAATGAAGATTCCATCTTATTTTTCATTAAACGAGTTAAGGTATTAAGCTCTCGTAGATTTGGCCAGTTTTGCGACTTTCGTTCAGAGGTTTGTTTTTTACATCCGGATCTAAAAGATTTGAAATTTGTCATTTTCATCTGGCCAGTTAACTTCGTCCATTTTACTGTGTTAAGACAGGGTTATTTTCGTAAATTTGTGTTAACTTAAGGGTAGTTTTCTCTTTTTCGAATACTTGTACATAATGTGAAAAAAGACCGAATTGTCTTTTAAGTTAACAAAAGAGACGAAAATACCCATGTCTTCATGAAGAAAAATGGATAGAGTTAACAAGCCGAATGAAAATGACAAGATTTTAAATCTTTTGGATCCAGATGCGGATAAACAAATCTTTGGACTAAAGTCGAAAAAACTGGCAAAACCTTAAGGATGAAAATGACATTTCACTCTTAAATAAAGTGGAGTTAAACTTAAATAAGTTTGAATCAAGTAAAATTAGGGTTGTCTGTGAGTTGAGTTGAGCCGAATCGAGCAGATATTTTCTCGTGCTTGACTCGTTTACAAACCGAGCCGATGGCTCGTTTACAACCAAGCCGAAAACCGAGCATGCATTTTTCCAAGCGAGCGGTGAGTGCTTTTAACAACCATGAATTTGGGATGTTTCCTTCGATGTTTCAATTGTTGGGTAAAGACTGAGGTTCGACTATTCAAAGATGAGGCTCAGGTTGAGGCCTGTGAGGTTAGCATACTACGGAGAATGATCATCACATTGCGGCTTGTGGCGTAGCGTGATAGAGAGAGACAATTAACGACGGACGACTAATGAGGGAAAGAAGTCAAGACTATCAATTACGACTTAGGATTTTACTACAATCAAATATTCATTATATTTTTGTTTGCATATGTATCCACAAAGTATGATTCGATTTCTTTCTTTCTTCTCACACATACTATGATCATCCAAAAACAATTACAATATAAAGGATCCATTTATATTTGTATCCTTTATTTATTTATTTTTTCTATAATTCACATCAGTAATACTATAGATGTTGATGTAATTGCTTGCATGCGACGATTGTAACATATACTTGTCGAATGTGAGAGGAGAAAGATTTAACTAGTTGGTTTGACCGGGTCCTCCGGAGCTAATTGGCCCCCTTGGTGGTTGTCTTACGATAAGCTGCGTAATCAGAGGTAAGGGTAGCAATTCCAAACATGACACAAAATAATCAGTGTTTAAACGTTTAACTAAACACGTGGACCCTCATATTTGTTTTTATTACAACCTAACAACTAGGTAACGTTTGGTATGCAGAAATGAGAGATGGAATGGAATGGACCATTGTGAGGGAACGAAGAAAAAGGTGTTTGGTTGGTCAATGGAATGTTATCGCCCATTTCAAAATGCATTTCATTCACTCAAAATCATTCCATTCGCCCCCCCTGTTTTTTCCATTCCATTCCCTTTTCACCCTTCATTAACAACACCACAACCCATTACTGTTGCCACCACCCACCGCCGCCGCCACCCACCTGCCTCCGCCACCCGCCACCACCGTTGCCGCCACCCACCTCCGATCACCGCCACCCACCCCCGATCACCGCCGCCATGCCACCACCGGCGACGCCGCTACCATCTCCGACCACCGCCACCACCCACCTTCGCCGTCACCCACCACCACCACTGTCACCACCCGCCGCCGTCTCCATCCACCACCACAGGTACCGCTACTACTGCCACCTATCACCACCCACCATCACCGCCTATAATTGACCACCGCCATCCAATTTTATTCCTTCGTCTTTTCTCGTATACCAAACAACAAAAAGCAATGGATCATTTCATTCTCACATGGTAACCAAACAAGACATGGAATGGTAATGATTAATTCAATTACCTCATCAATTCCATTACCTCGTCCATTCCATTCCCCCGTCCATTCATTCCCCCGTCCATTCATTACCCATACCAAATAGACCTCTAGTTTAAACAAATTATTACTACATGTCAACCCATTTATTTTAAGGTTCAACAATTCAAGTTGTCAAACCCAAAACTCACAAACACGACATTATACAACCAGTGGATCCACTTTCGACCCATTTATGCGAATATGGGTTGGTTTAGAAGTGGGCGAAGAAAAGTGAAGTGAATACAACCACCTTAATTTGTATTTATTTAAAAACAACTGGAAAATTATTTTAGCTTTTGTGATCGTATATTCGTATTTAACATACATAATGAAATAAAAATAAAACGATATTTGGATGTCAACCCAAACCAACTCATCCTGTTCTTTTACCAGTCTGGCCCGTTACCCAACCTATATGAGCATACGACCCGTCGTTTTCCCATATGTAAACCAATGGTTAAAACCCGAACCCTGGGCCGTCTACTTGTGTCAAAGCTTATAATATCATATAAACAAATACATACCGTTGGACCAGCCAACAAAGAAGCTCCAGATTCAACATTTGCTGCACAACCACTATTGCAAAGTCCTGAAATAAAATATGTCAAAAACCTTTAAAAATACTAGAAAAACGGTCGATTGCGACCAAAATTTGCAACCAACAAGAAGAAGGTCGCAAATAGTCGTGGATGTATGTTTTTCCCACCGCATTTTCAGTTGCAAGTTTTGCCACAACATTTTTGGTCGCAAAAAAGGCCTTTACTTGCGACCAAAAATACCCGGTTTCTAGAGAAAGAATAAAATTACCAGCATTGTCAGTTGGACCCGAATATGCCGCAAGGTGACAGAAGAAGCAACAAAAGCAAGCTCAACTTGAATAGCGTATCCATCTTTAGATCTGCATTTAACGTAAGATTATCCGACAACTTACAAAAAAAAAAAAAAAAAAACTTGAGTTTCACAAATTTCACATATGAGATTCAGTTGATTACTAAATGGAATATATCAACAACTAAATTCCTTAATAAAATCAACTATAATTGTAAATAAACTGACCCCAAATCTTCATTGGAGACGAAAGCAATCACCAAGAGTTAGTAGTTGAATTGAATAAACAAAACAGAAGCGATTTGTAGTAATTTGTACATTAAATTCACACATCATTAGTAGAAATCGAGTGATCGGATACGATTAGTCCAAGGCCGTGAAATACTACCAAGTTTAGTAAACTCAATTTAACTACGTCTTCACATCAGCCAATAAGTAAAAATATCTAAAAAAACAATTCATTGCCTTTCATAAATCAAGTGATTAATTAAATTAAAAAAAAAAACTATTGATTAAAGATAACTTAAACTTTGTTTTTTATAAACTAGTTAATTAAGTAGATTTTAGTGGAACCATTAATGAAAAATAACGTTTATATTAGACTGTGTGGAGTGGAGGCGCCATTGCACCAGAGCCTCAGCATCACAACCTTGCGGGTCTTAGTTCACATTGCACCAAAGCCTCCGCGTCACTATTACCAGTATATCTTTTATCTGATTTTAGTTGTATACTTATTTTGACGTATAAATGACCTACAATGTAAAAAAATTAAAAATATTATAGTTGATTTATTTATAACATATTATTCTTTGGTTGGGTAATAGTGACATGTAGGTAGGGTTGTTCACGAGTCGAATCAAGCCGAGCTAGGGCAAAACTCAGGCTCGGCTCGATTATAAATCGAGCTGGCTCGGCTCGGATTTAAAACTGAGCTGGAAATCTAAGCTTGGGCTTGACGCGGCTTGGTTTAGCTCGATTTGAAAGAAAAATTAATATATGGCTCTCAAAGTTCAGTAATTCAAAAATATTATTCAATAATTAGAAAAACATATCCAAAACATAATATGAAGGCATTGTCCATAAGATGATGTTCCATGGTCGTGAAATACTACTAAGTTTATAAACTCAATTTAACTACGTCTTTACATCTGCTCATGTCATGAAACACTATCAAATTTAATAAACTCAATTTAACTACGTCTTTACATCTGCTCTTGGATATAATGCCTAAAAAACAAGTAATTATCTTTCATTTAATTAAATTAAAAAACCTATTAAATTAATTAGATTTAAAGGAATCGTTAATATAAAATAACGTTTTTATTAGACCGTATGTAGGGAGACGCTACTATGCTAGAGCCTCATCGATATAACCTTGCAGTGCCAAACACCACTCCCACCGCCAATTGGGGACACCAAAGAGCCCCAACGTCGTATGAATAATGTATGAATTATGCTAAATGTTTTAAATGATTATGTGTTACAAATTAATTTGGTGACTTTAAATATCTAAACTTGTCATAGTGTCGTAAGTCATGGATAATCATCATGCCCCGCCTTACCCGCTGCGGGTCGGGGATGTGACATTGTATTATCTATTTCAAGTTATTTCCATTATCAAAGACATGCAAAAATTCAATGTGTACTTATGTGGTAGTTATATTTGTTTGACTAATCATTTGATTTTTTGTGTTGCTAATCTTTCACGCACATGGATCCATAGGCTGACCGGTTCCCCATTACCATGGGTTGTAGCTTGGTATCGCCACAACATAAGATTTGCTCTTTGGTGGGCTTGAGTCTCACATTTATCGCATTTACCGAATTATCACATTTATCGCGGTTTCGCATCATCACATTGTCGTATTGTTTGGTTTGTGGTTTATTTAGTATTGGTGTTTTTTTATCACTTATTTACTATTGAATTGCATGTTAAACCCTTTTACAATAAATAAACAAATATTTTTTTATTTAAATATTAGATTTACTCACCAATATATGTTGATCCAAAATATTTTTATACATAATACATGTGAACATGTTTGAAGTTTGAGGACGAGGTCATGTAGGGATATACCTTAGATACTGAACCGAATATTTGTTTATGTTTATGTTTTGTTTCGTTTGGATTATTTGAATACTTATTTGGTTTTGTGACATTTGCTTAATTTGGGTATGGATAATATTTAACTTTTAATTAGTTGTCATGAGTCGTGAACAATTTTATGCCTCGGTCAATAATGAGTCATGAGTCGGGGTGTGACAATGAGTGGGGCAAAGGGGGGTAGTTATTGGGTGAAAAAGAGAGGGTGTCAGCTCATCTTGCTTTTTCAGAGCCTATTTTGGGGATGATCTTAGATTTTTAGTATGGGTATCGTAGTTAATACTAAAATCAAACCGTGTTATTAAATATGAACTGAAGTGACTGGTTAGACAAGTGGATGGGAAATCAAACTCTACACCAGTTTGGGTAGGCTAGAACACTAACGAATGACTGACTGGCTTTTGGGCTTGGTAGTTGAAATAGCGAATCATGCATGAGGCCAAGCTAAATTCTGAAATTAGCTCTGGTAGCATCGAATTTAGGTCAAAGTGTTTTTTTGATAACTTACTATTATTTGAACAATATGTGACAAAAGATATGTTAAATTAAGTTCAAGTTTACAACATATAATTGTGGATATGTACTAAGTCTTGAACTTAGAACTTATCCTAGCTACAATAATGGTATTTACCAACTAAGATTATCTTCATTTACGCATGCGGTGATGTGGTAATCAAAGGACTATTCATTTACGTTCAACATATTCATATTGTTATTCTACTCGTCCATACCGAATAGAATAACCCGCCAACTCTACCTTTTTTTACGTACTCAGTCTCTACTCAACGATAAAAGGTGGAACAATGTAACCATGCCACATAATTTGCACATGAATTTGAAAGTTTTAAAAGCAAAAGTTAGATCATTCAACAATGACAACACGATGAGGGTTCCCATTTTTACTCAATCCATTGCTAGAAGGCGAGAGTTCACAATGACCACATAGGATACAATTAATGAAAGAGGAGTTAACTCTTAAGTTGAATAGTGAGGCCATCAAGGATTCGAAAAGTTCTATTACGCTCAACTTCATTCTTAACTTCATTCTTAGACTAAAGGGTGTGGGCTAAAGCCCCTTCAAATGGAGAGTTCTCATTGGTCCACATTTGCTGCCCATAAGGCCCACCCTTTAACGTCCGCCATTCCACTCACACACCCCCTCTCTCGTGGAGCCCCTTTGATGCCTTTGGTGCGGTGTTCAAAACGTTAACAATTGATATAGAGATGGGACACCATTCCACACCACCCAACCTTATTACTTTTTCATGCTCACATGACTTTTCCTTTATTGAAGAGATACATCAATCCATTGTAAGTTTTAAATTTAAATCATGAAGTTAATTAAATGTCTATACCTACTAACAAACCAATTCATGTGACAGTCATCCAAAGAACACTTATTTGATTATGTAGGTTAGTGAGTTATCTTATTAACCTTTTATTAAATACTAACTCTAGATAAAAATGTATAGATACTCATATGAAAAAAAAAATCAATTTAATATTTTCTTATTGATATTTCTATCTTCTAAAACGATAGATAGAAAAAAGAAGTTTGCATGCCTAATTCAAAATCTCAAAACCACAAACAATGAAAAAACCTATTAGTTGTATAAACTAATAAAAAAAATATCTAAAACAGAAAAAAACTAAAACTTCTCCAATATCACTAATTAATTCCCTTAAAAAAACTCAAGTAGTTGACTTAATTGTTACCATTGCTATTATCACTAGTAGTAGTTGCACTGCCATTGATGTTACTATTGCCATTGCCATTATTGGTGTTACCACCACCAAGAACTTATGAAATAGCCGCAGCCAGAACAGCAGAGAATTTTGGGTCAGTAGCAAGGGCAGTCACCGTGTCAGCCAAAGCGGCTGACGATGGTGACGGCCCTTGTTGGGAGCTGCCGCCAGCAGCAGCTTCCAAATACTCTGACATTTGGAGGCCGGAGAATTTTGATTGGTTGTATAAACCTAGCCCATTGTTTTGACCGGTGAAGTTTTGGTTCTGGTGGTTCATAAATGGAATTTGGAACGGTGTTCCACCGCGCTGGAGCTGTAATGGGTCCGGGGTTTGGGTCAAGTCTAAGGAGACGGTGGGGAATGGGGCGGAGGCTGAGATGGTGGCCATGCTTGATGAGCAAGAGAGGAAGGTTCTGCCTAGGAAATTTGAATTCATGAGGCCGTCTGCGCTTGGCATGGATCCCGAGAGGAGCATCCTCGCGGCGGATGATGTGGTGGAGGCTAACGCCATGGCGGCTGGTGGTAGAGGGTGGTTGTGGTTGCCTTCATAAGTGGTGATTAGTATTGTTCTATCTTCTGCACATCTTTGCACCTGCATGATATATACAGTATCATAATCAGTTATTTACCAAAAAAATATCACAAATTGTAAGCCAAAGAATTTAAATGGTAGTGATATACAAACACCACTTTGAATAGTGTACACCTACTTAGATATCTTATCATATGGGTCGTATGATGTAAAATTATACGGCACACCAGAGCCAGTCACATCATACGAACCTAATGATAGGGCAAAAAAGATCATACAAGCCGTATGACTTTGTCAGTGGTCACACACTCATTTCTCTGTCATTTAAACACGTCATACTTGAAGTATAACTTGGCTCTCAAATGACCATTTTCACCCTATCATACAACCCGTTTTACTACTCTTCGCCCTATCATATAGCTCGGTTTCTATGTAATAGAGCGATTTGTGTTTTTGAGTCGATTTTTCAAGACGGTTTTTTGTTAAAAACGCTCCAGAAATGAATTTTGGACCGCTCCAAAAGAGTACTTTAGTACTAGTTGTATGACCATGCGAACTGTATGACACATTAGTAAAGTCTAGATAGCGTGTCAGTGGTGTTTGTTGCATAGTTGTTAATGACGAATATCGACAAATAGCAATAAGTACCTATATGTTACATAGCGAATCACGATAAATAGCTGGCGGCTATTTTATAAATAGCGATACACTATAATTTTATTTTTAAATTCTATATGTATATTATTCCAAAATATCTTGGTATGTATGCTATTTTACATGTATATTTACCAAAAACCTACAATCCAACTATTTTTATAGCTATATATAATTGTTATTTATTAAAAAATAATAAAGTGTCGTTATTCTCGTTATCCATCGCTACAACCCTAATAGCGACACCAGACCTATATACTACGTAGGCGCTATAGCGATCGCTACGATCACTATTGACAACTATGGTTTGTTGTGCGCTGACCACTAAAATTTCGGTGTAATCGTACCTGTTTCCTAACCGGACAACCGGTGGCCATGGTGCACCGATAATATGCCCGTGGACACGGGTTCCCTTTCGCCATTTTCTGCCCATATTTCCTCCATTGACATCCATCTGCAATCTAAAACCCTAACAAAATCAATGTCGAATTCGAGCAACAAAACACCGAAATTAGGACGAATTCGAATAACCGATATAACCGTGGGAGCTTCGGATCGAGCTCGAACAGAAACCCTAGCCTTTCGAATAGTCGCCTCGGTAGCTTGATCAATATTATTGCTAGCACTATTCTTCAAAGAATTCAACCTTTGAACCTTATTCGCTTGTTCATGGCTCTCTTCTGGTGATCGCGACTGCTCGTCACTCCTTCTCCCCTCTTCCGATGACTGTGAATTCTCATCGGCAACAACCGGAGCTCCTAAGCTTAGATCCATAAACGATCGCGGTACAATCACATCCTCACCTCCTCCACCTCCTTCATTAGCTTGATTTTGTTGCATCATCGTTGCGAAATGCGATTGTAGCGCGTTGTATTTAACCGTCACTTGACTCAACACTTCTTTCAACTGCTGATTCTCATTGATCATCCTCCCTAATTCCGCTTTCGCCACCGCTAACTACACATCAAACAATTCAAATTTCAAACTATATATATGAAATGCTACAAATTAACACAAAAATATGAAATTATTGCTTAATAATAACCTTATTTTTATCGCGTTTATCTTCAGAATTCGGAGATGTTTCGTCGTCATGATCAACTATCGACTGATCGCTGCTTGTGTTTCCGGTCACAAGGTGCAAACCAGTCTGAATATACCATCAACAAATCAAATAAGAATATATAAACTCAAAAACTACAATCAGTTAACTTCTAATTAACATAATTCAATCAAATACTTAATCAACAATAAGAATTTTTTTTAGTTTAAAATCTTAAATATCATTAAAACAGCAAAACAACAAATTACAAACAAACGGCAGGTAAACAGACAACAAGCTGCGCCACAACCCCTTTTCGAATTGCAAAACCGATCATACTATAGACGAAGCGACTCTTAAGGGTCGAGAGATTACTATTCACCTGTTTAGGAATTCCACAGCCTCTGGGCTAGGGAACCAATAATAAATTAACATAATTCAATCAAATTACTTAATCAACCACAGTAAGAGATTAAAAACTCGAAAAACTACAACGTCAAGGAACCAAAGTTTTGTCGTATTTGCTATTTAAAAGGCCGCTGTGCAGTTTGCTGAGCGTTTACCTACCATAAATTTTCCGGTTCTTTAATGAAAAACAAAATAATAATAATTATCATAATTCAATCATATTAATACTCAATCAAAATATGATAAAAATACGTACGTTGATATTGTGATCCAGTTGATCAGTAACAGGAGATTTATGATCGGAGGAAGGTTTTTTATCGGCGAAGAAGTCGAGTTCGTTGATGGGTTGATGATGATCACGGTTGCAGTTGAGGTTGATGGGGAATTGGATGGTGGTGGGTGGTGGTGGTGGAGGGTGGTTCTTCTCCATGAAGGCGGTGGTGGAAAGTGGAAATAGTAATGTGTTGTGATCTGAATCAAAGGAGAGTCCACTGGCCATTTATTATTCTAGAGAGAGAAATCAAGTCTCATAACTTTGCATTGGACTCGGCTTTAAAAATGGAAGACTCGTCACTCAATATATACATATACACGTATATAAATATAAATATTATTATATATACTGGGATTTTGTTCACTTTTTGTGTATTTCAAGATTGATTTTGTATTAAATCTGCATATAACACGCTCGCAGGAATAGATGTATCTAGTAACATCTCACTCGTAAAATAGGGTTTGTAAAGGTGAGAAAATGTGACCTAGTCTATATTTTAGGAGACAGAGAGATGCTCCCGATAACAAACAGATACATCTCTGTATGGTGAGAATCATTGGAGACGCTAAGTTATTACGGTAACTAAAAAGATCGAATAAAATTTTTATTCTAGATGGTTTAATTTTGTTGTAAATGGTTTATACAAATATAATTTTGTGTGTATGTTATGTACATAAAAATGATGAAACTAATATGTTTATATGTGTTTTAAACTTGTATAATTTACCTACACGTCTATAAGTTTATACAGAAATGAACGATCGAAATTATTTGTTCATATATTTTTATTACCTTTTGTTTTGACAAAATCTATATGCTTACAAGAAATTAATTTCTCTTTTTTTATTTTTATTCATTATATATTTATATTATATAGAGGGCGGTTCCAATACAAAGTTGATTTTACCTTAAAAACGTATGAAACGATAAAAATTCATCACGCTTACATTGATGTTTCTGTGGACGTCCGATGTTATTTATACACATGAATTAAAATCTCAATTTTATGATAGATTTTTTTTTTCAAAAAATTAACAAACTATATAAAAGTAAATCTAGATTTAATAAATTATTGAATCTACAAACTTCCTATTTTAATCAGACTAAGATGATCTTAGGATGATTAAGGGTATTCATGAGATCCCAAAAAATTGCTAGTAAAAAGTTCTCAGGTAAAAAAAGAAGAAAAGGTAATATAAACATGAGACTTAAAATAGGTATAATATATTCTTATCTTTATGTATTTTTTTTCTTTTGAGTTTGATTGTTTTTTTTCTCTTTCCGGATAACATTGTTTTCTTTTTAAGTCAGCATTTGACCAAGAAAATTGAATAAAATAAAAATAAGAAATTTGAAAACATGGAGAAAGAAAAGGGCAACATAATGGAAAATGACCACACAACTCGGATGTTTTGGATCTAACCGATTTATTCAACGCCATAGTTTATAGGGAGGCGGTTCACTAGTCAATTTAAAAAGAAAATTCAGATAAATTTTACTTTTTTCTTTATAACTTTATGTTATAAAAAATGTTTAATAAATATTTTTGTATATATTATTTTGATAAATTTATAAATTCTCATCCCACATTTACAAATATAATGTATTTCAAGCTCAAATAATTAAAAAAAGGTTACATGTTATTATATTAGTGAGGAATGAAAGTATTGTAAAAAAATTTGTAAGATATATTTTGGCTTCTCATGTTCTTCGAGAGAGAGTAGTGTAAAATATATTTAAGGAAGACTCCTTCAATTCAAACTTTACAGCTATTTTTTTTTAATATTTAAATTTAAGGTGTGTTTTATTTATTTATCTACTTTAAGGTGTATTTTATTTTTCAATCGTTAATGTTAATTTCAATTAAAAACTTGTCAAGTTATATCAAAATAGAATGTAGACGGACAACAAGCTGCGTCTTTTATTTATTTAATTAATTTTTTAAAAAGGCTATAAAGTCTACTGCCTATAAAAAAGAACGTTGCGGTTTTATTTTTAAATTAGTTATACACTTATATATGTATACATCATACCACTTTGGTGAGGTGGTAGAGGCTTTGTGCCTCTTAAGAGAGACTAGGGTTCAATTTCTAGCATAGAGTAAATTTGGTATAATTTAGGAGTAGTGTGTAACCTTTGCCGTTCAAAAAAAAAAACTTATACATGTATACAAAGTTATTTAAACAAATTTGGAAAAAAAAAACTACCACGAGTTTCTAAACGTTACCTCATAACTTTTTCAAAATCAAAGCTTTCTTTTAATAAAGTTTAATAATTCAGCAAATAAACTTTGGTCAATGTTGATATTTATTTCTGTGTAATACTATCCAAAATAGAACTATTTAATTGTGAAAATGTCACAAAATAGTAACCAAGTTTCAAAAATGTTCTAATTAGGTCACTCGTATCGTTTTTGTCTCAATTAGATAGCTTAACATTCAAATCGAGTCATGTCTTTTTTTTCCATTTGTCGAGAGAAAAATGGAGCAAAAGATGCTAGGGTCGGATTATATTAGTATATAAAATTCACATTAATTACATTAAAAATTAAAAAAACAAGTTAAAATTCACGTCATCACTGGACGTTAGCATCAAATGAAAGGGAAAAAAGAAACAAAAATTCACATAATCACGGTTACCTATGATATGGATGAAAATAAACCTATAATTTATAGAATTATATGTCAGAAAAAATTATTTTAGAAGGTCACACTTAGAAGTGGGTAGATAAATGTTCTCTTCCATTACTATTTATACCTTAGGCTATGTGTAGTTTTGTTAAGGATGTGCTATCTCACCCTACGCGGTGTCGTATCACCTATCTTTGTATCACCTATCTTTATTTAATAAGTTTTAAGTAAACCATTAAACATATATATTTCTAACTCATATGTTTTATAATTTATAATTTTCACTTTTAATCGTAAATTCTTTTACTTTTTGGGGTGATCTAATATGAACAAGAATATGCTTGTAAAAAGAAAGAAAATTACCATACTAAATCGTTTGTGGTGTATAATAATTGTGATGTGTTTTTCAGTTTTGATTATCTTATGACATTTAGAAAGTTATTTTGATGGTAGTAATTTTTTTAACGGTAAATTTAGTTCTTTACTTCTTATGTCACTTGGACTTATGACTTCTTCAACTTAAGTGCTTCTAGAAGTTTTGTATTCTTAGTCCCTTTATCGGGTCACCGATCCCAATGATGACTTGTAGTAAATGATTAAAGATTTTGGCTGAAAACTACGAAAAACAAAAGTTGAAAGAGTAAATATGTAACTAGACAAAAGTGAAAAGAGAGATGAAGAACCATCTTGGATATTAGCCACGAGTCAACAAATTTAAGGGACTAGGATGGACTAACTCAATATCATAAGTGGGGCCCAATGACGACTTTGTGGGGGCCTTTGTCGCCTTTTCTTTTAAGACCAAACAAGACTCCCTACTTCTTATGTCACTTGGACTTATGACTTCTTCAACTTAAGTGCTTCTAGAAGTTTTGTATTCTTAGTCCTTTATCGGGTCACCGATCCCAATGATGACTTGTAGTAAATGATTAAAGATTTTGGCTGAAAACTACGAAAAACAAAAGTTGAAAGAGTAAATATGTAACTAGACAAAAGTGAAAAGAGAGATGAAGAACCTCTTGGATATTAGCCACGAGTCACAAATTTAAGGGACTAGGATGGACTAACTCAATATCATAAGTGGGGCCCAATGACGACTTTGTGGGGGCCTTTGTCGCCTTTTCTTTTAGACCAAACAAGACTCCCTTGTTTTGCTGATGTCATAATTAGAAATAAATAATCAATTAAATCAGTAATTTAAATACTTTTAAAATCTATTTAAAATATAATTAAATAATTTGAAATTCAAAATAGTCAAAGAGGTTGGTAGGGGACTCATTATTCATAGCTCACATTTCAAATTCACATCCTGTCGCCTCTCTCTTTCTCTCTTTGTAACAACACATCTGAAGAAGAAGCTTCCAATCTGCCGATGATTTTGGAATAGTTTCAAGGTAAACCAATTTCGCTTCAAACAATCATCTCATCAGTCACAACCATCATACAAACGATCAATCACACCGGTTGAAACTGTTCCAAACCTTGGGTTTTATGGTTAGGGTTTAGGAACGAACGGAACGTTGTGGAACATGCTCTGAAGGGTTAAAGCTTGCCTTTTCTGATTATTAAGGTTAAAACCTATCTACTTTCCAATTATACAACTCAGAAATCCGCCATATTTGTGATATATAATGTCTTGCTTTACCAGCCTTTTAGGGCAATATCGATTGTGAAACGGTATCCTTTAGTGTTGTTTTCGCTAAAATTTGAAACAATATTGTTTAGTGTTACTCTTTTCGATTTTGACTCTTGAATGTGGAATTGTGACTGATATTTAGGGCTTTGGTGATCAAAGAAAGCTACGTTATTTTTTGTAATTTCATTGAGTCTATGGGTTTGTTTTTGTGTTGCATTTGTTTCTTGTAACCATAGAGCAATCACCATTAATGGCAGAAGAAGGGTTCTTAATTCTGGATCCATTCATTACCTAAGAAGCTATACCTGAGGTAGTGCACTACATTAGCTTCTTTTTCTTTCTTGAAATGGGATTTGTTTCAAGATAATATTTTTTTTCTTTTATAAAAATTGTATTTTTTTATGTTTCAGATGTGGCCAGATCTCATTCAGAAGGCTAAAGGAGGTCTGGATGTTATTCAAACTTATGTTTTCTGGAATGGGCATGAACCACAACCTGATAAAGTAAGTTTTTTTTTAACTGTGTTTCTTTAAGGGAAAGTAATTATTTTTTTTATATTAATTTTCATGTCTTTTTTCTCGGTATTATTTTGAAGACATGTATGATTTGGTTAAGTTCTTTTTACTGAGATTTAGTCAATTTTGATTTAGTCAACGATTTTGATTGAGTGTAGCGTAGAATAAAACTGGCGGTGTATTTGTGCCTAATGTAATTAATGTTCTTTTTAAATATTTGTCAAGTAAGCCATGATTAGTATTTCAATAGCTGTAGTAGCGGTCTTCAACTTATTTCGAAAATGGAAATTTTTCAGTTATTTTTTGTGTTTAATAGGATGGTAATGGAGTTGGATCAAGTTGTATTTCTTACGTGCCTCAAATGCTCTTTTTAAATTTAACAAGATAAGCATTTTTGAATATTATCCCTCAAAATATTGGAGCAAAGCTCAATGTCTTGATGCAGTTAGCCAGAAATGGTTCTCCTTTTCATTATTGTCAGATACTATTTTTCTTTACCTTGCTGTTGTTCTAAAATACACTATATTGAAATCACAGGAGCGTGACTGCATGGCTTCCGGTCAACGAATTGATGATTCTTTAAATAAGAACAGCTCGTAAGCTTCTATTTCTCATGTATATATAATATAGTGTGGATATAAATTATCATAAGTTACCACCATGTGCCTGAACTCAATCATGTTTCAGACCCAAAAAGGTATACAAGGATCTAGACGATGGGCGACAAAGATTTTTGCTTGAACTTGAATTTATCCAATGCCTTGCCAATCCTACTTATATTCACTGTAAGTTAAAGTCAAAGTTATAATTATATGGTTTTCAAATTTGAAATTTAAAGAAGATGATTAGTAGATAGTTTAATCTATGAGAAATAATAGTCACCAATTAAGAGATTCTCTCTATGTTTCTGTACCCTTAATGAAGTCTTAAATTTGTTGATTGGCATAGTTAACACTTAAAAGCTCTGATGTAGACTTATCTCAGAATCGTTATTTCGAAGATGAAGCTTTCATAGACTACTTGAAGTACCTTCAGTACTGGCAGCGAACAGAGTACACGAAGTATATTATGCGGGTTGTGCTTTGCCTTTTAGTCTAACAATCTTATTTGTTACATTTTTATATATAGAGTCATTCATTTATATGGTTTTGTTAATATCTGCTTATTTTCGGAGGATTGTAGGTATCCACATTGTCTCTACTTTATGGAACTTCTTCAAAATGTAAGCTTCCGCGATGATATGGCACATCTGGCTAATAAGGTTGCATCTTTTAGAAATTACTTCCCTCTTACCTTCAATTTTTTCGTTTATTTGTTCTTATATCATGAGAATTTCTTTAAGCTTAAAGGTACTTTAGTTTCATTGATGGATGTGTTTAAATTAATTCATACATCTGGTATAAAAGAAGTTTCAAACTTCCACAAATTCTGAATGAGATGCAACCATCTGAATATATAAATCTCACTCATTGGTCTTGATAACTTAGAATTGTTACTGCTTGATGTTGCCAGTTCAAAAAGCTGGTGTTATCAAGTTTGATAGGCATTAAGTTTGTAATGGTTGGAAAATTACTGTAAGAACTTGTGAAATTATCACTGATAGTTGAAGAGGATGATGATTGAGTTGAATTTGTAGGTATAGCCATGAGAGATTGAAGAACACAGAGGATTGAATCAAAAGATTGAGCAAATCGAAAAAGAATTGAAGATGATGATTAGATTGATGAAGATGAAAGTATGAATTGAAGAGTGAGAGAGAATTATGAAAGAAGAATGTAGCTGGAACTTTCACCAGAAAAATAACAACCTTGCCGGAAAATTAACAGCTCAGAAGTGTAACTGGCTGAGCACGAAGCTCTCATACCATAAAGAGAGTATCAGTTTCTCTTAACTAATCACTAATTACTTCTTTTCTTTTGGTATTTAGGTTTAACCATTTTGCTTATTGTTTTTGAATGTGACAGTCGGAGGAGGATTTGGCGTGGAAACAACAGTTGGAGCTTTATGTTGAGAGAACTCAGGATGCAGACCAAGGGTTACAAAAGGCTCGAAAGCTTGATTTTATCCCGAATGGGGTGTATACGATTTTTCAAGTTATCGATTTTAAGAGCTCGGCTAGACCGTTTAAGTGGGAGCTTCATCAAGCTACGAATCAGGGCTTCAGTTGTTACAGGATAACTACCCTGATTTCGTTGCGAAACAGGTATTGAGATTGTTCTTTGAACTGTGCTCACCAAGTGTTCAATGAAATGTCTAATTGAGTCTTGGTTTTGTAGGTCTTTATCAATGTGCCTTTTCTGTACTTGGCTCGTTCTTCACACAAAGGACCAAGAGCAAGTTTGTGTTTGCTTGACCTTCAAAGACCGTTGAAACCCTATTCAAGTGAGTAATACTTTTGTAATTCATGGTCTCTTTTCTCGAGTTGGGTTCTTATAACAATGTTATCTGATCATACGTGATTTGTTTGATTGAATCTTAGGTACATAACACCTGAGCTGGTTCCAATTCAATATGGTGGACTTAGCCGAGAAGGTGAATTCGCCTCTACTAACTCGGTCACAGAAGAGATCATTAAACCTTCAACCAAACACACCATTGAGATCCTTGCTCCGGAGGTGTAGTTACTGTTTGTAGACTACCCCACAGTCAAGGGAGTCAATTATTGGAAATGTGATTTCATCGATTCATGGTATAAGTGGGTTAGAGGATACCCATCCGGCATCTGAGCAACCAAGATTGAACTTAAAGCCACGGTTACAGCCTCTTAAACAAATGGATAGAAACACCAAATGAGAAAGGTACTGTCGATTATTTTGAATAGTACGACGAGTCTTCCCATTTTAAGAAAGTTCAAATTTCAAAGAGACAATAGAGATATTATATTGTAACAGGGGGTGGGAGGGGTTTCAAATTGCTAATATTTTTTAGTAGGAACAGGTTTGGTGGTTCCAGTCTTGAGATACTATCTCAGTCTTTGTGATTTTGTGTTTAAATAATTGGTTTTGGATGATGAATTTTAAAGTGGTAGAAGTAAGTGGATGATTTTATTCCATGATTATATTTAGATTACGGTCCTCGGGTTTGTTTAGTACAGTTACTTTATGCATCTCTAAATTATATGTAACATCAAACCTCTGCCGCCAGAGAAAGACATGATGAAAACGAAAGGGGACAGCTAAGGAAGAGGTAATCATGTTTTAATTATTTGGTTTGTAAAGAAATCGTTTTTAGTAGTTACAGTTTCAGTTCTGCAGGGCTGTAGCAAGCTCTTCAGCCAACACTCTGAAGATCACTTAATAATTAAAACGAAAGGTATGCTTTTAAGATCACTTGATATCGATATGCATGCGATTGAAGTCTATAAACCCGATTCACTCTTTTGCTTATTAGCAGTTCTTACTTAAAAAAAAGTAATCTGTTATATATTTAACTTTCTTGATTCACAGTTTGTGAGTAAGAAAACGAATGAATAGTAGTCTTTTCTTTCTGGTGGTCCCTGGACCAAGAAAATATGAGTGGTTTTCTCCCAAATCTAAAGTTGGAGACACCTGTGTTATAGACCAGGTCGTTTTTATCCTATCTGTGATCTGTATCCACATTAACAGATGATTTGTAGTAAGAATAATCTCGAGTTTATGTTTGGCTTGTAGTTGCTTACATTTTAACAACCTTAACATGTTGGATGGTCTACAGGATCTCTTTGGGTCTTGGTGGAAGCAATAAGGTTAGTAAAATAGTTAAGAGTTAATCAAACCATTTGCAAAATGTTAAGGACCCTAGGAGCCATTTTAGTATAACTGATTATTTGACTCTTCTGAATTTGTAGAACTTTCTTTCCAAATCCCCGAAAGAAGATTCATCCTTGAAGGCTATGGATTCCGACTTTATACGACCCAGTGAGTAACAATAAAGTCCAATTTTATATTTATCTCACAAGTCATCGAGATGTGCATGATGTCATTGTTTTGATTATCACTTCTACTTTGTCCCTTTTTGTTGACTTTTAGAGTGGATTAATATTGATGCTCTATGTGGTTTTATTACGCTCTCTAGTCTCTGGTTATAGATCAAACTGATACGCATAAAAGAAATGCTAATATTTATGCAGAAGTGTTGGGTGGAAGCTTCAGTTTTGATGCTTATCGATCATATGACAATGTCTCACCCTAAGGGTAGATCAAACACCCTCTTATGTACGATGTTTGATGTATGAGCACGTGTAATTGACCATCAAGTTGTATGTGCCGTTATTAGGTATTGGTGTCATATTACGCATTGAGAAGGCATTATCTCAGTCGGATGTGGCGAGGGAAGACGTGAAACTTGACTACTTACACTAATACAAAATTTGATTTAGTTGGGAGCCACTGGTGCTGTGGAAGCTAAAGTAACAATACAAGTAATGCAATGAAGTAATTTGTTGTTTTGTTTTACTTAGACCATTTGTTTTGAATCTTAATTTTTAGCTTCGGTGTGTTACATAGGCGATACAGACAGGTTGAGTAAATCCAAATCTTAATTTTAGTTTCGATATGTTATATAGTTTTGGTATTTTAGTTTCGATATGTTACATAGGTGATACGGTTATACATACTAATCGTACTATGTATAGTGGTTCGTTGTCTAATAAAATGTGGTATGTAAAAAATGGTAGTAGGGGATATACCAACAGCTACCGCTGAGGATATTGATATTGCAGTGAAAGCAACACGTAGACTATCATTATAGTTATAACACTAATAATACCACGTCCATCGTACGGGTGTCCACCTAGTAAAATATTAATATAGAAAGAAAAACTTCACTTTCAGAAAAGTGAAAAACAAAACTTCTATTTTTATAATAATAATAAGAGTTAATTACTGTTTTCGTCCCTGTGGTTTGTTAAAAATCACTATTTCAGTCCATTAGTTTAAAAATTGCGATTTCAATCTCTATGGTTTCACTTTCGTAATCACTTCAATCTATTTATCTGTAAGTACATGGACTGAAACGGTTGTAAGGTGGACTGAAATGGTTACGAAAGTGAAACCATAGGACTGAAATCGCAATTTTTAAACTTATAGATTGAAATAGTGATTTTTGACAAACCATAGGACGAAAACAGTAATTAACTCTAATAATAATAATAGTAACAGTAACAGTAACAGTAATAGCAAACTGCAGTTTTACCCACTGAGAGTTGACGGAATCATGTTTACCTCTATTTTCGCAAACTGCAGTTTTACCCACTGAGAGTTGACGGAATCATGTTTACCCTCTATTCTCACAATCTCAGGAATTAAAACTGCAGCTTATTCTGTAATCATTAGAGTAAAAATGCAGTTTACACGAGTAAGAATAACTACTTTTAAAATAAATAATTAAAACAGGAAACAAATGCGACAAATTTACTTCATTTAAAAAAGGTCACTGTTGATCGTATATGAAACGAATTGAAACACGTTATATAAAGAAATAGGCATTGAGGTGTTATAGTTTATCGTTTAATGTTCGAGTGGTGTGTTTGGATTGACATATTTAATTGGATAGGGTCGTGTTCAGGTTGGTGTGTTTATCCTGTTAACTAAACTTAACAATCTCTTTACGATCTGTTTAACTCATTTATTACAACCCATCAAGTTGTTTACAACATGGTTACAGTCAACCAACCTAATTGACTCGCTTAGATAGTTAGGTTAAGTGTTTGTGTTGTGATACGTGATTTTAATTGTGTCTAGATCAAGATTAATTTTTCTTACACAAATAAATATACGGGTTGTTTGATACCCATAATTCAAACCGTTAATCATTTAATTTACCATCATGTTTGACACCCATAATTTTAAGTATATAGACTAGAATTTTTTATTTGATCTTTCAACCAGTCGTTGAAAACTAGACGAATTATGAAACCATCCGCTCTACGATCAGACATGTCATAAGAAACAAATGATACAAAAATAGTTTAATAATTATATATTATAAAACGTTCACTATGATTAAGTTGAACATAGATAGGAAAAAAAAAGAAATTAGAAGTATAAATACAGATCGTTTTTCCCTTATGAATCCAATTACATTATACGTCATAAAAAATACAACTATTTAGCGTATAAATCACAATTATAATTGTAAGTAGGTTGATAATTGCAATTTTAACATGTAGCCAAGGTGTCAAGTTTGAAACTTGGGCCACATTTATAATTTTGAAGGTTAATTGTAACTTTAAACCAACATTTCCCCTTTATTAAATGGTTTCATTCTTGCCCCCTTCTATAAATTGAGGAGCCATAAAATTAGTTGAACCAAGTCGACCCGACTAACTTTCAAAACCGAGTTGGCAATTTGGCATGACTAAGTTCACAACGTCTAGTTTGACTCATCCTCATAGTGTATAAGTTTAGCCATTAAAAAAATTAAATAATTATGTTTTATTAGTTTATTTACAAAGTCAAAGTAGTCGTAAAATATGAGAAAGTAGTGGTCACAATATTAAATATGATTGATCCTTGTATCAGTCTTTGGGTTGTTGCAAGTTTCTCGTGATATTCTTGAATTTAAAAGCTACATTTTCTGAGTTCTTTTAATTGAAAATTTATGAACCCTCACTTATTATTTAGATTCCTTTACGTGGTTTCAAGAATTGCTACGTATTTACTATAACGCCTCGTATCTTCGTAATTCCATTTTAAAAAAATGTTCGTATTCGTATTCTAATTTTAGAAACCTTACATTCATATTTTAATTTCAATCTCACAATTCGAGACGTTAATCATATTCATATTTTATATTTTTTTTTTTATTCACACAACCGATCATTTAAAATACGTATTTATACGCAAACCGACACTTTTATACGTATAAATACTTATACGCTCATCCTCAATACTTGAATTATAATTTTATACTTTTTATATACTCAATTACATAATATATACTCAAGAAATACCAAGAAATTTACCAATCATATTTTCACCTCATCAATCCTCTTTCACCTTCTTTAACAAATCACATTTCACCTTTTTCCACCTCCTTTCTCCACCAGTCACCTTCTCAATCCTCTTTCACATTCTTTAACCAATCATATTTCACCTTTTCCACCTCCTTTCTCCACCAATCACTTTCTCAATCCTCTTCCACATTCTTTAACCAAACATATTTCACCTTTTTCACATTCTCTACCTATAATACCAACCCCCTTCTACCATTTTCTTCACACCATTCTTCTCTCCATCTCTCTAATTCTCTCAATCTCTCTAAATCAAGAATTCTAAAAGGACACTAAGTGCTCCACCCATTATTCTCTCAACTTCTATACTTCTCTCAAATCTTCCAAGCAAGGAAGAGAGTCTAGAGTTCTAAAAGAAAACATTAAGTGTTTTAAAGAAGCTTTGAAGCTCCAACCTCTAACTCTTCACGGAATCACCAATCGGAAAGCATATGCAATATTGTGAGTACACTCGACCCACTTTTGTTTATAACACTTTTGGGTGTAACATGTTTTACCTATACAAAAATCACAAACACTTAAACTTTATGAAACACACAAACAATCCTATACCCATGAATACTTGAATCGTATACTTGTTGCTTGTCTTGGATATTCGTTATGCTATGCTTTAGTCATTAACTATTTTTAACCTTCGTTTGACATGCTTAGCGATATAGGAATTCACGCATCCACTTTTGTAACATCCGTCAAAAACGGATTTACCAAACCCGCTCCGTTTATCAACCGAACAGTCAGTTAAAATTTTTCGTTGCGAATTAAATGCCCAAAATAATTTTAAACGATACATAATCAATTATTATACGGGAATATATAATTAGTTTTTGAAAAACTGTTAAAAATCGCAAAATAAAAATACTTTGTTCCTGCCGGGTTTCGAACCGGGTCAGTAAACGGTCCGGCAAACAACTTAGCACTCAACACACAAACCACTGCGCCACTGATGTTACTTGTTAATTATTAAGATCATTTAATTCATATCATAACATTCCGAATTCAAAACCGGCGCCCATTGTTGCAGTCGTCGGAAATCCCGGTAATCTCGCGAAACTTAACGTTTCTTTCAGTTATAACGTAAATAATAAACACCATATCGGTTATAAACCGATGTTTGAGTCCGCGACCAAAGTCATAACCGCCGGAGTTTTTATAACCGACGAATCCAGTCGGAAATCAGACCAAGTTCATCGATAATTTGCCTATAAAAACCACTCGAACCTCTGCAAACATTTTCGCTCAAAACCGTAACCTTTCTCGGCGAAAACTCACTCGCCGGAATATTTCTGCTCATCGCCGGAAAACCGAGTTCTTAACTTCTAAGCCTTACTAAACCCTCTGAGCCTATACCGAAGTCACCCACACCCTTTGTAAGCTTTCTGGAGACTCGCTACTGCAAGACACTGACGCCGGAGCCTTTTGCTGTCGCCGGAGTTCTGCCGGAAAACAGAGGAAAGCTAGTCGGTATACCTCACGCCTAATTTCCTTTCTTTTTACTTACATCTCATCTGTAATTAACCTTAAAACGCTAAAGAAACTGATTTAATCATTGAACCAGTCAGTCATCATATTCTGGTTATAACTTGATGAAGAAGACGATGTATCCGGAACGTATAAGTATAATTTAAATCAAGATATTACTCGGGTTAGACACACAGTCCAGCGGTGGACTGTGTGCACATTAAACATACAAACGTCTCGAGTTCGAATCCTGTTTCACACACGCCGCTTTAATAAAATGCCTTTTTGTTTTGTTAACCGAACCGGAGTCGCCACAGGTATATGTTAAGTATATTAATAATCGGAATAATAACCAAGTTAGACACACAGTCCAGCGGTGGACTGTGTGTATGTTTAATCAAAGTGCACGAGTTCGAGTCCGGTCTTCTGCATCGACCCGGATAATTATTAAACTTTTTAAATAAGTCAGAAATGAAAATAATTAATTTGTGTTTAAGTATAACAAAAATCAGTTAAGTTAACAAGTTGTACACACAGTCCAGCGGTGGACTGTGTGTTATCATAAACCCACAGGTCGGGGTGTGTACAGATTGGTATCAGAGCCATGACTATAGCGATATAGGATAGGTTATTAGACCCTTGAGCCTATACTATAGTCTGCCTAAATTTTAATTGATTAGGTGGTTACATACAAACTTGTGATATTTATTTGTTTCATATTTGTTTACATTTACAGTCAAACATACATGCTTATATACATATTCATTATACATATATCGATGTTCATGTATTCAATTTATTTTCATACTCTCATTATCCAAAGATTTTGTTGCAATTTTCAAATCTCATCAAAGTAAGTTCTGCGACGGGCATGTAGTAACTGGAAGGGTACAAGTACCGGTAGTCGGAACGTCCTGTCTAGGTTGGCATTGTATAAATCCAATATAACGGACCAGTTTGCCTACCTGGGGACCAACGATGAGAGTACGAATGACCTATTAGGCCAAAGCATGCCACACCAAACGTCGTTCGAACTTACCCACTTTGAGGTGTCACCGTGTCTACACCTGGACACATTCCGAATATCACACGTTGTATACATATTTCTCGATTTTCTCCGGGTTTTTGTGTACGCAACCTGGCAAACCCGTGCGAACCATATGAAAAACCGGTATTCATGGGGGCCCACATGATTACACAGGTAAAGTATGGCGGCATGTAGGGCCTAATGGCGAGCAAAACCCAAGACATCCTATGGATGTAGTAGATTTATTTTTCTATAATTATTTTATGAATGTTCATTCCTAATGCGGCCCATGAACCCAAATCGCTCAACAAATGGCTGCCGTAATACTCAACATTGTAATCCAAGTACAACAAGCACTTACCGCTAATCCTGTCAATCAAGCAAACCAAAACATTATCAACTCTCCCTCAAATATCACTAAATGCACCTACAAGCATTTCAAATCATGCGACCCTCCGAAATACAAAGGGACTGAAGGCGTCACCGCTCTCCTCCATTGGTTTGAAGAGATGGAGAACACTTTTCTAATTTGCGATTGCTCTGACGATCGCAAAGTGCGATATGCTACCGGTCGATTATATGGGATAGCACTTTCTTGGTGGAATACAGAGAAGGCCAAACGAGGCGTCGACGATGCTATGACTTTAACTTGGAACGAATTGAAGGAAATCATGACCAGACGATTTTGCCCAAGGAGTGAAATCAAGAAATTAGAAGATGAATTTTATTCGTTGAAGCAAAAGGAAGGAGACCACACCACATACAACAAAAGATTCCTCGAGTTATATCAAATGGTTCCCAACATGTTCACTCCCCTCTACCGTTTGATCGAGCACTACATTCGTGGTCTTCCGTCAAAGATTCAAGACCCTGTAATAAGTACCAAACCTGCAACTTTGGAAGCAGCAATGGAGCTAGCAACAAAGCTCACCGAGAACCGAATCCGAAACAAAGACTTCAAGGAGGAGAAGAAGAAGGATAAGAATCGACTGAAACTTCCGACTCCATCCAAACCGAATCCCCTTCTCAACCCAATTCTAAGAGAAGAAGAGGCGGACAACTTTTCGCTGCTACCCAACGAAACCAACCTATTTCACACGCCATACCATCCAAGCTATCCAATCACCCAAGTGACACCCAACTCAACTTACCCAAATAAGAAGCCATATCTTGGACCTCACCCTCGATGCAACAACTGTTTTTATCACCATCCCCTTACCTTACCTTGTCGACTATGTACAACTTGTGGATGCTATGGTCATTTGAGCAAGGTTTTTCGCACCTTCCAAAACCAAACCTCTTCCCCTACTCAAAACATGGCCTAAACTTATCATCAACCCCAATACCCCGTGTTCCCATATGCTCGAGCTTGTTTCAATTGTGGCGACTCTACCACTTTAGAAACACATGCCCTCAATTGGTTAACGTCATCAACACTCAAGCCCAATCAAACCCAGTTAACCAAGTAAACCAAGAAAACCCAACCACTATGCCACCAGCAAGAGGAAGAGTCTTCAATATCAACGCCAATCCTGTCGAAGATAATGACGGCCCAAACGAAGATACCCAACTAGTCCTCTTCGCCGAAGATCCAGATTCAACTCCTATCGTTTAGTTTTATGTTTTTCTTTATCACATCAAACCAATCATAGCTTAAGGATAAAGCCAATGAAACTTTTACAAGAGTACGGTGGATACGCCGCTGGTACTTCCTATATATAGTATTCTTGTCAAAGGATCAGAAGCATTATCTGGCGGTTATGAGAGGTTCCATGTGTAGACTGTTAGAGTAATTATTGTTTATTGTTTTCAGTATATGCATTTGCCGAGGCCGCAGCTCCCCATCCATGAGGTTGAGCTTGTTCCCCATTTTATTATGCGGTTGAACTGTGGCGTGCCCGCACGATCGGCTCCGTTTGATTGAGCCTTGATCGGTCATTTCATTTTACATTTCAATACATGCAATACGATCGGCTCCGTTTGATTGAGCCTTGATCGCACAGTTCAATTTACATTTCCAGTCCATGCAATACGTTCGGCTCCGTTTGATTGAGCCTTGAGCGCACAGACATTTTCATTATCAGTATCTTGTGGTTGTGGTGTTTGTAGTAGAGTCGCATAGAACTAACCATAACTTGCGGATAAAGTCAATGAAAATTTGACAAGAATATGGTGGATACGCCGCTGGTACTTCCTATATATAAGTATTCTTGTCAAATGATCGGAGGCATTATCAGGCGGTTATGAGAGGTTCCATGCATAGGCTGTTTGTGTGATTGTTGTTTAGATTAAGTTGTTCATTTTCAGTACATGCAATACGTTCGGCCGTTTGATTGAGCCTTGAGCGCACAGACAATTTCATTTTCAGTACATGCAATACGTTCGGCTCCGTTTGATTGAGCCTTGAGCGCACAGACAATTTCATTATCAGTATCTTATGGTTGTTGTGTTTGTTGTAGAGTCGCATAGAACTAATCATAACTTGCGGATAAAGTCAATGAGAATTTGACAAGAATATGGTGGATACGCCGCTGGTACTTCCTATATATAAGTATTCTTGTCAAATGATCGGAGCATTATCAGGCGGTTATGAGAGGTTCCATGCATAGGCTGTTTGTGTGATTAAGTTATTCATTTTCAGTACATGCAATACGCTCGGCTCCGTTTGATTGAGCCTTGAGCACACAGACAATTTCATTTTCAGTACATACAATACGATCAGCTCCGTTTGATTGAGCCTTGATCGCACAGATATTTTTCATTTCAGTATTTTATGTTTGTTGTATTGGTTGTAGAGTTATATAGGACTAATCATAATTCACTGATAAAACCAATGAAAATTTGACAAGAATATGGTGGATACGCCGCTGGTACTTCCTATATATAAGTATTCTTGTCAAAGGATCAGAGGCATTGTCGGACGGTTATGAGAAGTTCTATGTAGGATTTATTAGTTTCTTGGTAACTAATCATAACTTGTGGATAAAACCAATGAAAATTTGGCAAGAATATGGTGGATACGCCGCTGGTACTTCCTATATATAAGTATTCTTGCCAAAGGATCAGAGGCATTATCAGGCGATTATGAGAAGTTCCATGTAGGATTTAGTATTGCCTTGGTTGAAATTGTGTTACATTTATATCATCTTGCTATTTAGAGAAATTGAATTTGTGTTCCATTTCTACATAAACTAACCTCTCCATCATAACAAACGAGAGAGGAACTTCCACCATTCAAACATATATGCTATCAGAATGTGGATTCAAATATTAGCTGTTGTGTTTATTTATGTTCAAATATTAGCTGTTGTGTTTATTTATGTTCAAATATTAGCTGTTATGTTTATTTATGTTCCATGTAGGTTGTAGTATTAGAAGTTTTGCCTTAGGATAAAACCATACCCTTCCAAACATATCCAAATTCTTATGCATGATATCATAGTTAGCGAATCAATTCTGCTAATCAATACTTTTACAGTAGGCAACAAAAAGCGATTCCTGTAATAGGGTACTTAACCTTTACAAGGAACGTTACCGCCTCAAACTAAAACTTAAACCCTTACTTTCTCTAAGCAAGTAACTGACAAACTAAACACCATCATTCTTTTAGTCAAATATATCACTATTTAAATTTCGGGACGAAATTTCTAAAAAGCAGGGGATACTGTAACATCCGTCAAAAACGGATTTACCAAACCCGCTCGTTTATCAACCGAACAGTCAGTTAAAATTTTTCGTTGCGAATTAAATGCCCAAAATAATTTTAAACGATACATAATCAATTATTATACGGGAATATATAATTAGTTTTTGAAAAAACTGTTAAAAATCGCAAAATAAAAATAATTTGTTCCTGCCGGGTTTCGAACCCGGGTCAGTAACCTGTCCGGCAAACAACTTAGCACTCAACACACAAACCACTGCGCACTGATGTTACTTGTTAATTATTAAGATCATTTAATTCGTATCATAACATTCCGAATTCAAAACCGGCGCCCATTGTTGCAGTCGTCGGAAATCCGGTAATCTCGCGAAACTTAACGTTTCTTTCAGTTATAACGTAAATCATAAACGCCATATCGGTTATAACCGATGTTTGAGTCCGCGACCAAAGTCATAACCGCCGGAGTTTTTATAACCGACGAATCCAGTCGGAAATCAGACCAAGTTCATCGATAATTTGCCCTATAAAAACCACCTCGAACCTCTGCAAACATTTTCGCTCAAAACCGTAACCTTTCTCGGCGAAAACTCACTCGCCGGAATATTTCTGCTCATCGCCGGAAAACCGAGTTCTTAACTTCTAAGCCTTACTAAACCCTCTGAGCCTATACCGAAGTCACCCACACCCTTTGTAAGCTTTCTGGAGACTCGCTACTGCAAGACACCTGACGCCGGAGCCTTTTGCTGTCGCCGGAGTTCTGCCGGAAAACAGAGGAAAGCTAGTCGGTATACCTCACGCCTAATTTCCTTTCTTTTTACTTACATCTCATCTGTAATTAACCTTAAAACGCTAAAGAAACTGATTTAATCATTGAACCAGTCAGTCATCATATCTGGTTATAACTTGATGAAGAAGACGATGTATCCGGAACGTATAAGTATAATTTAAATCAAGATATTACTCGGGTTAGACACACAGTCCAGCGGTGGACTGTGTGCACATTAAACATACAAACGTCTCGAGTTCGAATCCTGTTTCACACACGCCGCTTTAATAAAATGCCTTTTTGTTTTGTTAACCGAACCGGAGTCGCCACAGGTATATGTTAAGTATATTAATAATCGGAATAATAACCAAGTTAGACACACAGTCCAGCGGTGGACTGTGTGTATGTTTAATCAAAGTGCACGAGTTCGAGTCCGGTCTTCTGCATCGACCCGGATAATTATTAAACTTTTTAAATAAGTCAGAAATGAAAATAATTAATTTGTGTTTAAGTATAACAAAAATCAGTTAAGTTAACAAGTTGTACACACAGTCCAGCGGTGGACTGTGTGTTATCATAACCCACAGGTCCCGGGTTCGAGACCTGTGGAGCGCACCGTCCGAATCAATTAAAGCGTTTTTAAAATAAAAGGATTTTCTGTTTAACTTAATTAATATATAAATATAATTAAAAACAGATATATGACGGGTTAGACACGTAGCTCAGTTGGTAGAGCTGCGTGCACGCGTACGGGAGGTCTCGGGTTCGAGCCTCACCCAGCGCACTTATATACACGATTCGAACCGGTCAACGGTCAGTCACCGGTCAAAGTCAACGGTCACTGTAGCAAAAAAAAAAAAATCAAAATTTTTTATTATTTTTATTTAATTATTTTAATTAAAAATCAATTAAAAATACTTAAAAATAACATTTTTAAGGTTAGAAAATAGCCTTAAACTCACAAAAATACACCCAACAATCCTACTAAAATAGATTAATAAAATCCGTTTACTTACCAAACCATAATGCAATTTATCTAGGTTAATCTTACTCGTGGTTAAAAGCACTTCGCGTGCATTCAACATCATCAACCGAACGCACCCACTGTGAGTGAATCTTACAACTCCCCTTTTTAATTACACGTTTTGGGGTGTGTCATGTGTCTCAAATAATTAACTCGTTTATTTAAATTTGTGCCATACCATATCGTGACCTAAACTTAGATTGTTTATATTGTTGTGATTACTTAGTTCATTTTGTCAAATTATATGAAATTCATTCATTAAGCCCATCAGTTCCTCGTGGGAGACGAGTTGAACAACGCGTGCCTCAAAACCAATTCATTATTGTTCATGTGTGTATCATTGAGTTTATATTGTTTGTAGTTGTGTCATTCATATTATCATGTTTATGCAATTCATTCATTAGGCCCATCAGTTCCTCGTGAGAGACGAGTTGAGCAACGCGTGCCTCTAAATGTTCCATTATTGTTCATGTGTGCTTTATTTAATATCTTATGATTGTTGAGTAAGTTTACATCTATTTTTACTCATGTTTGGTTGTGCACATATTTCATAATCAATTTAAATAAACTTGTTCAAATGTTTTCCATAGGATTCACTCGCCAACATTATGTTGATCCAAAAACCCTTTTACACATGATATAGGTGAACAGGTTGAAGCAAGGAAAACATAGGAAATGCCTTAGAAGAAAACAAAGAAGCTTAGATTGATAGCTAGCACATGTTGTAACATTTATTGTAAATTTCCATTAAAATGTATTAATGAATATGAAACGCATAATAAATGTCATGAGCTTTGATGATAACCCAATCATGCCCCGATCACCTTTTCCACTGCGGGTCGGGGTGTGACAACTTTCATCGTGTTATTCGTGAGGTCATGTTAAAACATCGTGATTGCGTTAAGGGTTTGATTATTAGTATTGCATGCCTTGATATTGCTCTTGTATAGATTTGGTTGCCATGAGGATTGTTAAAACTTTATTCGTATACGTATGCTATGCTTAAACTTGTGTACTCGCCTTTGCTTTTGCATTGACTTTATTTTAAAACATGTTACAGGTTGAAGGAGATGATACTATGAAATCAAAATAGCAAGGACTTAGATACACATTTTAGACGTTAGATTTATAAATGTTGTACCAAATTTTGTTATGTTTTATGAACTTATTGTATTGCTTCATGTTGTATTTGACAATGTTGTGAAATGAAATTTGGATTTAATTAAATATTGTCATTTATTAGCGTTGTGAGCAATGAACAATCTCGTTTTCGTCTCATCCCGATGTTTCCGCCATCGGTTGGGGTGTGACAGATTGGTATTAGAGCAATAACTATAGGGAGTTAGGCAAATTGCTATGCTTTTGACATAGTCTATAGTTAAGTACCATACTTAACCATACGTGATTCACATGCTAATTTCTTAAAACGTCCTTTATGTGCTAAATTCATGAAATGCTTTACGTGTTCATACTTGTTACATTATCTCGATCATACGCCTTTCCTAATGCATTTTACTCGATTATACTAAACTCGAAAACACTCGTATCACACAAGTTAGACGACTTCTCCAAAATAGGCGTGAATCCCCAATTTGGTGAACGACTCTCATTCCGCCAATTCTTTATTTATTTATTTATTTATTTTTCACGAAGTTAAACCATTAAGTTAGGAGTGACATCCACATCTTGATGGGAAACTCCTATTCAAACTCCAGTGGACTCTCGTCAAGTGTTGAAATTAAGTTTGACCCGACGAGTACCAACCACACTTAGGGTACGAAATCGTCGAGTTAGGGGTGAAACCCGCACCTTGTCGATTAAGTCTCATTCCTCGATTTTCAATCTCGCCAAAGTTTCGATTTTCCAATCGATTAGAGACGTGTAAATACTGGAAGGGTAAAATGCCGTTAATCGCTTCTCGACGAGAGCGTTTTACCTATAGGCCAAAGCACGTTTCTCTAATTCGAAAGGATTTTCGATTCACTTTGGAATAGTCGACGTTTCTCTACCCGAAACAGTCTAATGTTTTCTGAGACTCTCTTTTATACCATTTCAATTTATACATGACTTTTTATATACTTGTTACCATTCCTTTCAAATTTCCAATTTATTATAAGATTTTTACGCAATTCATATTAAACCTTTTCATCCACTTATACATTATTTGCATACATGATTTCAAAACGTCATCAACTAGACTTATATTTCTCGAAAAGTCCGAAATGGAGACCGTCATCGAAATAGGAGTGAATTCCTTACCTAGACGATCAAACTCCGTTTCCTTCCTTCCTTAAAACGACCTCACCAACGGATTAGGGGTGATTCCCATACCTCGGTGATCGTTACCAACCCTCCATCTTGGAGACTTTATTACACAAACCACATGTTTAAATTGTATACCTAAATCTTTTATCATATTGTCAAAATTCTTACTTAGACGAATTTCAAAACGTACTATTTTATCAAACGTATTTCTCTTCCTGTAATCTATTTCATATAAATCACATACGCATATACTTGGTCACCACATGAACGTTTTGTTTCACGATTTTCAAAGCTCGACGGAATGCTACCTACCAACTTAATCAATCCAAGGAATACCATGCCCACAAATCTTATGTTTAACATAATCACTAAAACACGATCACGCGATAACTTTACATTAAGAGCTTTCATTTGTAAACAAAAGCCAAACCAATATCTTATATACATTATGGGATCGCTTTACTAAGGGTATGTTGGGATTGTTGTTATTATTTTATTTCCTGATTCCTTTGATTATTGTGTTTTTAAAGCAAAAAAAAAAAACTATGTTTTTTTTGTGTTTGGTAAGTATATATAAAAAAAATTGATTTCTTTCGTTTTGTAGAGATCAAAGCTTATTTATTTATTTATTATTTTTTTCACATATATATATTTGTCAAACACTCAAATAGTTGATTATCTGGTTATTGGGATATCAAACAACATGATCAAATTCAAACACTATCTTTCTGCAGCACGTTTTGTTACAGCTAATCATCTGATTCTGATTATTCAAAACACATAAACTATTTTCAAAACTCAACCCCAAACACCCTCTAAACCTCTTATCGCGATTAAGAGAACATTTTGCTAAACACTTTTCAACGATAATTAAATCCATTATCCTAAATTTCCTCTCAAGGGTCAATGTATCAGAAGAACCACTGAATTTCAAATTTCTTATTTTGATGTAACATCCTTTGAAAACGATGCGAACCTACTAATTTAAGACCTTGTCATACACCACCCAAAATGTCACCTCAATTTCAAAACACGTCGGCAAGAAAACATTACAAGGACTAATCACTTTCGACTTACTTAAATTCCCCTAAAACAGTGGTAGCACTCCCGTCCATTACAAAATGCGTAACGCATAATCAATAAGTACCTTATATTCTTTTATATTCACAAACTAGATCCTACATTTTAAGTCAAACTGAACTTATTTTAGAAGCGATAACCTCAAAGTTTTGCTCAAACCACTTTACATGAATATCCTCGCACATGATTTAGTCAAAATTTCGCACGACAATATCATTTATATCATTCATTTTTACACACTCAAAGTTCTCGATCATTTTACATGACTAAATTCGTTGTATTCAATTTATGTCATACACGCAATCGTCGTCATTTATACCTATTGATATTCATACTTATACACATATTCATATTTATGCTCATACGTGTCATCATTCATACTTATACTTATACTCATATGCATACTTATAATCATGCTCACGTTCATGTTCGTGCTCATATTCAAATTCATACATTCGTACCTATACGTGAGCATAACCCGAGGGGATTCGCTCACGTTGGTCTCATACTTATTTAAACGTAAACATGCTTATATACTAGATTCTTATACGCACGCACACTCTTATTTTCAAATTTATGTATACCCTGATTCATACACAACTAGTACAAACTATGAGGATCATGCGACAATCAATATAATCACGGGTGCACACGAGATTATAGTGATAGGCGCATGGGAATCATAGGGTGTACTACTGTGTATGGTAGGACACGGAACGTAACATGACACCGAATAACGAAACGAACGTAACATGGTCAAAACATGGTGGATACGCCGCTGGTACTTCCTATATATAAGTGTTTTCACCATGTTTCAAACTTTCGTAAAACGTGCCATGAGAAATTCGGTGTCTTGCAGACCTATTTAGACCCGATACAAACTTTAACAACTCACAAACGTATTGCTAAGCGCGCGATATCCGATTATCCACGAGAGACCCCATTCTTAACTCATCGCTTTCAATACGCATGCCATTCTTATACTCATATCCGTTTATCAAATCAATCGTTCACACTTATGCCTCCATTATTCCCCGACATCCTTGTCTTTTATACAAACCCCATTTGCAATCAATCAGTTTAAACATTCGGACCCTAAAATACTTTCTTACACTTAAAAACTATTTTCCATTCTTTATTTATGCGCAAACATACTTAGTTGGCAGTTACCTCCAAAACCATTTTTTTTATTTCAAATACCTAACTTCCTCGTTTTTTTCACCGATAAAGAATTCTCTACAAAACTGAGATTGCCAATGCTCTTTAAATCCAACGAAAATTTTTGTTACAACCAATAGTGCGGTCACACTTTTCATCAAAATACATATCGTTTTATACGAAAGCTTCCTTCTTAGGTATCACATTTTAAAATACCTTGTCATTGAGTTATTCAAACTTGTTTAAACTCGCTTGTCTATACACACACATGCAAGTTTTACTTATGCTCAATGCCTTGAATCATTTTAGACAAACGAACCCTTTATACAAACCTATCTTTTCGTTCCTCAAAACTTCATACTTTTCAACACATTTCAAACATCCAAATCTCAATTTAAGACAATCATTCTTCTAGCCAAAATGTTTTTTCTCCAATGTCTTCCTCTTGAATAAATTTCGGGACGAAATTTCCTAGGTAGGGGAGACTGTAACGCCTCGTATCTTCGTATTTCTATTTTAAAAAAATGTTCGTATTCGTATTCTAATTTTAGAAACCTTACATTCGTATTTTAATTTCAATCTCACAATTCGAGGCGTTAATTATAATAAAATTCATATTTTATATTTTTTATTTTATTCACACAACCGATCATTTAAAATAAGTATTTATACGCAAACCGACACTTTTATACGTATAAAACTTATACGCACATCCTCAATACTTGAATTATAATTTTATACTTTTTATATACTCAATTACATAATATATACTCAAGAAATACCAAGAAATATACCAATCATATTTCACCTCATCAATCCTCTTTCACCTTCTTTAACCAATCATATTTCACCTTTTTCCACCTCCTTTCTCCACCAATCACCTTCTCAATCCTCTTTCACATTCTTTAACCAATCATATTTCACCTTTTCCACCTCCTTTCTCCACCAATCACTTTCTCAATCCTCATCCACATTCTTTAACCAATCATATTTCACCTTTTTCACATTCTCTACCTATAAATACCAACCCCCTTCTACCATTTTCTTCACACCATTCTTCTCTCCATCTCTCTAATTCTCTCAATCTCTCTAAATCAAGAATTCTAAAAGGACACTAAGTGCTCCACCCATTATTCTCTCAACTTCTATACTTCTCTCAAATCTTCCAAGCAAGGAAGAGAGTCTAAGAGTTCTAAAAGAAAACATTAAGTGTTTTAAAGAAGCTTTGAAGCTCCAACCTCTAACTCTTCACGGAATCACCAATCGGAAAGCATATGCAATATTGTGAGTACACTCGACCCACTTTTGTTTATAACACTTTTGGGTGTAACATGTTTTACCTATACAAAAATCACAAACACTTAAACTTTATGAAACACACAAACAATCCTATACCCATGAATACTTGAATCATATACTTGTTGCTTGTCTTGGATATTCGTTATGATATGCTTTAGTCATTAACTATTTTTAGCCTTCGTTTGACATGCTTAACGCTATAGGAATTCACGCATCCACTTTCATCGTGTTATTCGTGAGGTCATGTTAAAACATCGTGATTGAGTTAAGGGTTTGATTATTAGTATTGCATGCCTTGATATTGCTCTTTTATAGATTTGGTTGCCATGAGGATTGTTAAAACTTTATTCGTATACGTATGCTATGCTTAAACTTGTGTAGTCGCCTTTGCTTTTGCATTGACTTTATTTTAAAACATGTTACAGGTTGAAGGAGATGATGCTATGAAATCAAAATAGCAAGGACTTAGATACACACATTTTAGACGTTAGATTTATAAATGTTGTACCAAATTTTGTTATGTTTTATGAACTTATTGTATTGCTTCATGTTGTATTTGACAATGTTGTGAAATGAAATTTGGATTTAATTAAATATTGTCATTTATTAGCGTTGTGAGCAATGAGCATCGTTTTCGTCTCATCCCGATGTTTCCACCATCGATGGGGTGTGACATTTACATTCAATGAAATTGCAATATCTTGTGAACCTTCTAGTTCATCTATAGTTGCATGGATAATGTATATTATGTTTTTTATTTAACTAGTATTTTTATCCGTCGCGCGTTGTTGCGGCGTCGAAACTAGGTAACACGAGTTTATACCGTCAAGTATTTGACCCGACTTGCTTCCGAACAAAATTTACGTCACAACGCAGACCAACTAAATGCACACATAAAAATAAGCATGGAAACATATTATATCTGACACGACTCATTACCGAGAAAATTTTACGTCGAACATAAACCAACTTAAATTAATCCGAAACGTGCTTAAAAATAAGTATACATGAAAATAGTATTTTTTTAAGTTAAAAATGGTAACGTGCATTGCAATGGTGTCAAAACGTAAAGTAACTCGAATTTATATTGCCTATTGAAAACTTAATAACTTGACTTGACTCATTTCGAAATAAAATTTATGTCAAAACGTAGATTAACTGAAAACAAATATAAAAATAAGCACGAAAACGTATTATATTTGGCCTACATATATAATAATAAGCACGTAAAACTCGAGAGGGTCAAAACGACATGTTACAAAGTTTTTATATAGTAGATGACAGCTGGAAGTGTCAGTGCGCTGAAAGTGGAGGTACAATAAAAAAACACTATATAAAAATTAAGCAAATCGCTATGGGACATTAAACTGAAACGTAAAAATAGAAAATAAAAACTAAGTTGATATAGGACCCATGCGTTGGGACAAACCTGTCAAACACGAAAAAAATAGACGACGTAAAGACGTTGAACAACACACGCACGCACGCTGCGTCGTGCTAACTCAATTAAGAACAAATGTAAAACAAAACGTAAAAACGTTGAACTATATATGCATGTTGTGCCGTTTTAACTCGCAAAATTTAGAGCGAAACGTAAAAAGAAAAATTTGAAAAATATGAAAAGTAGGAGAACAAAGTTGAAAGTAAAAAGTTATAAGGTTAAATTGCAACAGACGAAAACTTTTGAAAAAAATAATAATTTTAGGATAAAAATAAAATATCGGCTTTTTTTTAAATTCCCATAAACTTTGAGTACAACCCCTTTATCTATAAAAGTGTTGCAAATTTAATTGTATGTAAATACATATAAGGGTGGTGATGATTTTGCAACGTTTTGTGTTTTTAGTTTAATACATGTAAGGGTGTTGATGATTTTGCAACATTAATTTATTTCGAAAAACAAAAACAAATTATAAATTATTTTTCTTTTTTTATTCATGATTTATAATTTTTAAATTTTGTATGTGTAATTATATATATACTAAAATAAAATACTATCTCATATATCTTTTAATGGTGTATATCATATACAAACTCTATTTTGTGTAAAAACAATAGGAACCATTCATAGTCCGTCACATGTTATCCCTTTAATTTATGTATCAAGGGCATTTTTGTATTTTAATAGAAAATGAGAAAATGATTAAAACACCACTGAATTTCATTAAATGATATAATTATTATTAATAATGATTTGTAATCGATCTTAGCACTTAATTTAATTACTCAATGCTTAAGATCTGTTCTCATTGGTTGTAGATTAAATAGGGTTTGTATGGGATCTTAACTCTTGTACTATATTCTAAGCAGTTTTCATATTAATTAAACCAATTAAGACGAAGATGTCTTGCACCACCAGCCAATATATCCTCTATATTGATGTGGATTTCTAGCAAGCAACAAATTAACAATTTAACTTATTAACATATATAGCAGAAAATAACAATCAAATACATAAGCACATCAAAACTTGAAAAATAAAATTGAATAATAATATTATTATAACAGAAAAATATGTTAGAAAATAAAAAGCTAATCTTCCGGTGTTGAGTCTTGGAGACTTGACTCTTGAGTCTTGAGTATTGGTCGATTGGGCTATACCACTGAGCTGCATTATTGCCATCATTTCGGTCGAACTAGACTGGTCATCCACTAGTGGACTTTCCTGGGCCATTTCTCGTAGAAAGCCCAATTCATCTTCAACCTTTATTACAGCTTGGGCCTCATTTACCAAGCCTTTTAATGTTCATACTAATTGGTTTCAAGATTACTATTTCACCTGTTTTCCGTTTTAACATAAAATTAAATTATATAAAAATTTAATTTATATATACGATAAACGTAAAAAATAAAATAAAAATAAAATAAGATGGGCATGACCAAATCCTGTTTCATGTTTTACTGCAGTGGGTCTTCGGGCGGACGGGTTTTCCCCAAAACTGGTGACTTGGTGGCTCAGGCATGCATCCAACTATGACCGTTATGGAGGAGGGGATGCATTTGCTCAATTGAGAGCATCCCAGAATGTTTACCGGTGATTTAGTTGGCCTTTCAAAAAAAGTAATAAATTGTTTCTTAAATAAAAGTGAGGAGATTACGGATAAAGCATTACATGCAAGTGCACATATAGTATTATAGCATCTGATCACATAACCATGTTATGTTTTTCTTGGTCCGCTAGCCAAGTTGTATTATACACAAGTGTTTATACGTTTTCGTATATGTTTTTGATAGAAGAAGTGAACGCTAACTTGTTTTCATAGCGTTATACTGCAACACAACCGACGACAGAACCCAAGCTATGGCTTGGGTGGGCGGGCGCCCCCCTTAAAAAAATTTAGTGCATTTTATAAGCAAAAATCCGGATCCCACCCCTTGAACATATGGTTGAATATCCCTCATTCTCATCCTTAGGAAATTATTCATGGGTCCGCCACTGACTAACGAGCAAACATATAGCCAAGTGAAGAATGAGAGACCCGTTAATTGAGGAGAACATCAGGGCAACCACCATATACAGTTGGAGATTCAAATGATCATAAACAAGGAAAGATTGCTTCCTTGATCTTTGCCATCAATAACAGCAGCGAAAAACCTTAGGCAAAGATTTCTGCTCGACCTGATTGAAAACTTGGACTCCAAAATAAGGCCATATGTAGTGCAGGGTTATGTAAATGGGGGGGGGGGGTTATACGACACGTGTCAACTGTGTAAGAAAATGGGGTTATAGGGGTTATATAATTTGAGTGTGTCGTGGAGGGTTATATATGTATGTATATATATATATGTGTGTGTATGTGAGAGTCTTTTCTTGTTTGGCCTGTGATAATCTTCACGTGAATCTGATTTTCGGTTGTATAGCGCCCTGGGTGCGGTGTGGGATGGCACTATGGGGCGCTATGTTACTCTTTGTCACCATTTCATGCCGGAGGACACACAATCTAATTAAGGGTTGCAGCAATTTGGGCTTCTAAGCCCTCCACCAACACCTAGCCCATATAAAACAAAAACAAACACATAAAACTATTTTAAGAAGGAAAAATGAGAATTAATTTATGAAGTTTTATAATGAATTGTATATTACAACACGTTATTATATGAGTTAAAACAATGCATGCAACTACTTATATAGTATTGGATCAAATAACCATTTATGCTGTTTTAAGAATTTCCTAAGGAAAAAAATGGCAGAAACTAAAATTAACTTTGACTAATTATACAAGGGACTTGTAAGAAACTAAGGACCACGTTGTAATTGATGATTGTTTGAATTATTTTTAATGTTTTAGAAATAAATATCCGAATATCCACGTAGATTAATAGCATCTCATCTATTTTTTTTCCGCTTTGATCATCTTTTTCAATTTGTATATTATACAGGGGCGGAACTAATGAAGAACTAGCCGTAGTACGGGCTACGGCTCAACCTCGTAATCGCAGTGTAATTTTTTTCGGTTTTATACGTTTGGATCCGTGGTGGATTTATGTACAACTGAGGGTGGGGCACGTGCCCACCGTACATGGCCGACCAGAGTTATTGTTAAATATAGGATTATCGGAAAATTTTCCGGCTGATTTGAGTGGCGGCTACCTGTCACTGCAATGAAGAAGATGATGACTTAAAGTAATAGTCTAACCTAGTGAAGTGGGCCACTTTTTATAAACCCAACCCAAGTTTTTAACCCACAAGCCACAACCGACCGACTGTACAAATACCATTTTACTTTTCCTTTATTTATTCATTTAACTTAATCTTAATATTAATATCGATATAAGTCGCTATTAACATATGTTTGTTATTTAACTTTTAGTACTTTGTTTATACCAAACATCTGTTTTGTTATTTAGTTTTAGTACTTAGTTTATACCATTTTTATCACATAAAATATCTTCTTGTAAAAATATTTTTTAAAAGAAGTCTGCAATTATTCATTCGTTTGTTAATACACCGACGATAGAAAAAAGAAACTGACATACGCTTATGAATACACTCAGACCAGTGGACTAGTAAGGAGACTTGTTCAATGCCATTGAATAGGCCCGGAATATTTGAACAATGCTATAGTTTGACTTTATTGCGGTCAAAAAAGAAACTTTTGATAAAGTAAAAGACGACGTTGTGATCAAACGATTTCAAGCTTTGAAAAAAGAAGATGACAAATCTATTATGTATTATATTTTTTTATAGTTGTATGTATTATCGTTTTTTATTATTGTATGATTGGACGGCAAAAATCTTTTAGGATACCCCTGATGTTAAGGGCTAGCTCTGCCACTGATATTATATAAACTATATTTGAGTATTTTTATTCACCAACCATAATACTAAACTAGTTTAACTGGCCTGCGTATTGCGATGGGTAAAAACACTAAGACCGTGGGGTATGGCGGGCGTGGGTTTGGGGCGTTGGTATCCAACGTGGCTTGGGTGGGCTCCGCTGGGCTGACCCACATTGAAGGCGGTATGGTGGGGCGGGACTTTGGGGCGTGGCCAGCCCAATATATATATATATATTAACCCGACGGCTAGCCCAACGGGCTATTTTTATTGGCAAATCAAAAACCGCCAAGTCACCTTCGTAGCCCCGCCCAACGCCGGGTGCTAAATCCCCGCCCAACGGGCCACGTCATAAGCCAAACCTCTCCGGGGTGGTGACTTGGGCGTTGCCCTCCAACCCACGCCCCATACCCCATAGCCTAAACTCTTTATAGCAAAGCAGATAGAAAGCTCAAAAAGATATAATTGTTTCTTACTTAAAACGTGTTCGCTTTATTAATTTTTAGTTAGATAATAAAAGGGAAACCCATTTTTAAAATTGTTTAGTTAATTTTTTAATTTAAGTTAAATGGTTATAAATAGTAAAAAAAAATGATTAACATATCAAGCCAAACACATTATTGGTTTTTATGCTCGCTTTTTGTATGTTAAAATTGGATTAAATTAATTAAGAGATGAAAACAAAAAGGAATGGTAAGTAAGTGATCATGATTTGGTTTAACTTTAGACCCACTTTTTATTTGTTCGTTAACGTAGGACTAGCTCATTTGGTAGAGATATATGCCTCTTAAAAGAGAGGTTTTAGGTTTAAACCTAGCATTGAAAAAATTTGATTGGTGAGAGTAGGAGCAAGTTTTGTCAAGAGAGAACAATTTAGGATTGCTGGTGTAATAGCATTTTCTGCCGCTCATTTACGTCATATCCAATTCAAGATTATTATGAAAAGAAATGATTACCAGATTAATCCAAACACATTATTGGTTTCTATACTTGCTTTTTGCGTGTTAAATTTGGATTGAAATTAATTAAGAGAGAAAAACAAAAAAGGAATGGGTAGTTGACAAATTGATAAGATTTGGTTTAACGTGTGGCCGACAGACAAACATGAACAAGAATCTCCCTTTGTTTAATTGTTTGTGTTCGGTTAAAGTTAAAAGAACTAATACAAGCATGTTGTCAATGACCTCTAGCTCAAGTGGTAAAAGAACTTGAATTCTTTTTTTGAAGACTCAAGTTTAATTTCCATTTCGTGCAAAAAAGGAGTGAGACACTGGTGGGCTAGGAGACCCAGACCCAGGGAAACTTGGGTTTGATCCTTGAGCCAAACGAGTTTTACCGGTAATTTTACCGTCGTGCCTACAGGCGGGGTGGGTTATCAGGTTTTCCCCGGAATTAGTGGTGGGCGACTCGGGTTACTCTTGGAGTACTCCGTTTGTCTAGGGGTAGAGTGATCGGGATTGATTTGTTGGCCGTTCGTAAAAAAGAAAAGAAAAAAACCACGATTTCCCTTGTTTGTGTGCGTTCGTTTCACTTACAAACATATGAGCATCCATTGTATCACTATAACAAAGAGAAAAATTAACAAATAAATAGATAAAAAGCATGTAACATTCGGTCTCATATATTCTTACATGTAATATTAGGCCTCTTATACCAACCAAGAATATCTCTTAACAGTGAAATTTTCCACTTATCTAAATCTATTGTGCTCAAAATGTATTTGAGATATTTGAGACGTGACATACTGACATTCCTTGTGGCCCAAATACACAAAGATGTATACAAGTATATTGGCCTAATTTCTTTCGAATTATGTATCAAATATGAAGAATTTAAGAGTTTACATGTCTCTTTAAATTTGAAAATTGAAGGTGAAATAGACAAACATGTATATGTGCCTAATTTCTTTTTATGCAAACCAATCATGTATAGAAGTTTTGGAACTTAAAACACAAAAGTTGTGAATAAAACGTAAGGTAATCTACTTCTACTCGTGGTACAGACCAATATATTTAAGAGTTTACATGTGTCTTTAAATTTGTTAAGAAAATTAGTAGTAAATAAATAGTTAAACGTGTATGAAAAATACTTTACACCAAACAAAGTCTCACGGTCTACAAAAACTAACTTTAAAAAACTGAAGTAGATGATATCCTATTGGTCTGCCAGTGATTCAAATTTCTCTTTAAAAATAAAAAAACTGAGGTTACTCAAAAATAACCTATATCGACCAAATAAAATCGAAAACCATACATCTACAATTAAATACTCAAAAACATCTTTTAACGAACTTACACGATAAAAAGTATATTTAGAAAGATTTACGGATACCTAAAAGTTGTGTCCCCATAAGCCTATGTGTAGTGGTCAAGCCCCATAAGGGAGAGTTATATGACGTGTTCATAATAACCCCCATACTACTCTACACTTACACTTCAAGTCCCTCTATTATTTGACACCTACCAGTAAGTGGTTTGGATCTTGTATCGATAATGAAGCTTTCTTAGAACGGAAACTGAAAAGAGGGTTGCGGCGCAGCTTGTTGCCCGTTTACCTGCCACTTGTTTGTAATTTGTTACTTTAGTATTCTAATGAAAAAAAAGTTATGAATAGAAGAACAAAACTAAAAAACAAAGGTGGGACAAGGTGGCGGCTGTAACAACTCGAAAATTCGATTGTTATCTTTTCTTTTGTTTTCCGTTTATCTATCCTTTTTAAATCCGAAATTCGGTTAATCATAAAGTTCATGTTAATTAATTATGGTATTGTACGTTATTATCGCATCTAATCGCTCAATAAATCGCATCGCTAATCTCATCGCATCGCAAATCGCAATTGTTTATGTGGTTTTATATTATTTATGTGTTATGTGTGTTTGTGGTTATGTTTACAATCGCTATCGCATCGCTCTCGCACTCTCGAATCGCTAAATCGCACTATTATATCAACTATAACGCTTAACGCTTTAATTTAACGCTTAATATAACTATCTAATGCGAACCGAATGACCAAACGAACTCTTAACGCGAAATCGGCAAACGAAACTTGGTCACCAGGCCAAGTTCGGCCGAACTTGCCTACCACAAGTTCGCCCGAACTTGCCTGATAACCAGGAATCCTTTGTTCCTATCAAGTTCGCGCGAACTTGCATATACATATGCAAGTTCGATCGAACTTAACCATTCCCTTTTGAAAGCTCCCCAAGTTCGCGCGAACTTGTACACTTTTGTACAAGTTCGGCCGAACTTGTTGCCAGCTCTTGAGATTTTTGCCTTCTCCTATAAATACCAAGCTCTGTTCACTCATTTGAACTTGCTGCAAGTTCGCCCAGAGCTCTCTCAACCCGAAACCTTCATGTTCTAAGTAAGAATCAACCCGATTTCACTACAACAACGTTTATCAACGATCTACAAAGGTTTACAACGATTTTAGCACAAGGCGTAGCCTTCGTTTTCATCAAAACTCATTCTTTTACGAAAATCTTCATCTTTTTCTTCAAACTTCTGTTTTAAGCTTAGATCTACACAATACGAGTTCGTTTGGCGATAGTAGAGACTTCCCAGACACGGGATCTGCAAGATCTCGGCTTGTAAGTGATAGATCTGAGAAAAACCTTTGAAAACCATTGATTTCTACACAAGATACGGACTTTTGATGGTGTTTTGTTCATTTTATGGTATGAAACGAAGCATCTATCATTCAGGATCCCAGATCTGGAAGCACAAGGACGTTTATGTCGGTTTACACAAGCCGGACTAATCCGAACGAACCCCGAGTTCGCCCGGATTAGCCCACACTTTTGTAAAACGGCTAAAACAGCTCTAAAAGACCTCTCCGACCTAAGTTTGCTCAGTAGCACAGGGTTGGAGGGATGAACACTCGATTTTCCTCAGCAAACGACGAGAAAACGCAAGATTTTGGACCCGAAAACATCAAGTTCGCTCGAGAATCACCAGCTTATTAGGTCAAGTTCGACCGAACTTGTACCCATTTGGGTCAAGTTCGACCGATCTTGAGTGTTTCTTCACCAAGTTTCTTGCAAGTTCGCCCGAACTTGCCTGGTTTCTTAGGAAGCCATACAAGTTCGACCGAACTTGCCAAATCAGTAAGGTTTCCTACAAGTTCGCCCGAACTTGACAAGTTTCTTAGGGAACTCATCAAGCTCGACCGAACTTGACTCTAAACCCACCAAAACCCAGCAAGTTCGCTCGAACTTGTGTGTTTAACACAAGTTCACCCGAACTTGCTACTGCCCTACCAAAACTTAACCGTTTCAGCTTACGGAGACTAATGCACTTCCGTTCGCGTATGCAGGCTGATCCGGCGCTCTTCTCGACTCTCCTCAGATCCCGAACTCTTACCTAAACGCACCCACAGTGAGTATACTTGACCCATTTTCGCTTTAACGCACTTTTTGGGTGTTACATACGTTCCTATATCAAAATCACTTCACAAATCAAACTGTTTATCACACGCAAATAATCTGATTATATATGCTCAATACGTGATACTAGAAACATGTGACTATGACTTATTTTCGTTAACTTGCTTCCTTATCTAGTATGGTACTATAGTGTGGCTTACACCCGACGGGGTCTAGTTAGGATGGACGCGCAAGCCTTCTCACGGTAGTTAGCATGAGAAATGAGCCTATGTTATGTTAAGTGTTTTGGTGTATCATGATATGTAATTAGATTGTTTCGCAAACGCTTTCTCGACTATGCTAGTATTATTCAAACTCGTATGCTCACCTTTACTTAATTGTATTGACTTGTATTTTAATGTATGTAACATGATGAGGATTTTGTAGCTTGGATGCTAGGATGTGGCTTGCGTAGTTTAGTTTTGTTTTATTTTGTTTAGCTCCAAGTGTAATAAATCTAGGGGGATCGGATCAGATTTACTGTTTAAGGGATTTTGTTAATGTAATGATTGTTTAAGGATATTATGAGTTTAATAGTATGGGATGTTAAATGTTGATTTATTATCTCTAAATAATTGTTATGGAATCCCTTGAGACAATCTGGTTCGCCTAGTGCCACTACCCTGATGATTCCACCATCGGTTGGGGTGTGACAGCGGCAGTGGCGATACGACGCTGATGTGCTAAAAGTAGTTTATAAAACAACTAAAATTAACCTAAATCTAGACTCAAAGTAATACTCTAGACTCACTAAGGCACACTAAACTCCTAACCGGAAAGTGTACCGATCGACTCTAGTATAGCTAAAGTAAGTCCGGATATTGAACCCACGAGACTCTACTAATTACGTTAATGACTCTATTTAGACTATGATTGACACAGACGTACTAATTTGATTGATTGTTTGATTGGGGGGGGGGGTTTCTAAAATTTCCTAAGAAAGCGATTTAATTAAACTAAATTAATTAACGAAGTTAACTAAACGAATTTCTTTAGACTCTTACTCTGATGGTGGAAAATACTACCTAGACTGGAATCCTGATTGCTTTTAGTAATGATCTTTGTTTAGAAATTGTCAACTATGGAACCGGGATCATAAAGTTCACGCCTTTCAGGATATCTAAAGGACTCCTAACCCTTCTCAAGAGCACGATGTGCAACGCATCGTATTTTATTATTTTTCTAGACAATAATAATAATAAACAAAATAAATTCGACGTTTTATGAAACTTGTACTTGAAATCGGACCTCGTCGGTACGTTCGGACCACTCAAAAACGTTAGAACGGGTTAACAGGCTTTGGACCAACTCACCACCTAAACCTAACTAAACCCTATCCTATCTCTTTCCCCTTCAAAACCCTAACCCCCCTCAAAGAATCCCCATCCCTGATCTCCCCTGCATTTTCCATCGACACCTTCCCCTCTCCAGCCACATCCATCACCTCTAACCTTCGCCCTCCTCTCTCTCTCTGTATTCGAGGCCGCCGGTCACCATTTGTGGTGGCGGCGCGCCTGTAATCAAGCTGCTGCGGCAGCACACGGGGACGAAAGCAATGGGGCGGCGGCGGTGGTGGCTTAGCGAAGATGGTGCAGCAGCGGCGACGGTGATAGCAGTTCGCGGCGCGGGCAGCAGCGGTGTTAGCCGGCTCGGGTTCAGCTGGGTTCAGGTCTTGCTTATTCTCGGTTCTGATTTCAGGATTGTCGAGTCTATAACCCGGTTCTTCTTCCACTTCTTAATCTCAGATCTTGTTCGTTTGATTTCAGGTTTGAGTTCCGGCCGACGTCAATCAACTCCGGACGACGTCAGCTCGGTTCATGTTCAGTCCAACCCGGTTCTAGTTCGAGTTTCAGCTCAGTTCCGGTATCGACTTCAAGTTCAGGTTCCGGTTTCTCGGTTCAGGTAAAGTTTTCAGTTTATTCAGTTCGAGTATGTAGTTCAGTTTCAGTTTCGGTGTCGTTGCGGTTCAGGATAGAAATGGTTCAGGTTTTGTTTGTTTATATTTCGATTCAAGTTCAATGGTTGTTGTTTCAGATTCGGTTCGGTCTTGGCTCGGATTTTAGTTCATGTTTGGCTCGGGTTTCGGTCAAGAACAGTCAACCGACTTAGTTGGGTGTTCCGGCTCAAGCTCAGTCAATTCGGGTCTCGTTTCAGTTTGGTGTTGGTCAACTGTGGTCAAACAGTCAACGGGTCAGCTTTGGTGTTCACTCAAGTTACAGAGACAGCGGTTCAGCTGTTCCGGTTCAGGTCACTCGTCCCGGTCAGATCAGTCGTCCCAGTTCAACCTCGATTCGGTTCAGGCTCGGGTCAACCCGGTCAAACCTGGTCAAAGCTCGGGTCACGGTCCATCTTCCAGTTTTGGTCAACACTCGGGTCTCGTGGTACTCAGTCGAATTCGACTCGACATGGTATAACCCTCTATAGTTAGTTATTGGATATAATCGTTATAAGTATATTATTTACATAACTTGTATGTAGACATAATTATATATATTGTTCGTTATTATTGCGTTTTGAAAACATTTAATCGACAGCTAGATTGTCGGGATCGTCCAAAAACAAGGGGAAACTCTGCCCAATTTTTGACAAAGTATTATATTTATTTAATTATATTATTCGACAAAATATATTATACATGATACTTTATTCGACAAAATATATTATACATGACACTTTATCGACAAAATGTATATATTTATTTAATCATATCTTTCGACATGAAATATATACATATATTTAGTACGCTTATCGAGGAAACGTATCTACTTAAATATACCGAGCGACAAGATATATATTTTTACTTATTAGACTTTTTCGACAACATATATGTATGTATACATTACACGTTTTGACAAAACATATAAATATATCTAATACTTCCTTCCGGCAAATATATTTCGCTACTACAACATATATAGATATATATGTATATATATATCTATATTACTTTTTTTTTGACAAGATACATATGAGTTATATGTTTCGACAAAATATATTTATTTAACGACGAGATATATACTACCTATACGACTGTCATGAAAGATGTATATGTATATACTTTTTAGTCGACAACTAGAGATAACACATTGAATTCAAAGGTATATATAATTACTTATTATTTTGACAGCATTCCTATAATATATTAATAAATTCAAACCTAGAATCGTCGTATAGACTATGTTATACATATATACGTTCAATCAACTTCAAATCAAATCCTCCGTCATAATTTCCGTTTACTTATACCCATTCGTTTGCCTTTAAGGTGACTTCGGTGTCCCCTTTTCTCCCACTGATCAACTCGTCGTGGTATTTCCAAAGAAGACTTAGCAATACTGTGAGTACACTCGACCCACATTTGTTTATATCACTTTTTGGGTGTAACATGTTTCCATATACAAAAATCACAAACACTTAAACTTTATGAAACGCACAAACAATCCTATACACATGACTACTTGAATCGTATACTTGTTGCTTGTCTAGGGATAAACGTTGTGCTGTGCTTTAGTCATTAACTTTTTTTAGCCTTTGTTTGACATGCTTAGCGCTATAGGAATTCACGCATCCACCTCCATCGTGTTATTCGTGAGGTCATGTTAAAACATCGTGATTGCGTTTGATTATTAGCATTGCATGCCTTGATATTGCTCTTGTATAGATTTGGTTGCCATGAGGATTGTTAAAACTTTATTCGTATACGTATGCTATACTTAAACTTGTGTACTCGCCTTTGCTTTTGCATTGACTTTATTTTAAAACATGTTACAGGTTGAAGGAGATGACGCTATGAAAACAATATAGCAAGGACTAGATACACACAAATTAGACGTCAGGTTTAATGTCGACGTATCAATTTTGTTAAGACTTTGCAAATGTTAGATTGTTCTTTGTTTTGTTACATTGATGTATTTGACAATTCTTATAAATGAAATATGGTTTAATTAATTATTGTCACTTAATAATGTTGTGAGCAATGAACAATCTCGTTTTCGTCTCCTCCCGATGTTTCCGCCATCGGTTGGGGTGTTACAGATTGGTATCAGAGCCATAACTATAGGGAATTAGGCAAATTGCTATGCTTTTGACCTAGTCTATAGTTAAGTACCATACTTGACCATACGTGATTCACATGCTAATTTCTTAAAACGTCTCTTATATGTTAAATTTATGAAATGCTTTACGTGTTCATACTCGTTACATTATTTCAATCATAGCCTTCCCTAATGCATTTTACTCGATTATACTAAACTCGAAAACACTCGTATTACACAAGTGAGATGACTTCACCAAAATAGGCGTGATATCCACAATTTGGTGAACGATTCTCATTACGCTTATTCTTTATTTTTTTACGAAGTTACACCATCAAGTTAGGAGTGACATCCACACCTTGATGGAGAACTTCCCATTCAAACTCTAGTGGACTCTCGTCAAAGTGTCCAAATTAATTTTGACCCGAAGAGTGCCAACCACACTTAGGGTACGAAATCGTCGAGTTAGGGGTGAAACCCGCACCTTGTCGATTAAGTCCCATTCCTCGATTTTCAATCTCGCCAAAGTTTCGATTTTCCAATCGATTAGAGACGTGTAATAACTGGAAGGGTAAAATGCCGTTAATCGCTTCTCGACGAGAGCGTTTTACCTATAGGCCAAAGCACGTTTCTCTAATTCGAAAGGATCTTCGATTCACTTTGGAATAGTCGACGTTTCTCTACCCGAAACAGTCTAATGTTTTCTGAGACTCTCTTTTATACCATTTCAATTTATACATGACTTTTTATATACTTGTTACCATTTCTTTCAAGTTTCTAATTTATTTTAAGGTTTTTACGCAATCCATATTAAACCTTTTCATCCACTTATACATTATTTGCATACATGATTTCAAAACGTCACCAACTAGACTTATATTTCTCGAAAAGTCCGAAATGGAGACCGTCGTCGAGATAAGAGTGAATTCCTTACCTAGACGATCAAACTTCGTTTCCTTCCTTCCTTAAAACGACCTCACCAACGGATTAGGGGTGATTCCCATACCTCGGTGATCGTTACCAACCCTCCTTCTTGGAGACTTTATTACACAAACCACATGTTTAAATTGTATACCTAAATCTTTTACCATGTTGTCAAAATTCTTACTTAGACGAATTTCAAAACGTACTATTTTATCAAACGTATTTCCCATCCGGTAATCTATTTCATATAAATCCCACACGCATATACTTGGTCACCACATGAAACGTTTTGTTTTACGATTTTTAAAGCTCGACAGAATGCTACCTACCAACTTAATCTGTCTAACGAATACCTTGCCCACAAGTCTTATGTTTAACTTAATCACTAAAACACGCTCACGCAATAACTTTTTGTTAAAAATTTTCGTTTGTAAAAAAAAAAAAAAAAAAAAAATCAAACCAATATCTTATAGGCATTATGGGGTCGTTGTACTAAGATGTGTTTGGGATTGTTTTTGCAACCTAATATTTTTTTTTTGTGTTTGAAGGCGCAAATATTAAATAAATAAATAAATAAAAATCTATTTTTAGTGTTTGGTAAATAAAAAAAATATAATAATATATATAAAAAAAAACTGATTTGTTTTACGTATTTTAGAGATCAAAGCTCATCTATTTATAACTTTATATATACATGTATATATATTTTTCAAACACTCAAATAGTTGATTACCTGATTATTGTGATATCAAATAACATAATCAAATCCAAACACTATCTTCCTACAGTATGTTTTGTTACAACTAATTATCTGATTTTGATTATTCAGAACGCATAATCTATTTTCAAAACTCAACCCAAAACACCCTCTAAATCTCTCATCGCGGTTAAGAAAACATTTTGCTAAACGTGTTTTTTCAACGGTCATTAAATCAATTAACACGGATTTCCTCTCAAGGGTCAACGTTTCCCAAGCACCACTATTTCAAATCTCTTATATCCTTTGAAAACAGTGCGAATTTACTATTTTAAGACCTTATCATACACCTCCCGAAATGTCACATGAGTTTCAAAACACGTGGGCAAGAAAACTTTATGAAGACCAACCATTTTCGACCTACTTAAATTTTTTTAAAACAAATGGTAGCACTCCCGTCCTTTACAAAATACGTAACGCATAATCAATAAGTACCTTATATTCCTTTATATTCACACACTAGCTCCTATATTCTAAGTTAAACTTAAGCCTATTTTAGAAGCGATAACCTCAAAGTTTTGCTCAAACAACAATACATGCGTATCCTCGTACATGGTTTAGTCAACTGTTGCATGACATTCTAAACGTATCATTCGTTTTACATACCCTGATTTCTCGACTATTTTATGTAAATAAATTCGTAGCATTCAATTCATATCATACGCACAATTATCGTATGTTACACTTGTTGACGTTCATAATTATACACATGTTCATGTTCATGAAAATACGTGTCATCTTTCATGCTTATTATAACACCTAATGGCATACCTCCCAACATCGTCCGTGGACAGGAGAGATTCCTGGCTCGTAAGTAATGCCCTACCTCTAAAATCACCAACGCGTTTTGGGCTTAATGCTAGTGGATGAGAGGAGAACTCCACAGTTAAGCGTGCTCAAGTGGGAGTAGTACTAGGATGGGTGACCTCCTGGGAAGTCTCCACCAGGGCAACCAAAAACAAAGTCGTGAGTTCCTGGATGGGCCACCCATCAAGGGCAAAGCGGACAATATTGGTGATAACGAGGGGCAGGGGTGTTCACGGGGTGTTACACTTATACTTATCATCACATTCATGCATATACGTCTTATATCCATGCTTATACTTATTTCCATACTTATGCTTATACTCATACACATACCTATACTTGTACTCGTATTCATATTCATGCCTATGCGCGAGCGGAACCCGATGGATTCGCTTACGTGGGCCACAAGCTAATTACACGCTACGCACTACATTCTTACACACACGCTAACTTATTTTCAGAATTTATGTACACCTTTATTCATGCGCTGCTAGTGCAAGCTATGCGGATCATGTGATGATCGGTATAATCGCGGGTGCACACGGGATTATAGCGATAAGCGCATGAGAACCATAGAGTGTACTACCGCGTATGGTAACACACGGAACGTAACATTGCATCGAGTAACGAAACGGTCGCAACGTGGTCAAAACATGGTAGATACGCCACTGGTAATCCCTATACATAAGTGATTTCACCATGCTGCCAAACTTTCGTAATACGTGCCATGAGAAATTCGGTGATTTACAGACCATAATACGACCTAACACGCCAGCTTTAAACAACTCACAACTGCATTGCTAAGTGCGCGCTACCCGATTATCCACGACGAGTCTTAATCCCTAACGTAACGTCTTCGTTTGTCCATATACATATGCCATCCTTACACGAGTATTCGTTGATCGAATCAATCGTCCGCTCTTATGCCTCCGTTACCCCCGTTAACCTTGTCTTTTATGCAGCCTCGCTTATAATCAATCGTGTAAGCATTCAAACCCTAAATGCCTTCTTACCCTAAAGTTATCTCCCATTCTTGTAGATAGCAACACGCTTGATTGGCCGCTACCTCGATAACTAGCTTATTTTAAATACCTGACCTTCTCGTTTTCCATCATTAAGCAACTCTCTGCAAAACCGCGATTTATTAATGCTCCTCAACCGTTACGACTTTCTTACAATCTACGCAACAACACACTCACCATCAAACTGCATACCACTTCTTACGAGAGCTTTTCTGCTTAGATGGCATATCATTGAGTTATTCAAGCTTGTTTAAACCGCTCTCCTATACGCATACTTACGCGCTTTACCTACGCTTGATGGCTTTAATCTTTCTAGTCAAGCAACTTCTTGTTGCAAACCTAACTCTTCGTTACTTTAAACTCCATGCTTACCTTCACGTATCCAGAACTTCAAGCCTTGACCGTTAACCCTCAATTCCTTAACCAATTCCTTTCGAGTCTTCCTCGTGAATAAATTTCGGGACGAAATTTCCTAAAGGAGGGGAGACTGTAACGCATCGTATTTTATTATTTTTCTAGACAATAATAATAATATAATAATAATAAACAAAATAAATTCGACGTTTTATGAAACTTGTACTTGAAATCGGACCTCGTCGGTACGTTCGGGCCACTCAAAAACGTTAGAACGGTGTTAACAGGCTTTGGCCCAACACACCACGTAAACCTAACTAAACCCTATCCTATAACTACATCTCTTTCCCCTTCAAAACCCTAACCCCCCTCAAAGAATCCCCATCCCTGATCTCCCCTGCATTTTCCATCGACACCTTCCCCTCTCCAGCCACATCCATCACCTCCAACCTTCGCCCTCCTCTCTCTCTCTGTATTCGAGGCCGCTGGTCACCATTTGTGGTGGCGGCGCGCCTGTAATCAAGCTGCTGCGGCAGCACACGGGGACGAAAGCAATGGGGCGGCGGCGGCGGTGGCTTAGCGACGATGGTGCAGCAGCGGCGACGGTGATAGTAGTTCGCGGCGCGGCAGCAGTGGTGTTAGCCGGCTCGGGTTCAGCTGGGTTCAGGTCTTGCTTATTCTCGGTTCTGATTTCAGGATTGTCGAGTCTATAACCCGGTTCTTCTTCCACTTCTTAATCTCAGATCTTGTTCGTTTGATTTCAGGTTTGAGTTCCGGCCGACGTCAATCAACTCTGGACGACGTCAGCTCGGTTCATGTTCAGTCCAACCCGGTTCTAGTTCGAGTTTCAGCTCAGTTCCGGTATCGACTTCAAGTTCAGGTTCCGGTTTCTCGGTTCAGGTAAAGTTTTCAGTTTATTCGGTTCGAGTATGTAGTTCAGTTTCAGTTTCAGTTTCGGTGTCGTTGCGGTTCAGGATAGAAATGGTTCAGGTTTTGTTTGTTTATATTTCGATTCAAGTTCAATGGTTGTTGTTTCAGATTCGGTTCGGTCTTGGCTCGGATTTTAGTTCATGTTTGGCTCGGGTTTCGGTCAAGAACAGTCAACCGACTTAGTTGGGTGTTCCGGCTCAAGCTCAGTCAATTCGGGTCTCGTTTCAGTTTGGTGTTGGTCAACTGTGGTCAAACAGTCAACGGGTCAGCTTTGGTGTTCACTCAAGTTACAAAGACAGCGGTTCAGCTGTTCCGGTTCAGGTCACTCGTCCCGGTCAGATCAGTCGTCCCAGTTCAACCTCGATTCGGTTCAGGCTCGGGTCAACCCGGTCAAACCTGGTTAAAGCTCGGGTCACGGTCCATCTTCCAGTTTCGGTCAACACTCGGGTCTCGTGGTACTCAGTCGAATTCGACTCGACATGGTATAACCCTCTATAGTTAGTTATTGGATATAATCGTTATAAGTATATTATTTACATAACTTGTATGTAGACATAATTATATATATTGTTCGTTATTATTGCGTTTTGAAAACATTTAATCGACAACTAGATTGTCGGGATCGTCCAAAAACAAGGGGAAACTCTGCCCAATTTTTGACAAAGTATTATATTTATTTAATTATATTATTCGACAAAATATATTATACACGATACTTTATTCGACAAAATATATTATACATGACACTTTATCGACAAAATGTATATATTTATTTAATCATATCTTTCGACATGAAATATATATATATTTAGTACGCTTATCGAAGAAACGTATCTACTTAAATATACCGAGCGACAAGATATATATTTTTACTTATTAGACTTTTTCGACAACATATATGTATGTATACATTACACGTTTTGACAAAACATATAAATATATCTAATACTTCCTTCCGGCAAATATATTTCGCTACTACAACATATATAGATATATATGTATATATATATCTATATTACCTTTTTTTGACAAGATACATATGAGTTATATGTTTCGACAAAATATATTTATTTAACGACGAGATATATACTACCGTTACGACTGTCATGAAAGATGTATATGTATATACTTTATAGTCGACAACTAGAGATAACACATTGAATTCAAAGGTATATATAATTACTTATTATTTTGACAGCATTCCTATAATATATTAATAAATTCAAACCTAGAATCGTCGTATAGACTATGTTATACATATATACGTTCAATCAACTTCAAATCAAATCCTCCGTCATAATTTCCGTTTACTTATACCCATTCGTTTGCCTTTAAGGTGACTTCGGGGTCCCCTTTTCTCCCACTGATCAACTCGTCGCGGTATTTCCAAAGAAGACTTAGCAATACTGTGAGTACACTCGACCCACATTTGTTTATATCACTTTTTGGGTGTAACATGTTTCCATATACAAAAATCACAAACACTTAAACTTTATGAAACGCACAAACAATCCTATACACATGACTACTTGAATCGTATACTTGTTGCTTGTCTAGGGATAAACGTTGTGCTGTGCTTTAGTCATTAACTTTTTTTAGCCTTTGTTTGACATGCTTAGCGCTATAGGAATTCACGCATCCACCTCCATCGTGTTATTCGTGAGGTCATGTTAAAACATCGTGATTGCGTTACGGGTTTGATTATTAGCATTGCATGTCTTGATATTGCTCTTGTATAGATATGGTTGCCATGAGGATTGTTAAAACTTTATTCGTATACGTATGCTATACTTAAACTTGTGTACTCGCCTTTGCTTTTGCATTGACTTTATTTTAAAACATGTTACAGGTTGAAGGAGATGACGCTATGAAAACAATATAGCAAGGACTAGATACACACAAATTAGACGTTAGGTTTAATGTCGACGTATCAATTTTGTTATGACTTTGCAAATGTTAGATTGTTCTTTGTTTTGTTACATTGATGTATTTGACAATTCTTATAAATGAAATATGGTTTAATTAATTATGTCACTTAATAATGTTGTGAGCAATGAACAATCTCGTTTTCGTCTCATCCCGATGTTTCCGCCATAGGTTGGGGTGTTACACGATGTGAGACCCTAGAGGTTGTTTAGACTACCGGTTATTAGACTCTTTCACAAGACGTCTAATGGATTTATGAAAGTACCTTATACGATTCACTCCCTCACAGGATCTAAATCTAAGGTAAACTTGGACTCTCGATTAGACTTGCTAGACAATAGCCAGTTTACTTCCTAAGAAAGCTTCTACTTGCGGCTTAATGACTCAGACCTAACAATAACCTCGCACCTCACAGCTGTTGACGATTAGTAGAACACTTGATTTTATAAGATTATCGAATATTACTCCTAAGGTTAATTGTGCACGATAACCCTAAAGATTAAAGATTTATTACATGATATAGATACTCACCAAAATCTAAAACCTAGCAAGACTCTATTTTGTGATAAAGATCGTCACAAAGAATCAAGCGAAACAACAAACGATATTCAAACACTATCAAGCATGCATATCAACCTGAATTTTTACCGACACATACATAAATACAAGCACGTAAAAGATGAGTATATAGATTTTAGAAAATTGAAGGGTTATAAATGCAAATAGTAAATGTTAATGGTTAAATGTTAAAATAAACAAAAACTTAATAAAAAAATAGAAGAAAATCTAATTAATAGCAGGCTGCCATATGAATATATAGATTTTAGAAAGTTGAAAGATTGTAAATGCAAATAGTAAATCTTAATGGTTAAATGTTAAAATAAACAAAAAGTTAATAAAAAAAATTCCAACAGACCCAACTTACAATTGTAAGTATATACAATGTATAAATATGTATCGTAACTAAAATAATATATTGGTATACTGAGTTCTTAGTTTACCCCTAAATTATTATTTATTTCTTATATTTGATAAAACAGGGAGTATATTAAAAATACACACCAAATTTACATAGAACATGTTATAATGTCATGAAACATAATACAATATATTTAATATATATTTACTTTTTTGCAGAGTTATAAGATTGCCTATTAAAGATATAGAACTTGTGATTCTGCAAAAACTAACAGGTGTATACCGCGCGTTGGGCCGGATGTGTACATGTAGCGAGAAATATGTAAGACTTGTTTTCAACCACTTGTACAATAATATTCACCCTGCAACGTTTTCAGCAAATTGTATATTAGTATTCACCCAGCAAAAAATGACGTTGAAATGATGACAAGAATAAGCAAGCCATGCGATTAAGTAAACACGTCTAAATGTAAAAGTTAGGTTCAATCTTATTTGTAATTTTCATACATATAACATTATATACCTTTACTCTCTTATGAATTTATTTAGAATTAGAATACCATTCATAGATGTTTAATAGTTAATTGTAGTAATAAATTTAAAAAGAAAAGAAAAGAATTAATGAAAAATTGAAGGTGGACAAACACGTGGACAAATAAGATGATAGGAAAATTGAATAGTAAATTTGAGTGTAGAGAAAGTTTTGCTAACTAACTTTTTTTTTTAAGAAAAACAATCCTAATATAGGGAAAATAATTGTTTATAAGAGGCCCAACCTAGTCATACTATCCATCTCATATGCCTTGTTATATATGGGTTATGTGATAAAAAGTTATTTACAAAATTGAGTGTCCTATAAAGAATTGATATGTCAAAGACCATACGATTAATCCAAAATCAATTGTCTTTTACAAAGAAATATATTTGAATCAAAGTGTTTGTAATTGTTTCTTCATAAAACGACCGGAATTGCTAGTCAAAACTAGTGTGAAGATTCAACATTACACTAAAGTGAAGAACTATTGCCAAGATAAACAATTGTTGGTCTCTTTTAACGGTTATTCTATAGAGAGTTGTTAATAGTCTTAGGCAATTGTTTTAATATAACATTAGGTTTGAAAGATTATCAATCAGGAATCATTCTACTATTTTGATTTTTAGAAGTCGTGTTTTAGGTGATGTACAATTTTATTTAGAAAAATCTGATTTTATCGGTTAATTAATATCTTATATTAATTGTCGGTGGAAGCAAAGTACACGTGTTTAATCCGATTAATAATTCTCATTAGTGATCCAATTACTTTCGGTTACTACTTTTAAAAGTTATTTCATAAAGATTTGATACTCCAAAATAAGCTTTCTATTTTATAGTAATAAAGTTACATTTCAATTCAAGAATTACAATAGTTACCATAAATCATTCAAAACGGTTGAGAAGATCTTCTACAGACACGCACAAAGAGCAAAGCCAAAACTCCTGACTTCCAAATCGTTGAGGATGGAATCCTATACTTCCCATTCCCAAACAATCCTTTCAAGAACTCCCAAAAGCATAGTAACAACCAAATACTACATAACATCTCTCCTAACCCTAATCCTGTCCAAATTTCATTATGGTCAACCTTTAATAATTTCAACACACCATTAAGAAGCGCAGTCATGTTGACTAGAAGAATGACAACACCTAGCATGATCATGGGTGACTTATCAAAAGTAAACCTACTAACATTTTTATCACAGTGATTACTAACACCGTCACCATCATTCGACTTGTGTTCCTTTTTTGTTACTTCAAAGACAATTTTTGATAAACCCATGAGTTTCAGCACCACACTTAAAAACCCAAAGAACCATGCTGTCATAGCAGTCACTCTCCCCATTGTCTGTAGATTCCACCACGTACGTAGAGATACACCTAGACGTTTAATTTCCCACAAAGCATACACATTGTATATAACGAATATACCCATGGGGATAATAAAAGCGTGTTCATTGACTTTGGGCAAGAAATGTGAGCCGGTGATGATACAATATGCAGGAAGAAATGCATAACATATCTCAGGAATGGACCGAGCTCCCCATAAACACATCCAATGGTAAGCAAGGGCTTGTCGAAACCAAAGGTTTCCTTTTATAGTAAGAAGTAACGGGTTCTTATCGGTGAACAAGACCTCAAGAAGACCGGTGGCCCATCTTTTTTGTTGGGCTAATGAACTTGGGTATGTTGATGGTGCACAACCAAGAAAAGCAAGTGGGTATGGTGAGCAAAGGGCTGATTTCCATCCTCTACCATGGATGTTGATTCCTGTGAGCATATCTTCAGCGGTAGAACCATAAAGCCAACCAACCTGAAAATGAATTTGTCAAATTTCTTAAATGATATCATATGTAGAATATTTACTCTGTTAAAAATCTATTTAGGTCATTTAATATAGTAGAGATAATGCATGTGAAGGCCACTCCAGTCACTAAGTCGGAACTGGTGTAAAGATATACACACAAACTCTTAGGTGGGCTTTAATCAGAAAGGTTTTGCGTAAACTAAAAGAAAAAAAAAATGTTTGTGTGTCGGTTTGACCCAACTCTGACCAGTTTGACCTGAACCATCTGAAGTTCGGCCCACTTGTTTTGCACATCTACTCTTTATAATCATCATATATAAATCACTATCTTTTTTCTGTTTGTAAATTCGGCGACCCGATTCAACTGACCAAGTTAACCCATTATCTGAGGAGAACCACCCTTTTTCCATCTATACTTGCTATAAATTATAGTGTAAAATGTCATTTACGTCCTTGAGGTTTAACCAGCTTTGCGACTTACGTCCAAATGTATGTTTTCCGCATCAAGATCCAAAAGGTTTGAAATCTTGCAATTTTCAACCGGCTCGTCATCTCCATCCATTTTTCTCGGTCTTTTTCAGGGGTACTCGGTCTTTCCAACCTTTTGGATCCAGATACGAAAAAATAAACCTTTGGACGAAAGTCGCAAAACTGGTCAAACCTCAGGACGGACATGACATTTTACTCTAAATTATAATTATCATTATCATTATTTACTAATATCGTTTTACCTTTTTGCCCCATTGTGTACCATACTCGTAGCTACAGCTTGCAACATCGACTGCTGCCTCAATAAAACTAGAGGGATTCTTCTGATTTTTTATATTTGGCTTTGATCCTGATAATATCTGAGCAGCTGAATCTCTCAATTCAAATGATTTTCCGAAGACTTTATGTAGATCTTCATTTCTTATGTTTTCTATTTAAAAGAGAAAATATAAAGTGTTAAACATGAAAATAAAAGAGGAAACTTAAACAAGTTTTAATTAGCATACCAGTTTTTTTTATATCTTTAGGAGATAAACCATAGATAACCTTTCGTCTATGAAAACAATTTGATCCTCCATAGAATATCCCTTGAATTGCTGATAATCCGTTCATAATATACTGATATAAACGTGACAAAAGGTTAGAACTAGTTAATTCTAGTGATTCTATGAATTAAGGGGGTGTTTGGATGTACGTTTTGAATGAGATTATTTGAGATTGAATAATCAGTATCAAATAATCAAACAAACAAACAAGGGTACCCAATATAATCTAACTCATAGCGAAGCTGATTATGTTGTAAAGAAACTAAATATACATACATAAAAATTCGCGAGCTGATTCCCATACGGGTCGTCCTTCAATCCATCATAGAAAGCTTGAGGGAATTGAATAAAACCACAATCTTGATCATTCTTGTAGCCAAATACAATACACATTGCATGAAGAAAAAGTTGTGGATTGTTTGCATACATATCACAATCTACATTCAACATCAAGGGTGCATTTGTCATTACTCCTGACACTCTAGTCTGCTCATCATTTTAAAAAGACAACATATCAACATGCATACATTAATAATACTAAGAGTAAACTGCCATTTTGGTCCCTGAGGTTTGGTCAGTTTCGCCACTTTAGTCCAAATTTCAAACCTTTTGCCATTTTGGTCCCTGCGGTTTCGTTTTGTTGCCATTTTGGTCCAAATTTCAAATTTGGCCAGATTCCCCAACTTAAAACCTGGCTTTTTGTCTTTATCCTCAGGGGCATTTTGGTCATTTACGTTTTATCATAACCTAATATTGATTAAAAATAAATAATAAAACCCAAAAATGTGTGACCCTTTATAAACCAACACCAAATCACCATGCCTGGGGTTGTTTGAAGATGACGGTGGTGGTCAGAGGTGGTGCCCGAGGAAGTGTTCAGTGGTTGTGGCATTAGTCGGATAGTGGTGGTGGGGATGATGCGGTGTTAGGGGTGGTGGTGGTGTGGTGGTGCTAGTTCAGAGAGAGAGGGAGCAGACTGAGAAAGCCGGTGGTGGGGGTTAGGCTTATAAAGGGTCACACATTTTTGGGTTTTATTATATATTTTTAATCAATATTAGGTTATTATAAAACGTAAATGACCAAAATGCCCCTGGGGATAAAGACAAAAAACCAGGTTTTACGTTGGGGAATCTGGCCAAATTTAAAATTTGGACTAAAATGGCAACAAAACGAAACCACATGGACCAAAATGGCAAAAGGTTTGAAATTTGGACTAAAGTGGCAAAATTAGCCAAACCTCAGAGACCAAAATGACAGTTTACTCTAATACTAATAATAACTTTTTTGCTTATAAACTCTTTGGAACAGCTTGAAATAAAAATAAAGTATACTAACCAAAACATTCATAGCTCCAGCTTTGTAATGATGATGATGTTTGGGGTTTTTCTCTCTCGAGATATATATTACATGAGGTAGTTCTGTGTTTTCTGATACAACCTACAACAGTTAACAAATCTTGTAAAAAAAATAATAATCCTTTATTAAAATTTCCCAAGGTAAAAAAAATAATAATCCATTAATAAGACTTTAAGTTGTCACTAAAGCATGTTTAAAGTAGAGTTCTTCTCTCGTTCACAACCAAAATACTGAAAACATGTTCTGATATTCGCCTAACGTGTTACAAACAGCAAGAAAAAGGACTCATGATCCTCAACTAGGTTCCCCCTACAATCCCAAACGGCAAAAGAACAGAATATTCGCCTAAATTCTCCAACGAATTGCAAACCTACATTAGACCATGCGTAACGGTTAATTTTTTTTTGAACGGTAGATCAACTGGATATCCAGCTGACTCCAAAGGCCAGCATGTGCTGTTTAAACCCCTCACCCCAAGTTCGAATCCCTCCCAGAGGTGCTCTCCCATATTTACATAATTTGCACTTAGTAGGAATCGAACCTGAGACCTCCCCAGGAGGAAACCACTTAGTGGAAAACCCCCTGATCAACTGGGCTATACCATATTCGCATGCGTAATGGTTGATGCCGGGGCAATTTTTCGCATCATAACTCTCTTTCAAAAAATGTGTAACGGTTAATGCCTCTTAATGTCCATTTCACTTAATACTTTCCATTTTTTTCTCCTCTTTTGGCATTATTTTAGAAATGTTTCTCCCTCTTGATGCCCCTATAACGCCCAAGGAAAGGTGCTAGGAGCGTTTATAATGCTCATTACGCATGGCCTTATCACATCAAACTTTACTTATCACGGGATGTCGTTACACAATCAAACAAACCTGCATTATCACATCAAAGTTTCCTATTTAATTTGAACCAACCAAATCCTAGCCAGTTACGCCATTTTTACCTCATGGGACCATTTTATCAAACACACATAGATGACATCAAATTTTTGGACTTTTGCTATCAACCAGATTGGGTGTGTGTGTGTCTTAACAACACATGGGATTATGATACCTTGATGATAGCTGGATGGTCTGACCGGTTAACATCACAAAAAACAGCAAATTCCGAATTAGGATCATCATATATGAATGGCCTCTGGGCTGCAACCTCTATCTTCTTGTAAAGATCGTCATATTCGTTCTGTGGACATAAGCATATAACCGTGTCAGACTGTCATGCATCCATTATTGAACTAAGGACTACGAGTTCAACTTGAATTCTAATATTTCTCAAAAGTATATAGATACTATATTAACAACTAAAAATAAATCAAGACTATTACTGTTACTATTAAAATAACCATAGGACTAAAAAAATTAGTACCTTCATCTTTTTCCATTTGTTTCGGAACTCTAAAGAATCATCTTCCAACGAGGTTATTAGACTCTTTCACAAGACGTCTAATGGATTTATGAAAGTACCTTATACGATTCACTCCCTCACAGGATCTAAATCTAAGGTAAACTTGGACTCTCGATTAGACTTGCTAGACAATAGCCAACGGGTTTACTTCCTAAGAAAGCTTCTATCTTGCGGCTTAATGACTTAGACCTAACAATAACCTCGCACCTCACAGCTGTTGACGATTAGTAGAACACTTGATTTTATAAGATTATCGAATATTACTCCTAAGGTTAATTGTGCACGATAACCCTAAAGATTAAAGATTTATTACATGATATAGACACTCACCAAAATCTAAAACCTAGCAAGACTCTATTTTGTGATAAAGATCGTACAAAGAATCAAGCGAAACAACAAACGATATTCAAACACTATCAAGCATGCATATGCATCTAATCAAAAGAATAAGTTGCCTACAATTCATAAATAATCTATAGAATCCATAAATCTGTAATAAAAATCAAAGCTTTATGAAATCAATCATCCAATCTAGGTAGTTCATAAAATTTAGCCAAACAAAGTCATAGAAAACATCAAAAACTTCAAGAGTTTGAAACATAGTGTAAAGAAGAGACGAAAGTAAAGACAACCGAACGGCAAATCTGCGACCCGAATGATTCCCTAAGCTTCCCTTCTTCAACTTGCAGCTCCGAATACTCGAAATCACCCGTAAAAATACTAACTTTTCGTCCAAAGCTCTCTCAATTCGCCCAAGTTAGGGTTTTGGTGATAATTATGATGTTTATATAGGTTTGGAGGAATCATGCAGCAGCTCAAACAACAATTCACCGGATTATACCCCGTCGCGTCGCGCGACAGGATGACACAAGGGCCATCGCGCAGCGTGGCGTGTCCTTTTTTCCAAGTTTCAACTTCAATACCTTGGCGTCGCGCGTAGGTCTCCCAGCATATGCGTTGCGTGGCGCCAAGGCCTATTTTCCACAGAAAGTTTCGTTTTTCTCAAGTATTTTAACTCAAGCAATCTCCAGTTCTCACCCTTAGCTTCTTCTAAGCATATTTCCAACGGTTTTAAGCACTTTCCCGCAACAAGCGTCTGTACAAAACAAAGTATCAAACTTCTACAAAATAACTACAAAAACCAAACAAAATAATACGAAAACTAAACCAACTGTACATGATAAATATATGTATTTTGCAATACATCAGACGCCCTGTCTAGGATTTACACTCTGTGATGATGGCTAGGGTTTGTATTTTTGTGGTGGCGCGGTGAAAGGTAAATAGAACCCTAAGGCTCTGATACCATGTTAAATTGTGAAATAGTGAACGAAATTTATTGAGCAGTTATAGAGATCATAACAAAACCCTATATACCTAGAGTGGGCACGCAGGCTCACACTAATAAACCCTAATATGATAATATCACCAGATATATCGATGTTGAAACTCATATCCGAATTCCTGTAGAATCAATAGAAACTTTGGATGAAAATTTAGAAATAAAATTTGAAGATAATCATTTTAAATTAGGTCCTACTATTTATATATTGAATCAAATGATGGGACTATGCAAATGAAATCACTAAATCATTTGCACTTACCGTGCAGGATTCCAAGTTTTGTTTTTCACTCGCGTCTCTCATTGAGTCGCTATATTAAAATCACCAACGAACAACCAAAGTGCATATGTTGAGTTCTTTAAGGCAAGTAACTCATCCCATAGTGATCTCTTTGAATTGGCGTCTCGTGGAGCGTGTGTGTTTACAATATAGAACACTTCCAAGAAGCGAGATATCAAACTCTTACTCATTGGTTCGGTCATATTGAGCACCTCGGAGTCCCAGTTACATGAGAGACCACCAAAACAACCGCTAGCATAAACATATTCGTTACCAAAAGACGAGTTATCCCAAAAATTGTAGAATTTTATTTTTAAAGAGTCCGAAAGGTTTGTTTCTTGAATAGACTAACAATGAAGTTTATGTTCCTTTTTTCATATAATCGACCCAATCCAATTTATGTGGATCTTCTACAACTCTAATTTTATTGATTTATAATAGATCCACTGCAAATTATGAGCAACATTTTTGCCAATAATTAGGCTTCTTACTTGATTTTCGATACCTTCCAATTGAAATCCTAAACATTCACCAACTTGGATTGTGGCAATCACCTCGTGTCCCCGGAATGGGCTAATCATATTGGGTGGTTGAGAGGTGAATTTAGCAAAAAAATCACTTTAGGTCCCAAAGGAGAAAATAAGCTGCATTGGTGAGAATTATTAGGGACCTCACCTTATGATTGGCGACTGATCTATAGGTGTTAATTTCAATAGCAACATTTGCATGGGGTAATCCATGCAGGTTTAGGGTATTTTATCTATATCTATACTTATTAATAAAGTGAAACAAGCTGATGCCACAAGGCATATCCTTAGAGCTCCTTGATTGTATTTAGGCGGGATTACACCATGGATTTTTTTTTCCGCTCTTTTTCTCTGTTTCCTTTCACAAATTCTAAATTTGTACAAGTCCACCTCTCATCCAATTTCTAACACTTCGATCTCTCATCCTAAATCAGAACCATCTAACAATTCGATCTCTTAAGGGGAGCAACTTGGATGTGCTTATATCGGCTTAATAAGAATGAATTTCAACAAACAATTTTAATGTGCATTATTTGTTGTTATGCAGGAGAGCTATCAGTTGTAGACAAATGTGGATGAAGATATATATCCACTTTGCATGAAAATATTGCTACTTTTTCCTTGTTATCAATGTATGTTAACTATAATATTTCATTCCACTATTCTTTAGTTAGATACTCAAGCTTATAAGGCACCCCACAAGTCTAATATTAGTTTGCATTTCAATGTGTAGACATGATTTCATCAACTTGTTTGATCTGTTATAACTTTTTTTTTGGCTTTTTTTGTTATGATTACCATTAACCATTTAACACACAAGTCTTGGCGTTTTCATAGATGATAATTTATTTATTCATAAAACTTAAAACCTTAAAACATACGAAAATAAGATTGATAGTTAAAACGCCATAAAACATAAAATTATCATTCAAAACTCATCATCCTATGGGATTACGTCTGAGAAATACCCATCAACCCCTCATTTTCATCTTCGGATTCTTCTTCAAGATGCACATCTTTATTTTCAGTGTTAGTGGCGTCTTCGTCTTGAAGCGCTTGACGCCTCTATTAAAACATTTTATTCAACGAAGCCACTTCAGGGGTTATTTCAGCGTTCAAACATCTTAAATTGCATAATTGTTCTATAAACCCAAGAGTCTCTTTGGTCAGTATGTTTTCAACTGGGTGGTCATCTTCCTGCCGCCATTCTACACAACCGTCACCAATTCATATTCATGATCATAACGCCATGATTCGATAATTGGCTCGACAAATTGATTTGCATTATTCTGTGGAAATCTTTTTCCCAATCTCCTTATCACAGTCTTTGTTTCATAAAAAAAAGTTATCCAGAGGAACACCAAGTTGTAGTATCCCCCTTCTGAACATCTTCTTCCATGTTCATTATGGCGTTTACACTTATCACCGTCACCCTTCTTTTGGTATCGAATACGATAACGAACCTATTGATTGTCGCGTTTGCCATTTTTTTCTATGTGTGTTTTTTTGAAGTTTTTTATGTTTGTAGTGTAGTAGAGAATGCCGTTTTTGAGTATGATCAATGAAAGATATGGTTTGTTCCTATATATAATGATGTTTTGGCGCGTGTTTTTTGGGCATGAGTTTTTTTACAGTAAATGGAAAGCAATAAAGTCTCTGGCGTTTCGGATGCTTTATCATTCATGTGATAATGATTTGGCGTTTGTGGTATTTTGGCGTTTTTTAAGAGTTATTGATATTTACAAAAGCACCACCACTTCACGGTAGTTTGTAGATTGTATTGATCCTACTACTGGGAACCATTCTCAGCGATTTCACACTTTAACCCGTTTTCTCCAAAGCATGCTCCTTATTATTTAATATATTGTATTTTTACCATTCTTACTAGGGATGGGCAAACGGTACCCAGTACCGGTACCGAATTTACCGAACCGGGTCCCTTTTTGGTACCGATTCGGTACCGACTTTTGACATTTTCGGTACCGACTTTTACCTCAAATACCGTCGTTCGTACTGAACCGTACCGTATCTCGTATATTCGGTACTGGTACCGGTACCCACTTTTGGAGATTTTCGGTACCATTGGTACCGAGCTCATCCCTAATTCTTACCATCCAACCACATTAAATTATTAAAAAAAATAGAAATCACTCATAAAAACAATTATCATCATTATTCTTCGTTTTTTTTATTATTTTAACCAAGATAATTTTGAGTTTGGAAAAGCTTTTAAGTAAAAAAAATATAGATTTATTTAAAAAATGGGTTACTGGATTTTAGTAATCCTAAGTTTCACATGTTAGCTGATAATAATCACAACTTTAAAAATTCACTCCAATGATCCCAACCTCTAAGAATTTGGCCCCATTAATCCTTTTCTAACATATAATAATTTGGCATCCTCAATAGATTCAAGTGCATAGGCAGACTCCTTAAATGATTTAAGTGCACCTATGTTGGAAAATGATCAATAAGGGACAAATTCTTACAAGTTAGGATCGTTGGAGAGAATTTTTAAAATTGAGATTATTATCGCCAACATGTGAAACTTAGGATTATTAAAATCCAATAACCTTTAAAAATTAATAATTAATTTTATAAATAATAACTATCTTTAATTAAAAATATAAGAGACAGAAAAAAACCAAAGAGTGTGGCTTTAATGGATTACAAGTATTTTCCATTGTTTTCTTTTATTATATAATATATATAGAGATATAGATTAACTTAGATCCATAACAAATTGCAACCGACAATGAATATAAATTTTTATTTTTTATTTATGAACTTTTATTTTTTATTTGTTTTATCATTTACTATAATTAGTTTTAACACATGTTATCAAATTCTAGTTTTTTCATATAAATTAGTTATATTTTCCCTTTTCGTTATTATAATAATATAACTTCATGTTTTCTCATCCTAACAATAGCAGTACTAGTATTTGTATCCTTTTTTCTTTTGGTGAATATATGGATCGGTGTCGGTATCATACGGATACTGTAACTAATCGAACTGATACCGACCGAAAGCGTGTTGCGAACATGTTTATTTTTTTCCGTTGACATTCCGATATAAATTTAGTTGCAAACACAGTTGTATAATTAGAGTATTACTTTTTGTATCGTAAGCTATACAAGCGTCGGTGTCATACCGGCAACGTGACGAACCGAAGTACCGACATTGGTGTTATTGAACCGATACCAGTATTAGTTATTATTGGATTTTCTTTTGGTTGCTATAGTCAGTGCCGTTAACATAACGAACCAAACTGAAATCATTGGAATTCCCACCGGTAGCGATGTCGAACCGGTTCCGGCCGAACAATGTTGAAAATGGATTCGTACCCAAAATATACTTCTTTTAATCTTTTTGTATCATAAGCTATAGCGAGTGCCGGTAACAAATCGATGCCGTGAAGAAATGGATCGATTCCAACCGAACAACTTCAATACCTTTATCAGTATTATGTCAGAACCATTATGAATACTCATTTCATGGTTTTCAATAAATGTAAAACACGTGTCGATATTCTTTTGGACATATCACGACATTATTTTGTTGTTTTTCACTTTTGGTTGCTATACCAAGCGCACGTCCAAATTAATACCTTAATAAACCAAATCGATACAGACCAAATTCCAGAGCGTTAACGCTCTGAAAGTTCTACTAGTTAATAGATAAATAGCAAATATAACATCCACTATTGCCAGCAAAAGTCATTTCGCATTTTGATACTTCCTTTGGAGTTCCTTCTATAAAAGCTCATCCCAACACAACTGACATGTCAAAAACACACAGAATCTTTTAATAGATCATTCTTTATAGCTTTGATTCACTATGGCTATAAACACTCAAGAATCAACTTTTCTCCCTCTACAAGAAAAAATAGTCTCTAACAACAAGATTGCCCGGGCCATAGAGCTCATAATTCTTTCATTACTCGTCTCCATGCTTGTTTATCGGGTTGTTTCTTTAAAAGACCAAAACGACTATCTCCCATGGTTGCTCGCTTTTCTGTGCGAGTCTTGGTTCACTTTCATATGGATTCTTAGCATGTGTATGAAGTGGAACCAATGCTACACGATAACATATCCTGAACGACTCTTGGAAAGGTAAATAATACCATTTAACTTCCTAATCTTGAGTTTTCTTAGGTTTTAGTAAGTATATGTTTAACTTTTTTTTATCATTTTATTGTTTTAGGGTAAACGAATCTGAGTATCCGGCAGTAGATATCTTTGTCACCACTGCAGATCCCATCCTAGAACCATGTATCATAACAATGAACACTATATTATCCTTGTTGGCGATAGAATATCCGACAAACAAGTTGGCTCTTTATCTTTCGGATGACGGGTGCTCACCACTTACTTATTATTCACTTGTTGAGACGACGAAATTTGCAAAACTTTGGGTACCCTTTTGCAAAAAGTATAACATCCAAGTTAGAGCCCCGTTTCGGTACTTCACTTCCAACTCCACCTCGTTGGAAGATGATTCTTTAGAGTTCCGAAACAAATGGAAAAAGATGAAGGTACTAATTTTTTTAGTCCTATGGTTATTTTAATAGTAACAGTAATAGTCTTGATTTATTTTTAGTTGTTAATATAGTATCTATATACTTTTGAGAAATATTAGAATTCAAGTTGAACTCGTAGTCCTTAGTTCAATAATGGATGCATGACAGTCTGACACGGTTATATGCTTATGTCCACAGAACGAATATGACGATCTTTACAAGAAGATAGAGGTTGCAGCCCAGAGGCCATTCATATATGATGATCCTAATTCGGAATTTGCTGTTTTTTGTGATGTTAACCGGTCAGACCATCCAGCTATCATCAAGGTATCATAATCCCATGTGTTGTTAAGACACACACACACCCAATCTGGTTGATAGCAAAAGTCCAAAAATTTGATGTCATCTATGTGTGTTTGATAAAATGGTCCCATGAGGTAAAAATGGCGTAACTGGCTAGGATTTGGTTGGTTCAAATTAAATAGGAAACTTTGATGTGATAATGCAGGTTTGTTTGATTGTGTAACGACATCCCGTGATAAGTAAAGTTTGATGTGATAAGGCCATGCGTAATGAGCATTATAAACGCTCCTAGCACCTTTCCTTGGGCGTTATAGGGGCATCAAGAGGGAGAAACATTTCTAAAATAATGCCAAAAGAGGAGAAAAAAATGGAAAGTATTAAGTGAAATGGACATTAAGAGGCATTAACCGTTACACATTTTTTGAAAGAGAGTTATGATGCGAAAAATTGCCCCGGCATCAACCATTACGCATGCGAATATGGTATAGCCCAGTTGATCAGGGGGTTTTCCACTAAGTGGTTTCCTCCTGGGGAGGTCTCAGGTTCGATTCCTACTAAGTGCAAATTATGTAAATATGGGAGAGCACCTCTGGGAGGGATTCGAACTTGGGGTGAGGGGTTTAAACAGCACATGCTGGCCTTTGGAGTCAGCTGGATATCCAGTTGATCTACCGTTCAAAAAAAATTAACCGTTACGCATGGTCTAATGTAGGTTTGCAATTCGTTGGAGAATTTAGGCGAATATTCTGTTCTTTTGCCGTTTGGGATTGTAGGGGGAACCTAGTTGAGGATCATGAGTCCTTTTTCTTGCTGTTTGTAACACGTTAGGCGAATATCAGAACATGTTTTCAGTATTTTGGTTGTGAACGAGAGAAGAACTCTACTTTAAACATGCTTTAGTGACAACTTAAAGTCTTATTAATGGATTATTATTTTTTTTACCTTGGGAAATTTTAATAAAGGATTATTATTTTTTTTACAAGATTTGTTAACTGTTGTAGGTTGTATCAGAAAACACAGAACTACCTCATGTAATATATATCTCGAGAGAGAAAAACCCCAAACATCATCATCATTACAAAGCTGGAGCTATGAATGTTTTGGTTAGTATACTTTATTTTTATTTCAAGCTGTTCCAAAGAGTTTATAAGCAAAAAAGTTATTATTAGTATTAGAGTAAACTGTCATTTTGGTCTCTGAGTTTGGCTAATTTTGCCACTTTAGTCCAAATTTCAAACCTTTTGCCATTTTGGTCCATGTGGTTTCGTTTTGTTGCCATTTTAGTCCAAATTTTAAATTTGGCCAGATTCCCCAACGTAAAACCTGGTTTTTTGTCTTTATCCCCAGGGGCATTTTGGTCATTTACGTTTTATAATAACCTAATATTGATTAAAAATATATAATAAAACCCAAAAATGTGTGACCCTTTATAAGCCTAACCCCCACCACCGGCTTTCTCAGTCTGCTCCCTCTCTCTCTGAACTAGCACCACCACACCACCACCACCCCAACACCGCATCATCCCCACCACCACTATCCGACTAATGCCACAACCACTGAACACTTCCTCGGGCACCACCTCTGACCACCACCGTCATCTTCAAACAACCCCAGGCATGGTGATTTGGTGTTGGTTTATAAAGGGTCACACATTTTTGGGTTTTATTATTTATTTTTAATCAATATTAGGTTATAATAAAACGTAAATGACCAAAATGCCCCTGAGGATAAAGACAAAAAGCCAGGTTTTAAGTTGGGGAATCTGGCCAAATTTGAAATTTGGACCAAAATGGCAACAAAACGAAACCGCAGGGACCAAAATGGCAAAAGGTTTGAAATTTGGACTAAAGTGGCGAAACTGACCAAACCTCAGGGACCAAAATGGCAGTTTACTCTTAGTATTATTAATGTATGCATGTTGATATGTTGTCTTTTTAAAATGATGAGCAGACTAGAGTGTCAGGAGTAATGACAAATGCACCCTTGATGTTGAATGTAGATTGTGATATGTATGCAAACAATCCACAACTTTTTCTTCATGCAATGTGTATTGTATTTGGCTACAAGAATGATCAAGATTGTGGTTTTATTCAATTCCCTCAAGCTTTCTATGATGGATTGAAGGACGACCCGTATGGGAATCAGCTCGCGAATTTTTATGTATGTATATTTAGTTTCTTTACAACATAATCAGCTTCGCTATGAGTTAGATTATATTGGGTACCCTTGTTTGTTTGTTTGATTATTTGATACTGATTATTCAATCTCAAATAATCTCATTCAAAACGTACATCCAAACACCCCCTTAATTCATAGAATCACTAGAATTAACTAGTTCTAACCTTTTGTCACGTTTATATCAGTATATTATGAACGGATTATCAGCAATTCAAGGGATATTCTATGGAGGATCAAATTGTTTTCATAGACGAAAGGTTATCTATGGTTTATCTCCTAAAGATATAAAAAAAACTGGTATGCTAATTAAAACTTGTTTAAGTTTCCTCTTTTATTTTCATGTTTAACACTTTTATATTTTCTCTTTTAAATAGAAAACATAAGAAATGAAGATCTACATAAAGTCTTCGGAAAATCATTTGAATTGAGAGATTCAGCTGCTCAGATATTATCAGGATCAAAGCCAAATATAAAAAATCAGAAGAATCCCTCTAGTTTTATTGAGGCAGCAGTCGATGTTGCAAGCTGTAGCTACGAGTATGGTACACAATGGGGCAAAAAGGTAAAACGATATTAGTAAATAATGATAATGATAATTATAATTTAGAGTAAAATGTCATGTCCGTCCTGAGGTTTGACCAGTTTTGCGACTTTCGTCCAAAGGTTTATTTTTTCGTATCTGGATCCAAAAGGTTGGAAAGACCGAGTACCCCTGAAAAAGACCGAGAAAAATGGATGGAGATGACGAGCCGGTTGAAAATTGCAAGATTTCAAACCTTTTGGATCTTGATGCGGAAAACATACATTTGGACGTAAGTCGCAAAGCTGGTTAAACCTCAAGGACGTAAATGACATTTTACACTATAATTTATAGCAAGTATAGATGGAAAAAGGGTGGTTCTCCTCAGATAATGGGTTAACTTGGTCAGTTGAATCGGGTCGCCGAATTTACAAACAGAAAAAAGATAGTGATTTATATATGATGATTATAAAGAGTAGATGTGCAAAACAAGTGGGCCGAACTTCAGATGGTTCAGGTCAAACTGGTCAGAGTTGGGTCAAACCGACACACAAACATTTTTTTTTTCTTTTAGTTTACGGCAAAACCTTTCTGATTAAAGCCCACCTAAGAGTTTGTGTGTATATCTTTACACCAGTTCCGACTTAGTGACTGGAGTGGCCTTCACATGCATTATCTCTACTATATTAAATGACCTAAATAGATTTTTAACAGAGTAAATATTCTACATATGATATCATTTAAGAAATTTGACAAATTCATTTTCAGGTTGGTTGGCTTTATGGTTCTACCGCTGAAGATATGCTCACAGGAATCAACATCCATGGTAGAGGATGGAAATCAGCCCTTTGCTCACCATACCCACTTGCTTTTCTTGGTTGTGCACCATCAACATACCCAAGTTCATTAGCCCAACAAAAAAGATGGGCCACCGGTCTTCTTGAGGTCTTGTTCACCGATAAGAACCCGTTACTTCTTACTATAAAAGGAAACCTTTGGTTTCGACAAGCCCTTGCTTACCATTGGATGTGTTTATGGGGAGCTCGGTCCATTCCTGAGATATGTTATGCATTTCTTCCTGCATATTGTATCATCACCGGCTCACATTTCTTGCCCAAAGTCAATGAACACGCTTTTATTATCCCCATGGGTATATTCGTTATATACAATGTGTATGCTTTGTGGGAAATTAAACGTCTAGGTGTATCTCTACGTACGTGGTGGAATCTACAGACAATGGGGAGAGTGACTGCTATGACAGCATGGTTCTTTGGGTTTTTAAGTGTGGTGCTGAAACTCATGGGTTTATCAAAAATTGTCTTTGAAGTAACAAAAAAGGAACACAAGTCGAATGATGGTGACGGTGTTAGTAATCACTGTGATAAAAATGTTAGTAGGTTTACTTTTGATAAGTCACCCATGATCATGCTAGGTGTTGTCATTCTTCTAGTCAACATGACTGCGCTTCTTAATGGTGTGTTGAAATTATTAAAGGTTGACCATAATGAAATTTGGACAGGATTAGGGTTAGGAGAGATGTTATGTAGTATTTGGTTGTTACTATGCTTTTGGGAGTTCTTGAAAGGATTGTTTGGGAATGGGAAGTATAGGATTCCATCCTCAACGATTTGGAAGTCAGGAGTTTTGGCTTTGCTCTTTGTGCGTGTCTGTAGAAGATCTTCTCAACCGTTTTGAATGATTTATGGTAACTATTGTAATTCTTGAATTGAAATGTAACTTTATTACTATAAAATAGAAAGCTTATTTTGGAGTATCAAATCTTTATGAAATAACTTTTAAAAGTAGTAACCGAAAGTAATTGGATCACTAATGAGAATTATTAATCGGATTAAACACGTGTACTTTGCTTCCACCGACAATTAATATAAGATATTAATTAACCGATAAAATCAGATTTTTCTAAATAAAATTGTACATCACCTAAAACACGACTTCTAAAAATCAAAATAGTAGAATGATTCCTGATTGGTAATCTTTCAAACCTAATGTTATATTAAAACAATTGCCTAAGACTATTAACAACTCTCTATAGAATAACCGTTAAAAGAGACCAACAATTGTTTATCTTGGCAATAGTTCTTCACTTTAGTGTAATGTTGAATCTTCACACTAGTTTTGACTAGCAATTCCGGTCGTTTTATGAAGAGAACAAATTACAAACACTTTGATTCAAATATATTTCTTTGTAAAAGACAATTGATTTTGGATTAATCGTATGGTCTTTGACATATCAATTCTTTATAGGACACTCAATTTTGTAAATAACTTTTTATCACATAACCCATATATAACAAGGCATATGAGATGGATAGTATGACTAGGTTGGGCCTCTTATAAACAATTATTTTCCCTATATTAGGATTGTTTTTCTTAAAAAAAAAGTTAGTTAGCAAAACTTTCTCTACACTCAAATTTACTATTCAATTTTCCTATCATCTTATTTGTCCACGTGTTTGTCCACCTTCAATTTTTCATTAATTCTTTTCTTTTCTTTTTAAATTTATTATTACAATTAACTATTAAACATCTATGAATGGTATTCTAATTCTAAATAAATTCATAAGAGAGTAAAGGTATATAATGTTATATGTATGAAAATTACAAATAAGATTGAACCTAACTTTTACATTTAGACGTGTTTACTTAATCGCATGGCTTGCTTATTCTTGTCATCATTTCAACGTCATTTTTTACTGGGTGAATACTAATATACAATTTGCTGAAAACGTTGCAGGGTGAATATTATTGTACAAGTGGTTGAAAACAAGTCTTACATATTTCTCGCTACATGTACACATCCGGCCCAACGCGCGGGATACACCTGTTAGTTTTTGCAGAATCACAAGTTCTATATCTTTAATAGGCAATCTTATAACTCTGCAAAAAAGTAAATATATATTAAATATATTGTATTATGTTTCATGACATTATAACATGTTCTATTTAAATTTGGTGTGTATTTTTAATATACTCCCTGTTTTATCAAATATAAGAAATAATAATAATTTAGGGGTAAACTAAGAACTCAGTATACCAATATATTATTTTAGTTACGATACATATTTATACATTGTATATTCTTACAATTGTAAGTTGGGTCATTGTAAGTTGGGTCTGTTGGAATTTTTTTTATTAACTTTTTGTTTATTTTAACATTTAACCATTAAGATTTACTATTTGCATTTACAATCTTTCAACTTTCTAAAATCTATATATTCATATGGCAGCCTGCTATTAATTAGATTTTCTTCTATTTTTTTATTAAGTTTTTGTTTATTTTAACATTTAACCATTAACATTTACTATTTGCATTTATAACCCTTCAATTTTCTAAAATCTATATACTCATCTTTTACGTGCTTGTATTTATGTATGTGTCGGTAAAAATTCAGGTTGATTACGGTTTCTTTTGTCTTTTAGTAAGTTTGTCTTTATTTTAGCATTTACCCTTCAACATTTAGTATTGCCAGTTACAACCCTTCAATTTTATCAAAACTGTATAATTATTTTTTATGTGTTTATATTTATGTACAGGTGCGTATAAATTCAACTTGATTACGTCTCTTTGAAAATGGGTAGACTCAGATATAATATTTTTTTCCGCTTTTTTGGTACGTTTTTAGTTAATCTACGTTTTGACATAAATTTAGTTTCAAAACAAGTCGGGTCAATTATAATATGTTTTCATTAGACTTTATAAATCCGGTTTACTTTACGTTTCTGTCCCATCCCAACGTGCGGTACCATTTTTAACTTGAAAACATATTTTTTTACTTATTTTTATGTAGTATCGGTATAAGATCAGGTTGGTATTCGACGTAAATTTCTTTCACAAAAAATTCGAGCCATATATAATACGTTTTCGTGTTTATTTTTATGTACAAATTCAGTTTATCTACGTTTTGACGTAACTTTTGTTTAGAAATGGTTCAGGTCTTTACTACACAAATCCGAGTTACTTTACATTTGGACCCCTTGCTACTGGTCAGTTTTTTTTCCTTTTAGTAAGTTTTTGCTTATTTTAACTTTTAACCTTCAACATTTAGTATTTGTATTTATAACCCTTCAACTTTCTAAAATCTATATAATAATCTTTTACGTGCTTATCTTTATGTATGTGTCGGTATAAATTAAGGTTGATTAAGGTTTTCTTGTCTTTTAGTAAGTTTTTCTTTATTTTTGCCTATACACTTCAACATTTAGTATTGACAGTTACAACATTCAAATTTCTAAAAAACTTTATAATTATCTTTTACGTGTTTATATTTATGTATATGTCGGTAAAAATTCAACTTGATTACGTTTCTTTGAAAATGGGTAGGCTCAGATATAATATTTTTTTCGCTTGTTTTGTACGTTTTTATGTTTTGGCATAAATTTAGTTTCAAAACAAGTCGGGTCAATTAGAATATGTTTTCATTAGACTTTATAAGTCCGGCATACTTTACGTTTCGGTCCCATCACAACGCGCGTTACCATTTTTAACTTTAAGAATAACTTTTTACTTACTTTTATGTAGTATCGGTATAAGATCAGGTTAGAGTTCGACTTAAATTTCTTTCACAAAAAAGTCGAGGAATGTATAATACGTTTTTTGTGCTTATTTTTTTGTATTTATTCAGTTGATCTACGTTTTGACGTAACTTTTGTTTAGAGACGGTTCAGATCTTTACTACACAAATCCGAGTTATTTTACATTTGGACTCGCCGCATCACGCGGAGAGATTTACTAGTTATATTATAATATATAACATTTTGGGTAGGATGTTGGCTACAGTTCCCGTCTTCAAGTTATCCCAACCTACATCTGCCGGTCATTCCCACCTCTACACAGAGCTGCACATAGACATGCCACCCATCAGCTTATACCACCAACAACCACCACCCAGTCCCAAATCCAGTTCCGGCGACATCTACGTCCAGTTACTACCATCGCTCACCACCGCTCTGCTCCGAACCAACGTCACCTGCTAACATCGATCAACACCACTCTACCCCAAATCGACATTGGCGACACAACCACCACCAAATCAAACTGTTTATCACACGCATATAATCTGATTATATATGCTCAATACGTGATACTAGAAACATGTGACTATGACTTATTTTCGTTAACTTGCTTCCTTAGCTAGTATGGTACTATAGTGTGGCTTACACCCGACGGGGTCTAGTTAGGATGGACGCGCAAGCCTTCTCACGGTAGTTAGCATGAGAAATGAGCCTATGTTATGTTAAGTGTTTTGGTGTATCATGATATGTAATTAGATTGTTTCGCAAACGCTTTCTCGACTATGCTAGTATTATTCAAACTCGTATGCTCACCTTTACTTAATTGTATTGACTTGTATTTTAATGTATGTAACATGATGAGGATTTTGTAGCTTGGATGCTAGGATGTGGCTTGCGTAGTTTAGTTTTGTTTTATTTTGTTTAGCTCCAAGTGTAATAAAGCTAGGGGGATCGGATCAGATTTACTGTTTAAGGGATTTTGTTAATGTAATGATTGTTTAAGTATATTATGAGTTTAATAGTATGGGATGTTAAATGTTGATTTATTATCTCTAAATAATTGTTATGGAATCCCTTGAGACAATCTGGTTCGCCTAGTGCCACTACCCTGATGATTCCACCATCGGTTGGGGTGTGACAGCGGCAGTGGCGACACGACGCTGATGTGCTAAAAGTAGTTTATAAAACAACTAAAATTAACCTAAATCTAGACTCAAAGTAATACTCTAGACTCACTAAGGCACACTAAACTCCTAACCGGCAAGTGTACCGATCGACTCTAGTATAGCTAAAGTAAGTCCGGATATTGAACCCACGAGACTCTACTAATTACGTTAACGACTCTATTTAGACTATGACTGACACAGACGTACTAATTTGATTGATTGTTTGATTGGGGGGGTTTCTAAAATTTCCTAAGAAAGCGATTTAATTAAACTAAATTAATTAACGAAGTTAACTAAACGAATTTCTTTAGACTCTTACTCTGATGGTGGAAAATACTACCTAGACTGGAATCCTGATTGCTTTTAGTAATGATCTTTGTTTAGAAATTGTCAACTATGGAACCGGGATCATAAAGTTCACGCCTTTCGGGATATCTAAAGGACTCCTAACCCTTCTCAAGAGCACGATGTGACACCCTAGAGGTTGTTTAGACTACCGGTTATTAGACTCTTTCACAAGACGTCTAATGGATTTATGAAAGTACCTTATACGATTCACTCCCTCACAGGATCTAAATCTAAGGTAAACTTGGACTCTCGATTAGACTTGCTAGACAATAGCCAACGGGTTTACTTCCTAAGAAAGCTTCTATCTTGCGGCTTAATGACTTAGACCTAACAATAACCTCGCACCTCACAGCTGTTGACGATTAGTAGAACACTTGATTTTATAAGATTATCGAATATTACTCCTAAGGTTAATTGTGCACGATAACCCTAAAGATTAAAGATTTATTACATGATATAGACACTCACCAAAATCTAAAACCTAGCAAGACTCTATTTTGTGATAAAGATCGTACAAAGAATCAAGCGAAACAACAAACGATATTCAAACACTATCAAGCATGCATATGCATCTAATCAAAAGAATAAGTTGCCTACAATTCATAAATAATCTATAGAATCCATAAATCTGTAATAAAAATCAAAGCTTTATGAAATCAATCATCCAATCTAGGTAGTTCATAAAATTTAGCCAAACAAAGTCATAGAAAACATCAAAAACTTCAAGAGTTTGAAACATAGTGTAAAGAAGAGACGAAAGTAAAGACAACCGAACGGCAAATCTGCGACCCGAATGATTCCCTAAGCTTCCCTTCTTCAACTTGCAGCTCCGAATACTCGAAATCACCCGTAAAAATACTAACTTTTCGTCCAAAGCTCTCTCAATTCGCCCAAGTTAGGGTTTTGGTGATAATTATGATGTTTATATAGGTTTGGAGGAATCATGCAGCAGCTCAAACAACAATTCACCGGATTATACCCCGTCGCGTCGCGCGACAGGATGACACAAGGGCCATCGCGCAGCGTGGCGTGTCCTTTTTTCCAAGTTTCAACTTCAATACCTTGGCGTCGCGCGTAGGTCTCCCAGCATATGCGTTGCGTGGCGCCAAGGCCTATTTTCCACAGAAAGTTTCGTTTTTCTCAAGTATTTTAACTCAAGCAATCTCCAGTTCTCACCCTTAGCTTCTTCTAAGCATATTTCCAACGGTTTTAAGCACTTTCCCGCAACAAGCGTCTGTACAAAACAAAGTATCAAACTTCTACAAAATAACTACAAAAACCAAACAAAATAATACGAAAACTAAACCAACTGTACATGATAAATATATGTATTTTGCAATACATCAGACGCCCTGTCTAGGATTTACACTCTGTGATGATGGCTAGGGTTTGTATTTTTGTGGTGGCGCGGTGAAAGGTAAATAGAACCCTAAGGCTCTGATACCATGTTAAATTGTGAAATAGTGAACGAAATTTATTGAGCTTAAGCAAGTTAAATATATAGAGATCATAACAAAACCCTATATACCTAGAGTGGGCACGCAGGCTCACACTAATAAACCCTAATATGATAATATCACCAGATATATCGATGTTGAAACTCATATCCGAATTCCTGTAGAATCAATAGAAACTTTGGATGAAAATTTAGAAATAAAATTTGAAGATAATCATTTTAAATTAGGTCCTACTATTTATATATTGAATCAAATGATGGGACTATGCAAATGAAATCACTAAATCATTTGCACTTACCGTGCAGGATTCCAAGTTTTGTTTTTCACTCGCGTCTCTCATTGAGTCGCTATATTAAAATCACCAACGAACAACCAAAGTGCATATGTTGAGTTCTTTAAGGCAAGTAACTCATCCCATAGTGATCTCTTTGAATTGGCGTCTCGTGGAGCGTGTGTGTTTACAATATAGAACACTTCCAAGAAGCGAGATATCAAACTCTTACTCATTGGTTCGGTCATATTGAGCACCTCGGAGTCCCAGTTACATGAGAGACCACCAAAACAACCGCTAGCATAAACATATTCGTTACCAAAAGACGAGTTATCCCAAAAATTGTAGAATTTTATTTTTAAAGAGTCCGAAAGGTTTGTTTCTTGAATAGACTAACAATGAAGTTTATGTTCCTTTTTTCATATAATCGACCCAATCCAATTTATGTGGATCTTCTACAACTCTAATTTTATTGATTTATAATAGATCCACTGCAAATTATGAGCAACATTTTTGCCAATAATTAGGCTTCTTACTTGATTTTCGATACCTTCCAATTGAAATCCTAAACATTCACCAACTTGGATTGTGGCAATCACCTCGTGTCCCCGGAATGGGCTAATCATATTGGGTGGTTGAGAGGTGAATTTAGCAAAAAAATCACTTTAGGTCCCAAAGGAGAAAATAAGCTGCATTGGTGAGAATTATTAGGGACCTCACCTTATGATTGGCGACTGATCTATAGGTGTTAATTTCAATAGCAACATTTGCATGGGGTAATCCATGCAGGTTTAGGGTATTTTATCTATATCTATACTTATTAATAAAGTGAAACAAGCTGATGCCACAAGGCATATCCTTAGAGCTCCTTGATTGTATTTAGGCGGGATTACACCATGGATTTTTTTTTCCGCTCTTTTTCTCTGTTTCCTTTCACAAATTCTAAATTTGTACAAGTCCACCTCTCATCCAATTTCTAACACTTCGATCTCTCATCCTAAATCAGAACCATCTAACAATTCGATCTCTTAAGGGGAGCAACTTGGATGTGCTTATATCGGCTTAATAAGAATGAATTTCAACAAACAATTTTAATGTGCATTATTTGTTGTTATGCAGGAGAGCTATCAGTTGTAGACAAATGTGGATGAAGATATATATCCACTTTGCATGAAAATATTGCTACTTTTTCCTTGTTATCAATGTATGTTAACTATAATATTTCATTCCACTATTCTTTAGTTAGATACTCAAGCTTATAAGGCACCCCACAAGTCTAATATTAGTTTGCATTTCAATGTGTAGACATGATTTCATCAACTTGTTTGATCTGTTATAACTTTTTTTTTGGCTTTTTTTGTTATGATTACCATTAACCATTTAACACACAAGTCTTGGCGTTTTCATAGATGATAATTTATTTATTCATAAAACTTAAAACCTTAAAACATACGAAAATAAGATTGATAGTTAAAACGCCATAAAACATAAAATTATCATTCAAAACTCATCATCCTATGGGATTACGTCTGAGAAATACCCATCAACCCCTCATTTTCATCTTCGGATTCTTCTTCAAGATGCACATCTTTATTTTCAGTGTTAGTGGCGTCTTCGTCTTGAAGCGCTTGACGCCTCTATTAAAACATTTTATTCAACGAAGCCACTTCAGGGGTTATTTCAGCGTTCAAACATCTTAAATTGCATAATTGTTCTATAAACCCAAGAGTCTCTTTGGTCAGTATGTTTTCAACTGGGTGGTCATCTTCCTGCCGCCATTCTACACAACCGTCACCAATTCATATTCATGATCATAACGCCATGATTCGATAATTGGCTCGACAAATTGATTTGCATTATTCTGTGGAAATCTTTTTCCCAATCTCCTTATCACAGTCTTTGTTTCATAAAAAAAGTTATCCAGAGGAACACCAAGTTGTAGTATCCCCCTTCTGAACATCTTCTTCCATGTTCATTATGGCGTTTACACTTATCACCGTCACCCTTCTTTTGGTATCGAATACGATAACGAACCTATTGATTGTCGCGTTTGCCATTTTTTTCTATGTGTGTTTTTTTGAAGTTTTTTATGTTTGTAGTGTAGTAGAGAATGCCGTTTTTGAGTATGATCAATAAAAGATATGGTTTGTTCCTATATATAATGATGTTTTGGCGCGTGTTTTTTGGGCATGAGTTTTTTTACAGTAAATGGAAAGCAATAAAGTCTCTGGCGTTTCGGATGCTTTATCATTCATGTGATAATGATTTGGCGTTTGTGGTATTTTGGCGTTTTTTAAGAGTTATTGATATTTACAAAAGCACCACCACTTCACGGTAGTTTGTAGATTGTATTGATCCTACTACTGGGAACCATTCTCAGCGATTTCACACTTTAACCCGTTTTCTCCAAAGCATGCTCCTTATTATTTAATATATTGTATTTTTACCATTCTTACTAGGGATGGGCAAACGGTACCCAGTACCGGTACCGAATTTATCGAACCGGGTCCCTTTTTGGTACCGATTCGGTACCGACTTTTGACATTTTCGGTACCGACTTTTACCTCAAATACCGGTACTACGGAACCGTACCGTATCTCGTATATTCGGTACTGGTACCGGTACCCACTTTTGGAGATTTTCGGTACCATTGGTACCGAGCTCATCCCTAATTCTTACCATCCAACCACATTAAATTATTAAAAAAAATAGAAATCACTCATAAAAACAATTATCATCATTATTCTTCGTTTTTTTATTATTTTAACCAAGATAATTTTGAGTTTGGAAAAGCTTTTAAGTAAAAAAAATATAGATTTATTTAAAAAATGGGTTACTGGATTTTAGTAATCCTAAGTTTCACATGTTAGCTGATAATAATCACAACTTTAAAAATTCACTCCAATGATCCCAACCTCTAAGAATTTGGCCCCATTAATCCTTTTCTAACATATAATAATTTGGCATCCTCAATAGATTCAAGTGCATAGGCAGACTCCTTAAATGATTTAAGTGCACCTATGTTGGAAAATGATCAATAAGGGACAAATTCTTACAAGTTAGGATCGTTGGAGAGAATTTTTAAAATTGAGATTATTACCCGCCAACATGTGAAACTTAGGATTATTAAAATCCAATAACCTTTAAAAATTAATAATTAATTTTATAAATAATAACTATCTTTAATTAAAAATATAAGAGACAGAAAAAAACCAAAGAGTGTGGCTTTAATGGATTACAAGTATTTTCCATTGTTTTCTTTTATTATATAATATATATAGAGATATAGATTAACTTAGATCCATAACAAATTGCAACCGACAATGAATATAAATTTTTATTTTTTATTTATGAACTTTTATTTTTTATTTGTTTTATCATTTACTATAATTAGTTTTAACACATGTTATCAAATTCTAGTTTTTTCATATAAATTAGTTATATTTTCCCTTTTCGTTATTATAATAATATAACTTCATGTTTTCTCATCCTAACAATAGCAGTACTAGTATTTGTATCCTTTTTTCTTTTGGTGAATATATGGATCGGTGTCGGTATCATACGGATACTGTAACTAATCGAACTGATACCGACCGAAAGCGTGTTGCGAACATGTTTATTTTTTTCCGTTGACATTCCGATATAAATTTAGTTGCAAACACAGTTGTATAATTAGAGTATTACTTTTTGTATCGTAAGCTATACAAGCGTCGGTGTCATACCGGCAACGTGACGAACCGAAGTACCGACATTGGTGTTATTGAACCGATACCAGTATTAGTTATTATTGGATTTTCTTTTGGTTGCTATAGTCAGTGCCGTTAACATAACGAACCAAACTGAAATCATTGGAATTCCCACCGGTAGCGATGTCGAACCGGTTCCGGCCGAACAATGTTGAAAATGGATTCGTACCCAAAATATACTTCTTTTAATCTTTTTGTATCATAAGCTATAGCGAGTGCCGGTAACAAATCGATGCCGTGAAGAAATGGATCGATTCCAACCGAACAACTTCAATACCTTTATCAGTATTATGTCAGAACCATTATGAATACTCATTTCATGGTTTTCAATAAATGTAAAACACGTGTCGATATTCTTTTGGACATATCACGACATTATTTTGTTGTTTTTCACTTTTGGTTGCTATACCAAGCGCACGTCCAAATTAATACCTTAATAAACCAAATCGATACAGACCAAATTCCAGAGCGTTAACGCTCTGAAAGTTCTACTAGTTAATAGATAAATAGCAAATATAACATCCACTATTGCCAGCAAAAGTCATTTCGCATTTTGATACTTCCTTTGGAGTTCCTTCTATAAAAGCTCATCCCAACACAACTGACATGTCAAAAACACACAGAATCTTTTAATAGATCATTCTTTATAGCTTTGATTCACTATGGCTATAAACACTCAAGAATCAACTTTTCTCCCTCTACAAGAAAAAATAGTCTCTAACAACAAGATTGCCCGGGCCATAGAGCTCATAATTCTTTCATTACTCGTCTCCATGCTTGTTTATCGGGTTGTTTCTTTAAAAGACCAAAACGACTATCTCCCATGGTTGCTCGCTTTTCTGTGCGAGTCTTGGTTCACTTTCATATGGATTCTTAGCATGTGTATGAAGTGGAACCAATGCTACACGATAACATATCCTGAACGACTCTTGGAAAGGTAAATAATACCATTTAACTTCCTAATCTTGAGTTTTCTTAGGTTTTAGTAAGTATATGTTTAACTTTTTTTTATCATTTTATTGTTTTAGGGTAAACGAATCTGAGTATCCGGCAGTAGATATCTTTGTCACCACTGCAGATCCCATCCTAGAACCATGTATCATAACAATGAACACTATATTATCCTTGTTGGCGATAGAATATCCGACAAACAAGTTGGCTCTTTATCTTTCGGATGACGGGTGCTCACCACTTACTTATTATTCACTTGTTGAGACGACGAAATTTGCAAAACTTTGGGTACCCTTTTGCAAAAAGTATAACATCCAAGTTAGAGCCCCGTTTCGGTACTTCACTTCCAACTCCACCTCGTTGGAAGATGATTCTTTAGAGTTCCGAAACAAATGGAAAAAGATGAAGGTACTAATTTTTTTAGTCCTATGGTTATTTTAATAGTAACAGTAATAGTCTTGATTTATTTTTAGTTGTTAATATAGTATCTATATACTTTTGAGAAATATTAGAATTCAAGTTGAACTCGTAGTCCTTAGTTCAATAATGGATGCATGGGCAGTCTGACACGGTTATATGCTTATGTCCACAGAACGAATATGACGATCTTTACAAGAAGATAGAGGTTGCAGCCCAGAGGCCATTCATATATGATGATCCTAATTCGGAATTTGCTGTTTTTTGTGATGTTAACCGGTCAGACCATCCAGCTATCATCAAGGTATCATAATCCCATGTGTTGTTAAGACACACACACACCCAATCTGGTTGATAGCAAAAGTCCAAAAATTTGATGTCATCTATGTGTGTTTGATAAAATGGTCCCATGAGGTAAAAATGGCGTAACTGGCTAGGATTTGGTTGGTTCAAATTAAATAGGAAACTTTGATGTGATAATGCAGGTTTGTTTGATTGTGTAACGACATCCCGTGATAAGTAAAGTTTGATGTGATAAGGCCATGCGTAATGAGCATTATAAACGCTCCTAGCACCTTTCCTTGGGCGTTATAGGGGCATCAAGAGGGAGAAACATTTCTAAAATAATGCCAAAAGAGGAGAAAAAAATGGAAAGTATTAAGTGAAATGGACATTAAGAGGCATTAACCGTTACACATTTTTTGAAAGAGAGTTATGATGCGAAAAATTGCCCCGGCATCAACCATTACGCATGCGAATATGGTATAGCCCAGTTGATCAGGGGGTTTTCCACTAAGTGGTTTCCTCCTGGGGAGGTCTCAGGTTCGATTCCTACTAAGTGCAAATTATGTAAATATGGGAGAGCACCTCTGGGAGGGATTCGAACTTGGGGTGAGGGGTTTAAACAGCACATGCTGGCCTTTGGAGTCAGCTGGATATCCAGTTGATCTACCGTTCAAAAAAAATTAACCGTTACGCATGGTCTAATGTAGGTTTGCAATTCGTTGGAGAATTTAGGCGAATATTCTGTTCTTTTGCCGTTTGGGATTGTAGGGGGAACCTAGTTGAGGATCATGAGTCCTTTTTCTTGCTGTTTGTAACACGTTAGGCGAATATCAGAACATGTTTTCAGTATTTTGGTTGTGAACGAGAGAAGAACTCTACTTTAAACATGCTTTAGTGACAACTTAAAGTCTTATTAATGGATTATTATTTTTTTTACCTTGGGAAATTTTAATAAAGGATTATTATTTTTTTTACAAGATTTGTTAACTGTTGTAGGTTGTATCAGAAAACACAGAACTACCTCATGTAATATATATCTCGAGAGAGAAAAACCCCAAACATCATCATCATTACAAAGCTGGAGCTATGAATGTTTTGGTTAGTATACTTTATTTTTATTTCAAGCTGTTCCAAAGAGTTTATAAGCAAAAAAGTTATTATTAGTATTAGAGTAAACTGTCATTTTGGTCTCTGAGGTTTGGCTAATTTTGCCACTTTAGTCCAAATTTCAAACCTTTTGCCATTTTGGTCCATGTGGTTTCGTTTTGTTGCCATTTTAGTCCAAATTTTAAATTTGGCCAGATTCCCCAACGTAAAACCTGGTTTTTTGTCTTTATCCCCAGGGGCATTTTGGTCATTTACGTTTTATAATAACCTAATATTGATTAAAAATATATAATAAAACCCAAAAATGTGTGACCCTTTATAAGCCTAACCCCCACCACCGGCTTTCTCAGTCTGCTCCCTCTCTCTCTGAACTAGCACCACCACACCACCACCACCCCCAACACCGCATCATCCCCACCACCACTATCCGACTAATGCCACAACCACTGAACACTTCCTCGGGCACCACCTCTGACCACCACCGTCATCTTCAAACAACCCCAGGCATGGTGATTTGGTGTTGGTTTATAAAGGGTCACACATTTTTGGGTTTTATTATTTATTTTTAATCAATATTAGGTTATAATAAAACGTAAATGACCAAAATGCCCCTGAGGATAAAGACAAAAAGCCAGGTTTTAAGTTGGGGAATCTGGCCAAATTTGAAATTTGGACCAAAATGGCAACAAAACGAAACCGCAGGGACCAAAATGGCAAAAGGTTTGAAATTTGGACTAAAGTGGCGAAACTGACCAAACCTCAGGGACCAAAATGGCAGTTTACTCTTAGTATTATTAATGTATGCATGTTGATATGTTGTCTTTTTAAAATGATGAGCAGACTAGAGTGTCAGGAGTAATGACAAATGCACCCTTGATGTTGAATGTAGATTGTGATATGTATGCAAACAATCCACAACTTTTTCTTCATGCAATGTGTATTGTATTTGGCTACAAGAATGATCAAGATTGTGGTTTTATTCAATTCCCTCAAGCTTTCTATGATGGATTGAAGGACGACCCGTATGGGAATCAGCTCGCGAATTTTTATGTATGTATATTTAGTTTCTTTACAACATAATCAGCTTCGCTATGAGTTAGATTATATTGGGTACCCTTGTTTGTTTGTTTGATTATTTGATACTGATTATTCAATCTCAAATAATCTCATTCAAAACGTACATCCAAACACCCCCTTAATTCATAGAATCACTAGAATTAACTAGTTCTAACCTTTTGTCACGTTTATATCAGTATATTATGAACGGATTATCAGCAATTCAAGGGATATTCTATGGAGGATCAAATTGTTTTCATAGACGAAAGGTTATCTATGGTTTATCTCCTAAAGATATAAAAAAAACTGGTATGCTAATTAAAACTTGTTTAAGTTTCCTCTTTTATTTTCATGTTTAACACTTTATATTTTCTCTTTTAAATAGAAAACATAAGAAATGAAGATCACATAAAGTCTTCGGAAAATCATTTGAATTGAGAGATTCAGCTGCTCAGATATTATCAGGATCAAAGCCAAATATAAAAAATCAGAAGAATCCCTCTAGTTTTATTGAGGCTGCAGTCGATGTTGCAAGCTGTAGCTACGAGTATGGTACACAATGGGGCAAAAAGGTAAAACGATATTAGTAAATAATGATAATGATAATTATAATTTAGAGTAAAATGTCATGTCCGTCCTGAGGTTTGACCAGTTTTGCGACTTTCGTCCAAAGGTTTATTTTTTCGTATCTGGATCCAAAAGATTGGAAAGACCGAGTACCCCTGAAAAAGACCGAGAAAAATGGATGGAGATGACGAGCCGGTTGAAAATTGCAAGATTTCAAACCTTTTGGATCTTGATGCGGAAAACATACATTTGGACGTAAGTCGCAAAGCTGGTTAAACCTCAAGGACGTAAATGACATTTTACACTATAATTTATAGCAAGTATAGATGGAAAAGGGTGGTTCTCCTCAGATAATGGGTTAACTTGGTCAGTTGAATCGGGTCGCCGAATTTACAAACAGAAAAAAGATAGTGATTTATATATGATGATTATAAAGAGTATATGTGCAAAACAAGTGGGCCGAACTTCAGATGGTTCAGGTCAAACTGGTCAGAGTTGGGTCAAACCGACACACAAACATTTTTTTTTTCTTTTAGTTTACGCAAAACCTTTCTGATTAAAGCCCACCTAAGAGTTTGTGTGTATATCTTTACACCAGTTCCGACTTAGTGACTGGAGTGGCCTTCACATGCATTATCTCTACTATATTAAATGACCTAAATAGATTTTTAACAGAGTAAATATTCTACATATGATATCATTTAAGAAATTTGACAAATTCATTTTCAGGTTGGTTGGCTTTATGGTTCTACCGCTGAAGATATGCTCACAGGAATCAACATCCATGGTAGAGGATGGAAATCAGCCCTTTGCTCACCATACCCACTTGCTTTTCTTGGTTGTGCACCATCAACATACCCAAGTTCATTAGCCCAACAAAAAAGATGGGCCACCGGTCTCTCTTGAGGTCTTGTTCACCGATAAGAACCCGTTACTTCTTACTATAAAAGGAAACCTTTGGTTTCGACAAGCCCTTGCTTACCATTGGATTGTTTATGGGGAGCTCGGTCCATTCCTGAGATATGTTATGCATTTCTTCCTGCATATTGTATCATCACCGGCTCACATTTCTTGCCCAAAGTCAATGAACACGCTTTTATTATCCCCATGGGTATATTCGTTATATACAATGTGTATGCTTTGTGGGAAATTAAACGTCTAGGTGTATCTCTACGTACGTGGTGGAATCTACAGAGAATGGGGAGAGTGACTGCTATGACAGCATGGTTCTTTGGGTTTTTAAGTGTGGTGCTGAAACTCATGGGTTTATCAAAAATTGTCTTTGAAGTAACAAAAAAGGAACACAAGTCGAATGATGGTGACGGTGTTAGTAATCACTGTGATAAAAATGTTAGTAGGTTTACTTTTGATAAGTCACCCATGATCATGCTAGGTGTTGTCATTCTTCTAGTCAACATGACTGCGCTTCTTAATGGTGTGTTGAAATTATTAAAGGTTGACCATAATGAAATTTGGACAGGATTAGGGTTAGGAGAGATGTTATGTAGTATTTGGTTGTTACTATGCTTTTGGGAGTTCTTGAAAGGATTGTTTGGGAATGGGAAGTATAGGATTCCATCCTCAACGATTTGGAAGTCAGGAGTTTTGGCTTTGCTCTTTGTGCGTGTCTGTAGAAGATCTTCTCAACCGTTTTGAATGATTTATGGTAACTATTGTAATTCTTGAATTGAAATGTAACTTTATTACTATAAAATAGAAAGCTCATTTTGGAGTATCAAATCTTTATGAAATAACTTTTAAAAGTAGTAACCGAAAGTAATTGGATCACTAATGAGAATTATTAATCGGATTAAACACGTGTACTTTGCTTCCACCGACAATTAATATAAGATATTAATTAATCAATAAAATCAGATTTTTCTAAATAAAATTGTACATCACCTAAAACACGACTTCTAAGAAATCAAAATAGTAGAATGATTCCTGATTGGTAATCTTTCAAACCTAATGTTATATTAAAACAATTGCCTAAGACTATTAACAACTCTCTATAGAATAACCGTTAAAAGAGACCAACAATTGTTTATCTTGGCAACAGTTCTTCACTTTAGTGTAATGTTGAATCTTCACACTAGTTTTTGACATTATAACATGTTCTATGTAAATTTGGTGTGTATTTTTAATATACTCCCTGTTTTATCAAATATAAGAAATAAATAATAATTTAGGGGTAAACTAAGAACTCAGTATACCAATATATTATTTTAGTTACGATACATATTTATACATTGTATATACTTACAATTGTAAGTTGGGTCATTGTAAGTTGGGTCTGTTAGATTTTTTTTTATTAACTTTTTGTTTATTTTAACATTTAACCATTAAGATTTACTATTTGCATTTATAATTTTTCAACTTTCTAAAATCTATATACTCATCTTTTACGTGCTTGTATGCTGCATGGCAGCCTGCTATTAATTAGATTTTCTTCTATTTTTTTATTAAGTTTTTGTTTATTTTAACATTTAACCATTAACATTTACTATTTGCATTTATAACCCTTCAATTTTCTAAAATCTATATACTCATCTTTTACGTGCTTGTATTTATGTATGTGTCGGTAAAAATTCAGGTTGATTACGGTTTCTTTTGTCTTTTAGTAAGTTTGTCTTTATTTTAGCATTACCCTTCAACATTTAGTATTGCCAGTTACAACCCTTCAACTTTATCAAAACTGTATAATTATTTTTTATGTGTTTATATTTATGTACATGTGCGCATAAATTCAACTTGATTACGTCTCTTTGAAAATGGGTAGACTCAGATATAATATTTTTTTCCGCTTTTTTGGTACGTTTTTAGTTAATCTACGTTTTGATATAAATTTAGTTTTAAAACAAGTCGGGTCAATTATAATATGTTTTCATTAGACTTTATAAATCCGGTTTACTTTACGTTTCAGTCCCATCCCAACGTGCGGTACCATTTTTAACTTGAAAACATATTTTTTTACTTATTTTTATGTAGTATCGGTATAAGATCAGGTTGGTATTCGACGTAAATTTCTTTCACAAAAAATTCGAGCCATATATAATACGTTTTCGTGTTTATTTTTATGTACAAATTCAGTTTATCTACGTTTTGGCGTAACTTTTGTTTAGAAATGGTTCAGGTCTTTACTACACAAATCCGAGTTACTTTACATTTGGACCCCTTGCTACTGGTCAGTTTTTTTTCCTTTTAGTAAGTTTTTGCTTATTTTAACTTTTAACCTTCAACATTTAGTATGTGTATTTATAACTCTTCAACTTTCTAAAATCTATATAATAATCTTTTACGTGCTTATCTTTATTTATGTGTCGGTATAAATTCAGATTGATTAAGGTTTTCTTGTCTTTTAGTAAGTTTTTCTTTATTTTTGCCTATACACTTCAACATTTAGTATTGGCAGTTACAACCATTCAACTTTCTAAAAAACTTTATAATTATCTTTTACGTGTTTATATTTATGTATATGTCGGTAAAAATTCAACTTGATTACGTTTCTTTGAAAATGGGTAGGCTCAGATATAATATTTTTTTCGCTTTTTTTTGTACGTTTTCATGTTTTTTGGCATAAATTTAGTTTCAAAACAAGTCGGGTCAATTAGAATATGTTTTCATTAGACTTTATAAGTCCGGCATACTTTACGTTTCGGTCCCATCACAACGCGCGGTACCATTACTTACTTTTATGTAATATCGGTATAAGATCAGGTTAGAGTTCGACTTAAATTTCTTTCACCAAAAAGTCGAGGAATGTATAATACGTTTTTTGTGCTTATTTTTTTGTATTTATTCAGTTGATCTACGTTTTGACGTAACTTTTGTTTAGAGACGGTTCAGATCTTTATTACACAAATCCGAGTTATTTTACATTTGGACTCGCCGCATCACGCGGAGAGATTTACTAGTTATATTATATTATAATATATAACATTTTGGGTAGGATGTTGGCTACAGTTCCCGTCTTCAAGTTATCCCAACCTACATCTGCCGGTCATTCCCACCTCTACACAGAGCTGCACATAGACATGCCACCCATCAGCTTATACCACCAACAACCACCACCCAGCCCCAAATCCAGTTCCGGCGACATCTACGTCCAGTTACTACCATCGCTCACCACCGCTCTGCTCCGAACCAACGTCACCTGCTAACATCGATCAACACCACTCTACCCCAAATCGACATTGGCGACACAACCACCACCAAATCGAAAGGTCGCTGCTTTATCTACTTCGTCAACCACAAACTACGTGACGGTTTCGTCAGACGATTAGGGCTCCAACAGGTATGCTTCAACAAAATACGTTTCCAATTCCAGTTACGTTTAGGTTACTCTTTTGAACTTTGAGTGTTCGTTTGGAAGAATTGTCGGAAAAAGTTTTGAACAAATAGAGTATTTTGTTGGATATGGGTAATGTTGAAGAAGATGACCTTGGCCCATTTGCCTTGTGTTAGTGCCATTGTTGTTGATTTTGTGCCCTAATTTGTTGTTCAACTACTATGAAATATGTGGCTATTTGTTAATGCCTGGCCATTTTTGAACTTATGAAAGGAGTCTCGGGTTAACAGGTATATGGGTGGCTCGTGTTTTTTTGTATTTGTTTTTTCGTTTTTAAAGTTCTGCTATACAATTATTACAGGTTGGTTTGTTGTGTGTTTTTGAAAATCTCTGGTCCCATACCAGTTTGCTATCTAAATTGTTGGGTTTTTTTTTTTTTATCTGAGGTGTTGGGTTAGATACACAAAAGGTGGTTTGAGTCCATGTATTTGCTTCTTTTTGCGCTTTGCGCCTAGGCCCCAGGCGAGGCCTATGCGTCTTGAGTGCGTCTAGCGCCTTTAATAACTATGTGTGTATGAATAATTGGCAAATGGGCATGGAGAAAATGGCAGGTGAAAGAAAGAAAAGGAGAACTAGACATAAAAAAGTTGTTGTTGTTCAGCAGCTTTATGATGCATGTAGGGAGGTCAGAAGTGTTTGCTAATTGTGGCTTATCAGTTGTTCTAGATGCTGAGGGTATTGAACACTTGAAAGATATTTTAAGTAAGTTTTTCTTTTTAAATTTTATTTATTTCCCTTCAGTTTTTAATGTTGAATTTTATTAGAATATATGCATCTTTGCAGCTTTTGCATTTGGAACTATGTGGAGTCTTTTGAAAATTCAAGTTATTATTAATGTTAAGGATATTGAATCTGAATAATCAAAATACCTTTAATGAGTTTGTGCAGTTTGGTGTGTTGTAGATTGTTTAGTTGACTTTTGAAATTACTCCAATTTTTACCTTGTGTCAAATGGGCTAATATTGGATTTTTAACTAGGCCTTTTTAGTAAAATGGTCCTGATTTTTGAGTTGGAATGTTTTTAGCAGAGCTAAAGCTAAAGATACCGAAAGCGACCTGACCAGTTTGCTTACTTGAACAGTTTTCGCCAAAGTTCTGTAATGTTTGGGGAGCACTATAACTATCTAAAAGCTCAAAGATAAAAACCACCCTGACCCATGCTTTTTCGAATGCTTATGGGAACACCGCAGGGTAAAGCTACGAAAACATCACCCGACCTGTTTGGTCAACTGAACCGCTGAGTCGTAACTTCTACACCTTTGCTTGCTTTTATGATCAATTTTGCTTATGATCTTATTTGTTACGACATAAAATCCATAGTATGCAACACGAAAATTGTATTCATATAACAGTATAACTACATGTAGCCTGCGACACGACCTTACACATTCTTAATGAGTCGTATTAAATGATTCAATGATCGTCACATGATTTTGAATAATTGTATCTTTATCACTTCATATAAACCAAATAGCCGGCCGCACCGCGGCAGGTAATTCTCTAGTTTATTATATTTTCGTTTATATAACTTTCAGTTAACTTTTTAATCAGGAATAGTGGATTTTAATAATCCTAACTATTAGCCTTTTGCCAGCAATGGTCCCAATTTCAAAAATAAGGAGTGGTGGTCCCACCTTTTCATATATTGTAAACCAATAGACCTTTACTAAACCGAAAAGGATAAGGGGACAAAAAGAAATTAAGGTTTTTTAGTAAAAGTCCTTTAGTTTACAATACGTGAAAAGGTGGGACCACCACTGGTTATTTTTGAAGTTGGGACCGTTGTCGGCCAACGGCTAATAGTTTGGATTATTAAAATCCATTATTATATATTATGAATTAGCAACTGCTTTGTGCAGTTGCTGATTGTACTTTTTGCATCAAGAGAGTTTTTGTGTTGGTTTTCGTTGTACAGTGTTTAATATTATTTGTACAGAGGCTGGCGTCTGTTTATTGATCTAAATTGACGGTGGGTTACGCGTGTAAAGAGAGAGAAAGGGAGTTATTTGACTTTTAACTTTGAGGCCTTTCTTATTCATTCCATCATAGAGTGATACGCATAACAGTGGAATGAGAGAAAAGACCGGATGGTCCAACCATCTCAGGCCGACAGGTCGCTACCACGACCATCTCAATCTCAGATCGTTTGTTGGATTCTGTGGAAAAGTTATGCTTGATCTTTTGTAGATGAATCTTTTGATCAATTGCATTTGGCCTGACCAAAAAGAAGCCCTAGACGGCCCAAACCTGCTCTACGACGGAGTTGCGGTGATGCAAATGGCGGAGATCGACGGATACTCTGGAGACGTTCATGTGAGTTTAGGTAATTTTGATCTCCGTCGAGAGCTCTGTTTCGTGTTTTTTTTCTGATTAATTAGTTGTTTGCAGTTGACATGGTTTTATAATAGTTGCACACCAAGTGTTTAAATAATCACTTGACTGACCCCAGAATGTTTTTCTACTGACAAAGATTTTTTTAACTCGCACTCATGGTAATCGCAGAACCGCAGGTTACACAAAAGGTACATTACTCACTCTCTCACAATCAATCGATAACTTAATTTTGTCTGTTTCCGGCTTTCAGACGATCCTATGGTTTGTAAATTGTGTTAGGGTTTACTTATATATGTTGTTATAAATCGTTTAGATGTTACATCTTATGAGTTGTTACAAATAGTTTGGTTTCATTTGTTGTTGTATAATAATTTTTGAGCATGAGATTGAATTTGTTTTGAATTTGGAGGAGGGAGATACCATAGGGTTGTGAAAGTAGTCTTACGGTTTGAAATTCAAGTGTTGTAAATACAATAGTTTCAACTGACTGACTAAGGTTATGATTTATTGATTATAGTTTTTATGTTGTTTTATACAGAGGTGGCATCGTAAAAAGAGAGGTGGATGTTTAATGATATTGACATCTATGCCACTATTTTGTAGTGTGTGTATTATATCATGTTAAGGATAGTTTGTATATATGTCCTTGATTGATTTTTGGTTTATTTAGACACCTATGCCACTATTTTTGTAGCTTAGCTAATCCTGTGATGTTCTTTTGAGTTTTATAGACATTTTGAACACTTCAATAGTAGTTTTAGGAAAAAAATATGTGTGGTGGGCATATGGAATTGATGATCGAATTTGGATTTTGAGATTCTTCATAAGTAGAACTTGTATTTAAGTGATGAAGATATTGTTGAAGGAATCGAAGTTTTTAGGTGTTGGAGATGTTGTTCATTAAATTACAGAGGTACTTATTCTAAGTTTGGTTGTTTTGGTTCCCTGTAACTTCCCACAAGCCGACATTTTAGTTTTCTTAGATTTCGTTATAACACTTAACAAATGTCATGTCGTGAAAGGCTACGTATGTATATCTGCAACAAAGCTCTCGAAGTGAATGATAAATTATCATATTTACAAGAAATTTATTATGCGTCGATCTACAGTTAAGGGTCCGTTTTAGCAATCATTATGAACAGGTAATTAATAACTTCATTTTGATAAGATTTTGTTTAGCCCGAAGCCTTAATCTAATTAGTCTATTAAACGAATTTAATTTTTGGCTTCTAATTTGCATGAAATTTTGTTTTTTCTTTTCTCATGGATGCAGGTATTGTTTCACAATATGAGCGTCATGGTTTGGTGGCTTAAGGCACATGTGGAGGAATAGAAAAGCTAGCGAAAGGAGTCCCTGTTGATTATATGTATTTTTCATTCTACACTCAAGCAACTGATGGTTTCAAATCTGTTAAAGACGAACAAGACAAGCAAACAATTGACCTTTTTTTTTCAATCTATCAACGAGGATAATGAAGACCAAAAGCATATGTGGAAGAAAAGAGAAGCGAGCGAAAGGAGTCCATGTTGGGTTCGTGTTTCGTAGTTGGAAGAGCGATGGATTTCCAATCGATAGAGGTGATATCATTCACACCATCAATCGTTCACGCAAACGGAAATTCAATTAGCGTGCCCTTGAGGTAACACCAGTAACGTGTTTAAATGTTTGATAGAATATGCCCAAATTTTGTTACCTTAATTTTGTTCTTTTTTAATCAGTTAGCTTCTTTTATTTTACTGTAATATTGGGTGTCTTTGGATGATCTGACATTTCAAACATATACTACTGATCACCATGGGAATTGCTCACTTGGTCTTTGAATGTGGTGATGCTGTACAATCTTGCAATATATGTTAAAACCCTTTTATCATGGAAGTGAGGAGTTATCCCTTATAATTCTGATTCACTCTGCCCTTTGAACTACAACTTTTGATTTCATTGTTGAATATGGTCATTTTATTTGTTGGCTATAATGAAACAATTGGTTATCCGACCCCTGCCGCAATGCGTTGGGTAGTTTAACTAACATAATATTCTAATCACGTGTAATATTTTCAATTAACGGATCAAAACGGTTCAGGCTCAAAGTGGTTTCAGGGGAAATTGATGAAACAGATCAAAACAAAACACATAAAAAGGCTAAACAAATATTGTTAATTCTAATGCCTCTCAAAATGTATCAAAACGCACAAGTTCTAAAATCGTGCAACAAATTCGGTAAATCACAGGTGAAATGAAACAATGAATGTCTCTATAATATATCAAGGCTCAAAACTTACTATCATGTGGAAACAAGGGCTACCGTTACTGACACATGCACAATCATTCAACTCTCCAACTTTATCCACTATCTTAGGCACCCCATAACATTTTACTCCTCAAAAACGATGCGGTCAAGCCTACTATCCCACAACTTAAAGAAACATGCGCTCTCGACTCGTAAACCCGACAATCAACCCGCTTTTAACCAACGCATTGAGTAGGATTATGTTTTTTATGTGCAAAATGACATCGACAAGCACACAACCAACTTTTTTTTAATTTTTTTCGACTCAATTCTACCTAAAAACATAGTTTCACATCCCCACACTTAAATTCTACATATCCCTCAATGTAGGATGGAAAACCAACTAAAAAAAGAATTAAAAACCTAAAATAGTATAAAAAATAAAAAAATAAAAAAAAGTATGAATCGGAAAAGACTTAGCTAGTTTAGATAAAATCAGTGTTAGTTGCGCGCGTCAACAATCCAAACCCGTACACGATCGTATAGCATATCCTTCACAATCGTCCAAACTGACATGTCGAGGTTGCCCTTTACAATGTGATATAAGCTCAAAATGTCCGCCCGCGTGGAGATTGAGTACGAGCGGTATCCTCCTAACCTGCATAAACAAAACAAAGCAAACCCACGCATAATATCGACTCCAAATTATAAACTAACTCAAAAATAAAATAAGAGAAAATAATATAAATAACATACATGGGATGATGATACAAAACTCTAAAACAACAAATATACATGCATCTCACACGCTCATGCCAACCTCACGAAGATCAATCGTCTCCCCCTCTCTCTCCTTAGACGGGCAACAATGTAGATTTTCAATCTATGTCCACTCATGTTGAACCTTTCACCTTCCTCATTCTGAATCTCAAAAGTCCCATACGGAAAAACCCTAGTGACTAAATGTGGACCCATCCAACGCAACTTCAGCTTTCCTGGAAACAACATGTCACACCCCAACCGATGACGGAAACATCGAGGCGGAACAAAAAAGATTGCTCATTGCTCACAATGCTAAGAGCGACAATATTTAATTGAACCACATTTCATTTCATAAGTAAAATTGTCAAATACAATACATGGTTTCAAGTACAACAATAATCAAGACAAAATTTGATACAACACTAATAAACCTATATGTCTATGCGTGTATCTAGTCATCAACATTACTTCAATTTCATAGCATCATCTTCTCAACCTGTAACATGTTTAAAATAGAGTTCAATACAAAAGAAAAGGCGAGTACACAAGTTTTATGATACATAGCATAAGTATAAAAAGGCATTTCTCGAATCCACATGTTAATTGTAATGAAAGGTATACTAATAATGCAATGCTAAGTCAAACCCGAGTGTCCACAAGTATAATGAGCTTCCCTCGTCACAAAGCAACGAGACTAAAAGTATGAATAAGCTTAACATAACCCCGACGAGTGGTGTGCTACTCCTATAGCGCTATATATGTCAAGTTGGGCTAGCTAAGCTAATGACAAGGCATGTATGAATCTAGCATGTATCCTAAGCATAACAAGTATCATGTATTAACGGATTGAAGGTATAAAAGCATAAAGTGTGATTTTGTGTATTTGATAGATTAACATGTTACAACCCAAAAATGTGTAAAGACGGAAAATGGGTCGAGTGTACTCACGGTTTTGCAAAAGTGTTCCACTTATGATTAAGGTTTGGCACCTTGTCCCTCTACATGAAGAACATAAGTATGAGTAATGAGTTTGACGGAAGATTTGGATTATCGAGCATGAATAAAGAATAAAGTATAAAGATATAAAAATAGTCACTAAGGTCTAGCACTCGTTTTTGACAGTATGGTAACCCATACGGGTTTGATGTGATTTCATAGGTTTGGAACCTATTAGAATCATAACGAGGAACTACACACTTTAGTGATAAACTTAATAACTTGACAAGTGATTAGTTATTCATTATCAAGCTTTCGGTTTTTAGGTTCATTATAATATAGTCCATAGATATATACATAATAATATGCTACAACTAACAAGGGTAATCATAGAAGTCATGTAGGAGGTAGGAGGTAAGAAACCATCCGTTTAGGAACCTCGTATAAGTTCACCACTTCACAAGTTGTCATAGACAACAAGTAGGGTCAAGAACAATATTAACAACAAGAATGTAAATGTATGTTATCACTATACCAAGTAGCCAAGCAAACTACAACCCGGTGAGCCGGCGTCAACAAACTTCGAAGGCTAGACGGGGTTGTATCACTTTCAATCTAGCAAACTAAATTGGGATTATAATGAGAAATCATCAAGTGATGTGTGGACTTAGAGTTAGGATAGCCCAAGCTAACCAAGATAGTCATACATGAACAAGTTCAAGACTTGCATCATTTGTGAGTTTAAAGCTCTTCGAAAACAGAAAGTTTGGAGTGTTTAAACACTCCTATTTACATGTATAACAACCTAGGTTAGGCTCCTTAATCATATAGTTGATTAGAAGCTCAAGAACACAAAGTTGAATGAAGAAAACACAAGTGTTGAAAAGGTTTTAATCACATCAGAAACTTTCAGCCTACTTTGGAGCCTTTTCGGGGAATACCCAGGTCTGGAAATGCCATGGCAAGTTCGTGGGATCAAACCTAAGACTGATCCAAGGAAGTAGGGAGAAGAATCAAGTGATTTCATTAAGAAATGAGCAAGTTATGCTCACTTTAGTGGAAGAGGTACAATCTGCTCGAACTTTGAGTTGCCACTGATTTTGTGAGTGATTTGAGAGTGTTTGAGAGAGATTAGAAGGAGTTTAGAAAGTGTGAAATGCTTGGAGAAGCTTGGTATTTATAATGGAAGAGTTGGGAGGTGGTTAGAGGGTGTTTAATGGGGTCTAGAGGTGATTGGAGGTGAGTTAGAGGGTGGGATTCGTGCAAAAGTCGCGAGCCAAAACATTCTGCCCACCCAGATGGTCTTACAGACCATATGGGTTCTCCCTTACGGTCCGCAAGGATTAGGTCAGGATGGAAAAATTATTATTTTTGTGTTTTGTTAATTGGTGACAGGTTTAAGTGTTAAGTAATGATATTTTATGATAGTGTAAGGTATTTTAAGTATGATGGGCATGTTCTAAGATGTATATAAGTATCAAATAAACGAGATCGAGTATATGCATCACGTATAAAGTATGTATGAGGTATAGTTGTCACGTATTTGCAAGTATGGTCACGTTTTCGAGTATAATGTATCAATGTATGTATGTATGAACATGTATAACAAGTATTGTGATAAAATGTATATTCCATTATGATTCAAGTCTCGATTACAAGGATTACAACGAAAGAACAGATACAAGTACAAAGGTTTCTAAAAATAGAAATACAAGACTAGCTTTCTAAACATGGAAAGTATGAAAAAGCGAGGCGTTACACGACCTCAACCAGGAATTATAAAGCATCACTTATCCCACACTTAACTTCTTCACACTCTTAATGTGGCGGTCATGCGGCTACTTAGTCTTCTCCTTATAAGCCCAATACTTCTCAAACACCTCATCACATAACTCCTCTAACTCATGTATCTGGACAAACTGGTTCTTACCTGCAGAGTCCATGTCAAGATTTATCATTCGCAAGGCCCAATACACGTGGTGCTCCAACTCAACTAGAAGATGACACATTTTCCCATAAATCATCCTAAAGGGTGTGGTCCCTATAGGCGTCTTATAGGAAGTACGAAAAGCCCAAAATGCGTCTTCTAGATTGTCGGCCTAGTCGCTTTGTCTGACAGTCTTTTCTAAGATACGCTTAATACCACGATTGGCATTATCCACCTATCCACTCGTCTGAGGGTGATAGGTAGTCGAAAGCCGATGGGTGACCCTATCGCGTTTCAACACCTTCTCCATATGCGAGTTACAGAAAATGGTTCCACGATCACTAATGATAGCTTTAGGAGTACCAAATCTAGCAAACAACTATCTCAGAGACTCCACTACAACCCTAGCACTATCAGTGGCCAAGGCTTTCGCCTCAACCCATTTCGACACATATTCTATAGCTATTAGGATGTAACGACTCCACATGACATGGGGAAGAGTCCCATGAAATCAATACCCTAGATATAAAAAATCTCAACCACCTGGATGGGGTTTTAGGGCATCTCATTCTGGGATGAGATGTTACTGGCTCTTTGGCAGGCATCACAACTACGGACAAACTCATGGGCGTCTCTAAAGATAGTGGGCCAATAAAACCCTGAATCAAACACCTGCTTGGTGGTGTACGCCGCCCCATAGTAGCCACCCGTCGGCCTCGAATGACAATGCTCAAGAATACTATGAGTCTCAGGTGCAGTCACACACCTCCTAACCATCTGATCCGCACCTATCCTAAACAAGTAAGGATCCTCCCATATGTAGAACTTAAGATCGACAAAGAATTTCTTCCTTTGCTAGTATGGCATCTCGTTTGGGAGCTCTCCTGTGGACATGTAGTTTGCAAAATATGCGAACCACGGATAACCCTCGTCCTGGGCCCTCAAATACATCGTCTCATGGGAAAGGAATTCTCTATCGTCTCCCCTCTAAGTCCCTCACTCTCCAAACTCTCTAGCCCGGATAGGTGGTTAGCAGCCACATTCTCCGCTCCCTTCTTATCCTCAATCTCTAAGTCGAACTCCTGGAGCAAGAGAATACACCTAATCAACCTAGGTTTCGGGTCCTTCTTTGCAAACAAGTGCCTAATCAACCCAAACGTAAATTAAGAACTCAGTATACAAATTATGATTTTAGGTACGATATATATTTCTTAAATTATTATCATATTTTCATTTATGTAACTTTTAATTAATTTAATGTACTAATCACGTGTAATATTTGAATCTTCATTGAGTGATGAATTTACACATTAAAAATAAGTGATGGAGAACAAGAAGATGTTGTAACATTTCGATATATCTAATTAAACTTTATTAATTTTAATAATTGGTTGAAGATTAATAAATTAGATGCGTAATCTCCATCGCCTATTAAAAAAATAGATACGTGTCCCTCCTATATACAATAGAAGTCCTTTTGTATTTTGGTCAACATCTAGACACCTCGTTTTGACTATTGGAAATTCCTTTATAAAAGTTCATTTGAACACAATTTGACTTGCCAACACACACGTACTCTTCTAAAAGATCATTCTTTATAGCTTTGGTGCACTATGGCTAGAGAAAACAGTCCATAACAATAAGACGGCCCGGGCCATAGAGCTCATAATTCTATCTTTTCTTATCTCCATGCTTGTTTATCGGGTAGTTTTCTTCAAAGACCAACTCACTATATCCCTTGGTTGCTCGCTCTATTGTGTGAGTTCACTTTCATATGGATTCTTAGTATGTTATTAAATGGAATCAATGCTCCCCGACAACATACCCGGATCAACTCTTGAAAAGGTAAAACTAACCTTAAACAATTCTTTATCGTTTTGTTCTTGTGTTTATGTGATTAAACGAACCGGGAGTCTCACTGGAAGCAGCCTCTTTACTCCTACGGGGTAGAGTTAAGGCTGTCTAGCTACATCTTACCTTCCACAGAACCTAACTTATCTTTGCTATTATGGGATTTACAAGGTATGAAGATGATGTTTATGTGGTTAAACACATTTCCGGGTAAAAGAATCTGAGTTTCTAGTGGTAGATATCTTCGTCACCACCGCAGATCCCATCCTAGAACCATGTATCATAACAACGAATACCGTATTATCTTTGTTGGCAGTAGATTGTCCGGTAGACAAGTTAACTCTCTTATCTTTCTGATGATGGGTGCTCACCACTTACGTTTTATTCACTTGTTGAGACCACAAAATTTGCAAAACTTTGGGTACCATTTTGCAAAAAGTATAATATCCAAGTAAGAGCCCCGTTTCAATACTTCATTTCCAACTCCACTATATTAGAAGATGATTCTTTAGAGTTCCAACATGAATGGAAACCATGAAGGTAGTAATTCTAACTAACTATTTTATTAATAATTATATACCTACTATATAATCTGATTTTTTTCATAATAGTTTTGTTCGTTAACTTATAAAACTTTAATTTGTTGTGTACTTTTTATTTACGTGTTTGTATGAATTCGAGTTGATCTACTATAATTTTATTTGAAAACGTGTCAGGTCAAATATAATATGGTTTTATGCTTACTTTTTCTATACGTTTCAACATAAAGTTTTTTTTTTCATTTATAATACTTTCCAAGCTTACTTTTTATGTACGTTTCGGCGTAAATTTTGTTTGAAAACAAGTGTCGTCAAAATTCGAGTTGGTCTATGTTTTAACGTAAAGGGTCGATAATAAGTCATACTTAATCATGCCGCATAGTCGGGACTATATTCGAGTTTGTCTTGAGATACTTTTTTGTATTAATTCGAGTCTCTCTACGTTTGACGTGAATTTGGTGTACACTTTCATGCTTTATTTTGTACATCTTCTACGTATGAATTAGGTTGCATATAATACATTTTGACTTGACGGTATAAATTTGAGTTATTCCGGTCGCATATAGTACGTTATTATTGTATGGTAAAATATTCACTTTACGTTTTTATCTAATAGTAATGATATATAGGTTACATTGAGTTCACTTGAATACGTTGAAATGAGCGTTTTTATGTGGTTAACGCATCACATAACGGTAGGACTAATCTGTTCGACATTTATGATGTACCCGCGCCGCAACGCGCGGCAGGTCTTATTACTGGTTCTTTATTAAAATTCAAGTTGAACTTGTGCTTCAGATGTGATATTGGTAAACGTGTAGCCAGACACTCACATGCTCTTGTTTTCATGTATGATTACAGAACGAATATGGCGATCTTTACAAGAAGATAGAGGTTCCATCTCAGAGGCCGTTCACATGTGATGATCGTAATCCGGATTTTGCTGTTTTCTGTGATGTTGATCGGTCAAACCATCCAGCTATCATCAAGGTATCATTTCTCCGGGCCGTTCCAACCTTTTTCGAGGCCTAAGACGAAATGAAAATTTGGTTCACTTTTTTCCTTCTTTGATGATTATAAATGATACATCTTTATCTGTGTTTGGAACCAAGCAAAAAATCTAAAACAACTATAACAGAGATTGGTTAGCTTGTATAAGGAATCAAACAAATCTAAAACAATAATTTGCACTAATATTAATAGTTAGCATATTAATTTACTTTTAAGTGGGAGGCCCTAGGCCCAAGCCTGGGATACTTGTACTATAGGTCCGGGCCTGATCTCTAACCAACCATTACCATAAAACCATTTTGTGTTACTACCCAATCCTCCTGATAGCAAAAGTTTGAAACTTATAGTTAAGCAGCCTAAATTCATAGTTAAGCATGTTTGGGTGATAGTGGTATTAGTAAGACTTTAAGTTAGTATAATCTTGTGAGAAGTCTCCACTCGACAACAAAAGAGAACAAAGCTATGAGCTCCCAATCGGAAAAAGTGAACAGTGTTGGTTAGTATGAGAAGTCAGGCGCTATATGTTTGTAAAGATAAACAAAAGAAAGAGCAAAAATAATAAAACAATTACTTATTAAAAAATATTAAAGATAGCTTCCTATGTTATCATTGAAGAAAAACATGGGTTACAGAATCATACTACAAATTAACAGTTAAAATCATGGTTTTTGTCATCTTTTAGAATGTAGTTCTCCTAGTGAGAAGTGAGAGCGTATAGTCTTATTGATGTGTACAAGCAGGCAGAGTTCTACCTAGGATTTATATTAGAAGATCAACTTATTTTTCTTTCCATTTTACATGTTTTATTTAGTGTTATAGGTATATCAGAGATCACAGATCTACCCCATGTAATATACATCTCAAGAGAGAAAAATCCCAAACATCATCATCATTACAAAGCAGGAGCTATGAATGTTTTGGTTAGTATATACACTTTATTCTTATCAAAATGTGTTTAACAAGCAAGAAAATATATCATAATATGCATACTGATACGCCAGTCTATCTTTTTTATACGATGAGAAGGCTAGAGTGTCGGGAGTAATGACAAATGCACCCCTGATGTTGAATGTAGATTGTGATATGTATGCAAACAATCCTCAAGTTTTTCTTCATGCAATGTGCATTGCATTTGGTTACAACAATGATCAAGATTGTGGCTTTATTCAATTTCCTCAAGCTTTTTACAATGGATTGAAGGACGACCCATTTGGGAATCAGTACGCCAATGCTTATGTGCGTTTATTTCGTTTCATATAAAACACACATCCAAACACCCCCTTAGTTCTTAAATAATCACTAAGAATGATTATTTTTAACCTTTTTGTCGCATTTATATCAGTATCTTGCATGTGGAGTAGAAGCACTTCAAGGGGCTTTCTATGCGGAATCAAATTGTTTTCATAGGCGAAAGGTTATCTATGGTTTGTCTCCATATGATTGTTGGATAATCCTGATGGGTTACGGGTCGAAACCGGGTTTCGCATGAATGGGTCAGAAGGCTGTTGAAGAATTGGTCTTGGTGGACCGCAAAAGAAGGGGTTAAACGTGTGAATATGAATGTTAGTGGTGGCTGATTTTATGGGATTTAATTAGCATATTCTAGTTGTTTATTATTATAAATAGGGGATAGTATTAGTTTATTTAACAGCAGCAAGTTTAGAAAACATTTAATTCTCTTTGTGAATTGTATTGTGTATTTTTTAGTGTGTGTTGCTGAGTGGGGCCTGAAACCAACATTTGGTATCAGAGCGAGGTCGAAACGAGGGTGGAGAAAAGAGCGGGTGTATACCGTTGAGCCGTTTTGAGAGTCGGTTCCCTGAAGAGGGGGGCAACCCTCTAAACTGCGGGGTGAGAAGATAGAGAGAACGAGACAAATAGCAAGTATGGAAGTTCAAAGAAAGAAAGAAGAGAAGCAGGCTCTGTGTGAACCGAACCTGGTTCTAAGTGAGCCATGTCGAGACAAAATCAAGAGATGAAGAGAGTTCTAAGTGAACCAAACATTGTCCTGAGTGAGCCGGTAGAGATAATGAAGAAGACAATCTTTGTGATTGCGGGAACGGTTCTGTGTGAACCCTAAGAAGAGTTTTGGATGAACAAGAAGCCAGGAGAAGAAGGTTTCTACGTGAACAAAAAGAAGAAGACGATCTGTGTGATCAATATGTATCTGCTCTGTGTGTTGCAGGCGTGAGAAGGAGATCTTTGTGATCAAGAGAAGAAAACCCTATAGTGTGGTTTAGAGAAAGAACCGATGGATCTGTGAAATCGAAAAGAACCTGTGTGGTTCAGCGATTATTGATTCGATTAGAGAAAAGCTGTGTGATTGTGATTGTTTGAGACCAAAGTCATAGTTTGTACTCAAGAGAAAATATATTAGTTGTGGTGTCATGCAAGGAAAAGAGAAGGTGAATCTGTGTGATATATTGTGTTCCGTGTGAACAAAAAAGGATAAGAAAAAGTGAACGAAGAAACATAAAGAAGAAGGTCGGTTGAAAAATGGGTGTTGATGATTTATTTTTTTAAAGGAGAAGTAAGTAGGTAAGAAGAGAGATATAGAGATAAGAAAATAGATAGAGATTAAGATTTATTTGTGATAAGTATGAATAAAAAAATCAAAGCTGAAGATGGTGGTTCTATCGGTGCAACTTAACTTGTGAGGATTATCAAGTCAAAATAAACGGAGGTTGTTATGGTGGATTGAAGAAAAAAGTTTGAAAGCAAGCAAGCATCCAGGTGTGATAATTATTGAGCAATAATAGAAGCAAGTTGCAAGTAGTAGCATGTTCGGGTAGTTACCGGGCCTAGTTCCGTGGCTGAATCAGTAATGAAACAGTACTGAGTTGCAGTGGAATGGGGCTGAAAAGGCGAGTGAGCAAGCAACCGAACTCGTGCAGTTCATATAGCAAGTAGCAAGAAGATCAAGAATGAATGGCGGTTAACGAGAATAGCAAGAACAAATGCGGGTTAACGAGAAGAGCAAGAGCAAATGCGAGCAAGTAACAAGAAACGCATCAAGATTATGGGGGTAAATGTTGGATAATCTTGATGGGTTACGGGTCGAAACCGGGTTTCGCATGAATGGGTCAGAAGGCTGTTGAAGAATTGGTCTTGGTTGACCGCAAAAAAGGGGTTAAACGTGTGAATATGAATGTTAGTGGTGGCTGATTTTATGGGATCTAATTAGCATATTCTAGTTGTTTATTATTATAAATAGGGGATAGTATTAGTTTATTTAACAGCAGCAAGTTTAGAAAACATTTAATTCTCTTCGTGAATTGTATTGTGTATTTTTTAGTGTGTGTTGTTGAGTGGGGCCTGAAACCAACATTTGGTATCAGAGCGAGGTCGAAACGAGGGTGGAGAAAAGAGCGGGTGTATATCGTGGAGCTGTTTTGAGAGTCGGTTCCCTGAAGAGGGGGGCAACCCTCTAAACTGCGGGGTGAGAAGATAGAGAGAACGAGATAGATAGCGAGTATGGAAGTTCAAAGAAAGAAAGAAGAGAAGCAGGCGCTGTGTGAACCGAACATGGTTCTAAGTGAGCCATGTCGAGACAAAATCAAGAGATGAAGAGAGTTCTAAGTGAACCAAACATTGTCCTGAGTGAGCCGGTAGAGACAATGAAGAAGACAATCTTTGTGTTTGCGGGAACGGTTCTGTGTGAACCGTAAGAAGAGTTCTGGATGAACAAGAAGCCAGGAGAAGAAGGTTTCTACGTGAACAAAAAGAAGAAGGCGATCTGTGTGATCAATATGTATCTGCTCTGTGTGTTGCAAGTGTGAGAAGGAGATCTTTGTGATCAAGAGAAGAAAACCCTATAGTGTGGTTTAGAGAAAGAACCGATGGATCTGTGTGATTGAAAAGAACCTGTGTGATTCAGCGATTATTGATTTGATTAGAGAAAAGTTGTGTGATTGTGATTGGTTGAGACCAAGGTCATAGTTTGTACTCAAGAGAAAATATATTAGTTGTGGTGTCATGCAAGGAAAAGAGAAGGTGAATCTGTGTGATATATTGTGTTCTGTGTGAACAAAAAAGGATAAGAAAAAGTGAACGAAGAAACATAAAGAAGAAGGTCGGTTTGATGGTTGATGATGACCCGAATATTCCAAGCTGGCAGATTGACCGAGTTTCCTTCAGTCTACAAAGTGGTGCAACAGAAATTAGAGACATTGGAATTCGTTCAGAAAAATAAGGAGCCTGACCTGGTTAGTGGGTCTGACTCAGTTAGTGGGTCCAACTAGTTTGTTTTATTTTGATTATAAATAGCAGTAGATGTTTTGCAATTCTTGTACTCGTCGAAAAAAACTTTTCCTTTCTTTTGTAAGCTGTGCCAGGTATTTCAGTATTCAATAATACAAGAATCGTTTGTTGCTTCAATTTATTGTTCCTTATTTGTTCTTATTTCATCGAAGTCTGATATGATATCCAACATTTTGGTGTCAGAGCTGTTGTTCTGATCCAGTTTATACCCAAAATACTTTCCTTAGAAACCATGTCAGTCGTAACCACTTCCAATCCTTCAAAAGAAAACCCCATCACTTTTCAGTGTCCTATACTTACCGCTACAAACTACAACACATGGTCAATTAAAATGGAAGCCATTATGGATGCCCACGGGTTGTGGGATGCCATCAAACCACCAACCGGTGTGGTTGTGGACGAGAAAAAGAGCAAGCAAGCTCGGGCTTTCATATTTCAATCAATTCCCGAAGAGATACTCTCGCATGCGGCTAAGAAGAAGACGGCAAAAGAAGTTTGGGATTCCTTAAAATCACGGTATGTAGGGGCTGAACGAGTGTAGAAAGCAAGGCTCCGGATCTTGAAAAGTGAATTCGAAGCCTTGCAGATGAAGGACGGAGAAACCATTGATGAGTACGCCGGAAAGCTTTCGGGTATGATATCAAAGTACAAAAGTGTTGGAGCGACTTTGGAAGATGAAGAACTAGTCCGAAAATTGTTCGATAGCGTGCCAGAAAAGTTCATAAATCTGGTAGCCTCTATCGAACAAAGTTCGGATGTGGATACAATGCCTTTCGAAGAGGCCATGGGCATCTGAAAGCTTACGAGGACAGATTAAGACTTCGCAAGGGGAGTTCTAATGGTGAGAATGGGTTATTGTTCACCAAGGCAGAAACTACTCCAAGTCAAAAGAATTTAAGCCGATCAAACACGGCGGGTGGTTGTGGACGAAGATGGAACAGTGAAAGAGGAGGCAGGTATGGTTCTAGAGGCCATGTTACACGTGGGTCAACTCGTGGACGAGGTGGACGTCGGGGTGGCGGTTCACATCAAGAAGGTGGTACTTCACACAAGAACTCACGAGTCAAGAAACATATAAAATGTTTCAACTGTAACAAGTTTGGTCATTACGCTTCGGAATGCAAGCAAGCAAAAGATGGAGAAGATGAAGCCCACTTAACTCAGACACAAGAAGAGAAGCCGACTCTATTGTTGAGTGTGTGTGGAGAAGACACATCAACCATGGTGCTCCTTAACGAAGAGAAAGTGTTCCCGCGACAACATGAAAGTCAGAGTGACAACAACACAGAGATTTGGTACCTTGACAACGGGGCAAGAAATCACATGACGGGAATCAAAGGATTGTTTGCTGAATTAGATGAGCGTATAACCGGTCAGGTACGGTTTGGTGACGGGTCGAAAGTACAGATCAAGGGGAAAGGCTCAATGTTATTTGAATGCAAAAATGGTGATCAATTGCTGATTCCAGATGCCTACTATATTCCAGCTTTGACAAGCAACATCTTGAGTTTGGGTCAACTGACAGAAGAGGGGTACGACATAAGAATGCATCAGGAATTTCTCAGAATGTATGATGAACGGGGGAGGCTCGTTTTAAGGATAAAGAGGTCACCAAATAGGTTGTACAAAATTTCTCTAAAGACCACGAAACCTGTTTGTTTGGCAGCAAGTTTAGAAGATGAAGCTTGGGTTTGGCATGCTAGGATGGGGCATGCTAATTTTCATGTGTTAGAAGAAATGGCGAGAAAGGAGCTGGTGACAGGAATGCCTCACCTGACACACCCAACACAGACTTGTGAAGGATGTTTGATTGCAAAACAGACAAGGCAACCCTTTCCAAGTGCAACACAGTGGAGAGCTACTCAGCCTTTAGAGCTTGTTCATGCCGACCTTTGCGGTCCGATTTCACCACAATCGATAGGAGGTAATCGTTACTTTATGTTAATAGTTGATGATTTCAGTCGATATATGTGGGTTTACCTCCTTAAAACGAAAGATGAAGCTTTGGCGAAATTCAAAATTTTTAAAGAACAAGTAGAAAAAGAGAGTGAAAATAAAATAAAAATGCTAAGAACGGATCGTGGGGGAGAGTTTAACTCACGAGCATTTGTTGAATTTTGCCAGAGAGGGGGAATAAAAAGGCAAACTACAGCACCCTACACTCCACAACAAAATGGTGTTATGGAGCGTAGAAATCGAACAGTCCTCGGAATGACAAGGTCACTGTTAAAGTCGATGGGTGTGCCAGAAGTGTTATGGGGTGAGGCTGTTCGCCACTCTGTTTACTTGTTGAATCGGATTTTAACAAAATCCGTAAAAGATATGACGCCTTATGAGCGATGGAGAAAGAAAAAACCAAAAGTGTCCCACGTGAAAGTGTTTGGATGCGTGGCGTACCTGAAAAAGACTATTAATCACATCACTAAGCTTGAAGACAGAAGTATTGCTTTAGTTTATTTGGGGATAGAATCTGGTACGAAGGGTTACAGGTTACTAAATCCCAGAGACAGGAAAATTATAGTGGGCCGTGATGTTGAATTCATAGAGAAAAAACAATGGGCCTGGGGTGAATTAAATAAAGAAGAGCCCATGTCTCGTTGGGTTAGTTTACCAGTCAGTGAGCCCTTGAGGTTGTTCAATCAGATTACACAGATGAAAGAGGGAACATTGGCAATCAAGATTTGAGCCCTAGAACTCCAATTCACAGCAACGTACCAACAAGTCCCTCTGATTCCACAACTGATAATCAAAGGAGTGATGTTCGAAGGTCAGCAGTGAATTCCCACAATCTTCGGCTGATGGAAGTTCGAGAGTTACAGTACCTTTCGATGACACCCCAACACAGGGGTTTCGTTCAATTGAAGGAGTTTATCAGGAGTCCACAGCGATGACTGATAAGAGGTACGTGATTTATATGAAAAGAACATTGATTTGTTGCTAATTGATGATGAGCCAACCTCATTTGAGGAAGCTGCAACTGATCGAGAATGGAGAGAAGCCATGAAAGCTGAGCTGGCTTCAATTGAGAAAAATGATACCTGGTTTTGAACAAATTGCCGCCTAATCAGAAGGCAATCGGGTTGAAATGGGTATTTAAACGAAAGAAAGATGCAGCAGGTAACGTGACAAAACACAAGGCTCGACTTGTAGCGAAGGGTTATGTTCAATAGAAAGGGATTGATTTTGATGATGCGTTTGCACCTGTCGCTCGGTTGGAGACTATTAGACTATTGTTGGCTCTGGCAGCAGAAAGGAAGTGGCTTGTGCATCGTCTTGGTGTCAAGTCTGCTTTCTTAAATGGCGAGCTCAAGGAAGAGGTATACGTATCACAGCCGATTGGTTTTACAGTAAAAGGGAAAGAAAACCTGGTCTACCGGTTAAAGAAGGCTCTTTACGGATTAAGGCAGGCACCTAGAGCTTGGAATTCAAAGTTAGACAAGACACTCAAAAGCCTTGGATTCACTCGGTGCATACATGAGCAAGCAGTTTATAAGGTACAAAAACAAAATTCCATTCTTATTGTCGGTATCTATGTAGATGATCTTATTGTCACCGGGTCAAGTGAGAAGTTGATTCACGAGTTTAAAAGGAAAATGATGGAATATTTGATATGAGTGATCTCGGTTATTTATCGTATTACTTAGGAATTGAAATTGCACAAGAGAAGGATGGTATAACACTAATGCAGGAAGGGTATGCTAACCGGATACTTAAAATGACTGGTATGGAAAACTGCAATCCATGCAAGTTTCCCATGGAGTCAAAGTTGAAGTTAACAAAGGACGAAGATGGAAAGCCGGTTGATGCAACCCGATACCGACAGATCATAAGCTGCCTTCGATACCTGGTACACACCCGACCTGATTTAAGCTATTCAGTAGGGGTTGTAAGCAAGTATATGCAATCTCCGAAGCAAAGTCATCTTGTAGCTGTAAAACAGATACTAAGGTACATCAAAGGTACAACTGGGTATGGTTTGAAATATGGAAGTAATGGAGATGGAAAGCTCATCGGGTATAGTGACAGCAGCCACCGAATGGATTTAGATGACCGAAGAGGGACAACCGGTATGGCCTTTTATTATTCTGGAAATTTGATAACTTGGTGCTCACGAAAACAACGTACGGTGGCCCTTAGCTCGTGTGAGGCTGAATTTATGGCTGCAACTTCGGCGGCGTACCAAGCATTGTGGCTGAGAAACTTGATCAGTGATATAACCGGTTGTGAAGCACAGAAAGTTAAGCTTTTAGTTGACAGTGAGTCCGCAATAGCTCTGATGAAAAATCATGTTTTCCACGGGAGAAGTAAGCACATAGATACAAGGTTTCATTTCATACGTCAGTGCGTGGAACGTGAGCAGATTTATGTTGAACACGTACGAGGGGATGCTTAGAAAGCAGATACTTTAACTGAAGCTCTACCTCGGGTCAAATTCTGCGAAATGAGAAGCCTCATTGGTGTTGAAGATTTGAAGAACCATGTCAACATCAAGGAGGAGAATGATGGTTGATGATGACCCGGATATTCGAAGCTGGCAGATTGACCGAGTTTCCTGCAGTCTACAAAGTGGTGCAATAGAAATTAGAGACGTTGGAATTCGTTCAGAAAAATAAGGAGCCTGACCTGGTTAGTGTGTCTGACTCAGTTAGTGGGTCCAACTAGTTTGTTTTGTTTTGATTATAAATAGCAGTAGATGTTTTGCAATTCTTGTACTCGTCGAAAAAAACTTTTCCTTTCTTTTGTAAGCTGTGCCAGCTATTTCAGTATTCAATAATACAAGAAACGTTTGATGCTTCAATTTATTGTTCCTTATTTGTTCTTATTTCATCAAAGTCTGATCTGATATCCAACACGGTTGAAAGATGGGTGTTGATGATTGATTTTTTTAAAGGAGAAGTAAGTAGGTAAGAAGAGAGATATAGAGATAAGAAGATAGATAGAGATTCAGATTTATTTGTGATAAGTATGAATAAAAAAATCAAAGCTGAAGATGGTGGTTCCATCGGTGCAACTTAAAATTGTCAGGATTATCAAGTCAAAATAAACGGAGGTTGTTATGGTGGATTGAAGAAAAAAGTTTGAAAGCAAGCAAGCATCCAGGTGTGATAATTATTGAGCAATAATAGAAGCAAGTTGCAAGTAGTAGCATGTTCGGGTAGTTACCTGGCCTAGTTTCGTGGCTGAATCAGTAATGAAACAGTACTGAGTTGCAGTGGAATGGGGCTGAAAAAGGCGAGTGAGCAAGCAACCGAACTCGTGCAGTTCATATAGCAAGTAACAAGAAGATCAAGAACGAATGGCGGTTAACGAGAATAGCAAGAACAAATGCGGGTTAACGAGAAGAGCAAGAGCAAATGCGAGCAAGTAACAAGAAACGCATCAAGATTATGTGGGTAAATGTTGGATAATCTTGATGGGTTACGGGTCGAAACCGGGTTTCGCATGAATGGGTCAGAAGGCTGTTGAAGAATTGGTCTTGGTTGACCGCAAAAAAGGGGTTAAACGTGTGAATATGAACGTTAGTGGTGGCTGATTTTATGGGATTTAATTAGCATATTCTAGTTGTTTATTATTATAAATAGGGGATAGTATTAGTTTATTTAATGTACTCTCAATATTTCAGCAGCAAGTTTAGAAAACATTTAATTCTCTTCATGAATTGTATTGTGTATTTTTGAGTGTGTGTTGCTGAGTGGGGCCTGAAACATGATAAGATAAAATCTGGTATGCTAATTAAAAGTTGTTTATTCTTTGTGGGATTATATGTTCATGTTATTCTCTTCATATTTTCTTTTGTTAAATAGGAAATATAATAAATGAAGATCTACATGAAGCCTTTGGAAAAAATTTTTGAATTGAGAGAGTCAGCTGCTCAGATATTATCAGGATTAAACGCAAAAATAGAAGAACGAATGATTCCTTCTATTTTAATCGAAGCAGCAATCGATGTTGCAGGCTCTAGCTACGAGCATGGTACACACTGGGGCAAAAAGGTAAATGAATATTAGTGAACAACATGAACTTAAAATTATAAATAGCCTCTACATACATTATCCCCACATGATCAAATGACCTATATAGGCTTTAAACACTAAAAATTATTAAAATTACGATATTATTTAATAATCTTCACAAAATAATTTTCAGGTCGGTTGGCTTTATGGATCTGCATCAGAAGATATGCTTACCGGAATCAACATCCATGGCAAATGATGGAAATCCGTCATGTGCATAACAGACCCACTTCCTTTTTCTTGGTTGTGCACCATTAACATTCCCGGCTTCTTTGACCCAACAAAAAAGATGGTCGACAGGGCTTCTTGAGCTCTTATTCACTGATAAAAACCCGTTACTTCTTACAATAAAAGGAAACCTTTGGTTTCGACAAGCCCTTGCTTACTACTGGCTATGTTTATGGGCAGTCCAGTTCATTCCCGAGATATTTTATGCATCTCTTCCTGCATACTGTATCATCACTGGCTCACATTTATTGCCCAAAGTTAACGAACTGGCTTTTATTATCCTTGCGTGTATTTTTGTCATGTACAATGCATATGTTTTGTGGGAGTGTAAACGTTTAGGTGTATCCCTACATACATGGTGGAATTTACCAAAAAATGGGAAGAGTAACTGCTATGACAGCATGGTTATTTGGGTTTCTAAGTGTGATGCTAAAGCTCATTGGTTTCTCAAAAACTGTCTTTGAAGTAACACAAAAGGAACACACATCGAATGATGGTGACGGTGTTGGTGATGGCGATGATAAAAATGTTGGTAGATTTACTTTTGACAAGTCACCTGTGATTGTGCCAGGGGTTGTCATTCTATTAGTCAACATGACTGCGTTGGTCAATGGTGTGTTAACATTATCAAACGTTGACTATAATGAAATGTGGATGGGGATATTAGGATTAGGGTTAGGGGAGATGTTTTGTAGTATCTGGTTATTACTATGTTTTTGGGAGTTCTTGAAGGGGTTGTTTAACAACGGCAAATATGGGATTCCATCCTCAGGGAATTTTGGCTTTGTTATTTGTGTGCTTATGTAGATGAGCTAATCAACCGGTTTAGGTTTTAGATGATTTCTTACTGATGAGTTAATGTTGTACTTCTTGGATTGAAATGTAATGTTGTTACTATAAAGAGAAAGTTGGAATCTTGGAGTATCACAACTATATGAAGCTAAATTTAACTAGCTCTAACATCTAAACACAAAACACTTTTTAGAAATGAATATATACAAGTAAATGGGAATCACTAGTTCTATAAATATATTTATACATCAAATTTGGTACTGTCGGTCTAATGTTATACATTCGAAGGTAACCAATAAGTGGTGGACCAATGAATTCTTTTCATGGGGGACGGAAATTTTTAGTGTTCATTTGTCTATTACTATATAATATTTTTTAGGTCGGATTAGGCTGGGCCGGGTCGTATAAAAAGATAATCATACTAAATTTTATATAATCAACAAAAGTACGTAAAAAATCATCACAAATACGTAATGAATATCTAGTATGACAACGAGACATTCAAACAACTCTTTTTTAATAAAATAAATATGACTATCGCTTAAATTCTCGTAACCATTATAGGTTGCGAGTTTTAAATCAAGTTAAATCATTAACATATTAGATTTATCAATTCATCACAATATCACTTATTCACAATTTAACATGAATTTTACATAATTACATTGGACTTAATCATAACTCGTAAACATCGAATGTTCAAATCCACATTAACTACTCACACAAATAATTTTTTTTATTTCAATCATTCAGATTTGTAAAATTTATAATATGTTTAGTTGAGAGTTGCATGTTTGCTATTTTTTGGGATTTATAAGGTACATTTGTTATTATATCCCACTTTAATAATTCTCGACACAACCTATATTCTTTATTTAACAAGCGTGGTTTAACAATTAAATCACAAAAGTTACTTTCAGCCAAGAAAACATTCAATTGAATTGGCCCAACTCCAAAACCAGTTATACAAGTCATCTGCTCAATTTATTTTGTGACCCAAATCTCTGCCCATTTATGAAACGAATTTCGACCTACAACAAAATTACTTTTTGACTTTTCAATTAGCTATGCAATTAATCGTGCCATATTTCTCTTTTACACTACCTTTTCTTCCCAACTTTCGAGACCACACAACCAGCTCTCAACGCTTCTTCTTATTCGTTCAAATTTACTAAATACCAACATGCAACTCTCCAGGTAAATCACCCATGAAATTTTGAACCCTTCGTAAACCATTAAACTTCATGAGGTCGGTGTCGAAAGTTAAGAGGGGGCGGTTACAAAATTTTCGAGGGGCGCTCGGATTTTAACGCGTAATTAACACTAATTTATATTGAGTATTAAGCAAAAATCTATTGTGTTTGGTATTCATTTGTTTATGCTTGTAGTTATGGTGTTGAAGCTTCGAATTTGTTATGTGAAGCGGATGATAAGTCTTATATTAAGAGAACTGGTACTGCGCACGGGTGGGATGTTTTGTTTTTTTTACTTTGTTTTGTCATCAACAAATAAACTATCACTTTTTAATTCTTTTTGTATACATCTAGTTGTTGTTAAGCGAAAATTTGGTTTTTATACACGTGTGTAGTTGTTGTAAAGTGACTGTTTGTTTTTTTATACACAGATGTAAAATGGTTGTTCGCTGAGCAATTGGTTTTTATACACATGTGTATAGTTGTATATACTTGTAGTTGTTGTTAAGTGACCGTTTGTTTTTTATACACATGTGTACAATTGTTGTTAAGTGACTATTTGTATGTTATACACATGTGTATAGTTGTTGTTCGCTGAGCAATTGGTTTTTATACACATGTGTATAGTTGTATATACTTGTAGTTGTTGTTAAGTGAATGTTCTTTTTATATATATGTGTATAGTTGTTGTTGAGTGACTATTTGTTTTCTTATACACATGTGTATAATTGTTGTTCGCTGGGATGCAGAAGCATGTAAAGGAGGTGAAGAAATTTGCTGCCCGTGTCGTTTGCCAAATCAAACTCAAGATGGCCCAACAGGCTCAGGCTCTGGACCCTAACTTTGACAAGACTTGCTAGGATGTTGAAGGCTGGAAAGAAGGCTAGAAGAATTCAATTGAAAACAAGCCAGATGTCTGACCAGGCTACCGGCTAAAGCAATGAAACTGAAAAGAAGTAGGAGGCATTGAAGAAGGTGGAGCCGGTCAAGGGAGTCGAGCAGGTCAAGGAGGGTGAGGTGGGCATATTTGTGGAGATCCAGGTGATTGAAGAGCATGTTAAATTACAATGATAGTGAAATTGCTAAGGCTTGAGCCCAATTTTTTAAAGACTTGCTCATGTTGGTGTTGGTTGAACAATTTACTATTGCTTGTGGTTGTTAACTTTCAAATAATTTTATTTTCATGTTTAAAACAATTGATGATGGTTGTGGTTAACTTTCAAACAATTTTATATTCATGTTTAAAACAATTGATGATTAAAGGTAGAGGGATCCTAAGTTTCAAACCAAGCCTTTAATCATCTTAGACCATGGTGACCTTAAAGTACCCCTGATGGATGGGTCCGGGTTTTGGATGAAACCAGAGATGCTTTCTTTTGGTAAATATAATGGTAATCTATAAGGTCCTTTTATATAGGTCCCCATAAAGCATTAAGATAACTTTCAGAAATCATACTAAAACGTAGTTGGCCAACTTTATACTTTGGATAAACTCTAAATCACCTGAGACGTTTCCTGAGAGATATTCTGAATGATGTCAACATTCAGAATACTCTTCAAAATATTCAATTCGGAAGTATTAAGTATTTTCCCATTATTATGCATCGTGTTGATTTTGACTAAAGTTATCCTGACAAAGGAATAGTTGGGACATGACGTAGTTAGAAAAAATGCATGGGTTGTGCCAGAAACACTTAGGCTATATGACAATTCTAGAATATTTCTTGAGTCAAGCCCGTTTGTATAACATGTCATTGTTATCCCCTTGTCTATAATCGGTAGTTCCAACATATAGCCTCCAGTGATGAAATTATCAACAACTTTTACATGGGTTGGTCGCACCACCTTCAACTATACTTGGATATCGTGCGTCAAGCGGAGTGTTTAAACTCAAACCTTAAGAAAGGTGACAACCTTCAAACCTTAAAAGGTATTTAGAACACCTTAAACTTAGAGAGGGGCCCAATCCTCAATTCTTTAGTCACTAACTTCAGAAGTATCTCTGCAAAATACTCAAATCTTGGTAAAGGTGGTGTTAGCTAGATTAACACCACTCCGATGCTTAAGTCAGTAATGGTATTTAAGAGAAATAAAGAAATAAAAACTGAATAGACAAGGAAATGAGAATATATATAAGAATATAAATAGGAATATTAATCATACCAGACTGAGTTAGAGATAAATTTCTAACTCACATGAAATAAGCCTTTAGATTAATAGCATTCCATGACCTTGGCAAGAGATCCCCTCCCAATGTTAGCAATCTATATGTTCCTTTGCCAGCTTCTGAGTCTATCAAATATGGACCTTCCCACTTTGGTGCTAAGTTGTTGTAACAGAAGCTAACCACACCTTTATAACATGCTTGGCTCTCTAAATTGTTTGGATACGATTATAGAATAGTTTACAAGAAGGGAGTGAGGAATCAAGTGGCTAATGCATCGACTAGGGTCCAAGGTCCTACCTTGTTCACTATGTCCTTGTCTACATTGGATGGGACTCTTTGGGATAGAATTAAGAGGTCGTGGCAAGATGATGGTGTGATTAAAGATAATATACATAAGTTGATTAGTGGAGAGACTGTGAAAGGGTACAAGTGGAATGGGGAAGTATTGTGGATAGATTGACTAAGTTTGGTCATTTTATTCCTTTGGGACACCCTTATATAGCTATTATGCTTGCTCAAGCCTTCATGGATAATGTTTTTAAGCTCCATGGATGGCCTCAAACCATTGTGTCTGACAAAGATCCCTTGTTTTTACGTGGGTTTTGGAAAGAGCTTACCAAAATGCATGGAATACAATTGAACATGTCAACTGCCTACCATCCTCAGTCTGATAACCAGACTGAGGTAGTCAATCGGTGTATTTAATCTTATTTGAGAAGTATGACACATAGTACTAACTTGCCTTGGATCAAGCGGTTGACCTTGGCTGAGTGGTGGTACAACACCAACTATCATTCTTCAATCAAGACTACACCTATTTGTGTCCCTTATATTCCTAAGGATTGCACTGTAGAAGTTGTGGATCAATTATGTGTTGAAGGGAGCAAACAATCAAACAACTAAGACAGGCATTGTTGGTTGCCCAAAATCAAATGAAGGAGGTGGCGGATGGAAAAAGAAGTGAAAGAGAGTTTGATGTAGAGCAATGGGTATATTTGAGATTACATAATTACAGACAAGTTAGACCATCCTTAATCCTAGAAAGAATTGGTATTGTCGCATACAAGTTAGACTTACTAGCAGAGGCACAACTTCATCCCAGCTTTCATGTGTCGTTATTAAAACCAGCTCGGGGTGATCATTCTACTATTTTTCCCTTATCAGTGTAACCTTGGTTCTTGTTTTATCCAGCTGTGGTAGCAGACCGGAAAATGGTTAAGAAAGGCAATCGTTCTAGAGTGGATGTGTTTATTAGATGGAAGGACTTACCGTTGACTGATTCGTCATGGGAAAATCTTGAAGAGATGAAGGCGCGGTTTTCTGATTTTGATTGTGGTTGTTGATGTTTGTTAGGAATTGGTAATTTTGGGGTCAAAATTGCTTAAAGATGGGAGTATTGATATGGAAAATATAGTACAAGGTCTTAATTGTAATATTGTAATAGTTGAGGGTCCTATATGTTAGAATATTAGTTAGTCGTTAATAGACTGTTAGGACAGTTAATGGTGGTTGTACTTAAAGAGTTATGTAATAACTATCTTTTGTGTTCTCTCTCTCTAACACTCATGTATCAGATGATATTATAAGCGTATAGATCTCTTGAGGTAATTAACATTACATATGTAAGTCTTTTTTAAATCATGAAAACAGGTAATATATACGACATATATTATCAAACCTTATTGGATCATTAACAATAAATAAGACATGAATATGGTGAATCAGGTGATTTAATCTCTTCGGTTTTAGTCAGACGATTTGGTACCACTGATTTTAGTTGAACGGTCTAGTCCTACCGATTTTTTTTCGTGGAACATATATGGTTTATTGCCAAAATTTTGGTTTCACATATAATACGGATAGGAATTGAGGGGTTGATTGATGGAGATAGGTGAAATGTTAATTTGAAGTGTTAAAATATATAAAAAAAATTGTTTATTTTGCGTTGACCGTTGACAATTGACCGTTGACCGTTGACCTGTTGACCGGTTCGTATGTGAAATTGTTTACGCCGGGTGAGGCTCGAACCCGAGACCTCCCGTACGCGTGCACGCAGCTCTACCAACTGAGCTACGTGTCTAACCCGAAATAATCTTGTTTTTAATTATATTTATATACTTATTCAGTTTAACTGAAATTCTTTTAATTGCAAAAACATTTTAATTCAACAAACCGGTGCCAGTGACGGGTTTCGAACGCGCGACATGTGACTTAGTGTTGTACACAGTCTACCGCTGAACTGTGTGTCTAACCTGGTTAATATCTCGGTTTTTATTATACTTAACAACTAACGAAGTTAACCCGGTTTAGTTTTTAAACAAAAATGCATTTTATTACATAAGGTGTGCGTGTATCAGGAATCGAACTCGGGACATGCGTATATATTTTGCACACAGTCCACCGCTGGACTGTGTGTCTAACCCGTTCATTTTACAGGTTTTAAATAAACTTATAACTTAACTAACTTCGTCTTCTTCATTCAAATTTCCGACGACTGAATCACTGATCCGTTTCTTGTTTTTACGATTAACAAATATTCTTAAGGCTAAAATGAAATGACAGAGACGGTAATTAGAGGTGAACATACCGATGAACGGTTTATTTCAGAATTCCGGCAATGTGTCGGTCCCTGTTTTTATGCTCTTCAACTGAACAAGACAATTAACCGTTTTTATTAGCTAATCGTGAAATTGAAGTGATCAGCAAATGTTAACAGAGGGTTTGAATGCCCTTACCGATTCTCAGATGAATATAGAGATTTTCAGAATCTTTCCGGCGAACTGAAATTAGCTGAATACAGTGCCTGAATTCGATTTCAATTGAGAGGTTTAAGTTAGAAATAGCCTAACAATTGTTGAACTACAATGATATTGAAAGATTTACCGTTTGAGGATGAATACGGTTTTCTGGCGAATTTTGCAGAAAATTCCGGCGAGTTGATTTAGACGTTCTGATGGTCTGAAAATGTGACGAGAGTGAAATGGAGTATTGGTATGATGTTTCTGAGTCGCGAGAGGGGTCTGGAGTTGAAGTAATTGGGACTTTGATTCTTTTCGGTTATAAAAACCGATAGTAATGAAAATTGATGTTCAATCACTTCTGAATTGATTAAAGACATCGGTTCATCGGTTATAAACGTGAATGTTCGAGTAATCAAACGATTTGACGATTGAATTGCCGATTTCCGTTTCTCAGTTGGCGCAACCGGTTTAACCGAGTTTGTGTATAAATTTTATTTGTTTCCTAGGGATAACAGAAAATAACAAGTGGCGGAGTGGTGATGCGAGTGTGTGTTAAGTCGTTGGATCCAGTTCTGGCTGACCCGGGTTCGAGTCCCGGCAGCCACATATCCTTTTTATTTATTTTGTTTTAACTTTTTATCAAATCTAATTTTTATAGTTCAGTTTATTTATTAATTATGTATCATTTTAAATCAAAATAATCATAAATATTCAACGTGACATTTATAACTTGATATTCGATTACAAAACGGAGCGGGTTTTGGAAACCCGTTTTTGACAAATGTTACAGTATCCCCTACTTTTAGGAATTTCGTCCTGAAATTTAAGTAGTTGAAGTAGTAGGAAAAAGATGCGGGTATTTTTCACGCATTGAGTCTTCACGTTCCCAAGTAAACTCAGGTCCCCATTTCGACTCCCAGCGTACCCTAACAATTGGAATGCGACTTCGTCGTAGACTTTTCTCTCCGAAGTCCATGATCTCTACCGGTCTTTCAATAAAATGCATAGATTCATCAATCTGAATATCTTCCAGAGGAATGTGGAGGTTTTCATCAGCGAGGCACTTCTTCAAGTTCGACACGTGGAATGTGGGATGAATCCTGTTGAGTTCTTCTGGTAGATCAAGCTTGTATGCTACAGGACCTACTCTTTCGAGTATCTTGAAAGGTCCTATGTAACGTGGTGCTAGCTTGCCCTTTTGACCAAAAAGAACTACTCCCTTCCATGGTGATACTTTTAGTAGTACATGATCACCAATGTTAAACTCTAAGGGCTTCCGTCGTTTATCTGCATAACTCTTTTGACGACTTTGAGCCGCTAGAAGATTGTTTCGAATTTGATGGATCTTGTCTGTGGTTTCTTGGATCAATTCTGGACCAGTAATTTGAGCTTCCCCAATTTCGTGCCAACATACAGGAGATCGGCACTTACGACCATATAAGGCTTCAAAAGGCGCCATGCCGATGCTTGAATGATAGCTGTTGTTGTACGAAAATTCAACTAACGGTAGGTGGACATCCCAATTTCCCTTGAAGTCTATGACACATGCTCGAAGCATATCTTCAAGAGTTTGAATGGTGCGCTCAGATTATCCATCAGTTTGAGGATGATAGGCGGTACTGAGATCTAATCGCATACCCATAGCGGATTGTACTGCTTGCCATGTCCGTGAAGTGAAACGACCATCACGATCAGAAATAATGCTTAACGGTACCCCATGTCGGCTTACGATTTCGCTGATATAGATACGAGCAAGCTTTTCGTTCTTGAAATCTTCGCGGATAGGAATAAAGTGAGCTGATTTTGTAAGTCGGTTAATTATTACCCATATAGTGTCATACCCACCAGAAGTGCGAGGTAACCCGGTAATGAAGTCCATGGTTATATTTTCCCACTTCCATACAGGTATTTCAGGTTGGACGAGAAGTCCTGAGGGTCTTTGGTGTTCAGCTTTCACCTTGGAACATGTAAGGCACTTAGAAACAAATACAGCAATATCCTTCTTCATTCCAGGCCACCAATAGGTATATCGTAGGTCTTGATACATCTTATCGGCCCCTGGGTGTATAGAGTATCGCGTTTTGTGAGCTTCATTCATAAGAGTTTCACGAAGATTGTTGTGGTTAGGAATCCAGATACGATCTAGGTAGTACAGAATACCGTCAGATTTAGTTTCAATTTTTAGCTCAGCTCCACAGGACATCTCCTTTCGTACATCTTCTTCTGTTATTGAAACGTGTTGGGCTTCTCGAATTTGATCTTTAATGTCGGTTATAATTTGCGAACATAGAAGATGAATGGAGTTCGCATAACCCTTTCGACTAAGTGCATCAGCCACCACATTTGCTTTACCAGGGTGGTATCTAATTTCACAGTCGTAATCATTTAGAAGTTCGACCCATCTTCGTTGCCTCATGTTTAACTCCTTTTGATTGAAGATATGTTGAAGACTCTTGTGGTAAGTGTATATTTCACACTTAGTACCATAGAGATAATGTCTCCATATCTTAAGAGCGAACACAACGGCTCCAAGTTCTAGGTCATGAGTGGTGTAGTTCTTTTCATGTGTCTTGAGTTGTCTCGAAGCATAAGCTATGACTTTTCCTCTTTGCATTAGAACGCAGCCTAATCCTTGCCCTGACGCGTCGCAATAAACTACAAAATCATCACAACCTTCAGGAAGAGTGAGGATTGGTGCATCACAAAGTTTTTGTTTAAGGGTTTGGAAAGCTTCTTCTTGCTTGGGTCCCCATATGAAAGGTTTTCCCTTATGAGTTAAAGCCGTGAGTGGTACAGCAATGCGAGAGAAGTTTGAAATGAACCGACGATAATAACCAGCCAAACCAAGAAAAGATCTTACTTCAGTTGGTGTACGTGGAGCTTGCCATTCTTGAACCGCTTTGATCTTTGAAGGGTCGACATGTATTCCCTTGTTGTCACACCCCGACCCGCAGCGGAAAAGGTGATCGGGGCATGATTGGGTTATCATCAAAGCTCATGACATTTATTAAGCGTTTCATATTCATTAATACAAATTAAATGGAATTTTACAATAAATGTTACAACATGATCTAACTAACAATCTAAACTTCTTTGTTCTCTTCTAAGGCATATCCTATGTTTTCCTTGCTTCAACCTGTTCACCTGTATCATGTGTAAAAAGGTTTTTGGATCAACATAATGTTGGCGAGTGAATCCTATGGAAAACATTTGAACAAATTTATTTAAATTGATTATGAAATATGTGCACAACCAAACATGAGTAAAAATAGATGTAACTTAATCAACAATCATAAGATATTGAATGAAACACTCATGAATAATAATGGAACAATTAAAGGCACGCGATGCTCAACTCGTCTCTCACGAGGAACTGAGGGGCCTGATGATTGAATTGCATAAACATGATAATATGAATGACACAACTACAAACAATATAAACTCAAGGATACACACATGAACAATAATGAATTTGATTTGAAGCACGCGATGTTCTACTCGTCTCCCACGAGTAACTGATGGGCTTAATGTATGAGTTTCATATAATTTGACAAAAGGAAATAAATAAGTCACAACAATAAAAACAATCTAAGTTTAGGTCATAATGTGGTATGGCACAAGTTTAAATAAATAAATTAATTATTTTCAGAACACATGACACACCCCAAAACGTGTAATTTAAAAGGGGGAGTTGTAAGATTCACTCACAGTGGGTGCGTCCAGTTGATGACGTTGAATGCACGCGAAGTGGTTTTAACCACGAGTGAAATTAACCTAGATAAATCGCATTATGGTTTGGTAAGTAAACGGATTTTATTAATCTATTTTAGTAGGATTGTTGGGTGTATTTTTGTGAGTTTGAGGCTATTTTCTAACCTTAAAAATGTTATTTTTAAGTATTTTTAATTGATTTTTAATTAAAATAATTAAATAAAAAATAATAAAAAAATTGATTTTTTTCTGACCGTTGACCGTTTGACTGACCGTTGACCGGTTCAATTCGGAATACAAGTGCGCTGAGTGAGGCTCGAACCCGAGACCTCCCGTACGCGTGCACGCAGCTCTACCAACTGAGCTACGTGTCTAACCCGTTATAAATCTGATTTTAATTATATATATATATTAATTAGTTTAAACCGAAAATCATTTTTATTTTAAAAACAGTTTAAGCGACTCGGACATGCACTCCACAGGTCTCGAACCCGGGACCTGTGGTTTAATCTAACACACAGTCCACCGCTGGACTGTGTGTTTAACATGTTATATATTTCCACTTTTATTATACTTAAATACAAATTATCTGCTTTCATTTCTGACTCTATTTAAAAAGTTAATAATTGTCCGGGTCGATGTAGGAGACCGGACTCGAACTTGTGACGTGCGATTAAACATACACACAGTCCACCGCTGGACTGTGTGTTTAACTTGGTTATTATTCCGATTATTAATATACTTAACATATATCTAAGGCGACTCCGGTTCAGTAAACAAAAAAAATGGTTTTTATTAAGGCAGCGTGTGTGAAACCGGAATCGAACTCGAGACGTTTGCGTTATATGTGCACACAGTCCACCGCTGGACTGTGTGTCTAACCCGATTAATAAGTTGATTTTAATTATACATATATGATACGGAAATACATCGTCTTCTTCATCAAGATAGAACCAGAGTTCGGAAATCGACTGGTTCAAAGTTTTTATCGGTTTATTAGTGTGTTTCAGTTCATTATGGTGAGATAAATGTGAAAAGGAAAAGAAATTGGGCGGAGAAGTATACCGACTGGACTCTCTGTTTTCCGGCAGAAACTCCGGCGACAGAATTCACCTCCGGCGACGTGTTCCTTGTAGCAGCGAGTCTCCAGGAAGCTTACAAAGGGTGTGGGTATCTCCGGTATAAGCTCAGAGGCTCAGTGAGGCTCAGGGATGGAGAAACCGGTTTTCCGGCGATGAGCAGGGAAATTCCGGCGAGTGGAATTACGCCGAGAAAAGGTGTGTTTTTGAGCGAAAAGGTTTGCAGTCGGTTGTGGGTGAATTTATAATGCAGAACGTTGAAGCACCTGGTCTAATTTCCGACTGTAATCATAAATCATAAAACTCCGGCGGTTATGGTTTGGTCGCGGACTTCAGACATCGGTTATAACCGATGTCTGGTTAATGGTTTACGTTATAACGTAAATTGTAGTTAAGACTCGCGAGATTTCCGGGATTCCGACGACTGAACTGTTTGGGCGCCGGTTTTGAATTCGTAACGTCGCTTTATGAATTAAATGATTCTATTACTTATCAAACAGAACAAGTGGCGTAGTGGTTTGTGTGATGTGCGATAAGGCTTGAACTGATTCGGTACAGACCCGGGTTCGAAACCCGGCAGGAGTATTTTATTTTTATTTTGCGATTTTTGACAGTTTTTCAAAAACTAATTATATATTCTTGTATAATAATTGATTACGTATCGTTTAAAAATATTTTGGGCATTTAATTCGCAACGAAATTTTTGACTGACCGTTCGGTTGATAAACGGAGCGGGTTTGGTAAATCCGTTTTTGACGGATGTTACACTTGTCATTGACTACATGCCCGAGGAATTGCACCTCTTTTAACCAGAATTCACATTTGGAGAATTTGGCATAAAGTTTTTCCTTTTCTAGAAGTGCAAGGATGAGTCGAAGATGACGCTCATGATCAGATTTAGATTTTGAATAAATAAGAATATCGTCGATGAAAACTATGACAAATCGATCAAGATAAGGTTTGCAGACTCTGTTCATTAGTTCCTTAAAGACAGCTGGTGCGTTGGTTAAACCAAATGGCATGACCATGAATTCATAATGGCCATAACGAGTTCGAAAAGCAGTCTTAGGGACGTCTTCTTCATGCACTTTAATTTGATGATAGCCAGATCGAAGGTCAATTTGGCACCTTGAAGTTGGTCAAGAAGATCATCAATGCGAGGTAAAGGGTAGCGATTCTTGATTGTTAATTTGTTGAGCTCTCTGTAGTCGATGCACATACGAAACGATCCATCTTTCTTCTTTACGAAAAGAACAGGTGCACCCCAAGGCGACGAGCTGGGACGTATGAGTCCCTTGTCAGTCAACTCTTGTAATTGACTGGCTAGCTCTTGCATTTCAGAGGGGGCTAACCTATAAGGAGACTTTGCAACTGGTGTAGCACCAGGTATAAGATCAATACGGAATTCGACGTCTCTAACTGGAGGAAGTCCTGAAATGTCGTCAGGAAAAACTTGCGGGAAGTCTTTTACTACAGGAATATCTTCAATTTTCTTCCCCGTGGTTCCCTTTTTGATGATATGAGCTAAAAACGCGACATAATTCTTGCGAAGATATTTTTGAGCTTGAAGACAAGACATTAAGCTGAGCCCTTTCGACGAGGTTTCTCCAATGATTCGAAGAGTCTGACCGTTTGAAAGAGGAACACGAATAAATTTTTCGCGACATACAACTTCTGCCTGATGTTGACTGAGCCAATCCATACCGATTATGATATTAAAACTACCCAGCTTCATAGGAATAAGGTCGACTGAGAAATCGTGGTCGTTTAAGGTGAGTGTACAGTTGCGTATAATAGAGTTTAATGAAACTGGTTTCCCGTCCGCAACTTCTACCGTTATGGATTCCGTGAGCTTATCCCGATTTTTGCTTAAGATAGGTTCAAATTCTAAAGACACAAAACTTCTATCCGCACCAGTATCAAATAACATAGATGCATATCTACCATTTATAAGGAACGTACCGTTAACCACATTGCCGTCAGCTCTAGCCTGATTCGCGTTAATATTGAAAGTTCTTCCTCTTGCAGGTGGAGGAGCTTGGTTCGTTTGATTCACCGGGTTGGCTTGGGCCTGAGCATGAATGATGTTTACCAACCTTGGACAAGTGTTTCTGAAATGGCTTGGGTCTCCGCAATTGTAGCAAGCCCGCATAGGTTGGCCCATAGGATAATTGGGTTGGGGAAGTATGTTTGGGCTAAATGTTGGGTGGGTGGTAATGGTAGGGGTTGTTGGGCTTGACCCATTAACTGTTGGTGGGTTTGGGTTAAAGGTTGGTGGCGGTTTGTTCGTTGAGGCATGCGGCAGGTTTGAACAGTATGACCTGCGCGACCACAGCCGGTGCAATATTGGCAAGGATGATCAGGGGAATGGTGATATTGGCAACGGTTGCATTTTGGTAGCGGGCCAGTGTAAGGTCTTCTGTATGGTGCGGGTGAAGGAGTGACTTGAGTAATGGGTGCAGCAGGAATAGGGGAGTTGGTCTGAGTAACTGCAAAATTTCTGGTGTTGCGCTTCCTCTTGTTAGCAAACTTAGAGGAAGAGATGGGATGGTTTGAAATTTGACCCTCAACAGGGGCTTTCTTTTTCTCTTCTTTGAACTTCCCGTTGCGAATTCAGTTCTCGTTCAGTTCAGTTGCTAGCTCCATAGCAGCTTCAAGTGTTACTGGTGAGATGCTGAGAACTGAATCTTGGATTTTCGAGGGAAGTCCTCGAATATAATGCTCGATCAGACGATAAGTTGGGGTGAACAAATTTGGAACCATTTGGTTCAACTCCAAGAACCTCTTGTTATAGGTGGTGTGATCACCCTCCTTTTGCTTTAGAGAATGAAATTCGTCCTCCAGCTTTTTAATTTCACTCCTAGGACAGAAACGCCTAGTCATGATTTCCCTTAACTCCTCCCAAGTTAAGGCCATTGCATCTTCAGTTCCCCTCTTCCCTTTATCAGTATTCCACCAAGTGAGAGCTACCCCAAATAGTCTCCCGGTAGCGTATCCAACCTTGCGATCCTCAGGAAAATCGCAGTTGAGGAAGGTGTTTTCCATCTCCTCGAACCAATGTAGGAGAGCAGTGACACCCTCGGTCCCTTCAAATTTAGGAGGATCACAAGACTTGAAATGTTTGTATGAACACTTGCTGGTAGGAGGGTTGTCGATGTTCTGGTCATGTTGTTGGGGAGGGTTAGTAGGATTTGTAGCGAGAGCTTGTTGCACTTGGACCACAATGTCAGGCAGTATCGTGGCCATTTGTTTCGCGATTTGGGTGGCCAAGCGTTCCTGAGACCTTCCTGATCTTTTACCCCTTCGTTGTTGTCTGGACGACATCTACAGGAACATACATGAGAAGATTGTGAGTTTATGGTGTCTTTTTAGGTGTCATGTGTCTTTAAGAAAATGAAAATAACATAAATATCAATAATGCAACTACATCCATAGGATGTCTTGGGTTTGCTCATGTTGGGCCTCAAATGTCCCCCATACCTTCACCTATATAGTCATGTGGGCCCCATGGCTATTGGCTTGGTAGGATTCATATTAGTATTGGCGATTTAACACTTGCATCACCCGAATGCAAACCACAAAATATGTTCATGAGATGTTTGGTCGGAACGTGTCCAGGTGTAGACACAATGACAACTCAAAGTGGGGTTAGCTCACACGACGTTTGGTATAGCATGCTTTGGCCTAATAGGTATTTCGTACTCTCATCGTTAGTCCCCAGGTAGGCAAACTGGTCCTTTATTTTGGATTTATACGAATGCCAGCCTAGACAGGACGTTCTGACTACCGGTACTGGTACCCTTCAAGTTACTACATGCCCGTCATGCGAACTCACTTTGATGAGATTTGAAAACACAAAAATCATTGTAAAAGCAATCATGATGTGGTGTGTGCTTTCATGGATGTGATATGTTATGAGTATATGATTCATAATAGGTATTATATGATAATATATACTTATGAACATGCTTGCATAACATTGAATGTAACATTTAACATAAAACATATAAACATCATGAAATTTGGCATGTAACACACAAAAATCTTATAAGTTTCTAATCAACTATAGTATAGGCTCTAAGGGTCTAATAACCTATCCTATATCCCTATAGTCATGGCTCTGATACCAATCTGTCACACCCCGACCCGCAGCGGAATAAGAGTCGGGGCATAATTGGGTTATCACCAAAGCTCATGACATTCACTAATATGTTTCATATTTATTAAAGTCAAAGTTACTTTTCCAAATATCCAAACATGTCCATACAATACAAAGATAATAAACCAAACATAACAATCCCAAACTCTAAATCATTTTATTCTTCTAGTCCAATCCTATGTGTTCCTGACTGCAGCTGGCTCACCTGTATCATGTATAAAAATGGGGGTTTTTTGGTCAACATAAGTTGGCGAGTGAACCTTATTAGATAAACATTTATTAATGATTTACTTGTTAGTTTATCAATGAAAAATTGTGCATAATCATAAATGAGCAAATGTAAATAATCAAGTAGTGGCAAATAGCAATCACAACTATAACATACAATAACATATGATAGCATACATGAACATACCAACATCATACGATAAATAACATAAATGAAACTGTGCGATCAAGGCTCAATCAAACAGAGCCGATCGTATTGCATGTACTGAAAATGAAAAATTGTCTGTGCGATCAAGGCTCAATCAAACGAAGCCGATCGTATGTGGGCACGCCAGGTTCAACCTCATAATGAAATGGGGAACATGCTCAACGCTCATAATGTAATGGGGAGCGGCGGCCTATGAAATTGCATGTACTGAAAATAATAAATTGCATCCAACAATAACTACACAACAGTTGAAACAAACTGAATACACAAGTTCATGATATGATGTATGCACAATGGTTTAATTATAATATATGTAACAAGACACATGATACACCCCAAAACGTGATTAAAACGGGGAATTTGTAAAGATTCACTCACATTGGGTGCGTTTGAATGGAGATGACGAGATGCGCACGAATCGGGAGAATTGAACAACGAGAATTTCTAACCTAAATAATAACGAAAAAAAATATAGCAAATGAGTGGATTTTATTAAGGATGTTAATAGAATTTTAGATATATTTTCGTGAGTTCAAGGCCATTTTCTATCTTTAAAAATGTTATTTTTAAGTATTTTTAATTGATTTTTAAATTAAATAAAAATATATAAGAAAAATTGTTTATTTTGCGTTGACCGTTGACCATTGACCGTTGACAGTTGACCTGTTGACCGGTTCGTATGTGAAATTGTTTACGCCGGGTGAGGCTCGAACCCGAGACCTCCCGTACGCGTGCACGCAGCTCTACCAACTGAGCTACGTGTCTAACCCAAAATAATCTTGTTTTTAATAATATTTATATACTTATTCAGTTTAACCGAAATTCTTTTAATTGCAAAAATATTTTAATTCAACAAACCGGTGCCAGTGACGGGTTTCGAACGCGCGACATGTGACTTAGTGTTGCACACAGTCCACCGCTGAACTGTGTGTCTAACCTGGTTAATATCTCGGTTTTTATTATACTTAACAACTAACGAAGTTAACCGGTTTAGTTTTTAAACAAAAGGCATTTTATTACATAAGGTGTGCGTGTATCAGGAATCGAACTCGGGACATGCGTATATATTTTGCACACAGTCCACCGCTGGACTGTGTGTCTAACCCGTTCATTTTACAGGTTTTAAATAAACTTATAACTTAACTAACTTCGTCTTCTTCATTCAAATTTCCGACGACTGAATCACTGATCCGTTTCTTGTTTTTACGATTAACAAATATTCTTAAGGCTAAAATGAAATGACAGAGATGGTAATTAGAGGTGAACATACCGATGAACGGTTTATTTCAGAATTCCGGTAATGTGTCGGTCCCTGTTTTTATGCTCTTCAACTGAACAAGACAATTAACCGTTTTTATTAGCTAATCGTGAAATTGAAGTGATCAGCAAATGTTAACAGAGGGTTTGAATGCCCTTACCGATTCTCAGATGAATATAGAGATTTTCAGAATCTTTCCGGCGAACTGAAATTAGCTGAATACAGTGCCTGAATTCGATTTCAATTGAGAGGTTTAAGTTAGAAATAGCCTAACAATTGTTGAACTACAATGATATTGAAAGATTTACCGTTTGAGGATGAATACGGTTTTCCGGCGAATTTTGCAGAAAATTCCGGCGAGTTGATTTAGACGTTCTGATGGTCTGAAAATGTGACGAGAGTGAAATGGAGTATTGGTATGACGTTTCTGAGTCGCGAGAGGGGTCTGGAGTTGAAGTAATTGGGACTTTGATTCTTTTCGGTTATAAAAACCGATAGTAATGAAAATTGATGTTCAATCACTTCTGAATTGATTAAAGACATCGATTCATCGGTTATAAACGTGAATGTGCGAGTAATCAAACGATTTGACGATTGAATTGCTGATTTCCGTTTCTCAGTTGGCGCAACCGGTTTAACCGAGTTTGTGTATAAATGTTATTTGTTTCCTAGGGATAACAGAAAATAACAAGTGGCGGAGTGGTGATGCGAGTGTGTGTTAAGTCATTGGATCTAGTTATGGCTGACCCGGGTTCGAGTCCCGGCAGCCACATATCCTTTTTATTTATTTTGTTTTAACTTTTTATCAAATCTAATTTTTATAGTTTAGTTTATTTATTAATTATGTATCATTTTAAATCAAAATAATCATAAATATTCAACGTGACATTTATAACTTGATATTCGATTACAAAACGGAGCGGGTTTTGGAAACCCGTTTTTGACAAATGTTACAGTGACGTCGTGTGTAAAGTGACCTAAGCCTAGGACAACATGTTGTCCCTCTAGGTCTTGGCGCGAAAAGACGGTTTTCTATAGTGTTAGTATGACAATCTTTGTGTTATATGGTTGTAGCTAAACACAAGAAAAAATACAAATAACACAATAATTAATTACTAAAAGATATTGAAGATATCTTGCTTTGCTATCATAAAAAGTCATGGTATTTTGATCATCTTGATCTAGAATGTGGTTCTCACTTAGTCGCTTCATGGTAACTTAATCTGGACACTTAGAAAGTGTTATACCTATGATATTTATTAAAGGATACAAGGAATAAATTTATATTCATTTTTTATAAGATTTGTTAACTGTTGCAGGTTATATCGGCGAATACAGACCTACCCCATGTAATATACATCTCAATAGAGAAAAACCCCAATCATCATCATCACTACAAAGCTGGAGCTATGAATGCTTTGGTTAGTACAATTTACTTTTAATTACTTAAACTTGTATATATAGTGAAAGTTTAGAATACAAGACCTGCTTAAAGTGTGCGATCGTACGCGACCAACAAATAACAAGTGTAATTATGATATAATATGTGTAGATAGGGTTTTGACCATGCATACAGTGGCGAAGCTTTAGATTTTCGACAGGGGGTCGAAAACGTATATACAAAAAATTTCTATAAATCGGGGGGGGGGAGGGTCGAAAACGTATATACCCAAAAATTTCTACACGAAAACTACATACTTTCTAATACTTTCCACTACTGAGCGAAAAGTTCGAGGGGTCGGCCGCTCCCTCCCACCCCTTGTAACTTAAGCCCCTGCATGCATGATTTTGTGTTTGCCCATGAATCATTTTGTGTTTTGCCCACACGTGATTTTGTTTTTTGCCCATGCTTGATTTTTCTTAGTACGTAATGAGGGTTTGTAATTTTAAACATGTGTAATTTGTTGGTTCAGGCCCCACTTAACTCACAAGTAAATTGCTCTCAAATATAAAAGAAAATGATATTGTACGAGATGTGTATTTGCAAAGAAAAAGGTACCTCATTATTCAACAAGTTGAGACTATAAATAGCCTCCAATCACAACTACTTCAACCTATAAAATAGACCCACATGCTCCTAATCTAAAGCCATTCACCAACGTTTCTTTCCCTTCCACAAAATTCGGTCAACCTAGCTACTTGACTAACAATCATTATTTAATTCCTAAATAAAACAAACGAATACTAATTAATAAAACCCAAATAATAAAAACTAAACTAAACTAAAGTCAAGATTACTTCCAACAATCACCCCCTTAATCTTGACTATCTCGGTCTTGCTACACGAACCATGTATGTCCGCTCTAGTTTCGGCCTTCTCTTTCTATCTAACGTGAACACTTTCGGTCTGCGGTTCATGACTCGGTCTAATGTAAACTCTCGGTCTTTGGGTCTACGGTCTTTCTCGGTCTATTTTGGTGTGAACCTTCGGTTATTGTCACACCCACGGTCTCGGTCACGCCGTTCTGTCTTTCACGGCTTCGGTCTTCCTTATGCCGGTATATCCTTCCGACGACGGTCTCTTTCCGTCTTACTTTCTTTCGGTCAACCGATGTCTTCTTTCTCTTTCTCGCGGCACTGCTATCGTCTTCTTTCGCATTCTTTCAGGCGACGACTCTTCTTTTTCACGCCGTTCGCGACTTCTTTCTTCTTTATTTCGCTGATTTCAATCAGCCGTTCTTCTTTCTTTCTTTCTGTTTCGCTAACCTAGATCAGCCCTTTCTTTCTAGCGATTGAATCGCCTTTTCCTTTTTCCTTCTTTCTTGTGACCTGCAGTTTAGAGGGCTGCACCCTCTTCTCCAAACACGACTCTCAAACCAGCCCTCGTTTAACCTTCGCTCTGATACCAAATGTTGGTTCAGACCCCACTTAACTCACAAGTAAATTGCTCTCAAATATAAAAGAAAATGATATTGTACGAGATGTGTATTTGCAAAGAAAAAGGTACCTCATTTTTCAATAAGTTGAGACTATAAATAGCCTCCAATCACAACTACTTCAACCTATAAAATAGACCCACATGCTCCTAATCTAAAGCCATTCACCAACGTTTCTTTTCCTTCCACAAAATTCGGTCAACCTAGCTACTACTCCTAAATAAAACAAACGAATACTAATTAATAAAACCCAAATAATAAAAACTAAACTAAACTAAACTAAAGTCAAGATTAATTCCAACATAATTAAGCCTTAATTAGTCGCATACCTTCGCACGTTTAGGAGGTATTGTACGTTAACCTCCCCCTGTATATATAACCCGTAATATATCAGAAGAAGAGTGTTTAACGAGGCAAAAAGATATTAATGTTGTTATTATCTTTATTATTGTTATTATATGCATCTTGATATGTCTACATCTGTTTTTAAAATGAGGAACAGGCTAAATGCACCTCTGATGCTGAATATAGATTGTGATATGTATGCAAACAATCCACAAGTTTTTCTTCATGCAATGTGCATTGTATTTGGCTACAAGAATGATCAAGATTGTGGTTTTATTCAATTCCCTCAAGCTTTCTATGATGGATTGAAGGACGACCCGTTTGGGAATCAGCGCGCTAATTATTATGTACGTATTTTTATTATTTTTAAGATTTTTTTCTTCAAATTCAAGTACAAACGTCTCACGTAAAATTAAATTTCTTACAGCTTCACGTGATTTTTGCACTTTGGTACTGAATATCTGACTTAAATTCGAAATAATATTAACGTTTGGATGAACGTATTTTGCTATTAATTATTTAGATATTCAGTTTTGGACCATCATTTTTGTCGAAGCTCCAACAAATGTTTTTCAAGAGAAATAAAATTACCATTTTAGAGAGTTTTACTCCCATGTCTTAAAATGTCTCTCTTTTATTTTATTTTATAAAAATGTCTTTTCAATCGTTTAGATCTATAAAGACCTTAAAATGCTCTGAATATGAAACACACAAATGTCCTGATTATTTGATAATTAATTAAAATTTCAAACAATAGAATGTCATAATCCCGATATCTATGAATGTAATTTTTAAAAAATTTAATTTTGCTATTTAGAAATGGGAAGTGACGCAGCTTGTTGCCTCTATACCTTCTATTTAGATTTAGGGTTAAAAGACGATGAATTATATATATATATATATACATACACACATTATCTTCTACATCCCATTATATTAAAAATGTTCTGTGATTTTAATTATTTAATATCAAATAATTCCACTAAAAGCGACACATCCAAAACCCCCTTTACTTTTAAACAAACAAACCCTCCACCGACGAAGATAGAAGAGACTACGCACAAAGAAACCCCTCTCTAAGAACCTTTTAAAAAGATTATAGATAACATAAACATACTGGTATTACAAGAGAATAGAAAAGAGTAGAAAAAAGGTCCTATTTTTTTAACCGTAAATTTATTTTAATTCCTATCGTATATGGGACTTTAACCAAGACCTCCTCAGCTTCCGAACTCCGGTGTTTAAGGATCCTCATATTCATTCTTAAATAATCACTATAATTAAATATTTTAACCTTTTTTGGTCACATTTATATCAGTATCTTTCAAATGGAATAGCAGCAGTCCAAGGGCTTTTCTATAGTGGAACAAATTGCATTCATAGACGAAAGGTTATCTATGGTTTATCTCCAAATGATAAGATAAATTCTTGTATGCTAATTAAAACTTGTTTAATTTTCCTGATTTATTCTATGGATTGTACATTCATGTCATCTCTTCCATGTTTTCGTTTGTTAAACAGGAAATATAAGAAATGAAGATTTATATGAAGTCTTTGGAAAATCATATGAATTAAGAGAATCAGCTGCCTTGACATTATCCGGATCAATTACAAAAATAGATAATCGAACAAGACGTCCCTCTAGTTTAATTGAGGCAGCAATCCATGTTGCAAGCTGTAGCTATGAGTATGATACAGATTGGGTAAAAAGGTAAAGGATGGTAATGAGCATGAACTTTGAGCAGATAGGGTATCTTATATGGGTTTGGTAAAATTAAGTTGGTCGAAAACTTTATTTTAAATTAAAATGATAATCATGGGAGGTTTAATGCACTTTCGGTACACTTTGGACCAAAGGGCTTGTAGTCTATAGGTATCGACATATGTTTGATATCATGTTTCTCACCGTTGAAAAGTGTTTAATTAAGTTTCTTAATGGACATAAATGTAGATTTAGAATGTGTGACACTTAGGATGACTCTTAACCCTCTTGCTCATTCAGCTTTATACATTTGCCACATAACATCTAATAAATAGATAGTAACCAATAAACTACTTTTAGGTTAGCCAAGTATTTAACATTTTTCATTGAAACCACCAAAGTGTATTTCTTTGTTATACCAGTTCCAACCAAAAAATATGTCAGAAAAATTATAAAATGAAAAAAAAAGTGTAACTTAAAATAATTAAAACAATACAAATTACACTTAGATGTGAAATACCAGTTCTACCTATCTAAATCTCTTTCAATAAAAGAAGAAGCATCTATGTGGATATAGAATTTTTAGTATTCACATTCAATTTTAAATTATATTTATAATTTTTAAAAGGTTATAGTATTTTTTTTTTTGTCATTTCACAGTTTTTAGCATAAATAAGACAGGAATTGGTGTACTTGCAAAAATATACTAGGACTTAATAAAGAAAAGTTGAATACTTTACACCTTTTGGTTGCCTTAATACATAAAGTCACTTGAGTAGCCTTCACATACATTATTTCTATACATACTGAACCACTTAAATGGGATATAAACATTGTAACACATTCTACTTATGATACTATTTGATAAATTTTTTAAATCTATTTTCAGGTTGGTTGGCTTTATGGGTCTGCAACAGAAGATACGCTTACAGGAATCAGCATCCATGCTAGAGGATGGAAATCCGTCATGTGTTCACCAGACCCGCTTGCTTTTCTTGGTTGTGCACCATCAACATACCCAAGTTCATTGACCCAACAAAAAAGATGGGCCATCGGGCTTCTTGAGATCTTATTCACAGATAAAAACCCGTTACTTCTTACTTTAAAAGGAAACCTTTGGTTTCATCACGCCTTTGCTTACTATTGGATATGTTTATGGGGAGCCCGGTCTATTCCTGAGATATGTTATGCATCTCTTCCTGCATATTGTATCATCACGGGCTCACGCTTCTTGCCTGAAGCCAATGAACGGGCTTTTATTATCCCTATGAGTATTTTCACCATTTACAATGTCTATGTTTTGTGGGAGGCTAAACGTCAAGGGGTATCACTACGTACATGGTGGAATTTACAGAGAATGGGGAGAGTAACTACTATGACAGCATGGTTATTTGGGTTTTTAAGTGTGATGCTAAAGCTCATGGGTTTATCAAAAACCGTCTTTGAAGTAACACAAAAGGAACACAAGTCGAATTATGGTGATGGTGTCGGTGACAACAAGGATAAAAATGCTGGTAAGTTTACTTATGATAAGTCACCTATGATCGTGCCAGGTATTGTCATTCTATTGGTTAACATGATTGCGTTGGTCAATTGCGTGCTAAGATTATCAAAGGTGCACTATAGTGAAATTTGGATGACGATATTAGAGTTAGGGTTAGGAGAGATGTTTTGTAGTGTTTGGGTTTTCCTATGCTTTTGGGAATTCTTGAAAGGGTTCTTCAAGAAGGGGAAACATGGGATTCCATCCACCACGATTTTGAAATCTGGATTTTTGGCTTTGTTCTTTGTGCACTTATGTAGAAGATTTGTCCAACCTTCTTAAATGATTTGATACATGATGTATGTATAAATATTTATTTCTTGGATAAAAGCATAACGTTGTTACTATAAATAGAAGGCTAGATTCTTGTAGTCTCACATGTATATGAAAAGAAAAAATATGTCAAACACGTACATTCAATATATAGTACAATTAGCATCACCAACTTTATTAAAAAGTCATGTAAATTATGTTCTTACACTTATTTAAATATAATATGATACTCAAAAGTTAGCAATCTTTTTTTTAGCAAAAGAGGAAAAAAACCAAGGGCGTCACCAGCAAGGAGCTGGAGTACACCAAATACAAAGTACACAAGAACAAAATAGAAACCTCCCCACACATAACAATACACCATCACATAATACAAAGGCATGCTATATCTAAGGAAGCAGGGAGAAAATTAAGCATATGGCTCCATCCACACACAGGTTCCATGATGTCACGATTCTGATGTTTCAAGAGGCGCCACATCTGAAACTGCATTGTGTAGTTGGTGACAAACATAAATACTTTCCTGGAAAACACTAAACCCCTAGCATTATACACCATCTTCTGACTTGGCCCAACTAAAGGAGCATAGAAAGTTAACCTTTAGGCACCGCAAGGGGTTTAGCAACAAAATCACACCAATGAGTGAAGTGTGTAGGCTCGATAGAGTGGGAAAATGGACATGATTCTGATGCAACACCTTCGCTTGGTCCTAACCAATTTGATTGAAACCCTATAGACCAGTTGGAGTAGGCTGCCATTATCCAAAACAATGGAACAAAAGAAATGAAGAAGAAACACTGATTGAAAATTTCACCCGAAACGAATATATTGGATTATATTAAACATACACAATCACCAGAAAACCCACATACCATCACCACCAATACAAGCCCAACTATAATACCTATTTAACACCATTAGTTAGTTAGTTAATGTTAGCTACGATAGTTACATTAATATCGTTTACATTTACACTTACCGTTATCTTTGTGCCTATAAATGCCCCAAACTCATTTGTAACATACAATTATCATATTGATTTCTATGAATGACAATATTTGATTATTAAACTTATTTCTTTTATTTATCTAATTTAATTAGATAAATTGACCCATGCTTCTTTTATTAAAAAAACTCATTTATCTAAATTAATCAGATAAGTTTACCAACTTATTTATCTAATTTAATTGGATACATTCTTCAATACTTATTAAGATTATGTCACCTTACAACCATCAACAACAATCCCCTATATTTTCATGAAACATCTTCAAAATGAAACATTTAATTATCCAGCGTTTGAAAACCTCTTGTTTGTTTTCCTAAAACATACTATATTCTATACGTGCACGTCTCCTTCTACCTAATGTTTCATGTTAGACATGCTCTTGATCTTAAGTTGATGCTCTGACGCCTGATACATTTGATGTTTCTAAATTAACAAATGACTTACGTAAACAAACAGCAAATACAGTGGCAAATACTTTTCCATAAACCTACCCGTTGAGATCATATATTTACAAGACATTCCTTTTCGAGTGAGAAAGGGATTTTGATAAAATAAATTTCAAAATAATCGAAGCGTTAGAGAATATCCTCAACTCCCTCTGAGATTCATAACCAACCCTATACTTGCATTTTTCAAACCACAAAATCATTCAACCTAACTCAAGTTAGAATACATTATCCATCCAAAACCATCAAATCATCTTTCCACGATTCAAGATTCGTTTTACAAACCCTCCTATCTATGAGAGGATTATTAAACCAACCAAATTCCTAACACGTTTGTCGTCCTTTCAGGACCTTGTTCTTTTCATACTCATTGTCACCCTCGTGAAACATTGTCATTCTATAAACGTTATTTCAATATTTGATTGTGGGGGATACATGAAATAAGCGGGAATTTGTATGGGTGGGGACATTTTTCGACTTTGTGGGGATGGCGTGTCCCACCTTGAGGAATTTTCCATAGGTAAGGGTCAGTATTCACCTTGGTCAGTATTGGTGTTGATGGTCCACGGGTTGTCTTGAGTATTTGTGTAACGCGGGTGGTTCGTATCAAACGTGTTTGGATCATTGTTGAATGGAAACATGATATAAGTAGGTTGTGAGAGAGGATAGTTGTGTGAATTGAGATATTGAGAGTGAATAGTTGTGTGTAAAATTTATAAAATGAATGGATGTGTGTGTATATATAGGTAAAAATGTGATTAAAAATATTTTTTTCTAGTTTTGACCGTTCTCCAATGGTCATTTCACATGGGACCCACGGAAAGAGTCGTTATGCTTCGTTATTGCCTTGGCGGAGGGACAATAGCGCCCACTAATAGCACTCAGGAAATGGAAGAGGGGCGTTATTGGTTGAAAACATCTAAGTTGGAAGGGACGCTTGCCCATACCCTCTAACCTTCATATAGATATATAGATATTATTTCTAAACTAACAATTTCAATTGTTAATAGTTCTTATTCACCATTGGTTCATATATTATTTTATTTTTATATTAAGATTTTATTATTGTTTTATCATACATATATTATTTTTAGTGTTATAATCTCATCGTTACCACACGTAATTAATAACATGCTTATATTTATTGGCATTTCTGTTGGTACAGTTTTGTGTCTATAGCTTGTTCTTAGCTTTTGTATGTCTGTACGGTTTTTGTTCTACGTGTCTGTATGTATTTGGTTGAGTCGGCCAAGTCAAGATATCCTCCTATCTTGAGATATCACGACGTTTACTTTGTATGTGTTGTTAAACAGCTGCATGTTGCAGTCTGTATGTTGTCTGTGATCTTGGTGAAATGTGTTGACTGTCTTTACAAGGGTAACCTACGAAGAATCCACATTCTTCGTAGGACAGCATGCTAATGAACAACTGATTGTTCGTTGATCAAGAAGGCCACGAAGAATGATTCTTCATGGTATTGATGGTTCGCTGTGAAGACCCACGAAGAATCATTCTTCGTGGGATGTCCAGTTGTTCGTTGGCCAGCAGCCTTCGTCGTTGGGCTGCTGGTTTACTTTGCCTATATATACAGAACCACTTCACAGTTTCAACTAAGAGAGCAATTAGAGAGTTTGTTCACTGTGTGTATGTGTAAACTTGTTCTCTTCCATTAATCTAAAGATAGTGAATCTTTTGGTTACTTGTGTTTGCTTTACATACGTTGTTTTGCTTCGGTTTGCATTCACACTTGGATTCCGCACTCGTGTGTGTGGTAACAAACAATGAAGAGGTTATACTTGATCCTCCAAGTGGACCTACAAGTGGTATCAGAGCTTTGGCTCCCTGCCTTGTTCAAAACCTAGGAAAACCCTGTATGTAAGCTTGTTAGTGAGGTGTTCTTGACGGTACTTCAAACTTGAAAGCTAGAAAACATAGATTTTCATAAAAGTGTTCTAAAACTTGTTTTTAACTTGTTGTTTGAGGCTAATCTTTGCATAAACTCGACTAAAACAAGTGTATACTTGTTAAGGTTAAGTTTGTGGTAGGATTTTTCGTCAAAATTGTGTTTTCGGAAAACTTTCCGGTGATACCTTACCGAAAAAGGTTGGTGAAGATAAGGTGTTCAAAGGATCCACTGGACAATAGGTTGTTTGAAATCTTACATTTTTAACTAAAACTGGAAACAAAATCTTTGCTTTATTCTTTGTCAGAAAAAGAATGTTTCTATTTTAGGAAAAATCTCACCAACCAGATCCCTGCGAAGAATCATCGGCAACGAACAATCAAATACCTGCGAACAACCTCCTGCGAACAATTCTTCATCGGCTTCTAACTGACGAAGAATCATTTTTCTTCGTTGATTAAGTCTCCAACGAAGAACCAGTTCTTCGTTGGACACTGATTCTTCGTAGACAACAATGTTCATAGATAGTCATTCTTCATCCACTGTTTCTTCGTTGTAAGTGTGTTATAATATTTTCACAGAGAGTTCATAACTTGCTCAAATTTAACAACTTTGAATTTTCAAGTTAAAATTTTGTTTTAACTAATCAAAATGAGCTCTAATCCTTGGGATTGGGGCAATACGACCAGTACAAGTCAAGGTACTTCACAATCATGCCCCGACATGTCATGGGTCAAAGGACTTATGCCACAACAAGCCTCAGTGATTACCGCTAGTCAGTGGGCTTGTGTCGCAAACCAAAACCAGAGCGTTCAAACTTTACTTATAAGCGAAAGTGAAGCGGGTAGTAACAATCGTCCACCCAAATTGAATCATATGAATGATTATCGCGCATGGAATGGACGTTTTCATACATATGTCCTTGGTCAAAATACTGAGTTATGGACATGTTTTACCACGCCTTACAATGTCACACTTGAAGAAGCTGGTTCTAACCCAACTACTTTGGCAAGCATGACTGAATCGGACAAGAAGGCTTATGACCTTAAGGAAAAGGCCTTTGCAATTCTCACACAAGCTCTTCACAAAGATATCTATCATCAGTTCATCTATTGTACTTCAACCAAGAACTTGTGGGATACATTAGAAGCAAGAGGTGAGGGAAATGCGGCTACAAGAAAAGTTCGGCACGACTTGCTGAAGAAGGAGTTTGAAGGTTTTCTGTTTATGGAAAATGAGACGCTAAATGATATGACAACTCGATTCTATCACTTGCTAAGTGAAATGTACTCATATCTTGTGAATACATCTCAACAGGAAATAGTATCAAGGTTTGCTGATGCGCTGCCACCAAAGTGGGGTCAATTCATAGATTTGCTTAAACAGACTGGAGTGTTAGATACAATTACAATCTATGAATTCATTCAGAATTTGGAAAACAAGGATGAAGAGGAAATTCGAAAAGCAAAAAAGAGTTCCAATTCCTCAGAATCGAAAATGTATTTTGGCGGCATTAACGCAGGTGTTGGTACTTCTTCGCAACCGAAATTACAAATGGCATTTGTATCAAATGCAAATCTGTTCATGCCACCGCCACCAAAATCAGATCAATCAACCCAATCATATAGTCAAGGATTTGATCCTAGTGCCTTCTTACCAAAACCTCAAGATTTTGGTGCTCAACAAGCAACACAACAAGCCTGTTATGGGAACAATTTCCAATCTCAAAGTCCTAACACTGTTAGATTTGATACCTCACATCTTTCCAAGGTGAGTGTAGAAGTTTCTAAGGAACACATGGAACTTCTAAACACCATGGTTAGTGCTTATTGTGGTTTGGTAGCTGGTCAAATTGGAAACATTAATTTGACAAATGAAGACTACCAACAAATTGACAAAGACGAGATGGATCTTATGGATATCAAATGGGCTTTTGTGAGTGCAGTTCGAAGAGCAAATGATTATATGGCTAGAACGGGGAGAACAAGTCTAGAGAGCAAAAAGGATACTAAGTACGGCTTTGATAAGGATGTTGTTACTTGTTTCAATTGTGGTGAGAAAGGGTATTTCAAACGAGAATGCACAAGACCTGCGAAGCAAGGAAACCAAAACCCTTTCAGAAACCAAACTACATCCAACACCACCCAAGTCAATAATGAAAGAGGAATAGTGGCTGTCAACAACCCAAATCATGCAGGGTCTTCCAATACAAATCGAGCATTGGTGGTACAAGCTGATGAAGGATGTGACTGGTCCATTCAACTGGGTGATGGTAATCAAGGGGGTACTACCTGCTATGCCAAAGTCATCAATCATGTACAATTGGTCCAAAAGGATGAAGCTTTCGAAGATGATGACAGTTCAGGTTACAACGGTACTTCAGATGAAGAAAGTTCAAGTGTTGGAGGGTATGGTTCAGATCTTGAAGTAAAATTGGATATTGATGCTGAGGTTGAGGGTCTGCTGAAAGAAGCTGAGAAGCTGAACAACCAGAAATCGGTGCTAGTCAAGAAGGCTGAAGTTGCAGCAAGGGAAGTTGAAAAGTTGTTCAACAAGGATGGATCGTTCTCTTGTAACACCGCATTTATGGCGAATGTGTCAGTCTCAACAAGTCAGGTACAATATGATATTACTCAAGTCTGCAATGATTGCTCTGTTCTAAAACAGAAGTTTGAAACAACAAATCTTCATAATCACAATTTAGTAATTGAACTGTCAAAATGCAAAGAAGCTAACTTGGCCTTAACAAGAACCGAAAAAGATTTCAAAGATGTAAATGATACATTAAATAGAAGCGTTTCTGAGTTAACCAAAACGGTTTTAAACAAGAAAAAAGGTATTAATAACTATATTAATATCATTGAAGAAACCAAAAAGGAGTTAGCAATTGCAAATGTGAATATGAAGCGATCAAGCTCAAACTGGAAAGTTACTCAAATTCCCAGTATGTGCTTGATCACATCATCGATGTTCAAAAGCTAAAAGGAAATGTGACATGCATCGGATATCAGTCGTGTCCGCCCCCTTTAAGACACAACTATTCCAAGATGCCCGATGAAAAGGAAATGCCTCGAGTTGAACTTTCTGTACCACTCAATCCTGATGAGTTTGCAGCAGGATTAGGGTTCAAATTAGATGAGGTTTCTAATGAAATCAAGCAGTCTGATAATTCATCCTCTAAACAAAGTCCTCCAGTAGTTGAGGATGCCGAAATATCAGACGATGAATCAGACATCATCGAGCAAGATCAATCTCTTGACAATAAGAAGGGAGTAGAAATTCCAGTTGAGAATCAGATTTTATGTGATCCTCCCACTCCAGTTGTTAAGTCTGTTGTTAAACAAGAGATTAATCCTGCTAAGTCAGTTGAAGCGCTCATTGCTACCTTTGAAAGTAACAATTTGCTTTATACTTTGATTGATGATGAGAGAGTTTACTCAAACAAGGACTTCTCTATCAGAAATGTCAATCCAGACTTGATTGATCAAGTTTTTGAAAACTCAACAAATAAGTTTTTGGGAAAGAAAAGTTCAAATGTTATTGTAACTCAATGCGAAAAATTACCTCTCAAACCTCAACAACAAACGGCTTCCAAAGGAAAGCAACAAGAAAATGGAGTCGATAACTCTAAGGTCTCAAAACCTAAGGGTAATCGGAAATCGACTCGAAACAAGAAGAAGCAAAAGGATGTAAAATTTGTGAGTTCAACAGGGACTGATAAAATCGAGACTTTTGAAAACTTATCTAACACGGATTTTGTTAACAAAGTCAAGATTTTGAAACGAAATGCACAAAACAATTACACCCAACATACCAATGGGTGTGATAGTGAACCAAGTACTTCACGGCCAACAAGATCTACATCCAGTCAGAAAAATTCATCTCCTAAATTTGTTGAGAGGAGATCGTGTTTTAGATGTGGTGAGTTTGGATACATCATCAAAAATTGTACTGACTCACCCAAACCAAAGTTTGTGGATAATGCTCCACCTGAGAAAGAAGAACAGCGACGATCGGTATCCCCTAAACAAGATAAACGTGTCGTTAAAGAACAAGAAGCTAAACAAAAACGGTAAAATGTTAAAGCTCTTGAAAAGGCATTAAACCGGAAATTGTTAATAGGGACCCAAGTTCGTCAAATGTGTCAAAACCAGAATCTTCAAAATCCGTAAAGAATACAAATAAACCTGGTAAGTCACAAAACTCATCTTGGAAACCTAAGTCGGATACAATCTCAGGGGGAGGTATTTCATTTCCGAATCATCAAGAAATTGAAATTACATTTCTTGATGATAAAGGGCGACCCAAGACCACTAAGGCTTGGGTCCCCATCTCTAACTAATTGCGTAACCACATGTGCAGGGTGCTTCAGGAGGAACTATTAACAGTCATTGGATCGTTGATAGTGGGGCATCTAGGCACATGACAGGAGATCTTAGACTTCTGTACGATGTGAAAAACATTAGAGGAGGCTATGTCGCTTTTGCTGGAGATAAAGGTGGATACATCACTGGAGAGGGTATGATCTCTAATAATGTGGTGAGTTTCGACAAGATCAATTATGTGCAACAAATTGATCACAATCTTCTTAGTGTGTCTCAAATTTGTGACAAGAAGTTTACCGTGCATTTTGATGATGCTGGCTGCTATGTGTTGAAACCCGATATTAAAATCCCAAAGGAATGGATTCTTCTTTCGGCTCCAAGGATAAATATATCCTTGATATGAGCCAAGCGATTACGACGACTGCACAAGTTACCTGTTTCGTTTCTAAAGTTACCGAGAAGGAGTCTATCTCATGGCACAGACGGATGGGACATATTCACTTGAGGAAGATGAACCATCTGGTGAAAAACAATCTTGTGGATGGTGTGCCTGTCAAAAACTTTCATCTTCAAGACGTCTGTGTATCATGCCAGAAAGGAAAGCAAGCGAAGAAATCACACCCCATCAAGAAAGTCAATATTGTTGATATGCCATTGGAACGTCTTCATATGGACCTTTTCGGACCTATGAAACACAAGACAACCTTTGGTGATGCTTACTGCTTGGTAGTTACGGATGACTACTCAATATTTTCATGGATAGCGGTGATGGCACACAAAAGCGAGACTCTAGATATCTCAAGAATCTCTTTAAACCTCATTGAAAACTTGTACAACTTGAAGATAAGGAGGATTCGAAGCGACAACGGCACTGTGTTTAAGAATAGAGTTATGGATGATTATGGTGTTTCCAAAGGTACTTTACACGAGTACAGTTCTCGCTATACTCCTCAACAGAACGGTGTTGCTGAAAGGAAGAATCAGACGCTTATAGAAACTGCTAGAACTATGTTAGTGGAATCACAACTTCCAGTTCAATTTTGGGGGAGAGGCTGTGGCAACTGCGTGTTATACACTAAATAGAGTTCTTACAGTATAGAGACATGGTAAAACCTGCTTTGAACTTTTGCACCGTCGGAAACCTGATGTATCTTATTTGGAACCTTTTTGGAGCTCCATGCACTATGATCGAGCAATCTGAAAAATTTGGGGCAAAGGCGATCGAAGGCATTTTCCTTGGGTATGCTACTCCAAATTTTAGAGTCTGGAATTTATCTACTCGAAAGATAGAGGAATGGGTGAAGTGAAGGTTCAACGATACACTGAGTCTGTTAGGGCTCCGGGAGATCCGTGGATGTTTGACTATGATGGTCTTTTTGGTTCCTTTAATCTGCCAACCTTTGATGAAGCTTCTGCAGTAGCACAGATGTTATTGGAAAGTGATACTACGATTGATTCGTCATTGGTGAGACCGATTATTGTTAATCCTCAAGCTTCGGCATCGGTTAACAATATTGGTCAAAATGAGGTGTTTGAAGATGCAGCTGATTACAATGTTTCTTCTGAAGATGAAGAATATCACGATGCAAATGAAGCTACATCAGTTCCTGTTCAAGGAGTCTCTGAAGGTGCTTCTGTGGATAACAACGTAGGTACTGGTGAAGGTAATGCTTCAACGTCTTCGGCGATGCCAGATATTGATCTGGTAGTTGATTTGAACTTCAACAATTTGGGTATCAATGCTCGTGTTCCTGATGTGCCAGAAACTCAAATTCATAATACTCATCCTCAGCAGAATATTATAGGAAATGTTCAAAGCGGTGTGCAGACACGTAACCAGCTGAGAAACAATCAGAATGCTGGATTGTATGCAGCTATCAGAGAATCCGGGGAGCAAAACGATTAGTCTTTCGCATGCTATGTTTGCCAAGTAGAACCAAAGTCTTGGAAAGAAGCATTGAAGGAAGATTCATGGGTGGAAGCCATGCAGGAAGAGCTTCAACAGTTCCAGAAGTTGGGAGTATGGAAACTGGTTGACAGACCTGAGAACTATAAGAAGATTGGCACAAGATGGGTGTTCAAATGCAAACGGGATGACCGAGGTGTTGTTGTGCGTAACAAGGCAAGATTGGTTGTTCAGGGCTTTGCACAGGTAGAAGGCATTGATTATAATGGAGTTTATGCTCCAGTGGCACGTCTTGAGGCAATAAGGATTTTCTTGGCTTATGCGTCCTACAAGAAGTTCATTGTGTATCAAATGGATGTGAAAAGTGCATTTCTTCATGGTGTGGTTGAAGAAGAGGTATATGTTGAGCAACTGCCTGGTTTTGAAGATCCAATGCATCCTGATAAGGTTTGGCTTCTAAACAAGGCGTTGTATGGTCTTCATCAAGCTCCGAGGGCTTGGTATGAGACTTTTTCTTCGTATCTTCTCAAGAATGGTTTTCGAAGAGGTTTGATCGACTACACTCTTTTCATCAAGGAAAGGGGTGAGGATTTGTTGTTGGTTCAAGTATATGTGGATGATATCATCTTCGGGTTTACAAATGATGAAATGTACAAAGAATTCGAACGGGTGATGCAAGAGAAATTCGAGATGAGCATAATGGGAGAAATGAACTTTTTTCTTAGGTTTGCAGGTACATCAATCTAAGGAAGGGATCTTCATTCATCAGACAAAGTACGTCGGGGATATTCTCAAGCGGTTCTAGATGGAAGATTCAAAGCTCGCTGGAACTCCATTAGCTCAGAATCATGGGGTTACTCCTGAGGGGTCGGGTGATAGTATGGATCCATCTCTCTATCGTGCAATGATTGGATCTCTCATGTATCTCACAGCTTCAAGACCTGATATTATGTATCCGACATGCCTACTTGCTCATTATCAATCAAATCCAAAGTCTTCTCACTTCATCGCTGTCAAGAGGATTTTTCGTTATCTGAAGGGATGTCCAGACACTGGTCTTTGGTACCCTAAGGATGATAACTTCGTGTTGATCGCTTTCAGTGATTCTGATCACGGTGGCTGCAAAATTGATGCAAAATCAACATCGGCAGGATGTCAGTTTCTTGGAAATCGTTTAGTCACGTGGCAATGCAAAAAGCAAACCTGTGTGGCTACTTCAACTTGTGAAGCTGAGTATATTGCAGCTTCTAGTTGTTGTTCCAAGGTTTTATGGATCCAACAGCAGATTGAATTTCTAACTACTCCTATTCATGTTGATAATGAAGCTGCTTTACAGATTACCCGTAATCCTGTACATCACTCAAAAACAAAACACATCGAAATTAAGTATCATTTCATACGAGATTGTTATGAAAAGAAACTTATCGATGTTGTTAAAATTCACACTGATCACCAACGTGCCGACCTATTTACAAAAGCTTTTGATAAATCTCGATTTGATTATTTGCTTTTGGTAAATTGCATTAAGGTGAAACCCGAGTAAATCATCATCAACTAATCGTTTTTGTAAATATTTTCTTAAAAAAAACGTCAAAAATTCAAAAAGATTTCTTTGTTTATTTACTTTTTGCTTTTTAGGGGGAGAAAATTTCAAGAAAATACAAAACATGAGGAAATCTTAAAAATACAAAAATATATCTTTCTTTTATTTACTTTCTGCATTTAAGGGGGAGAAAATTTCAGAACAATACAAAAACAATAGAAAATTGAAAAACCAAAATGAGTTTCTTGGAAAGATAAGAGAAGATGATGATACACCGGTGGTTAGTCAAGTGCGGTCAAAAATTGGAAAATGAAATGATAAGTAGCTTTACTAACGATGTACCGGTAGACTCACAATCAGACTAAAACGTGCAGGTTGATATAAACTTAACAAACTGAAAGTCAGGTGGGAACCATTCATTGGCATATGGTCTTGGTACCGAAATTTCGTTTGATAGTATGCCAAGGTTCTGAAATGCATGGTGCTTATGTTGTTTATCATCTGGGTATCATGGTTGAATCTTTTACTGAAAACAACGGGGCCGCAAGTCGAGAACTTCCATGATACCATATATACGTGTAAATATTGCATACGACCATCAATAAGTGATAATCATATCACATCCACCAAATCGAATAAGTGATAAAATATCACAGTTTGTTGCGGGTGTCAAGTTCGTCTCTTTGTCGGTACGATGGTACTAACCTGTTCACGGACTTGCACCTGTGCCCTGCATGCATCCGAAAATCAAGTTCCTCATCAATAAGTGATTCTATCACATAGGGCTTGTTTTCATCCAAAAATAAGTGAGTATCTCACATCATATACGTTAAACAGATGATAAGCGGTATACTCGCCGGTAAGACGAATTCTTGTGCATGTCTTGATACGGGAATGTGTCGTGAAGTGGATGAACACCGGCTAGTAAGTATAAATCGTACATAAATCATATCTCTCAAACGTGATTACATCTGATAAGTTGAGTTTATGTGGACAACAATATTGGTAATCGAGGTAAAATGCTTATCGAAAGTAAAATGAATTTAGAAAATCGTGTTTGACCAAACCGTAAGCTCGTATGATTCTCTTACCTTGAAACTCGCAAAATATGTTTAAGTAGTGTATAGTGTAGTTAGTAGTTATTTAACATAGGTTGTTTTATTTTAGATATTTTAGTCTTACCGTTAATTTTCGTTTAGTCGATATTGAAGCTCGAATGGTTTCTACCGGTAAAGTCCTAAAATCAACCTTGCTTAAACAACATAACTTCATAAAGGTCACAATGCATTTTGTTAAATCCAAAGATGTTCAAAATCTGTTTTGTTAAAATAACTTCATAAGTTGGTACTGGTGCTCTGCGAAGAATCTGGTTCTACGAAGAACTAGTCGACGAAGAATCAGATCGCGAAGAATGGGATTCTTCGTTGAAATGAGTTGGGCCAAGGTGTTAAGGCCAGTAACTGATTGTTCGTTGGCCCACTTAGGATCCTTCGTAGAAACTCTCGACGAAGAATGGTTCTTCGTCGAGCTGAAGGTTCGTCGAGAGGCGGTGAAACAGGGGTGGTTAAAAGGAATGACCCCTCACCAAACCCCTATCACTTTTTCAAAATCACATTTTTACACTCATCCTCTTTCTCTCTCAAGAAAAAACACTATTCATCTTCTTCATTGTGAAGAAATCCTAACCAACCTTGAAACTCTTTTTATTTGTTCATGGTTAGATACAAATCTAAGGTAGAACTCGCGTTTATTAACAAGTGTATCATAATTTTTCGGTGTTAGGTTCACAAACAAGATCATTCACTTGAATCCATTAAGAGTCATATTGTAACCCTCATTGTTTGTAAAGAATATAAACTTGTAATCGGTTGTTCTATAAATGTTTTTGATTTGGTGTATCAACAATAGATTCATTCGGTTTATGAAAGACATGAATGGGTTTTACATGGACTGTGAAATTTTTGGGTTTGTACCAAGAATGTTGGTAAAAGTAAATGAACTGAGTGTTTTGATCTTGTTTGTTAGGGAGTTTTAACCTTTTGGATGTTTGTCTCTAACATGAAATTAACTGTGACGAAGAATCCTCTTGGCGAAGAATCATAGTCAACGAAGAATGGGTTCTTCTTTGACCAGGGTTATTCGCTGGTAAGTTGTAGACGAAGAATCATAGTCAACGAAGAATGGGTTCTTCGTTGACCAGGGATGTTCGCTGGTAAGATGTAGATGAAGAATCATAGTCAACGAATAATGGATTCTTCGTTGACCTTGATTGTTCGTTGGATGTATATGATTCTTCGTCCAAACTTAATGTTAGTAGGAGATTCTTCGTGGAAAGAATGAATTCACAGAATGGTTCGTAGAAACACTTGAGGATTCACAGTGAACTCATACCTTCACACTGTTAAGATGTTTGAGTGTGTTCTCAGTCTTTATGTTTCTTTCTTCACATGGTGGTTGTGTTTTTATAGATAATGGCTCCAAAAACTCAGAAGCGAAAGCCTGCTATGAAGAAAGAAGATAAAACGGAGGTTGAAATCATGTCGGAACCTCGTCACAACATGATTGCTTACTTGGATCCGCAAGACAAACTCACTGATTACAACGGAATCATGAAATGGCTAAGGGAATCAAGGATCAATCACGCCATCACTCATCAAACTATCATATACAAGTCCCTGATCAAAGCCTTTTGGGATTCAGCGAATGCTGGAGAGATTGATGGAAAGGAAGTTATAAGAGGACGTGTGAGCAATCAAGACGTTATTGTTTCAGCTGAGATTCTCAACACGGTATTACAGCTTCGTGATGACCCTGATGCGCCATACTCAGTTCCGATAATGTGTAAAAGAGGATGTTTGTTGCGTATGAAGTGTACTGGAGATATATTTGGAAGTCAGTTTAACAAGTCAGGTTTACCTCTTTGTTACAAGTTTTTGTTACATGTGTTGATACAATGTTTGAGCAATCGACGAAGTGGTTATGATATGGCAAATCCAGACTTAGTTGGGTTGATGGTGGCCTTAGTGCTGAACAAGCCGTTTAGCATATCTAAGTATATATTCTCCAACATGAAAGAAAATCTATCAAGAACGGGAGCCGTCACAGCTGGAAGCAAATTCTGGATGTATCCTAGATTTCTGCAGATGGTCTTGAATGTCCAACATCCTGATCTTCCTAGAGAGGATAATGAAGTTCGAAAAATCGATACAATGACAGAACGTTCATTGAAGATCTTTAAAGGATACGCTGCAAAAAGTTACAAGGAAAGTGATCCACCTCGGAAGTTATTTGGGTTTCTTGATAAGGATTCATACGTGGCACCAGAGAATGACAAGTGGCGACACGATAACAGCGACTCCGACAATGAAGAGCCTACTTTAAGAAAAATGCTTGAAGATAGGTTTGTGAAAAAGAGTGATGATGATGATAATGATGACGGTGGTGATGGTGGAGATGGTGGTGATGGCGGTGATAGTGGTGCTGCATCAACTGGTGTTGACTTGGGAAAGCAACCGGAAAGTGCCACAGATGTTGAAGAGCAAGATAATCCTCCTGAACCTGGTTATGAATATTATCTTGATGATCGTGGTGTTCGACGGGTTAAAAGGATTAGTACTGAAAGAACTGAGGTTGACCCTGATTATGTTCCTTCTGACACTGAATCGGAGAAGGCTCGAAAGAAGCAAGTTGCTCTCTGTCGAAAGAAAAAGAGTCGGAAAACAATTGGCTCATCATCAGTGCAACCGGAATCTACTCCACAATCTGATCCTTCAACAGGACCAATACCAGAAGAAGTCCTCACTGCCGAGGAGACTGAAGCCTTGGTAGCTTATCCTGGTAGGTCATCGGGAACTGCAACTGCTACTGTTAGTCCACAACAACCTCTTACTCAGTTTACAGCCCCTGCTGCTACTCAAGCTGCTCCTGAGAGAACTCGAAAACAAAGTTCATAATCTCTTGATGCAAGGTTTGCAAGAATGTCTGAGAGCGAGAGATCTAACTTTCTTTTCCTATAGCTTCAAGCAGCACAGACTCAGATAGACAGACACATGGATTTTATGTCTGCTACAAGGAACGACTCCATTAAGCAATGATTAGAGATCAACACCCTGACTGACACTGTTAAGAAGCAACAAGCAGAGATCAACCAGTTGAGAGCTGAAAATGCTCAACTACGAGCTGCTGATGCCGAAAGGGCTAACCAGTTACAGCAAATGCGTGCAACTGACAATACTAAGGGTATAGAGATGAATAGAATGAAAGAACGGAGCACTGAGTTACTACGCTCTAGTGAGAAGCTCTCTGGGAAGTACACAGAGATAACCAACTGGTATGACTCGAGAAACAAGACCATAGCTGAGAACATAAAACAAATGGCTGGTAGCTATAAAATGACAAGAAAACGGGTCAATGTATTGTGGGCTGATAGATGTAAGACACGGGAGGTTCTAAAAAAGCGGGATCATGATAGTGAAGATCCAGGAAATCTTGATGTGTCCGCTTCGTCTGCTCAACCAGAAGGTTCTGCGTCTACCCCAGCTGGTGCTTCAAGTTCTGTTCAAGTTGTTGCTAGCTCTAGGAGTGTTCAAGAAGCTTTAGACAACATAGATTTGCAGATGGTTCTCGTGGAAGATCACGACGATGTGGTTGTTGCTGAAGGTTCAAAGTCTGGTCAGGTTATTTCTACTTCTGTTGGTTTTGATGTGCCACCGCTACAGTCTCTACATCCTGTTACCGGTGAGGAGTTAGAGGAAGGGGAGTTTGTTTCTGAACTCTCTCAAGAACAGATCTTGAAACTCAAAGAATTGAAGGAGGTAGACGAAGCTACCATTGACGAAATTCCTAGTGAACCCGAGGTAGAAAATGTCGAAGGTTGGAAGAAATTGTGTTTGATGGAGATGTTGGAAAGTCAAAGTATGTACGTGATGACGGGTCTATGTTTGAGCCATTTGACAGCGACTGGCTTCGTGAGATGTAGATGATATCGATGAAAAGTTGAAAGGTAGAGATACATCTGACATTCCAGCTGACTCTTTTGAAGAATGGCAGAAGCAATTTCTTGCAAGGGCGAAAAAGCCATCTCCTCCGCCTGCTCAAGTTGATTACTTTAAGTACCAGAAGGATCAGCCACATGGAAGGATCCTTAGTTGGATGTTTGTGAAAGACATTCACTGCATGGCGGTGAAAAGAGAACACAGAATCCAGTACTTTAATTCTTTACTGAGCATTTTAACTTTGCCCTTTTCTGATGTTGCAGCGCTATCAAAGTTAAATCTGATCAACAGATCCAACTACGAAGGAGCATCGTTGTTTGCAAAGAAGATAAGAATTGAGCGAAGACGAGGTTGGAAGGATGAAATGTACAAGCCTCAGTTCTGCAGATAAAATATACATTGGATCCGGATACCAACACTGCTCGTTACAAGCTTGTGTACCAGCCGGTGAAAGCTTTGGAGAAGATTCCTCTCATGCCCATGCCTCAAGATTATCTAGGGAATATGAAGCTTTGGTGTTACGACTCAGACACTCAAGAAGCGGTTATCGTGTTCAAGAATAATGAAGACAACTTCCGTATGCTCGATCCGATGTGGATTGTGAACATGTCATCCCGCGACATCAAGACCCTCCTTCAACATGATATCTTCTATGAAGACGAGGACGCGTACCAAGCGTTGCTATTTCAATGCATCACTTGTTTCTGTTTCTACCGAGATATTCATGCCGGAAGTTCATGGATCGAAGCGCACAAAGAGTAAAGACCGAAGACCAAGCTATCGACAACGGGAGTTTGTTGGTACAGTTTTGTATCTGTAGCTTGTTCTTAGCTTTTGTATGTCTGTACGGTTTTTGTTCTACATGTCTGTATGTATTTGGTTGAGTCGGCCAAGTCAAGATATCCTCCTATCTTGACTTAGCACGACGTTTACTTTGTATGTGTTGTTAAACAGCTGCATGTTGCAGTCTGTATGTTGTCTGTGATCTTGGTGAACTGTGTTGGCTGTCTGTACAAGGGTAACCTATGAAGAATCCACATTCTTCGTAGGACAGCATGTTAACGAACAACTGATTGTTCGTTGATCAAGAAGGCTACGAAGAATGATTCTTCGTGGTATTGATGGTTCGCTGTGAAGACCCACAAAGAATCATTCTTCGTGGGTCTTCACAGCGATTCGTTGACCAGCAGCCTTCTTCGTAGGGCTGCTGGTTTACTTTGCCTATATATACAGAACCACTTCAATGTTTCAACTTAGAGAGCACTTAGAGAGTTTGTTCACTGTGTGTATGTGTAAAGTTGTTCTCTTCCATTAATCTAAAGATAGTGAATCTTTTGGTTACTTGTGTTTGTTTTACATACGTTGTTTTGCTTCGGTTTGTGTGTGTTAACAAACAAGGAAGTGTGTTATACTTGATCCTCCAAGTGGACCTACAATTTTGATGTGAACTTTTTTTCGCGTGGGTGAAACTGGTGTACGATCACGATTTTTTGAATTACGACATACTTTTGTGTCGTTATGTTTGATGTTCAGAGTTAGATTAAACTCTCACCATGTGTCCATGCACTGTTTAGATAAAGCATGCATGGTCTATATTAACCTTTTAATACACCATGTAACAAATTAAATTCTCTTTTTTATTCAACCTATAATAATTAAACTAACTTATAATTATTGACATGTTTACTTAACCGTATTGATTGATTGCTTATTTTTATGTGATTGCTTATTTATATTGTTGTTCAGATTAAAGTCTAAATGCTATTCCAGATAACAAATACATCCTCGCTAGCATCCTTCTACGACCCGTCACGAAACCCGGGCTCAGATGCTAGTTATATAAAATACAAAAATAATAAGTGATGGAAAATACATATACCAGTTACGTAATCTACCCACCTTATCCCCACCCTACCACTTTTTTTTATATATTGGCACATTTTCGTACTTCCTTTCAATTCTTGAAAATCCTATTTAAAAACCTATTCTTTTAGAAGTTCATTCTTAGTAGATTTGATGCAATATGACTATAAACACTCAAGACTCAACTTGTCTCCCTCTACAAGAAAAAATAGTCCATAACAACAAGACGGCTCGGGCCATAGAGCTTGTAATTCTTGCTTTTCTTGTCTCCATGCTTGTTTACCGGGTCGTGTCTTTCAAAGACCAAAAGCACTCTCTTCCATGGTTCCTTGCTCTTATGTGCGAGTTATGGTTCACTTTCATATGGATTCTTACTGTGTGCATCAAATGGAATCAATCCTCCACAAAAACATACCCTGGTCGCCTCTTGAAAAGGTAGAACTAGTCGTAAACTTTGTAATCTCGAGTGTTTTTAGAAGATGATTCTTTAGACTTCCAACATAAAACTAGTATATAACTTCATTTTTGTGTGTTCATGTGGCAAAATGTGTTTCAGGCTAAACGAATTTGAGTTTCCAACAATAGATATCTTTGTCACCACTGCAGATCCTATCCTAGAACCATGCATCATAACAATGAACACAATAGTATCCTTATTGGCGGTAGATTATCCGGCAGACAAGCTAGCTCTTTATCTTTCTGATGACGCGTGCTCACCACTTATATATTATTCACTTGTTGAGACCATGAAGTTTGCAAAACTTTGGGTACCATTTTGCAAAAAGTATAACATCCAAGTTAGAGCCCCGTTTCGATACTTCACTTCCAACTCCACCCCATTAGAAAATGATTGTTTGGAGTTCCAACATCAATGGAAAACCATGAAGGTAGCAATTAAAACTTTTTTAAAAGTCACTTAGTTAGTTAGTTTACACTTACTTCTTTATTCTTTTAGTCTTTTGCTTTTTTAAGGTTCTCAACAAATATTATTATTTAGTTGAGGTTGTTGCAAAATTATAAATTCGTTATAAGAAAACAATTTAAACTCGTGCTCCATGGGCCCAATGTGATTTTCAGTAGACGTATAGTGACAAACTTTTGTTACATCAATAATTGTTGCCTGACACTCTACGTATTCAAATGTTTTTTCTTTTTTTTTTCTATAACAGATTGAATATGGAGATCTATACAAGAAGATGGAGGTTGCAGCTCAGAGGCCATTCACATGTGATGATCGTAATTCGGAATATGCTGATTTCTGTGATGTTAACCAGGCAGACCATCCAGCTATCATCAAGGTACCGTGTCCAACCATTACCATAATCGCATATAGTGTTAAGACATACAAATACACCCATTCCTCTTGATAGCGAAAGTTTGAAAATTTGATGTCCAACCATTACAAAAATATCACAAGGGTCTTATTATGTGATATGTGATAATGGAGTTTTGTATGATTGCATAAAGACATTCAGTACTTTGATATGTGTCGGTCAAAGATAAGGAACAATATTGATGTGAAGCTTTATGCTAAGGCTATCCATTGTGGACTGGCGCCCCCATGCCCAATCAGCATAGGGGGCGCTAAACACCACCCTGGGGCGTCAAGGGAAGGCGTTAAGGGCGAGCCCGCCAACCCAATAACGGACGCTAAGCGCATGAGAGCTCGGGTCCACCCCTTTTGACCAATAAAATCATTTTCGTATTTTTTTCTTTTATTTTGTATTTATTCAGTGTAGTTATTGGGTAGTTATTCCACTCCACCTTTTTATTGAGTATTTAGTTATTGCTCAACTTCATACATGGCGATGACGTGGCAACGCTATGACAGTGGTTTAGTTATTGGACAACACATTCCCTAATTGTAACTGTTCCTGATTGTGGGAAAACCTCATCTTGTACATTGATTATACCTAACGGAGTGTTTGTAACACGTTACATGAAATTCCACATCAATGTGCCATTCAAGATGGTGGGAAAACCTCAATCAAAATCCCTGGGCGAATAGCACATTTTAACCTTAAATACCAACGTCTTTTAGGCATTTTGGCTAATGAAAGGATAAATTATAAAGTTAAGCATGCATGGATGGAAGTAGTATCTTATTCGTCTGGACATCCTAAGAAGTCTCCACCCGGGTAACAAAAAAATACAACTTTTAGCTCCCGGTGTGCGATATTATGTGTTTTTTCATCTTCAAGAATGTAGTTCTCTCAGTAACAACTTAAATTCTTATTGATGTGGATGATTGGAAAGTGTTCTACCTAGGATTTATATATTGAAGGATTGATTTTGTTTCTCTATTATACAAAATATGGTAACTGTTACAGGTTATATCAGAGAGCACAGGACTACCCTATGTAATATATATATCAAGAGAGAAAAACCCCCAACATCATCATCATTACAAAGCAGGAGCTATGAACGTTTTGGTTAGTACATAAACTTTATCTTTGTATACTTAAACCTGTTCTGAAATATAAATGTTTTATTTAATTACAACCATAAAAACAATACTAATATGCATATTGATATGTTAATCTTTCTTTTTTAATGGCAAGCAGACTAGAGTATCGGGAGTAATGACAAATGCACCCCTTATGTTGAATGTAGATTGCGATATGTATGCAAACAATCCACAAGTTTTTCTTCATGCACTGTGCATTGTATTTGGTCACAAGAATGATCAAGATTGGGGTTTTTTTGAATTCCCTCAAGCTTTTTATGATGGATTGAAGGACGACCCGTTTGGGAATCAGCTCGATAATCTTTATGTGCGTATATATTTCCCTTAAATCTTAAATAATCACCAAAATTAATTAGTTCTAACATTTTTGTCACATTTATATCAGTATGTTGAAAAGGGAATAGCAGCACTTCAAGGGCCTTTCTATGGAGGGTCTAATTGTTTTCACAGACGAAAGGTTATCTATGGTTTATCTCCGAATGAGAAGATAAAAACCGGTATGCTAATTAAAACATGTTTAATTTTCCTTGTATATCCATGTTTAACTTCTCTTTTGTTAAATAGGAAGTATAAGAAATGAATATCGACATAAAGTCTTTGGAAAATCATATGAAATGAGAGAATCAGCAGCTCAGATATTATCTGGATCAAACGCAAAAATAGAAAATCGAAAGCGTCTGTCTAGTTTAATCGAGGCAGCAATCCATGTTACAGGTTGTACCTACGACTATGGTACAGATTGGGGCAAAAAGGTAAACGTATATTAGTGAATAATGATAATTATATATAGTCTAGTTGGAAAATGGGTGATTCATGGATTGGGTCATTCGGGTTCTTTAGGGGCCCGAGAAAACCTTTGCACGCCTCCGTTGCCTTTTGGAAGGCCTACCCCTCCATTGTTCCAAATCTTTTATAGAGGTTATACAAAGAATATGACTAATTTATAATTCAAATTAGTATAAATGAAATAATTACTTACTTCAGTAGATTTAATATAGATAAAACATTGTGTGATCTTAAATAGGCTCTACAATAGTAAAATATTCTAAATATGATATTGTTTTATAAATTCCATAATCCATTTTCAGGTTGGTTGGCTTTAAGGATCTGTGGCAGAAGATATTCTTACAGGACTCAACATCCATGGTAAAGGATGGAAATCTGTTGTTTGCTCACCAGACCCACTTGCTTTTCTTGGTTGTGCACCGCCAACACTCGTGAGTTCGTTGACCCAACAAAAAAGATGGGCCGATGGGGTTCTTGAGATCTTATTCACCGATAAAAACCCATTACTTCTTACTATAAAAGGAAACCGTTGGTTTCGACAAGCCCTTGCTTACTATTGGATATGTTTATGGGGACCTCGATCCATTCCAGAACTATGTTACGCATCTCTTCCTGCGTATTGTATCATCACTGGCTCTCATTTTTTGCCCAAAATTAACGAGCCGCCTATTATTATACATGTGAGTATTTTCATCATATACAATGCTTATTTCTTCTGGGAGTGTAAGCGTCAAGGTATGTCAGTACGTATGTGGTGGAACTTACAGAAAATGGGGAGAGTGACTTGTATGACAGCGTGGTTATTCGGGTTTCTAAATGTGATGCTAAAGCTCGTGGGTTTATCAAAAACAGTCTTTGAAATAACACAAAAGGAATACAAGTCAATAGATGGTGATGATGATAAAAAGGTTGGTAGGTTTACTTATGACACATCACCCATGATTATACCAGGTATTTTCATCCTATTTGTCAACATGATTGCGTTGGCCAATGGTGTGTTAAGACTATTAAAGGTGGACTATAATGATATATGGATGGAGGTAATAGGATTAGGGTTAGGAGAGATGTTTTGTAGTGTTTGGGTGATGGTATGCTTTTGGGAGTTCTTAAAAGGGTTGTTTGGAAACGGAAAATATGGGATTCCATACCCATCAATTTGGAAATCTGGAGTTTTGGCTTTGTTCTTTGTGCAGTTATGTAGAAGATTTTCTCAGCCGTTTTAGGTAATACGATATGTGATTTATATATGAAAATTTGTAGTTCTTGAAGCTAAATATAACATTTTTATTATATATAGAAAGCTAAGTTCTTGGACCATCACATCTATCATCTATATCAAGTTAGAAATATAACTAAATCTTACATTCAATGATTTGTTGATGGTATGTTAATGTTAGTGAGTTGGTGCAGTCCAAATATATTTCATCTAATGAATTGTAGGTCAGATTTAATTAATACATTCTTTAGATTCCATACATTCTGATAAGGTAATTCTCACAATTCACAAAACAGAACTATAAATACATTCTAGGTTCGGGTTCTTTGGTGTTCGAGTTGAAAGGTTCGGGTTTTATCAGGTATAGGTTATCAAATAGGTTATGGAAGAAAAATATCTTCGTATTTATATGGCATTCTTTCTGGTTGAAAGGTCAAATCAACTCCAAAGGTGGATCAGCGTTCATCTTATTTGGATAAAGCACTCATGGTTGTACCAATACGTTATAAAACAATGAAATATGATGTAACTATTGTGTTTAAAACGTACGTGGATTTAAATATTCACCATTGTATCGGCTTGTAATTTAGATTTGAGTTGCAAATTTCCCACTTGTTGGGTTGTAATAGGCTTTGATAACCATATAATTATATATATTCAGCAAAGAGTTTTATAAACTCAATAAATGAGAATTTTAGAAACAAAAACATGTGTGATTGAAACACAACCTAGAAAACCGTAGATCTTGTTTTTGAATCTATATCGGGTTTGCCGGGTCAACCTGTATGTGCTTAAATCAATCTGATTACCAAACTAAGAACGAGTGGTTCAGGTAGTACAATAATCAGGTCGGGTATGATTTTCGGGTTGGGTTAAAAAGAACGGCCCTACTTTTCGAGAGCTAAACGAGAGTTAGGAAGCATTGGGAAGGCACAAGGATCGAATGTCCGAAGAAACGAATATGGACATAATTTACGTACTCCTCATAAAACAGGACCGCAAGCTAGGACCTAAATCAGAAAGAAAACTGGAATTGCCGGGGGCGTAAATTACCACCCTTGACAGTTAGTGTCGCGAATTCAAGGTTTTATTACCCTATATAAATATACCCTCTAGGTTTATGAAAATATTCGGTTCCCATTAGTTTAAGGCATCCCAGAGGAAATTTTGAGGTGTTCTAACATCTTCCAGTCACACCAGTTGATAAAATCAAGATTCCCAACAACCATTGAAGATTCATATAATTGGCAATGGGGTGGGCGTCGGTTATTTGGAGAACGACCACGGGAGGAGGAGCCGCGATAGCGACCACGATTGGGTTTAAACGTGTTGGAGGATCGATTGGTTTGAGCCGAAAAGGCCGCTTGGGATGGTTGTTTGCCATGAAGATTGGTAAGAAAGATCTCATGACTTTCTGCAAAAGCAAGAAGGTCACGAAATGGTGGAGATGGGCGGACGGTTCGTTGAGCAGTTGAGAAATTTTCAAATGAGGCACCGAGACCACAAAGAAACCAATGGTGTTTATCCTCGTCAGAGACGGGATGACCAATAGCAGCAAGTTGGTCGCACAAAGCTTTAAACTTGCGACCATATTCGGAGACGGTAGAGGTTCCTTTTTGTAATTGGCAAAGAGAGTCTCGAAGCGTATGCATACGCTCTAGAGAGTTGTGGCTATACGCGGTTTCGAGCACGTGCCAAACGTGATAGGCTGTGGTATGACCGAAGGTTTCCGCCATGGCTTCTTCGGTGAGAGTGGAGTGTAGAAGAAGTAATACCTTTTGATCAGCCTCTTTCCATGAGATGTATTTTGGGTTGGGAGTGGTTTTCTCATCAGCGGTGATGGGGAGGAAAGATCGTTGATATGGTCAAGGAGACCGATGTAAGTGAGAACGGTGTGAACTTGATGAAGCCATTAGAGATAGTTGGTGGAGGAGAGTTTGATATTTATGAGGTGACAAAGGGAATGAAGGGGAATGGTGGACGGGTCAGAGGATGATGGTAAGGAAGCCATGGGATTAAAGAAAATGATAAGAAGAAAGAAATAAAAGATGGTGATCAAGGGTGGGCTAGATGATGGATCACCTAGCTACCTGATACCATGAAAGAAAGAATACAATTTTTCATTAACACTCACCAATATTATATACAAGGATAGATGTACGAAATTGGGAGAGAATATCTCCATAATAAATGAGATATAACAACTTGACTAATTCTAAAAATATGAAATTTGAATGTTTTTATTTTACATTCTTTTGCTCAAATACTATTGAATCACAATACGTTGTATCTCGTTATTCTTTACCTTTTTGTTATACTTTTATAGAGAAAAATGTCTGGATAGTCCCTGTGGTTTGCTCTGTTTTCACATATAGTCTCTACACTTCTAAAATTACAGCTACAGTCTCCAACTTTTACACATTCGTTCTCAGATAGTCCCTGTCCCTGAAACAGATGGAGGTTAGTTTTTTATGTTAAGTGGTTGTGAAATGACTAGAATACCTTTGTATGGGGCCCACCATTTTCTTAAATTATAAAAACTAATTCATCACCCCCCCCCCCCATCCTCTTCAACTCTTTGTTTTCTGACAAACCCACCGCACCCCTCTGGCCGATCACCCAACTCCGAGCACCTCAACCCCCACTGTGAGCTCCAAAACCACCCACCAAAACGAAAGACGGAAACTTGCTATTTTGCGAAGATTTTTCATGATTGTTAACAACTAGAAAGTGAAGATGATGCTGCAGAAGCTAGGGTTTCGTATTCAAATGAAGATGAAACTGAACTGAAAGATAAAGAAACGGTATCAATTGACGCAGAAAGTGAAAATGCAAATGTTGTTTCTGATCCTGTTGTTGGTAAAATTGAAGATAATCATTTTATCTCGAGGTATGAAAAAGAATTAGATGATAAATCTTCACAAAATAGCAAGTTTCTGTCTTTCGTTTTGGTGGGTGGTTTTGGAGCTCGGAGTTGGGTGGCCGGCCGTCTTCAACTCTTTGTTTTCCCGACAAACCCACCACACCTGGCCGGAACGAATGTGCAAAAGTTTGGGACTATAGCTGTCATTTTAGACGTGTGGGGACTATAGGTGAAAACGGAGCAAACCACATGGACTATCCGGGTATTTTTCTCTACTTTTACATGATCTTGTATTTTTGGAGGTTAGGGTTTGCTAATCACTTGTTTATACATGTATTCAGTTAAACTAAAATTTTACATGTGTTCTTAAACCTCAATTTTGATATGCTAATTCTTAAACCCTGACTTCCTTTATTTTTATCAACCTAAACCCGAAAAACAACAACAAACATAAAATAAAGCCTAAGGAACCGAATCGTAAACGAAAATCTAGCTGGGCTTCCTTTTTCGGGACAATTTTCAGAAAGCGACTTTGCTATGTCGATTTTTCTAAAAACCGAAACCAAGATGTGTATAGTATAGGAACCAGTGAGCAACTAAACTAGTATATTTCGATCCGGTTCCAAGTATAAAGAGGGTCAGGTATGGTCATTTTTCGGGTAAATCCCAAATCCCCAATTTTTAACCACTTAACATAATTTCCAAACTATAAATTAGCAACAAATATATGTTTTATGTTGCGGTAACATAGGCATTGGGAGTTTTTTTCAAAAAAAATTGCATTTTTTACTTTTAACCCGAAGAATTTAATCTTTCGCAATTAACCCTTTAGCCTTTTTTACTTTTAAAAAAAAACTTTTCATATTTTGCAATTTAACACCCAACACTTTTTTATTTTCAACTTTGGTCCCCCCATACTTTTCATCTTTCGCAAGTTTTTCGTTTTGAGTTTCATTATAAATTTTTCGAGTCAACACGCCACAACGTGCGTATAAGGTTCAACAATTTTCGTCTGTTTTTTCCCGTTTGACAGACAATCACAATACGTCTATTTTTTTCGTTTGATAAGTTTGTCGCAACACACGGGTCCTGGATTGACTTAGTTATTCTTTTCTATGGTTTCCATTTATATCTTATTTTTCCGTATTAACACGCGGCAACCGGGGTGGGGGCGTGGTTCAACGATTTTACGCCTATTTTTCGTTTGGTGATATTTTTACTTTCTTATTTATTTTATTTTTACGAGCTCTTCTGATGGTGGTCGCTGGCAATGTTGTGGCGTTAGTGGTACTTGGCACAATTTTACGAACATAGTTAACCTATTAAGTTTTTAACTAATAATTTGTTTTGAGTTTACAGCTATATCTCCTTACTTAGATAAACTAACTTTTTATGTGTATATTTTTATGTATGTGTCGATATAAATTCGATTTGCTCTACGTTTCGACATAAACTTTTTATGGAAACGAGTCCGGTTAAATATAATACTTTTTTCATTTTAAAAAAAAATTACGTACATATTTTTATGTAAGTTTCGGTATAAATTCGAGTTGGTGAATGTTTCAACGTAAACTTTTTGGGGAACGAGTCAGGTCAAATATAATATGTTTTCGTGATTTTTATGAATGTTTGTAAATTTTGTTTCGATCCAAGTGGAGTCAAATTGCGGTTTCTTTTTTCCTTTTTTAAAGCTCAAATTAATCTCTTTTGATTATACGTGTTAGTATTTCCGTTACAACCGTTTCATTTTCTATGTATGACTCGGGCCACATATAACACATTACAATTTTACGGTATGTTTTAATCCAATCACAATGTTTATATAGGTTGCATTGAGTTCAACAAGATACGTCGAAACACGTGTTTTCATATGATTGACACATCACATAACGTTTAGACTAATTCATTCGATGTTTGTGATGTACCCACGCCGCAACGCGGACGGATCTTATTAGGCTGCCCGTAGTGGGGCGGTTTGAGAGGGGAAGGCGCCCCAAAGCGCCTGGCCACACCACTACGTGGGGCGTTTTGGGTGGTGGTTTTGTGGGTGGCGCCATACACACAGCGGCGTTTTGGGCCTGCAAGGTTTTTCCTCCACTCACACACACATATATACATACATATATATGTATAATTTGAGAGTTTATTAATTAATTGGGTAATGATGAGGTAGAGGCGTTTTGACTACATGTTCTATTGATATAAGGCTCCATAAAGCCCCCTGCTGACGTGACACGACACGTGTCAGAAAACGCCCCTTAAGGAACGTTATGACTATACATGAAATTACTAGTTATACCTAGATAACATGTTCATTTTTATTTTCTTTTTAAAGTGGGTTTCTTATATTTGATGTATAAATCACTAAAAATAATTGTGTCGGTGATTAATTGAAGCGACCCCATTTTCTCCCTCAATTTCACTTTCCCACTGTATACACAAACCCCTCTTCAGGATCAGCTCTAATTCTACACATATACGTATACTTTACCTGTATCTATCTATAAATATATAGAGATAAAGTGTGTGTGTGTGTTCGAGTAAGAGAGAGATGGCATTAGACAGAGGCGGATCATCCTGTAATCCGACGATGGTGAAGATCGGAATAACATTTCTGGGCGTCTGTTTGGTGGGTTATCTAGTGGGCCCACCTCTCTACTGGCATGTTCTTGAAGGACTGGCCGCCGTCCGCCGCTCCTCCGCCGCCGTCTCCTGCCCCACCTGCAACTGCGACTGTGACACTCAGCCCCTTCTCTCCATCCCTCAAGGTTACAACTTTGTTTTTACCAATTTGGGTATCACTAGTTATTCTTCAGATGTATCAGATTTAGAATTGTTGATCTCATTGTTGCACCCCAGTTTGGAAATATTAGATCTCAAAACCCATTTGGTAAATGGCAATAACAGTTAGATCTTAGCTATTTCAAGACTTTATAGATCAATAGGTTCAACTTTTTACCGGTGATAATATCGGTTATCGGTCCCCCCAGGTGAGATATCGGTGCAAAATATCAGTCAGAATATTGGTATCGATATTATCGGGGATATTGACCGATATATCACTGATTTTCCCGATATCAGTACCTTTGTTCTTAGTTCTACCATTCGTCTTTCTTCTTATTGTTGCTATTAGTGTTTTAAGTTTTTGTTCTTAATTATTAGTGCTAAATGTTAGCGTTTTAAGTCTTAATCAGTTCCTACTTGCTACAAATTTTTTAGTGTTTTGCAAGTGGCAAAAGGTAAATTTGTTGATGGTAGGAGATTATACTGAATTGTTAGTGTTAAAGTTGTTATATATATAAATGGAGCATGATAGTAAAATTACCGTATCCCACCGCGATTACCGATATCTCAAATATCGGTCCTTAACCGATATCCGATTTTTTACTGCATTAACTACTTAGATTATTGCCCCCCCCCCCCCCCCCCCACACACACATGTCTTACAGGCCGGTCATATAACTTTTGTAGACCACCTTAAACTATTCGTATAACTGCTCGTAGAAAAACCTTATTTTAGTTTTAGACTGGCCGCCTAAGTAGCACTGGAACGGGTACGGGATCGGGGTACGGAGACGATACGGGAACGAGGAACGTCAAAACTCAATATTCCAAGATATGGCGTACGGCAATAAAAAAATAAAAATATTTTAAACCAATTCCAAAAATACTACGTCTTCCAAAGGTAATTAATTATCAATAGTCAAATCATTTTCAAATTCCAGTTCATCTAGTGAGAGATCGGCAATCGCTAGCGAATTAGAGATGATGAGACTTGAGAGTTTAGAGATTAGAGAAGGCGAATATGATAGGTCTATTTATTTAATGGCCGGTTGTGGAATTTGAAAGGGTTAAAACCCTAAAAATAAATGGAAACGGGCTGGATACTTCTACCAATACGTCCCCGACATTGGAAACATCCCCCGACCAGTGTTGCAAAAGTCGCTAGGCGGACCCTAGTCGTCAGCCAACGGGGGAGTTGGGTGTACTCGGAGTACTTGGGGAGTACCCGGACATGGTAAATATAAAGAAATTAATTATTGGATATTATATATATGTCAAAATAAGCATAATTCAAGTCAAAATAAGCATAATATAAAAGTCAACAGACGAGGTTGACCGACTAGGCCGACTAGTCCCGACTTGGCCGCTTGGTTTAAAAAAGCGCGCCTTAAGCGCGCTTAAGCGCGAAGCGCATCTAGGCGCAAACCCCATCGCCTTGTGTGACATAAGGCGCACGATGTACAAGAAGCGCAGCGGAGGCGCGCTTTTTAGGGTGAAAATCGAACTAAGGCGCAGCTGAGGAGCACGCTTTTTGTACATGGGGTGTTTCTATGCTTCTGAGTGTTGTACAACAGGCTTTTTATGTTGTACATTTATGTTTTTTTCATTTTAAAAACATATATAAAGCTTAATTATCGCTAAATCATAGGTATTGGATGCTAAACACTTATGGGATATATAAAATAAATTATATAATAACTTTGCGCTTTGCGTACGAAAAGCTCACCGCTTTTGCGCTTTGCTTTTTAAAAATCAGTTTTAGACCTCATCGCTTTTGTGCGCTTTCCGCTTTTTTAAACCAAGCTTGGCCGACTACTCTCCGACTACTCTCGGAAAAGTCAACAAACGAGGTTGACCGACTAGGCCGACTAGTCCCGACTAGACCGACTACTCCCCGATGTTGACCGAGTTTGACCGCCGGCGACTAATTGAGTCCGCCTAGGAGAAAATCGCCTCGGAGGGGTTCCGAGGACCGACTACTCGCCGAGTACAAGGCCTTGGAATCCGACTTTTACAACACTGCCCCCGACGAGTACCCATGGCGTTTCCGTCCCCGATAAGTACCAGACGGGTACGGCCACATAATGGAGTCCCCGTGCTACATAGCTGGCCGCGCAAACCTTTTCACATGTCATATGGACTGTATGACAATGTGAGTTATACGGCCCATATGACACGTGGAATAAGGCTTTTGCGGCAAGCAAGCCTGTCATGGTGTGGTATAGCTGCTAAGATTATATGACTGACAACATCTGTATGTTGTTTTGTGCATAAACATGCTATTTGACACATTTCTATTAAATTTGTAGGTATTGATCTTAGTTTTAAGGGGTGTTGTGGATGTTGGTAATTTACGGACTTCAAGTCACAAGTCGGTGAACTTTGGGGGATCAATGTTGACAAGTCGGTCATAGTTGGTTAAGTTTCCTAATTACATTATAATTATATTTGGTAATGCCTGGTGTATCGATACTTAAAGAATAGCCTCAAGCTATTTATCGTTATTCGCTATGTAGCATATAGGTACCTTATCGCTATTTGTCGCTATTCGCCATTAACAACTATGGGTTCGAATGAATAAAAAATATAAGCATAGGGTGAAAATTTGAATAAGTTGTTTTTGTTGGGAAACCTAAAAATGCCTGCCATGTCACCACCTCCTCTGACATAATCCGTTTGACCACATCCTTGTACATAAATGGGGCACCCAAAAACGACGCCACATGGGCTCAAAACGCCCTAAAAACAAACATTGTGGATGCTCTAAGCTGAGTATATGCTTTTACTTGTAAGCATAAGCGATTTTAATAAGCATTCCCAAACACCCCTTAAATCTTAATTATCAGAAATATATTATTTTAGTTATAGCCTGGATTTTATTTGTTGTTATAAATTATTGGAATCCGTTGGTGTCTAGAGAATTCAGTTACGGCTTTAGGGAACTTCAAAATCTGTTAACTGCATCTTGTACCAAATGTCATAACTGTTAATTATAATGTTGTGGCAACACATTGGTTTTTTCAACTAATCTTTATTAATTAGACACGCAATACTGATAATTGGTTTATGTTTTTTCGCAGCGCTAAGCAACGGTTCTCTCACAGGTCAGTACCACCGGCATGAAATAATTATTCTGTATCATTTATATATTTGGACTAAAGGGGTCGGGTGGGGTTGACCCGTCAATATGCTGTATCGATAATAAACGTCTAGTATATTTGAATAAATTGATTTAAGAGGTTAAAAACAGTTTAACAAAACTTTTTGCGACTTTTAACTCATTTGTCCCACTTGACCCGTTTCATTTTCAGGTAAGTTTTTAATTTTGACCCGATGAATATTTCGGATTTGCAGTTTCATCTCTTTTACGGTTATAGAATGGAAACACAAATAGGGTCGGTCAACCGAGATTTTAATATTCACTTTTGACCTATATGTTTATTTTACACATAATGTGATTTTTTTTTCTAATTGCTGATTATATCTCGAACAGATTGTGCAAAACACGATCCTGAAGTGAACGGAGAAACAGAAAAGAATTTTGCTGAGCTTTTATCCGAAGAACTAAAGCTACGCAAAGCCGAAGCTTTAGAAAGCCAACAACGTGCTGACATGGCACTTCTCGAGGCCAAGAAGCTGACATCACAGTACCAGAAAGAAGCCGACAAGTGTAACTCAGGTATGGAAACTTGTGAAGAAGCGCGTGAAAAGGCCGAAGAAGCGCTAGTTGCACAAAAAAAACTAAGCGAAATGTGGGAATCAAGGGCCCGGCAACGAGGGTGGAAAGATGGCGGCAATAAGGCCGTAAACACAGCGTGAAATTAGGTATGTGAGTGTCACAAATGCATGGTAATTTTTGAGTTTTGATGTTTACTGAGATCAAGTTCTCTCATTATAACTTGAAATCGATTGTTGTTCCATATGCATTAGTATGAACTTTATTTGTTATATCATACTTGAAATCACGTACGCTAGTTCGGGTCTAAACGGGTAGTTTTTGCCTTGTAACAAGCCATGTTGAGTCGGGTTGACCCGCAAATACGTTTGTCTGCTTTTTTGCATTATATATAGTTATTTGAATACGCTTAAGATGACTTTCAACCTGTCCCAGTATATTGAAAGTGGAAATTTATCGACTGATAATACATGACGGGTTGACTTTTGACTGGCAATTTTTGACCACGGAAATAATCAGGTTTAGTGTTGTTATTTCTAACCTATAAAAAAACATATCATGTTCAGGTTGACTTGTTTAACCCGTTTAATCAAGCGGGTCATGCTCGGATTGACCCGTTAAACTTGTTTGATACCAACCCATTTAAGATTATTTTTAAGAATATTCTTTATAAGTTCAATCATTTTGGAACACATTTTGACTCGTTTAGATAAATGGGTTACACGGGTCGTGCTTATGTTCAGAGTCATTTGTATAAGCCGCATATCATTTTATTCATAAAATTCAATAGTGTACGGTTAACGAATGATCGTTTATTTATTCACAATAGTTACATACATTATAAACATAAAACTGCTAACGGGTACTTTTAACAGTCTTGATCTTCCTCTAGCGGTCCTCGATAGATCATGGTGTCGGTTTATCAACAGCTGTAAACGAAGCATTAGTTATTGTAACCGAATCATATCTCATAAACATATGTGCAAGAAACAACGAAGTAGTAAGGGTAACATAGTCTTTCCCCGCACACTGTTTGTTCGACCCGCTTGGCATCCCGGACTGCGGCCCGTTTGACCAGTACAAATAAGTCAACAACTCTTTACCCTTCTCGCCAGTAAACCGGTCTGGAACAAACGTCTCCGGGTCATCAAACACCTTAGGATCTCTCATCACCAAAGGCTGGTACCCACAAAGTAACTCGCCTTTTTTAATTTTAAAAGCTGAGTCATGAGAACTTAGCTCAAAGTCCTTCCGGGCTCGCCCGTACTGTAATGGCACGGGCGGGTTCAGTCTGAGTGTCTCATAAACAAAGGATTGAACCAGGTCCATTTCTTGAACGGACCTCAAGCTCAAACCCGACCCAGACCCGACTTTCTCTCTCACTTCTTTTCGTAACTTTTCTTGAATCCCGGTTTTATCAGACGCTAATGCAGATAATAAACTCGGGAAAAGAATTGAAAACCCACCAAATGCATTGAAACCAAGGATGAAAAGGAGATTATGGGTCGCGTCTTCTTTACTGAGTTTGAACTCGGTTTGACCTCGTGAAATTACTTCTTTGGCCTCGTTTTCTATGAACTCATATAATTTGTTATAGTCGCGACTCACTAAGAAGTAAGGGTAAGGAAACGAATGTAGGAACATTTCCACCAAGGGTTGGAAGGCGGTTATTGGGACGCTGGGTAGAAGTTGAACCGCGAGCCAACGGTCCATACGCATGTAACCTTTGTCAGCTATGTCCGGTGAGTTAGCCGGGTCTGCACCCGCTATGCATAACGATGTGAAGGCAAAGATGAATTTTTGAAGGGGTATGAGGTAGCTGACCGGACCAGATGCGAGTTTTGACTCGATGGTGTCCCACATTGTGTCGAGTAAGGTGGTCAGGGTTGGGACCCAAATGGTTGAGCTTCGTTTGAGTGTGTCCATTGCGAAGTTCTTGATCTGCAAATTTTAAAAGCTAGTTAAATCATAACACAAAATAGTTTTTAAAAGTTCAAAATTTAATCATTTTACTAGTAATTCTCTTTTTTGAACAAAAAAATCTCAAAGAAAATAATATATGTCGTTAAGTATTCTTTAACGTGTGTATGGTCGAAATAGGTCAAATAAACAATTGTTATAATTAGGAATGACAAAAAAATCTTGACCAAGACGAGAAAACCTGAAATATTTTGGACAGTAATAAAACGAGTATTTAGGCACGAGATCAGGCATAAGATTATTTATAACTTAAATTCTTCATGTGATAATGTTATATAATTCAATAGGAAGATAAAAGATGAGTTGGACCAATGATTATGCACTTTAAACTCGTAACACCTTAATAAGAATAAAACTTGATACTAAAAAAAAGGCAATTTGCAAGTATTTATTTATATGATAATGTTATATTATTCATGGGAAAGATAAGATTAGTTGGACCAATAATCCAAATATTAATAAAAGACTACAATTAATGCTACATGACAATCTCTTCTTTAATCTTGCAAGTTTATTTTTATTTTATTTAAAATATTTTTTGTTATCCTTATTATTATTTATTATAGGTTCTCTCAATTTTAATTTTAATATTATCTAATCTAAACTCTAATAATTTTGTATTATTATATTATTTTATTTATGTTCCAATTTCATAGTTAAAAGAATTACGGATACCAGTTAATGTATATTATTAATTCATAAAATTTGAGAAACAATAACTTAGTTTTTTTTATTTTCTCTTGTTTTTTTATACTTTGTTTTCATTTTTTTTCTATATTAACTCCTTTATTTTTTCACCAGAAACTTACTTTGTTAACCTTTTTTTAATAAACTTATTAAAGGCCATTTTTATCCTTCGAGTTTTATTTTGTTTATTATATTGTACGTGTCGCTGTAAATTCAAATTGTTTTACGTTTCGACTTATTTTTTTAAATAAACCGGGTCAAATATAATACGTTTTCATGATTATTTTATGTACGTTTTCAATTGGTCTATGTGTAGATGTAAATTTTGTTGTGTCGGTACAAATTCAAGTTTATTTACGTTTCGACATAAACTTTTTCCGGAATTGAGTCAAGTCAAATATAATATGTTTTCGTTATACATAATTGAGTGTCAACAATCAACCGGGAACATGTATATAGACTTTATTTTTTTAGTTTTCTTTTGTGGTTACTATACCAGGCATCGATACAATAACGAATCGAACCGGTACAAACTGGATTTCCGTCGCGTCACCGCCTTTCTAAAAACTATATACGGTATTACTTTGACCCCTCGACTTTATAATATGTATCGGTATAATTCGATTGTGTCTACGTTTTATGTTACGTGAGTCACTTGCTGTTAGAAATTCGTGTTTTGTTTACCGCTTTTCCTGATTTTGATTGTCGATTTATTGCTACTTAGCATGGTTTTATACCCTCTGCTCGCAACGCGGAGGGCTTAAGGCTAGTTTATAATAAAAAAAATCACTCCAGTAATAGCAAACCCTACTATTTGTTTAACTTAAAGTCATAATGTGAGGATATAAAAAGAAATTTCGACACTAAAACAACCATTGTTGCTACCATAATATAAACAGGTGTTCGTGCGACCTAACTTTGACATTGACATCTATAACGTTGATGCCACATGCATGCATCGTGTTAGTAATTTGTTAATAAATAGTTTATGAAACGAATCACTTAAATCTAATATAATATGTAACAAATCAATAATGTCTTAATCAATGGAGTATTGATAAATCATATAAAAAGAAAGAATAGTTAGTATTCTTTCTGTTTGTTAGAATTCCACTATGATGTTCTTTTCATTATTATATGTCATAAATTAATCTCCCATAAATAAATATTATCATTGCTTTTTATTTGTTAAAATTTCATCTTTAATTCAGGTTCAACAATAATTAGTAACAAATGTGGGAGCTAGTGGCACTAGAACGGTTATGTTTGTTTTAAATAAGAAAGTTTGGCTTTTTCAAAAAAAAAAAAAGAAGAAGAATCCGTTGTGATGTACATCTTTAATAATCATAAACATAAAACATCTTTTATTATTTAACAGTTACTAATTTAAACACAATGATTTTAAACATAAAACAAGCGCCTCCAACTTTTCAATAATTCAATACTAATCATAGCGCCTCCAACTTTGCAATAATTCAAAAATTCTATTTTTATTCTTACTTTTAGAATAAAAATATAATAATTAGGTAAATACATACTTTTTATTAAAAAAAAAAGAAATATTAATGATTTCTTTAGTTAAGGCTGTTTGGCAACTTTTGAATGGTTAGGTGTTACACCAATAATAGATCTGAAACATTAAGTGTTGAAATCCGAACCATTAAGAGTCAGTATAATGCTTAACCGTTCAGAAGCAAATGTTTGACCAATTCAGATTAAATGTCTTAACCATTCAAACTTCAGGGTTGTCTGTTTACCTCTTAATGGGGCTCTTAATAATTCAGACCTCTTACTGGTTCAACACTTAATGGTTTAGACTGTTTGTTTCGCAAGCAGATATCTGAATGGTTTAGACATTTGCCTCTGAATGGTTAAGCATTATACTGAGTCTGAATGGTTAAAACCTCTAATCTGAATTAGTCAGACATTTGCCTCGGAATGTTAAGCATTATACTAGCTCTTAATGATTCAGACCTCTTACTGGTTCAGCACTTAACCATTCAGAAGTTGTCAAACATCCCCTTAGTATAATGCTTAACCATTCAGAGGCAATTGTCTGAACCATTCAGATATCTGTTTACGAAACAAACACTCTAAACTATTAAGTGTTGAACCAATAAAAGGTTTAAATATTAATACTAAACAAAAAGCTCTTTTGACAAACATGAAATGTGAAGGCCTATGGTTGTAGATATTTTTGCATGCTATAACAGTCAATCTTGGTACGCCAATTTTGATCATACTTTTCTTAGATATGTAGAGAATATACAATCGAATACTTACACTTTCGGTTGTATTCAAATTTGAACAAACTCAAACATAATAATTATTCAAATAAAAAATTAAAACAGTATAAACTGAATGGTACCTGTTCATGTTGAGGTTCAGATGTATCAAGATAAGCACAAACGCGCCTATCGCCAGTGAATCTGGTGCTAGGCATCCAATCGCCAACAAGGGTGTTCTTCTTCTCGACTAGTTCCATATCGAACATATGAGCAAATGACTTGCAATCAAGAACAGCGACAACGTTTGGATTAGCAACAAAAAAAGGGAAGCTAGGCGGAACGTTTGTTCTAAACACCGTGCTTTGGTTCTTCTCTATCCGCTTCCTGAAAAACTTTTCGGGCCCTTGAAACCACGAGTAGCTAAGGCGGTCGGTTAATGGTCCCAACAGCGATAACCCGTAGCTGCCGGGGACTTCGCGGACCGGCAACGATGGTGGTGTGGAGGAAGTTATGTTGTTGTTGGTCATTTTTGCTGCTGTTTTGGAAAATGTTGTTGGAATCTGGAGGTTAATAGGAAGCAGCTACATATATACATTATACATTGAATATTTAATTTAAGAACAACTAATAGTCTAATATTATAACGCGGTCCACAGGGGTGGGGGTGGGTTACATTATTAGACTTATGTGTAAGCCCTTTTGAACTTATTTATTTTTTAAAGAGTTTAAATAGTTTCAAACGTTGCTATTTTAGTCCACTGGGTTAACTCCATCCATTTTTTATGTTAACTAGAAGGGCATTACGGTCATCTTATATGTATTTGTGTCAACTAGAAGGACAATTCAGTCATATAAAATAACCGAATTGCCCTTCTAGCTAACAAAAAAATGGATGTAATTAATCTAGTGGACTAAAATGGCAACGTTTGAAACTATTTGGACTAAAATTGCAACGTTTCAAACCTTTGGACTAGCTGACAAAATGGCTCAAACCACAAGAACTAAAATGACTTTTAACTCTTTTTAAAAATTTAAGTAGCGCTATATATACTCGTATATCTTTGTAAATTTTTGGCCATCCTTCTCCACACAAATTGATATAATATTGATGTGTAATTTCTATATCCATGTAGGTTAAAAGTAACGGGTCGTTTATATAATTAATGGATACCTAGTTGTAATTAGATTAGTTAAATAAGTGCAAGGACCAAAAGCAACAAGATAGAAGTTTGTAACCTACATCATAAGAGAATCGGCATTCCCTGGAGGCGCATCGTTTCTGAAACGACGCCAAGCCTCAGACATCATCAAGAGACATGCTGATTCATTAGGAGTCATAATGGTTCAGACGCACCTCTTTGATTAGTATAAATAGGGTTGTTTATTTCATTTGTGTGTGTGTGTATATGTCACTTGTACAATCACAATTATGCAATAAAATTGAAGTGTCACACCACAACCGATGGCGGAAACATCGGAGTGAGACGAAAACGAGATTGCTAGAAACTTCATAACACTATTTGTGTCGAGTTTTTAATAATTACCGATTTCGCATTTCTAGAAATAACGTATAACAAGCTTTCGTCAATTACAACAATTATTCAAATAATAACTTTCATTTCATCGATATAAATTTAGTACAAGAATTGGAAACAAGATACAATAAGTTTGGAAATAATTTTACAATACAATGAATATTAAAATTTAAGTGCGTTCTAGGCAAATCCTACTAGATTCGTCGATCGCAATCCTGCAACATGTAATAAAAGCATGGATCAGTACAAAAGCACTGGCGAGCATACAAGTTTGAATTTATGTATATGTATAAAATTGTCTCAAGTCACATGACATTTTATAATCAATAAAACAAGCATACATAAGCGACTTGTGTATAACATTTAGTATTTAATTCAAATCTTCAACTAGCATGCATAATAACTCAGGCATAATGAAATAGCATGGACATTCAATTTGAAACTGACACGTATAGCTAACATAAACGCGACAATAGCATGTGCGTACAAGTTAGATACGAAGTAATACGAATTTTCTTAATTGTTACATGTTGCACCCCAAAACACGTTTAAATGTAAAAAGGGGGTCGAGTATGCTCACATTTCGCGAAGCGTCCTTCGGTATTCCGTGAAGTGTTGAAGAGTTTGATGTCGTGGCGCCGAGGTCATCATACATGAGTAAACGAAGATTTATATATATTAGTGGTTGTCGAAGCGTTAATAAATAAATATACAATTTCTCTTATTTTTATAAAAAGGATAACGTGAATACAATAGACTTCGCGGTGAGATAAAAACACTTTTTAAATGGCGGAGTTTTTACGAAAATCGGGCAGAGTTTCCTCTGTTTTCGGACGATCCCAGCAAGGCAAAGTGTCGATTATTTTGCAAAGCGCAACAGTTAGTGACACAATATATAAACATATGTATTTCTATGGAGTTTTATATATAGATTATATGAAGTTTTCAAAACTCAACAATGACTAACAACCTAATTATATATATTTTTCTATGTAAGCGTTCAACTTACACAAGTTCGGTTCGTGTTAACTGTAATGAATAATTAAAAGAAATATATAAAACAATATAGGTAAAGTTTTACCAAGCCGCTTGCCGAACGTTGGCCGGGTTAACCCGGCAGTTTGACCAGCTTGACTGTGATGACCGGGCTGTCCGAGTCTGACCGAACCCAAACTGAACCGAATAACCAGCACCGTTGCTGAACCGGAACTTGAACCGTAATCCACCGTACCAAAACTGAGACCAAATCTAACCCGAATATTACTCGTCTCGAAACCGAACCACCTAGTTAAACCGATGCAAAACTGGGACTTGAACCCAAACCAGAAACAAAATAAACAAAACTAAAACTGAACCAACTGACGGAGCTTGAACCCGACCAGAACAGGGCTACCGGAACTGAGCTGCGTCAAAACAGGACCACCCGAGCTATTCTAGTCTTGAACCGGGCACGTAGCTTTGCACCGTCGCCGGTTACGGCATATCTGCCGCCCCTGGTCACGGCGTTTCTGCCGAAAACGTCACCGTCTCTCTCTCTCTTAGACGCCTCCTCTCTCTTCTTGCCTCTCTCTCTGTCCTGCCGCCCTGCGCCCCCACCTTGTGGAGGCCGGTCGTTAAATGGAGAGGAGAAGGTGGGAGGGTGTTAGCCAGAGAAGGGGAATATGAGGGGTGTGGTACGTGACCGGGGAACACGTCGTCGGCGACCCGCTGGAGAAGCGGTGCCGGTGACCGGAAGATGAGGGAGCAGAGAAAGGGGGGAGCTGAAGTGTATGGGTTAGGGTTTTGTGAATGTGTGTGTGTGTTTTTTTAATAAGGTTCGGGTTAGGTTTAGGTTGTGTGCTGGGCCCAAGGCCCGATCTAGCGTTTTTGAGCGGCCCGGTCGCGACTGCGAGGTCCGTTATCGATCCCGATCGTCATAGAATGTCGTGTTATTTGTTTATTATTATTATCATTATTATTATCTTTATTTTATTATTGTTTTATAAAAAGAATAAATAAATAGTAATAATAATGATAATAAAATTGATAAATAATTATGTTTAGTGATACGACACACATTTCCTAAAATAAAGCTTTTTACGGAAACGCGGGGCGTTACAGTCTCCCCTACTTTAGGGAATTTCGTCCCGAAATTCATTCAAGAGGAAGGCTTTAGGAAAGAAATAATGGCATCTCGAAGTATGTGGTATAACCGAGAATTAGGTGGTGGGTTATTAAAGTTTGTATTTAACTATAGCAGTGAGCACTGAATTTCACATGGCACATTTTCACAAAAGTTCGGTAATATAGTAGGAACACTTATATATAGGACGTGCCAGCGGCGTTTCCACCATGTTCATGTAACATTCGTCGAAAAACGGGTTTCAAAACCCGCTTCGTTTATCAATCAAATATTCAGTTATAAGTTTCGTTGCGTATTTATGGTTCATATTAATTTTAAACAATACATAATTAATAAATATATTAGAATTTAAAAACCATAATTTATAATTAATAATAAATAATGAATAAAAAATAAAATGGAGACGCCGGGTTTCGAACCCGGGTCACCCACAAACACAAACACACACCACACCACTCCGCCACACACTGCTTTTGTAATAAACACGGAAACAAATAAGATTTATAATAAAACCGAAAAGTCAAATCTGCAATCAGCGCGCCCAGAACTCGCACTCACCGGAAAAACCGACATTCCGCGATTTTGGCTACCTTTCCTTTGACTGAAACGCACAATTTAATCTCGACGCCAGTTATAACCGTTGCAGGCAGTCAATTTCGATCATAACCGCCGGAAATCTTTAATCGCGAATCAAGACCCAATTCAAACCCAATTCAGCATGTTTCCACTATAAATACCCACTTGAACACTCTGAAAATCCTTTCGCTCAGAACCACGTTCGTTTTCGAAGCTTTAATCTTTCCAGAGCACGTCGCCGGAGATTTTCATTTTCGCCGGAATCCTGCCGGAATCGCTGATCAGAAAACCGTATTCGTTCATCAGACGGTATAAATCATCTAAACCTTTTTGCTATCTTTTGCTTAGTATTCTAATTTCACAACACAATGATCAAAACTGTTAAACAGTCCACTCAACCGGAAATCACAAATCAGAGCCGACGACTCTTGCCGGAAATTGAAGAAAACACTCTGAGTTGGTACATCCTAATCCTTATTCTTCTTTTTCTATTCCAATTCAATCAAATTATAAGTGTTGTTGGTCAATTAAACAAACAGTCGGCTTCACTGTTCTGAGTTCTTATTAATGAAGAAGACGAAGTTGAGTTGTGTATTAATATAATTAAAACCAGATATTCAAACGGGTTAGACACACAGTCCAGCGGTGGACTGTGTGCAAATATAACACGCACGTCTCGGGTTCGAATCCCACACGTTACCGACTTTCAGAAATAAAACCAACATTTTTAAAACCTAATCAGATCAAGTCACAGTATATACATAAAAGGAATATAATCCAGTAATTAAACAGATTAGACACACAGCCCAACTGGTTGGGCTGTGCGCACTCGAACCAAAGAACCCGAGTTCGACTCCGGGTCTCTGCAACCGGTTCGGCCATATAAATCATTTTTAATAAAAACCAATTAAGGTAAAAGTTAATCAGTATATAAATATAATTAAAACAGAGAATATTACGGTGACACGTAGCTCAGTTGGTAGAGCTGCGTGCACGCATACGAGTGGTCCCGAGTTCGAACCTCACTCAGCGCATAGAAAACACAGTCTGACCGGTCAAGACCCCGGTCAACGGTCAAAAAGTCAACTTTTTATTTCTTTTTATTTATTTATTTAATTGGAAAATTATTTAAAAATACTTAAAAATAAGATTATTAAGGTTAGAAAATTTCCTTAAACTCACAAAAATAAATCACATTTAAGAACACTAATTAAAAATATTAATCTCAAATAAAATTTATTTATTTATCGAATCGTTTTGTTATTATCTAGGTTAGTTCTTCCCTCGTCGATTGAATCATAAATTCGTGCGCCTTCATCGTCATCAAAGAACGCACCCATTGTGAGTGAAACTCTATAAATTTCCCGTTTTAATCATGTTTTGGGGTGTATCATGTGTCGTATAATTCTTTTATTATATATATAAACACTTGTGCATACATCATATCCGTGATCAAATGTGTATCAATTGTTGTGTGAATTATATGTAGATTGGATTTATCATTTACAGTGCACGCATTTCAGGCCCATCAGTTCCCCGTGGGAGACGGGTTGAGCATCAGGTGCCTCATTAGATCGGTCCGTTTGATTGAGCCTTGATCTCACATACATCATCATTCATATCATATACTCATTCAAAGTGGTTTGTGTTTGTTTGTCTATATATGTTTGCTCACATGTGATTATTGCACAAATTTTCCTTATTAAATAAAACAGGAAATTAGTAACAATGTTTTATCAAGGTTCACTCCCAAACTTTTGTTGACCCAAAATATCCCCCGTTTTACACATGATACAGGTGATCCAGCTGAGACAAGAAACACATAGAAAGGCCTAGAAGAATAAACAAGTTTAAGCTTTGGAATAATTAAATAGTTTCAATTTCTTGTAATTGTATGAATTTTGTTTTGGATATTTAAGTTGTAAATTTGAATTTAATAAATATGAAACATTTTAGTAAACATCATGAGCTTTTGTGATAACCCAATTATGCCCCGACTTTTATTCCGCTGCGGGTCGGGGTGTGACAGATTGGTATCAGAGCTTATGACTATAGGGATATAGGATAGGTTATTAGACCCTTAGAGCCTATACTATAGTTGATTAAAATTTTAAATTGTTTATGCGTTACATACAAAATTCATGATGTTTATATGCTTTATGTTTATTTTTACACTCAATGTTATGCAAGCATGCTCACAAATACATGTTATTATACAATGCTCATCATGAATCATATTCTCATAACATATCATATCCATGAGAGCACACACCTCACGATTCCCATGATTTTTGCAATGATTTTTGTATTTTTCAAATCACATCAAAGTGAGTTCTCATGACGGGCATGTAGTAACTGGAAGGGTACGAGTACCGGTAGTCGGAACGTCCTGTCTAGTCTTGGCATTCGTATAAATCCAAAATAAAGGACCAGTTTGCCTACCTGGGGACTAACGATGAGAGTACGAAGGACCTATTAGGCCAAAGCATGCTATACCAAACGTCGTGTGAGCTAACCTGTAACACCCAACCGATGGCGGAAACATCGGGATGAGACGAAAACGAGATTGCTCATTGCTCACAATATTATTAAGTGACAATAATTAATTAAACCATATTTCATTTCATAAGAATTGTCAAATACATCAATGTAACAAAACAAAGAACAATACAACATTTGCAAAGTCATAACAAAATTGATACATCGACATTAAACCTAACGTCTAATTTGTGTGTATCTAGTCCTTGCTATATTGTTTTCATAGCATCATCTCCTTCAACCTGTAACATGTTTTAAAATAATGTCAATGCGAAAGCAAAGGCGAGTACACAAGTTTAGGCATAGCATACGTATACGAATAAGTTTAAACAATCCTCATGGCAACCAAATCTATACAAGAGCAATATCAAGGCATGCAATACTAATAATCAAACCCTTAACACAATCACGATGTTTTAACATGACCTCACGAATAACACGATGGAGGTAGATGCGTGAATTCTATAGCGCTAAGCATGTCAAACGAAGGCTAAAAATAGTTAATGACTAAAGCATAGCAATACAAATATCCAAGACAAGCATCAAGTATAAGATTCAAGCTTTCATGTATATGGGATCGTTTGTGCGTTTCATAAAGTTTAAGTGTTCGTGATTTTGTATATGGAAACATGTTACACCCGAAAAGTGTTATAAACAAAGTGGGTCGAGTGTACTCACGGTTTTGCTAAGTCTTTTCTACACTTGACAATCCGTGAAGACGTTGGTTCGAGGATGACGCCGAATTATCCTACAAGAGGAAACGAGGCGTATGAGTATAGTTCAACGGGAGATTAGGAGTATTCGAGCATGATAAAAAAATATGTTTGATAAAGTATTATGATACGAAAGTATTCACTAAGATGTAACACTCGTTCTTGACACTATATTAACTCTTACGAGTTTGGGTGTGATTTCATAGGTCCGGGGCCTATTAGAATCGTGATAAGGAATTACATACTTTAGTGTTAAACTTAATAACTTGATAGGTGATTATAAGTTCATTATCAAGGTTTCGGTTTTAGAATTATAATATAGTTATATATATATCATTATAATCATGTAGGAGGTGGGAGGATGAACCATCCACTTTGTAACCTCTAGTGTCATGTATGTCAAGTATGAGGTGGGAGGTTAAACCATCCACTTTGAACCTCGGATTATGTTCACCACTACACAAGTTACCATTGGTAACAAGTAGGGTACAAGAACTATATACTATACAAGAATGTAAAGACAAGAATGATAAGGTGTCATCTAGATACCAAGTAGCCAAGTATTCAACAACCCGACGAGCACACGAGGACAATCGTCAACGGCTTTGTGGGGTTGTGACACTTTAAGTCTAGCAAACTATCTTGGGATCTTGATGAAAAATCATCAAGTGATGTGTGGTCTCAAGTTAGGATAGCCCAAGCTTCCTTGGTGGACACACATGAACAAGTTTAAGAACTTGCATCACTTGTGAGCTCAATGCTCTTCAAAAACAGAAAGTTTAGGGTGTTAAAACAGCCCTTAGTTCATGTTAACAAGCTTGGTTAGGCTTTACTAATCATAAGCTTGATTGTAAGCACAAGAACACAAGTTTGTTGAAGTTAAAACACAAGTTTGATAAAAGTTTAGACAAAACAGAAAGTTTGTGGACATTTTGGGGCATTTCCAGGTCTGGATTCTCAATGGAGAAACCTAGGGATTCAACCCAAAGTTTATCCAAGCAAGTAGGAAAAAGAATGGAGTGATTTCATTAAGAAATGAGTGAGTTACACTCACTTTAGTAAGAGGTATACAATCTGCTCGAAAATCTGATGTTGCAAGGATCTTGAGGTGATTTGAGAGTGATTTGAGAGTGATTTGAGAGAGATTAAAGTGTAAAAATGCTTGGATTAGAGGTGGGTTTTATAAGGGAAGGATTAGGGTTAGTTAGGTGGGGTTTAAGTGGGTAATTAATGGTAAAAAGTTCAAAAAATTAACCAAAAACCCGCCCAATTGTTTGCTGTCCGCGCTTGTTGCCTTTCAGCTCGACCGGGAACAAAGCATATAAGGCTTTTGTTCCCGGGTTACTTCAGATTGATGGCGAGTGGCGGAGTGGTTAAGGCGCTGCATGTTGAACCGGAGGTCCCGGGTTCGAGTCCCGCGGATCAGTTTTTTTTATTATTATTATTATTTTCTTTTTATTTTTAATGAAAACTCAATAATTCAGTTTCACAATTGGCAGGAAAGGCCCCTGAAGTTCAAGAATCCAATAATTACACTTTAAACCTTGGACTTTATTAAAGAAGAATATATAAATTTAAATCAAATGTTAATATTATAATAATATATATATATATATATATATATATATATTAGCATTTTAATTTTTTTGTAAAAAGAAATTAATTAATTTTATCAACTAATTTAATTAATTAATTAATTAATTTAATTAATTAACTTAATAAATGAATAGATAATTATATTTTTCGTAACGAATTTAGTTTAACGATTACAAGTTTCACATTTAAGTCTCGATTACGCATACATACCATGTTTGCAAGTTACGTTTACGATTGAGAGTACCGCGAATATGTTTACATGTTTAAAGTATGAACAAGTATAAGTGTAACAGGACTATGATTAACATAATATAGGTAAAATACGAGTTTCTCATTACAATCCAAGTCTCGGTTTACAATATTTACAACGAAAGACGAATACAAGATACAACGCTTACTAAAAATAGAAGTACGATACAAGGTTTCCAAATAAAAAAGTATAGAAACGCGGAGCGTTACAGTCTCCCCTCCTTTAGGAAATTTCGTCCCGAAATTTAGAAAGATGTAACGAAGAGATATGGATACTTAGTCTTCATATCACTTTCAAGTTCCCAAGTGAATTCGGCGCCACGTTTACCTTCCCATCGAACCTTGACTATGGGAATACGACTGCCTCAGTTGCTTGGTTTCTCGGTCCATGATTTCGACCGGTTTCTCCACAAAGTGCAAGGTATCTTGATCTGAAGATCTTCGAGTGGAACTTGAAGTCCTTCTTCGGCTAGACACTTCTTCAAATTCGAAACATGAAACACAGGATGGACATTGCTGAGCGTTTGAGGTAGATCCAGTCGATACGCTACCTTGCCTATCCTTTCGAGAATCTTGAAAGGACCCACATAGCGAGGAGCGAGTTTGCCTTTCTTACCAAAACGAACAACACATTTCCAAGGTGCAACCTTGAGAAGTACGTGGTCACCTATGTTGAATTCCAAAGGTTTGCGTCTTCTATCAGCATAGCTCTTTTGTCGGCTTCGAGCTTTGAGCAAGTTGTCACGAATCTGTAGGATCTTGTCCGTCGTCTCTTGTATAAGTTCGGGACCGGTGAGTTGTACGTCTCCGATCTCGTGCCAACAAATAGGCGAACGGCATTTGAGACCATACAGTGCTTCAAATGGAGCCATTTGAATACTTGCGTGATAGCTGTTGTTGTATGAGAATTCTACCAAGGGTAAGTGCGAATCCCAGTTGCCGCCAAAATCGATTACGCATGATCGAAGCATATCCTCTAGAGTTTGGATAGTACGCTTGGTCTGACCGTCAGGTTAAGGATGAAAAGCGGTGCTAAGATTCAAATGAGTCCCAAGGGCGGATTGGAAAGTTTGCCAAAGGCGAGAAGTGAAACGAGCATCACGATCAGAAATAATATCAAGAGGAGTACCGTGACGAGTAATTATTTCACTCGTATAGATACGAGCCAATTTCTCGACCTTGTAATCTTCACGAATGGCGAGGAAGTGTGCGGATTTGGTCAAACGATCGATGACACCCAAATGCTGTCGTGACCAGACGAGGTACGAGGCAATTTCGTGATGAAATCCATGGCTATGCTCTCCCATTTCCAGACCGGAATTTCTGGTTGTTCGAGCAAACCGGAGGGATGTTGATGTTCTGCCTTGACTTTGGAACACGTAAGGCATTTGGAGACGTAGAGAGCGATATCACATTTCATTCCAGGCCACCAATAGGATGCGCGCAAGTCATGATACATCTTATCAGCTCTAGGATGAACGGAGTATCGGGATTTGTGAGCTTCGTCCATCAAAGTAGTCCGAAGATTGAGACGATCGGGAATCCAAATGCGACTATGGTAGTAAAGAATACCATCAGGCTTAGCTTCGAGTCGATTCCACAATTCAACTCGTTATCGAGGTTACCCTCGTTAATGACGGCAAATTGTGCTTGTCGAATCAACTCATTGAGTTTTCCCACGATTTGGTAGCAACGAGCACTCTTGACATGAGTCTTACGACTAAGTGCATCGGCCACGACATTCGCCTTACCAGGGTGGTAGCGGATATCGCAGTCGTAGTCGTTTAACAATTCTACCCAACGACGTTGACGCATGTTGAGTTCCTTTTGATCAAAGATGTGTTGGAGGCTCTTATGGTCAGTAAAGACCGTACACTTTGTACCATAAAGGTAGTGCCGCCAAATCTTTAATGCAAAAACAACTGCACCAAGTTCAAGGTCGTGAGTAGTATAGTTTTTCTCATGAATTTTGAGTTGTCTCGACGCGTAAGCGATTACTTTGTCCCATTGCATGAGAACGCAACCAAGACCCTGGTTAGAGGCATCGCAATACACGACGAAATCGTCGTTCCCATAGGGGAGAGTGAGAATAGGAGCATTACAAAGCATGTCCTTGAGCGTTTGGAAAGATTCTTCTTGTTCGGGACCCCAAACAAAAGGTTTATCTTTTTGAGTCAACGAAGTCAAAGGAACGGCAATCTTCGAGAAGTTCGAGATGAAACGGCGATAATACCCAGCTAGGCCAAGAAACGAACGAATTTCAGAGGGCGACTTAGGTGCAATCCAATTCTTCACAGCTTCTATCTTTGCAGGGTCAACATGAATACCAAGTTCATTGACGGTGTGACCTAAGAATTGAACCTCTTTTAGCCAAAATTCACACTTGGAGAATTTGTGTAACATTTGTAAAAATCGGGTCTCCAAAACCCGCTCCGTTTTGTAATCAAATACCAAGTTATGAAAGTACATTAATTATTTATGATTAATTTGAGTTAAAACGTTACATAATTAATAAATAAACTAAACTATAAAAATTATATTTGATAAAAAGTTAAAATAAAATAAATAAAAAAACAATTGAAGCTGCCGGGACTCGAACCCGGGTCAGCTGAGGCATTTCAATGACTTATCATCCTGTCCCCAAACCACTCCGCCACCAAGTGTTTTCTGTTAACTTTAGGAGAGAAAAAGGATCTTATACACAAACTCGATTTAACCGTTAATGCCATCTGAATAACGGAAATCGGCAAACCGATCGCCAAATCATTTCGAATTCGTCTGGCCAGCTTATAACCGATGTATTTCGGTTTCTAATTAAGGCAGAAATGAATGAACTTAAAGTTTTCATCTTTTCGGCTTTTGAAACCGAATATTTCTGCAAGTTCTGATTTAATTCAAGTTCTGATCAATTGCACGATTCATAACTGTCACAACAACACAACATTTCCATTTCGTCGCGTTTTCAAATCATTTGAGCACCTAAAACAGTTCGCCGGAATTCTCTGCAGAAATCACCGGAAAACCGTGTTCAACACAAACCGGTAAGATATTCCTTCTTTGCGATTTCAAACTATTGTTAGAACTTTACTAACATTATTCCATCACTCAAAATCAGCCACAGACGACTTTGCTGGATTTTCTGTGTTCGCCGGAGAAATTCTGGAATTGCCGGAAACTCGCTAGTTATCGGTATGCACATTCAAACGTACTAAAAATCAATGCACCCTAGTTCAATTTCATATCTAATTCCTTAATTCTGTTGATAGACCCTCTCGGCCGAAGGTTCAAAAACAGAGCTGTCAAATTCTCGCCGGACTCTCTGAGGAAGACAGCCTGTCCGGTATCTTCTTTCCCCAAACTGTTCGGTTTAGTACATTCAAGCTAGTCGTCATGTTTTTATTAATCAGATTAATCACGAACCAGATATCTGAGTAAGGTCGGTAATCGTAATGAAGAAGACGATCTTAATAATGAGATAAGAGTAATTAAAATCCGGATTATAAACGGGTTAGACACACGGTCCAGCGGTGGACTGTGTGCAAATTTCATATTCACGTCCCGGGTTCGATCCTTGCTACGCGCACGCTTGTGTAATAACATTTTTTTTAATCATGAACTAACCCGGGTTGAATCGGGTAGTTGTTAAGTATAATATAAATCAAGAATATAACCGGGTTAGACACACAGTCCAGCGGTGGACTGTGTGCAAGATAAACTTCACGTCGCGCGTTCGAATCCTGTCCCAAGCACCGGTCAATTGAATTAAAACGTTTTTGTAAATAAAGGTATTTTCGGTTAATTCAAATAAGTATATAAATATAATTAAAACTGAGTTTCTAACGGGTTAGTCACGTAGCTCAGTTGGTAGAGCTACGTGCACGTGAACAGAAGGTCGCCGGTTCGAATCCCGCTTGGCGCAACATTTACCGCTGACCGAACCGGTCAACGGTCAACAGTAAAAAAATGATATTTTTTTTAATATTTTTATTTGTTTATTTTAATTTAAAAATCAATTTAAAATACTTAAAAATAACATTTTTAAAGATAGAAAATAGCCATAAACTCACAAAAATATATCTAAAAATCCCATTAAAATCCTTAATAAAATCCATCCATTTAATATATTTTTCCATTATTATTTAGGTTAGTATTCCTCGTCGACTCGCTCGTCTAAATCGTGCGCATCTCACCATCTCCAATCCAACGCACCCAATGTGAGTGAACCTTTCAAATTCCCCGTTTTAATCACGTTTTTGGGGTGTATCATGTGTCTTTGCTTATTTACATATTATAACGAACATATTGTGCATACATCATATCATGACATGTGTATTAGTTTGTAGCTGTTAAGTAGTTATTATTGGATGCAAATTATCATTTCAGTACATGCAATTGCCGAGGCCGCAGTTCCCCATCCATCGAGGTTGAGCTTGATCCCCATTTTATTATGCGGTTGATCTTGGCGTGCCCGCACGATCGGCTCCGTTTGATTGAGCCTTGATCGGTCATTTCATTTTACATTTCAATACATGCAATACGCTCGGCTCCGTTTGATTGAGCCTTGAGTGCACAGTTCAATTTACATTTCCAGTTCATGCAATACGTTCGGCTCCGTTTGATTGAGCCTTGAGCGCACAGTTCAATTTACATTTCCAGTTCATGCAATACGATCGGCTCCGTTTGATTGAGCCTTGATCGCACAGTTCATTTATGTTAGTTATCATATGATATTGGTATATTCATGTATGCTATCAAGTGTTAATGTATGTTATAATTGTAAATGCTATTGCCAACGTTTGATTACTTACATGTGCTCTTTTATGATTATGCACAATATTTTATTGATAAACTAACCATAATATCATTATCAAATGTTTATCTAATAAGGTTCACTCGCCAACTTATGTTGACCCAAAACCTCCCATTTTACACATGATACAGGTGAACCAGCAGCAGCTAGGAACACATAGGACCTGGATTAGAAGAAATAAAACGATTTAGTATTTGGATTGTTATGTTTGGTTATTTTCCCTTGTATTGAATGAACATGTTTGGATGTTTGAGAATGTAACTTTGACTTCATTAATTATGAAACATAATAGTAAATGTCATGTGCTTTGGTGATAACCCAATTATGCCCCGACTCTTATTTCCGCTGCGGGTCGGGTGTGACAGATTGGTATCAGAGCCATGACTATAGGGATATAGGATAGGTTATTAGACTCTTAGAGCCTATACTATAGTCGATTAGAAACTTATAAGAATTTTGTGTGTTATATGCCAAATTTCATGATGTTTATATGTTTATGTTAAATGTTACATTTGATATTGTACAAGCATGTTCATAAGTATGTATTATCAAATAATGCTTATCATGAAATCATATGATCATAACATATCACATCCATGCAAGCACACACCACATTATGATTGATTTTACAATGATTTTCGTGTTTTCAAATCTCATCAAAGTGAGTTCTCATGACGGGCATGTAGTAACTAGAAGGGTACTAGTACCGGTAGTCGGAACGTCCTGTCTAGGCTGGCATTCGTATAAATCCAAAATAAAGGACCAATTTGCCTACCTGGGGACTAACGATGAGATTACGAAATACCTATTAGGCCAAAGCATGCTATACCAAACGTCGTGAGAGCTAATCCCACTTTGAGTTGTCATTGTGTCTACACCTGGACACGTTCCGACCAAACATCTCATGAACGTATTTTGTGGTTTGCATTCGGGGGATGCGAGTGTTAAATTGCCAATACTAATGTGAAACCTACCAAGCCAATAGCCATGGGGGCCCACATGACTATGTAGGTGAAGGTATGGGGGACATTTGAGGCCCAACATGAGCGAACCCAAGACATCCTTTGGATGTAGTTGCATTATTGATATTTATGTTATTTTCATTTTCTTAAAGACACATGACACCTAAAAAGACACCATAAACTCACAATCTTCTCATTTTATGATCCTGTAGATGTCGTCTAGACAGCATCGAAGGGGTAGGAAATCGGAAAAGTCTCGGGAACGTTTGGCCACTCATATCGCGAATCAAATGGCCACGATATTGCCAGACATCGTGGTACAAGTACAACAAGCCCTTGCTGCAAATCCTACTAACCCTCCTCAACAGCAGGACCAGAACATCGACAACCCTCCTACCATCAAATGCTCCTACAAACATTTTAAGTCCTGTGATCCTCCAAAATTCGAAGGGACTGAGGGAGTCACTGCTCTCCTACATTGGTTCGAATAGATGGAAAACGTGTTCTTAAACTGTGATTGTCCTGAGGATCGCAAAGTTCGTTACGCCACCGGGAGACTACTTGGTGTAGCTCTCACTTGGTGGAATACTGAGAAAGGAAAGAGGGGAACAGAAGATGCGATGGCCTTAACTTGGGAGGAGTTAAGGGAAATCATGACTAGGCGATTCTGTCCTAGAAGTGAAATTAAGAAATTGGAGGATGAATTTCATGCCTTGAAGCAAAAAGAGGGTGATCACTCTACTTACAACAAACTTATTCACTCCAACCTACCGTCTGATCGAACATTACATTCGAGGACTTCCCTCGAAAATCCAAGATTCGGTCCTCAGCGTTTCACCGGTAACACTCGAAGCTGCCATGGACTTAGGGTGTTAAAACAGCCCTTAGTTCATGTTAACAAGCTTGGTTAGGCTTTACTAATCATAAGCTTGATTATAAGCACAAGAACACAAGTTTGTTGAAGTTAAAACACAAGTTTGATAAAAGTTTAGACAAAACAGAAAGTTTGTGGACATTTTGGGGCATTTCCAGGTCTGGATTCTCCATGGAGAAACCTAGGAATTCAACCCAAAGTTAATCCAAGCAAGTAGGAAAAAGAATGGAGTGATTTCATTAAGAAATGAGTGAGTTACACTCACTTTAGTAAGAGGTATACAATCTGCTCGAAAATCTGATGTTGCAAGGATCTTGAGGTGATTTGAGAGTGATTTGAGAGAGATTAAAGTGTAAAAATGCTTGGATTAGAGGTGGGTTTTATAGGGGAAGGATTAGGGTTAGTTAGGTGGGGTTTAAGTGGGTAATTAATGGTAAAAAGTTCAAAAAATTAACCAAAAACCCGCCCAATTGTTTGCTGTCCGCGCTTGTTGCCTTTCAGCTCGACCGGGAACAAAGCATATAAGGCTTTTGTTCCCGGGTTACTTCAGATTGGTGGCGAGTGGCGGAGTGGTTAAGGCGCTGCATGTTGAACCGGAGGTCCCGGGTTCGAGTCCCGCGGATCCGGTTTTGTTTGATTATTATTATTTTCTTTTTATTTTTAATCAAAACTCAATAATTCAGTTTCACAATTGGTAGGAAAGGCCCCTGAAGTTCAAGAATCCAATAATTACACTTTAAACCTTGACTTTATTAAAGAAGATATATATTAACATTTAAATTCAAAATGTTATATATATATATATATATTAGCATTTTAATTTTTTTGTAAAAAGAAATTAATTAATTTTATAACTAATTTAATTAATTAATTATTAATTTAATTAATTAACTTAATAAATGAATAGATAATTATATTTTCGTAACGAATTTAGTTTAACGATTACAAGTTTCACATTTAAGTCTCGATTACGCATACATACCATGTTTGCAAGTTACGTTTACGATTGAGAGTACCACGAATATGTTTACATGTTTAAAGTATGAACAAGTATAAGTGTAACAGGACTATGATTAACATAATATAGGTAAAATACGAGTTTCTCATTACAATCCAAGTCTCGGTTTACAATATTTACAACGAAAGACGAATACAAGATACAACGCTTACTAAAAATAGAAGTACGATACAAGGTTTCCAAATAAAGAAAGTATAGAGAGTTTTTGAGTTGTCATTGTGTCTACACCTGGACACCTCCTACCATACATCTCCCAATCATATTTTACGATTTTCATTCGGGTGGTGCGAGTGTTAATCTGCCAACACCAATGTGAATCCTACCGAGCCCAATAGTCATGGGGGCCCACATGACTACACAGGCGATGGTATGGGGGACATTGGAGGCCCAAACATGAGCAAACCCAAGACATCCTATGGATGTAGTTGAATTATTGTCAGTTATGTTATTTTTCATTCTTTTTACGACACATGACACCTAGAAACTTCTTAAACTCACAATCTTCCTATGTATGTTCCTGTAGATGTCGGCTAGGCAACTACGTGGAGGTAGAAAGTCAGGAAGATCAAATGAACGCTTGGCCACACAAATTGCTAAACAAATGGCCGCAGTGCTTCCTGACATCGTAATTCAAGTTCAACAAGCTATCACCGCAAACCCCATGCAACCCTCCCAATCAAGAAGACCAGAGCGTCGCCAACCCTCCCTCCAAAAAGTGCTCCTACAAACACTTCAAATCTTGCGATCCCCCAAAATATGAAGGGACCGAAGGTGTTACCGCCCTCCTTCACTGGTTTGAAGAAATGGAAAACACTTTCCTCAATTGCGATTGTCCCGAGGATCGCAAGGTACGTTATGCAACTGGAAGACTGTTTGGGTAGCCCTTACCTGGTGGAACACGGAAAAGGGTAAACGAGGAGTTGAAGACGCCATGGCTTAACATGAGAAGAGTTAAGGGAACTCATGACAAGACGCTTCTGTCCAAGAAGCGAAATCAAAAAGTTGGAAGATGAATTCCACACGCTGAAACAAAAGGAAGGAGATCACACCTCCTATAATAAACGATTTCTTGAACTGAACCAAATGATCCCTAATTTGTTCACCCCCGTGTACCACTTGGTTGAACATTACATCGAGGCCTCCCCTCGAAAATTCAAGACTCGGTCTTAAGCACTTCGCCTGCAACACTTGAAGCCGCGATGGAGTTAGCTACAGAACTTACTGAGAATCGCATCCGAAACGGCAAATTCAAGGATGAAAAGAAGAAAGCACCCATAAAGACCTCAACTACAAACCACTCAGTCTCATCCTCAAGGTTTGCTGGTAAGAGGAAACGTAATGGCAAGAATTTTGCTGTCACTCAAACCAACCCTCCTATCACTGTTGCACCAATCACCCAAATCGCTCCCTCAGCTGCACCATTTAAAAAGCCATACACCGGCCCACACCCAAAATGCAACCGTTGTCAGTACCATCACCCTCCCGAAAATCCCTGCCAACATTGCACCAGCTGTGGCCGTGCGGGTCACACCATCCAAACCTGTCGCACTCTTCAACAAATGAACCGCAATCAACCCCCAACCCAAACCCACCATCAGATAGTGGGTCAAGCCCAACAACCCTTACTTCTACCACCTGTCCCACTCGCAGCCCAAACTTACTACCAACCCAACTACCCCATGATGCAACCCATGCGAGCTTGTTACAACTGTGGGGACCCAAACCACTTCAGGAACACTTGTCCACGCTTGGTGAACATCATCCATGCCCAAGCTCAAGCAAACCCGGTAAACCAAGCTAACCAAGCTCCTTCACCTGCCAGAGGAAGAGCTTTTAACATCAATGCCAACCAAGCTAGGGCTGACAACAACGTGGTCAACGGTACGTTTCTCATCAATGGTAGTTATGCATCCATATTATTCGATACTGGTGCGGATAAGAGCTTTGTGTCTTTAGAATTTGAACCTATCCTCAACCAAACTCGCGTTAATCTCATGGAATCTCTAACGGTGGAAGTTGCTGACGGAAAACTCGTTTCATTAAATTCTATTATACGTAATTGTACCCTCAATCTAAACGATCACGATTTTCCAGTTGACCTCATTCCAATGAAGTTGGGAAGTTTCGATATTATAATCGGTATGGACTGGCTCAGCCAGCATCACGCTGAAGTAGTGTGCCGCGAAAAGTTCATTCGCATTCCTCTTGAAGACGGTCAGACCCTACGTATTTTTGGGGAAACCCCTTCGAAAGGACTCAAATTAATGTCCTGCCTTCAAGCCCGAAGATATCTCCGCAAGAACTATGTCGCATTCCTAACTCACGTCGTCAAAAAGGGAAACAAGGAGAAGAAACACGAAGAGATCCCAGTTGTGAAAGAATTCCCACAAGTCTTTCCCGACGACATTTCAGGACTTCCTCCTGTGAGAGAAGTCGATTTCCGCATCGATCTTGTACCTGGCGCTACACCAGTCGCAAAATCTCCTTATAGGTTAGCCCCATCCGAAATGCAAGAGCTGGCCAGTCAACTGCAAGAGCTGACTGACAAAGGATTCATACGTCCTAGCTCCTCGCCTTGGGGTGCACCTATTCTTTTTGTGAAGAAGAAAGATGGAACGTTTCGCATGTGCATTGATTATAGAGAACTCAACATGTTAGCGGTTAAAAATCGCTATCCACTACCTCGCATCGATGACCTCCTAGACCAACTTCAAGGAGCCACCTGCTTTTCAAAAATCGACCTCGTTCTGGTTATCATAAGCTCAGAGTACATGAAGAAGATATCCCAAAGACCGCTTTCCGGACTCGTTATGGTCATTACGAATTTATGGTCATGCCATTCGGTTTAACCAACGCCCCCGCTGTATTCATGGATCTAATGAATAGGGTATGCAAACCCTACCTCGACCGCTTCGTCATAGTCTTCATCGACGATATTCTTATCTACTCCAAGTCTAAATCTGATCATGAGCGACACCTTCGACTCATCCTTACACTCTTAAGGACTGAAAAGCTCTACGCTAAGTTCTCAAAATGCGAATTCTGGTTAGGAGAAGTACAATTCCTTGGACATGTCGTCAATGACAAGGGAATTCATGTTGATCCTTCAAAAATCAAGGCAGTGCAAGAATGGCAAGCGCCACGTACCCCTACCGAAGTAAGGTCATTTCTTGGTTTGGCTGGTTACTATCGACGCTTCATTGCCAATTTTTCTCGTATTGATGTCCCACTCACGGCCTTGACTCATAAAGGAAAACCCTTCATATGGGGACCTAAGCAAGAAGAGGCCTTCCAAACTCTAAAGCAAAAACTTTGTGACGCACCTATCCTCACACTCCCTGAAGGTTGCGATGACTTTGTAGTATATTGCGACGCATCAGGGCAAGGACTAGGCTGTGTATTGATGCAAAGAGGAAAAGTGATAGCCTATGCTTCTAGGCAACTCAAGGTTCATGAGAAAAATTACACCACCCACGACCTGGAACTTGGAGCCGTTGTGTTCGCTCTCAAGATATGGAGACATTACTTCTACGGTACCAAGTGTGAAATATACACTGACCACAAAAGTCTCCAACATATCTTCAACCAGAAGGAGTTGAATATGAGGCAACGAAGATGGATCGAACTTCTCAACGACTATGACTGTGAAATTCGGTATCATCCTGGCAAGGCAAACGTGGTGGCTGATGCGCTCAGTCGAAAAGGTTATGCGAACTCCATTCGTCTTCTATGTTCGCAAATCATAACCGACATCAAAGATCGAATCCGAGCAGCTCAACATGTTTCTGTAACAGAAAATGACGTACGCGATGAGCTGTCATGTGGAGCTGAACTCAAAATCGAAACCAAATCCGACGGTATTCTATACTATTTAAATCGCATATGGATTCCTGATCGCGATAACCTTCGTGATTTCCTCATGAATGAGGCGCACAAAACACGGTACTCTGTACACCCAGGAGCCGACAAGATGTATCAAGACCTACGATACACCTACTGGTGGCCTGGCATGAAAAAGGATATCGCTGTTTTTGTTTCCAAGTGCCTTACCTGTTCCAAAGTAAAAGCTGAACATCAAAGACCTTCAGGACTTCTAGTCCAACCCGAAAACCTGTATGGAAGTGGGAAAACATAACCATGGATTTCATTACCGGGTTACCTCGCACCTCCAGCGGGTATGACACCATATGGGTAATAATCGATCGTCTTACAAAGTTATCTCATTTCATTCCAATCCGCGAGGACTTCAAGAACGAGAAGTTAGCTCGTATCTACATCAACGAGATCGTAAGCCGTCATGGTGTACCATTAAGCATCATTTCAGACCATGATGGTCGTTTCACTTCACGAACATGGCGAGCCGTACAAACCTCTTTGGGTACACGATTAGACCTCAGTACCGCTTTTCATCCACAAACTGATGGTCAATCTGAACGCACCATCCAAACCCTTGAAGACATGCTGCGAGCATGTGTCATAGACTTCAAAGGGAATTGGGACGCTCATCTACCATTAGTGGAATTTTCGTACAACAATAGCTATCATTCAAGTATCGGCATGGCTCCTTTCAAAGCTTTATATGGTCGTAAGTGCCGATCTCCAGTATGTTGGCACGAAATTGGGGAATCGCAAATCACCGGTCCAGAATTAATTCGAGAAACAACCGACAAGGTCATTCAAATTCGAAACAATCTTCTAGCAGCTCAAAGTCGTCAAAAGAGTTATGCAGACAAACGACGAAAGCCCTTGGAATTTGACATTGGTGATCAAGTACTTTTAAAAGTATCACCGTGGAAGGGAGTGGTTCGTTTTGGCCAGAAGGGCAAGCTAGCACCACGCTATGTAGGACCTTTCAAGATACGCGAAAGAGTAGGTCCTGTAGCATACAAGCTTGACCTACCAGAAGAGCTCAATAGAATTCATCCCACATTCCACATATCAAACTTGAAGAAGTGCCTCGCCGATGAAAACCTCCATATTCCTCTAGAAGACATTCAAATCGATGAATCTATGCACTTCGTTGAAAGACCGGTAGAAATCATGGACTTCGGAGAGAAGCGTTTATGACGAAGTCGTATTCCAATTGTCAGCGTACGTTGGGAGTCAAAACGAGGACCTGTTTCCACTATAAATACCCACTTGAACACTCTGAAAATTCTTTCGCTCAGAACCACGTTCGTTTTCGAAGCTTTAATCTTTCCAGAGCACGTCGCCGGAGATTTTCATTTTCGCCGGAATCCTGCCGGAATCGCTGATCAGAAAACCGTATTCGTTCATCAGACGGTATAAATCATCTAAACCTTTTTGCTATCTTTTGCTTAGTATTCTAATTTCACAACACAATGATCAAAACTGTTAAACAGTCCACTCAACCGGAAATCACAAATCAAAGCCGACGACTCTTGCCGGAAATTGAAGAAAACACTCTGAGTTGGTACATCCTAATCCTTATTCTTCTTTTTCTATTCCAATTCAATCAAATTATAAGTGTTGTTGGTCAATTAAACAAACAATCGGCTTCACTGTTCTTAGTTCTTAATGAAGAAGAAGACGAAGTTGAGTTGTGTATTAATATAATTAAAACCAGATATTCAAACGGGTTAGACACACAGTCCAGCGGTGGACTGTGTGCAAATATAACACGCACGTCTCGGGTTCGAATCGCACACGTTACCGACTTTCAGAAATAAAACCAACATTTTTAAAACCTAATCAGATTAAGTCACATTATATACATAAAAGGAATATAATCCAGTAATTAAACAGATTAGACACACAGCCCAACTGGTTGGGCTGTGCGCACTCGAACCAAAGAACCCGAGTTCGACTTCGGGTCTCTGCAACCGGTTCGGCCATATAAATCATTTTTAATAAAAACCAATTAAGGTAAAAGTTAATCAGTATATAAATATAATTAAAACAGAGAATATTACGGGTTAGACACGTAGCTCAGTTGGTAGAGCTGCGTGCACGCATACGAGAGGTCCCGAGTTCGAACCTCACTCAGCGCATAGAAAACACAGTCTGACCGGTCAAGACCCGGTCAACGGTCAAAAAGTCAACTTTTTATTTATTTATTTAATTGGAAAATTATTTAAAAATACTTAAAAATAAGATTATTAAGGTTAGAAAATTTCCTTAAACTCACAAAAATAAATCACATTTAAGAACACTAATTAAAAATATTAATCTCAAATGAAATTTATTTATTTATCGAATCGTTTTATTATTATCTAGGTTAGTTCTTACCTCGTCGATTGAATCATAAATTCGTGTGCCTTCATCGTCATCAAAGAACGCACCCATTGTGAGTGAAACTCTATAAATTCCCCGTTTTAATCATGTTTTGGGGTGTATCATGTGTCGTATAATTCTTTTATTATATATATAAACACTTGTGCATACATCATATCCGTGATCAAATGTGTATCAATTGTTGTGTGAATTATATGTAGATTGGATTTATCATTTTCAGTGCACGCATTTCATTAGGCCCATTAGTTCCCCGTGGGAGACGGGTTGAGCATCAGGTGCCTCATTAGATCGGCTCCGTTTGATTGAGCCTTGATCTCACATACATCATCATTCATATCATATACTCATTCAAAGTGGTTTGTGTTTGTTTATCTATATATGTTTGCTCACATGTGATTATTGCACAAATTTTCCTTATTAAATAAAACAGGAAATTAGTAACAATGTTTTATCAAGGTTCACTCGCCAACTTTTGTTGACCCAAAATATCCCCCGTTTTACACATGATACAGGTGATACAGCTGAGACAAGAAACATATAGGAAGGCCTAGAAGAATAAATAAGTTTAAGCTTTGGAATAATTAAATAGTTTCAATTTCTTGTAATTGTATGAATTTTGTTTTGGATATTTAAGTTGTAAATTTGAATTTAATAAATATGAAACATTTAATAAATAGGAAGGCCTAGAAGAATAAACAAGTTTAAGCTTTCGAATTAGGGAGACATGCTTTGGCCTAATAGGTGAAATACTCTCGTCGACAGGCGATTACCGGTACTTAGCCTTCTAGTTAATACATGTCCCTAGTTTGACCGAAAATACGAAACTTTGGCGAGATTGAAAGTTGAAGAGTGGGACCAGTCATCAAGGTGTGGATGTCAATCCTAGCTTGACAATTTCGTCCCCAAAATGTGGTTTATTGAACGAAACGAGATATAATCCCGAGTCGTCGATAAAGATCCACTAGATTATGAAATGGAACTTCCCATCAAGGTATAAAAATCACTCCTGACTTGATGGTGAAATTCGTGCAAAGTACACATAAGGTGGATTGAAATTCATCACCAAAGGCGGGAATCACCCCTATTTGATGAGTCATTTCGTTTGCGAGATAAGAGTATCATCAAATATGTATTGCGTATAACGTAACAGGAAAAGCACTTTGTATAATTTAGACAAAAGAAGAGATAGAAGTAAAGTAGGAAGAATTAACATTTTAGCAAGAATCAAGAATGGTCAAAGTTTGGGACTTAAACTATAGACTAGATCGAACATGGCAATTCTACCTAATTCCCTATAGTTATGGCTCTGATACCAATCTCCCCAACCGATGGCGGAAACATCGGAGTGAGACGAAAACAAGATTGCTAGAAGCTTCATAACGCTATTTGTGTCGAGTTTTTGATAATTACCGATTTTGCATTTCTAGAAATAACGTATAACAAGCTTTCGTCCGTTACAACAATTATTCAAACAATAACTTTCATTTCATCGATATAAATTTAGTACAAGAATTGGAAACAAGATACAATAAGTTTGGAAATAATTTTACAATACAATGAATATTAAAATTTTAAGTGCGTTTCTAGGCAAATCCTACTAGATTCGTCGATCGCAATCCTGCAACATGTAATAAAAGCATGGATCAGTACAAAAGCACTGGCGAGCATACAAGTTTGAATTTGTGTATATGTATAAAGTGGTCTCAAGTCACATGGCATTTTATAGTCAATAAAACAAGCATACATAAGCGACTTGTGTATAACATTTAGTATTTAATTCGAATCTTCAACTAGCATGAATAATAACTCAGGCATAATGAAATAGCATGGACATTCAATTTGAAACTAACACGTATAGCTAACATAAACGCGACAATAGCATGTGCGTACAAGTTAGGTACGAAGTAATACAAATTTCCTTAATTGTTACATGTTGCACCACAAAACACGTATAAATGTAAAAAGGGGGTCGAGTATGCTCACATTTCGCGAAGCGTCCTTCGCTATTCCGTGAAGTGTTGAAGAATTTGATGTCGTGGCGCCGAGGTCATCATACATGAGTAAACAAAGATTTATATATATTAGTGGTTGTCGAAGCGTTAATAAATAAATATACAATTTCTCTTATTTTTATAAAAAGGATAACGTGAATACGATAGACTTCGAGGTGAGATAAAAACACTTTTTAAATGGCGGAGTTTTTATGAAAATCGGGCAGAGTTTCCTCTGTTTTCGGACGATCCCGACAAGGCAAAGTGTCGATTATTTTGCAAAGCGCAACAGTTAGTGACACAATATATAAACATATGTATTTCTATGGAGTTTTATATATAGATTATATGAAGTTTTCAAAACTCAACAATGACTAACAACCTAATTATATATATTTTCTACGTAAGCGTTCAACTTACACAAGTTCGGTTCGTGTTAACTGTAATGAATAATTAAAAGAAATATATAAAACAATATAGGTAAAGTTTTACCAAGCCGCTTGCCGAACGGTTGGCCGGGTTAACCCGGCAGTTTGACCAGCTTGACTGTGATGACCGGTTGTCCGAGTCTGACCGAACCCAAACTGAACCGAATAACCACCACCGTTGCTGAACCGGAACTTGAACCGTAATCCACCGTACCAAAACTGAGACCAAATCTAACCCGAACATAACTCATCTCGAAACCGAACCACCTAGTTAAACCGAAGCAAAACTGGGACTTGAACCAAAACCAGAAACAAAATAAACAAAACTAAAACTGAACCAACTGACCGAGCTTGAACCCAATCGGAACAGGGCTACCGAACCGAGCTGCGTCGAAACAGGACCACCCGAGCTATTCTGGTCTTGAACCGGGCACGTAGCTTTGCACCGTCGCCGGTTACGGCCTCTCTGCCGCCGCTGGTCACGGCGTTTCTGCCGAAAACGTCACCGTCTCTCTCTCTCTCTTCGACGTCTCCTCTCTCTTCGACGTCTCCCTCTCTGTCCTGCCGCCCTGCGCCCCCACCTTGTGGAGGCCGGTCGTTAAATGGAGAGGAAAAGGTGGGAGGGTGTTAGCCGGAGAAGGGGAAGATGAGGGGTGTGGTGCGTGACCGGGAACACGTCGTCGGCGACCCGCCGGAGAAGCAGCGCCAGTGAACAGGAAGATGAGGGAGCAGAGAAAGGGGGCAGCTGAAGTGTATGGGTTAGGGTTTTGTGAATGTGTGTGTGTTTTAATAAGATTAGGGTTAGGTTTAGGTTGTGTGCTGGGCCCAAGGCCTGATCTAGCGTTTTTGAGCGGCCCGGTCGCTACTGCGAGGTCCGTTATCGATCCCGATCGTCATAGAATGTCGTGTTATTTGTTTATTATTATCTTTATTTTATTATTATTTTATAAAAAGAATAATAAATAGTAACAATAATGATAATAAAATTGATAAATAATTATGTTTAGTGATACGACACGCATTTCCTAAAATAAAACTTTTTACGGAAACGCGGGGCGTTACAGTCTCCTTTACTTTAGGGAATTTCGTCCCGAAATTCATTCAAGAGGAAGGCTTTAGGAAAGAAATAATGGCATTTCGAAGTATGTGGTATAACCGAGAATTAGGTGGTGGGTTATTAAAGTTTGTATTTAACTATAGCAGTGAGCACTGAATTTCACATGGCAAGTTTTCACTAAAGTTCGGTAATATGGTAGGAACACTTATATATAGGAAGTACCAGCGGCGTTTCCACCATGTTCATACCTTGTTACGTTTGTTTCGCTAATCGATGCCATGTTAGGTTCCGTATTACCAACATGGTTTATTAACGTATTACAAGGGAGAAGGATAGCATATAGGTACTTAAGTATGTAAGTATGACTGTATTTATGTATGAGAGAGGTTATAAGTATGAGTATAAGCATGAGTATGATTAAGATCTTTGATTAGTCTACATGAGATATTTAGTTAACTAGATTAACGCATTACTCGCATGTGATCTCACTGGTCAAACCATCGTGTCCGCAAATATGTATGTTTGGCTTAACATGATCGCAAGTCCATGCGGCGGGCGTTACTCCTACAGCGCTACACAAGCGCTATATATGTTAAGGTGCGGCTTGATCAAGTTAATGACAAAATGTCAACCCAACGTTCAACGCAAGCGTCATCTAATCATAGCACATGTCGTCATTTCGTTGCTATGAAAAGATCCATAATGTATAAGCGTCATCTAATCATAGCACATGTCATCATTTCGTTGCTATGAAAAGATCGGTAATGTATAAATGAATGACTTGACATTACCACAAATCTATGTGGCGGTACGCTACTCCTATAGTGCTTCACAAGCACTACATATGTCAAGGTGTGGCTTCATCCGAAGCTAATGACCAGTTTATCACATAAAGAATGTCCAGTAATCCTAGATCAAGTATAACTTATCAGTAGGCGTGTATTAATTTTATCGTGTAAAAACGATGATGAGGTAACAAGTATTAAATCCCATAAAAGTTAAGTTAATATAAAAGAGAGGCTTGATAAGTATTGGAGTGCTTCGGGTTTAGAAGCTTCGACTATTCCAAAGTAGATCGTAAGTCCTTTCGAATTAGGGACACATGCTTTGGCCTAATAGGTGAAATACTCTCGTCGACAGGCGATTACCGGTATTTAGCATTCCAGTTAATACATGTCCCTAGTTTGACCGAAATACGAAACTTTGGCGAGATTGAAAGTTGAAGAGTGGGACTAGTCATCAAGGTGTGGATGTCAATCCTAGCTTGACAATTTCGTCCCCAAATGTGGTTTATTGAACGAAACGAGATATAATCTCGAGTCGTCGATAAAGATCCACTAGATTATGAAATGGAACTTCCCATCAAGGTATGGATATCACTCCTGACTTGATGGTGAAATTCATGCAAAGTACACGTAAGGTGGATTGAAATTCGTCACCAAAGCCGGGAATCACCCCTATTTGATGAGTCATTCGTTTGCGAGATAAGAGTATCATCAAATATGTATTGCGTATAACGTAACAGGAAAAGCACTTTGTATAATTTAGACAAAAGAAGATATAGAAGTAAATTAGGAAGAACTAACATTTTAGCAAGAATCAAGAATGGTCAAAGTTTGGGACTTAAACTATAGACTAGGTCGAACATGGCAATTCTACCTAATTCCCTATAGTTATGGCTCTGATACCAATCTGTCACACCCCAACCGATGGCGGAAATATCGGAGTGAGACGAAAACGAGATTGCTAGAAGCTTCATAACGCTATTTGTGTTGAGTTTTTAATAATTACCGATTTTGCATTTCTAGAAATAACATATAACAAGCTTTCGTCAGTTACAACAATTATTCAAATAATAACTTTCGTTTCATCGATATAAATTTAGTACAAGAATTGGAAACAAGATACAATAAGTTTGGAAATAATTTTACAATACAATGAATATTAAAATTTTAAATGCGTTTCTAGGCAAATCCTACTAGATTCGTCGATCGCAATCCTGCAACATGTAATAAAAGCATTGATCAGTACAAAAGCACTGGCGAGCATACAAGTTTGAATTTGTGTATATGTATAAAGTTGTCTCAAGTCACATGGCATTTTATAATCAATAAAACAAGCATACATAAGCGACTTGTGTATAACATTTAGTATTTAATTCAAATCTTCAACTAGCATGCATAATAACTCAGGCATAAGGAAATAGCATGGACATTCAATTTGAAACTAACACGTATAGCTAACATAAACACGAAAATAGCATATGCGTACAAGTTAGATACAAAGTAATACGAATTTTCTTAATTGTTACATGTTGCACCCCAAAACGCGTTTAAATGTAAAAAGGGGGTCGAGTATGCTCACATTTCGTGAAGCGTCCTTCGGTATTCCGTGAAGTGTTGAAGAGTTTGACGTCCTGGCGCCGAGGTCATCATACATGAGTAAACGAAGATTTATATATATTAGTGGTTGTTGAAGAGTTAATAAATAAATATACAATTTCTCTTATTGTTATAAAAAGGATAACGTGAATACGATAGACTTCGCGGTGAGATAAAAACACTTTTTAAATGGCGGAGTTTTTACGAAAATCGGGCAAAGTTTCCTCTGTTTTCGGACGATCTCGACAAGGCAAAGTGTCGATTATTTTGCAAAGCGCAACAGTTAGTGACACAATATATAAACATATGTATTTCTATGGAGTTTTATATATAGATTATATGAAGTTTTCAAAACTCAACAATGAATAACAACCTAATTATATATATTTTCTACGTAAGCGTTCAACTTACACAAGTTCGGTTCGTGTTAACTGTAATGAATAATTAAAAGAAATATATAAAACAGTATGGTAAAGTTTTACCAAGCCGCTTGCCGAACGGTTGGCCGGGTTGACCCGGTAGTTTGACCAGCTTGGCTGTGATGACCGGCTGTCCGAGTCTGACCGAACCCAAACTGAACCGAATAACCACCACCGTTGCTGAACCGGAACTTGAACCGTAATCCACCGTACCAAAACTGAGACCAAATCTAACCCGAACATAACTCGTGTCGAAACCGAACCAACTAGTTAAACCGAAGCAAAACTAGGCCTTGAACCCAAACCAGAAACAAAATAAACAAAACTAAAACTGAGCCAACTGACCGGAGCTTGAACCCGACCGGAACAGGGCTACCGGAACCGAGCTGCGTCGAAACAGGACCACCCGAGCTATTCTGGTCTTGAACCGGGCACGTAGCTTTGCACCGTCGCCGATTACGGCCTCTCTGCCGCCGCTGGTCACGAAGTTTCTGCCGAAAATGTCACTGTCTCTCTCTCTTCGACGCCTCCTCTCTCTTCTTGCCTCTCTCTCTGTCCTGCCGCCCTGCGCCCCCACCTTGTGGAGGCTGGTCGTTAAATGGAGAGGAGAAGGTGGGAGGGTGTTAGCCGGAGAAGCGGAAGATGAGGGGTGTGGTGCGTGACCGGGGAACACGTCGTCGGTGACCCGCCGGAGAAGCGGCGCCGGTGACCGGGAAGATGAGAGAGCAGAGAAAGGGGGCAGCTGAAGTGTATGGGTTAGGGTTTTATTGATGTGTGTGTATTTTAATAAGGTTAGGGTTAGGTTTAGGTTGTGTGCTTGGCCCAAGGCTTGATCTAGCGTTTTTGAGCGGCCCGGTCATGACTGCGAGGTCCGTTATCGATCCCGATCGTCATAGAATGTCATGTTATTTGTTTATTATTATTATTATTATTATTATTATTATATTATTATTATTATTATTATCTTTATTTTATTATTGTTTTATAAAAAGAATGAATAAATAGTAATAATAATGATAATAAAATTGATAAATAATTATGTTTAGTGATACGACACGCATTTCCTAAAATAAAAATTTATACGGAAACGCGGGGCGTTACATGAAGTTCTATAAGTTATGTTGAATTCGCTTCTTGTTTCATCTTTATTTTCATATCAAGTTCATAGATTCGGGCCAACATATAGTCTTATCAAATTTCATTCAAAATTTTACAAAAAGAAATAGATAAAATAAAAATTCGGACTTGCCATCCAATTCTCCACCGGATACAAACTTTGAAAAAGACTTGATCATTGTTGTGGTCCGAGGGGGAGTACAACTTTTAACCTAGCATGGCGAAACCTCACAACCGCTCACTTGGCGTGCTCCACTTGAATGGGATCATCAGGCCGCACATAACCATCTGGTACAATATATATTATATTTATGAAAATTCGTTGTATGATGATAATACCTTTCGGCGTCGTTTTCTTATAGTTGTCGGGCCTGTTCTTGCGAATTGTTGGTGATTTAGAATGGTTTAAGTATTTCCAACAAAGGGAAGATACTCGACGTAAACTAGGTTTCACTCCGTTGCAAAATTGTATGTTCACAATTCGTCAATTTGCATACGATTGTTCACACGATGCATCATATACGAATATTTGAAGATGTCTGAGAACTCATGCTAAGATGCCCTTCATAATTTTTGTGAAGGTATTATTTATTTTTTTATTTCTAGGTGTTATTGAGCTTTATGGCAAGATATATATGAGGCGACCGACCTTCGGTGATATACCAAGTCCATGAAGACAATGGCAAAACTTGAACATTTAAATTTGGGTGGGGGCGAAAATATTACGCATAAAAAACCATTTTTCACCAAGACCATAAATCCAAAAAAAAACAATTCTTACACATAACCGACAAAGGAAGAAGAATTACAACTCAACCCTCTTCTCTTTTAGTTTTGTTGGGCGTTGGAAAACACATGTTAGATTTGGGCTTTTGGATTAGAAGGGGGACAAAACATAGAAATAATATGATCTAAACCTAATGGGCTCATATTAAAACTTCTAAGAAAAAAAAACAAAAAGGGGGTTTGGCATTATAGATGTCCTGCCATGCATGAAAAATTACACAACTTTCCTGGAATGCTTGGTGGCACTAATTGCACAGACTGAAAGTGGGCCGTATGTCCAACCGGTTGGCGAGGAAATCATCAAGGCGATCATGACGGCCCAATCTTAATACATGAAGTTGTGGTATCATATTATCTTTTGTTTTGGCATGCTTATTTTCGTTTCGTCGGCGCAAACAATGATATTAATGTTATAGAACAATCACATCTATTTGACGGCATCATAAATGAAGTTGCACCCGGGTCTTCCTTATATGCTAATGATGTGGAGTACGAATACGAGTATTATCTGACCAATGGTATTTATATAGAGTGGGTCGTGTTTGTAAAAGCCCATTCAACTCCAGTTGAGAAATTAACAAGTGTATTTCAAGAAAAGACAAGAAACAGGAAGGAAAGATGTTGAACACGCGTTCAGGGCTTTGAGGAAACGATGGAGTATCATTGCGCAACCGGCACGAGTTTCAAATAAAGAAAAATCAAAGAATGTTATGTACAATTGCACTATTTTACATAACATGATCTTGGAGGATAAAAAGAAAGCAGTTTGTCAAGACTATGATGAAGACAACATGTAACTGCCGTCATCAACCTTAAATGTCGACTAGAGACTAGCTATTACGATGAAACTGAGCCATCAGGAGACGCATGTTAATGGACTTGACAGGACATATATGTTAAATTGTCGTGATGATAGCGACGATGAGAGTGACAATGAATAATTGTGATTTTTAAGTCGTTCTATATTTAGATTTTATTAGTAGTTTTTATATTTTAGATTTATTTGTAGTTTTAATATTTTAGATTTATTAGTAGTTTTTTAATTTAATTACATATTTTTGTTGTTTTAATTTTTGAATAATAAAAAGTATAAATTTAAATGTGTATGAATGTTTAACGAAAAAGCAACTATCGGGAAATGATTGTAGTTTAGGTAAACCATTAGTTTATTAAGCAGTTAGGCAGTTTACTTATTGTCTCATTGCCAAAGTAGGGAGTAGCTATTGCACTTTTTAGTTATTTCACTACACATGTCACATGATCTAACAACGGTCAGGTTTCTCTTGCACAAACGATCCGCTACCATGCGAAGTCTCAGTCAGAGACGATTTCAAGTATCAAGCGAATTTTTCAGTTTGATTTTCATAAATATAAAAAATTATTAGTTTTATGTAGTTGTAAAAGTATTCTTTTTGCTAATAATATACTAGGTTATGTGTATGTGTCCGGGGAACCCCCCCCCCCCCCCCCCGGCGTTTTCAGGCATTATTCGTCACTTTTTTTCGTTTTGGCGTGTTTGAAATCACGCTGGAACAATGTGAAACCCACCAATCACATGTATCCTTCTTTAGTTTGACCAATACCTTTTTTTGTTAGTTTTTTTATTTTATTTAATTTTTTACACCCTTTTAACATAATGCCCACATCTCCACTACACCTATTTTAGAAAAATATCCAATAATGCCCCTTGCTGACTGTACTGCTACATGACGGAAAACGCTAAAGAGTGAGGGCATTATTCACCCTTACCACTACCATGGTCTATAGCTTAAAAGTATCACATGTTAACATAAATAATGAGAAAGTTCAACAATTAGCAAAGACATAGGGAAACCATGAATCACTTTATTGATAAAATTCAACACTAAATTGTTATGAAATGATGTTTTTATTCACAATAGTTAAACACATAAAATTGCTAATAGGACTTTGATAACTCATGGTGTGGGTTTATCAACTGCTGTAAACGAAGCATTAGTTATAGTAACCGAATCATATCTTAGAAACATATGTGCAAGAAACAACGAAGTCGTGAGCGTAACATAGTCTTTCGCCGCACACTGTTTGTTCAACCCGCTTGGCATCCCAGACTGCGGCCCGTTCGACCAGTACAAATAACTCAACAGCTCTTTACCCTTCGCGCCGGTAAACCGGTCCGGAACAAACGTTTCCGGGTCATCAAACACCTTTGGATCTCTCATCACCAAAGGTTGGTACCCACAAAGTAACTCGCCTTTTTTAATTTTAAAAACCGAGTCGTGGGAACTCAGCTCAAAGTCCTTCCGGGCCCGCCCGTACTGTAGTGGCACAGGCGGGTTCAGTCTGAGTGTCTCATAGACAAATGACTGAACCAGGTCCATTTCTTGAACGGATCTCAAGCTCAAACCTGACGGGGGCCCCGCTTTTTCTCTCACTTCTTTTCTTAACTTTTCTTGAACTCCGGTTTCATCGGCCGCTAACGCGGATAATAAACTAGGGAAAAGGATTGAAAACCCGCCAAATGCGTTGAACCCGAGGATGAAAAGGAGATTATGGGTTGCGTCTTCTTTACTGAGTTTGAACTCGGTCTGAGCTCGTGAAATTACTTCTTTACCCTCGTTTTCTACGAACTCATATAATTTGTTATAGTCGCGACTCACTAAGAAGTAAGGGTAAGGAAAGGAATGTAGGAATATTTCCACCAAGGGTTGGAAGGCGGTTATCGGGACAATGGGTAGGAGCTGAACCGCGAGCCAGCGGTCCATACGGATGTAACCTTTATCGGCTATGTCTGGTGAGTTAGCCGGGTCCGCACCTGCTATGCATAACGATGCGAAGGCAAAGATGAATTTTTGAATGGGTACGAGGTAGCTGACTGGACCGGAGTCGAGTTGGGACTCGATGGTGTCCCACATTGTGTCGAGTAAAGTGGTTAGGGTTGGGACCCAAATGGTTGAGCTTCGTTTGAGTGTGTCCATTGCGAAGTTCTTGATCTGTCAATTTTAAACGCGAGTTAAAACAAAACAAAATCAATTGTAAGAGTTCAAACTTTAATCATTTTACAAGTATTTTCTTTTTTGAAGTGTGTATGGTCGAAGTAGGCTAGATAAACAATCGTTAGAATTAGGAATGACAAAAAACATTTTGACCATGATAAGGAAACATGAAATATTTGGGACAAATAATAAACGAGTATTCGGGTAATGAGACCAGGCATAAGATTAATTTTATTTTTTTTTCAGATACATGTATTTGTTTTTGGTGATACCTGTCTCATTAACCGTAACCGATACCATACACGATTACTCTACAACAAAACAAAAAATCTAAGCCTAGCAAACGATCTATTTTTTAAAAGGCTGAACTTCATGTATAAGGTTACTACACTCTTCAAATCAAGAGACCCATATTGCCCCACTCTGGCCAGACTATATTGTCTTAACCGGACCCACGTTGGCTTCAAAGTTTGGCTTTTTTTGGGCATTACTCTGAGAAACCATACCATTAGTCGTTTTGCCACTACAAGAGCATAATTCTCTGACGTAACACAATATAGAACGAAAACCCGGTTGGGCTCGGGAATCAAACTAACAAACTCAAACTCACACAAGGGCTAGTCCAAATCCTTCATTGTATATATCCACCATAATATGACCAAATGAGAATTAAACTTAAGTCTCTGTTAAAAAACCTAAGCCTTTTACCAATAGGCCACAAGTGAGGATGTAGCAAACAATTTATATGCTCCAGATAATTTACATCATACAAAAACAATTAAAGAATATTTATTGTACATAATTACTAGTCAAAGCCCCTCCAAATTTGCAATATATTAAAAATAATATTCTTATATTCTTCTAACTTAGAATAAAAATATAATGATTAGGTAATTACATCTTTTTATTTTAATTAAAACACAAATATTAATATTTCTTTAGTTAGACTTTTATTAAAAAGGAAAGAGTTAATTACTGTTTTCGTCCTTTTGATTTGTTAAAAATCACTATTTCGATCCATTATTTTAAAAATTGTGATTTCAGTCTCTGTGGTTTCACTTTCGTAACCATTTTAGTCCCTGTGGTTTCACTTTCGTAACCATTTCAGTCCATTTATCTTGTAAGTACAGGGACTGAAATGGTTGCGAGGTGGACTGAAATAGTTACGAAAGTGAAACCACAGGGATTGAAATCGCAATTTTTAAACTAATGGACTGAAATAGTGATTTTTGACAAACCAAATGGACGAAAACAATAATTAACTCAAAAGGAAATATTAATGATTTCTTTAGTTAGACAGACATAAAATGTGAAGGCATATGGAGTATGGTTGTAGATATTTTTGCATGTTGTAACAGTCAAAGTTGTTGATCCTACTTTTCAACAATATGTTTCGATTGTATTCAAAATTGAAAAATCCAAATGAAAAAATCAGCAATCAAAAATCAAAATGAAAACATATTAAACTGAATCATTCCTATTCATATTAAAAAAGTAAACAAATTCAAATGTTACAATCAATCTAACATAAAACCGAAAATAAAATAGTATAAACAGAATCGTACCTGTTCATGTTGAGGTTCAGATGTATCAAGATAAGCACAAACGCGCCTATCGCCAGTGAATCTGGTGCTAGGCATCCAATCGCCAACAAGGGTGTTCTTCTTCTCGACTAGTTCCATATCGAACATATGAGCAAATGACTTGCAATCAAGAACCGCGACAACGTTTGGATTAGCAACAAAAAAAGGGAAGCTAGGTGGAACGTTTGTTCTAAACACCGTGCTTTGGTTCTTCTCTGTCCGCTTCCTGAAAAATTGTTCGGGCCCTTGAAACCACGAGTATTTAAGGCGGTCGGTTAATGGTCCCAACAACGGTAACCCGTACGTGCCGGGGACTTCACGGACCGGCAACGAAGAGGAGGAGGAGGAGGAGGAAGTTATGTCGTTGTTAGCCATTTTTGGAAGATTTGATAAATAAATAAATTGTAGGTTAATAACTTCTTAATATTGTGGTGTAGAGTTGAAAAGGAAGCAGCTACATACATTGCGTATACGCGAATTGACATTAAGGCCAAAGACTAATTTTGTAACGTGGTCCATAGGGGTGTGGTGGGGCTACATTATTAAGACTTGAATTTAAAATATCTATGCTATATTTTGTTTATATCTCTAAAGGAACATAAATATCTTGTGGTGACTTGTGAGGAGGGTAAGGACGCCTTCATGTTAGACCATGGTTGTAAAAATCCTGACTACTCTACGATTGGTTAATTACAAATCGGAGATTCACCGACCAATGACCAGTTAATTAGTAGACGGTCAATGGCGGCCCTATTCTGGCCAAATTTTGCCAGATCTCAGCCAAATTTCAACCAAATTTAATAAGTTATTGCCAATTACTTTAAAAAAATGGGTCAATTAAGGGTTAAAACTTGCCTATTTCAAAAAACTACGTATAAAAATATATGTGTGTATATGTAACTAAAAATTACATATAAAAATCTTAATCCGATTAATCGTTAGTCGGTACCCCACGGAGTAACTAGCGCCTAGCGATTCTTATAACACTACGTTAGACTTACAGGAGCTTGTCCTATTTCTCTTATTTCCTGTAAACAGCCATATTTTCTCTCTTCTTCTCTAACAATGATCGGCTTTCTCTCGCAAAAACGATCCGCAGCCTTGTTATCACGGACAATGAATGATATAAGATTTGGTTAAGTCCCAATTAGAGATGATTTCAGGCTTCGGGTTAAATTCTAGTTTTGGGCATTTTTATTAAAAAGATATTAGTTTTATGTAGTGATTAATATATTACTTGTATATAATAAGTTTATATATTACAGTTTCACATTGAGAAAAAAAATATAAAACTCTATATTGGGTTTTTTCCTTGTCTAATAAGCGACTTAAAAAAGCAAACAGTTACCTAACAGTAAAACTAAAAGACCAACTAATTCGGTTTGTCTTTTTTTCAAGTCAAAGTTAGTAATCCAGCTTAAAATTTTCATCGAAACGTTCCACACCAAATTGCGAACACCTCTAATTATCGTAAATCATTCGAACATATTTATGAAAAAGCACGTAGATAAAACATATATTTAGAATAAATAACGGTAAAAATATTATTTGAACGGGTTTATGTTGTTCCTATTTTCAAAGGCGTAATAACGATTGCTTGACAACTATTTATTCATATTAAATGCAGAATAACCAGTTTTGAAATCACACATCCCACATTCCCACCTAATGTCCTAATCCAATACAAGCAAACAACATCATGTTAAACACGCTATATAGCATGACAAAAGTCATAGTTCAATCTTAAATTCTAGGTAAAAACATAACTACACAAAAGGTGTAAATGTTTTTCATGTTTGGACAATGAAGATTACGCGGGTAGGTTTATTGTGAGGTCATCCAAGTCGCTGCACCCGATTATGCTCAAACCATGCTCGTTGGCTAAATGCAACACGCAGATGAAACACAAATGTGGGGAGATGATATCAATTGATGCAGCGGCCGGTTTCTTTTTATCGGTTGGGAATGATGTTAACAAGTGCTTGAAAGACAATGTCTTTGTTTCCTACACATACAGGATGATGTTAGAATTATAAAATGATAAATATATACACATACACACACACATATATATTGGGGAGGGATAGAAAGAAAACCCACTTGAGTTAAGAAAACTCAAGAAAACCTAATGTAACAAAAAAAATATTCTAAAAAATTAGGGAACGTAAGTTACATGTTATCGAACATTTTGAGCCGAAAAAACAAAAAGCGCCGAGTGGGTTTTTCATTAAAAAAAATCTTGGAAATTCAGTTTTTTAGCATATATATAAAAACACTGAATTTTCAAAAAAAATTATAAAAAAAAAAACCACTCGGCGCTTTTTGGTTTTCTTGGCTCAAAAAGTTCAATAACATGTAACTTATAATTCCCGTGTATATATATATATATATATATCTGTGTGTGTGTGTGAAGAGATAGAAACAGAGCTCACAGGTGATTCTTGCATAGATGACCAAAGAGTCTCTTTGAGTGCCTGAACATCAACTTGTTTGGATGTTTTGTCATACTCAACTTCAATCTTGTTTACCTGTAAAAGAAAATATTAGGGTCCAAAAGGTAAAGAGTTGGTACTTATTAGATAATGTTAAATTGGTCATCCAAGTATTCAAAAGTTACGTTATCGTCCCTCATACTTCTGAAAACACATGAAACTCTAAGAGACATTTTTGTCAGTTTACATGTTACTCAAATATGATATATCAATTTGCTTTCGTTAATGCCAATTCTAGCAAAAAAGCTTGATACATGACGAAAATGCCGTAAACTTATAAAAAGACATAAATAACCTTAATGAAGAGTGAAGAATTTATAGGTTGAAAAAATGTTTGTAAAAAATCATGTCTTCTTGATCAATTCTACGTAAAATAAATGGAATGATCACTAAATCAGCATCCAATAAAACACAAACCACACTAAGGGGCATTTTTGTCATTTTAGACGCTACTCAAGTGTCGGTTTGGTTCCGTTTATGCCAAATCAGGCAGAAACTTGCGTGACAACAAAAATGCCAAAAAAATCAAAAGACACGAACATGATACAAGTTAAAAAAACAGTTTATAAAATATTAGGACTATTACACGCAAACAAATAGCACGATTACCGCATATACCTATCGCAGATTTCCAAAATTAGCATACGACTCTATGTTAGTGACTTTTTTGTAATTTCACAAATCTCAAACAAGTTTTTGCGCGACATAATCCATAAACAAAATCAAATTATTACTTTTGTGACTGAAATGTTGCTTTCAGACTTGGGTGGCCTACACTTTATCCTCGGTTATTGATTATGATTATTGATTATTATGGTAAACGAAATAAATCGATCCCACTAACGTACTTTCTTATGAAAACGAAATTATAATTCAATCTGAATTCCCTGATCTCTATTGATGAAGAAGGGAACAATATATAATACAAGAGACCCTAACTAATTCCCTGGAAATCAGGGATAAAATACAAAACGGATATACACAATAAATACATAAAATACAAAACGGATATTCATCCGCTAATACGCCCCCGCAGTCGTAGCAGTAGGTCTTCCGATGCATACACTGGACCGAAATCGTTGAAACAATTGGCGTGGAAGACCCTTGGTGAATATGTCAGCGTATTGATAGTCTGCAGGAACATGAAGAACTTTGACAGAACCCATACGAACCTTCTCGCGAACAAAATGTATGTCAATCTCGATATGCTTGGATCGTTGATGTTGGACCGGATTCTGAGATAAGTAGACAGCAGAGATATTGTCACAGTAGACCACTGTGGCCCGGGTAATGGGAAGATGGAGTTCGAGAAGTAGGTTTCTGAGCCATGTTGTTTCTGCAACGGTGTTGGCCACACCTCTGTATTCAGCCTCGGCACTGGAACGTGAGATAATCGCTTGACGTTTTGATGACCAAGAAACCAGATTATCACCGAGGAAGACACAGTAGCCTGAAGTAGACCTTCGTGAATCAGGGCAGCCTCCCCAATCCGCATCAGAATAGGCTGTGATATGAGCTGATTTGGATGGTAAAATAGAGATTCCATAGTCTAGTGTACCCTTGAGGTATCGAAGGAGCCGTTTCATGAACTGGAAATGAGGATCTCGAGGGGAGTGCATATATTTGTTGCACTGCATATGATATATCAGGCCGTGTGAAGGTTAAATACTGCAATGCACCAGCAAGGCTACGATATAAGGCACCATCTGAGAAGGGTTCTCCAGCAGTTGTACTTAGTTTAGAATTGGTGTCAGTAGGTGTGGCACATGGTTTACAATTTTCTATTTTAGCACGAGCTAAGATCTCTGCTGCATATGTGGCCTGAGATAAGAACAGGCCACCATTTCGTCGGGTTACCGCAATCCCGAGAAAGTGATGTAGTGGTCCGAGATCAGACATGGCAAATTCCCTGGAAAGAGTGGCAATGAAGTGCTGCAAAAGTGTCTGATTGGAGGCTGTCAAGATGATGTCGTCTACATAGAGAAGTAAATATGCCATTTGATCACCCTGTTTGTAGACGAACAAAGAAGTATCACTCGTGGTAGACCGAAAACCACAGTTTTGAATATAGGAAGCAAATCTGAGGTACCACGCACGTGGAGCTTGTTTTAGCCCATATAAAGACTTTTGAAGTCGACAAACATGCGTTGGATTTTTACTGTCAACAAACCCAGGTGGATGAAACATGTAAACAGTTTCATTAAGGTCCCCGTGTAGGAAAGCGTTCTTGACATCCAGTTGATGAATGGGCCAAGAACGTGAAGTTGCTAAGCTGAGGACGGTACGAATCGTAGTGGGCTTAACCACTGGGCTGAATGTCTCGTCACAATCAACACCCACCTGTTGAGATTTGCCATTTACAACCAAACGCGCTTTGTAGCGCTGTAATGTACCATTGGCATGATATTTGTGGCGAAATAGCCACATACATCTGATAATATGAGCACCTGCAGGTCTTGGCACAAGCTCCCATGTATTATTAGCTATTAATGCCTAGTATTCGTCGGTCATAGCCGAGTGCCAGTTCTGGTCGGTCAAGGCCTGGGTGTGGGATTTGGGTTAGTGGGAAATGTTGTGCTCGGAGGTGACTAACAGGGTGGGATCTGTTGAGGGTAGGGAACCAGTTTTAGACCGGGTCTGCATAGGGTGGGTAGAGGGTGGCTGAGGCAGGTTAGATTGTGAAGGAGCTAGGGTGCTAGGTGCATGTTCTGGGAAGAAAACAGGTCTGGATGCATTAGAATCAGACCTGTTTATGCGGCTGTAAGTGTGGGTAAGGGTGGGGAATGTGGTTGTGAGACTGTGGGGGTGGGGGTGGGGGTGGGTGTGGAAGCATGGGGTGGAAAAAAAATGGGTCTGGATGTTGCTGGGTCAGACCTGTTTAGTCGGCTGTAGGTGTGGGTTATGGGTGGGGAAGATGGTTGGGAAGTAGTAGTGGTTTCGGTTGTGGGTGGAGAGGAGGTGAAATGAAACGGGGTACTCATGGGTGAGGGTTCCGAATCAGGGTGAGAGAATGGGGTGGTATGAGGTGTAGGTGGGGTAAAGAAAGGAAATGTGGATTCGTCAAAGGTGACGTGACGGGATAAATAGACACGTCCAGTTGAGGGGTCTAAGCATCGGTATCCACGATAATTCATAGGATATCCGAGAAAGATGCACGGAGTGGAACGGCGGGCTAGTTTGTGGGGTCGAGTGGCATTGTGATTTGGAAAACAAGCACACCCGAAGGTGCGAAGGTGAGTGTAGGTGGGATGCCGGTGATAGAGTTTGTATGTGGGGTTAAAAAGTTATGGAGTTTGGTAGGAAGAATGTTATATAAATAGACGGCAGTGTGAAGTGCTTCAACCCAGAAATTTGAAGGTGGGGAAGCATGGGTAAGGAGGGACATAATGATGTCATTAATTCGTCGGATCATACGTTCCGCCTTACCATTTTGTTGTGAAGTTTGGGGACATTAAAACCGAAATTGAAGGCCGTGAGTGAGAGCGAATGATTGAAATTTGGAATTATCAAACTCACCACCCATGTCACACTGAAAACTTTTGATATATTTATTAAATTGGGTTTGGACAAGGCGGTGAAATTGAGTAAATTTGGTGAAGGTTTCGGATTTATATTTGAGTGGATAAGCCCAAACAAATTGGGTATGGTCGTCAATGAGGACCATGTAATATTTGTAACCTGTTTTGCTAGGTATAGGTGAAGTCCACAAGTCACAATGTATAATGTTAAAAGGTTGGAAAGTAACGGAATCAGAATCATGAAATGGTAAACGCTTATGTTCAGCGATTTGACAAGAGTTGCAAAAGAAATTGTTCTTAGATTTATGACAAGAAATTAAATTACGAGAAACTAAGAAATCCATAATAAAATTGCCAGGATGGCCCAGGCGATCATGCCAAACATTAGAGAGCGAAGAAGTAAGCAAAGCGGAAGCAGGTTTGTTGGTTCTGGTGTTGAAGGAGTACGTGGGCCGGTACTATTGTGGCGGCTCAGGAGCGTTCCGTTCTTGTAGTCCTTCACAGAAAAGCCAAAAGGGTCAAAAGACATGGAAACCATATTGTCAGTAGTGAATTTACGAACTGAAACAAGGTTTTTGATAATATTTGGGGTGTAAAGGACATTTTTAAGGGTGTAGGGTCGGACCGTGAATTGGGTGAGTTAATGGTTGTATGACCGGACCCGTGAATTGGCACACGGTTACCATTACCAACATACACAGAATTAATAGTAGTAGTACAAGGAGTGTGAATATTACCCGGTTCGTGTGTCAAATGATCAGAGGCACCAGTGTCAGCAACCCAATTTTCATCTCCCGAGTCCAGTGCCATCGCCTGGAAAGCTGCCCCTAATTCTGATGGTTCCAGTGGGTTTACATCTGCCAAGTGGGCCTGAGCAGATAGAGTGGACCAGGGCTGTTGCTGTCGTGTACTTGGGCCAGTGGCCTGTTGAGGCTGACCAGGAACAATCGGCCAAGATGGGCCTGCCCAACTGGGCTGAGTTGGGTAGGGACATGGTGGGGCCGCAGCCCACCATGGTGGCCAGTAGGGGGATGGACCTGGGCTCCAGATATTGGGTCGGACCAATTGATAATGGGCCGAAGACTGGGAAGAACCACGAGGCTGGTTGCGGTTAGAGGGCTGCTGATTTCCACGACCTGTGCGATGTTGCTGTTGACCCAAAGACTGCTGAGGCCTTTGATATTGACATCTTGGCTGCTGTCGGTTGTTGTTACGATAATGAGGGGGGTCCCGGCGGGCCGTAGGTGGCTCGCGAGACACTTGGGCAACAACAGCCGGGTTGGAGGCAATAGAGTCCCGTGCTTGTTGGCGACGCAGATCTGAGTCGAGCATGTCGCAAGCATCTTCCCATGAGGGAAGGGTGTTATTGATGATAGAGGCTTGAACATCGAATTCCGGTGGTAAGCCGCGAACCAGCTGCAGGACAAGGCGTTCTTCTGTGACTGGTTGTTCAACAGCTTTCAGTTGGTCAGCCAGATACTTGAGACGCTGACAGTAGTCTTGGAGGCTGGGCATGGAGCGCAAGGTAAGATTGACAAACTCTGTTTCAAGGGCTGCTGCACGGGCGCCCTTGTTGTTCAGAAAAATTTTCCGAATCCGGGTCCATGCGCTATAAGCTGTTGTTTCCTCATCAAGAATACGTGCCAGCAGGTCATCTGAAAGTGTCCCATAGATCCACTAAAGCACAAGAGAGTCAATTTTGGCCCAGTTGGCGTAGTCCGGATCTGTTTTGGCAGGCGGTTCAGTGCCATCAATGTGGTGTAACACCTCGTAACCGCGTGCATGCAGGGTGAACAGCTTGACCCATGATGCATAGGTGACTTTGGAACCATCCAAAACACGAACTTTGTGTTGGATGTTAGTCACCGAATAAGCAGGGTGAAGGCTGTCAGTGTTCTTGGAGGATTCTGGTTTGTCTGTCATCGAGATGAACAAAAGAAGGAAAAAGAAAAAAATCGGCTGCAGGGTCCGTGGACAGGGGCTGCTGCGATTTGGTTTTAGGTCAGAGCATGTAGGCTCTGATACCATATAATTCAATCTGAATTCCCTGATCTCTATTGATGAAGAAGGGAACAATATATAATACAAGAGACCCTAACTAATTCCCTGGAAATCAGGGATAAAATACAAAACGGATATACACAATAAATACATAAAATACAAAACGGATATTCATCCGCTAATAGAAAGAACAAACCTGACGGGGTTGAGTTACAAGTGTGGTAGAGTCATCAACATCACTGTTATAAGTATTTCCGTCATCGAATTGACCACAATCACCATCATCATCCCAAGATGGAAAAGTTTCATTATTATTACTTTCTCCTTGATGACCATTTTCATCTGAAAAATCAAATCACCGTCTTATTTACCAATTAAACTATGCAAGTTACATGCTTTTAAGTATAATAAAGTAATCACGCTTACTAAAAAACAACTAATTTCACTCTAAGGGTAAACTATTATAAAACCACCAAATGTAATCAATCTCAAACTATTTACTGAAAACAACTTTCACCCCAAAATAAACATATAAGCAAAAGCACTTTTTTTCCTAAGTTCCTAACACTCAAAGGTGCTTTCGGTTATGCTTATAAACAGAAGCAAATAATCATTTTATTGAAAACAGTAAAGTGCATGAATGGTCCCTGTAGTTTACCAAAGTTTTGGATTTGGTCACTAGGTTTTCAAACGTACAGAGACAGTCCCTGTAGTTTCAACTTAATAACACATTTAGTCCCCAGTCAACAAATCTGAAGGTTTTAGCATGTCCAAGTTAGGGACTAAATGCGTTACAAAGTGCAAATCCCAGGGACCATCCATGTACTTTTGGAAAAGAATGGAGACTATATGCGTTACAATGTGCAAGCCTCAGGGGCCATCTGTGCACATTTGCAAAGCTAGGGACCAAATCAAAAATTTTGGTAAACCACAAGGAACATGGAGGACTTTACTGAAAACAGCTTATTTCACTCTAATGGTAAACTTGTATTTTTAAATTGTTTTGAAGCAAGCACTCTCAAATTGATTAGTAAGAACATATATTTCACTCAAACGTACTTATACGCTTTTAAAAAACACAATAAGCAGATAAGCTGTTTAAATAAATAAAAAGATCCCAAACACTGGCTAAGATGGCAATGAAATTTCACCATTTTAACATATGTCAAGATATGTGTATATATACACACACACACATTAATTGAGTAATAATATATTGGATTCAAAAAATAAACATACCAGAATGCCTCCTTGCTTTCTTCCCAAGACACTAAACATAAAATAAATATACGATTAAAGAATTATAATCAAATAGATTAAATAATAACTTAAATTAGCGTCCTTCAAAATCTTGCAACTTTACCATAACATTTGGAAGAAGAAATATCTTGACAAGATCTTCGGGTTGATAATGGCAATCCTCCGGAAGTGTTGTGTTACCCGGTTCCCTATTTGCAGGCAATAATAGAGTTCTCGGGTTTTTAGGAGGAGCAAAGATACTACACGTTTCGTTATCGAACTCTACGGATTTAGTGAATTCGATATCAGGTTCGGCTTGTTTCTTATTTCGTTTAGGCACTTTTGGTGATCCAGTTTCCTTTGCAGGATCGTCTAAACCTGCAAAATATCAAATAAAAAAACACAAGGCCAGATAATTAAATCCTGAAAATGGGAGCAAATTAGAGGTGATAACCCATTTACTTATGTTTTATTATAAACTAGTCTTTTGACCCGGCGAGCGTTGCGGTGGCGTGAAAACTTAAAGTAACTTAAACTTATACCGTCAAATATTTGACCTGACTAGTATAGCTATGTGAGTTTAGATTATAATTGCAACAATATTGTATACAACCTCCTAAAATGTTTAATTTAAAGTATCAGTAATTCAGTATATTGTCATAAAATTTAGTTTTAGAAAACCATAACTATCTTATTAGTATTTCAAAAAAAATTATAAGAATTGTAGGTCGGTCAGCCCAGCCCAGCACGGCCTGTTAGTCTGAAAATGACCCGTTTTGATCCAAACCCGGTTTGACCCGTTACTTGACCTGCATCTTACCTTTAGTCTTTCTATACTTCCAGTGATCCGGGCCTGCCCAGGCATTTTGTTTTCCGGTTAATCCAAGGCTTAGAAATAGGAAGCTGTCAACTGTCGCCGATCTGTCATCCACGTCACCATCATGAGAAACATACGGCTCGTTTTCCTGCAAACAAACCTTAATCAGTTGACTCCTTTCTTTTCTTAAAAACTACTTTAGAAATAACAACGGGTCAACTTGTGTTATGTTACATCGCTAATGGGTCAAGAACTATGCAGTTAATATCGGTGAAATATCGGTTATCGGTCCCCATGTCAAATATTGGTTAGAATATCGGTAATGATATTATCGAGGATATTAATCGATAATTAACAAATATTTGACCGATAATTAACAACACGCCTAGGCCTGTAAATGAACCGAACGAACATGAACAAAGGCATGTTTGTGTTCGTTCATTTAACTTTAACCGAACACGAACATATAATCGAACACATTTTTTGTTCATGTTCGTTTATTAAGAATATGGGCATGTTCCTGTTCAATAATGTTTGTTCGCTTAAAAGCTAAACGAACAGTTCAAGAACATAAATGAACATAAGCAAACAAACTTAAACGAACATAAGTTAACAAACAATAAACAGCACAAATGAACATAACTGAACAAACATAAATGAAAACAAACAAACATAATTGACTAAACATAAACGAGCATAAAGTAGTTTTTTTATAAAAGTTCGTGATTAATTACAATAAATTCCATCAGAAAACCCATTTTTATTACTAGAAAGCCCAATTACCAATTAGTTGTATTATATAAGTACTTAGAAAGTTCCATTTATGATTAAATATTTATATAACTATTATGTATTATGTATTTAGATTAAAACGAACAAACAAATTCAAATAAACGAACATAAACGGACGTTCACGAACAGAAATGAATGAACAAAAAGTGTGTCCATGTTCGTTCGTTTAGTTAAATGAATAAAAAATTGTTTCATGTTCGTTCGTTTATTACGTAACAAACTTCCCGCCGAACAAGTTCAAGAACAGTTCATGAACGTTCGGTTCGTTTAGACTTAAACACGCCCGACTCACCTCATGATGAGCTGGAACAAAAAGATCATTCTCGTCTTCATAGGTGCACTCATCATTCACATTTGTTTGGTTGTCATTAACGAAGTCCCAGGTGTCTGAGTTATCATGTCCACCATCATTAAAATTGTTGTCGTCACAAGCTTCGTTATCAGGTTCTACAGATTTTTGGGAAATAGAAAACGTATCTGCTGGTCTTTTATTGTCTTCATCAAACAGATTCACTATGTCCTTAAGACTTGGGGAGATTTCTAGTTTCGTTGCGAAATTTGATACCATCTGTTCGATACAGTCTACAATGAAAACATTAAATAACTACAATATGTAAAAATACAACTTGCAAAATAAGTTTTTGTCATAAATAATATTTAGTTGTTTAAGAATTAAAAAAATCAGGCTAATTGAGTAGGGTTGTAAACGAATCAAATGTCAGCAATATGTTCGTTTATGTTTGTGACTTTGTGTACTAGATAAACTAACAAACATGAATGATTTTCATTATTCATTGAATTAAAAGAACTAGCACACAAATCTCGCTAGTTTGCTTATTCTTTTTTGTATATATTAATGTGTGTTTGTGTTCGTTTAGGGTATAGATCACCGAACAAGTGAACAACTTTCTTTCCTTAACGAACAAGCATGAACAACAAAATTTGTTCATTTGTGTTCGGTTAAGTTAGAACAAACACCCCGTGTTCTTGGTTAGTTTAAAACCCTACATATGTTAAATGAGTCAAAAGTCACCTTAAAAGTAACTTTAGATTTACAAACTATATTTTATAACTAAGATAATAACAATATATAGCAATCTTGACCCATTTATTTACCAATGGATCGACTTGTGTTATTTTATATTCAAAATGTGAACTAGTAAAAGAATCAAAATTCACCCAAATTGTATTTTTTAAAACATAAACCTCCTAAATCATTTCATTCGATAATCACATTACTGTTGGATAATATATAGCAATTTCTACCCATTTACAGGTCAATCCTGTTATCAAAAGATAGCATTTTGACCCGCTATCCAACCTGTCTGACCCGCCCATTTTTGCCACGTGTACATGGAAGAAACAAACCTCTTGCAAACGAAATATCGATAGTATTTGTTTTATCATGGTTACTTGAGCATGACATGCACTTCCCAGGTACTTCAAGTGAATCAAAAATCAATCGGCATCCACCATAAACTCCGAGATTATTCAGCAAAAGACCTTTTGATCCACCTTCATCAAACTGAGCAGTTGTTTGATGATACAGAGGATCGACAGCAAATGCAACTAAAAATGTAGAGATACTAATTTAGTTTATGGTTAAATTTGGTTGACTAATTAAAGAAAATACATAGGGAGGACCCCTACCATCAAATTTCTTCACATTAAGAGCCTCAAAAGATGATTCCAATGTTGTTAAAGGAGATAACTACAAATTATCATAAATTATAATTATAAATTAGTTCATATCCACCAAAGAAGAGAAATAAGAGATGATTAAAAAAACCTTGTGTTCCTTTTCCTTCTTTGAAGTGCCTTCAACTTGCATGTTGTCTGTATTGCCATCCTGTACAGTATCTGTATTGACAGCATAACGCCATAAATTATACAACGATGTATATATTTATAAGGTTCCACTATAAAAATTATCCACTATTCAGTTAAGCACTTATGCTTTAAAACGTTAATTGTTATACAAATAAGATTATATTATTATTTTCATCATGTAAAACAAGACCAGTCTTAAAGCATTTTCATGGTAAGACTGAATTTGTAAAAAGATAATCACATCCTAAAAAACTCGATACCATGAAACTAATCAAATTCTGATTGTTAAAAGATATGACATCATTTATTAATGCTGTTATGCAAAAAGACTTAAAAAAATGCCTTCAACGATATTTGCCACTATAAAGATTAAAGGCAATTTTTGTTTGCATTATAAGTATGTTTCATGTTCTAAAATAATTTTAAAAAATGTACTCACATTACAATTTTTATCAATGTAAGTATTCTGTACTTGTATGTTTACAAATGTGTCACCATAAAATACTCATGTTATATATAATATGTTTACACAACAATATAGTCACATTAGAAAACTACCTTTAACTGCCATATTTTAAGTAAGAATATCTTAATAGGAAACAGAAAAGTTTTATATTCAATAATTATAAACATATAGAAAACTTTATTGTCATTTTTTAATAAACTAGCAAAAACACCCACGCGCGTTGCTGCGCGGGTACATTGTATACATCGAATGAATTAGTCCAAATGTTGTGTGATGCATTAACCATATGAAAACATGCGTTTTGACGTATTTGATTGAACTCAATGTAACCTTTATAAGCATTGCGATTGGATCAAAACATAACGTTAATCAAATTTATAACGTACGATCATAACATATTATATGTGACCCCAGTCATACATAGAAAATGTAGCGGGTATAACAAAAAAGTTGGCACGTATTATTAAAAGAGATTAATTAAAGCTTTTAAAAAGGAAAAAAAAAAAGAAACCAAAATTTGACTCCACTCGGATCAAAGCAAAATTTACAAAACATTGATAAAATAATCACAAAAACACATTATATTTGACCTCATTCGTTTCCCAAAAAGTTTACGTCGAAACATACACTAACTCGAATTTGTACGAAACGTACATAAAAATATTCACGTAAAAAATGTTTTTTTAAGAAAAAGTATTATATTTAACCTGACTCGTTTACAGAAAAAGTTTACGTCGATATGTAGAGCAAATGAAATTTATACAGATACGTACATAAAAATATACACATAAAAAAATTAGCTTCTCTTAAGTAAAGGAGGGATACCAGTAAACTTGAAACAAATTATTAGTAAAAAAAACCTAATAGGCTAAATACGTTCATAAAATCATACCAAGTAGCATTAATGCCAGACCACTACCAGCGACCACCAACATCAGAAGAGCTCGTATAAATAAAATAAATAAAAAAAGTAAAAAATAAACCGAATGAAAAATAGAGGTAAATTCGTTGAATCATGCACGCCCGTTCCGGTGCGTTAATGCGAAGAAATTAGACATAAACGTAAAACGTAGGACCCGCGCGTTGCGATGAACTTGTCAAACGGAGAAAAATAGACGCGTTGCGACTGGCATGTTAAACGTGAAAAAACAGATGAAAATACGTTGAACCCCACATGCACGTTGTGGCGTGTTGACTCACAAAATTTAGAATGGAAAACTTGCGAAAGATGAAAATATAAAAGTGTTGGGGTTAAATTGTAAAAGATAAAAAACTTTGGGTTAAAAGTAAAAAAGTCAAGGGGTTAAAATGCAAAAAAAAATTACAGAAAAAGTTTACGTCGAAATGTAGAGCAAATGAAATTTATACGGATACGTACATAAAAATATACACATAAAAAATTAGCTTCTTTAAGTAAAGGAGGGATACCGGTAAACTTGAAACAAATTATTAGTAAAAAATAAACCTAATAGGCTAAATACGTTCGTAAAATCATACCAAGTAGCATTAATGCCACACCACTACCAGCGACCACCAACATCAGAAGAGCTCGTATAAATAAAATAAATAAAAAAGTAAAAAATAAACCGAATGAAAAATAGAGGTAAATTCTTTGAATCATGCACGCCCGTTCCAGTGCGTTAATGCGAAGAAATGAGACATAAACGTAAAACGTAGGACCCGCGCGTTGCGATGAACTTGTCAAACGGAGAAAATTAGACGCGTTGCGACTGGCCTGTTAAACGAGAAAAAACAGACGAAAATACGTTGAACCCCACATGCACGTTGTGGCGTGTTGACTCACAAAATTTAGAACGGGAAACTTGCGAAAGATGAAAATATAAAAGTGTTGGGGTTAAATTGTAAAAGATAAAAAACTTTGGGTTAAAAGTAAAAAAGTCAAGGGGTTAAAATGCAAAAGAAAAAAACCTTTTAGGTTAAAAATGCAAAATGCAACTTTTTTTTTTGAAAAACCCCCAATCCACATGTCACAACAACATAATGCATGAACATGATGCTAATTTATAGGTTGGAAATAATGCATGCATTATATATCATTACAACAACAATGCTATCACAATTACAATAACAATCTTAATCTTTGATAAAACGATTTAGAAGATTGTATGATTTGGAAATACGAGTTGAGCTACTTCCAAACCGTTTGAACCCTTCAACCTGTTTGAGATTAATAACCAAATCGACCCATTTGTAAGGACAAGACAACAAAGCTAACCTTGTTCAGCATCCTGTGCGACTCGACTAATCCCACCAAGAACCTTATATGCCTCTGAATGTACTGAATCCACCCTCATTGAATATATTCTAACTCCAGCTTCCAAAGTACAGCTTGCCTTCCCACGCAAAAATATAACAATATAACATTAAAGATGTGTGTCCAAAGATTTGACGATTGGGCATAAAGCTGGCATATGAACCGGTCAGGGTGTATTGGCCAAAAGACTTTATGTCTAAATATTAAAAAATAATTAGTGTTTTAAGTATTATTAAATTATATTATTTCAATAACAGTCTAAACTTTTGTATAAATAATTAAGAGGTTGTCAAGTTTATAGATAAAAAATACACTTATAGCGACTTTCGACCAATTTCACTATAAGTGGACAATCAATAAAAACTTGTATGTGTTTATTGTAAGATTAAGATCTCTATTTTTATAGAAATACATGCTAGAAAGAACAAAACTACGAAAGGAAACTAAATAACCTCAAATTCAACTAATTAGACTTACTAAGGCCCTGCAACATTCTTATCATCCATGACTAGAGTTTTCCTATTTCAAATAACATACTAGTTTACTATTTGCCATTTTTCTTATTTCAAATAACATAATAGTTTACTATTTGTCATTTGGTACTCTATAATTATTAGTTCCCAGGTATTTGTCACAACAAAAATAAATTCTATATAATTCATGATATTACTACATACACACCAAATGAAATCAATTCGATAAAACCCTAATTTGAACAACAAGTTATGTCACATACCTTCTGAAAATTTGTCTCGGTATCATTCTCCTCTTCGACCTTAATAATATCGCAAAGATGATCTATCAGGTTCAGCTCCCACGTATTCTTCTGATTAATTTTCTACACTCCACAACAAAAACAACAAAAAAAAAAACTAAATCATCAATTTCAAACCTAAATCAAGTAAATCTGTAATCATAAACTTTCAAACAAATACACACACATTTTCACTGGCCAATTTGATGCAATTTTGTAACATTTCCATGATCTGCTCTTGACCTAGATACGTATCGGCAGAAGTAGCATCGGTTGCTTGCGGAAACGCGACCGGTTTCCGGCGGTTGGCAGCAGCACGGGCGGCGCGTGCTTGAGCACGCTCGAGTTTGTCATCGTTGGAGCCTAAAAACAGAGTTCGGTCCGGCGATAAGACCGGCGCTCGCTGTTTAAACCCCGGCGTACGACTAGGGCTCAGGATTTCAGCCATTTTTGGTATACAGTTGCTGGATCTGTGGAGATTTTACCGAATTGAAGCGTTAGGGTTTGAGAGATGAAGATGGATTTGTTGTTCTGAAAATTTGGGGGTTTTCGTTTCCCTCTCTTTAATTTGAATTTTGGGAAAGAAACGATCTCATATAAAATATAAAATATTTAATATTTAAATATTAATTTTGCTATGAGACTGAAACGTCAATTTTTAAATTATTTTTTGAAGTTTTGATTTTGCCGTTATAGCTTATTAAATATCTACGTTAACTCCATTTAACTTTTATTATAGCTTATTAAATATCTACGTTAACTCCATTTAACTTTTATTTTATGTGATTTTTTTTTTGATAATTTGTGTTTTCGCTTACACTTTATTAAAACTAGATACGCATGTTGTTTAATTTTTTCTTTTCGTGTTCAGTCTTATAGGCGAGTTTGGTAGTCATCTCCTTGCTTCTCTTCGGACGGTGCCTCAACTTTCCCCCTAGCATCATTCTTGAAATTAAACAACGCACAGACAAGGACACCATTGAGCTAATCGAAGCGTATCAACTTCTTTAAAAAAAAAAAGAAGAAAACTCAGCGTGGATAAGTAGTTAAGACTTATTTCCCGACCCCTCTCGACTCCTTGGAGAGTGGTGCCCCCAAGACACAGCCACGGCAATGGACCGACGCGACTCCACACCCCTAATTTAGTATATAGAGTTGTTTTTCTTTTTCTTTTTTCTTTTTTTTTTATTTTTTTTTAGGAGCAAAAAAAATGTCTTTTTTAGACGGTCAGTCCGATAGGAAGGTGAGATAATCTCCCCCTAACCGGACCCCTTCCTCTCTGTTAAGGTCGAGTCCTTACTCAATTCATCGGATGGTTGAAAATGAAGTTGTATTCAAAGTAGAGTATTTATTTGGTATTGTTGAATATAGCAATAGACAGTACCGATACAACGAACCGATACCCATATCGGTACCATTATTGGAATTATCGAAACCCGTAACAATATTCGTTTTTTACCGATATAAAACATGTGTAGATATCCTTTTGAGTATAACACGACTTTTTTTGTTGTCTCTTTCGATTGATATATACCAAGTATTGGTATCATATCAGTGTCATGGCAACCCTTGCGACTTACTTATTTTTATTAAAGTTTTCACATAAATTTTATTTATAATCGACTCCTTCTGAAGCACAAACAATTACCCACTACTTTTTCTTAACTATGTAACCTAAACTTCACTCATATTTACTGCTTTCTTAATATAAAATTACCAAAAATAATCAAATTTTTATATATGTTTTATTAGTTCACTTTGTAAATAGTAAATAAAGTTAAACTTAATTACTAGCGGATGATATTCTTATATTAGTATTTAAAATTAAAATGACGATTAAGTGTTAAAACTTTCTTACTTAATTCACTTTCACAATGATTTCTTTAAATAATCAAGAATTTCAATTCTATTACATGTTACATAAACAGAACATAAACACGTCATCTAACAACTAAGACTAAGATGATTAATTAATTATTATTACCTACATAATTTGAATAAACTAGACAAAAAATAAATGAAAATGAAAAAGACGAGGCCCGCACTCTCAAACAAGCTCCTCACTTTTTGCATCTTTCGAATCTTTTTATTTGTATATATTAAAGGTGGTGTTGTTGTTTTATTGTTATTGAAATATTGAAATTAAATATATACTATGAAGTTAGGGGTATTGGCAGGATATCTATCCCTTTTCTATTTTCTCTCTATCTATTATTATGGAGGCGTTCTCATTTACGGTTAAGAAAGCTTGTTTTCTAAGCCGAATGAAGGTTCGGAAATCTCGCACTTGTTATTTGTCGATGATGCGTTAATACACCTTGCAATCTTTTCAATAAAACTTGAAAATTTTGTATTTTGTTTTCTTGAAAGTTTGATTTCAAATTTTGCACACGTTTTTCCATCATAGTTGAAATCAATTGCAATTTAAGTTAAAAATTGTTTATCTGAGATCAACAAGTACTATTCGGGTTGACACCCATACTCTTGTCGTAGGACTTCTAGCTAAAGAACACGAACGCCATGGAACAGGCACCTAAGTGAATATCTCCAAGCTTAAACTTTAATGTTCTATGAAAGACATAGTAACTAGGCAAAACTTATGTCACATACAAGAAAACATTACTGATTAAACTACTTTACATTTTATCGAATCTTTAAAACTTGCGTGCTCACCAACTTTATCGTTTTAGCATTTTTTTTTCAGACAACAACCAGAGATTCCCCTATGGACTTGGACTTGAGTTGGATTAAAAGTTTAAAACATATTATATTAAATCATAGCATGATATGAGCGGAAGACAGGTGAGGTAACAAATGAGTCGTATTGGAACGAGTCGGTTAAAAATAAATACACCAGTCAATACCCTGCTAACCAATAGCTCAATTGAATCGCTGTATATGCGGAGCGCATAGCCTTTAAAAAGGTTATGATGTATAAAACACTGATTAGAAAACCCAAAGAGCACAACACCATAGATACCAACATCCATTTACAAACAATCGGAAAGGATTACATCATAAATAATAACCGCCCCACAAACAAAACCAAATACATAGTTTCATCAATTCTTCTGATGAACAGCTACTTGATGAATATCCATTTCTTTCAACATAACCGCACGACCACAGGAATCACACGGTGCGGTTCTAGACCCGCAAAGACTCTCATGTTCCGAGAGTCCTCTTAACCGGTCTCGTGCATCAACCGCTAGTGAACCGGCTTGAACCATGTCCCCACAAAACCGACACGTCACTAGCCGTAAGGCACACTCCGACGACTGGTGTTGCACCTGCAATGAACACGACAAAACATATACTCTTTTAACAAATCTAGAAATTAAATTTATTAACAAACAATTATACAAAACTATGAAAGTGTAGCTTACCATCTGTGTCTTCTCAAGAACGACGCCACACGGGCAAGATAGCGGCTCATGAAACACTTTCATATGTTTTTCCATCTCGGTGCTATGAAAAGCCTGTTCACATTTCACGCAATGCACGTGATTCTTAACCTCTTCGGTTCTCAACACGACACCGCAACCCGTATGCTGACAAATCACGTTATGTCTTCTACAATACGCCTCGTGAAGTGCTATGGTTCTCACGGGTATATAATGTTTGCAGTTCCCGCACTCTACCGTATCCGCTGTTGATGTTAACCCATCTGAAGAAGACGACATGGCTTGTTGACCAACGTTTGACTTCGACGTATCCTTAACGGTTACTGAAACGTTATATTTTGTTGTTCCTTTGAACCCGTATACACCGACACTGTAACTACCCGGACCCAAGGTGTGGTCCTTTGACCCGAGAACCAAACACTTTGACCCCATATCGTGACTAGACCAACCATGTTGGTGTGTGTTGGGAAACAATAACGGGTGTCGGGAAAGATAAAGATCGGTATCTCCATTCGACTCCGAATCCAAATTCACTTCAATTTCAACATCTCCAAGAGCGATTATTTTCCACGTGTCATCATCTATTAAAAACTTGTAATACATGTATTCTCCTTCATTTATAATTCCCGATTCTGATTTCCCAAACGTTAGTGGTTTCAACACGTGTTGGGTGGTTTTTTCGGGAAGTGAATCAGGACCCATAATATCAACCTCGATATCGGTTTCGAGAACAGACACACTTGACGATGGTTTTAGTTCAAGAACGCGTAGATGGAAAGTTAACACACCGTGTTTGACCGTCAAAACATCATCTTGAGAAAGAGTTGCGTGTTGGCGAAGAGTCGTTTCGAGAACCGCTTTGTGATTGGGTATGTCCGAGAACCCGAGTTCCTCCGATTGAAGTTTCGCATACGTTCCCTTCGATAACCAAACATATTTAACTTCAACTAAAGGAGTGTTTGGATCTTGTTTGGAGTATAAGTTATTCCAAATGTGAGGCGGGATCCCGACTGTACCTTCGTCTGCAGTGAATTCCAAGACCCCGGCATGGGTTGACCCGTGAGTTGACTCGTGATCTTGGTGAGCGACCGATAATTGAAAATGAAGAGGGCCTTTGTCGAAAGCACCTTGCTCTGATAACTCATTGAAACATGAAGGTGGTAGTTTGATTTTATCACCGGAACCCTCAAACGGTACCGCTTCGAGAACGCGGTTGAATGAAATTCCTCTACCAGCAAATATAGTTTCTTCCATTTGTTGCTCTGCCTGAATGGTAGTTAAAAAAACGAGACATTTTTACAATTGTATATACCGACAAAAGAAGAAAAATAAACGCTAAATTTACAGAAGAAAGATTCTAGTAAACTCATGTTACTAATAAATACGAAAAAAAAGATTCAAACAAACTTGTGCTATTCTACTGATAATACCAAAGATCAATGTTTTCTAATGATTCAAGAAAATCAGTCTAATATGATATGCTGATATGCCGGCAGAAATACGAGAAAAAAAGTAGAATCTTGAAAAGATTCCACAAAATTCGCTCCGTAATCTTCTTAGAGTTACTAACAAGTGTTAGCAACTAACTAAGTGGAAGCATATGAGCTTAAAGCATCCTTGTAAAGTTTAAAGTCATTGTGACTTGTGAGGGTGCATTGTATAATCAAAACACTTAATTGCATATCGTGTCTTAAAAACGGCAAGTTGGATTTTAATAATCCAAACCGGCTCTTTTTAGCCGATAATAAGCCCAACTCAGTTAATTCATCACAATAATCCGAACTCTTCCATTTTGTTTGTAAAATAGTCCGCCGTTAAAAAAACATAACGGAGTTAAGTTTTTTTCCAAACTACAAACTGTTGTTTTCGGGCTTTTGATCAGAACAAGGATACGATGCTATTGATGTAAAACTTACCTCGAAACAGTCTTTTTAGCCGATAATAAGCCCAACTTAGTTAATTACTCACAATAATCCGAACTCTTCCATTTTGTTAGTAAATAGTGCGCCGTTAAAAAAACATAACGGAGTTAAGTTTTTTTCCAAATTACAAACCGATGTTTTCGGGCTTTTGATCAGAACAAGGATACGAGTCATTTGACGTAAAAATTACCTCGAAATAGTGCTCTGAAAGCAGTTTTGCTTATTTCGGTGAAATAAACTGCTTTCATATCACAATCTGGATTTTCTTGGTGATTTTAGAAATTACAAATTTACCATAGAGCAAATAAGTTGTTTTCGTCTTTTCGATAAGCTGATTAACTGTTTCGGCGTATCAGGTTAATCAGAATCTGAATTTATACCATGTCCTTACCCCAAATGACTTTTCTAGGGTTCCTAAACAGACCAATCAATTGCTTCAATAACAACAATCAACATATCCAAATCATACTAATTTACAATCAAATGTTGCAATTTAATCAACAAACCTAATTCAAATTTCAAATCAATTGACAAGAGATTAAAATATACCTTAATCTGTGCTTCCATTGCATGGATTCTACGAGATCTCTGAGCAGCTTCAATGGCTTCACGCTGGCGATTAGCTTCTAATTTGGCTTTCCTCTCTCTTTCCAATCGTGATTTCGCCTTTTCCTTTCGATCCTTTTGCTCTTTCTCCAATTTCTCTCTCGCTCTTCTCACTCAAAATCCATCTTCTCTGTAAAAGTTGTTGATTTGATGATTTGGTTATTATACGGTTGATGATTATGGATCGGTTGGGATGATTGCAGATATATATACGATTTTCAGGTTGCCCTGTTCTCCAAGAAACTCGTTTAGGTTATTATTGATTTTTTATTTTTTATTATATGTAGTTTTTTTTTTTTAAACATGTGATGGGTCGAGAAGAATCCATGGCCTTCACTCGGTTTTGGATCTTAGATGGAGGCCCAATTTAAACGTCATAGATTCTTTTCTTCTAGAAGAAATCACCGGTGGGTGACATATGTTATGAACCTCATGGAAACAACTGACAATATATAAAAAGTTTATAGTGGTACAAATATCAAAAATAAGCAAACAACTAATAAATAATAATAAGGGTTATGGTTTTAGTAATCTAAACTCTGACATGTTGGCGGACAATAATCTCAACTTAATAATTTTCCATTGACATTCCCAACTTGTAAGCTATTTTCCTTCATCGAGCTTTTTGAGCTTTTTTCTAACTGAGGTCTAACCGAGTTCGTTCATGATGATGTAGACGCTGACATGAATGTTGATGTGTAAAAAAACTTAAGCTGGCTCATTATGTGGATGATGATGATGTGGACTTCCTCTCTCACTCTCTCTTTATAACTAACACTTAACAACGCCCACCACCTCCACCAATCACCATCACCACGTAGTATTGCCACCTCCACCAATCACCACCACCACACTAGTATTACCACCTCCACCACTACACCAGACCGCCACCTCCACCTCCATCAACCGTCACTGCCACACCATTATCACCTGAACGTCGCCATCACCACACCAGACTACCACCTCCACTTCCATCAACCACCACTGCCACACCATTGTCACCATCACTATCACTATCACACCAAACCAACCCAAAACCAACATAACACTTTTGTTAAATTCATGCTACCAACATCACACTCTTGCCGTTCTACTTTTGTTAAATTCATACTACCATCATTCATAATGAATTAATTGTTTATTAAACCTTTAAAAAAACCCTTTTAAAACAACAAAATAAGTAAACTACATAAAAAGATTGTTAAAAATCCAATATTCCATAAAATAATCATAAAGTTTATGAAATTTAACATAGCTTTTTTCTAACATATATTATATGTACCTTATATAAAAAATGTTAATGAATAGTTCTGTCATGATCGGTAAAGGTAAATGGTTCTAGGCTATGATGGAGGTGGAATCTGTTTGTCGTTTTTAAGTCGGGTTTTTCTTTCCTTTCATCAACGCCTAAATCGATCCCTCACATGAAATCATGTGAAACCTAATCATCTATACTGATTTCTCACATGAAATCGCTAACTTTTGTCTCCTTTTTGAACCATGAAAGTCGTTCCATACGCATGTATGTTTTCCGCTCGACTTTAGTTCCATCAGTAGGTGATTAATTTAATTTTTGGATCCAAGACGACACTATTTTTTTAAACAACAAATTTGGATCACTGACGAGCCACTGGAGTAGCATCGTGCCACCAGCGGAAGCTACGGAACCACCCGATCATATCCATTTTCACTAGACAATAATGCCTATACACTGATTCCGGAGGAAACCTAATAAATTTGGGAAAAAAAACCCCTTGTAGAATCGGACACAGGACCTAACAAGCCCTAAACTTTATCACACACCTAAGAGATGCCACTAGACTATAATGTCATGGGCAAGACAACACTATTGATATTCGAAATTTCTAAGAATCTTCTAAGCAGGTTAGCGCTAAATAAATTTTATTTAATGCAACTTTTGTTATGATCTTTGTGACACATGTTTCTTATCATCTACTCTTCCAGTTTTTCCAAGCATATATATTTTTTTAAACCGTTCACCAAAAGCCATAATCTTCGAAATTTCTTATCAGACTTCCAATTTTCTCATAAGAATATCAAATTTCAAATATTTTATAGTGGAGGGAAACGAAGATAATTAACGGAGTTATCGTATACATGTCTTATATCATCTTATACACATGACATAAGCTTTCCGAAATGATACGGCACGCGGATGACTAGTCTTACTAAAAATAAGGTAGCTTAACCTTCATGAGACATGTATTGGTGATCCTAGTGTAAAACGTGTTACATTTCATACTTGTCAGGTCCCCGATTACTCATTACCCGTCAGCTATCAAGTATACCCACAAATTGTAAGTTGGAATTCTCAAATACAATTCTTACTATTTTGCTTTATATATATATTATATATATATATATATATATTATATATATATATATATATATATATAATTTATCACTCAGGGAAATCAGAAACATAAAAACTACAAATTCAATGGACTAGTAGACGCTCCATTACCCAATGGCAAAGAAAAAATGTTTTTTTTAATATTAAGGGTATGGTTAAGATAAACAAGTATTTATGCTTTAGGTAATCGGGTCGAGAATCACCTAATACCATACCCGTCTCATATCCGTAAAATTGTTTCAAATGGGTACCCCCCCCCCCCCCCCCCGAAACTTCTTATTGTTCTAATAAAACCCGAAAACCAGATGCATAATCCCAAACATCAGAAAGACTTCTAATTGTTGTACTAAAACACAAAAACCAGTCCCAAACACCCCCTTTAGATTACCTATTCTAAACGTTCAGATACGTCGTTCAAAATGTTGTTACATGCATCTTCCGCTGCTCTATTTACTGCAATCTCCTTCTTGGCTTTGTATACGCCTTTTCCTTTAAGTTTATTATCGATAAAAACTTCGTAAATCCCTTCTTTTAGCCACTTATCCCTAAATCTTACCTTTAGTTTCTTTTTGTGGCAGAGCTCATTAAGCTTCCTTACTGGATTCTGTTGGAGCATTTCAGGAGTGATCATAGGCTCCAGTAGATTCTTAGCCACCTAAATAACACAATAAAAACAAGTCTTGGGTTAGATTACGGTTTTTCCCTAACGGGTCAAATTGGTTAAATAAAAAAGTTCAGCTAAAATTTAAGGGATATAGGATTTAAATAACCCCAACTTTCACTAATTGGCCGATAACACTCTCAACTTTCGATTTGTACACCAGCACTCCCAACTTTCAAGATATTAGCCGATAGCACTCCCTAACTGACTGAACCCTGACCCAGTTAGTTGATGTCAGCTGCCACGTCATCACAAATGCCATGTCAGCTGCCACATCTGCTGCTACGTAATCAAAAATGCCATGTCAGCTGCCACGTCATCAAAAAATGCCATGTCATATGCCACGTCAGCAAAAGGGCCACATCAGATGTCACGTCAGCAAAAACTAACCGGGTTAGGGTTCAGTCAGTTAGGGAGTGTTATTGGCCAATAAGTTGAAAGTTGGGAGTGCTGGTGTACAAATCGAAAGTTGGGAGTGTTACCGGCCAATTGGTAAAAGTTGAGGTTATTTAAATACAATATCCCAAAATTTAATAACTGCGGTGTTATTGGAATAAAAAACTTTAATTTAAAAGAAAGGAGAGATGAATGAACCAAACCTCCCATGTAGTATCGATCGAAGAGTTGCTGTCAACGTAGATGGCGCCGATTGTGGACTCAACAACATCAGCTAAAGTTTTTGGAGCATCGATCAATCCATATGAATGAAAAGGATACTTTTCAATAGCTTTAATAAATACTTGAATCTGTACAACATAACGAATATGCAAAAGAGATGATGAAGTTGAAGATATGTATTTACAAAAAAAAAAAACTAGTAAAGGGTATTAAAAAATAGGTGATAATGTAGATGGAGGCTCATGTCACAAGTATTCAACCTTTCAATTGAGGTTCTTTATAGAGGTGTGCACGGTTCGGTTCTTTGGTAAAACCGAAACCGCAATGTTTGGTTTTCGGCTTTTGAAGACCATTCGGTTTTGGTTTTTCCGGTTTTAGCAACGGTTCGGTTCGGTTTTTGGAACAAAATTACGTAAAATCCAAAAATAAAAAGTATAATACAAGATTTAGGAATATTTCTTAGATGTTTACTTTAACGTCATTGTATTTAACCTTTTTAATTAATATTGTTCACATAAAAATAACCTACTAATCTATTTTTATGTTTCTCCACAGTTTTTATTAAGACATTTTTTTATAATGCTTTGAAAATCATTTAATTTTTATGTTAAGTTTTGTTATTTCTTGTAGGCAATGGATAAACCGTTTCAAAGATAAATAAACATGTTAATCTTTTTATTATAAATACTTAACATTCAAGAATAATATTAATAATTCCTAAATCAATATATAATAAACATTAAAAAAAAAGATTTTTTAGGTTATTCGGTTCGGTTTTTTAGTGCGGTTCGGTTAAATTGGTTTTTTCGGTTTTCTACTCACCCCTAGCTCTTTATAAGCCACCTAAGTATGTATTATTGTATATGTATTCGTATATATATGTGTTATTGTGTATGTATTCGTATATACCAATTCCAGCGGTGTATGCAGAAACATTGTAAAGCGATAAAATTGCCCTTAACTACAAATTAAAACAATTCATATATTAATTTCTCAAATGATTTGGAGTGACATACCTGCTTACTAAGCATCGGATTTTCATGTCGTAGGTACTTATGGAAGTTATACTTAACTGCAACACGTGCTAATTTCTCGGTATCAACATTAGCAGCTCGTAGCGCAGTTAATGACCCTGGTGAGAGATTCGGGTACATAAAGAATTGTTGTTTACTGATTAAAAAATTGAGAATTGAATCACCAACATACTCAAGTCTTTCATACGATTCAGATTCTTGATAACTTGAATGTGTAAAAGCTTGTTGTAATAACAACTTTTCCTTGAATGTATACCCTATAATCTTCTCCATTTCCTTAAGACTTGCTAACGCTTTCTTCTCTTGTGATGATGTCACCAACTTAAGATTGGCTATTAGAAATTTGTCAAATAATAAAAATTAAGTTAGTAAGCATTTAAAATCCCAGGTATTAACAGTTGCAAGAGTCGTTAAACCTAAAATAGCTTAAGAAAGTAATCTAAGGCAATATAGTTAGACTGCAAACATGAAGCATCTATTGTTGACAGCTTCTTTTTGATATGATACCCATGTTTCTACTTGCTATACTCTACAAATGTTACACCCTAGGCTATGCAGTTAATGCGGTCCAAAATCAAATATCGGTCAAGGGCCGACATTTGAGATATAGGTTATCGCGGTAGGATATCGTTATTTTTAATAACATGCAGGAATTATATATATACACATATATAAAACATAAAAACATATATAATATTAATAGTAATATCAAAACTCAAAAGTGCCACTATTAGACGCATAATCTAATCGTAAGCCATCCAATCTTCCTCAGAGTCCACATCAACCAAGGCATCCAAAATAATGGTAAAATATCGGTCAATATCACCGATAATATTAGAACCAAATATTCCGGTTGGATATTTGACCCTGATATCTGTAGAGGTCCGATAACCAACATTAACTGCATGACCCTAGGTAAATCCCACATCAGTCGTACAGAGAGATGTTGGGCATACAAGGAAAGTCTGACATGTAGTTAATATCCTGATATATGAATGATATATCAATTATCATTCCCCTGTTGAGATATCAGTGCAAAATATCGATCAGAATATCGGTGCCAATAATATCGGTGATATTGACCGTTATGGGACCGATAGTTGACCAATATATCACCAATTTTCCCGATATCAGTACCTTTCTTCTTAGTTCTACCATTTGTCTTTCTTCTTATTGTTGCTATTAGTGTTTAAGTCTTAATTGTTAGTTGTTAGCGTTAAATGTTACTGTTTTAAGTCTTAGGGGTTGTTTGTTTAGCTCTTAATGGTTCAGCCTCTTACTGGTTCAACACTTAATGGTTCCGACTGTTTGTTTCGCGAGCAGATGTCTGAATGGTTCAGACATTTGCCTCTGAATGGTTAAGACCTCTAATCTGAATTGGTCAGACATTTGCCTCTAAATGGTTAAACATTATACTGGCTTTTAATGGTTCAGACCTCTTACTGGTTCAACACTTAACCATTCAGAAGTTTTCAAACAACCCCTTAGTCAGTTCCTACTTGCTACAAATGTTAGTGTTTTGCAAGTTACAAAAGGTTAGTTTATTAATGGTAGGAGAGTATACTGAATTGTTAAGCGTTAAATTGCTATATATAAATTTAACATGATATTAAAATTACCGAATCCCACTGGGATAACCGATATCTCAAATATCGGTTCTTGAACGATATCCAATATTCTACGCATTAACTACCGGTCAAATACTACCAAGGGGTTAGAGGAGAACTCTACAATTAAAAGGAAAACACGAAGATCAGAATTCAAACGTGAAATCAGCATACAATCAACGAACCACAGTCGATTACATAAATGTATAACTGAAATCGATACGCGAATAATGAAGATGACAAATTAAGTAACCCTAGAACGGGCTCATCTGCATAACCCTAAGTTTCTTAACTCGAATGAAATAGAGAATTAGAGAGGTAGGTAGGAAGGTGAAAGCTAACCGTATTCTTGGAGGGGTTTAAAGCAGTGAACGGTGACCGGATTCCTGGCCGGAGAGAAGAGCGACCGCCACCATGAAGAAGAAGACGCCATTGAATTCAATTCCATAGATGGAGGAGGTCCATATCAGTTTTATGAAATGTTTCTTTGTGATTAAATTAGAAGTAACTATTGTTATGTATTTAACTAGTTATTGTCTCGCCCGTGTTACAGGCACTATTTACGTTTTTGTTTCGGTTACTTATATATACTTATAACACGATTTTACTAAAAAAATTATATTAAATCAACCAATTAAAACAAAATACTAACATACTCTTGCTAAAAAAAAACTAAAATGAAAGAAAATTTATAATTTTAAACTGGTATCAAAATTATAATTTTTTAAAATAAATGAGCATGTGGCAGGCAGCCGTCTGACACGAATAATAATTACACCAAGTCAACCAATTAAAACAAAATACTACCGTAGTTTTGTAAAAAAAATTAAAACAATGGCATTCTATAAGTTTACATTGGGAGCGAAATTGTAATTTGACAAGGAGAAAAAAAATGATGGCAAAATTGTAAATTTGAACTGAGTCAAAATCGTAATTTGGTTGGGAGGAAAAAAACAATACCAATGGCAAAACTGTAAATGACCAATGGGGAAGTGTCAGGCAACTTCTAGTGGTTGTAGTATATATAAATACACCCACGTGTAGCGATAGATAACACAACATTTTATTATAACGACTCGCATTTGTATTTAATTACAAATGTTTATTAGGTTGGTTCAACTTAAATGACTTGCATTTTATCCTAGTCGATTTAACTGAATTTGGATTTTAGTTGTATGAGGATTTTGCTAAGATCTCATAGACGCTTAGCTTGAATCCAAATCTAATTGGCTTCAAAGTCAAGCTATTTTGAGGCTTGAGCTTAACTCGAATAAAATCCAAGTCAGGTCATCTCGGCTTGTTTAGCTTGATTCTGTTTTCTGCCATAACCAAAACTTTTGGTTCGCTTCAGTTTTGAACCGGATTATTGATTATTAATAATATGTCCATGAACCAAGAAAAATTATAACTAAACAGACGGAAGGGTTGATTGTCGCAGCTAAACAAAGTCGCTAATTAAATTTTGTTGAGTTACTCTTCTCTATTTATAAGGGTTTTCCTAGACAATGTTTGTTTTAAGAAAGCGATGTCGGACAAAGAGTTTAAGCTTTTTATAAACTTAAAAACTCCAATATATTGGTTAAGTAGAATGATGAAATAGTAATTTTACCCTCATTTTACGACACTAAACTCCCTAATTATCTTAAAATCATGGTATATTTCCCTTTTGTCCCAAAGAATACATTCATAATGTGGTATAGACATGTACACCAATTGTAAATGTTGACCCCTCAAATCAACAGGGTCCACCGCTTTTTTTCACGATAAAGGCATGTGCCTCTACTAAGTGGGCTAGCTCATATTAGTAGTAGGGTCCATCACTAGAAGTATATATGGTTATTATATATTTACTATATAATATTTATCAACGTGCATGAATAGTGTTGTCATGGGCTCAACTTATGGAATTTTTTACTTTATAATTACTATATAATATTTATCAACGTGCATGAATAGTGTTGGTCATGAGTCAACTTATTGAATTTTTTACTTTATAATATTTATCAACGTGCATGAATAGTGTTGGGCCATGGGCTCAACTTACTGAATTTTCAACTTAGGCTGCTTGAATTATTTGTATTTTTAATCTACCAAAGTAATGGCAGGAAGCTTAAAAAAGGTCATTAGAAAATCAACGAGTGAAAAAGAAAAACTTCACCAGAAAATTATTATGCTCGGGAAACAGTTGGATTCAAAATATGTAGCCGAGCTAGAAATTGAAAAGTTGAAGGAGCAATCAAACGCTATGAAACACATTTGGGAAGATGATACGCAGACTCTAAAGAAGGTGGATGAGATACAAAAGAACTTGAGAGAAAGAGGGAAATAACAAGACATGCAAAGTACCTAGCAACCATTGACGTGCTATACGCGTATTGTGAAGCTCAGAAAGATGTTAAGACGACTAAATTTGATCTACAAAGTGCTAAGTACCGTCAATGTAAACTAAAATGGAAAAACTAAATTTGATATAAACATGTCTAAACCGTATAATTATATTGTTGATTTGTAAGTGCTATATGCATCATGGTGTTTTGCACGATGATGTTTGGTTTTTTGTTTAGTGTTATCGTAGTTTGTTAATTTTGCATTGATTAGGTATATGTGCATACACAACTCAACTGTGCGACTTTCTTTTGTCAATCATCATATCTTTAGTTATTACTGTTGTTTGTATGTTTCGTATGTAAGTTAGCGTTATTATTTACCATAGCGTGACGTCTCCTGCCGCAACGCGGAGGGCTTTATACTAGTTTCTAAAAAATATTGACTTATATAATGTTCTAAATCTAATACTAGTTACTTAACAATTAAAATAAGAACAAATAAAAGATGTTTAATCTAACAGTTAAACCCTCCCTCTAGAAGGGTCGTTTCGTAAAACCTGTTTTAACCCGTTACCTAACCCGTCCATATTACCGTCTCTACTTACACTTATGAGTATCAAAGTGGAACAGCCTCATGTATCTCATCTGAACAACAATTTTATATCACAAAAAACATTATGATACAACAGAAAATGGAATAAATCCAAACCAAAAGAAAATTAGATACAGAGAGCAAAACCTTAGTTTCTATCCCAAATGAATCACCAAGTCATCTTTTGACCAATGGGTAGATAACAAATGGGTGATAGTTTTTTTTTAAGTTATTTACCTGCCACCAGTACTTTGCTTAACAGTGGAGGCGGTTTTGGCGGTGGTGGTGGCGGCAATGGTGGTGGTGATAGTGGCAGATGTTGAGATGACCATAGGCTTGGTTTTGGCAGCTGCCATGGCATCAAGGCGGTTCCATGTTGACTGTCGTTTTGCGATGTTTTCTTTCTCTTTGGTTTCGTCTTCTTGGTATTTGACCAGACAATCTTGGAATGTTGACTGATCGGCGTCTGAGAATACTTTTCTGACGTTTAAGGTTAGGCTTTGAACGGCTTGGTTCCAATGACCGTGTGTGTTTTTCTCCAAGGGAGGGAAGATGATGGGAAGAATCACTTTGCGGTTTTGAGTCGTTAGATTCCTTATATGTTCGTTATTCCACAAGAACAACGCGCGTTCTGCCACCTGTCACCAGAACAGATGAAACCATCATACAGTTGAATGAACGGATACACTTCAAGCAACTTTCAAGCTGGAGTTCAAATAGCTTTGCAATGAGTAGGATTTCATTGGGCACATATGTTTGTTTAGGTATTTCTTTACTGATAACGGGTCAACAAAAAGGTTAGCTAAAGATGAAACCGGTCAAAAAGATCAAAATCCATCCAACATGTATAACATCCTAAATTATTTTATTGATCAACTGTCATTTTCGTCCCTGTGGTTTGTTCATTTTTGCCATTTCAGTCCAATTTTCAAAAATGCACTGGACATACCGGAAACATGCCACTTCAGTCCAAGAATTAAAACCAAGTTAAGTCGGATAGGTTTAATAAAGGGTATTATTGTCAATTCATATATCTTTTATTTTCACCTTATTTTATGTCTGACAAATGAAAAGACAATAATACCCTTCATTAAACTTGTCTGACTTAACTGAGTTTTAATTTTTGGACTGAAGTGGCACGTTTCGAGTATGTGAGGGAGGAAACTGGTTTTTTAAAATTAGACTGAAATGGCAAAAGTGAACAAACCACAGGGACGGAATCTATTTTACTTTTAAACAATCATTTCTTTAACTTTATCAGGTAATCATATATTCATATCAAAATACATTAACTATTTAGACCATTGCAAGAATAGACAAAGAAAAGTGAATCCAGGTTGCACTTTATGGATAATGAGTCAAAGAAAAAAAGAAAAAAAAACGATAGCTAAAAATGAAACGGGTCAAAAAGGTCAATATTCATCCAACATGCATAACTTCCTACATTATTTTATTTTAAACCATTATTCCTTTAATTTTATTTGGTGGTATATTTAATGCATCAACTATTTTACACATTTATAAAAACAGACAAAGATAAAGTGAATTCAGGCTCAGGTTGTATTTTATTTATAAAGGGTCAAACTTTGGAAGAAAGTTAAAGATGAAATGGGTCACAAAGGTCAATATCAGCCCAACATGAAGACATCCTAAACTATATTATTTTAAACAATTATTTCTTTAATTATCTTAATCATTTATACTATTACATCTATTTACACATTATATTAAAAGGATGGACAAAGAAGGGAATGTTAAAAGGTTGATTGAAAAAACACTGAATTGATGTGTATCTTTTTGTATATTACATTACAAAGAAAGGTATGCAATTTATAGCACAAAACCGTAATCTAAATATAGTAGATGAGCTCTGTTTACGGCTGGATTTGTAGCTGTTTACTAGCTGTCTTTGACCCTCTTAACTTGGGAGATGATGCTTGACTGATCCCGCAATCTTTGATATCTTTTATTTTTAACACTCCCCCTCAAGTTGAATAGTCGGATTTCCAAAATTCAACTTGCCGAAACAATCGCTGAAAATTTTCCCGTTAACCGCTTTTGTTAGAATGTCAGCGAGCTGATCCTTTGATCGAACGAACGGTAGTTCAATCGTACCATCTTCCAATTTTTCTTTGATGAAGTTCCTATCAACTTCCACGTGTTTAGTTCGATCATGTTGTACTGGGTTTTCTGAAATCTGAATTGCAGCTTTATTATCACACATAATCTTACTTGTTTCTTTTGACGGAAAACCAATCTCAGCTAAGAGTCTTCGCATCCACATGGCTTCTGTTAAACCTCGAGCGATACCTCTAAATTCAGCTTCTGCACTTGAAAGAGCAACCACCTTTTGTTTTTTACTTCTCCAAGTAACAAGATTCCCCCCAACTAAAGTGAAGTAGCCTGTTGTTGACCTCCGACTTCCCTTATCTCCTGCCCAGTCTGCATCGGTATAGATTTGAACATTTAGGTGTCCATGTGATTGAAACAGGACTCCATGACCCACTGTTCCTTTGAGATATCTAATAATTCTCCAAACTGCTTCCATATGTGACTGTTGAGGTTGGTGCATGAACTGACTTACTACCCCTACAGCTTAGGCGATGTCTGGACGAGTATGTGAGAGATATATTAGTTTTCCCACCAGCCGTTGGTATCTTTCTTTATTTGCTAACTTTGCTCCTTCTTCCATATAAAGCTTTTGGTTTACACTCATAGGAGTATCTGCTGGTTTGCAATCGATCATTCCAATTTCTGCCAACAGGTCTAAGACATACTTCTTCTGACTAATGAAAATTCCTTGTTTTGACCTTAGTACTTCAATTCCGAGGAAATACTTAAGCCTGCCCAAATCTTTCATTTCAAATTCAGCAAACAAGTTTTCTTTTAGTTTTACCATTTCTTCTTTATCGTTCCCTGTAATGATCATATCATCTACATAGATAATTAGGCAGGTTACGATTTTTCCTCTTTTTTTGAGAAACAAAGTATGATCGGCATTACTCTGTTTATATCCAAACTTTTTCATAGCAACCGTAAATCTGCCAAACCAAGCCCGGGGAGATTGCTTCAAACCATAAAGAGACTTCTTCAGACGGCAAACTTCTCCAGTTTTGAACTCTTTTGTGAATCCTGGAGGAGCATCCATAAATACCTCTTCATCTAGGTCCCCGTGTAAAAAAGGCATTTTTTACATCAAACTGTTGAAGTGGCCACCCTTCATTTGCAGCTATCGAAAAAAGAACCCTAATTGTGTTCATTTTTGCAACCGGGGAGAATGTTTCAGCATAATCAATCCCATGTGTCTGGGTATACCCTTTTGCTACCAGTCGGGCTTTATATCTTTCAATTGTACCATCGGGTTTATACTTAACCGTATAGACCCAACGACACCCCACGGATTTCTTTCCCAACGGGAGAGTACACTTTTCCCAAGTATTGTTCTTGATTAGGGCTTCCATTTATGTTTTCATTGCTTCCTTCCAATGTTTAGATTTTAAGGCTTGATCCACGTTTGTAGGAGTTTCTTCGGAATAAACAGATGAGATAAATGCTTTGGCTTCCTTAGTGAAATTTCCATTAGCCACACTAGCTATAGGATAACTAGATCTTCTTGGTTCTTTTTCAGGAGAATACCGTTTCGGATGGACCCCTCTGTTTGTTCTAGGGGGTAACACATATCTTGATGGTGGTTCTTCTTGTCTGGATTCATCTGCCTGCAAATTTTCAGCTTGTTCTGTGGCAGTTTCATGGTTAGAAGTATTGGTATCTTCGGAGTCATTAGAAACTTCAAAGGTATCACCAGACTGAATAGGATGAGTATTACTTCCCTCGGACACCAGGTTAGGAGGAACATTAGGACCTTCAGTGGCACTGAAATTGGACTCTGGTGACTCTGTAGTTGGTACATAGGGAACATATTTCAACCAACTTAGTGTGTCTAAACATTCCTTCTCCCCCTGACCACTGAGTTGGGAATTGTAGTAATACTCGGTTTCAAGAAAGTCACAGTTTATTGTGGTGAACATATGACGTGTTTTTGGATTATAACATCTGTATCCCTTTTGATTCATTCCATACCCAACAAAGACACATTTTTCAGCACAAGGGTCAAGTTTGGTTCGATCTGATTTAGGTATGTGAACAAAGGAAGTACATCCAAAGATTCGTGGTTGAAGAGTAAGAACTGAGGGTAGTTTGAAGAATTTTGAAAGGGTGTGTAACGGAGTGTTAAGTTTTAGGATATTTGTTGGGAGTCGGTTGAGAAGATAGGTAGCGGTAGCAAGGGCTTCAGGCCAAAAATATTTCGGGACCTGGGATTCGATTAGGAGAGCTCGTGTCATTTCCAGCAAAATGCGATTTTTCCTTTCGGCGACACCGTTTTGTTCTGGGGTGTTTGGGCATGTAGTTTGGTGGATTATTCCCTTGTCTTGGAAAAACAATTTAAACGAGGTATTAACAAACTCACCGCCATTATCGGATCGGAATATTTGGATGTTTGTTTGAAATTGTGTTTGGATCATGGCGTAAAACATAGTGAATTTTTCAAAGACTTCGGATTTGTTTTTCAAAAAATAAACCCAGGTCATTCGGGTACAATCATCAACGAACATCACAAAGTAACGAAGGTTTTGCCCCCCAAGAACTGGGGCAGGACCCCATACGTCAGAGTGGATTAATGAAAATGGCAAAGCAGTCTTAGTATTATTGGGTTTAAAGGTTTTCCTATGGCTCTTTGCTAGAACGCAAGTTTCACAATGTGACATAGAATTAACTGGAAATAGTTTTGGAAATAAAATATGCAAATAATTTGCAGAAGGATGACCTAATCTTCGGTGCCATAGCCAAGCTTCTCGTTCCGATGTCCCATGAGTCAACATCACAACACCACTTTGAGTCACCTCATCCACATAATACAACCCTTGATTTTCAGTGCCACGCCCAATGATCACTCCCGTCCTGATATCCTGTAAAATACAAAACGTAGGGTACATTAGGACAATACAGTTGAGTTCTTTTGTGACGTGGCTGATGGAAAGCAGTTTATGTGATAACGAGGGAACATAAAGACAATTAGAGATTTTTATTGTGGGTGAAATCTCAATAGTCCCTCCCGATTTTACATCCATTATTCCTCCGTTTGCCGTTTGAATATGTGTTTTTTCTGGTTTGGTTGTTGAAATAATATCCGACAGCTCATAAGTCATTGTGTCGGTCGCGCCACAATCGAAGATCCATAGTTTTTGTTTTTTATGGTTTTCTTGGGCCATATTAGCATTTCCCTTATTTCTAGGGACTAAATGTGACATATTTGGTTTATTATCATGGTTAAAACCACAAGGGTTTGAGGGCTGCGCCCCAAACCCGTTACCTGTTGCGTCTTCTTCTTCTTCATGTGCACCAGCCATTCCGCCGAAACCAGTCCTGCTTCGGCCTCCATCTCCGGTGACATCTCGGTTGCCGGTGCTGGATGATTTCCCTTTTTCTTTAACCGTAGCCTTTGTGCTCTTCTTATGGCCATCCGACCACCATTCGGGATACCCGACGAGTTTGAAGCATTGTTCCTGGGTATGTTTTGTCATGCCGCAATGATCACATTTGAGGTGAGTTTTGTCATCTTTGTTACCTGATCCGGTTCTTTTTCCATCGATCCGTCGGTAGCCTTTTGATGCAAGCCCTAACCCTTCGATTTCAGAGGCCATTAAACCCACTGTGATACCCTGTGTGTCATTGAGAGGTGTTCCCAGAATATTCTGGTGAGCGGCCTCCTTGCGGACAGTGGCGTATGCAGTTTCTACGGTTGGAAGGGGTTCTAACCGGAGTATTTCCCTCTTTATAGGGTCATATTTCCGGTTGAGAGCGTTTAGAAACTGAAACAGTTTCTGTTCAGTCCTGATTTTGTGATATGCTTGGATATCTGTTGGGCAGGTCATCGGGTTTGGGTCAATCCGATCAATTTCTCCCCATACTCCTTGGAGTATAATCCACAATTCTTCAAGGGAGAGATTGTTCTGTTTGATTTCATTCGCCTTGACATGTAGGTTGAAGGTTTGGAGCTTGTCACGTCCACTGCTATATGTTATAGCCAGGGCATCCGACAGCGATTTTGCTGTCGGAAATTCGGTTAGATTGCTGGAGAGGGTTGGTTCAATGTTTTGTATGAGCCATGAGAAGACGACTAGGTCGTCTTGTTCCCATTGTTCATATTCTTCGCTGGTTTGGTTTGGTGGATTGGTTGATAAATGGTTTAGAAAGGCTTTTGATTTACCGCCTATGGCTACCCTCATCATCCGGGTCCATAGAGCATAATTCTGGCTGTTGAGCTTGAGGTTTATTTGAAGGTTATCGGACAATTTTGGGTTCCGATTTTGTGGGTTGAGGCCATTCTTGAGCAGATTGGCGATTTGGATTGATAGATCTTCTCCCAAGTTACCGGCTTCGGCCATGGCAGCTTGGTTGAGAGGATGATTGATTCGGGTAAGTGATGAGCAGGGTAAGTGATGAGCAGGTCGGTATTAGAACCGTGAACTCTGCTCTGATACCATGTTAAAAGGTTGATTGAAAAAACACTGAATTGATGTGTATCTTTTTGTATATTACATTACAAAGAAAGGTATGCAATTTATAGCACAAAACCGTAATCTAAATATAGTAGATGAGCTCTGTTTACGGCTGGATTTGTAGCTGTTTACTAGCTGTCTTTGACCCTCTTAACTTGGGAGATGATGCTTGACTGATCCCGCAATCTTTGATATCTTTTATTTTTAACAGGGAATTCAGGTTGTGCTTTATCGACAACGGGTCAGAATTAAAAGACAAAAGGTTAGTAAAAGATTCATCCAACGTGTATCACGTCCTAAATTATTTTATATCGTAATCATATTTGATACATCAACTATTTACAAAAATACAAAAATTATAATAGACAAAGAAAAATCGAAAACAAGTCGTACTTTATTGATAACAAGTCAAAACAAAAAATGGGTAGCTAAAAATGAAGCTTGCCAAAACGGTCAATATTCATCCAACATCTATAAGACCATCCACGATAAACTTTAAAAACACCTAAAACGTACCTAGTCAGCTGTCACATCATAAAAACATCCTATTGGGAATGCTATAAAGTCCTAAATTATTTTATTTTAAGTGCTTCTTTTTTTAGTAATGGCAGTCATATTTAATACATTAACTTTATTGACCCAATCTGCCCACCCAGGCGGCCTGACATGTTTTGACCCGAACCCATTCTGACCCATTACCCACTACCCGGGTCCCGACCGCCCATTTTACCACCTCTGAACTTAAGACCAAATGTCATCAACATCAAAAGATGAGAAAAAAGGGCCACAAGTTTACCTGAAAATGTGAACTGTTGATGCATTGACCGATTCGACTGAACAACGGTCTCATAAACTTTTCGAATTCCGCAGCTTGTGTAACTTCAAGAATTTCCTCCAGTTCACCAAGAAACATGACCTCTTTTGAACTACTAGTTACCGGCCAATACTTGAGTAACCCCCGAACAACAGTCTCCGCCAATTTAGCATCTTTTTCAACAAATTGACAAACACAATACACGAGCTGCTGGTGATACATCGACAAACATTTAGGCTTATGAAGCGGGATCAACACATGAGCAAGAAAAAGCTTATGTTCATCCTTCAATGGCAAAGCAAACCCGTTAACTATACTCCCTAACACCTCAAGTAACTGCGCAATCCCGTTATGTTTCTCCGTTTCAAACATAAAATGATAAAAGATATTGTTAACCGCTTTTCGGATAAACGGTCGATGAACCATGAACTTCCCGTAAATTCTATGCAAGATTGTTTTCAAATACTCTCGTTCTCGTTGATCCTCCGAATCAAACAGATCAAGCAACCTCAACACGAACGAATGATCAATGTACCGTTTCGCAAGCTTCGCATTCGTTTCAGGTGACGCCACAAACCGAAGAAGAAACTCGTACACGATTTGAAGATGCGGCCACGACGGATCCATACAAAACTCATCATCTTCTTGATCATACAAATCCACGACTTTGTTTTCGTGATTCAAATTCGGTAGAGCCCGAAACAGATTCGCAGCCACCATTTTCGTTATCTCCTGAATTGTAACCTCGTTGAACTTCGAATTAACGGACGACACATAATCAACGAGCTCGAGCAAAGTCTGTTTCTTCACATCTTTCTCTTTAACATTCTTTTCGGGTTCGTTAAAATCGAACACCACACAACACATGTTCAACTTCTTGATGAACAAGTTGTATTTTTCGGAACTCGACACTAGTCGAAAACTCGGTAATGCTTCATAAGAAGCAGGAATTGAGTCAACATTTGACTTAGCAGACAAACTCAATTTGGAAACTTTATCACTCACACCAGCTGAATTTACAACAGCAGAATCCAATTCATTGGTTTTTTCATCATTATGAACTGATTTAGAAGATGATTTCCTAGGAAGCTTATTCAATATTTGCTTAATCATAATTCAAAAAAAAAACCCTAATTTGAAAACGAAAAACCCTAAATTTAGTCTTCAAACAATCAAAGTTTCAACCTTTGATCATACCCAGATCACTATCATTTATGAAACTGAATCAGCAGCTTCAAATATCAAAATCTTGACGAAAGTTCGTACCTTTAAGTATTTAAAAGTCGAATTGAGTTGAAATTTCATGTGGGTTTGACTTCAGTTGGATCATGTTGACTTTTGAGTGCATAATCTTGATTATCGTTATTGTGATGATGGGGTTGTGGGATTAAGAAGGGTAGAGGAACAGGGGAAGAGGGTTCTGAGTGATTTCGAAATTTTAGTTTGAATTCAAATCAAAGTGTTTCTAGAGAGAGAAACAATGTTGAGTGTGACCGACGAGAGAGAGAGAGAGAGAGAGAGAGAGAGAGGAAGGGTGGGGGGGGGGGGGGGGGGGGATTAAGGAGATAAAAGATTAAGAATAAACATGATGCTAATGATTGTTTAGTGGATGAAGTGGAAACTAAATGCCTAAAACTAGGAGATAGTTTATGAGAATGGTAGGTAGTGTTTAATTGTTTATTAAATAAATGGGTCCCAATGTTTATATAAATTGTTTTGATTTATTATGTTTGAAAGAAGAAAATATCATTGTGTAGTGGGCTTGGTTCGAGTCAACATCTTCATGTAGAGGCGGGGGCGTTAAAGAGGAAGATGTGAGTGTTGTAACAAACGTGAGTTTGGAAGGGCGGATATTTGTGTGGACACTAGTTTTGCCAATGCAATCACGCTATGTGGGGGGGGGGGGGGGGATTGCACTTTGCAGAATCTAAGTACATAGGCTAGTTGCTAGCTATGTTGTAAAAAACGTAAGACATAAAGACTTAGCCTAGGTGCCAGATGGTTAAAAAGTGAGGGCTTTCTTTAAGACAAATGTATACTATAAAATATCATTTTTGAGGTTTTAGAGTTATTTAGGGTTAGTTTATGCTTATTTAAGGGATTCAGACGATTTTTTGCTTAAATTTAACTAGAGTTTGACTTGAAGTTGCACCTTAGCGCTTGAAATCGCTCCTTTCTAGTCACAATGATTTTGTTGTGTTATGATTATGTGTCTAGGTGCTCGCCTTTATGCGCTTTGTACAACATGCGTTACAAGTTATGTTTCATTCAATACAAAACTGAAAAGGTAAGAATTGCATACATTAAGAGAGCTTTGTTTTTCATCGTCAAGTCATCAAGTTCACGACATCTAAAGTGGAGTCGTTATCCAGACTAGCTTACTAAAAGATTGAATCGACATAAGCTTAAACGAGCACAGGTCTAAATTAAAGTTAATTTACTAGTACACGAGCTTTATATATTAAGCTTAATTAGGCTCGTATGGCTAAATAAGTCCTATTTTTTATATAAATATTATAAATTTTGTTTAGGGTAATATATATACACACGCTAAATATTATTGTGTTTATTATGATAAAATAGTTATCCACCACTTGTTGTCTAATGGTATGAGACTTGGTTTCTTTAGCGGAGACCCAAGTTCGATCCACATTTGTGTCACTTTTGTTGGATTAAGGCAATGGAGGATTTGAGTTAGGCATTGTGCGAGATTGTCAGTTTGAATCTTGAGTCCACTCGGGTTTTCGTTCCACCGTGTGTTACGCCGGAGAGTTCTGCTTGTGGTGGCACAACGACTGTCAAGTGGTAGTCGGTGGTATGGTTTCTCGGGGGAACGTCCAAGACAAACTCTGAAGCTAGCGTGAGGCCGGTTAAGGCAACATAGTCTGGCAGGAATTGGGCAACGGGGCTCTCCAATTTAGATAGTGTGAGTGGCCAAACAAAAGAAAGTCGCCGTTCAAAAAAAAATTATGATAAATTAGTTCAAGTAAAATATATGCTATACTATATATAAAACTATAATTATAAAATAGTCATATATAAAAATAGTCATATGTATATATAATATATCATAATCACATAGGTGATGATAATAAAACGAGTAGAGCTCAAATAAAGCTCGTGATTTAAAATTTATTTATAAGACAAGTTCAGTTTTAGTTGTAACACTTAAAAACAAGTTAATCTTGAGTTAGACGAGCTTAAGTATGGTCTAGACTCGACTCGATTTATTTCAGTAATTTATGTGGTTTGTTTCAAATAAGACAATTCAAAGAAACAAAAGATTCTTCTTTTTATTAACCTGTTAAAAAATTAAAAAGAAACAAATATAATTCGTAAACTAGAAAGAGTAGTACAAGTCTCGGGCAGATTATTATATGTGTAGTTGCTTTAAAAAAAATAAGCAATATGTCCATAAAACATCGACCAAAGGCTGCTAATATCGTTTAATTAAAACTTTTATATAGAAAAAAATGACTTAATGGTGGGTGGGGTGGCTGGTGGTGGGCGATGGGCAAAATGGTGGGTTTATTTTATTTTATTTTTTATTTATGTTAAGTAGTTTTTAAGATTATTTATTGAGAAAACATTTGAACAACTCGTTTTGAGTTTAATATATAAAAATATTAAAGTGTATATCTCAAGGGATTTGGTGATTTTTAACAAATTTGTAGGTTAGGTTGGTATGGAGTTAGTTGAATAATTGTGATTAATAAGAGGTGTTAGATGTTAATTGTTAAACCTGAAGATCTAAGTTACATTTTGATGATTTATGAGGGGCTAAATGTGTTTTTATGTTGTGTGTGATCCTAGAGAAAAATGATAGGAAACATATATTAATAAATGGGATTGAAGGTGGAAAGGTTTTTTTTAAGTGAACTTCGTTAGAAACAGCGTCAAATCCCAAACCGAGGTGGTTGTCACTCAATAACACCCTATACTTTTTTTGTTTCTACCGTTGTACCATAAAAAAACTAACGACTTGATTTCGCTAATTATTTCTTCAATCTTGACTTGCTTGTGATCGAACATCGCATTATTTCTCGCTCTCCAAATGCTCTAACAACCAATCCTGACGATCCCTTTGAGCACTTCCTTCTCTTCGCCCTTTAAACCCACATGATCGTGACATTCCAACAGATCTCTAATAGAGTATAAAACTGGAGGGGGTTATTTTAACCTAAGTTTTTGAGTCATGGTTCAAAGTTGGAAACGAAAGAACTAAGGTATGTATGTTCCTCATCATTATCAAGTGAAAGAAACGGTGAGTGATTTTCTAACCTAAGTTTTTGAGTCATGGTAAAATTTTAGGTGAAACTTAGGAATTGATGTTTATTTGAGTTACCTTTTCGTACACTAGTTTTCTTAGCTCACATGATCAACCTGGTTTACAATTTTATTCAAAAATCATGTTTTCTCCCACTAGTTTTTATGTTAATTAGTGATTGTGTGTTGGTAATTCTCGTTTAGATTAATTAATCCTTTCTTTTTTCAAATAACTTTTCACATAGACTTCCATCTTAGTAATATGTAAAGATTAGCTTTCTGAGTTAATTTTCTGGATGGTTCATGTGGTTTGCCATTTTTTCACATTTAGTCCATATTTTTTAAAATATCATGTCTGTTCCCTGTGATTTAACGAATTATTACTCGGATAGTCCCTAAGGTGGATGGAGGTTAGTTTTGGTGTCAAATGGTTGTGAAATTACAAAAATACCCTTACTATTATAAACAAAAATTAAAACACCAAAATATTAATTTATACTCGGCGTCACCTAAATAATAAAAACAAGCTAATAGAAAAAGCCTTGGGGGCCCCACCCTCACCCTCACCTCTTCTTCATCCCTAAGAGGATTTATATTGGAATCTATATTAGTACATTCTATATAATATAAATATAAATAAAGAAATAAAGGAAATAATAAAAAAACTACTATATTAGAATCTCTATGATATAGAAAGTTTTATAGATATTAAAGTAAACCTCTATATTTAGAGGCTCATATCCATGCCTCTATATTTTTATTGTAAGTGTGTAGAAAAAAGAAAAAAAGTAATAAAATAAGTGATTGTGAGTATGATGTGAGAGACTTTTTAAAAGTAAACTTAATTTAAAGAAAACTATGTTTTTTATTAAACTATATAGATGAAGACAGAGGCTCCATTGTGAATGCTCTAAGACACCTTCTTCAACCATCATATCACCACTCACCTCCACCATAACCACCACCTTTTCTTCATCCGCTAAGACACCACATTCAACCACCATATCACCACCCGCCTCCACCATAACCACCGCCGTCATTAAATCCACCTCCACCCTTACTTTTTCTTCATACCCTAACCCTTTGCCTGTTCAACTTCTATTTCTAAACTGATGGAATAGTTTTGTTCAGGTAAATGGACTATGGTCATTTTGGTGGGCTTTGAACATCATTGGTAAACTGTTGTGAGTTGCAGATAACATAGAAAGGAAGTATTGGTGGGAGAAGAAAGAGGGGTAGGAACGAGTGAGGGGTTGGTTGTGGGCTTGTGGGTAAGTGTTATAATATGATAAAATAGTGGGTTCACTTAATTAACTATATCCTTTAAATTTCCTTTTATACTATAGAGGGTTATTTTAGTCATTTTATATAGACTCAACTAAGCATACCAATGTCCGTCCATTGCAGGGACTATCTTTTTTTTTTTTGAAAGGTGTAGATCGATTGGAAACCCACTACCGACTGTGCTTCAACCCTTTTTATCGGAAGCACAGCCACCCGGGTTCGAATGAGGGGGAGTGCAATGCAGCGAACACAGCGAACAAACATGTTATTTTGAAAAGGTGAGAACTAAAGGTGAAAAAAATGAGAAACCATAAAGACCATCCAATCAATTAACTCAATTAGTTATTAATTATTAGTATTTACGTTGTCTGCTTAGAAAGTTTATAAATTACGTTGTATGTTTGCTAAATCTTGTGACCACTTAAGTAGAAACAAATACAAAACCACCATAAAGATGCACATATTAAAAAACACCCAAGTTATTTAGCATTTTCAGGATCATTTTGCATCATCATCGGAGCACTTCTTAGAGCAGAGAAACTTCGTTAGTCGCTTTGCAGTCTTATCTTTGACGCGCTTGCATGATGGATGAAACCTGCAAAATGACCGGATGTGCATCAATAACATGTACAAATCAAAAGCACCCCTGATAATAAGTTAAGCTATTAATTATCTAAACTATTGGAAATTAATTCTAATGCACAACTTTGAAATTAAACAAAATGGCATTATAAGTTCGTTAAAGATATAATGTTGATTCTGTCACCTTAGAAATCACTTTTTTAAATACAAAAAAAAATGTCTCATTTGTAGCAAGTGATTATTAATGATATTTGGACAAGACATACCAGCATGCGCATCCATTGCATTGCACCATATGACAGTCACAGTACCTTCATATATCATGTATATAACCGATTAGTTCATAAATCTTGTCAAATAGAAAAATGAAGTGATTAAGATTATAAGATTTATAAATTAAAAGCAACAAAATATATGCCATTTTGGGACATACTTTAACACTCATCAAATAAAGTGAATAACATGTAGTTAACAAAATCAAAATACTCACACGGCAACAGAAACATTGGCGTGACATTTTTTAACACATTCGTATTCAAATCGGCAAAAGTAATCGTCAACACCGACACACTTTAGGGTCATGTAGTTCTCCAAGGAATAAACAAACACACTTCCCTTGGATGGTATGAATGCTATGTACATCATAGTGATTAGATAAAATCACCTCCGAATCCGAACCATTTGATGCTCAACATCCAACGACTCTACTCGAGCAACATAAACCAATGTCTTAGGGTCATTAGACCTTATTCGCACGTAATCACCGACTATACATACAAACAGATCAACAACATCGTCAAGTTTCGCAAAAAATAGATTTTTAGTGTAAAATAAAAATGTATAACTATAAAAAAAAGTTCCACATCATTTAATTGTAAGGTTACACAATCATAATGGCTGAACTTCGAGTGTTTACATGATAGGCGTACAGAATGCGCGATGTAAAATAGACATGTCATACCTTTGATGATTATGTTGGTACCGTTGATGGTTTACGTTTACTAAAGTAAAGAAAAGCTATAGATTATCAAGGAACAAATATAATACAACGAAAGATTATTATCATGTTCAAATGATTTGAAAATCCCCGCTCTAAAGTGTAACCAATATACGACCATCAAATTACGGTCTATAAAAGCACGGTAGTTTATCTTCTTACCAAAAGGTCTCGACACAATTTTCATAACCATCACTAGTGCTTTAGTGGTGGTCACGGGTATTTAAGTTCCACCTATGGTGGGTCCGGATGAGTTTTCTCCTCCAAGGTCTCAAATTCGAGTCTTGGGTGATAGGTCATTGAGGGGTTTAAATTGGGGATCTATTGCGCGAGGGGGCTCTCTAGTGCGGACCCGGTTAAGACAACGTATGCTAGACCTCCCGACATTCGCGAATAATTCACACCTTTAAAAAAGAAAAAATTCATAAATTTTGGTGAGAAGATTATAATTATTGGTCAGAACATTCAATGAGCATTAAATGCTTAACTAAATTCTTTGAATATTACTAGAGGGAACTAGTGTAATGCGATCGAGTGGTTAGTTTCACTACAATTCTTTGAATATTACTAGAGCATTAAATGATTAACTAAATTCTTTGAATATTACTCAAAGATTAAGGTGGTGTTTGTTTTTTTAAAAAGATTTGCGCAGACCACACACAGATATTGTCATCTGCAGACTGTTTGTTTTTCGAAAACGTTTCATTAAAAAAAGTCTATGCAAACTCTTCTTGTGCAGACTTCGCCCAACCACTTCTAAGATCTTTAAGGCCTGCAGAGGGTTAAACATCACCACTGTCCACCGCCACCATCGTCCACCACCCACCACCGTCCATCACTCCATCATCACCACCACCTACCACCATCCATCACCACCACCAGTGGCAGACCCAAGAAATTTTTCCTGGGGGAGCGAAAATTTTAGACCCCTAGCTATATAAAAAATTTGGTTCATGGCGGGTCGGATCGGGTTGGGTCATGTAAAATAAGTAAACATAAACGAAAAGTTTCTTAGCGGGTCGGATCAGATCGGGTCGGGTCGGGTCAATTTCAAAAAAAACTTATCTAAAACATACACTGGTCTTTAATTAGAAAAATCCGGCGAAAAAAAAGTGGTTTCAATCTTTTCCTCTTAAGAAATTACGCCATAACTCTCATACTCATGGTTCCTTCATAATCCTATCATATACAAAAAAATAAGGATCTTCAAGTGTTCAACCATAACCCATATTTCTTAATTTTCAATTTAAAAATTTGAATTTCAAGCCCTAGTAATTGTTGTTTACCAACCAAAAATCACATAAACAACATAATCACTGTACTAAAGGCTAGAACAACCCAAAAGTAATTGTTATTAATAAGCTTTCGGATGGAGTGGTGGCCGGATTTCGGCGAGATAAGGGTGTCGACGTGGCAGTGGGGGGTTGTTTTGTTTGTTCACGTGTCGCTGGGGAGATTACAGGCGGGAGATGGTGGGACAGTTTGGGTTGGGTTGTTCTGTATTAGTTGATTGTATTAGTTGATTGGGTTGGGTTTAATAAATAACAATTGGGCTTGAGTAGTTGGATTACAACTTACAAATATTCTTAATTCATAAATTCATATTTGGACTCGAGTAATTGGGTTGGGTTTAATAAATATATCAGTGTTTAGGTGTTTTTATATTTTTTATACACTCTTAAGATTTTATTTCTAAGCGGGGCGGTTGAAAATTTCCAAGGGGTGCGGTCGAGATTTTACGCAAAAAATAACACAAAAAATTTATTTTTCAAGGGGTGCAGCCGCCCACCCACACCAAAGGGTAGGTCCGCCCCTGACCACCACCACCGTCCACCGTCCACCACCCACCGTCCTCGTCCACGTCCAACACCCACCACCACTGTCCACCACCACCCATCACCACCGTCCATACACCACCACCACAGTTTATTTTAGAAGTCTACATACGATAAAAAACCAACAGTTTTCTTCTGGCAGACTACTCAGGTTTGATCCATCTCTTCTTCTACAGATATCTGCAGATATGGTCTACAGACTATAAACATTTTACCTCTTATAAAAAAACAACACCTAAATGCTTAACTAAATTCTTTGAAGATATCTTATTAATAATAACTTTATTAACTCTCTATTATTTATCAATATTTCTTGCACGCATTCACTATTCAATTTCCTTTGATATTGTTGGTCCAACTAGTCGATGCCCTTTCCGCATTGCGGGGTGATGGCCGAATAATGAGCGAGCGTTAAGCAGATTCTTGACACGGAAAACAATAAATCAAGTCAACTAATTAAAACAAAACTCTTTTTTATTTTGCTAAAAAACTAAAACAATAATAATACTGTAATTTTTAACTAAGTGAAAGTTGTATTTTTTTACTGGGGTAAAAATCCTAATTTGCCAAAAGATAAAGTAATGGCCGTACTGTAAATTTGAACCATGGGCAAAATTGTAAATTTGCGCAGCGCAAATTCAAATTTGAACTAAATGCACAATTGGTGGAGGCAAAACCATAATTTTATTTTGAACTGATGGTAAAATCGTAATTTTGAGTTGGCGGCAAAAGCATAATTTTATTTTTAACTGGGGCAAAAAACGTAATTTTGAATGAGAGCGAAATCATAATTTTTTTATACGGGGAAAATTATATTTTTAAATAGAGGGCAAAATCGTAATTTTATGCTGGGGGAGAAAACATATATTTTTTTTGAACTGGGGGCAAAAACATAATTTTGAGCTAACGGCCAAATCGTAATTTTGAATTGAGGGCAAAAGCTTAATTTTTAGCTGGGGACAAAAGCATAATTTTATTTTGAGCAGGGGAAAGAACGTAATTATTAAACGGTGAAAATCATATTTTGAATAGAGGGCAAATTCGTACTTTTATGCTGGGGGAAACATAATTTTTATTTTGAACTGGGGCCAAAAACATAACTTTGAGCTGAGGGACAAATCGTAATTTTTAATCAAAGGCAAAATCGTAATTTTAAGCGAGGGCAAAATCGTACTTTTAGGCTTGGGGTAAAAAGATATTTTTATTTTGAGCTGGGGGTAAAAACGTAATTTTAAACTGGTGGGCAAAAACGTAATTTTACGGTGTATAAAAGTAATAACCTTTTTGGTCAAATCGTAATTTTAAGTGAGGGCAAAATTGTAATTTTAAGCTGGGGCAAAAGCGTAGCTTTATTTTGAACTGGGGTAAAAACGTAATCTTAAACTGCGGGCAAAAACGTAATTTTAAATTGTATGTAAAAAATAATAAACGTTTTTGGTCCAATGGAGAAGTGCCAGGCAGCTGGCTGACACTATTCCCGCAACTTAGTTTTATAGTGTATATAAATATAAATATAAATATAAATATAAATTTCCACTTACTCTTTTAAATATATATTTATATGTATTAAATATTGTAATTAATAAGAAATGCCAAAGAAGAAAACTATTTATAAATAGCTTTTTATTCATACAAGGTTATAATAAACTAGATGTAAGACCCCGACGCGTTGCGGTCGGGATTACAAATTCAGTCGGCATGGGTTAGTTAACAATTAAGGGGTTGTTTGTTTATCTTTTAATAAGGCTCTGAATAGTTTAGACCTCTTACTGGTTCAATACTTAATGATTCAAAATGTTTGTTTCACGAGTAAATGTCTGAATGGTTCAGACATATGCATCTGAATGATTAAGCATTATATCGAGTCTCAATGGTTAAAACCTCTAATGTGAATTGGTCAGACATTTGCCTCTGAACGGTTAAGCATTATACCGGCTCTTAATGGTTCAGACCTCTTACCGGTTCAGCACTTAATAGTTCAGACCCTTACTGTTCACACTTAATAGTTCAACTCTTACTGTTCAGCACTTAATAGTTCAGACCTCTTACTGTTCAGCACTTAATAGTTCAGGCCTCTTACTGATTCAACACTTAACCATTCAGAAGTTGTCAAACAGCCCCTAAACATTATACATGAGCTCCACGTTACGGCCGGTGTATTCGGTACCGGTACCCACTTTTCTAGTTTTCCGGTACTTTCGGTACCGGTATCGAACAGGTACCGTACTCATCCCTACCTAACAATACAAGTTTTAATGCCTAACAATGTTACCAGTGTCCAACTTTATAAGCTAAAAATTCAAGTTTTAATGCCTAACAATGTTATCAATTAATAGTATGTAAATATAAATAAGTTTTTGAACAAATTGGTTTAAAAAAAACCATTAAAGCTATATGTACAATCATATATGCACAAATTTGTTTCAAAATACATATATAGCTATACCTTTTAAAGTGTTTTAATTTAATTATGTTAAAAGAGTTTAAACAACGCGACATTGAAGATAAGGAGGTGATCGATCTTTAGGTTAGAATGACTGATAATTATATTCAAACAATTCACTTTATAACTAATATATCCTATCGTCTTAATATATCGTGTCTTATTATCTCACGTATTAAATTGAAAGCTTTCACTTTATAACCTACTACATCGTATGTCTTAATATCCTTCGTCTTAATATTATCTTCATATCTTGTCTTGATGTCACGTGGAAATTACATTTTTTTATCACAAAGAGTTGTATTTTACTATAGTATAAACAACAACACTAGGGCAGGAGTTCATTACAAAGTCCATTTTTCTTTCTTACGAAGTGTATGAAGTGTTCTTGTGGTGACATGTGGCATCTAATTTAATTGGGCATAAAGGTAATTCAATAATTAAGTTATTTTGGATTTTCATAGTATAAACGTTTTAAACAAATCTTCATGCATAATTGTCTATTCCTGTGGCTAACATACATTAAACTATCCTGAAATTATAAAAGTCAACCAAAAGTTTCCTGCTAGCGTAATCTAATCATAGCAACAAAAAGATTGTACGTGTTTAACTTAACTTGACCTCAAGTTTACGTCCTGTGCGGTACTACCTATGTTAAGAGATACTTGATCGAAGTTAATGACTAAGTATAAGCATATCAAGTATAAGCATGTGTGATTTCAAGTTTAGCACAAAGAGCATGTATAAAGATTATTTTGTGATTTGTGTATAAGCATGTTTGTGTGATTTTGCATAAAGTACATGTATTGCACCCAAATGTGTAAAAGTAAAATGGGGTCGATTATACTCACGGTTTTGCAAAGCTTCATTTATTATTCCCGTGAAGAGTTGGAGAGTTTTGGGGATGGAATCCAGGCTACCCTACATGGGATAAACGATTGTGCGTGAGTATTTGGAGGTTAACGAAGGATTCGGATTTGGAATTAAAGTTATGCAAAAGTATGTATATTAGAAAGTATATAAAGACTTGAACACTCGTATTCAACCTAGTTTCTAATAAATAATTAAAGCTAGAATACAATGCCATTGGTCAGAGATGTTCTTTTTGACATATTTAGCGCACTTCAACTAAGAAAGAAGTACCTATGAATTTATTGACAGACCCACTCGATGGCAGATCAACTCTCAAACCGGCTAACATTTCAATCTTTGGACGAATGGAAAAGAAACACGTGTGTGTGGATCTAACAAGGGGTTCATTAAATTCTGTTAAAACAAACACATCTAAATTTCAATTCCAATACACTACATTTTATAAAACGAACTTACGTTATTCAAAAAAGGTAGCAACACGTCTCGTTATCCGTTATCTAGTATTTTTGAACTCTCTCAAATCCATACGCAATGAATCCCAGCCCAAATATACCGACCCTTTGCCATCATCATATAAACTCTCACTCATCAACATCAATCGTTACCCTCTCCCGCAAGAAACAACAATGGAAGACGCACCTGCAACAAACCCTAACGACGCCATGATCGCACAGTTCTCCAACATCACATCTGCTTCCACTCAAGAAGCCACCTTCTACCTCGAATCACACAACTACGATCTCGATTCCGCCCTCTCCACCTTCTTCGAAGCCACCGCCGCCGACGACGCCGCCGGAGAACACGCTCCTCCAGAGAACACTCATTCTCCGGTGTCGTCTTCACCATCTCGTTCGCGATCAATCTCTCCGCCTCCGTCGCTAGGGTTACAGCAATTGGGCGCTGGAAATCCGTACAATTTGCGGTCGAGGAATACTGGTGCGGAGAAGAAGGCCTCTGGTAGTAGGTCTAGTGGACGGATTCGGACTTTTTCGGATCTGAATCGGACTGGTGGTGACTCCGGGAGTGATTCCGATGAGCCTCAGGAGTATTATACTGGTGGTGAGAAGAGGTAATAATGCAGTGTTTGTTTTTGTGGTTTTTTTAGGTTTTTGATAGTATCTGATAGCTATTGTGATTATTATATGTTTAATTGTTTAGTTGTTACTGTGATTTATAATGTTTAATTTTTCAGTTTCATAGGTTTGATTGTTATTGTAATTATTGTAGGTTAATTGTAGGTTCAGTTGTTTAGTTTCATGTTCTAATCAATAGGATGATTTATGTTGAAATTGATGTATCATGAATTATGATCTTTTAGGTTAACACGATTATCTGTTTAGTTTTTGAACGCCTTTGCGATTGATAGAATTTGATTTGGGGCTAAGTTATGACCTCCAGACTGTTTGATTGGAACTGAAGGGAAGTATATGCTTCCTTTAGCTTTAAGTTAATTCTAACAAAAAAAATATATGTTGCAAAGGGCACTGATGAACAGAGGTGTATGATTTCTATTATTTGATAAAAAGTGTGGTTTTGGTTGGTTTTATTTTGAGTTTTTTGGGAAATAGAGGCATTCTAGTTGATTCTAAAAGTTTAATTGTTATGATATGAAAGTGGATAAAACTGTTGTACGCGATAGGGGTGTGCATGGGAACTAATGAGCAACTATAACTAAGATGTCGGTTAATGGATAATCGTAACCATAGCCAATCAGTTATGGTAGTTTTGGTTAATCGGTTTTGAAGGTTATAGCGGGCCGGTTAACCGTAAATTTGGCCTAGCTAAATGTATATCAAAACAATATAAATGTGCATTATTTGTGTCGGTTAACCATGGAATAAATTGTTCTTGAGCTTAATCAAGCCCGGGCTTGGCTTGGCTTGGCTCGGCTCGTTTGCACCCCTTCTGATTAGTATATTGCGTAGCATATAAATTATACATATAATCTGTAATATTAATACTGATTCAAACAAAACGATATGATACAATCCATGAATTCAAACAAATGTTTAACCAAAACGATACCATAAATTCAAACAAACTTCAACCAAAAACGTCAAATATTGAAAAAAATGGTGAAGAGTCCAAAATTTGACAAAGATTTTACTATGTGTTGGTTCAGTTTGGCTATGACGGGTATGGAAACATTGATAATCATAACCGACCCGCTACTCCGGTTTTCAAAAGAACAAGTAACTGACCCAACGGTTTTTTATATGCTTCAGTTGTTTCGGTTCGGTTTTTTCTGTTAATTCGGTTTATTCGATTTTTGCACACCCCTAGTACACGAACTCATGGTTGTTTTTATATAGTAACACGCAACCTTGTCGCATTAGCTTTTGTGTTAAGAGGGGGTGTTTGGAATTGCTTATTAAAACTGTTTGTTTGTGAATTGCTTTGTTTTTCGAGACGATTAGTGTTGAGGGTGTTGTGATTGCTCATACATACAGCTTATATAAAGAAATTTATTCTGGCTTACATATAGATGTAATCTGGCATTTGTGAATGATTGCAGTGGCATGCTTGTTCAAGATCCAAGAAAGATGAATGACGTGGAATCTCTGTTTAATCAAGCAAGACAAGCAGGAGCTGAAGAAGGACCTCTTGATCAATTTCAACCGTCTTCAAGCTCTAGAAGCTTCGCTGGAAGAGGAAGACTTTTATCCGGAGAGACGACATCAGCTCCACCTCAGCAACCAGAACCTCTCACACACACTATCACTTTCTGGACCAATGGTTTCACTGTAAATGATGGCCCTTTGAGGAGGCTTGATGATCCCCAAAACGCATCATTCTTGGAGGTAATATAACTTCATATCTAACATTGATTTGACCTCTAATTATTATTTATTCTACTTAACATTTTCGGTGATAAGAGCATAAGGAAATCCGAGTGTCCAGAAGAACTTAAGTCTGCAACAGGAAGAGCTCCAGATCATGTTAGTCTTGTAAGAAAGTTGGAGGAGTATCCTGTAAGTCCTTTTTTTATCTCTAATGCGTCGGTTACCACCGCGCTCTGCAGCGGGTTCGAAACGTAGATAAAAGTAAAGAGTTAAATGCCATTTTAGTCACTGTGGTTTGGGTCATTTTGCCAGTTTAGTCCAAAGGTTTTAAACGTTGCCATTGTAGTCCATATAGTTTCAAACGTTGCCATTTTAGTCCACTCGGTTAACTTCTTCCATTTTTTCTGTTAAAAATAAGGGCAATTCGGTCATCTTATATGGTCGAATTGCCCTTCTAGTTAACAGAATTACATATAAAATGACCGAATTACCCTTCTTGTTAACAAAAAAATGGATGAAGTTAACTAAGTGGACTAAAATGGCAGCGTTTGAAACTATTTGGACTAAAATGGTAACGTTTCAAACCTTTGGACTAAACTAGCAAAATGACCCAAACCATACGCACTAAAATGGCACTTAACTCTAAATATAAGCAAATCGCGAGAGTTAAAGTTGTTTGATATTTTTGTTAAGGGGCTAAACATGTCATTATTAAAGTTGAGGGGAATAATCTAAACTTTTTTTGAATAATGCAGGTCCAGAAACACCGCCAGGCCGCCTTTGTGGGGGTCGGTAGAACACTTGGCTCCACCACTTCAGAAGACGCCACTGCTGCCATCCCAGCACCTGCAACCGCAGCCCCAACCCCATTTGTTGGGCTAGTTGTTGATAACACATTACCGTCAACCTCTATTCAACTTAGACTGGCTGACGGGACTCGTATGGTTTCACGTTTCAATTTCCATCACACGATAAGCAACATACGCTCTTTCATTGATGCATCAAGGCCCGGTGGCCCTCGGGCTTATCAGTTATTGACGATGGGGTTCCCGCCAAAACAGCTTAATGATTTGAACCAGACAATCGAAGAAGCCGGGTTAGCCAATTCGGTTATGATCCAAAAGCTCTAATATGTTTTGCACTAAATTTGCTACTTGTTCTTGTAATTTTTTTGGATAGTGAACCTTTGGGTTATTGTGACGCTTGTTATTTTGCATGGTTACATTATTATATTCAGGTTATTTTTAATATTTATTTGTGGGTCAGAAACCATTGTTATAATTCAATTATTAAGTTGTTATTCAACAAAACAAATTTTAGGTTTTTGATAGTAAAATGGTACTAGATCAATTGTGCTAAGCATGATAGTAAACATGGGAGTGTAAAAGTTTTGGTAAAAGTTTTGGTTTTTCAAAATTGCATTTTACATTTAAGTTAGTTTTTGGGTGAAGTACGTTTTAAACTAGCTTCGTTTTTGGGTGAATTGTATTATATATTATAATTGTGTTTATTTTGAATTGCGCTTTTTTAAATATAATTGTGTCTAATTTCCCAGTTGATAATAACATACTCAGTTCATTGTGTTTTATAACACACCCAGTTCACTGCGTTTTTAATTGTGTGTTTTAAAACACAACGAACTGGGCATACCTAGGTCATTGTGTTTTTCTTTTTTTATATATCGATACTATACTCGTTTTAAAAATTAAAAAACACTCGTTTTGCCTCTTTATCTTATGGGATTTTAGCAGTAAGATAAGTGTTGAATCAGTAAGACGTGTAGAGGTTTGAACCATTAAGAGTCAGTGTTATGCTTAACCATTTAAAGGTAAATGTCTGACCAATTCAAATAAGAGGCCTTAACCATTCAAACTAAGTATAAAACTTAACTTTTCAGAGGTAAATGTTTGAACCAGACATTTTACCTCTTAAAAACAAACCGTACCAAAGGACCCGTTTGTTTACAGCGATATTTTAGGTGTAAGATATAATTGCAGTTAAAGAAAACGATTTTTTAAAAATATAATAATACCAACAAATTAAATTAAAAAAAGAAAATAACAAATCGTACCACATTTCTCCAACTTGTCTTTAGCTTCTCTAAGGGCCCATGCTTTATAAAAATTAAAAGCTTTGCAGATAAATCATGAGTAGGTTACGCTCCAGTAATAAAAAGAAAATACAACGCTTTACGGAAATAAGAACCATCTCTGAAGAAGGAAGCGGCTTACGGAAGCCATATTTTGCAAAAAGCAGAAGGCGTTGGGCAGGTAGTGGGTTTTTTATGATAAAATGATATTCTGGAACTAACGAGAAAGATGATAGAAAAATGTGTTTGATCTAGATAAAGAAGGAGACACGTGGCATGAAACCATGTTAACAGCAAAAAAAAAACGTAGGTAAAAAAAACTCAAAATAATTTAATCATGCTAGATAAAAAAATGGAAATCATGTTAACAACAAAGAGAGAGTAAATAAAAAAAGCTCAAAATAATTTAACTATGCTAGGTAAATTAACTATGGTAGGTAAAAAACAGGTTAATTTAATTTTTATCAAGACACTATTAATTTTCATTGGCTAATATAAATATAATATAATAATATAATATAATATAATATAATATAATATAATATAAAAAATAACCCTAACTAAACTAAAGCAGCCGTCTATCGTTTCCCCTGTTGGCTCCTCCTCCATCTTCTAAACCTAAAAAACAAACAGCCTTAGACAGATCTTCTTTGATTCGGGAGGGAAGGTGAGGTTCAATCAGCAAGCAGGTAAGCTTCGATTCAGCAACTTCGATTTCTTCTCTATTACATTTGAATTGTTTTTTTCTTATGGTCGTCGGAAACGCGATCCGGATCCTGTTCGTACCGTTAATTGGATCGGACTATGGGTCCGTCAGTCTATATGATTTGGATCTTAGTTTCTGAAACTAATTATATATATGTATATTCCTTTGAACATAGAATGATATGAATCTGCTGAAAATTGAAAATTATTCAACTCGTTTTGGTAATTGGAATCAATTTGAAAATGAATTTAGAAACAAGAAGTAAGAAGACTAAAACCGCAACATGTAGGAGTGAGCATTTGCGAGTTGCAGTCAATAGCCACAAGCTACCTAATTCATACTTGTCAATAGCGATCGCTAACGTAGCGAAGCGATGTAGTGTCGCTATTAGAGCTATAACGACTCATGGTTTAAGAAAAAACGCTTGAGGTGTGCGCCTCCAGGTGAAACGGCCAAAAAACGAGTTTCAGGCGCTAAGAAAGGCTGCGCCTCAGGGGATTTTAATAGTTGTTTTTGACTTTTTGTGTCAATTTCAAGCATTTCATTTCATGTCTTTTTTATGTGTGTTTTTGATGATTTTGATGAATCTGATGATGAAATTAGTTAGTAATATTATTTTTATAATATATATTATCTATTTATTTATTTATTAATACCGCCTTGGCCTTATACCTCGTTACGCCTCGTGAGGCGAAGGGAATACGCCTCGAAACTCTTTTCCGTTCTTTTAAACCTTGTAGCGACTGATAGCGAGAATAGCGACAGATAATTTTTTTAATATAAATAGAAATTAAATATAGCTATTAAATAGTTGGATTATAGGTTTTTGTTAGATATACATATAAAATATCCCATATACCAGGGTATTTTGATATAATATACATATAAAAATTTTATTTTTTTACTAGTGTATCGCTATTTATCACTATTCGCTATGTGGCATATAGGCACCTTATCGCTATTTGTAGCTATTCTCTATTAACTATGCTACCTATATGCTACATAGCAATAGCGATGATATAGCGCCTGCTATTTCATGTTTTAGCGATAAAGTATAGAAACATAAAAATACATGTTATCGAGCAGTGGAGATGAGAAAAAATGAAAAAGAATAAAATAAATAAAAATGTTGCTATTTATCGCTATATACCGTATGGCGACATATGACCTATGCGCTAAGTAGCGCGCTATTGACAACTATGCGAGTGAGACTTATGGTCATTTACTCATGTGAAATGAGATGCTAAGAAAGGGTCAAGTTGCTCGTCGTAGACCTTGTTGAACGCTATGGTGGTTTTTTTCGGCATTAGGAGCTTTAGACACTTGTTCCAGACTTCCAGGCTCCAGCCTTCCAGATACAAAACTTCATCTTTTATATAAGGCTCTATAGTTTCTTGATTGAGTGACCTTTTTACTACTTATATTTAATTGGCTCATTGTTTTTGCTTTTGTTTATCGTCTTTTTGCTATTGTTCGATTATTATTGCCTTATAATCGTAGGCTAATTGTTATAGCCTTTATAATTCATTGTTACTGGTTTGATCATATGGTTACCACTTGATTGTTGTTACCACATTGCTACTGCCTTTTTGTGACGACCTTATCATTATCGACCATAGTTGTCAATAGCGATAATAGCGGTCGCTATAGCTTCGCTATATAGCGAAGCGATGTAGTGTCGCTATTATGGTAATAGCAACGGATAGCGAGAATAGTGACACCTAATTTTTTTTTTTAATATAGATAGCAATAAAATATAGCTATAAAATAGCTAGATTTTAGGTTTTTGTTAAATATACATGTAAAATAGCATATATACCATGGTATTTTGATATAATATACTTATAAAAAATTTAAAATTCTTTTTCTAGTGTATCGCTATTTATGAAATAGCGGTCGCTATTTGTCGCTGTTCGCTATGTAGCATATCGGTCCCTTTTCGCCATTTGTCGCTATTCGCTATTAATAACTATGTTATCGACTTACTCTAGTTTAGTAAGTTACTTTGGGTATGCAACCTATTAAGTATAAACTTCCTGGGGGGGGGGGGTACTATAGACATGCCATGGTGGCATAGTCATCATGGCATGTCTATCTGCCTGTCTGCACCCCCGTGTGCATGCAGTGTGGCAACACGTTTTTATCTGGAACATGACAGACGAGCGTTTTTGCTATCATTTTTTGGATTGTGGTACCCCATTGTTTCAAACTTTATTAAAATTTGAAACATTCAAATATCAAGGACACGTTTTAGCTTTATTTTCTTATCGTTAGGTTTATAAAGACCAATACTGTTATTGATTAGGATTTTTAATAAACCTTTATAACAGACTTTATTTTGCAAGGTTATGTTTTACATTGTGCTTTCTTATTTGAAAATTTAATATATTTTTGCTTGAATATCGTATCAGCTGTATATTATTTATTAAGCTTTTTTTTACGTGATTTAAGGTGGTCGGAAGACATAAGATGAGTGGGTTCAAAGCGTACAAAGCATGCGTCCCTATAGCATGGAGTCCCAATCTATACATAACCTTGGTTAGGGGAATTCCAGGAACCAGGAGACTTCACAGACGCACTTTAGAAGCATTGCGCTTAGGAAAGTGCAATCGCACTGTCATGAGATGGAATACTCCTACCGTTAGAGGAATGCTCCAACAGGTTCTCAAAACCTGCATTTTTTTTTTGGGAATTAATAGGTTTAGGTTAATCATCTAACTTCCAGTGTTTTACTTAGGTTAAAAGGCTGGTTGTTATCGAGACTGAAGAAATGTTCAAGGCACGTAAAGAAAACGAAGCAAAACATCGTGCCATTCGTCCGCCTTTGGTTGTGAGCCATATTCCCGCTCCTGCAAGTGTTCCACCACAACAGGCAGCCTAACCTTCTACGTTTCATGTAAGGAATTAGCCAGTTTTATTGCCATATAGGGTACATGGTTGAGTTTTAAATGCAAGTAGAAAATTTACGTGAAATCAGTTTCTGGAGTCGATTGACATTTACCCTATTTCTATTAATCCATGCAGAGTTTTTTTTGAGTATCCGACGTTTATTTAGAGCTGATGTGTCAAGGGCAGTCCGATTTAGTTGAGGTGCGCCTAAATCATAATTTGGAGAAAAACTGCTTTTGTTTTTATTTATTCCGTGGGCATATTTGTCAACGCCAAAACTAAAAACTACGAGGTAGTTTGATATTATATGTGCTTTGCCTAATATAGAGGTCATCTCGTTGTGGTCGTAATATTTTTTTTTTATTTTTTTCAACATTTAAAAGAATTAGGTGTCTAGGGCCAATCTTATATTAGAGGTGCAAATTAAGCATGTATGAAATCATTGTTTAATTCACAACTTCATCTGAAATTGTCCAGAGAGCTCTGGGTTTTAAAAAGCGCGCCTAGGCCTTAGCGCCTCATGTCACCTGAGGCGCCTTTTCCACAGCGCAAGAAAAGCACACTTTTGGGGGTCAGAAGTGCACGCCTTGTGTACTTTGGGTGTTTTTATGTTGTCTTTATGCATCAAAGTGTTGTAAAATAGGTTTTTTTTGGCTTGTCCATGTAGGTGAAATCATATATAAACCTTATTTATAGCTGTGTTTTGGATAAGGGATGCTAAAAAACCTATGATATATATATATATATAATATATATAGGATTAGGTTCATTTGTATAATCTCCTTGCGCCTCTATACGAAAAGTCCACCGCTTTGCCCAGTTTTAGACCTTGTGCGCGTCTCACTTTTTAAAATCAAGAGGAGCTACAACCATGTTAGGTGCTTGGGTTGATATATGAACATTCAAGATAAGTTATAATGTTAATACATTAATTTCTAGAGCATAACAATACGCGGATTATAATATCTAGACAATTAAAAAAACTAATCATTAAAAACACTTATAAATCACAATACAAACAACTCAAAAATAACATAAGCATCTACACCAAAACATACAAAAAAATATCTACTAAGCTTCTTCCTTCCCAGCAATGGCTGTCTTCTTCGCCTCAACGTCATCACCCATTTCAATATTCGATATTTTCCAGTTTTCGATATCCTTATTCTCATCGTTATGATCTCCATTAAAGTTCTGCACTTTATACTGGTGTCTAGATGCCAAAACCAAAAAAGCCAAAAAATTTATAGCTCCCAGAATTGCTAGCAGCAAATAGAAATTTTCCAATTTACCCTTGTTCAAGTCGTTCGTTAACCAACTTCCGTTTGTTGCCATGTCGGTCAACGTAACCAACACGCTACTCATAAAATAACCCATCGCTAAAGTACTCAAAAAGAGCCCCGTACTCATTGATTTCATCCGTTCGGGTGCTTCTCTGATAAAAAATTCAAGTTGGCCCATGTAAGCGAACGCTTCACCCGCGCCGACCAGGAAAAACTGCGGGACCAACCAAAAAGCCGAAAGTTTCTTCATTTCATTTTGGTGCATTTCTCGCCGTTTTTTCTCAACAATAGCGGAAGCAACCATTCCTATAACTGAAAGAACAAGCCCGATTCCAACTCTTTGTAAACTCCTGAGCCCTTTTGGATCGTGGGTTATCTTTCGGGCTAAACGAACAATGACGCGCTCGTTAAGAGATGTAAATAGGAGAATTGATATAAATAGGAAAACCGAAAATGAGCCTGCGGGTATTGTAAAGTTTGCAACTTTTCGGTTCATGATTGTAGCTTGCTCGATCGTGAATGTGTTCATCTGAGAGTAGACCGTCCAGAAGAGTATACATGTTGACCATATCGGGATTAGACTTATGACCATTTTGACTTCTTCAACTTGCGTTACAGTTGAAACTAACCATGGGTTATTTCTATTTTGATCCGAATTTGCATAATCGATTAGTATGGCTGCTTTATCAAGAGACCTGCATCACCGATTATGTAGAAGAAAATGTTGGTTGTTTTTTTCATGATATTCAATAGTTCTTTTATGGTTTTATATACATACCTGAATTTAGTCGTGTGTGGAACTTTCGAGTTGTTGCACTCGTTCAGAAAGCATGGGTTCGCAGGGTACGGGTGATTTCGGTTCTTTATAGCCAGAAACACGACTCTCCATATAACCGTTAATGGGCTCCCTTGCGGTTTTTTAAACCGATACTTAGCGGTCCCACAAATCAACACAATAACGGCAATGATCATAGTCCCGGCTGAAATCCCATACCCCCATCCTCTACCCACATTATCTTGTATATAAACTAAAACCGTCACTGCAAAAAGAGACCCGAGGCTAATACAAAAGTAAAATCGATTCCTCCTTAGGGTTTGAAATATCGAATTGGTCTGACCCGAAACCTGACACGTTTGACTTTATACCGCCACCACCTAATGCTATGGTGTAAAGTGCCACATAAAGCATCGCGAGTTGACTTCCGCTAGCTTCTATGCAATGTTGTTTTATCCGGTTGTTACAATGTGGTGGTTTCATGCTCGAGAGCGTTGTTGCTAGTGTCAATAGTGTCACACCCTGGTTCATAGTTAAAAACTTAGGGTTACTTCAAAATCTATAGCTTGTTTTGCTGTAGAACCCGAATTTTTAGCTTGTAAACAGTAAACCATGAAGCATATTGACCAAACCTCAAACCGGCGAAACCAACCGATTTGCATCGGTTGTCATTTTATGAACATCTATGTGTTCAATAAGAGATTTTTTCTCTTTTTAAGGTTTCCATTGTCATTTTATGTCTAGAACCTGAGTATCTTGTATATTGTTCGAGCTTCTAGCGTTAGAACTCAGAACCAACTTGACTGTGCAATCATAGGCTAATGCACAAATTATGGTGCATAAGATGTTTGTATAACCATATGACTCTCTCTCTCTCTCTCCCCATATATGTAGCATATCATATGTTGCATATATGCAAATATATATTACATATATGTAGTATATCATATATTGCATATATGCTATATATGATTGTTATATATATGCAACATATGATATACTACAATATGTAATATATATTGCATATATGCAACATATGATATAGTATTATAGTGTATATATGCAATATATATATCATGTATGCAACATATGATATGTTGCATACACGTAATATAAGTTTTCAAGTTTTCGTTTTCTCATAATGCCTCCCCGTATCTTTAAAGCAACATATGACACATCTTAATATGAACGAAAAACGTGATATTTACCACTGCACAGATAGATGCGAAGATAGCAATGGTTAAATAACGACCAAGTTTAGCATCCGCCAAGAATCCTCCGAACAAAGCCAAAATGTTTAGAGCTCCCATGAAGTTTGTCACCGTGTTTGCAGATTTTGATGACGAAAGATTCAATTCTCCAACCAAATACGTCACCAAATTCATCGATATCCCCATCACACATATTCTTTCTGAGAGCTCGGTTCCTACAAAGATACACACATCGTTTAGTTAAACGCATACCCACAAACTCAAAACAACATTTATAACAACTAACTACCTAAGATGAGCCTGGCTGCATGCTACCCTCCGGTTTTCGATTTGTCAACAGGATTTCCTCTAAAATCAACTGCATCTTCGTTGTCGGTTTTCAAAATAGCCAAAACCTGTTTAAAAAAGGTTTAGAATCACAATGACAACATGAATGTTGGATATTAAGTTGTTGAAGAGAAGATTTACCATTTTGGGAGTGTGTGTTTTTCTGTGTGTGTTGAGGTACAAGAATATCTCTTAATATAGAGAAAATTTGTAGGACAAAAGTTAAAAAGAAGGTAGGGAAAAGATAGATATATATGATAAAAGATTTCTCTAGAATCAATCTCCCAAATCTTAGGTGGAGAATCCTGTTTGAAGTATCTTGAAATGTGTTAGGGTAGTGTATGATTGGTCTCGGCTATTTAACGTTAAAAGATATATTTATTAACGTACGTATCTGATTTAGACTCAGGGTGTTACAGGATATGGTCAATGCCGAAAGGCGTTGTTTGATAACTTATATGTCGTCTTCGTGGATATCGCTATCCTTTGTTATATTTTTAGAGGTGTATACGGTGGTATAAACTTATATACTTATCAAACCCAAAGACGAAGATGTTTATAACAGAAAACCAAAATTAATTGTGTAATTCCTTTTTTGTGTATGTATACTTTGTCCATGTCACATGTAGGCAAGATTTGGTAGAAGGAGGGTGCACAGAGATTTTTATATACTACCATCAACTGTTCTACCGACCAACGATAATTAGTGGTCAAATCATAAATTAAAAATAAATGATTGATGTTAGTAGGGTTGGCAAAACGTGTTGTGTTAAACAAGTTGAGCACGACATGATACGTTTAATATATAAATGACTGATGATTAAACCATCGTTGGTCGGTAGAATAGTTGATGGTAGTATACCAGTGAACTCAAACACGACATGTTTAAGTAAACGAGTCACTTTTTAAGCACCGACACATACATTTTAATGAGTAGATACTTACAAGCCACGTTTAAGATCGTTAAAGGTAAATAGCTCAATAACATGATTGACGTGACATAACATGACACGTTAAGATGATTAAATATAAACAAGTTCATGACATGACATGACTAAACAAGTTAATGACATGACATGACTAACCCAATTACAAAAGTGATATCAATTCAAGTGCTTTAAAGTCCTTGCATAGTGTAAGATTATGTGATAATTAGATGTAAAAAGTACAGTCGATAATAACAAAAATCATGGTTAATAAATGATAATAAGACGCAACTAATTTGATAAGACAAAAGTTACCAACAATCAAAACCAATATTTGTATATAATATTGTTTTTTATGTAACTATAAAGTTGTCATTTTGACAAACGGTTCATAGACCTATCATATCAAATCATCAACCTATTTAAGATTTTGAGTTAAACGTGTTATACAACCCGTTTAGACATATTTATAATTCATATCATTAACGTGTTGACTCGTTTACCCTCAAAAGACTAACTTGTTTTACTTTGTGTCATGTGTCGTTAGTATATATATATATAGTTTGTTGTTTTATTTTTTATAGCGACTATCTAATTTATTCCTAATTCAACACTATTGTCTATTGCCAGACTTGAAACATCGACCTCATAGGGAGGCACACCATTTTACACACATTGGTACAACTAGACCAAATGTCCTTTGATTACATCGTGATATAATATGTTTGTCATATAAATCTAACTTGATCATGATCCAATTATATCAGAAAAGTAAGTGATAATTTTAGTATATAGAGAAAATTAAAAACACACACATACACACTCGAAGGATTCGAATTTGAATCAATGCAACTCTCTATCAGTTTAGTTCTTCAATGGATTATAGAGTTGTTACACAATTTATTAAGGGTTCGAATTGAATCAATGCAACTGAAGAGTGATTTGGGCATATTGTTCCTTTTCGCAATCAAATTATCTCAAAAGCTTATTCGAATTCGACTTTCAACATTCGACAATATAAAGAAAGAAACTTTAAAGCTATCCGCATTGTTTTCATGCGCAAATCGCTTTCTAGTTCTTCCATCAATTGGAAGCGTTGCACAACCTTTGGATCCGGATATGAATCAACGCATCGAAGAGTAATTTGGTAAAATATTGTTCTCTTCCATTATTGGATAGACTCGAAAGTTGATTCGAATTCGATTTTAGCATTTGATCATGATAATGTAAAAGCTATTCATATCGTTTTCATCCTATTGTAAAGCATCCTCTTTATAGTACTTTTTAGACTTTTGGACCATTATGCATATAAGATGGACTCAAATAAAACAAAAAATATTAGTGTGGAAATATTTGTTTGACAAGTGTGACTTCAAATATGTATCATAATAATTGTAATAATAATTAATTATTGTTAAACATATCTCATTTTTTCTAATAATATTAATCAATCAACAAAAGAACCAATTTGAAAATTGATTGAAATAAACAAAAAGAGTTGATTGTCATTTTCGTCCCTATAGTTTGTCCAATTATGTCACTTCAGGCCAAATTTTAAATTTGTACCATTTCCGTCCCTGACATTCTTGAAACATGCCAGTTCCTTCCAAACAAGTAAGGTTGAATCAAATAATTGAACAAACAGCAGGGACGAAAATGGCAGCTAGCTCGGTTTATTTTACGGAATTGGCATGTTTCAAGAATGTCAGGGACAGAAATAGTATAAATTTGAAATTTGGCTTGAACTAACATATTTAGACAAACTATAGGGACGAAAATAACAAAAAGAATGTACTTTTTTTAAAGCCGTTGGGGGAATAGCAAACAACTCATTCTATGAAAATCATCTAAAAAGATGTTTAATAACTTAGACCTTTCTTATCATGTGAATGATTCGAATATATAACCATCATTTTCAGCCTTTAAGGGATATTCTTCATAAAGAAGCTCAATCTGCTATCTTATTTTGTATGTCGACCTATTTTTATTCGTGTAGTATATGATCATATGATTATACTACATAGTGTGTGATGAGGCAACGAGGATAGGTGGTGTTGAGGGTGGCGGTGGAGGTGGTTACCCGCCACCAGCGGTGACCGATAGGTGGCGTTGGTAATGAGTGATGATTATTGATTTGGACATGTTCTAGGTTAGCAAGTTTTATCGTATATCAAGAATTACTCAATTAAAAAACTTATTTACAAACTCATGGTATGAAAACTAAGTAATGATTATATATTGTATATTATTTTATTGTTTAACACCATGTGCAAAATAAAAATCTACAATAAAAATCTATAATAAATCTCAAGCATGTGTGGGCGCTCGGGGCAAAAGTGAAAAGGTGTTACTTTTAAACGTTATTTTACTAATTTCGTGAAATTAACGTCAAAAGAAGTGGATGGTTATTCATGCATCATGTGGTGGCGTTGATGGTCGAAAGACAAGGGAGTACATTCACTAATCGGCCTTTGACTTAATTGCTAAGTGTTAATTGTCTTATGTCCAAGGCTTGATACAAAATTACTATCGAGCCGGGGGTCTCACTGGAAGCAACCTGTCTATTCCTACGGGTAGAGGTAAGGCTGTCTACATCTTACCCTCATAAGACTCTACCTTAGCTTTGTTATTGGTGAGATTTATCAAGTTGATAATGATGAACAGATCTCAAGGCTCAAGCTATTGAAAAATTATATATACTTCTAATTACACGCTTGAAATATTGATAAAATTATATACTTCTAATTACACGCTTTAAAACCATTCCAATTAAAAAAAAAAGATGATAGATATTGATAGATCTATCACCACTAATTTAAAACAAGTCTTGTAAATATTTGAATATCACGTACGTAACATAGTGGTGATTTTAGTCGACCATCGTTTATGTTCTAATTATATTTGTGCTTTATATCAATGTTAATAAAGGTTAGATGATTAATAATTAAAATAATATCTCTACCTTTTTATATGTTTGTATTGTGGCTTACCAAATATCTAACCTTTTTTATTCATATCTTAAATATTGGTGGGGAGGTAACACATGATATCTTTTTTTAACCTACCCACCTTCATATAGTGTATCCAGGAAAGAACTTTTTTCCATATACAAATATTGTGTCAACTTTGATGATGTTAGCACTAGTGAACTATGAATTCATGCATTCTTTCTCAATGATTTTAGTGTTACCTAGGCCATTTTAAATATTTAAATAGACTTTTCTTTATTATTAAAGAAGAAAATAAATAAACATTGTTACAAGTTAGCACGGATAGGGTAAACATTTATATACGACAATTGTTATTTCCAGGGGCGGACCTAGCTTATACGAAGGGGCAACCCCGCTACGGCTTGGCGCTTCGGCGGTAGTGTAAAATTAGTGTAAATTTTGGAAAATTTTGACGTTTTTTCGATTTCGTTACGGCTTTTTTATAAAACGTTACGCCTTGACGGATTTTCTAGATCCGGCACTGGTTATTTCCGGCACATTTGAACCCGGTGCTCCAAGGGGGTGAAGCACCCTAGTGACAAGAGTATATTCATCTAAAAAATAAATATGTAACATATAGCGTTGAATTGTGTATAATTTTATATACATTTGATGTAAATTTTAATAAAAGCAGAGTTGTATCATTATGAAATTGTCGTATCATAAATGAAATTTTAGGTTTGATATGGCTCCGTTTGTTATAAACATTTATGTTAAAGTGTAGATAATAATAAGTATATCATAACAGTAGTCGGTTACTTTTAGTATGTATTTATAATTTTATATACATTCCGATAAACTAAAATTATCGAAAGCTGAGTCGTATTCAATATACCTCTACTTTTATATATAAAAAATAGAACAAAACTAAACCGAAACAACTTGGTTGGTTGGGTTGGCCAAACCAGCCAAACGATTTGGTTTTGGCGGTTAGCAGGTTTGGGACATGGTTTTTTTTAAAACGGAATTACACTATTAGATCTTTGAAAATTAAATAAAATGATATGTTTTAAAGATATCAAACATTTTACCTTTTGTGTAGTAAAGGGTCTACAAAACAAAATCTTTATATAATTTATAAATCAATGCATACAAGTTTTGTGTCATGTAAACATAAAGCTGGGCTTCACCAATAAACTTAAGCCACTAAAAATACTATGCATTGCTCATTGTATAAGCTTCCACTCAATAAGATGTATGTAAAACTGTATTCTGTAAGTAATTTAGTCTCGCAAAAATCCCAACAAGTGGTGCCGTGTTATATGTACATGCTTCAGTTTGCATGTAATTTCCTCTATGATCAAAAAACTCATCATTATGGTTGGGTCCACCAACTAAGGCCCCGACCACTATATTTGGGTTCGGGTCCTTAGACCCGTACCAATTGTCATAACCTTGAGTGCACCCAATGAACCCTTTGTTCTCTCTATAGGACACAATTGATGCACCTCTATGGTGAACCCTTGTAGGGAACCTTGGGCCAAATCCCACTAGATAACTCATGTTCATTGGGTTAGAGCCCAAAATATAATCCACTTGAGATATTGAAAATTGAAGAAGCTCTTGAGGGATTGCATCTCCTCCATGACATTTGAGCTTTTTTGGTTAGATTTATGGAGTAAATCTGAATACACCATTGTCAAAAATGACCCTGAAGAAACATATTGCATGTTGTTCCATTGTCTAATGTATATGAGCCCGCTAGGGGTAAAACCGGCATTGTTCTTGGTACCGTTGTTTTTGTTTAGACACGAACAAATGTAGTACTCGGCTTTTGATTGGTATTGTTCTAGAATTCTTTTGTGCTTCGCATGTTTTTCTTCGGTAAGCAACTGCATAGAATGGACACGGTTTATTTGTCGCAATACGTTTTCGAACCAAAAAATGGTAACATTTTATTTAAATATAAACTGGAAAACTATATAAAAAATGAATCCCATTTCAACATGAAAATCACATACCAATCATGGAGGAAAACAAAAGGTAAGTGATCATTCTCTTTAAAGACTACATACCATATGGGTTTTGTCCACTAAAGGGTCCACTCACTTCCAATCTTCCATCAAAATTATTATATATTTTTTGTCGGTTATTTTAAGGCTTCTACTATTTTCATACTTCTAAAATCTTATTTTCACACCCCTACATGTATACGGTCTGTATAGAGTTATACGGGTTGTATAACTGATTGTGCAAAAAAAGAAATGTCGGAGAATTTTTTTGTCTCCATGTATACGGGATGTATAACATTATACGACCCGTATAGAATGTTATACGACCCATATAATGTTATACGACCCAAACCTCATATAAATGCTATACGACCTATATAAAATGTTATACGACCTAATATTTTCTCCATCTATACGGGCCGTATAACATTATACGACCCAAACCTCATATAATGTTATACGATCTATATAAAATGTTATAATACGGCCGTATAACATTATACGACCCAATATTTGTCATGTCAGATTATTATATACGGCCATACAACGTCATACGGCCATATACGGGGTGTGAAATTAAGATTCTGAGGTGTGTCTTTATTAGGGCCCTATTTTAAAACTAGATGATTTTTAGTACAATCATACTATAAGATATGTTTTGAAAACTAGACCGGATTAGTCTATTCAACAGGTTATTCGAGGAACCATTCGCGCATCTAGTTAGATTACGAGCTAACGGATATGACACAAATAAGCTAGTTGGTTTTAAGTAAACTAGACAAACTTGACGCAATACTAACCAAACCCATTGAAAAATTATTGCTATTTTCATTATAAGTTGTCGGTTTACATTAAAACTCATTTGAGAGGCCCGAATTTTAATTTAGGAATTCGTCACTCATATTTGAATAAGAGAAAAGTGTCTGGATAGTCCTTGTGGTTTGCTCCGACTTCACCTTTAGTCCCTACATTTTCAAAATTACAGCTATAGTCCCTAACTTTGGCAAATTCGTTCTCAGATAGTCCCTGAAGCGGATGAAGGTTAGTTTTGGTGTTAATTTGGTGTGAAATGACTAGAATACCCTTCAGTATAAAACAAAATATATTAAATAATTATTAAATATAAATATAATTAATATTTAAAGATTTATGTAGGATCCACCACCTTCACCTTCTTCCTCACCACCACCACCACCTCCTCCTGATTCAATCTAAATCTCATATTTTATAAATCAATTCTCGTAATCAATTCATCATCAGCATCTTCCTGATTCAATCTAAATCTCATATTTTATAAATTTATTCTTATAATCAATTAAAATGATGATAACAGAACATAGTAAACTAACTAAAATCACAATTAATCTCATAATCCTCATATGTTCAGTCTCTGTAATTCAACCAAGTATCCAACCATAGATACTGACAGAATTACATCAACTATATAATCTTAACTCCATAACTACAGTAACAACTTACTCTGCCATTGGATGAAGCATCACACCGAACAACAAAGGACCGAGAACTAGAACTTTTACCGCCAACTCTATCAGAAATGCGATTGAACAGAAGAACCTCACTACTCTTCAATTTCATCGAGCGAACAACATTTCGTCTAGGTTTAGGTAAGGAATTGACGGAACAGACGGTTGAGCGAATGATGCTGATGATGATCTATTGGTGCAGATGGATGAGATGCGGACGCCGGAAAGGTCGCCGTGGTAGCCATGGATGAGGAGAGAAAGTAGAGAGAGAGATGTGGGTGGGGATGGGGGTTGAGGTGGCCGGAGTTGCAGCGATGGGGTTAAAGTGGTCGGAGTTGGGTGGGTGTTGAGGGTAAAGAGAGAGCCAAAGAGGAGTGGGGGTGGGAGTGGATATGCTAGATATTTGTTAATTTTATAAATATTATTTTAATAATAAGGGTATTCTAGTCATTTACACAAACTTAACACTAAAAATTAATCTCCATTCGCTTCAAGGACTATCCGAGAACAAATTTGCCAAAATTAAGACTATAGCTGTAATTTTGAAAATGTAGGGAATAAAGGTGAAATCGTAGCAAATCACAGGAACTATCCGGACATTTTTATCTTTGAATAATATCCTCTTCATAGTTAAACATGATGTATGGAGATCAATGATCAAAGTCAAACTCATCTTGCTTTTAGTTTAGCTTTATAAATTTGAGCTTTGACCACTCTCATTCAACTATAATGAGATGTTAAGCTTTTTGTTGGCACATTATAGGTTATATAGAAACTTTTGATTTAACATGTGATTTAATAGTGATTCTTAATATGATCAATTTAATGAGAAAATTGTCTTTAATATATAAGAATATGCAAACTATTAAAATTTTGTGGAAATTAAAGTAATAATTTCCTCTATTTTAAAGTAGTAATATAAAAGAATATGCAAACTATCAAACTTGTTATAATATTCTATTTACGTAAAAATAGTTATAATATCAAATATACCTCAAGCCTAGGAGGATTATCTTGAGAAAGTTTGTGAAAACCATGAGAACTAATGAAACAATCAAAATCAACTTTTGTAATACGACCAGCATTATACTTAAAATACAAAATAAAAATAGAATTTACTCTTTTAATAATTCATCCATCATCTCAAAATCACTTTTAGTAAACTTTTTACACATGTGCAAATGGTAAACTTGCACATGTTTAGTTTTTTATTTAAGAATACATGTAAATTTAAACGTGTAAATTTATTTTCTAATATTGTATTTGAATAATAACGATAAGTGTATTTTATTTTTGAATTGAATGGTATTTGATCAAGTTCTCACTATTCTCACGAAGTATGTGCATAAAAAAACAAAAAAAATTCTAACTCAGTTTGCCAATCAAATGAAAATATCAATAAAAATGAAACCTTAGAGACGATATACAAAAGGTTTTATTTTGTACTAAAATAATAAAACTAACCTAACTAAGAGATATTTTGGCATTTACTCTATTATTAAATATTAAATTGTACTTTCTAGGTGAGAAAAGATTTTTTTTAATGATGATAAAGTGTGGAAATTTAAAAAGAATGCATGGTAGATATGGACATAAAGAGGTGAAGCCGAAATACCACAATTTTTTGACATTTGGCAAAGACAAAAGCATCATCCCCATGTGCTCATGACCTTCAAAATAATTAGCCCACACATCTACTATTGCCCTCCTTGTGAATGAGTTATATATTTCTTTTTTACCTTCTAACTAAATCACTAAATAAGGATCCTGAGATTCCTTTAATTAAGTAAATACATTTTCTCTTTCATAACAGTCAGAGTTTATGTAAACCGGTTGGTTAATGCGATTTGAAAAACAATCATCATTAATAATTCATCAGCTTTAATGCTATCATCTCTAGAGTAATCTATATTAAAAGTTAAATCAATCAAGTATAACAATCATCATGTTTACATCATTTCTCTATCAAAATTCAATCCTACAATGAGTATGCATTTAAGTTACTTTGTGTAACCAAAAATTTGACCACACATATCACAAATGAAAGTTATTCATATTTGTTTCAAGTACTCTATTATAGTCAAATTAAAAGGTCAAATTACCAGAAAATAATGACGTTAAGCACCCATTTATAGTTGGAGTATTCATCGCTTTAGGTTTCGCTTTCCTCGGTTAAAAGAACAATTTTTTGTCGAAACTGAATTCAAAGTTGGTAAAACCGAACTTATAACCAAAGTCAGATTATGTTAGGTTTCAATTTTAAAACAATAAAAAAACTAAATTTTTAACAAAAGAAAACAATAATCAAAATGATTTTCCTAGAACTGAAAACCGATCCAAAAACCAACTACCTCATTCTGTTCGGTTTAAAATCAAACCAAAAACCGAACATGTAATTCCTGTCCTATCCTTCAACTTTTCTTTAGGAACTTTAAATTATGTTGTCATTTCAACTGAAATGACTCTAGTCACACTCATTAAAAACATGTTGATTATGGGAAGACTAAAAGCACAACAAGTTTAAAACAAATTCAAAATCAGCAAACATGTTATCACACAAGTGTTGATATGTGAGTGAATGGAAATTAGATAGCGTACCTGAGATACGAGAACTTGAATACCAGCGTATTTAACATCCCAGCTGAATTCAGTGATGGACCACCCAACGCCACCGAATAAATGGGCATTATCGATGACATAACTCAGGTAATGGTGGTTATCAGTGGCTTTGTACAACCATATCGCCGCCCACAGGAGTTCGTCATTGTACCCGCTCACTGATGTGTAGTAATTCTTCACCACTCCTATACTTGCATCGTATTTTCCTCTAAACTTATCTCCAAATTCGAATAACTGCAAAAAAATTAAAAAACGTATGTAACAATTTTTTTTATTGCTTTACGTGGATATCATGTAGACTCTTATGTCTGTGTGGAATACTACTTGTAATAATTTTTTTATTGATTTATATACATGTTTATATCATCTTGTATATTTATAAAAGTTATCTATGTTACTTTTTTTACATTTGGAATCTCATTGTTTTTTTTTAACTTTTTTATTATAAATACATGCAGTTTTAAAAGTTTAGAAACTATAATATATCAAAATTTGGGTTGATAGATGGTGTTATTCCGACTTAATTTCAAGATGCATTAAAGCTAGATGGTGTGGTTTAATAATATAACATCCTTGTCCATCAACGTCATATACACAATGGGCATTAACTAACTCATTCGTTGACTATTACGATGTGATATAACTAATAATTAATAAAAGAAAAAAATGAAAAAAAAAAAAAGAAATTATGTGATTAATCTATTGGGGTGGCTCCACATCTTTCTCCCTCCCACGCCTGTTAAAGGCTGAGCTGAACGAGGTCACTGACCTACACTGTCCAGCCTGAGAGTTAAATTTTTGTCTTTTTTTTCTTATAACTAATTAAAATATTTATACATCATAAAATTTATATCTAACTAGTTATATATCTTAACTTCTAATTATCAATGATACAAGATTGTACATTGCATAAATTACTATGTTATATCATGAATTATTTAGTAAAAAAAAGAAATAATATTTTATGTGGTTTGAAAAATACCTGTTGAGCATGATGCAATAACAAATGTGAGTAATGCGGGTTTGTTTTTTCTGAACACAATAGACGCCGCTGCCATAGCGGCTGCGGTTTCTCCGGCAAGATCCGACCCGGGATTCTTCTCGTCAATTTTATACGCTTGCCGTGACGTTGTCATATCCTCCGGTCGCTGCCAGCAGTAGTGATCGGTGTATCCGTCACCCACCTGTCACAATATCAAATCATCAATAACTAATTTAACCACCATCAGATTACCGCATTAACCACTTGTACAGTACAAACATTCACAGCGTGGTTGTTACTTATTTAGTTATTTTATTTTATTTGGCTCTTACCGTTCCCACACCCCTAAAATCTTATTTTCACACCCCTATATGTATATAGGTCATGTAAGAGAATGTTGGACAAAAAATGTCAGAGAATATTTTTCTGTCTCCATCTATACGGGCTATATAATATTATATGACCCATATAGAATGTTATACGAGCCGTATAATGTTATACGACCCAAGTCTCATATAATGCTATACTACTCATATAATGTTACACAACTCAGTATTTTCTCCATCTAGACGAACTGTGTAACATAATACGACTCAATATTTGTTATGTCAAATTATTCTATACGGGTCGTATAACCATATACAACCCGCGTATATAAGGGGTGAAAATAAGATTTTTGGGTTTGTCTTTATTAACACCATTTTTTTATAACCTTAATTTCTATATTTTATAAGACAAATACACGCCATAACCTGCGAAATATTTGAACTCATAATGTTTTGGTTGTAAAACACACCACTATTTATGGATGTTTGTCTGTTCGGTTTCGGGTTATCCAGTTTGAAATCTCATTCGGTCATAACTTGTAACCGAAAAACCAAACTAAGCCGAACCGAATTCAGTAAGGTACAATATAATAATTATGTTCGATTTTTTCGGTTTCAGTCCGGTTTGCTTTTCAATTAGACACCTTTTGTTTAACCAGATTAAAATCGAACAATGAACACCCCTAATATCATCACCGACATACCTCAGCCCATAACACATTAGGACTAGTATGAGCTTTAATAAAGTAATCAGTCCCCCATTTTATCGCCTCCATCGCATGCTCCAACTCTCCGGCACCGGCAATATACTCTCCGTACTCAATAACACTCCACGACAGCATCGTCACCGTAAACGCCATCGGTAACCCGAACTTCACGTGATCGCCTGCGTCATAATAACCTCCAACCAAATCCACCTGCTCAACAAATTCAAACAACTAAACCGTCAAAAGATAACAAAGTTGTAACAACCACACCAAGATTGTAATTGAAATTGCGACAACAATGACGTACGCCTTGATCAATGCCGTCAGTGAGGGCGGAATTGTCGCGCCACGTGACACGCTGGTTGTACGGAAGTCTACCTGAGCGTTGAGCTTCGAAGTAGATTAACGATTTCGAAAGCGCGTCGGCGTAGTTGTGTGAGGCGATAGATGTGGAAGTGAGGATGGAGAAGAGAGATAGAAGGAAGCAGGAATGATGTGAGATTGAAAATGGCTGCTTCTTCATCTTCTTCACCATTTGAAGGGGTTTCAATATGAAGAATTGAAATAAATATTTTATTATATTCTTATTTATTTCTTCCCTCCTAAAGAGATTTTAGGAGTGAAGAAGTGTGTCTAGTGGTGGTCGTTTTATAAAGTGGCAAAAAGATAAAAATGTTGTTTATCGTTTTTTTTTTAATTTACTATATTAAGTTATCTAGTTATTATTATTTATATGTTTAAATATGAGTAGGGTATACAAGAATTGGTTTGTTGAAACTAGTAAACCGAACCTAGGGAGTTCAAGGAGAAGCATGTCATCATCATTAAAGGGATTAGGTCTTAATTATTCGAGTAGACTGTGTATTAGTTGCAAATATAGAAAGGATTTTTTTTTTAAAAGAGACCTTCATTAGAAACCACAGGCGACCCGAGAACCTGGCCGGCCACAAAACAACAAGAAAAAATTACATAAATACAAATTTACACCAACCTGACCAAAGAGTACTAAACTTCGATCGACTTTTAAACCACAGATAACCCAAAGATCTCACTTCGCTAAAAACGTCTTCCACCTTGACCTGAGAACCTGAAAACACCATTTGATTCCTAGCTTTCTAAAGGCTCCAGCAAGCTATGATGATGACACCTTTCAGAACGATAGTTAGTGGCATTTTAGAGGTTAGATAAGGCTTTGAGACCAACAGGTTTTGGGTTCGGTTTCCACAAGAGAAGTTATTCCATATCATTGGGTTTACTCCTGAATTAATGTATAGCATTATACCTAATAGAGATGGATATGATCGGTATCGTTCAAAAAAAGAGAAAGGATTGGATATGTTGGTATAAATGGTGTTGCTCTAATGCTCTACAATCATATGTTTCTAGTTTTTTTTTTGGCTTGATCGGTATGGCCATTTTCAATAGGGGTGAATTAGGTTTAGGGTGTAAACGAGTCAAGTCGTTTATGAGCTACTCAAGCTCGGTTTGCGAAAAACCTCGAGTTAAGACGAGATTAAATGAACTAGCTTGAACCAATAAGCTTTACTTATCGGCTTCAATCCAGCTCGCGAGCCTAAACAAACATTTTATTTAATTTATTTATTATATCACACAAAATTATGATAAAAATAACTAAAAGTTATATATTTGTATAGGGTTAGGATCGTATAACATTCTGAGCCACACATTTTCCCTAAGCTTTTCGTGATATACACATATGTATAGTTTAAAATTGACTATACGCATATGTGTATATTACGAAAAGCTTATAGAAATATATGGTCCAGAATACTTCTCAAATTTCTTAAATACGTTGAACTTCCCTACCATATATATATATATATATATATATATGAAAAAGGTAAAATAAGAGCCACCTTGAGTTGTGACTGTCACACCCCGACCCGCAGCGGATAAGGTGATCGCGGCATGATTGGGTTATCATCAAAGCTCATGACATTTATTAAACGTTTCATATTCATTAATACAAATTAAATGGAAATTTACAATGATTGCTACAACATGATTTAACTACAAACTAAACTTCTTTGTTCTCTTCTAAGGCATATCCTATGTTTTCCTTGCTTCAACCTGTTCACACTGTATCATGTGTAAAAAGGTTTTTGGATCAACATAATGTTGGCGAGTGAATCCTATGGAAAACATTTGAACAATTCATTTAAATTGATTATGAAATATGTGCACAACCAAACATGAGTAAAATTAGATGTAACTTGATCAACAATCATAATATGTTAAATGAAAACACTCATGAATAATAATGGAACAATTAAAGGCACGCGTTGCTCAACTCGTCTCTCACGAGGAACTGAGGGGCCTGATTAATGAATTGCATAAACATGATAATATGAATAACACAACTACAGACAATATAAACTCAATGAAAACACACATGAACAATAATGAATTGAATTGAAGCACGCGATGTTCTACTCGTTTCCCACGAGGAACTGATGGGCTTAATGTATGAGTTTCATGTAACTTGACAAACGGAATATAAGTAAATCACAACAATAAATCAATCTAAGTTTAAGTCATGATGTGGTATGGCACAAGTTTAAATAAATAAATTAATTATTTCATAACACATGACACACCCCAAAACGTGTAATTTAAAAGGGGGAATTGTAAGATTCACTCACAGTGGGTGCGTTCGGTTGATGACGTTGAATGCACGCGAAGTGGTTTTAACCACGAGTGAGATTTAACCTAGATAAATCGCATTATGGTTTGGTAAGTAAACGAATTTTATTAAACTATTTTAGTAGGATTGTTGGGTGTATTTTTGTGAGTTTGAGGCTATTTTCTAATCTTAAAAATGTTATTTTTAAGTATTTATAATTGATTTTTAATTAAAATAATTAAATAAAAATGATAAAAAAAATATTTTATTTTTGCTACAGTTGACTTTGACCAGTTGACTTTGACCTGACCGTTGACCGGTTCAATGGCAGATTATTGTGCGCTGAGTGAGGCTCGAACCCGAGACCTCCCGTACGCGTGCACGCAGCTCTACCAACTGAGCTACGTGTCTAACCCGTTATATATCCGATTTTAATTATATATATACATTAATTAGAATTAACAGAAAATCATTTTTATTTTAAAAGCAGTTTAAGCGGTTCGGCGGTGCGCTCCACAGGTCTCGAACCCGGGACCTGTGGGTTAATCTAACACACAGTCCACCGCTGGACTGTGTGTTTAACATGTTATATACTTTGATTTTTATTATACTTAAATACAATTTAGTTATTTCATTTTTCTGCCTTATTTAAAAAGAATAGATAATCGTCCGAGTCGGTGCTGAAGACCGGACTCGAACTCGTGACCAGCGATATAAACAAACACACAGTCCACCGCTGAACTGTGTGTCTAACTTGGTTATTATTCCGGTTATTAATATACTTAACATATATCTAAGGCGATCCGGTTCAGTTAAACAAAAACAAAAGATTTTATTAAGGCAGCGTGTGTGAGACGGGAATCGAACTCGAGACCTTTGCATGATTAACGTCTTATGTGCACACAGTCCACCGCTGGACTGTGTGTCTAACCCGAGTAAAATCCTGATTTATAATATACTTATATGATATAGAAAAACATCGTCTTCTTCGTCAATGTTGAACCAGAAATCGGGTCTGACTGGTTCGAGTTTTTATTCAAGTTTCATTAGTGTTTTAGGTTAATTACTGGTAGGATAGAATAAAAAGAAAGGAAAATAAGCGTGGGGTATACCGACTCGCTTTCCTCTGTTTTCCGGCAGAACTCCGGCGACAGAAAACAACTCCGGCGTCTGGTGCCTTGCAGCAGCAAGTCTCCGGAAAGCTTGGAAAGAGTAAGGGTAACTTCGGTAAAGGTTTAGGGGATTCAGTGAAGCTCAGGGATTAAAACTCGGTTTTCCGGTGAAAAACAGGAAAGTTCCGGCGAGTGGAATTACGCCGAGAAAAGGTGTGATTTTTGAGCGAAAGTGTTTGTCGTCGGTTGTGGGTCAATTTATAGGACAAATCGTCAATGCATTTGGTCTGAAATCCGACTGTGTTCGTTATTTAAATTTTCCGGCGGTTATGAATTTGGTCGCGGACTTTAAACATCGGTTATAACCGATATGTGATTAAAGGTTTACGTTATAACGTAAATCGTAGTTAAGATTCGCGGAAATTCCGGGATTCCGACGACTGAATCGTTTGGGCGCCGGTTTTGAATTCGTAACGTTATTATATCAATTAAATGATTGAAATATATAACAAACAGAACAAGCGGCGCAGTGGTTTGTGTGTTGAGAGATAAGACGCTTGCTGATTCGGTACAGACCCGGGTTCGAAACCCGGCAGATGTATTTCATTTTTATTTACGATTTTTGACAGTTTTTCAAAAACTAAATATATATTCGCGTATAATAATTGATTACGGATCGTTTAAAAATGTTTTGGACATTTAATTCGCAACGAAAATTTTGACTGACTGTTCGGTTGCTAAACGGAGCGGGTTTGGTAAATCCGTTTTTGACGGATGTTACAGTATCCCCTGCTTTTTAGAAATTTCGTCCCGAAATTTAAATAATGATATATTTTGACTAAAAGGGTGATGATGTTTTGTTTGACAGTTGTATGCTTAGCAAAATAAAGGCTTAAGTTTTTGTTCGAGGCGGTAACGTTCCTTGTAAGGGTTAAGTACCCTATTCAGGAATCGCTTTTTGTTGCCTACTGTATAAGTATTGATAAGCAGAAATGATTTGCTAAAATGATATCATGCATGAGAGTTTAGATACGTTTGGGAAAAATATGGTTATATCCTAAGGCAAAACTTCTAACACTACAATCTACATGGAACATAAATAAAAACACAACAGCTGATATCCAAACATGAATGAACACATCAGCAAATATTTGAACATGAATAAACATAACAGCAAATATTCGAACATGAATGAACACATCAGCAAATATTTGAACATGAATAAACACAACAGCAAATATTTGAATCCACATTCTGATAACATATATGTTTGAATGATGGAAGTTCCTCTCTCGTTTGTTATGATGGAGAGGTTAATTTATGTAGAAATGGAACACAATCCAATCTCTTAACATGATGATATAAATGTAACACAAATTCCAACCAAGGCAATACTAAATCCTACATGGAACTTCTCATAACCGCCTGATAATGCCTCTGATCCTTTGGCAAGAATACTTATATATAGGAAGTACCAGCGGCGTATCCACCATATTCTTGCCAAATTTTCATTAGTTTTATCCACAAGTTATGATTGGTTACCAAGAAACTAATAAATCCTACATAGAACTTCCCATAACCATCCGTTAATGCCTCTGATCCTTTGACAAGAATACTTATATATATGAAGTACCAGCGGCGTATCCACCATATTCTTGTCAAATTTTCATTGGTTTTAACAGTGAATTATGATTAGTCCTATAACTCTACAATCAATACAACAAACATAAATTACTGAAATGAAATATATCTGTGCGATCAAGGCTCAATCGAACGGAGCCGATCGTTTTGCATGTACTGAAAATGAAATTGTGTGCTCAAGGCTCAATCAAACGGAGCCGAACATATTGAATGTACTGAAATTGAAATTGTGTGCTCAAGGCTCAATCAAACGGAGCCGAGCGTATTGCATGTACTGAATATGAATAACTTAACCACACAAACAGCCTATGCATGGAACCTCTCATAACCGCCTGATAATGCCTCCGATTATTTGACAAGAATACTTATATATAGGAAGTACCATCGGCGTATCCACCATATCCTTGTCAAATTTTCATTGACTTTATCCGCAAGTTATGGTTAGTTCGATGCGACTCTACTACAAACACCACAACCACATGATACTGATAATGAAATTGTCTGTGCGCTCAAGGCTCAATCAAACGGAGCCGAACGTATTGCATGAAATGTAAATTGAAATGTGCGCTCAAGGCTCAATCAAACGGAGCCGAACGTATTGCATGAACTGGAAATGTAAATTGAAATGTGCGCTCAAGGCTCAATCAAACGGAGCCGAACGTATTGCATGTATTGAAATGTAAAATTACGTAACCGATCAAGGCTCAAACAAACGGAGCCGATCGTGCGGGCACGCCAAGATCAACCACATAATAAAATGGGGATCCAACTCAACCTCGATGGATGGGGAGCCACGGCCTCGGCAAAAGCATATACCGAAAACAATATATAATATATAATATCCAATAATTTCTCTAACAGTCTACACATGTGATAAAGAAAAACATAAGACTAAACAATAGAAGTTGAATCTGGATCTTCGGCGAAGAGGGCTAGCTGAGTATCTTCATCAGGGCCGTCATTATCTTCGACAGGGTTGGCGTTGATATTGAAGACTCTTCCTCTTGCTGGTGGCATAGTGGTTGGGTTTTCTTGGTTTACTTGGTTAACTGGGTTTGATTGGGCTTGAGTGTTGATAACGTTAACCAATTGAGGGCATTGTTTTCTAAGGTGGGTAGGGTCGCCACAATTGAAGCAAGCTCGAGCATATGGGAACATGGGGTGTTGGGGTTGGTGATAAGTTTGGGCCATGTTTTGAGTAGGGGAAAAGGTTTGGTCTTGAAAGGTGCGACAAACATTGCTCAAATGACCATAACGTCCACAAGTTGTACATAGCCGGCAAGGTAAAGTAAGGGGATGGTGATAAAAACAGTTGTTGCATCGAGGGTGAGGTCCGAGATATGGTTTCTTATTTGGGTAAGCTGAGTTGGGTGCCACTTGGGTGGTTGGGACAGCTCGGATGGGTATAGCGTGAAAAACGGGTTGATTTCGTTGAGTAGCAGCGAAAAGTCGCCCGACTCTTCTTCTCTTAGGATTGGGTTGAGAAGGGGATTCGGTTTGGGTGGAGTCGGAGGTTTCAGTCGATTCTTTATCCTTCTTCTTTTCCTCCTTGAAGTCTTTGTTTCGAATTCGGTTCTCGGTGAGCTCTGTTGCTAGCTCCATTGCTGCTTCCAAAGTTGCAGGCTTGGTACTTATCACAGGGTCTTGAATCTTTGACGGAAGACCACGAATGTAGTGCTCGATCAAACGGTAGAGGGGAGTAAACATGTTGGGAACCATTTGATGTAATTCGAGGAACCTTTTGTTGTAGGTGATGTGGTCTCCTTCCATTTGCTTCAATGAATAAAATTCATCTTCAAGCTTCTTGATTTCGCTCCTTGGGCAAAATCGTCTGGTCATGATTTCCTTCAATTCGTTCCAAGTTAGGGTCATAGCATCTTCAACACCTCGTTTTGCCTTCTCTGTATTCCACCAAGTAAGTGCTATCCCATATAGTCGACCGGTAGCATAACGCACTTTGCGATCATCAGGGCAATCGCAATTTAAGAAAAGTATTCTCCATTTCTTCAAACCAATGGAGGAGTGCGGTGACACCTTCAGTCCCTTTATATTTCGGAGGGTCGCATGATTTGAAATGCTTGTAGGTGCATTTAGTGGTGTTTGGGGAAGAGTTGAAAATGTTTTGGCTTGCTTGATTGACAGGATTATTGGTAAGTGCTTGTTGAACTTGGATTACAATGTTGGGTATTACGGCAGCCATTTGTTGAGCGATTAAGGCAGCCATGCGATCGCGGGCTTTTCTTGCTCTCGTCTTCCTACGGGCGAGGTTAGAAGACATCTACAAGGAATACATGACAAAGGTATGAGTTGGATGCTTTTGGGATCGTGGGTCGCATTCAAGAATGAACATTCATAAAATAATTATACAAAAATACTACATCCATAGGATGTCTTGGGCTTTGCTCGCTGTTAGGCCCGTCATGCCGCCATACTTTACCTTGTGTAATCATGTGGGCCCCCATGAATACCGGTTTTTCATATGGTTCGCACGGTTTCTGCCTGGTTGCGTACACAAAAACCCGGGAAAATCGAGAAATATGTATACAACGTGTGATGTTCGGAATGTGTCCAGGTGTAGACACGATGACACCTCAAAGTAGGGTTAGTTCGAACGACGTTTGGTGTGGCATGCTTTGGCCTAATAGGTCCTTCGTACTCTCATCGTTGGTCCCCAGGTAGGCAAACTGGTCCGTTATATTGGATTTATACGAATGCCAGCCTAGACAGGACGTTCCGACTACCGGTACTTGTACCCTTCCAGTTACTACATGCCCGTCGCAGAACTTACTTTGATGAGAATTGAAAATTGCATAAAATCTTTGGATAACGAGAGTATGAAAATAAATTGAACACATGAACATCGATATATGTATAATGAATATGTATAATGAATATGTATATGAGCATGTATGTTTGACTGAAATGTAAACAAATATGAAACAAATAAATATCACAAGTTTGTATGTAACCACCTAATCAATTTAAAATTTAGGCAGACTATAGTATAGGCTCTAAGGGTCTAATAACCTATCCTATATCCCTATAGTCATGGCTCTGATACCAATCTGTCACACCCCGACCCGCAGCGGATAAGGTGATCGGGGCATGATTGGGTTATCATCAAAGCTCATGACATTTATTAAACGTTTCATATTCATTAATACAAATTAAATGGAAATTTACAATGATTGCTACAACATGATTTAACTACAAACTAAACTTCTTTGTTCTCTTCTAAGGCATATCCTATGTTTTCCTTGCTTCAACCTGTTCACCTGTATCATGTGTAAAAAGGTTTTTGGATCAACATAATGTTGGCGAGTGAATCCTATGGAAAACATTTGAACAATTCATTTAAATTGATTATGAAATATGTGCACAACCAAACATGAGTAAAATTAGATGTAACTTGATCAACAATCATAATATGTTAAATGAAAACACTCATGAATAATAATGGAACAATTAAAGGCACGCGTTGCTCAACTCGTCTCTCACGAGGAACTGAGGGGCCTGATTAATGAATTGCATAAACATGATAATATGAATAACACAACTACAGACAATATAAACTCAATGAAAACACACATGAACAATAATGAATTGAATTGAAGCACGCGATGTTCTACTCGTTTCCCACGAGGAACTGATGGGCTTAATGTATGAGTTTCATGTAACTTGACAAACGGAATATAAGTAAATCACAACAATAAATCAATCTAAGTTTAAGTCATGATGTGGTATGGCACAAGTTTAAATAAATAAATTAATTATTTCATAACACATGACACACCCCAAAACGTGTAATTTAAAAGGGGAATTGTAAGATTCACTCACAGTGGGTGCGTTCGGTTGATGACGTTGAATGCACGCGAAGTGGTTTTAACCACGAGTGAGATTTAACCTAGATAAATCGCATTATGGTTTGGTAAGTAAACGAATTTTATTAAACTATTTTAGTAGGATTGTTGGGTGTATTTTTGTGAGTTTGAGGCTATTTTCTAATCTTAAAAATGTTATTTTTAAGTATTTATAATTGATTTTTAATTAAAATAATTAAATAAAAATGATAAAAAAAATATTTTATTTTTGCTACAGTTGACTTTGACCAGTTGACTTTGACCTGACCGTTGACCGGTTCAATGGCAGATTATTGTGCGCTGAGTGAGGCTCGAACCCGAGACCTCCCGTACGCGTGCACGCAGCTCTACCAACTGAGCTACGTGTCTAACCCGTTATATATCCGATTTTAATTATATATATACATTAATTAGAATTAACAGAAAATCATTTTTATTTTAAAAACAGTTTAAGCGGTTCGGCGGTGCGCTCCACAGGTCTCGAACCCGGGACCTGTGGGTTAATCTAACACACAGTCCACCGCTGGACTGTGTGTTTAACATGTTATATACTTTGATTTTTATTATACTTAAATACAATTTAGTTATTTCATTTTTCTGTCTTATTTAAAAAGAATAAATAATCGTCCGAGTCGGTGCTGAAGACCGGACTCGAACTCGTGACCAGCGATATAAACAAACACACAGTCCACCGCTGGACTGTGTGTCTAACTTGGTTATTATTCCGGTTATTAATATACTTAACATATATCTAAGGCGATCCGGTTCAGTTAAACAAAAACAAAAGATTTTATTAAGGCAGCGTGTGTGAGACGGGAATCGAACTCGAGACCTTTGCATGATTAACGTCTTATGTGCACACAGTCCACCGCTGGACTGTGTGTCTAACCCGAGTAAAATCCTGATTTATAATATACTTATATGATATAGAAAAACATCGTCTTCTTCGTCAATGTTGAACCAGAAATCGGGTCTGACTGGTTCGAGTTTTTATTCAAGTTTCATTAGTGTTTTAGGTTAATTACTGGTAGGATAGAAGTAAAAAGAAAGGAAAATAAGCGTGGGGTATACCGACTCGCTTTCCTCTGTTTTCCGGCAGAACTCCGGCGACAGAAAACAACTCCGGCGTCTGGTGCCTTGCAGCAGCAAGTCTCCGGAAAGCTTGGAAAGAGTAAGGGTAACTTCGGTAAAGGTTTAGGGGATTCAGTGAAGCTCAGGGATTAAAACTCGGTTTTCCGGCGAAAAACAGGAAAGTTCCGGCGAGTGGAATTACGCCGAGAAAAGGTGTGATTTTTGAGCGAAAGTGTTTGTCGTCGGTTGTGGGTCAATTTATAGGACAAATCGTCAATGCATTTGGTCTGAAATCCGACTGTGTTCGTTATTTAAATTTTCCGGCGGTTATGAATTTGGTCGCGGACTTTAAACATCGGTTATAACCGATATGTGATTAAAGGTTTACGTTATAACGTAAATCGTAGTTAAGATTCGCGGAAATTCCGGGATTCCGACGACTGAATCGTTTGGGCGCCGGTTTTGAATTCGTAACGTTATTATATCAATTAAATGATTGAAATATATAACAAACAGAACAAGCGGCGCAGTGGTTTGTGTGTTGAGAGATAAGACGCTTGCTGATTCGATACAGACCCGGGTTCGAAACCCGGCAGATGTATTTCATTTTTATTTTACGATTTTTGACAGTTTTTCAAAAACTAAATATATATTCGCGTATAATAATTGATTACGGATCGTTTAAAAATGTTTTGGACATTTAATTCGCAACGAAATTTTTGACTGACTGTTCGGTTGCTAAACGGAGCGGGTTTGGTAAATCCGTTTTTGACGGATGTTACAGTGACAACTAAGCCTTCAAAAGGTTTTTTCAAAAAAATCTAAAAAAAATCACATGTTCCAACAAAAAAAATGTCGCATGCAAAATTTTACATCGATGTAAAAAAAAATTATTGGTGATGTCATCGTTCCGTAAACAAAATTTACATCATGCATAACTACCGGCTCGGACAAATTTTTTTATTTTTTTACAGATGTGTTTATAATATTTTCATCTGTGCTGTTGCAAAAAAATGGTAGCTTAACTCACACGAGAACATGAGTTCTCATAGTTCTCGCAACTCGTGATGATTATTAATTGAACCAAATCCTTTATATATATATTATAATATATATATATATATATATATATATATATATATATATATATATATATATATGTAGAGAGAGAAAGTATATCGTACAATATATTTTAATGTACATTGCGTACGCTGCGCTAAATCGCACGTTATGATACCAATAATGAAAATCGCATGGTTCAAAAAACCTTGAAATCGCATGTACATAATGAAAAACGAAATCGCATGTTGGTGAAGTTTGATGAATTCACATGTTGGTTTTTGTACAATTTCTCATGTTATTGTTTTCAGCACAAATCGCATGTTAAAAGTAAAGTCGCACGTTGATAAAGCCCAGCGTACGCAATGTACAAAAATAGACATAGACATAAAAACATTGAACCACACACAGACGCTACGGGTTGTCAACTCCCCAAATTTAAATAAAGAAAGAGAAAACCCAAAAATAAGAACACAACCCACAAAATAATGTTTTTAAATCTGGGTCATCAGATCGGTCGGACCAATCAAACCGCTTTAAGAACCAAATATAATCACATAATTTAATAAATATATAGATACAAAATTAAAAGAACAAATTGTATTTCATATAAAGAAATAAGCTCACATAAAGAATGTACACACTTTATATAACATAACAAAGATAATAAATAAAGTTGTCATTTATATAAATAATCAATCTAGTATTGAGCAGATGTGTGTGAAATAGAGAGTGGAGAGTGTGAGAAACATATAAGAGACTTTGGACCAATCAAAACAAAAGAAATTGAATAGTAAATATGTATGAGAAGTGAAAGTCGGTAAATTATATAGGGGAAATTAATTATTAATTTAAAATAATAAGCGAGTCGAGTGATTAGTGATTGATGCATTCGTCACTCACATGTCACATTATTAAAAATATCAATAATACTCACCTCAATTAAAGATGAATAACAACTCTCCGTCGAAGCAAATAATTTCCATTTTGTGAAGGAAATCTTAGTTAAAATAGACTCCTTTGGCAAAAACAGACTAATAGGGTCAACTATACCCAACCAATATTTATAACAACATAATTTCTCGTTGTAAAAGACCTATTTTCAAATAAATCATGGGTAGAGCGAAAGATTGTGAACCATACAAGTTAGCAATAACATTTATCAAATGAAGTAAAGGCTCTAGTATACAGAGAAGATCTCACTGTTTAAGAAGTAACTATAGAAACAATGGAATCCACTATTTCTTTATTATTACTTGTCATTGAACAAACCTCATATTCTATAATAATTACAAACACTTCTTTAGTTATGAGTCTACTACAAAGAAAATAATAATAATAATAATCAATGTGTAATCTTAGCATTCAATATCATGCTTGAATATCTCATTTTTGAATTATTGAATCATTTTTCAATTTAGCGAAATTAATCAATATTTTATTTTCAATGCAATAGCAAGATCCTATATATAATAAGTAGTTTTGTTAGTTGGGATCACATTTTATTCATGAAATGTATTTTTGTTAAAGACTTGGTTAAAGAAAGACGATATACATATTGAGTGTTTTTGGCCGTTCAAACAAAAAAAATTAAGAAAAGACTTAAAAAAAAACTTAAAGTAATAAATTTCAAAAAGATTGATACACAAGAAAAATAAAAGAACATAAAAGAAAATAAATAAGAAGAAATATGTCTACCCCAATCGATTTAATAACCTATGAAATATAACCACTATGAGATTAGTACATTAACCGCTTGTACAAAATAAACATTCATAGCATGGTTGTTACTTGTTTGTAGCAACAAGACGATAACTCCATATGTACATAGATATAGCTTTTCTAAACATGTTAACGAATTTAACATTTAGTAAACAGTTCGTAAGAAATTAGTTTATTCAATGTACAAACAAAAATAAAGAAAAATGTTCAATTATCATTTTTTTTGAAACGACGACTTTCTTGTATTAGGCTACAACACTCTTCAAATTTGAGAGCCCCGTTGCCACACTCCGGCCAGACTATGTTGCCTTAACCGGCCTACGCTGACTTCAGAGTTTGGCTTGGGCGTTCCCCAGGGAAACCATACCATCGGCTGATGAACACATGTTTTATTCGCTTATTAACATTCGTAACGTCCGATTATGTTCATTCGTTTCCGTTCGCTTATGTCCATTTAAATATTACTATAAACGTTCAATGAGTGTGAGTTATATTTTTGGTTACAAAAGTTCATTTATATTTGATGTTTTATGTTCGTTTGTCTTTGTTAATTTATGTTGGTTTCTCTTCATTTATCTCCGTTATGTTCATAAACTGTTCATTTAGAATGTTAACGAATGAACATAAACGAACACAAAATGGACATGAACAAGAAGATTCGTTTGTTTAATTGTTAGTGTCCGGTTAAAGTGAAATGAACGAACACGAACATACCTCCGTTCATCTTCGTTCCGTTTGTTTACAATCCTAGGCCTTTTAAGTTTTAAATAATGTTACCATTTGCATTTGATCTTTTGTCTTGTTAATTTATGTTGGTTTCTCTTCATTTAGAATGTTAACGAACGAACATAAACGAACACAAATAAGTTCGCTTTCATAACGAATGGACATGAACAAGAAGATTTGTTCGGTTAAAGTGAAATAAACGCATGCAAACATGCCTCCGTTCATCTTGGTTCCGTTTGTTTAGGCCTTTTAAATTTTAAATAACGTTACCTTTTTATTTCTAAATTTAATTTTAAGTTATTTAACCAATACTTGTTAGAGTAGGGTACACAAAACTTTGCCCAGATTTCTAGAAACTTACATAACCGGCCGTTTTGTACTTTTGTATAATCGTTCATGACATGAATTTTTGTTCAGGGACGTATGGTATATTCCAAAATCGATTCTTGGTTTGATTTTAATTAAACATTCCTCCGATTATATATATATATATATATATATATATATATGTGTGTGTATGTATGTATATGTATAGGTACTGGTGGCTAGATATTTGTCGTTGATTTATGATCAGTTTGGGATCGAATATGTTCTAAAAACGCTACCCAACAAGCACTATAAAGGTGTGACTAACTTCTAAGGTTCTAATCATAATTGAGTCAGTTACTGATAGAGGTCGATTCGAAATGACTAATTTCCCAAGTAACCCTTTGAGCGGGTTAGACTCCAAAAATTAGATAAGAAACAAGACTTGCAATTTTGCTAACAATTTTCTTCTTAATTCATTGATAAACTTGCAATGCCTTTTATAGGCTACATAAGGGAATAAATGAAATGGAAGTTAATAAGAAGGGGAATTTACGAAAATGTTCGTTGACCAACATGTTTTACCAAAAGAGTAAATTGCACAAAACGTCCTTTAAGTTTCACCAATCTTGCTGGTTTCAGCCTTAATCTTTAAAAGTTGCCAAAATCAGCCTTTAAGATTAATTTTGTTGCAGGTTTCATCCTTTATCACTAACCCAGTTACTAATCCATGTTAAATGGCCTCACATGCATAGCATGTGAGGGTAAAACCGTCTTTTCATCTCTCTCTCCACTTTCTTTATCTTCAAACTCTTTCACCTTCACCTTCATCTTCACCATTCTCCAGCCGACAAAAATGGCTTCCAAATCTCAAGATTCACAAAACCCAGATACAAACCCATCAGAACTCTAATCTCACCTCCCCATTATCCCATTCACATCGATCACACTTTCTCTCTCTAAATTCACACCTACCCATTTCATCTCTCCACCAACAATCTCACCTAACCCTCCCAAAATCCCAGCAACCCTCAAAATACCATATATACGCACTGTTTCTCTGGAACACGGTTTCGAGATGCTCCAACCGTTCGGCGACTTCTATTAAACTCACTATTATTAACATTACCACCCCAAACCCACTATTATTAACAGCTAATCTCGTAAGATTCTCAACCAACTCAGTCACACTTCTATTAAACTCCAAAACCCCACCTTGAAAATCATTAAAATTACCACCCCCTACACTCCAATTACAATTTTTAGCATCGGTTGCAGGGTCAACGGCTTCTTGAAAAAAACTATAATTATCGTATCTTACGAAACACCCGTCGAGAAAGATCCTCCCGGAAGTTGCTGGAAGGCAGCCCGGAACGGAGGTACGGCTGACGGCGTAGCAGACAAGACAATCGATACGAGAAAGATCACGGTGACACTGATCAAAGCGTAGAAAGAAGAAGTCGAATCGGGAGCGACGGCGAAGTTGGTGTCGGAGCTGTTGAGGTTGCTGGAGAGTCGTTCCATGGCCTGTACGAACGTTGGGATTAAGGTGTTGGTTGTGGCACGTGATCTCCCGCACGTGAGGCTGTCGGCGGGGGTGGCACGTGCGTCAGAAGAAAGCAGGTTTGATTTGGGAGTTTGGTTTTGTGATGGTGTGTGTGTGTTTTTTTGGGTGTATATGATATATATCATATATGGGTAAAGAAGAAAGTAGAGTCAAATGTTTGGAACTTTAGATGAAGGTTGAAGGTGAAAGAGTTTGAAGATAAAGAAAGTGGAGAGAGAGAGATGAAAAGACGGTTTTACCCTCACATGCTATGCATGTGAGGCCATTTAACATGGATTAGTAACTGGGTTAGTGATAAAGGATGAAACCTGCAACAAAATTAATCTTAAAGGCTGATTTTGGCAACTTTTAAAGATTAAGGCTGAAACCAGCAAGATTGGTGAAACTTAAAGGACGTTTTGTGCAATTTACTCTTACCAAAATTTCACCCTCATGTGTTGGTGGAGAGGGGCTTCAGGAGTGGGATGCGTCCGGCAAGCACGGGATGCGTCCGTGGAGCAAAAACCAATAAAAAATGGACATGTGGCCATGGGAAGTGTCGGCAAGACGCACGGGATGCGTCCGACGAGTTTCAGAAGCGTCAGCTAGTTTTCCGGCGATTTGCAGGTTTCCGGGGATTTTCCAGCGAACTTTGTTTTTATGATTTATGATTTATCATTCATCATTTATCATTTTGGTGAGTTGTCCGGTAACATTTTGGTGGTTCTTCTACATTTATCATTCAGCACAAAGTTCGCCGGAAACCTACAACTCGCCGAAAAACTCGCCGTAAACCTGCAACTCGCCGGAAACTAGCCGACGCTTCAGAAACTCGCCGGACGCATCTCGTGCGTCATGCTGACGCTTCCCATGGCTACGTGTCCATTTTTTATTGGTTTTTGCTCCACGGACGCATCCCGTGCTTGCCAGATGCATCCCACTCCTGAAGCCCTCTCCACCGACGCAGTAGGATGACATTTTAGTAAAACATGTTGATCAACAAACATATTAGTAAGTTCCCCTAATAAAAATATAATAAGAACATGACTACCACTACTCTACCACCACTACTCTAGAGGTTACAAAATAACTAACATAAAACAAACAAAAAGTTGCATTAAAAGATGATGCATGGCAACGTGTAAAGATTGTGGGTGAAGTGGTGTATGTAGGTTGACTAGACTTTGGCACGTATCAGTTACACAAATGGTTCATTAGGTTTGGGTAAAGTTACAGTTACAAAAGTCGCTAGTCACTCGACTAGGGAGTTGTGAGTACTCGGCCTAGACAGAGAGTACTCGAAGAGTACTCCGACATGTTAAATTATAAAAAAAAATTAATCTTTGGGAAATCATATGTATGTCAAATATCATAAGTTTACTAATAATTATAACAAAATACGTGAATATCAATATAAATAAAAATATACATGTTCAAATAGAAAAACGTTTAAAACTTTGAAAAATAATATTTATTCCTTAACAAGATAGATATGGGAATTATGTTTATTTTAACTCACACTTGGTTTGAGTTGACCATGAACGCATTTGATCGATTCCCGATTCCCCTTTAGTACTAAAAGATAGTTATACTTGTTTCCTCTTGTACTTAATAACTAAACACATGTCCCTTTCTTTGAATGTCCAATGCCCATTTTCATCATATTTATATTTCCTACTAACTTATTATGTCCAATGCCCAAAGGGCAATTTACCTTTTTATTCCCCATGTGTTCGTTTCAACTTTCAAGCTGTGAAAATCTTTCCCATGATTTACTTATTACCCAACTCACAGCATTCACATCCTATCCATCTTTTTATATCCTATAATTACACTAAAAACAATTATATTTTCACTCTCATTTCAATTAAATAATAATATTTTATACCTTATTATTAACTTTTCTCTCTCTTCTACCCACAACCACTTTTAAAATATATTAAAAAATTATACAGGATGAACAGTGTCCCCCCAAATATACAGATGAACAGTAACATTTTCTCTCTCCTTCACTCACAACCACTTAAACCACTTTTTATAATTTAAAATCTCTCTCTCAATATTTGATGGATAGAATGTGAATGCTCTTAGTCATCATGGTATTTTTATAACTGTTTGATCTATAAAAGAACAAATAATTGTAAAGTCAAAATGATGTTAGCACACCTAGAATGTTATTAGCACACACATAATGATATGATCATGTATGCCCAGAATGCTATCAGCACAAGCAGAATAGCATCCGATTGAAGAAAAATAAAAGAAAATGACGTTTAATGAAGAACAAAGGAATAATAATATGGATGAAAATGTTAAATTGCATGAAAATAGAGATTTGAAATGGAATGAGAATGTTAGTTTAATTTCCGAATGAATATAGGAAATTCCATAAATATTGTATATTGTGAAAGACAAAAATACCTTTATTGAGACTTATTAAGTTATGACGTGTCAAACTCTAATTGGTTCCTATGGTTTTTAGGTTCAAAGTGATTTATAAATGATCCTCCTCCTCCACCCGATTACATTTAGTTATTGCTCAAATTTCTACGTGCCACTAACGTGGTGGTGATGATTTGGTTAATCATATTCTTTTTTTTTAACGACAAAGAATCTCACGTGTAAACCCACCCTATTAGGTGCTATGTCCAAGGTCGACTCCTCGACTGCCATGAGATCATACCCCTTGATGCACAGGAACCAGATGGAATCCGTAAACCCTCGTTCCACAAGGTTCGAACTTGGGATTAAACTCTCAATTCGTCCCTTCACCCAGATGCCCCTTAAAAATGGCTTAAGCAGGAATCAAACCCGCGTCTCCACTAAAGAGAGTATGCCTTTTGACCGCTAAACCATATGAGTACAACTACTAATATTCTATTTGACATGATATGTACCTAAAGTATTAATTACACTTAATTTGAATCTACTAAATCCAAAGCAGACAGTTAACCAATGACTTTAATTATTATTATACAAACATGTATATAGAGAGTTGGATTAAGGCCGTCGGTGGCGGAATTAGGTGGCAGCGGGCGGTGGTGCGGTGGGGCTGGGAGGCAGGCAGACAAGGGTATATTTTGCTAAGATTTCCCTTTTCTTTTGAACATCTTCTAAATAAGGAAGAGGTCCAGTGGGCCTACATGTCCCCCACCGACAATAATGGTCAAAAGCCTAAACTCAACAGTAAACCAAATTTTATGTTACCCTTTTCTTTTCTTAGGACTTGCTATGAGGAATGTGAGTGATGGTGTATAAAATTATAAATATTTTAAAAAGTTAGATAGGTTGCTAAATGAATGTTTCACGATAAATTATAAATATTTTAAAAAGTTGATAGGTTGCTAAATGAATGTTTCACGATTTATCGGTTTAAGGTTTAACTAGTCAGCTAGGTTCAAAAACTTGTCGGGGGTAATGAAGGAAGAAGGCAAACGTTGGTTGATTTCCACTGGTTTTACTTTTGTTTTCGTCAATTTTGTTTGGTTTAAACAAATGATGTAATTAAACTGATGATAGAATTGTTTCTGGTTCAGATGGGAAGTCTAATCTGATTATTTAACGATTTAGGTTTAAGTTATGTCTAAACATGTATGATGTGTGGAAAAATTAATGTGAAAACATAATAAGTAGAAGATATCTCAAATCACAAACAATTAATATAGCTAATTAATTTTCAATGTTAATTTATTAAATCTATATACCATTGGTCTATGAGAAATTATAAAACATGGACAAATTTTGAAAGTAAGGGGTTGTTTGTTTAGCTCTTAACGAGGCTTTTAATGGTTGAGACCTTTTAGTGGTTCAACAGTTAATGATTTAGAGTGTTTGTTTCGCGAGCAGATTTCTGAATGGTTCAGACATTTGCCTTTGAGTGGTTAAGCATTATACTGAGTCTGAATGGTTAAGACCTCTAATCTGAATTGGTCAGACATTTGCTTCTGAGCGATTAAACATTATACTGTCTTTTAATGGTTCAGACATCTTAATGGTTCAACACTTAATAATTCAGACATATTATTGTTTTAGCACTTAACCATTCAAAAGTTTGCAAACAACCACTAAATAAGTTTTTGATGGAAGGCATAATTGTGAAAACTTCATATATGATAAGAGCTTGTTCAATATACAGAATTATATAATGTGTTTTTATGTAGTGTTTGCCACTTGATGTATTTCTTCTTATCGATTTATTCTTTGCTTAATGATTTCTGATTTACTGGCAGTTTAACTTTTTTATTTATAAATTGACGTTAATAACATAATGTAGTGTTTTAAAAAATTTCGAATATATAGTTGCGACATGCTATTTTGGAATAATGGATTTTAATAATCCTAACTATTAGCCATTTGCCGGCAACGGTCTCAACTTTAAAAATAACCAGTGGTGGTCCCAACTTTTCACATATTGTAAAGCAATGGACCTTTACTTAACCGAAAAGCATAAGAGAACAAAAAGATATTGAGATTCTGATACTAAAGATCCATTGGTTTACAATATGTGAAAAGGTGGGACCACCACTGGTTATTTTTTAAGTTGGGACCGTTGCCGGCCAACGACTTATACTTGAGATTATTAAAATCCATTATTCCTATTATTTTTTATCTAATTCGTAGCGAACTTTATTCATAATTGAATAGGTCAAATATAACTTATTTTTTTGTTCATTGCCATGATGAAGTGAATCAATACCGTCCGGACAATTTCTATTGTGGTACCGTTATTTGTTTTTTGGTTTCCAGTATTAGTTCCGTTCGTATTTTGCCATAATAATGTTGAAAACGAAGATATACTCAAATTAAAGTGTTTTATCGTAAGCTATAGTGAGCGCCAATAACGTACCGATGCCATGACGATATGAACCAATTCCGATCGAATAACATTGATACCACTATAGATACAATCTGAGCCATTAGCGATATTTATTTGTATGGTTTTCGATTTATGTAAAACACGTGTCAATATCTATTTGGGCATATCACGACTTTATTTTTTGGGTGTTCTTTTTTCCTTTGCTATACGAAGTGTCAGTACCATACGGATACCACAATGAACTGAACCAATACCGACCAAATTCTTTCCTCAACGGATATTCACTACTTATAACTATTTAACACAAAAATGCATACCATAAACTTGTTTTTTTTTTTCTATTATTCTTAGACTCGATTACTTCTTTATAAACAACTATAAAAATACAAAATTCACAAAATAAAACTAGTTTCATATTCTTTTCAATTATAAATTCTTTTACTTTTTTTTAAAGTATAATGGTTACAGAAAAAAAAGGTTCTATAGGCGGGCCTATTCTTCACATCTTACAATATCTAATTTTAATTATGAATTTATGATATCAACTCTTTTATGTCCACACTAAAAAAAAGAATTTGACACATTAATAGAGAATAAAACCATAAATACATAGCTTGTAATATGTTTATAAGATAGGTCTTGTTAGAACAAACCCCTGTTATACTTAAAAAAAATCAATTAGATGCAAAAACTTATATCCAACAAATAGACATATCTTTTATTTTCAACTAAAATAGAGTTATTATGGTGTCTCATCAACAACAATCGTGTTAGAACAACGATGAAAGCCATTTTGATACTGCAGAAACATGATCCCGAACATCGTCATTTACGCCTTGCAGGAAAGCTTGACGTGTTTTTTTTTTCTTTTTTCTTTCTCTAAGGATTGTGTCAATTGCCCGGGTCCTTTGAACCTTTTTAAGTCTGATCTATGCATAAATTGCATAACCTCAGACTGGGGAAATGACAGATGAGGTGTGACCCGGCCCGGTCAATCTGGGTCGGTCAAACCGTTAAGTTTAATCAGATAACATAACATGTACCCGAACATTCTAATGCAAGATAGTGATAACATAAACTACCAAATCTCCGAAACGTTAGGAAGATGCACATCTACATGATCTTCTAGTCATTGCCCCCCCCCCCCCCCCCCCCCCCTCTTATGAAAACCATAATACCGAATAAAGAGAAAACCCTAAAAGGACCAAACAATATAAATAGGAGAAGACATTGAGGTAGTATTCATTCGCTCTCACTTAACCTCTATAAAACTTTATCCATCAATCTATATTTATTCTCACGCCGGATGGTGGTTACAGAAATCCCACCATTCCTGTAACGAGTTCTAACGATGCTCTCTTTTGCAGATTGTGGCTCTGGAATTTTGATCATGTACAAACAGTGCTAACTGTAAGAATCGTAAGAACATATATGAGCCATTGATAGTTTAAATCAACCATTAGTATTGAATGAATGAGGTAATGGAATGAATGAAGTAATGGAATTGATCATTATCATTTCATGTCTTGTTTGGTTACCATGTGAGAATGGAATAAACCATTGTTTTTTGTTGTTTGGTATGCGTGAAAAGACGAATGAATAAAATCGGATGGAGGTGGTCAATGATAGGTGGTGATGGTGGGTAGTGATAAATGGCAGTTGTAGCGGCATCGGTGGTGGTGGCGGAGACGGCGGTGAGTTATGATAGCGGTGGTGGTGGTGGGTGACAACGGAGGTGGGTGGCAGCGGTGGGTGGTGGCGGTGGCAGGTGGCAGGTGGCAGCGGGTGGTGGTGGTGGCGGGTGGCGGCGGCGGGGCGGGCGGCGGCGGCGGGGCGGGCGACGGCGGCGGCGGTGGTGGCGGGGCGGGCGACGGCGGCGGCGGTGGTGTGTGCTATCTAAACTTGTTTTCTGCTAGTTATTGGGAGCCTATTTAAAAAAGTTATAAAAGGTGTTGTTATTGGGAGCCTATTTGGAAATAAACTTGTTTTGTGTTAGTTATGTAATAGTATGTGCTATCTAAAAATTAAAAACAAAAACATGAAATTGTGCTAGTATGTAACAGTGTGTGTTGTTTATAAAAAAATGAAATTGTGCTAGTTATGTAATAGTATCTATTGTTTACAAATAAAAAAAAAATGAAATTGTGTTTATTACGGGTTGATTAATGTGTTGAGCTGACGGTGGTAATGTTGGATATTAACGTCGAATGTGCTGACGATGGTGTTACCGTGCTGATTAAGGTGCTGATGTGCTGATTACGGTGTTGACGATGATGTTGATTACGGTGCTGATGATGATGCTGATTCGATGATGAAGAATATATTAGGAGATTAAGATATGAATTAATCTTGCATGAATTTAGGGAGAATTTAATTATTGTTTTTAATTAGATATAAATAAAATGGTATAAAAAGTCTAAAATACCCTTAAATCAATTTTTTAATTGAGGACACGTGACGTTAAACTGTTGATTCTTACCGTTTATATAAAAATACATGTTTGTATATGATCGTGGCTCTAATCGTTGCCATTGGGAGCATTCATCGAAGAGACGTTCCCATGTTCACGTTTCCACACATGTCATGAGAGAAATATCCCTTATGTGTTAACGGTGCATTTTCCACCACAAAACATCACATCATGTTAGCTATGCATGTGGCAAAACAAAACGACACATGTTTGAATTGTAAGTTACTTTTTTTTTAAATATATGAAACTAGTAATATTAGTTTATATTTCTATGACATATGTAATATCTACACATTGTTAGATATGAAGGTTGAATAGGGGGTGACCTACATGAAGCCAGAAACCCATTGATGATGCTTATTAAGTATTATGAAGTTGATGTTAGGTGCACCCATAATAACTTCTCTGCTTGTACATGCATTTACTTCAGCTCTTTGATTTCATATTGCTTAGGGGTAGGGGCGTCCATCACTCACTATCCACTTATCACTCACAACATCCAATCAAGTTTCGTCACGTCATCGAGATTTATTTCATCACTAGTGATAACTTTTAGTGGAGGTGCTCATCACTCACCACACACATGCAGATTCCACCACATATGATGGAATCTCACAACGTGTTATAAGGCATACGCCCGACCCATCTTATGTCCTAATTTTATTGGTAGGGTTGTAAACGATACCAGTCACTCATGAGATAAATCCTAAATAGTTGTCAGACGTGCACTATAATATAAAACTTTGGTTTTGTTTATTAAAGATTTCTTTATATGCTTCGTGATAAATGCGACCATTTTAAGCGAGCATAAACTCAATTTAAACATGTAACGCTTATTATTGTATTAATGGTGGGGTATCGTCCCTAACTTCTCACACACTCTCTCTTCCACATCAATGACACATCACATTCTCTAATTTTTCCCTTTCCCGTCCCATTTTTCCCTAACTTCCCTAGTATTTAATTTAAATTAAAAATAAAAACAACAATATATGAAGATTATATCTAAAACATAAAGAAATCTTTCTTCAAAGCTTCTACAGGAGCTTTATACTGTTCCCATTTGTGTCAGCCTTTACACACATACACAAAGCAAAAGCAACACTACACACATACACAAAGCAAAAGTAACACTCCTCCTTCATGGTAAGATGGGTGTGGAAGTGGCGGAGCTTGACCAAAAGTTACGGGAGACGTAAAGTCATGAGACCCAATTTATATATTATATAAATATTTAGGCAAAATAATTGGGGGGCGATCCTTTATAATTTTAAATTTTTTGGATGAAAAATCAAAATTTTACACTTCTAACCGAAACACGAGAGGGGGGGGGGGGGGGGGTTGCACCCCCGGGTATCAACTAAGCTACGCCCTAGGTGTGGGTCGGCCAGGTTGGATAACACGTCATAATTGGTTCAGGTGGTAAGGTATCCCTTTTATGGTAGACATTAGTGTAGATTTAGGAGTAGAGTTAGAGGTTGTGTAAAAGACGAAAAGACATATTAGATATGATATATTGCTGCTAGGATTTACATAGATTGCATTCATTAAGATTTGTTATTAGAGATAAGATTTATCATAATTAGATTAGGTTTCATTTGTTATAATCATATCATTTTACCTCTATAAATAGTTGCTAGTGCCATCAGATCTTGATTAGTTGTTTGTGGACCTCTTCCCTTATCGCCCTCCCTTCTGTGACGTTTTTTATACTCTTATTCTAGCAACGACTAATTTGTTTTTCGCTTAGTAAGCGTATGATTTCCTCCCACTCTAAATGCATAGGAGTATCGGATAGATTGTATAATTTCATATTTTTTGTACATATAAGATTTATTGTAATTATCTTTATCAAAACGAGCTATAATATGATTAAGTTTCCTTTATAATAATCCTAGTCCTAGTTATACCATTATAAATAAATGGGACACGGTTTTAATTTTCTATAAGGTCAATTTGGCTTTCAAGATTAACTTGAGGGACATATAGGAAGCCCAAGGAATTGAACCATCTTCTCCCTTGGGTGTGGTACTTGCAATCTGACCCGTACGTATTTATAGTGGCAGATTCAGAAATTTTTTATGGGCTTCTTTTGATAGATGCTCTAATTCCCTGACTATGGCCCACATTTGAACATACTCGTCTTCAGAAAATACAGAAACAAGATTCAAAACTTATGAGAAAGCCCAATCATCTACTTGGGTCTGTATTTAGGCCTAGGCCCAAATTATCACAAGTTTGATATTTTGACTTGGCTCACTCCTTCCAATTTTTATGTGCATTATTATTATACTTTGTTAAAACCCAAGCTCAAGTTGCCAATCTTCTTTTGTTCATTCTTTTGATTATTTTAGTATTTGGTTGTTTTTTTGTTAACGTTAATTTTACCATTGTGTCTACGTTTCCATTTATATTTTATTAAAAAATAACAGTATGGCCTCGTTGCAGAGTGCAGGTGTAACCCACTAGTAATAATCTAATTTGTGATGAACGCGGGTATATTACTTTTAATTATGTTGCAAACTAATATATAATATAAATTACTATAACGTTCATCTAGTTCGTAATATAGTTTTCATCGACACATTCTCGGCTAGAAAGTCTATGAATCTAACACCATGTCTAACATTAATAATGTTGTAACTAAAATAGCAATATATAAAATGTATATAAATTTGGATTATATATATGCATATAAGATTTTGTTTTACGTGTATATAAGATTTTGTTTACGTCGTACTAGAGGTGCACAAAATAACCGGTTAACTAGAGGTGCACAAAATAACCGGTTAATAAGTTAATTAAGTGTAACCGGCTATTAACCGAAATCGATTAGTGGTTATTTTTAACAGTAGGTTAGTAACCGGTTATTGATATTCAGTATAGGAATCGGTTATTAACCGTTTTTTAACCGACAAACCGGTTAACCGAAAAAATAAAAATAAAAGAGAGCAAAAAAACCGCTTATTAACCAAAAATAACCAGTTAAAGTAATTAACTTGACTATTTAAAAAATAACCGGTTAAAGTTGAAAAGTTAAATTAAACAGTATAACCAGTTAACTGGCCCGATTATTAAAATTAACTGGTTTGTGCACCTCTACATAGGGAAAAAAATAAAAGATGATACAATGGTACTAGTTACTACTAGGGATGAGCAAATACTGATACCGTCCCGATCCCGAAAAATACCGATCCCGAATTTTGTGAAAACTTGGTACCAATACCGAAATATGTCGGTACGGTATCGGTATTTGAGGGTAAAATTCGGTATTTTACCAATACTGTACCGTACCGATACCGAAAATGCCAAAAAGTGAATACCATTTCTGGTATCAAAAAAATTCGGGATCGGGACGGTATTTTATACCAATTGCTCATCCTACTTACTACAGATATTGGGCCTGAAACGGCCTTAATCACTGGAGGTCTGTAGGCCTTAATCGGTTCTTCATATAATATTTTAGAGCATTATTTTAACCAATTTGACATTCTTTTATTTTTCACAATGATTAGTGGTTTTGGGTCGGTTACCTTTATTTTTCGGTTTTTTAGGAATGTTTACAAGGTCCCATTCAATTTAACCATATAATTTGTTAACTAAAAAATATAATATATTTTGCAATAGTTTATTTTATGTTATAATATATGAACTTTATAGATATTATAAGTTAGTTAAAATTTAGAGATTTACCTTTCCCACTTTATAAATACACTTTATGGTATCATTTCGTGTCTTAAAATAATTATGTTTAAATTAAATTAGTTATATTAAAACCTTTTAAATATATTAGCTTTTAAGTTTAATTTAAATTAAAATAACTTTGTTTTGAGAAATTCTGTAAAAAAAAAAAACTAGGATGACACCGTACGTTGAGGAGAAACTAAGAGAAATGAGAAGAAAAATTGATACGGCGACCATGCGTACTCGTCACCCCCCATAACCCCTAAAGATGTATGGTTATACGACACGTGTCAAATATGTAAGAAATGTGGGTTATATAACTTGAGTGTGTAGTTGGGTTATACTCCTTCAATTATACACACACATATATATACATATATATATGAGTGTGTGAGAGAGAAACCACCATGACGCTGCTATGCATATCAGCGGAGGATTTTTTTTTTTGCCATAGCGCCTGGGGCGGTTTATGTGGGGTGGAGCTATATATGAAGCTTGATTACGGAAAGTCTTATTGCTAGAATAGCTTCCATGTTCTTTCATCACTTTTATTGTCTTTGATATCCTCCATTATTAAGATCAAATATTGCCCAAATGTCATCATGTTCCCTTTTTTTTTTATATATAACTTACTTTATTTTTACCGCTATTAAAAACATAAGGTTTTAGTGTTTCTTATAATTATACAAAAAGATTATCATTACATTAGATGGTAACAAAATGAAAGCATGTCTGATGTAATAAAATTGATTCTTTTTATTTTTAACTATAAATTGTTATTATTTTGAAGATAAGAAGCTAACATTTCTATTTTCATGCAATAACATCTATATAAATCGAAAAAAAGTGTCTTATTTCAATTTCATGCAGGATAATTTACATGGTTGGTTGAGCAAAGTGACTTCATTTTAGAAACACTATTATACAACTAAAACCATGAAGAAATTATTAAACAGAAAAAAAACTAACAAAACATATAGTAGGATATGCAATTCAAGAAGGAAAAATAAGTTTACAAGGTTATATAAACATTTTACATAAAGTATATAGCTCGGGAGGGATAGCTGTTAGGACATGTAGAACTTGCTTCACTCTACAGCTGAGTTGCTTGTAAAGAGTATCTTGAACCGTATGAAGACAATCACAGGCTTGCAAGGTCAAGAAAAAACGAATAACCTTTATGAAGTTATGAAATATAAATAGAAAATGTAAGAAGAATAAGCTCAGGAGGGGTACCGCCGGTATTGTTTTCAAAAGGTTGTTGTATCTTGCTTCATATAGTCATCATATCTAGCCAGATTAGCCATTAGTATAAGGAACATGATTTGGTGATCAGCCATGGCTAGGACCCAAATAGTGCATAGGGTGGAGAAGAGGGTTTTTTAAGGTTCAACACTTCAACATTCATGTGGTGTATGGAATGGATGATGGGTGCAAGCAATTTATATATGAGGTGGGGGTGGGTGGGTGGTTAAAAGGGGTTGGGTATAATTGAGTGTATGGTAATAAAAGAGGTTACTGAGGTGTCATTTTCTACATATAAGGACAGGGTCAGGAAGCATAATGAAAGTTTGTTTTCTTGGTTTTTGAGAATTTAGTGTTTTTTAGCTTTGACTTTTCTTTTCAAATACACCAACCTAACTACTTAAATTTTGTTTTAGTGAAATGGCTTAAGTTCAAAAAGTCAGGAGTTGTTATATGTAATATGAAAGTTTATATATGTAAATAGAACATTGATGAACGACCATGTAGGTACCATTTTCATAAATGGTTTCAAGCATGGAAAAATTGTGGATAACAAGGCTATTATATTGTTGGCGTGGTGGTTGAGTCGGTTAACCTGAGTTAATGACGTTAACCATGAGTCCATGGCTACGACGATCAAACACTTGGATTTTCATTGTCATTATGTTGATCCAGTGAAGTGAAGAATGTGTATGCATTAAGGTTTGATTCACTGTCTCAACTAATGGGTTCTCTTGTTTCCCGTGTATTTTGATACATAATATGTATTATAGTGTTGATCGGATGCTCTCGACGAAGACACTCGAAACACCATTTAGGGTCAGGTTTCCCTTGTATTTTGATACATAATATGTATTTAGGATCTTATTATGTACTAATAGATGAGGAGATTGATAGTGATGTAGTCCATCACATCCAGGTTGGCTGGTGTAAGTGGAGGGCATCCTCTGAAGTATTGTGTGACAGAAGATTCTCAACTAAATTCAAAGAGAAATTTTACAGGGTTGCAGCTAGACCTGCTAGTAATACGTAAGAGAATATTGGGACATCAAGAAGACACATGTGCGTAAGTTATAGGTAGAAGAGATGAGGATGTTTAGGAAGAAATTTAGGGTGGCTAGTATGTCATATAAGATAAGGGAAGTGAGGAAGGTTGAGGTGGTTTGGGCATGTCAAGACGAGGCAAACAATGGCTATTGTTAGAACTATGGAAACCCCCACTATGGAGAGGGAGGAGGAGTAGAGGCAGACCTAAACTTACTTGGGACGACCGGTTAGGCAATATTTGTTAGACTTGCATCTCTTTGAGGAAGTTCGTGAAGACGTAGGATTAAGAACAAGTATCTTCAATTATCAAGCCAAAAAATAAACTTATCCAACCACCCCCTTAGCCTACATACACAATCACCACTTACAAAGACTATCGACCACCAACCCATCACTATTTGAGAATTTGAACATTTGGACAAAGAAACCAAAAGCAATGTGAACATTTGGACTTATGTCTAGGCATCAATAAAAAAATTTCTTCATCATTATAGTTGTCGTCGGGGTTGTAGGGTTGCACACTGGAACTTTGGTCGTTGGTCGTTAGTCATAAGCTTGGTCGTTAGTAATAGCCCGGTTCCGCTTATGAGACCAGTCTAATTAATGTCCCTAATTGTTCAACTTTATTGATTGATTTGGACATATATTCTTTCAATTTTTTGGTTATCAGTCATGAACTGCATTCAAACGAGTGCCAACGAGAGCAACAGACCAACAAACTTGCTTGTTAGTCTTCCAAGTTTTCTGGTCTCTCAGATATCCTTTTACCAGGACATTCCAACGATCTGCTTGTCGGGGTTATGAAGCTTTAATATGAAACTTTAACTAATCAAATATTTGAGTTCAAACATATTAATGAAAATTAAAATTACATGGATATAAAATGTAACCCCCTTTTGGAGAGCCCGGAACGAAATGGGGTTTCGGTAGTCAGAATCTCAATAAAGATAGTTTTGTATTTGATTGGTGGTTTTTTATGGTTTTCTAGTCGTAATCGTAAGGTGAATGTTGTTGGTTTCGAGTGACTTAAAAACCCGTTGCTTTCTTTGTAATTGTTTGTTGTTTTCCCCGGTTAGTCATTTGCTAACCGGTAGTGGTAGTTGTATGTTGCTATTAAAAATTGTAAGCCCCTTTTGTCTCGTTGAAAAAAAATTCTTTAGTTGTGAGCGTTATGAGATGATGGATGCTTAGAGATATTACAACAGGGCCAATCCTTTTTGATGTATCTAGAAACCGTGTTCTTGAAGTAAAACGGCACAAAAATCTCATCTATATATTATTTTTCGGCGAATAAAGCTTTCAAGCTAACAAATTCATTATAACTATTATGTGGAGCCATCTTAGGGAGGACGAGACACTGATCTTGAAGAGAAAGGCGATGGGTCCACGGAAAGAACACTTAGAACGGGATAAAGCTTTCAAAGCTAACAAATTCACTTATAACTATTATGTGGAGCCATCTTAGGGGACGGGACGAGACACTGATTGAAGAAATGGCGATGGTGTCCACGGGGAAAGGGAACACGAAGGGTAGAGCTGGTGTGATAGCGCTAGGCACTCAACTAGGAAAATGAAAGGTGGATGTTTAGAATTTAAATTTATTTTATGTTTGATGTTGTTCCATAAGTGGTTTATACAACTCTCATCATTGTTGTGTGCATCTAACGATTTAATCTTAGTTTAAAAATAGTTAAACACTTAAGTGAGAATCCACCAAGAAAGATGATGGGTTTTTGATAAACATAAGCCCCTAGGTTACATTTAAGAGTTCAAGACTACTATTTTTAAGCTTAAAACATCTATTAGAGATTTATATATATAGAACAGATATTAGTTTACAACAAAGCACAAGAAAAATAATAATATTACCAAAACATATAATCAACTTTGCCATCAAAACATAGATTGTATAAATGTGATAATAGTTCCAAGTACAAAAAGTCAAAAACACTAGTCACCCATATGGGCTAAAAGTTATGACCCTTTTTTTAAAAAGATTTCTATTTATAACTTGTTTTTTAAGATGACATGAATGAGTTAAAAGTTACACGGGAACGTTTAAATAAAAATAAAATCACATGAAAGGTTAAAATAATAAAACCATTATCACATTAATGCAATGATTAATGTTAGAAAATGATTATATCGTAATAAAAAGATGTTAAATCTTAGTGAAATGATAAAAGAGGAATAAAACATTTGACTTTCCTTAAAAGATGTTAAATCTTAGTGAAATCATCAAATCAATGAGGAATTAAAAATTACTTTCCTTTAAAGATGTTAAATCTTAGTGAAATGATGAAAGAGGAATAAAGAATTTAACTTTCCTTTTAAAAAAAATTCCTCGAATCTTTTTAGTTTCCGTATCTTACCTAGAACGTAAATATAAAACATTATGCTCTCTGATTTGAGAGGTTGTTTGTTAATTTCTGAATGGTTAAGTGCTGAATTAGTAAGTGATTTAAACTATTAGGTGTTGAAACAGTAAAATATCTGAAGTTTTAACCATTCAGACTTAAATAATGCTTAATCATTCAAAGAAAAATATCTAAACCATCCAGACATCCTCAAAATGTTACACTTCATATGATTTTTCTTTCTTTTAATTTAACATCCTCAAAAGTTACACATATATGCACATATACATACAAAATTTTCATGTGGTAATAATAAAAGAAGTGGACCCTTCCCTTGGGTTGGCACTCGATTGTATAAAGAAAACAAAAGTGACAAGAGGGAGGAGAGAAAGAAATTGAAAGGTGTATTCTTTGGTTTCCTGACAAAATTCTGATTGCATATACCCCTTTAACCAATTATCATACCAACTTCACAAAAATCAAAGATTCATATTCAAGTCAAATGGGTACCACCCTCACATCTTAAATCAAAGACCACTTTTTTCTTCACAAGTCTTATAACATAGTTCGAATTTATTTATCGAAATTCTTGATGCGTCACTGGTTAAAAAAAGTTACCTCTCAAGCGTCATCCGAAAAAACCAATGAGTGGTGGTTCATTGGCAAATACAGAGCCTTTAAACACCTTAGGAGGAGAGGTATTGGGTTTTAAGTTTCATAAAGAGTAGAAAATAAAAGAAATCATAGTAACTCATTAGAATGGAAGGAAGTGCCCATTGTTCTATTTGCACATAACATTTGTTGATATCAACATGTTTTGTGAAAATTTGTGTGTGATTGTTGGCTGAACCCTTTAGTGACAAGCTATGTTTTCTAGCTAGTAATCGAGAAAGACATTGATGTAGGTACCAAGCCACTCATTCTAAGTTGGTAATGGATGAACAAACAACAGAAAAATTACTTCATTTGACACACTTGAGTTGAGGAAAATGAAATGAAGACCGTCGGTATTCATGCTAGTGAGAAAGGTAGTACGGACGTGCACATTGTCCTTCACACACTTGACTTAAATGCTTGATTGGTCCCTGTGGTTTGTAAATATTGCAGGCTTGGTCCTAATGGTTCAATAATTACACGTTTGGTCCTAGTGGTTGCAATTTATGCACTCAGGTGATCCTTATCCCTAACCCGTGTTAAATATCTTAGTTAAGTATATACAAAATTACTATATTGCCCCTGAACAGTTTAAAAAAAACAAATGGACTATCTCTCATCTTCTTCTACCTCTCCTATCTCTCTCTCTGTAAAACCCACCGCCACCACCACCTCCACCGTCTACCCACCCACCTTCACCGTCACTTCCAACCCATCACCACCCCCTCCACTGCCACCTTCAACCCATCACCATCACCTTCACCGTCAATCGACCACCACTACTTTTAACATCACAGTCGCCTTCAACAACCACTATCTTCGTGACTAGCCCGACCGTCGTCGCTCCACTGTCTTCGCTCAATAACCTCTGCCCTCTCTGATCCCAGCTTCAACAATGACCACCATCTCTGTAACATTCGTCGAAAAACGGGTTTTCAAAACCCGCTTCGTTTATTAATCGAACAATCAATTTTAAATTTTCATTGCTTATTTATGACTTATTTTAATTTTAAACGATACATAATTAATAAGCAAATTAGAATTTATAAACTATAATTGTTAAAAAGTAAAAATAAAATAATTAAAAAGAAAAACTGGCTGCCGGGAGTCGAACCCGGGTCAGCCGGGAACCTCAAAGCGTTAACTCTCATCCACCAAACCACTCCGCCACTTGTGTTATTTAGTGATATATCGGAACAATTAATTCAAATAACAAAACTCGAATTCAAAACAGTCAACGGCGCGCCCAATTCGCAGTCGCCGGAAATCCCGACGACTTCGACAATTATTGTCGGTTTCTTTTGACTGAGGTGCGTATTAACTCTTACATCGGTTATAACCGATGCCCAGTTCCGCGACATCAGTCATAACCGCCGGAGAATAATTGACCAACGAATCAAGACAGAAATCGGACCCAATTCATCGATATTCTTCCCTATAAATACACACCCTAGCCTCTGGTAATCTTTTCGCTCAAAATCACACCAATTCTCGACGCAATTTCACTCGCCGGAACTTTTCTGCCATCACCGGACTTTCGCCGGAAAACCGAGACTCACATCAAAACGGTAAATACCTCGACTCTTTCTGTTTCATTACATTGTTAAACCATTACTAACATAAATCCATCACCCAGAATCAATCCCAGACGACGTTGTCGGAAATTCTGCTTTCGCTAGAAAACTTCTGAAATTTCCAGAATCATGCCGTGAGCCGGTATGTTCATTTAAACCTACTGATAATCGTTGCTCAGTAGTTCAATTTCATATCTAATCAATCAAAACTGTTACTTGATCCAAACAGACAAAGTTCACAAACAGAGCCGACGAATACTTGCCGGAGTTCTGAGAAAGACATCTGATTCAGTACATTTTTCCCCAAACCCTCTCTGTCCATTTCATTTCAAACGCTGATAATTTCCGTTAATCGAATCAAACATGAAACAGTTGATTAATCATTGTCTGTGTTCTTGAGCGAATAAGACGAAGACGTTTATGTTATAAGATTAATTAAAATCAATATTATGAACGGGTTAGACACACAGTCCAGCGGTGGACTGTGTGCAAACAATACGCATACGACTCGAGTTCGATTCCTATCACGACCCTATCCTCAGAAATAAAAATGTTTTTTTTTTAAACTGAACCGGGTTAACTCACAGTAAGATGTTAAGTATAATAAAAACCGGAATATTTACCAGGTTAGACACACAGTCCAGCGGTGGACTGTGTGTCAAACTAAACCACAGGTCCCGGGTTCGAGACCTGTGGAGATCACCGGTTTGATACGATTAAATCCTTTTTAAATAAATGATTTTCGGATTAAGTTAAATAGTATATAAATATAATTAAAAACAGAAATATTTCGGGTTAAACACGTAGCTCAGTTGGTAGAGCTGCGTGCACCCTTACGGGAGGTCAGGGTTCGAGTCTCACTCAGTGCAATAATATTCACAACTGAACTGGTCAACGGTCAACGGTCAACAGTCATGGTCAACGGTCAAAGTCAATATTTTTTTTCTATATTTTTATTTATTTATTTAATTTAAAAATCAATTAAAAATACTTAAAAATAATGTTTTTAAAGTTAGAAAATAGCCTTAAACTCACAAAAATATATCCAAAATCCTATTAAAATTGTTAATAAAATTCACTTATTTACCGTACCTTTTCGTTATTAATTAGGTTAGTTATTACTCGTCGATCAATCCTCTAAACTCGTGCGCATTCAACATCATCAACCGAACGCACCCAATGTGAGTGAATCTCTACCAATTCCCCGTTTTAATCACATTTTGTGGTATATCATGTGTCGCTATTATTTATTTAAATTAAACACTTGTGCATCCATCATATTCATGATCAAATGTGTTGCCAATATATATCTATTGTTTGTGTGGTTAATGTTTAGATTAAAGTTATCATTTTCAGTACATACATTATCATAGGCCGCCGCTCCCCATTACCTATGAGCGTGAGCCGTTCCCCATTACCTATGAGCTTGAACAAGGCGTTGCCAACATACGATCGGCTCCGTTTGATTGAGCCTTGATCGCACATACATTTCATCATAGGCCGTCTGCTCCCCATTACCTATGAGCGTGAGCCGTTCCCCATTACCTATGAGCGTGAACGAGACGTTGCCAACATATACATTGTCATTCATATTATATACTCATGCAAGGTGTTTTTTTTGTTTGTTTACATACGTTTGTTCATATATGATTATTGCACAATTTTTAGCTATTAATTACAACAAGGAATCAATAACAAATGTTTTTAACAAGGTTCACTCGTCAACTTTTGTTGACCCAAAATTCCCCATTTTTACACATGATACAGGTGATCAAGTTGAAGCAAGAAACATGTAGGACGGCCTAGAAGAATAAACCAGTTTAGAATTTGGATTGTTTTAGTTAATTTTTCCTTTCCTTGTATTGTATGAATTTGACTTGAACATCTGAGATGTAATTTGAATTTAATAAATATGAAACATATTAGTAAACATCATGAGCTTTGGTGATAACCCAATTATGCCCCGACTCTTATTCCGCTGCGGGTCGGGTGTGACACTCTCCGACCAACCGCCGCTCTCTCCGATCCAGCTTCAACAACCACCGTCGTCGGAAAAAAACAATATAAGAGATGCCTGGTTGGTCTGAAACCTCGTCGGATGTGAATTTCAGTTATCGTTCCGACCGTCGGCAACTGGAAAAAGCTTTTGTTCTATAGATCTCGATCTGAATTATCCTCCACCGGAAGTTGCTTGATATTAATTTGGTTACGTTTTTAGCTAATTTTGCTCTACAGAATATGCAACTTAGAAAAATTTGAGAATGTAGTATATTAAAAGCAACCTGACGATGTTTTTGGTGTGTTGGTGATGTTAACTCTTCCTTCCAATTGTATATATATGAACATGATGATGATGATTTTGTTACAGTGATGTAATGATGTTGATGATGAATAATCATATCTGCAATTTTAGTTATACATCGGGCAATAAGAACTTTTTTGGTGGAAGCATGGTTTACAGAAATTATACATCATTTGAATTAATCTGGATAATTTTGTTACGGTGGTGAGTTGAAGGTGACGGTGGAGGTGATGGTGGGGTGAAGGTGGAGGTGGTGGTGGTGAAAGGAGGAAGAAGATGAGAGGTGACCCCATTGTTTTTTAAATATTTTTAATTTTTTTTTATTTTTAGTTCAAGGGCAATCTAGTCATTTAACATATACTTAACTGAGATATTTAATATAAGTTGGGGCTAAGGATCACCCGAGTGTATAAATTATAACCACTAGGACCAAGCGTGTAATTATTGAACCCTTAGGACTAAGTCTGCAGTATCTGCAAACTACAGGGATCAACCAGGCATTTAACTCTTACGCATTGTGTGGAGCCATCCGGTTAGTGTGGTCGATGGAATGTGACTAGTGTTTGTGTTATTACAGGTGTCATATACAATGTTTTAAGTTGTATCAAACCAAACCGGTCATTGTCACCACTTCAGTATAGTTCTTACAACGGTAATTATCTTATTTATCTAAAATTCATATATGATTGGATGTAAATTTTTTTAAATTTTGTCACATATATATATTTTTTTAAAATATTTTTGCAATAAATAGCACTCATGGGTAGAAAACTCCAAATGGGTCTTTTCCACATGCTATGTCTATCTATTTTTTGCTCTTCCATTTGTCCCTCCCTTTGCAGTTTCCCGTTTCATGCAATCCTTCTATTTATTGCTCATGTTATGTCAATCTCATATGGCCCTTCCCCAATCAATGCCCCTACCCGTATATTCACTCTTTCACTTTTCATCAATTTACCATTTCACCACTTGTAAGTCATGAGCTAGATTATACTTCATATGTTTTTTACAATACCATATTTTTAAGCTTTTCTTATAATGTGTTGCAACCTATCTATGTAGCTCGCATTTGAGAGACATGCATCTAAGGTGGCAACGACTCTTACAAGGGTTAAGATAGAGTGTTTTGCCTGTGGGCATGCGTCCCTATCTGGTGGGGCTTAAGTTGAGTTTTATGTTATTTTTCTTTATTTCTTCAATTTTATTTATGATGCATAAATAACCAACTTGTACACTATATGTATTTGTTGACTTGCGCACCACATTTATTTTTGACTTATAGTAATGTAGTATAATAACAAAAAAATTGTTATATTTTGATTTGTAAAACATTATATATTTAATTTTTTTAACTATTTTTATTTAATTTATATGACAATTTATGATTATATATTATTATTTTAATTATATTTATAATAGTACGAAGTGAAAAATATCATACTATGAAAATAACCGCCATTACCGTTTCTATATAGGATAACATCCTGAGACATGTTAATATAACACAAGGCCTTAGGGATAGAGGCAATCTTATTGAATTCTATGCTTGAGACATTCATCATCTCTTTTGCAGGATCTTCCACAAAGGGCGCGTCATGATTCACGGTTTAGGTTTAGTCTGAAAGGCGTTATCAATAACTAAGGATAACCGAGTGACGGTTAATTATGTTTTGTTTCAAAGAGTTTAATTAATGTAACGTTTGGTCGGTAGAACATAGATTTGAACTTTGAATGTAGGTCATGTTTGTTTGAAAAACTTGTATATTTGATAATAGAAACTGAAATTAAAATTAGTAAATAGTAATTTAGGATTATCATACTTTAAAAGTGGATATCTTTTTTAGAGAAAACTAAAGAAATGATATGAATAATAATTTTGGTTCGTTTCTACTTCTTTGTTAGAAAAATGAAATGCAAATGTGTGAAGTAAATGGTGTTTTCATGCAAAAATAAAAGCAAATCCCCAAAATTATGCATAATTTGTCTTTTATTGGTTTGTACACTTGATGATGGATTGATGGTTCAAGTCACAATCCATATTCATAAACTATCATCTTTCACTATTTTGTTGTTATGTCACACCACAAACATTTTATCTTATTTTCATTTATATATTAAATTTTAATCTGCCACACTTCTTAGCATGTGATATTTCAAGTTAACTTAAATATTAGATAAATATTTGTTATCAGTAACATATTATATTTTTTTTGAAGGGTGATTTTCTATGTACAGGACCTAATGGTTACTGGGTTTTTGTCAAAGACAATCCCACGTCAGCCCGCCTGCTGACGCGATGTTCTATCGAGCTCTGGCCGCGCGCAAACTGACATTCGTCCGGAAACCATACTGCCCCACACGAGAGACTCGCTGGGGTAACAGCTGGGTAAAACCGGGTTGCCCTCCGGATCGAACCATGCCTCGATAGGAAACGATCCATTGTGACGTCCCGCACCTTTTGTTACAATCGAGAGTCGAACAGGCGTCTCCAAGGAGAACAACGACCCAACTAATCAACTGAGCTAGGGTGGGGGATAAGTAACATATTATATATAACATTTTTATTAGTATGAAGATTCAAATGTTTAGATAGGACAATAATCCAGTATACAAGTCCATAGCAAAATTAATGTTCACTTCTAGAGTTTACAACAATTATAAACAATTACTATAAACATATATCAAAGATTATTAACAAGTAGGATACACTCATGTTATAAAATAAAATTCAAAGTCAAAACTATAATATGTTATAGACTAACTTTATAACCGGGTGATAGCATATAACAATAAGATATGTGCACTACAACAAATACTACATTTCCCTTATGTTAATAATTTTCTTGTGTCTATAATACTCCAGGGATTCAAATTTGCCATTAAAAATATATTTTTCTTGTGACTAATCACACAAATTAGGTACAAAACCTTCCCACAATAAATTGAATTTTAATTCTTTGATTTGGTTAAGATTAGTGTAAGTTTTTATGTTCTAACCGTTAACACATGCATCTTCTTTAAACCTACTCCTAAATTTGCGCCTTTAAATTTTAGTATTTAATATAATATAATTTTCATATATTTTTTGCAACTTGGTTATTATAAGTATTCATAGTAAAACAATTCTTTTCAAAGTACTTATCAGATATTTTGTAACTAACTGAACAAAGTCATATTCAAAAATACCGTTATTACAAAACAAAAAATTAAAATGAATCATTTTATTTTACCGTATGAGAATTTCAATTATTCAAACCCAATAATCTCACATTTAAGGAAAATGTTTTTACTTATCTATCACTAGGTTATAACTCCGTGTATTACACGGGTTGAATAATGAATTTTATATACTAAATAATAAAACAATATATCTTTAAAAACCTCTTTTATTGTACGGGTTGAATAAATGTAATTTTATATATTAAAAAAATTATATAGGAACTATATTATACGGATTGAATAAATGTAATTTAATATACCAAATAATAATAAAAAAGTTATATCTTTAAAACCACGGGTAATGCGATAGATATGGTGATTGCGGAGATGATTATTGAAAAGAATATATAGTGGTCAAACATATTATTCAAGTAACAAATAAGCAGTCATTTGCGTGATATAAATTATATTTAAAAAACCCGTAATAAATCGCATTTTAAAAAACTAAGACTTTGTTATTATTAGTAAAATCAATGAATTTATATTTGTAATTTTGTTTGGTATTATTTTATTATAAAGTGCATCTTATACATATAATTATATTAGGTCATAAGTTATTGATGCTATCCAAAAAGTTTTTTGATTTTAAATAAATAATAATTATCTATAGTTAAGTAGAAAAGATTAAACAAAATAATATTTAGTAAGAAAGTTATTTCTAATTAATTAAAAGAGATTAAACTAAATAATAATTATCCATAAGATATTAAACTAAATAATATTTAATATGAAGATTATCTATAATTAATTAGAAGAAATTAAATTAAACTAATAATTATCTATAAGACATGATCTAATATGATGACAAGTGTCTCATAAATGATTTATTTTAATTATATAGTATAGAATTATACTAAAGTTATCAGTCGTTTTTCCTACGACACAATTTATTAAGTTATCTTATTTTAAATTTTATTTAATTCAATTATCTTAGTTAATGAGCTGGGCTCTTCACTGACATTGATGAGTTGGTTTATTGGTTTGCAGCCCAGTGGCGGTTCAATCATTGATCATGAAAAATTGAAGGTTTGACTAAATTGAGATATCCCTAGAGCATTTAGCAGGAGGAGAGGGTAGTGGTGCACAAAAAACTTGAATCCGTACTTCAACTTACGAAAAAAATGTCCGGACCCTGGTTTTTTAAAAACCAGGTATTGTAAACCCGGGCCTGACCCTATCGTAGGTAAGGTTCAGGTATGGTATATGCTATGGAAACTCAAACCTGTACACGGGGTTTTCTCAACCCGTTTTGTACCCGGGTTTTTTGCATACCCGACACTAGGTTTTATCAATACCCAGGTTTTTTGCATACCCGTAGGTTTTTTTTTTCGGGTAAACACCTTTATGATATGAAATGTTGTTAAATTTCTAAGTTTCTAATATATTGGAAATTTTATGTTATTAATGTTAAAGTTTATAAACAAAAAACGGAGTTGGAAACATATAAATAAAAAAAATATGAAAAAAAGAAACAGTCAACACCAGCGAAAATCGGGTTTTTTGTATACCCGCCGGGTTTTTTCTATACCCATATAGGGTTTTCCTAATTTCCTACCCGACCTATACCCGAAACCGGTTTTTTATACCCGGAAATAAAGTATTTTAATACCCGGGTATAGAAAACCCGAACCCGGGTACACCAGGTATGGTTTTCCTGACCAATACCTGGAAAATCAAGCCCGGTGATACCCGTACCCGGGTATATACCCAAACCTAGATATTAAAAAAATACCCACTTATGTGCACCTCTAGAGAGGGGGAGTGTGTAGAATGGAGAAACTACCAGACAATAAATTTACTGGATTTGTTTTGAGTCTGGGCAAGTTGATGTTAGTTTTGGGTAGAACCTCAAACATGTTGAGTTAAAGGGGTTGTACATTTCTGATATAACGTGAATATAACACGAGATTTACGGGTTTAGTTTTAGTATGAACAAGTTTGGGTCAAACCCGTGATCAGCTGAGATAAACGTGTCATGTTTGTGGGTTGTCTTGTTTAACTCATATATTTATTTTTTTAAATGTGTTTGATGTAATAACTTAAATGATCTAGGTACTTTTTATATCAAAATATGAAAGCTTAAAAAAGTTAACATAGTTCAAACATAACTGTTAAAAAAAGTAATAATACAATATCTAAATTTAGAATCTTAAAGTTTATTTTTTAAAATGTGTTTGATGTAATAACTTAAATGATCTAGGTACTTTTTATATCAAAATATGAAAGCTTAAAAAAGTTAACATAGTTTAAACATAACTGTTAAAAAAGTAATAATACAATATCTAAATTTAGAATCTTAAAGCATTAATATGCAAAAGGAATAAATAAATGATTCTATTTGAGATTAAACAAACTGTGTTTGTGTCAACAGACGAATAGACGTGTCGTGTTCGGATTTATGTGTGGACATGATTTTCAGGTTCATGTTAACTTCGCGTTATAAAATTTATAGGTTCATATTTGGTTCGACTAAGTGGGCTGCCCCACGTTGACCTATACACGTATTTCATAGGGATAGGTTGACATAAGTTTTTCTAGAAATGTTAAGTCTGGCCCGGCCCAACAAGATATATTCAATACTAGAGGAGCAGCCCATGTTATATTTAAGCAAAAGTCCACAACACTTTATGAGCTAAACCCAAGTCCAAAATGTATATACGAATTAGGATGTTGTTCGGGACACTACGGTTAAAACGAGTTTATTAGTGTTGGAGATGACTTGTTACTAATTTTACCATATTGAAGTTGATTTGAATTCTACGTGTTTACAATTTATTTACTATTTTAACTCTTTTTTTTTGTACATAGCTTTTCTTATATATATTCATAACTTTTATATATATAACATAATAATATATATCATTTACTTTTTACTATAACTATATTTGATCCCATGTATATAGCTTTTCTTATATACATTCATAGTACTCGTATTAGTGCCTGTCAAGTGTCAGTTAGTCACCAGAAGAGTAGTTCGCCCCACCCACCTAAATTTTAATTATGTGTGGTAATTCTGGCCCATTTGTTTATGAATGGCTTGGTGATTGGCTTTGAACAGGTTGAAAGTTGCCTAACGTGTATTTTGATGCAACATCCTACGTTTATCTTAAAATAATAGATTGCTTATATATTGATTGTATAACTTTTATTATCGTATTTAGCACGTCGACTATATATGTTGGACCCTGCACCTTAACATCGTCCAATGTCTACGTTTCTCACTAACTGTCAAAGGGCAAATATGTCATTTCATTACGTTTTTACTTAACCCGATCAATTACCCACCGTCCCACCCTATTTTCTTAACCCATTTGCTTTTACACCCTACCATTCACACACCAACGTCAAACCTCCAACATTGATGCATTTTAAGAACGAGGGGGCATAAAGTTGATCAATTTTCAAAATAGGGTGCAAAGCTGATACCAGGTGTTAACCACAGTCCACATGGTGTAAAACTGAAGTTTACTCTAACCAAAATTAAACAAGTCGAGTTCTAGCAGAGTTAGAGCTTAAAACATTACTAACAAGCCTCGTATGAGTTCAAGTTGTCTTCAGTTAAACGATGATACTTCTTAAAACATCAGCCACATACCACATTCTCTATCCTCTCTCCCTCAACAAACTCTTCTTCATCCGTGAGAGGTCCTTCCACACGGGCTTCCTTATTCGAAACCGACAAAGTCCATAGCATCGACGAATTCCTTCCATCATAGATGCTCTTGATTTGTACTATGCTTAAATGCTTAACAAGTGTTGCAAACGAAGTGTGATAACATATCTACTTTTTTATTCTCATCTTAAAATTCTCTTGGCCCACTTACCACTTGGGCTTATTTTTGTGAACCGGATGATACGAGTTGATCCGGTCCAAGATTCGGGTCGCTTTCTTTTCCTTTTATATAAAGTAGCACTTCTTTGCTTAGTCACCGGGTCACAAGAACCACCCGAATTACGTGGCGAGCGCTCTCACAAACAAATGACAGAATAATAATACACCCACTTTTTAAAACAGCATATTCTTCGAATGTCCTCATTTGTACCCTTTTCAAAAGTTACAAAAATAAAATACATAAAATAAAACATGTTTCTAATACATTAATCTAAGTTTGTTTTTGTTGTATTAGTTTTGACTTTATAACATGATTATATATTGGTGTATGTTATCTTTAAAACTTGTTTCTAATACATTAAATTATTAGAAGAAACGATAAGGTAGGTTTCGCGTGTAAGAAACGACAAGAATATAATCGAAGAGACGTAGAGATGACTAACATGGATAATGATGTATTATCAAGATAAAACGGACCTAACAACGGATGAACCAATAATAGTACCAACTACCCACCCTACTATTTGGATAAAAATTGTCTGGACAAAATCTAGTCTGCTCGCCGACAATACTGGTTTGGAGAAAACCGTACCCCACTAGATTGATTAGGGGTGAGGAAAAAAAATCGAATAGCTAAAAGGTACTAAATAAAAATAACTTTAAACAAACTACATCTCATTCGATCTATTGTCGTGTTAAACATTCAAGTCGTCGACCTGGATTACTTGAATCAGACAATTAGTTATATGCTTTAATTTTTTGCTACATATTTCAAACCAATGATGCTTACAAAGACAAACAAGGACGCAACCATAATCCACACACCCTGTGATTTGTGAATAACTTATTTTGAAGCATAAGCCCTTGTGTACTCATAACCTCCGTTTACCCCAACATAACCTTCAATAACATACGTGTGTAGTAGATAACCCTCCATAACCCCCCTTCAACTATATATACGATATGTATGTATGTATAGGTTTGAGAGAGAAATCAAAACAAAACCCCGCTATCACCATCACGCACAGCCTGCCCAGGGGGGCGGTGTTTTGGTCTTATAGGGCGTTATAGGCTGTTTTCACCCCTCATAGCGCTCGGTATACACGGCCTAGCCGACTATGTGAAGCAGCACCGCATAGCCGCATGTGCTTTTTCTATGAAAATAGCAGGACATGAGTGTATAACATTCAATGTGCTTCCTATGGAAATTAATCCATCCAATTTGTTTTCTACTTCATCTGAAGCTCGTCTATATAATAATAAATAATAGTAGCAGTTACTATATAAATATATTAAATAAAGTTATAAATAAAAACTCACGAGCAGCCTCGAGCAAGACATGTGAAACTCGGGCTTGAACACGTTTCCTAAATGAACCTCAATAACCTCCAGCTCGTTTAACGAGCCGATCTCAAGTAGGTTAAAGACAGATCAGCTAGCTCGTTTAAACCCTAGTTTATATTAAACTAACCTCTTACCACAAGACACGCATCATGTGTCATCATCCCTGAAACACCCCCCCCCCCCCCACCCCCCATAAAAACAACATTCATATTCCTGCAACTTTATACTATACTCTCACTCATTCTCTTTGCAATGAAACTAGATAACAAGCAAGATGACATAACGAACTTGTCAACTATGTCATCCGATGAGCTCGATTCGAACGAAGAGGAGCTCTACACACCTCCACTCAACTTCTCCATGGTCGATAATGGCGTTTTTCGTTCCGGTTTTCCGGATACTTCTAATTTCTCCTTTATTAAAACACTAGGCTTACGATCTATCGTGTATGTCACTCTACTTTAGTAACTTTGTATTTTATGTTAATTGTTCTTTGTTGTGAGATTAATTATTTGATGTATTTAATTTGTGTTGGTGTTTTAGATATTTGTGTCCTGAACCGTATCCGGATCATAACGTTGAGTTTTTGAAGGCGAATCGGATTCATTTGTTTCAGTTTGGAATTGATGGAACTAAGGTACGGATTCTGTAGTGTTCCGATCTGATATGATAATTTAGCATTTTAGTGATTGGTGTAGATCGTATCAACACAATCAAATCAAATGGCATAAATCTCTATGTTTTAAATGTGTAAAAAAAAACACTTAATTAATAGTGTTTCAAAAGTAACAAACAATACTCCAAAATAAAGGATAAATGCCAACTAATAGCATTGTTCATCGGGTTTTTTTTGGGTTTGGGATTTGGGTTTTTGGGGTAGGGTTGTTTGGGTTTTCAGGTGTTTTTAGGAAAAAGAGACCAGATAACTGACCCATTTAAAATTCGGATTGATCGGGTTTAGGTAATTTGGGTTCGGGTTTTGATGTAAAAACAAAAAAATGATTTTTATTACAAAATATTGTCAAAATTCATATTGCTACTAAAAATAAATATTCTGAATTCAAACATCATATGATAATATCATATTATAATATTTACAAATACTATAGACTCCAAACTAAAATATATCCTTAAAAAAAGACAATGATGTTCAGTCATTTTTTTGAGAAAAAGTGACCCGATAAATGATAATTAAAAACGAACAGCAAATAAAATAAAAGATAATTAAAAGAAGTTATAAATTCAAACCGGTAGATAAACCGGCACCAATAATTAGGGGTGTTCTTCGGGTTATTTTTTTGGGTTTTGGGTTTTTTGGATCGGGTTGTTCGGGTTTTTTTGTTAGGAAAAAGTGACCTGATAACCAGCCCATTTAAAGTTTGGGTTGTTTGGGTATGGGTTATTCAGGTTGGGGTTAGTTCGGGTCGGGTTGTTCAGTTTTCGGGTTTGGATGTAAAATGAAAAATAATGTTTTTTTTCCATATCATCAAATATATCATGTTGTTAAAAAAATATCATCACAACTCAAACATCATTTAACAATATGGTATGATAATATTCAAAGTCTCAAAACTTAATGTTTTAAATACAGAACACTCCAAATCAAATCGCATCTATAAAAAAAAGTCAACTAATGTTCGGGTTTTTATTCGGGTTTCAAGTTTAGGGTTACTCGGGTCGGGTTGTTTGGGTTTTTGGTTGGGAAAAAGTGACCCGATAACCAACCCATTTAAGGTTCGGGTTGGTCGGGTTTGGGTTGTTCGGGTTCGGGTTTTTCGGTTATTCTCTAGTTCGGGTTCGAGTGACTTTGAATTCGGGTCGATTTTTGGGTTTCAGATAAAAAAGAATAGCCCTACCAATAATGATGTAAAAAGTATGTAACGTTTTTTTTTGGTGGAATCTATGCAGGAACCTTTTGTTAACATACCTGAAATAACAATTCGTGAAGCATTAGAAGTTGTTCTGGGTATGTAATTAATCCACATTGGTTTTAAAAGCTAATAATCTGTTGGGGCCTTTTTCTTATCATGCATTTGTTTTTATTTTTGCCAGATGTAAATAATCACCCATTGTTGATTCATTGCAAAAGAGGCAAGGTATAAGCTGTTTTCTATATTCGGTTACAAATCAGTTTTTGGTTCGGTTTTGACCATTTGAATTCGGTTTTGTGTGGTTTAATGAAAAGAATCAAATCAAGGAATCTGTAACCCGAACCAATGAACACTCTATAAGCCCTTAGAGAGTAACCCATAGACTTAGATACACACGTTTACTTTTGTTTTCTACTTGCTGGCCCGGTTTCTATAGTATTATATTGATGTTGGTCGTTAAAAAAACACGTTTACTTTTTTCAAGATGTGGGATTGAGTTTGAACGCAACGCCAAAGTTTGCATAATGTATCGGTTTTGGTCCACTAGTTGAAAAGTACAAAATTTTAAAAATATTAATCATTGATAAAATATAAATTACATGGTTTAGATTTGGGTATGTAATAAACTAGTGTTATCTTATAAACTAAACATGGAGCAACAAACTTCTTTTTATCTTTTGGTGTGAGTTTATAATGTTAAAAAAAATAAATTAAATAACCTAAACAACTTTTATCTTTTTGTGTGAATTTATAATTTAAAAAAAAAATAAACTGAATAAACTAAATATGAAGTCCTGAAGTGGTAGATAAATCAATAAATGATAATTTTGAAAGGGAAAAGTTAATAATTATTATTATTGAGCATTGGTCCAAGTACCGATATGGTTTGTTTGTTCAACCACTCTGACCCATAATCAGTTGACCGAAATGAAGATAATTCAAGAGCATTCAATTGAACCGGTTATGTAGGCGGTTCTCAAACCATCAGATCCGGTTCTCAGTACAATGCTCAACGCACATATATAGAGATATTTTTCCAAACATGACGGTAGTATTGATTGATTCAGCATCGAACGGGTTGTCTAGTGGGATGTTTAAGAAAGATTGAAAGATGGTGTTTGACATCAATATTTGAGGAATACCAAAGATTTGCAGCTGCAAAGGCTAGAATTTCAGACCAAAGGTTCATGGAGGTGTTTGATGCTTCTGGATTCAAAGATATACCAAAATCTCCATGTTCATGTCTTAAGAGGTAAAATCTATAGCATAATTTTACAAATAATAATAAATAAATAAATAAATAGAAATAACAATTTTTTATAATATACAAGGAGAAAACGGCAAAGAGGGGTTTATTTCTCTACCACTGTGGCAACGACGACTGTATCATACGTGTTACACTACAACTTCGTGTTTATGTACTATGAGAGTACTTGCCCTAGGAGGCGAATTAGTTAACCGTATTATTATTGTTGTTTATGATGGTGTAGAGTGCAATTTCGTGTGCCAGCTTATTGATGGCGTTTTGCTTGTTTGCAACCCTATATAAGTGTTAAGGGTTGTTTGTTTAGCTCTTAATGGTTCAGATTGTTTGTTTTGCGAGCAGATGTCTGAATGGTTTATACATTTCACTCTGAACGGTTAAGCATTATACTAGCTCATAATGGTTTAGTACTTAACCATTCAGAAGTTGCCAAACAACCCCTTAATGTTATTAAGCTGATTGTACGTGTTGCATCGTTTCAAATACTTTGCTTGCCTCTAAAGTCTCATTTGTGTGTATATTATTTTCTAGTTGTTGACATATTTGGCATAGTAAGTTCATCTTTTGCTTTTGTTAAATTTGTGCAACTGCCTTTTGACTTAACTACGTATTCTTTCTTTGTGTGACAGGTAAACCATGAACATAAAGGGGAATGTGCTGAGAGTGGAATCCATGAAGCATGACTTAACAATAGTTTTATGTGTACCAATTAATTTATGTAATGAATTTCCTTAGGGTTAGTTTATATTGTATAACGTTACCATATTATAATGTACTAATATATTATAGGTTTTCTTCCTTATGCTCATCATACATGTAACTCATGAAATCATTGGTGAGTTCATGATGTTACAAACGGTATTAGAGTCATCAAAGTTGTAATGTGTATATAATATTATGATAAGTAGGGATGAGTAAATTAACCAACATAACCGATAATCTAACCTTTACCCATACAACCGAACCGCTATTAACCGATAACCATCATAACCGATGGTTATGATATAAAACATTGATTAACCGACCAATCGGTTATGGTTATGAAGCTTTGATTAATCGATATAACCATAACCAAACCGAACTTGTAACATTAAGTCTATTTAATGGATTTATGTTTTACGTTAACCATGTATATTAGTAAAATGATCTTAATGTAGATGCCATTTATTTTAATGAACTAATATGTTATCATCATAATTTCTTTTGTTATCTCACATCACGCCCTTGATGCACACCCTTATTTATTTCAAACCTTGTTTGGTCGAAATGAACCAAACCAACCTATGGAAACTCCTAATGAAGTAATGATATGTGTAGATAACATGGTATATTGGAAAATATTTTTAAGTAATCAACAAACTAAACCGTTTAATAGAAACAAAGGAAGTATTTAAATCATTTTTCAAGTTATAGTTTGATACAATTTGCTCTCATGCCACGACCTATTTATAAATTAAATAAAAAAAAAACAAATCAAACATGTGACTACTTCTCATGCCACCCAATACCCTCTTGTTTCAAGTTATAGTTTGATACAACTACCTAAGAGTTGTCTTCCACACAATTGTTGTTGTTGATGATATATATGTTGTTTGATCTTTATGGTTTTATTTATCAGATATTTAATGGCGTATTCATGAAAGTGAACAAAGCAACATTGAACATCATGTACTTACGGACATTTATATTTTACTATTGTATTTTGTTCATATTATATTTAGTATGTATATGATGTAGGTATGTAATATGTTTTATATAGTTTATTGAATACAATATTTTTCTCAACAAACAGAGAATTCCACTTAAATTTTGGGTTTGTAATCAATTCTCTGTTTATTAAGCTTGTCATACCCCCTAACCATTTAGAGAATTGTTTATTGACTACAAATCCCACAACGAGCTTCGTTTCAGTTTTCTCATCTGAACATGAAATCTAAATTTGTCCAGAATAATAAACTTGGACCTAAACCTTTTTATTAGTTGATAATTAATTCATTATTATAGTCTAGGCATAAATATTTCAGGTTACGCTAGTCACTAAAATCTTATGAATTAAAATTGAACAAATGAAAATCTACAAGTTTGGTTCAGTTGTAATACAACAAAAACCAAAACCGAACCAAAAGTTTGGTCCTTATGACAAGATAAACCCAAACCGTCAATTTTTGGTTAGATATTTGTTTTTTCGGTTTCACGCACACCCTTGATAAACGTCTTTCAAATCACCATACAACAATGGTTGTATTACATACCGGCTTGTACATCAAAAGATGGGATCAAACAAAAGGACTACATAGTAATGTAGTAACTTCAAGATCTATGAATGTGGTTTTTAATATACTTGGTTTTGCTATTCAAAAAGGGCTAACGGCCGTTGCCCGTTTACTTTCTATTTCGATGTAAGTTCTTATCAAGCTTAATAAAAGTTGACAAAAATTATCTCATATTAGCAAAACACGTCAAAATTTATATCCCATAACAGAATGGGTTATCGCGGATCAATTTTCTAAGTTCCCCCTTTCATTACTTTGCCTTGTAGTAACGCTTACAAGGTATTTATCCTCAAAAACATATTGAGGGACCATGACCCACTTTACTTGAGCTCATTTTAGAGACAACTTTGCATGCAAATTGGAATCAAGTTCATTTTGGCAAGAGCTTCCAAGCAAACCGACAACAAAACAGAGGTTGTAAACTGTTTTTTTACAAAGTAATGAAGTGAGGTCATCAAAATGAGGATGAGCCGTCACGTAGAAAGCCACATAAGCGGGCATGAAGATGAGCCTAAGGGGGGGGGGATAAACCCCTTTATGTATATGTATGAATAGATGAGAGAGAGAGGCACGGCAAGGGCGGCAGGTATTGGACAGGTGTGCCAAAGCCGAGCCTAGGGGCGGTTTGGGGGTGCAGCGCCGTGCCTAGCCAAGCCTAAGCCAACCACATACCCCCTTGTCTAATGTGACATCGTTATGTGATGTCTTTGGTGTTTGTAGTCTATAAAAGTCATTTAAATAACTTCCTCCTCCGAAGCTCGTTGTGGGGATTTAATACACTCAAAGAACCTATAATGGAAACTTGAAATCTAGTAACGAATTAAAACGAAATCTAAATCTATTTAAGTGTCCCTCGACTAGATATTGATGTAATGAATTAAGTTGCACATTACGACTAATAACGTTTTAAATTGGCAGGTGCTTTTTTTATTTGATATTTAACTTTAATGATATTAAATAATAAAAAACGAGAATTCAGTTTTATGTTACATAGCATAGTGGCACATTATTTTTATTTTTTTTATACCAAATATAAAAGTTTTGAGTGGCAGCGTTTTAGTCTCGTAACCACAAAGTTTAGCGACCTAAGTTCTTCACCGCTCACTATATAAGTCCAAGTTGCCCATTTTATATCGCTTTAAATAAATTTTTGTTAAAAAAATGTTTTTAAAAGGTTAAAATTTACACTAAAAAGTTTTAAAAACATCAAGACATACTCAAAAGTAATTAAAGCAAAAATAAATTAAAAAAGATTTTTTTATTAACTTACATTAATTAAAAAAATATGCCAGAGGAAGGCTTAACCCTGATTAATATTAAGAAACTAATCAAGGAACAATATCACCCTCGCAATGAACCTATTTATGCCTCTAGAACAAAGCAGCAAGAATAAACTTGATAATCAAATCAACGAACTTGCAGCCGAAAGAGGAGGCAAATTAATCAAAATTAAAGTCAAAATTTAAATCAAAATTAACTAAAAAACGGTGCCTCAGCTAGTCGATCTATCATCACAGAAAAATCAGTCGGTAATTCCAACATTTAAAAATGAATCATCACAGGCAAAAGTTTTCAAAGCAAAATTTAAAAAAAAAACTACAAAAAAATAAAAAAGATCGAAAACAATATCATCAAAAATAAAAAAGAATGTAATCGCAAACAACGGCTCCGTGAACGAACGGATTATTATCGATTCACAGGTTCCTATAAAATGCGAAACACACAAAAGTTTATTATCGGTTCAATCATAGCATCATCGGTCACTGCACTTTTGGCTACCGCTGACGTGGCATCGAACCTAAAATGTACGAAACTTACAGAAGAAGAAACCTCAGAGACCCGTTCAAAATCACACACACAGCGGAGGAGGCAAAGCGACATATCCGGACCAATAACCGGAGCTCTAGATCGGTTAGTAATCGCAGAGGCGGTGAATTGGTGGAAGGACACGCGCCGCCGTAATCCAGTGCGGTTTAAAGTGTCATACGGCACTTCCTATACTTATTGGGGATTTCTACCTCATCGGATTCTTCTGAAATGAGGGAAATGTGATGATAATAGAGAGTGATTGTGGATCTGGAAGATGAGATTGAAGATATGATGTGAGTGATTGGTTTAAGAAGAAGATAGCTTATATAGAGATTTGTAAACCCTAATTTTGGTGGAAGTGGCCCATGAAAGTTGAATCTGAATGGGCTTCTTCTTGGGCCTTGACATATGGCCTTATGGCTGGAAGAAAAACAAAAATGTTTAGAAAATTGTTATAAAAATTGTTGTCAGCTTTTTAATCCGATTGTGATTTGAGTATTCTTGAATTGTTGTGAAAATTGTTAAAAAAGTTGTTGTGAGGTTTCTAATTAGATTTTGATTTGAGTATTCTTGAAGTGAAGAGAGAAGTTTTGGAAGAGTAACGTATGTAGCGGCGAAGTTAGGTTGGCTAAGTCACATGACGTTTGCAAAAAAAGCTTCGTGTTATGTGCTATATTCCGGACAACCATGTCTATTTTCGAACGATGACATGGTAATCCTTAAAGAAAGGGGAGTGGGTGGGACATTGAAATTGTTTTAGACTTTTAACTTAATCTGAATATAAAAAATTCTTGATCTTAAATTGTACGTTATTACGAAGATTTGATTTATTTTAATGACACCACCAAGTAGACGAGACAAGATGGACTTGGTATGCTCGACTTGGCCACATGAATGTTGGATCTCTAAACGAGATGTCAATGTCAGATTTGCCATATTATTTATCAAACTACTGATAAACATTGGTAAAGAAATAAACAATGGATGGAGCACATGGGATAACCCACAAGACTTCATGATTTTTAATAAAGTATGTTTAAAAGCAATATAGGGAACACTCTAAGTCGGCTGAGCCTACCAGTACATCCCATAAAATACATCTTTTGTTATAATATCTTGAAAAACAAAAATCCTAATTTTTATATCATTTTCCAGTTATTTGTTAAAATTTTCAGAAACTTTTTTCTTATTTTTCTATTTTTTTCCCGACTCAAATCTACCTAAAAAGACGTCTCATATCCCCACACTTAAATCACACATTTGTCCTCGACGTAAATGGAAAACCAACTAAAATAAATAAGAAAGAAAAACCTAAAATAACATACAAAAATAAATACATCGAATCGGAAAGGATTACTGTTATGATGAAATCGGTGCCAGCTGCACATGTCTTCAATCCAACCGAACGATCGTATAACATTTAATTCGCGATCGTCTCTGACAAATTGGTAAGCTGAGGTTGCCTTTACAAAAAGATAAGAGCTCCAAAATCCCCGCCGAAAATGGAGATTGAATACGGACGGGCCAGTCAAACTTGCACAACACAAAAACAAACAAACCCCAGGCATAACATCAAAATAAATAAGACTCAAACTAACTCAAACCGATGAACACATACTCAACACAACTCAATATACAAAAAAAAATATTTGAACTCTACAAATTAAATTTCCTAACAATCATTTAGCAATTAATAGGAGGTCTACATCATCCACAACTCTCTCAACATCTAGTCCCTCAATATAATGTTTCAACCTATGATCGTTTACCTCAAAACTCTCACCTTCCCCACACTTCAACTCCACCGTACCATACTGAAATACACGAATAACCTCATAAGGACCCAACCACCTAGTCTTCAACTTTTCCGGGAATATCTTAAATCTAGAGTAAAACAATAAAACCTTATCACCCAAGTTAAAGTCCTTATTACCCTTCAACTTAGCATCATGCACTATCTTCATATTTTCCTAACAACCTACACTCCTCGTATAAGCCTTATCTCTCAACTCTTATAACGTATGTAATTGGATAAGCCTATGTTTCCCCCGCACTCGATAAATTCACCATCTTCAACGCCCAATGTGCACGGTGCTCTAATTCTACTGGTAGATGACATGCTTTCCAATAAATCATCCTGAATGGTGTAGTACCTCTAGAAGTCTTAAAAGCTGTCTTAAACGCCCATAAAGCATCTTTCATCTTATCCAACCAATCTAACCCCTTATTTATTTAGAAACCTCTTAATCCCTCTATTAGCATTCTCCACTAGTTTGTAGATGATAAGGAGTCGAGAGCCTATGGCCATACTTTTTCAACACCTTCTCCGTCTGAGCATTAAGAAAAATGGGTACCTCTGTTACTAATCAACGCCTTTGGAGTACCAGGAATTTGTGATGAGTTGGTGCAAACAACTTCCTCAAAAATCTCGCTACAACCCTCACATAGTTTTTAGGCAAGGCTTGGGTCTCCACAAATTTAGAGACATAATTTATAGTATTGAGGATTCACCGATTCCCACGAGACATCGTGAACGAACCCATGAAATCAGTACCCCATATATCAAAGATCTCAACCACCCGAATAGGGTTTTGGGGCATCTCATTCCGAAATAAAATATTACAAGTCCTCTAACAGATATCACAACTCTTCACGAACTCATACGCCTCATTAAAAAGAGTCGGCCAATCAAAACCTTTGTTTAACACCTTACTCGCGGTAAATTGCACTCCATAATGGATTATATATATTTATTAGTGAATATATATTAACTTTTTTTTGAATAATATTATATAATAAGAATAACCACTATAAACATATATTTTTAAATGCAAAATAACAAAAATGAAACAAATAATAAACTTAATTGTATGCTCAGGCTCGCTTATGCTCAACTCGACTTGAGCTTTTAACGAGGCGATCTTGATTATAATGATTTTTTGTAGTTTAGAGACGAGTAAGAGTAAATTAACATTGAATCTAATCTTAAGACAAGACCAAAAAAGTGTTTACGATTTAATAAACACAATCTCGATTATGATTAATTTGGCATATTTTAAATGTAAAGTAGGAGTAAACTCAATATTTTAAAAAAACCGGTTCAAACAAGTCAGTTGTATCGGTTGAACCGCTTAAATCGCCCAATGAAGTTTACAACGATAATCAAATAAATAAATTTGAAAATCAAAACCCCTTTTTATATCAGAAAGAAAGAAATTTCCGGAAGCAAAAATCGAAAAAGCCTCAACGCAATTCATTTTTCTTAGCGAACAAATAGATACACATAAAGATCAAAACCCAAACCCTCAAATATCCTACTGAAACCCTAAAATTGGATAGTGTAAATCACTCACTATGCAGGGTTTAAAAAGGGGCTCCTCTGTTATAAAGCAGTTCTCTGTTCCTCAGATCAGAAAGAAAGTTTCAAATTCATTCTCAGCCGTTGAAGATACTTTTTTATCAACCAAGGTGGGATTTTTTTATTTTTTTTATTATTTTTTTTTGTAATTTCTGATTGATTACTGATTTGGGTTTTTTTTCTTTTGTTTTGGGTTTGATGAATTTTGATTTGTAGGAGACATTTGAGAGGCATAAAGTTGTGTTTACAATATTAACTTCAATTGCTTCTGTTGGCACTGCTTGGGTTGGTATGTTTAGCCTACTTCATCTGTAAATATCATTAGGGTTTTGATATTTTGCAGATAATTTCTAATTGCATTTGTATTGATTTTTTTTATTTTTTATTTTTTATAAAAAAGAATGATGTTGGTCTTGAATCTGAAAGAGAAGTAAACATTCAGGATTATAATGTGATGAGTATTCGAGTATGAGTTAGTTTTAGAAAAACTTTGTGGGTTGAGACAACTGTGTTATTACTTATTAGGTGATGCTCGGCCCGATTGCCTGAAACATACATACCGGTAATCATAGTTGTCAACAGCGAGCGTAGCGATCGCTATAGCGCGCTACGTAGCATATAGGTCTAGGCTCGGGTTGTAGCAACAAATAGTGATCATAGCGACAAATTTTTTTTAAATATAAATAGCAATTAAATATGGATATAAAATAGCTGGATTTTAGGTTTTTAGGTTTTTATTAAATATGCATTTAAAATAGCATATTTTCTAGGGTATTTTGATATAATATATATATAAAAAAATTAATTTTTTTTTCTAGTGTATCGCTATTTATTGTTATTCGCTATGTATCTGGCATATAGGTACCTTATCGTTATTTGTCGCTATTGGCTATTAACAACTTTGCCCGTAATAATCTACTAATCCAACAATTTGTTAGTCTTTATATTTCTAATTTTCTTGGGTAATAAAATTGTATACAAATTAAAGTAGTAAGAAATGTTTTTAAAAATCTCAACGGATAGTTTTTAACAAGCTAACAGGTATACTGGATGCTTGACGGGTATTGGGCTTGGTATGGAACACAGTTTTACAATCTGGTATGGGACTGAGATTGGCAATACGTGTCGCATTGCCATCATTTACTAGATAATTTGTTGTGGAGTATTTTGAAATAGCTAGAATTCTTATTTAGGAGCTAGGATCATTTGTCTTCACTTCGTCATGCGGCACGCCAGAATTGTCGGGTTTTAATATAAAACATGGTGTGTATGTTATGATTGTATGCTAAAACCCGATGTGCGACAAAAACGAGATACAGAAAGTGGGACAACAACATATCCTCATATAGTCATATTGTTAATCAAATATTTGATTTGATGGGTGGCAATGTAAATTTACCATAATCCAACCTTGGTGGTTTTTGCTTTGTAAAATTATAGATAAAATTGTCATTAACCATCATGATGGAGTACCGATTTAAGCAAAGGTTGTCTATATTCTACTTGTATGTTCGATTTGTGTGAATATAATTATGAAAATATTTCACTTTTCTTCCTCAAGATTATAGTGTAAGACTTGCAATAGAACAAGAGAATGTGCAAAGGAGCCCTTTGTGCTATGGCGAGAAAAAAAAAATAAGCAAAAGAAGAAACTGTCATCTTCGTTTTGATATTTTTTAATCTCAAATGAAAATTAATATATGGCAGTTGTGCAGGATATACGTTACGCCACCTTCACGAGACAAAAGTAGAACGGAGGCTCGAGTCAATTGAAAATGCTGTTAGTATTCTCCCTTCTTCTAAACCTTTTGATGTATTTTCATTTGTTTTACTTTTTTTTTCCATTTTTATAGGAGAAATTGGATTTAATAATCCAACCTAGAGGTGGGTGGTTGGCCAATAGCAATCCCACTTTTTAAAAAAAAAATTCTCACTAGACGTCCGTTAAAGAAACTTCACGGAGTTTTTTTTTTTCCGAATTTTAAACTGATGTTTTAGGGCTTTTGATCAGAACGAGGATACGAGTCGATTGATGTAAAACTTACCTCGAAACGTTGTTCCAAACGGCTTGATTTTTGTTAATTGGAAGTTTAAACATTCGAATTGAAGCATCGTTTGGAGCACCGTTTCGAGGTAAGTTTTACATCAATCGACCCGTATCCTTGTTCTATTTCATTGCAGAACCGGCATAAAAATAACATTGGTTGGTGCTAAGATTTACCTTCGCTTTATAATATGTTTGTTTGATGAACTTATTTCAAGATGTAATTTTTTTGAACTTTCTTGCAGATGAGAAAAAATTACGATATCGAAGGTAAGGAGTTCAAGAAGTTGGTTGGTTCTGGTAATACTAATGCTGCAGCCTGTATTGCCACAGCCGGGGTGTCACTAATTGTCGGGTTTGTAAATCTTTGTTCTTTAACCTTAATTAATTGCATAAAAGTTGCCAAATTATACCAGTCTATCCTCACCTAAACTACAAAATCACATTCTTGGTTTTATAATGCGCGCCAATTGAACAAATCTGACCAAAGACGAGGAGAATACCCTATAAATAATGTGTTTAAAGTGCCATCGGTGATCGATAAATAATTTTTTGTATTTTTTTAACGAATGCCTCGCATACGTGATGCACGCATAACTCATCGGCATTGGATCAAAACGCATCGGAGCGCCACTGCGTCAAAATGGGTGGGTTGTGTACCTGGTCAAATTAGGTCGGGTTAGGCCATCCGATACGCCAACACTTTTTGTTTATTTGTCTGGAATTTTGATAACAATCAATGTATTATTTATTAGTTGTAAGCATTCGAATTCGGCTACTTTAATATAGTTTACTAGTATCATCCGTTTCATGATAATGTGTTTAAAGTGCCGCCATAGTTGTCAATAGCGATTGTAGCGGTCGCTATAGCGCGCTATGTAGCGAAGTGATGTAGTGTCGCTATTATGGTTGTAGCGATGGATAGCGTGAATAGCGATACCTTATTTTTTTGGTTTTTTTATATAAATAGCAATTAAATATAGCTATAAAATAGCTGGGTTATAGGTTTTTGTTAAATATACATGTAAAATGGCATATATAATATACACATAAAAAATTTTATTTTTTATTTTTTTCTAGTGTATCGCTATTCGCTATGTAACATATAGGTACCTTACTGCTATTTGTTGCTATTCGTCATTAACAACTATGAGTGCCACTCCTAACTTTTTCTAATTGCAGGTACGGGTTGGGTTGGAGAGGCGGTAGATGGTATGCAAATCGTAAATTCAAAAGGGAACAGATGAAGCTTTTGGGCCAAGTTAAACCGAAAAGGTGGCAACTCAAGTTTCTGAAGCGTCCAATGATTCGATTGAAAAGGTCAAATGGTGCGGTCAAAGCACCAGAAACTGTGGAAAGATCAGCTCCAATGGCTCATAATCCCAGTGAAGCAAATCCTGCTTGAAATTTGAAGAAGATGCAGAAAGGATGAGATGATGCTTATTAAAATTGTTTATTTATTTATTGCTCCATCTAAGATAGGTGTTATTATCTTACAACTATTAACAAATTTTGAAAAAGTTTTGTTATGGCCCCTAAACTTTCTAGGATACTCATAAATACCCTAACAACTTCAGTTTTGCTTTTTATGGTATGTAATATTATATTATTTTTTTAGAACGACGACTTTCTTGTGATAGGTTACCGCACTCTCCAAATTGGAGAGGCCTGTTGTCCCACTCCGGTCAGACTATGTTGTCTTAACGGGGCTCATATTGGCTTTAGAGTTTGGCTTATGTGTTTTTCTAGAAAACCGTACTGCCGACTGCCACTTGACTGTGTTATGTGTCATTTACAAACTATTTTAGCAAGTATGTCTGGAGAACGATTAGCACCACAATATCAAATCATTTTATAACTCATGTTTCATAAAATTACACATTAGTTAAATTCTGATTTATAACACATTAAGTTTTGTTTCTCATTTATTAAATATTAGAAAAATGTTTAAAACTTATAATAAAATTACATTTGTTACATTAATACAGAAAAAAAAATGAACCATCGGCTAGGGCTGTTCAAAAAAAATCCGGATCCGAAAACGAATCCAAAATATCTAAAAATCCGTATCCGAAATATCTAAAATTTTGGATACCTGAAAAATTGGATATCAGAGAACCGGATAATGCGAATTTTTGGATTCAGGTTCGGATATGGATTTCTAAAAATTTCGGATTATCCGATATCCTCCGAAAACTGATTTTTTTAATAGAGTAAATTACAATTTTGGCCCCTGTGGTTATATCAGTTTAACCCTATTAGCCCAAAAAAGAACTTTTTAACATCTGAGCCCTGAACGTCCTATTTTCTAACCCTTTTGGCCCCCGTTACTAACCTCATCCATTTAATTGGTTAAAAACTTATGTCAATTCACTAACCCAATTATGTACCCTTAAATAAATTCAATTAAAAAAATAGTTGTGGGACCCACCCATCCACTTCATCTTCGTCCTCACATTTTCCTCACATTCACTCCTACATCCATCCTATCTTCATCCTATTCAATTAAGCACCCTGACATATCAAATGCATCTTCGACCTCAACGTTTCTTCTCCATCTAGAACCACCACCAACCCCTCCTTCTCTCAGGTGACGCTACCTAAGTCACCGGAAAAATAAGTCCGCCGGCCATCATCAAACCATCATCACCACTCGTGCATCACTGCCCCCATTCGCACCTCTTTCAGGCTGGCGACACCTAAGTCACCTGAGAAACGAACTCGCCGGTGTCAGGATTTGCGGTGGAACTTTAGCCACTTTGACCTTGTGTTCTTAGGGTACACATCAATTATAGCTTATGCTTCAAAATCTAGTAAAATTCTTTACCATTTTATCAACATTCCAGAATCAGTTTCGAAGGTTTTCTTCACGCACCACAAATTCAGTAAGTCAAGTTCTTATAGTCACTATGATAGGTATTGACCATGGGAAATGATATAGTTTTTTACTTCCAAAAAGTATACATTTTGAAGCAAGTTGTGATATGGTTCTGTGATTCGCAACAAGGTTATATTATAAATTAAGGTTCTATTAATCTTAATTGAATTATGGTTTGAGAATGATATTATAAATTAAGGTTCTATTAATCTTATGTGAATTATGGTTTGAGAAATTGTGCCGATGATGATGAAAGTTCAAATTGAAGATTAAGTTTTTCCGGCGAGCTTGTTTTTATCAACATCAAATGTGAGGTTGAAGATGAAGTGGAAGGGTGGGTCCCACAACTATTTATTAATTGAATTTTATTTAAGGGTTTATAATTGAGTTAGTGAATTGACATAACATGAGGGGCTCATGATCAGGTTTTAACCAATTAAATGGATGGGGTTAGTGATGGGGGCCAAAAGGGTTAGAAAATAGGACGTTGAGGGCTCAGATGTTAAAAAAAATTCTTTTTTGGGCTAATAGAGTTAAACTGATATAACCACAGGGGCCAAAATCGTAATTTACTCTTTTTAATATATACTAGTCAATTTTCCCCCGCGTTTCGCGGCATGAATTTTGTCGTTATTTGTTCAGTTCGTTACGGTACAGGCACTCACTACAGTAATCGAAAGAGAAAACCTTACATCGATAAAAAACAATAGATATGAATATGATGTTTTATCGGTTCGGTTGGTTTGCACTCTATGTTTATTTTTTTATTTTTTTTAACATTGCGATGTTAATTTTATTGCAAACGAATATTGTTCCACTGTGTCCCAAACCTAACTTAAACTGACTGAACAACATCTGTATTGGTATCATTTTTTTATTATTTTTGTTTTCGATAAACTGACACCTTATCACTACCATACCGTGTAAAACCGAACATCGGTATCGTATCGCTACCATAGTGAACCGAAACAAAACCAAACGAACAACATTGGGTCGGTACCAATATTTATTTTTATTATTTTTTCTTTCAATAAATTGACACCCTATCGCTATCCTACAATACCATACAACATCAATACTGATACTGTATTTCTTTTATGGTTTCCGGTTTTGAAAATTACTCATTTATACAACTTCGTAAATGAATATCACTGTGACAATCTAAACCAATCAATACCGTTCGAACAACATCAATGCCGCTCTATCGGTGTTCGTTTTAATTTATCATTTTCAGCCGATGTAAAACACGTGTTGATTTCTATATCTAGTGCATGTATTGTACCGCTGCTATAACGAACCGTATTGATACCGATCAAATACCAGCGGAATGTTAAAAAAACATAGACGAGGAATTAGTTTTTTTTTAAATTAACGGGTATAAGTTATTATAGTATCGTTACCGTAACGAACCCTATCGATAACGATCCAATGCCTATAGAATGATAAAAAAAATTAACATAGACGGGGATTTTAATTTTATTTTTTAAAGTTAGCGAACGTAAGTTATTACTAAAATGCCAAATTTAATAATAAATAAAATACTATGAATAATAAAAAACAAACACTTAAAATTAGAATTTATTGTTTACTACTAAAACTCAAAGTAAATTAGAATTACTGTTCATCCAAAGTTTGAAATCATATGTATAATATAATTGTATATGAGTACTGTATTTAGTTTGGAATTAGTAAAAAATAGTAAATAATCGGTTTCGGATGTGTTTTTATTAATGTTTAAAATTTAGAAAACCGAATATAGGTTTAGCTTTAATGTATGTACGAAAAGACTTTTTTTATTTATTTTCTATAAGTTCGGATATCCGAATCTGTATCCGAAATTTCGGATATTAATATTCACTATCCGAAACATTCGAATATTCGGTTTTTAGATATCCGAAAACCGGATAATCTGATCTTAAACACCTCTACCATTAGCATCGTAAATCGACTCGAAATATAAGAACTAGGCAGGATAAACACTTGAGATTACCTCCAAGGTGCTATGACATAAACAATGACGTTTGATGCTCCTTCACTCATTTTAAAGCAAATTGTATATCAATCTTGTAGCCATTATGTATGTAGGACAATCTTCTAGATTTTCTCGTGGACTTGTATATCGTTTTCATCGACTATTTATGAACCTTTTGTTTACTTTTTTTTTAATGTAATTTTATTGTATACGTCAGAACGAACACCTTTATTTTATAAGTTTTTTTTTTCGAATACGAATCAAATTCAACTAAATCACTCAATCGTATATTTCATAAAAACAAGTACTGAGAATGAAAATGCCGATAAGTTTAGAAAATAATAAAAATACAAATTAACATATTTTTAAGTCTCATATTAATAGTTGCATTTTGTTTTTATTTAATTTTATTATACAATCGGCCATTTTAGAAATAGACACATGGTCTATGGAACAGGTCAAAGTCTTCGTGGCCTAACCGCGTCGTAGCCTAGACGGTTCCAGTCGTAGCCCAGTTTTGACTTTATAATTCATATCGATAACCATCAGTTTTTACCACGTGGAAAATAATCACTTCGTTAAAAACAAAAAAAATATTTTTATTATTACAATTATTTACCATATATTTACTTACAAATTTTCTCCCTTTACAAAAATACTATTTCTTTCTCTTTTCTTTTAATCCTTTTACTTTTTAACTTTTACACTTTCAACCCTTTTCATCTTTCACGTAACCCCTAAAGTTTTCATCTTTTTCACTTTTAACCCTATACTTCATTTTTTTATATTTATCACAAATATTTTTCATTTTAACCTCAACACCTTTTCACTTTCAACTTTGGTCTCTTGTATTTTACATCTTTTACAAATTTGTCACTTTACAATTCGTTCTAGATTTTGCGAGTCAACACGCTGCAACGCGCGCGTGTGGTTCAAAGATTTTACATATATATTTTTTACGATTTAACGACTCCATCGAAACTCACGGGTTCTAAGCCGACTTAGCTGTTCTTTTCTATATTTTACTATTTCGGTCTAATTTTGCGAAGTTCACACGTCGTAACGTGCATGTGTGATTCATCATTTTTACGTTTACTTTTTGTTCAGCTTAACGGTCCCGTATTCATCTTTTTTACGTTTACTTTTTGTTCATCTTAACAGTCCAATTGCAAAGCACGGGTCATAGATACTATGCTAGTTGTTTAAAAGATAAACATGTTTTTTTTAATAAGCTCATCTTTTTTTAGATAGTTATGTTTTAAAATAAGGCAAATTGTATTTTATGAATCAATTTATGACAGATTTACCAATAATAATTTACAACATCAACTAGACCGATGACATTTTTAACTTTTACTAATGAACCACTTGATTAATTTTTATTCTAACAAGTATGTTGTATATTGTGAAAACAACATAAACGGAGGTTATAATCAGACAGAGTAACTCTTCCGTTAGAGTGGTGTTGCCTTATTAACGTAAGTAAATGTGAGGAATCAGTATGCATTATCATCGTCTAATAGATTATGAAAATGAAACATGTTTTAAAAACAATTCTTTTACCATTTTAGCTCATTGGTATTATACAAAGATAAATTAAGATGTTCTAAAAGTTTTAATAAATAAAAAGTCTAAGTATTATTTAAAGATGAATTAAACTATAATATATAATCACTTAATGTAATACATTTTCGTAACATATGGTTTATAACTCACTGATATTGTATAAAGGTAATTTAAGACGTTATACAAAATTTAAAAGTTCCAAATCTAACTAATAAGTATTATGTAATGATGAGTTACATTATAATAAAAACTTTTTAAATGGCAGATTTTCGTAAAATATGGTTTTTAACTCAATGTAATTATATCAAGATAAACTAAGATGACAATTTGTTTTAATAAAGAGTAAATTACGATTTTGATCCCTGTGGTTATATCACTTTTACTATATTAGCCCAAAATAAGAATTTTTAACATATCTGTCTCCATAGTCTCTATAACTAACCATTTTGGCCCCTAAGTGTAACATATTTGCCCCCATAGTCTCTATAACTAACCATTTTGACTCATAATTAATTAACCAGAGTTGGGGGTTTGGTTGTTAGAACTATAGGGACAAATATGGTTAAATTTATAGGCTAAGGGCAAATATGTTAAAAAATTCTTATTTTAGTAATAAAAATTATTTAATTACACATAATAATATGTAAATCAATGAAGAGACACATGTCAGTAGATGAGGAGCTTTCTAATGCGTTTTCCCGCCTAAATGGAGTTATCGACTTATCACCTAAATAAAGTTACCCCATTTATTATAATGTAGATAAATTATTTAAACTTCAAATCCATCTCCTTATAATATTATTATATTATTAATATTTATCTTTATTATTATTATTATTATTAATTATAAATACCAAGTTACGATTGATCTCTAAAGAATGTTATTTTTTTTAACTTTTTTGTTTTTTATTTATATTATATATGTCTTTAATCTATCTCCTAATAATATTATTAGTATACAATATTTATCTTTATTATTATTAAAAAATAATAAAGAACAAGTACGGTTGAATGTTATCTTTTTTTTACTTTTTGTTTTTTATTTTATTTAATCTGTCTTTATTATATATTAATTAAAAATTAAAATAAATAATATGCCCACAATAATAGTAAGCATAGGTATTATTTTTTCTAAATTAAACTATAAGTAAAAAATACAAGTTATAATAAATACATATATAATAACATATAACAAAATAATCTATATTTTTAATACTCTAACAATCTATAATCTATAATAACATATATAAAACTAGAGTTAGACGTTTTTAACTAACTTGACGTTTCATATGATGATTGATAACAACAATAAAATCACATATAAACTCTAACCATTCATTCCCAATTTCCCGTATACATAAGTCAGTTGGTATTCAAACCCAAGTTGTTTATACCTCTATTCAAAATTGCCATTTATGAAATAAACGTTATCAATTATATTATATGTTTATTCACCCGTGTATTACATGAGTTTATTTAACCGTTTATTTAAAATTATAATAACTTTTAATAAATGAAAATTCTTGAAGACTAAAGATATAATAACTATTAGGGAAAATTACCAATATAGCCAAGAATTTGGTCAATTTACCAATCTAGCCACCTCATAAGTCATTGGAATGCCACTCAAACATGGGATGAGTCTTTGGGCGAAACCCAATAAAAAATAGACACGTGGCATGGGATGAGTCTTTCATGTGTGGGATGAGTCTCGGAGCATGGAGAGTCGCGGACTCATCCCATGCTTGAAAGACTCATCTCATGAGTCCGCGGACGCATGGGATGAGTCTTTCAGGCATGAGATGAGTTTGTGGACGCATGGGATGAGTCCGCGGACGCATGAGATGAGTCTTTCATGTGTGGGATGAGTCTTTCAAGTTTAGAGGGCCCCAAGGACTCATCCATGCTTGAGTGCATTCCAAGACTCATGATGTGGCTAGATTGGTAAATTACCAAATTCTTGGCTAGATTGGTAATTTTCCATAACTTTTAATTAATGAAAATTCTTGCAATACATGAGTTTTTAAAGGGTATATCTATTTTATTACTTAGTATTAGCATATAAGCTTTAAATTTATTCAACCCGTATAATATACGTGGTTTTAACCTAGTATCAAAATAAATTAAATTATAACAAAAGCTTTTAATGTAAGGCTGAGAGGCGTGGAATGGTATCCTATGTTCCACGTCAGTTTCACATCAGTTCCACATAAACAATAGAGCCCCTTTTAGCCATGATGTGGTGGTGTAAGGCGTGATTTAATAATTAAGAAAAAAGGAAATGAGCGGTTGAAACAAGGTGGGCTCTACTACATAACCATTTAGCGCTCGTAATTGTATTAGACCATGTGTAGTCGTCAACAACCCATCATTGGGCGTTTTACGCATGTGGCAGCCCAGTCAGCAATGAGGCGTTTTCTAAAATGGGTGTAATGGGGTGTGGGCATTATATTAAAAAGGGTGGTAAACAATTTAATAAAAAAACATAAAAAAATGGTATTGGGCAAGCATAGGAATAATTGCATGTGATTGGCCAAAGGATTTCTTGTTGGGCGTTTTTGAAATCACGCGGACTTCAATTTTTTTGGGCAATAGCGCCCAATGGCGCCGGAGGGGGTGGAGGTTGGGACACGATTGAGGGGTTTTAGGGAAAAACACGCCCGAATACGAGTGGTCTTAGAGGAGTGGATGATGACGCCTTGTAATAGCAACAGTGGATTTTGTTTAGGCGTGAAGAGACGATGTGGAGATAATACATAATGCATGGTTTAATTTATATAAAAAATTAAAACAAATATTCTCAAAGATACCTATTTCCTTCTATATTTGAACATAAAAAAATTACAGTTAAGGCTTAAACAGGATAAAAATGAGGAAAAATGCTCCCAAGACCTTTGCCTCCTATTTAGAGAAGTTCTTGGAGGAAACAATACTCCTTAATGAAAAAAAAGACTGTTTATTTATTTTAACCTACTTAATTTCACTAATAATATACAAAATTTAAGTAGGTTGATAAACAAATTTTATAAAAAAAAACCAGTTTAACTATTATTTAAAGATATAATAAAACAAAAAAAATGAGAATTCACCATCTTGTAACTATTATTTAAAGATAAAACAAAACAAATAAATGAGAATTCACCATCTTGTTAGGTCTTAACTGATCCTATTGGTTGGAATGTATTAGTAGGGTTCCTTGAGCTTTAATAACTAATCCTATTGTTAGAAAGTATTAGTACGGTTCTTTGAATTTTCTGCTAGAGGATGCTTAATACTTAAGAAATCAAAGAAATAACAATATTTCTACACATTTTCAATGTTTAAAACTAGCCGATTAAACCGGTTAACCGCTCGATACACCCGATTAAACTTCCTGATAGACCCGATTAAACCGTTTCTAATCAAAATCCCAAAACGGTATAAAACCGGATTTTAGATGCATTTCCAATTTACTACATGACAATGAAGAATTATCAACTTATATATTTACACATATTCCCAATTTAAACATGCTTGAAGAAATGAAATTTAAATACCAACACCAACACACAAAAAAATGTTTCATGTTCTTCAATATCTATAAACTTATAACAAAGTTATAAATAAACTTATAACAAAGTTATAAAAAGAAAAAAATCAAATTCCCCAAACACCCCATATTCTCTCCCCAATAAACTTACGATTTTTTTTATAGACCCTTTCTCTTTCTCTCTGATGACATCCCAACAATCAATCCATCTTCATCATCAACACAATCCATATTATTGATTCTAGTTTCCTCAACAAGTAGCGGCACGCGCGAGACAGTCTGTACTGCTCGCGCGTGTGGAGAACTAGAAGAGGGTGACAACACCTTGTTCTTTTTCTTGTTTTTGTTCTTCCCATTCTTCTTATTATTATTTGTTGGCGAAATAGCTTCATATGTATCGATTACTTCGTGTATGAGGTCGCGTCTAGGTGAAGCGTCCCAACGAGCCCAGTAACTCGTGTAGCATGAGAAACAGTAGCAATTGAAATTAGGAGCATGGGTTGCGCTTCCGGTTTTGTCGGTGCTTTTGGTATTATTGCCATAGAGTTTTTTCCGTGGTGGTACATGAGAGAAGGTATGCCAAAACTTCTTGGTCTTCGGGTGTGAGGGCGGCGGCGAGTGTGGCTACGGCCAACGGTAGCAGAGATAGGTGGTCGGTGGTGGTGGTGGTGGATGGTGGTGGTGATGGGTGGATTTTGCCTTTTTGTGGTTGTAGAGCTTCCTCATTTGTGAAGGGTGCGGTGGATTTTTTTGGAATAATTTGGTGGTGAAATGAAGGCTTTAAATGATATACAAGGAAAGGTCATTTTAATGATAGGGGCAATAGTGGAATAAAGAATTTAGATGGTGACGTCATATTCTTTAATTTTATATATCCACGATATAAACTCTTGTAATTTATATAACCTTAAAACCTACGGACACATCCTACCCCTAAACTTTTGTATAGTGTCAAAAGTAACCCTTTAGTTATGTATATGTCATTATTTTAACTCCCTGAAGTTCCTAGAGTTTTGAGTTTATTTTAAAACTATTTTTTTATGTTTTTTTATTTATTTTTATGTTCGTATAGATATAAATTCGAGTTTGTCTATACTTTAACGTAATTTTTGTTTGGAAACAAGTCGGGTCCATTATAAAATGTTTTATTTATATATATGTTTCAAGATAAGTTTTACATCAATCGATTCGTATACTTGTTCTGATAAAAAACCTGAAACTCGTTTGTAATTCGAAATAGAAAATACTTAACTACATTAAGCTATTTTTAATGCCGGACCATTATACAAAAAAATGATTAAAGGTTGGATCACTATCGGGAATAACTCAGTTGGGATTATTATGGACCAAAAACAACTAGATTGGATTATTTAAATCCATTTTTTTAACATTATATTTTAAAAGTTATAAAAAACACACACATTTATATATATATATATATATATATATGTGTGTGTGTGTGTTAATGAGAAAGACACAAACACAACTACAAAAGCGATTCTGAGACTTTAAATTCTAACATTTAATCACTAAACAAGTACCCAAAAATCACTAAAGGCCTAAATTCTAAATCCTTAATCTGTTATAGGCTTTAAGTTTTTGTATTTTATTTCTACTTCATTTAATGGTTTATTATTTGATTTTGATTTCTAAAACAATGTCAAATAGGGGTGTTAAGTGTCAAAAAAATCCAAATTTTATTTGAGTTCTATAATTGAATTTCGAGATAAATTCCAATACAACTTCAGAATTGAATAAGAGTTAATTGCCCGGATGGTCCCTGTGATTTTACATTTTTTCATGTTTAGTCCCCACATTTTGGAAATAGCAGATATGCTCCCGTGGTTTGTTATTTTGTTACTCGGATAGTCCCCTGAGTAAATGTCAGTTAGTTCGAAAATAGCAGGTATGCTCCCTATGGTTTGTTATGTTGTTACTCGGATAGTCCCCAGACATTTACTCAGGGGACTATCCGAGTAAGAAAATAACAAACCATAGGGAGCATACATGCTACTTCCAAAAGGTGATGACTAAACGTGAAAAAACGTGAAACCACATGGACCATCCGGGCAATTAACTCATTGAATAATTCGATACGATTAATTAGAGTATTCGAAATTCAATTAGTTTAGCACCTCTAGTGGCACTGGCACTGGCACCGACATTGATAAATAAGGGTTTAACACTAATATGTGTTAGAATTTTAACAACTTAATAATATATAATCACAATCGCCCATCTAAAAAAATGACATAATATAAAAACAATAGTTGTTTTAACACATCATTCGTTAAGATTGCGATGTTGGATTTTAGTTACATGATATAAAAATGGAAGAAAACGTCAATTGTGACATAATTCTGAAGTTTGATATTTGATGTTCATTTAAATTGAAAGTAGTAAATGCTACGTATACTCATATACGTATAAAAATATCAAACTATAAAACCTAAAATCAAATAACAGGTTTTTCCAATTTATCTATATAGTTATCATTGAACTTGTCCAACTCTTCATTGAGAAACCAAAAGATGGAGGATCATAAAAAAAAAAAAAAAGCTTCCACATTCTCCCCAAATGGCATATCAGCTTTTCCTCTATATGTGTGAAGCAATGGGGGATATCAATCGAGGACTACCCGAAGATTATGTGCGTGTGAAGCAATCCTAACACCATTTGATGACTGGCCCAAGATTTTGGTTGAGAAAGTCAGCCCCAAGGGGAGGGTGGTGTTCTTGTTCGGCCCCAAGCTCCTTGATGGTTCCCTGAGCTCCATACCGTGCACCCTAAGAGGCTAAGTGAGTCGGGAGCCCGAAAGAGGTGGAGGATTGTGATTGAGGTTGTAATTGGATGGTAGTTGAGGATGATTGATGATGGGATTAAGTAAGAGAAGTTTTTTTTATAAGGTGTTATCTACTGAGGAAGGATTAAAGGGAAGTTTCTAGAACTTGGAACTTGCCATCATATTAGGTCGACCTTCATCGACTTAGAGAAAGAGGGGGGGGGGGTCAGGTTTCAATAATATTTTATTATTTTTAATAAATTAAACGGATTAAGAAAAACTATTTTACATAAGGTTAACCAAAGCTCTATATTAATATGTCTAGAGCCAAAACATAACGACTATTTGTGTAACTCAATATTTGAAAGGTATTCTTAACTTTTTAGCACTATATTATCTTATCTTGAACTTTTTGAAAATGTCAACCTAAAATGATATCTACAGCAGTAAACATATTAATAATTATTTGTCCAAAAATGCTAGATATTTAGATGTTAAAAGTAGTTTTTTATGTGACACTAACCCAAAATATAATATTTTAATCAGTAAACTCATATAGTCATTTATGATTTTTTCTAGTTTGAAATTTGAATAGCTCTTAAGACAAGGAAACGAAGTTTTTATTGAACTTAAGATGGCAAGTTAAATAAGTTACCTCATTATAATTGTTGGATTATTTGACCAAACACCCAAAGTAGCTTTTGATTGCTACAAAATTCTAATAATAATTGAGATTTAAATACTATATACTTTTTGTTGCTACATAAAAGAGTTTAGAAGGCAATGAAATTGTTCTCGCCCTTGCCTTTTAATATACACTAAATAGAGTAAATTACACTTGTTATCCTTTATATATAACTAAAATTATGATACATGCTCTTTAAGAAAAACATTATAGATTATGTTTAATTTCTTAGTTTTATTAACATATTTTGTCCTTTTAAATCAAATCCAGTTAATTTGGTAAGTTTACTTCAATGAAATGAAGGGCAATATGGGTATTTCACACACCACTAATTCTAAAACCTCTTAATAAACTCTCTCTCTCTAAGCCCATCATCATCACCGTAACACCTAAAACACTCCGACCACCGGTTAACCAACAACGACAATTCACCACCATTCCTCACCACAACCTTTTGCCACCCAAACAAACCAATCAACACCCATCTTCTTCCACCTCAGATCCGACCAATCGGTTGCCACCCAAACAAACCAATCAATACGCACTTTCATCCTACACTGTTAACCACCATATACGCAACTGTTAACCACCACTAACCTCCGCCGTTGGTCCAAAGGACAATGTTTGTTTTACTAATCCTTTTTCTAATAGTGTCATCCATTGCTGATTCGTTGGTGTTTCCAAAAGACAATGTTTATCGGTACTAATCCTTTTTTCTAATAGTGTTATACTCAAGTAATTATACAAGTATTTTCAAATCGATTATAAAGATTTAATAATAGTTTTTATTTTATTTTATTGTCATATTAAATTCTCATAAAATTAATAGGATAAAAATGATTATTTATATATAATTAAAGTGTAAAGCTAAAATATTATACAGATTATGATAACATAGTATATTATGACCAAATTGGTAAACTTATACCATTGTAAGCTTTTTTGAACATGACCCATTTTTCTTTAGGGAACATATTCATGTTCCAGTTATTTAATTTATATTTCAAAGTAAGTGGAGATACGTGGCTTAATTTAGTTCGAATATGGGCAAATGTTTTCCAGCTAAATACTAAAGGATGTGTATAATAATAATAATAATAATATAATCATAATAATAATATAATAATAATAATAAAGTTATTTACACGATGATTCAATAATAATAATAAATAATTATAATAATAATAATAATAATAATAATAAAAAAGAAGTGTCTGACTTTAACGGGACATAACCACATACATGAATAATAATTATTCTAACAAAGATTGAAATAAAGAAGATCCAATATTATTTGGTTATTATAATATTTAACTGCAACTTGAAACGTTGTTTGTCATGTATTAAATTAGACTTATTATTAACTTTTCTGCCTACTGGACAACTTGAATGTTTCATATATCAAATTCCCGCCATCTAAATGAACCGATAATTACTTACTAATTAAATTTGGTCATGCTTTCATTTTTAGACAATATATTATCAATTGCTAAGCTTTATTTCTATATACCGAGCTAATAATTTTTTGGTAACATACTAATTAAAATTTGATGTCCGAACACATATAGTCTTTAACATTGTTTTATAAAGATAGATAACTAAACACAAACAATTTAAATGATATATTATAATCTGTTTTTTAGTATTTGATTGCGATCGTTATTAAAACTACTTGGTGTGTTCACAAGGGTCTTACTACTATAATAATAATAATAATTAATAATAAGAGTTAATTACACGATGATTCAATAATAATAATAATAATAATAGAAAGAAGTGTCTGACTTTAACGGGACATAACCACATAAATGAACAAGAAGTACTTTTACAAAGATTGAAAGAAAGAATATCTAATATTATGTGGTAATGTATAATATTTAATTGCAACTTGAACCAAACGCTGTTTGTCATGTATAATTAGACTTATTATTAACTTTTCTACCTACTGGACAATGACTTTGAATATCAATATATATCAAATCCCTGCCAATCTAAATGAACCGATAATTACTTACTAATTAAATTTGGTCATGCTTTCATTTTTAGACAACATATTATCAATTGCTAAGCTTATTTCTATATCAAACCTGAGCTAATAATTTTTTTGTAACATAGTAATTAAAATTTGATGTCCTAACACATACTGTCTTTACAATGTTTTATAAAGATAGATAACTAAACACAAACAATTTAAATGATATATTATAATCCGTTTTTTAGTATTTGATTGCGATTGTTATTAAAACTACCCGTATGTTCACACGGGTCTTATTACTTTAATAATAATAATAAGAGTTAATTACACGATGATTCAATAATAATAATATAATAATAATAAGAGTTAATTACCCGATGATTCCCATGATTTACCTGTATTGTATATGTATATTTAATTCTTAAGTATCATAAATTATACACCAATACACCATGGTTAGACAATAAAATCAGCCACTCCGCAACACATATGTCCATGGACGTAAAAGTCTATTAGTGTGTGTTTTTTAATAGATTGTTAAATCGTCGTTGTAATAAAAAAATTAAATGATAAACCCCTAATCCTAGGAGCAACCCGAACTTTTTCTTTGGAAACAAGGTGTAATTATTTTCTTAACAAAGTATTTAATTTGTACATGTTATTGTGAACAAGTTCCTCAGACCAATCCGATTAATTACGCTAGACCATGAGCGTTATTGATTCAGTTACGAGTTAACGCACGGATATATATCAATCTATACCATTTTAAAAGAGTATACAAATAAATGAGGTGGTGGTCTATTGGCAAAGTCAAATCCTTTAATACTTAGATTTAGTAAAGAGAGATCTTGGGTTAAGTCGCATAATTTGTCTTTCAAAAAGAATTACAAAATTAGACGAAAACATTTAAAACCAACTAACAGAGGAAGTGGAGACCTAACTTTACGCATGATAAAATATTACATTAAGTAGTAATCATGCAACAATAATTTTGGAGGAAGTGGAGACCCAACTTTAAGCAAAAAACTTTGCTTATTTTGAGCGTATAAAATATAAATATGTAAAATATTTGGTATTTATTCATTAACATATTTTAAATAACTTATTATTAAATAATACATAAAGTAGTTTTGTAGAATTGGTTTAACTAGTATTAAGGTCCCATCTGGTGGATTCGGAGGGGGTTCCTGGACAGGACCGACCATAAGAATTCATGTGCCCTGTTCAAACCCGAAAAGAAAATGCCCCAATCTGCTTGGAGTGGAACAGACTCAATATGTTTCAACCACCGAAAAATTGAAATAATAAAAAGTTGACCATTGGAGTTGAACCCAAGACCTAGGTAAAGATGTTAAGCACTAAAACCAGTTGAGCTACATCAATATTTTGAAATAACATGGGTTTTATAGTCTTTTATATACGTATATGTAGTATTTATTCAAATAAAACGTGCCTCTCGAAATTACGGGCCCTGGCCGGTGGTCCTTCTCGCACACCCCCAGGGCCGCCCCTGTTCCTGGTTCCTAGGAACCCCCTCGGTTTAGAGAAAAATGTAAAATTTTAGTGTAAACATTGTATGATTTGGAAAAAGTGAGTGAGAATTAGTAAGAATCTAACAAAAGGAACCACCTGAAAAAATTTTCTGGATTCGCCACTGGGCCCCACCGTGCTGATACGGGGGCGTAAAACCAAGCCAAATAGCAACAATGTTACACCACTGTTAACGATCACCAACACTAAAGTTGCGGCGAACCTGTCAAATTGGAAAAATAGATGACGTAAAAACGTTGAATCGCACACGCATGTTGCGCCGTGTTAGCTCGCAAATATAGAATGAAGCGTAAAACGAAACATAAATACATTGAACCAAACATGAACGTTGCACAATGTTAACTCACAAACTAAAGAACGAAACGTAAAACGAAAAATTTGTGAAAGATGAAAATTATATTTTAACAAAGTTGAAAGTAAAAAGGTTGTGAAATTGAATTGCAAAAGATGAAAAATTTAGGGTTAATGTAACATCCGTCAAAAACGGATTTACCAAACCCGCTCCGTTTATCAACCGAACAGTCAGTTAAAATTTTCGTTGCGAATTAAATGCCCAAAATAATTTTAAACGATACATAATCAATTATTATACGGGATTATATAAGTTGTTTTTGAAAAACTGTTGAAAATCGCAAAATAAAAATATTTTGGTTCTGCCGGGTTTCGAACCCGGGTCAGTAACCGGTTCACAAACAAACTTAACACACGCGCACAAACCACTGCGCCACTAATGTTCCTTGTGAAATATTGAAATCATTTAATTCATATCATGACTTTCTGAATTCAAAACCGGCGCCCAAAAGTTCAGTCGTCGGAAATCCCGGCAATCTCGCAAGTTTTAACGACAACTTCCGTTATAACGTATACATTTACTAAGACATCGGTTATAACCGACATCTGGGTCCGCGACCAAAGTTATAACCGCCGGAGTTTTCATAACCGACGAATCCAGTCGGAAATCAGACCAAGTTCATCGATAATTTGCCCTATAAATATCCCCTCGAACCTCTGCAAACCTTTTCGCTCAAAACCACACCCTTTCTCGGCGAAACTCTCTCGCCGGAATTCTTCGGTTTGTCGCCGGAAAACCGGGTTATCCATTCCTGAGCTTTACTGAACCCCCTAAGCTTATACCGAAGTCACCCATACCTTTTTCAAACTTTCTGAAGGCTCGCTGCTGCAAGACACCTGATGCCGGAGCCTATTGCTGTCGCCGGAGTTCTGCCGGAAAACAGAGGAAGATAGTCGGTATACCTCTTCGCCTAATTTCTTTTTCTTTTCACTTATATCTCACCGTAATGAATTGAAACACGCTAAGAAACCGATTAAAACATTTAACCAGTCAGTTATCGATTCTGGTTAAAAATCAGACGAAGAAGATGTAGTGCGGTAAACGTATAAGCATAATTAAAATCAAGATATTACTCGGGTTAGACACACAGTCCAGCGGTGGACTGTGTGCACATTAAACACAGAAAGGTCTCGAGTTCGAATCCTGTTCCACACACGCTGCCTTAATAAAAATGATTTTTTTGTTAAACCGAACCGGAGTCACACAGGTGTATGTTAAGTATATTAATAACCGGAATAATAACCAAGTTGGACACACAGTCCAGCGGTGGACTGTGTGTATGTTTAATCACAGGACACGAGTTCGAGTCCGGTCTACTGCATCGATTCGGACCATTATTCAAACTTTTTAAATACGGCATAAATGAAAATGCTTAATTTGTATTTAAGTAAAATAAAAAATCAGATTAGTTAACATGTCAAACACACAGCCCAGCGGTGGACTGTGTGTTACGCAAGCCACAGGTCCCGGGTTCGAGACCTGTGGAGCGCACCGGTCCGAATGAATTAAATCGTTTTTAATAAAAGGATTTTATGTTTAAATTAATTAATATATAAATATAATTAAAAACGGATATATGACGGGTTAGACACGTAGCTCAGTTGGTAGAGCTGCGTGCACGCGTACGGGAGGTCTCGGGTTCGAGCCTCACCCAGCGCACTTATATTCGCACTCGAACCGGTCAACGGTCAGTCAACGGTCAAAGTCAAAGTCAACGTTCAGAAAAAGTCAAATTTTTTTTATTATTTTTATTTAATTATTTTAATTAAAAATCAATTAAAAATACTTAAAAATAACATTTTTAAGGTTAGAAAATAGCCTTAAACTCACAAAAAATACACCCAACAATCCTACTAAAATAGATTAATAAAATCCGTTTACTTACCAAACCATAATGCGATTTATCTAGGTTAATCTCACTCGTGGTTAAAACCACTTCGCGTGCATTCAACATCATCAACCGAACGCACCCACTGTGAGTGAATCTTACAACTCCCCCTTTTAAATTACACGTTTTGGGGTGTGTCATGTGTCATAAAAATAATTAACTTGTTTATTTAAACTTGTGCCATACCACATCATGATCTAAACTTAGATTGTTTATATTGTTGTGATTACTTATTTCCTTTTTGTCAAATTATATGAAACTCATTCATTAAGCCCATCAGTTCCTCGTGGGAGACGAGTTGAACAACGCGTGCCTCAAATCAAATTCATTATTGTTCATGTGTGTATCATTGAGTTTATATTGTTTGTAGTTGTGTCATTCATATTATCATGTTTATGCAATTCATTCATTAGGCCCCTCAGTTCCTCGTGAGAGACGAGTTGAGCATCGCGTGCCTCTAAATGTTCCATTATTGTTCATGTGTGTTTTATTTAATATCTTATGATTGTTGAATAAGTTTACATCTATTTTTACTCATGTTTGGTTGTGCACATATTTCATAATCAATTTAAATAAACTTGTTCAAATGTTTTCCATAGGATTCACTCGCCAACATTATGTTGATCCAAAAACCCTTTTACACATGATACAGGTGAACAGGTTGAAGCAAGGAAAACATAGGATATGCCTTAGAAGAGAACAAAGAAGCTTAGATTGATAGTTAGAACGTATTGTAATTCTTATTGTAAATTTCCATTAAATTGTATTAATGAATATGAATCGCATAATAAATGTCATGAGCTTTGATGATAACCCAATCATGCCCCGATCACCTTTTCCGCTGCGAGTCGGGGTGTGACAGTTAAAAGTAAAAAAAATCAAATAGTTTTAAGTTAAAAGTAAAAAATCAAATTTATTTTGAAAAAACCCTCTAAGCATTAGTTACAACACCTTTTATGCACAAAAATGTTATAAATTTATAGTATGTAAATGGACACCGCAAATATATTAATTTGCAACATTTCTATGCATAATCCTTTTTTACCTCATGCTTTGGGTGAAAAAAGTTGATTTTTACTTTTAACCCATTTTGTTTTCTTCTTTATAATTTGTAATTTAACCTCACAAAATTTGATTTTTTCTACTTTTAATGCAAAATTTTCATCTTTTACAATTTAAACTTACAACTTTTTTACTTTTAACTTTTTTCCTCTGTACTTTCATCTTTCACAAATTTTCATTTCACATTTCGTTTAAAATTTTGCGAGTTAATACAGCGCAGCATGCGTGTGTGATTCAACGTTTTCACGTTCCGTTCTAAATTTTGCTTGCGAGTCATCATGGCACAACGTGTATGTGTGGTTCAACATTTTTATGTATATTTTTTTTCCTTTGATAGGTTGTCGTAACGTGCGATTCTTAGACCGGCCTAGGTATTCGTTTCTATATTTTACGTTTAAGTCTAATTTTTTTGTATCAACAAGCTGCATTTTCAGTGTTAGCAGTTGCTGGCAGTTTTGACATTGATGCTATTTGGCACGATTTCACACCTTACCGCAATGCTTGGATGCTTAATACTAGTTATATCTATATCATATAATATTATGCTATAATTTCTTTTATTAACATAATAAAGACATCGTAAGTAGGAATGTGAAGGTGTAGCGAAAAAATGCCTCCACTTGAATGCCCTTATTTTTGAATCTTGATAGCAAAAAGTTATTAATTAAGAAAATACACTTGTTAGAAAATACATTTTAACTCATTGATTTCACACTTTTGTTAATACAAGTTGAATGTTTATTTATGTATTCAATAACCAGTAACTATGAGAATCTGTTATCGAAAAACTTAAAGTCTTTATCAATAGTATAACCTAGTGTAAATTAGATCTAAACCTGAAACACCTGCCTAAAAATCTCAAGAGCTAACACCTTGAAGGATTGTCAATATGGTATGGTTGATCGATTCAACATGTAGGCTATCGAGCATATGAATTATGAAGTTAAAACATTTTGTCATATATGCACAACTTTTGAAGTTAAAACTGTTTTTTTTTTGTAACATTTTCTTATTGAACAGGTCAAATTACCTTTAGAATCTTGAATAATATTCCACGTATTGATTGAGATGTTTGATTTTGACTTTTGTCAATGACATGTCTAGTTTAGATTTCTTGAACAAACAATGACCTTGAAATAAAATAGAAATCTTATTAAACACCTCGAGTCATTTCACCTGGTTTTGATACCATTTGGCTCAAGATACCTTGAGTTTAATAAATCTAGAGTAAATTATAAAACTCGTCATTTATGTATGTCACTTATTGCAAACTGTGTCATTTATCTTCAATATATACAAGAAACGTACTTGATATTTGCAAACCCTTTCAAATTATGTTCTTTAACCATAACTCAGTTATTTTTTTGATTAAATCTGACCCAGTAGACCCCATATAAGGACATTTCTATCATTTTACTATAAATATAAAATAAATGATCACAAAAAAATTATAGAAACATTAATTATGATTAAAAAAGATTATATATACATTATATATCCATATATACATATGTATCTCAATTCACTCTCTCTCACTAACTTCCTACCACCACCACTCCCATCGGCCACCGTCATATCCCCCAACACCACCGTCACCACCACCCCACCTACAACCCCGCCACCACAAACCACCCCTGACGGACTAAAACTCAAGCAACAGGACACTACCAGACTCCACTCTAATCACAACCCAAGCACAGACCCACCACCGCAACCGACGTGTAACGGTAACACTTCTCCCTCTGACCAGATCTGGCTCAGATCTTTGATGGTGAGTTCAGATCTGAAAGTGAGTATTGATGTCATGAGTTTAAGCTTCTTTGATGGTGAGTTCAGATCTTTGATGGTGAGATCTGGCTTAGATCTTTGACGTGTAACGGTAACACTTCTCCTTCACACGCATCGTACGATGTCGTTTTGAGTTTAAGCTGCGACGGATACAGAGGAAGATCGTTATGAGTATTGCTGTCATGATTATTCTGGTGAAAGTGCTGACGACGTAGAGTTTTTGACCGAAGATCGGTGTGAGGTGAGAGTGACGCGGCGGCGGTGGACGGTGTGTTGTCGTTGCCGGAATCCGCCATTGTTTCCGGCGAATGAGAAAATCTAGAGAGAATCTTTGTATATAGATGAGAGAGAACTGAGAGAGTATGTGTATGTGTGTTTTTAGAGAGAGAGTTATATAATTAATATTGATTTACTTATTATAATTATATTAAAATACTTTTTTTATAATTACAAAACCCTTATGTGAGGTACATTAGGTCAGATTTAACCATAAAAGATAACTGAGTTAAAGTTAAAGGAATAATTTGTAAAAGTTTGCAAACATTGAGTACGTTTCTTGTATACTGAAGATAAAGGACACGGTTTGCAATAAATGAAATACATAAAATACAAGTTTTGTAATTTACTCATAAATTTATATTGGCTCAAGATACCTTGAGTTTAATAAATCTATATTTGGTTTGATAATATATAAATAAATTAAATCAAATATCTTGTAAATTTTGTGTAATTCTGAAATTACAAATAAGACAATTATATGACATCAATTCAAAATTAACGCACCAGTGTTATGGATTTGATTTTAGCTGTCAGATTTTGTATAAACCCTCTATGTGTCGTATTAACTAGGTTTCTAGTAACTAACTAAAAATGTGACTATATCAGCGTTGAGTGTTACTAACTTAATTGTTTAATAACTTGGCATTGTGGATTAACTATGCAATTATTTATCAATAATTATTCGTTTTTTTATTTAATATGTTTTTAAATGTAAATGATATAAGTAAATAAATCTACATTATACTAAAATAAAATTAAGAATTGCTCTAAAATAAAAAAAGACATAAATAAAATGATCTTAAAAAAAACATTACAAAAGAATTAAAATAAAGACTAATTGAGAAATGTTTTGCGGATGGGTTCACAAATTTGTTGTTTTCTTTGCTCGAAAAACACGTGATCTTCCTTGGATAAATCCGAGTAATCTTTTTAAAAAAAACAAGGTCGGTCGCGATGCTCTCGTCTTCTCTAAACCCGATTAGGCAGTCAATTTTCCGTTCAAACTTTCGACAACGGCCACTTTATCGGGTTTAGATGTAGTACTTTTGTAGGATGATGCTCGAGATTTATTTGCGCACCGCTTTGCTTTGCTTTTGTCTCTCCCCATTGGACAGACAAATGGTTCCGGCTCCGGTTCGGTTTTGTCGTCCAAGTCTAACTCGTTGAGATTTATATGCGAACAAGCATCCGATGCGACTTGGTAGGAATTCGGCGCAACGGATTATGTAGTTTTTGACCGTTTGGACTTCGACTTTGGTGGTGTTATCGTGGCTATTAAATGCCACTTTGAGGATTTCCTAATAAATTTCCATATCTTTTCCATCCCAAAAGGTGCATGGTATCGAGCTTTAAATTGATCATTAGCATCCACCATGACGTCCACATCATTTGTTCTACTTCCTCGATAACGGCTGTTAACAAGCCGATTGTGGATTGCATTAAAGTGATTGATTCGTTGTTTCATATAGGTCCATTAACCTGATATACTGTCCGATCCACGGTACTCTTCTCGTCCCATGACTTCGTGGAACTTTGCACTAACCTTTTTCCGAAAGTCTCCTATTAAAAAAAATAAATACATAAAACTTTATATTAAAATGTACGTTGTAAAAATAAATTATAAGTAAATATTGCATAAAAAATATAAAGTAAATGATATATATTACCAACAACCATGTCTTCGGAAATGTGGAGCCACACTGTGCTAAAGCATATTCTTCATCACTCGTCAACCTCTCATGCGATTTGTTAATCGGTTCCTCTTTGGTTTGCTTGAAGTCACGCTTGTTACCACCACGTTTTTTTCTTGCGGATGACTCTGGTTTGATTGGCAGTGGCAGATGTGTGTCGAAAATAAATTGTGTCTCCGGAAATCGAATAAGTCCAAAATCATATTCCAAGTTTGACGAGTGTTGGCTCTCTTGTGTAAGATGATACACATTGCTTTAGACGAAATACCTTGGATCAAAGAGATTAGAAAATTGTTAGGATCATTTAATAGGGGTGGTTCGGTGGTGCGTGTTTTCAATAGAGGTACAGAGAATTGATATTGTGTTGCTTGAAAATTGTTACTTACAAAAGAAAATAATATATTATAAATAAATGGGTAGAGAGGCCCACATATGGAAATATAATAAAATACATATGGTGCATATCCTTGATTGAAGGACAACGGTCCTTAATTTGCGAGATTTGAGGGCTACTCAAGTAGGAAATGATGTTATTGATACGCTAAAGTGATGTTATGCGTTATGTTTTGTAGATAAGATGTTATGCTCTATACAGCAGATGTTATGCTTTTGAACATTTTCTAACACTCCCCTCAAGTTAAGTATTGGGGTATTCGATACTTAACTTGTCAAGACGGTCATTAAATACTCTCCCATTAACAACTTTTGTTATTATATCTGCTAATTGGTCTTCTGATCAAATGCATGGAAGCTGGATAATTCCCGTTTTAAGTTTTTCTTTGATGAAGTGCTTGTCAACTTCCACATGCGTTGTACGATTGTGTTGAACTGGATTTTATGAAATTTGTATCGTGACTTCGTTATTACACATGATCATACTAGTTTTGTCTTGAGGAAACCCAATCTCACTCAGAAGTTTGTGTATCCACAGACGTTCTATCAAGTCTCGTGCAATCCTCTGAATTATGCTTCCGCACTAGATAAAGCTACAACCTTTGTTCTTTGTCACACCCTGACATCCACGTGTCTACGGTGGGCTCGGTGGGGAGTATCGTGACGTACAGTTGATATCATGATAACCAAATAAGCATAACACAGCGGAAGGCTTGGAATAGTTAAACTATTACAACCGATAATGTCTAGTGTCCAAAATAAATATATACAGACATGGTTGTAACAAGATCCACAGGCGGATCGAAATACGTACAAAATGATAACAGACTATAAACAAGCAATTCACTAAGGTCGCAACTCCTTGGTTAATCGCCCCGCAGCTCCCGGCCTATTCCGTACTTGCAACCTGTAACTTAAGCTTTTGAAAATACGTCAGTTTACACTGGTAAATACGCTCAACCGACTCATTTTGAAAACCTTTTCGAAAATGGTTTTAGGTGGACAGGGCACATTTTCATCAATAACTTGGGATAGTACAAAAGACCTTGTATACAGATTTACATGCTGGCTTTTACATATGAGGCCCGGTACAGAAAACGAGACATGATCGACTGACACACCACTCTGAACTTTCACACAGAAAGCAGGATAGCAATTACCCAGTGTATGCCTACACGCCATGCTATATTGTCGTGGCCACTACCAATTTAGTGAGCCAAGGATATCCCAGACACGGTCAAGCCCTCCCTCAATGTTTTAGTTTCAGTCAAAACAGATCAAAACCGGGTTATGTAAGATTTCAGTTAATTATCACAACTGGATGAAACATTATCCCATACCCGACCAAGCGGTAGTAGTCTACCGTATCCCAAGCCCGTATAGGGAAAATAAGTTAATAGTATTTACCTGAATTGAAGTTTGCAAGTAATCCAAATTCAGCCGTATTCCAGAGCAAGTACAGGAGCAATCTACCGGGATGCGTTCAGTTTGGAGTGATGGTAATTAATAACCAATATTAGAATTAACGGGTCCTTAGTTAAGTCCTAGACTTGGACCGGTTAGTCTTACGCAAAATTGTGATACGGTACGATACGCTAGATTAAGCGGTGACCGGAATAGGATGTTAATTGGACCGACAAGTACATAGACTTGTGTAATATGGTAAGACCAATAACATTATGGATTTTGATAAGGAATGGACAAGGTTAAACCCGTTACGGTTAAAATACATAAACTATGATACTTAACCGTATGCATAAAAGCGAAACCGGGTAACCGTATGAGTCATATATAAGTTCCATAAGAAATCATGTTTAATATATGTTATAAAATCAGTAACATTTGCAAAGATAGGCCCGAGTAAAATTAAAAACCGTATGCCTCAAAAGGGCAATTCGGTCATTTTTAAGTTTATAAAAGATGTTAACTATGAATCTGATGTAATGACCTTAAATATTCGGTAAAAACATATATTTTTGTATGTTATAACAATAGGATATCAAATACATGTGTGTTTGATGATTTTGAAACATACTATGTCCGTAGGGGCATTTTAGTAATTTCACAATAGCTTTGAAGCCAAATTTGGGATTCTGAGTTCGGGACTTGTACTTATTGTTGTTATATTAAAAACAAGTTAATAAATCAGTAGGTAACAAGTCTCGGCCTATGGTTATGATTTTAAACCGTACTTATGCGCCGAAAGACGTAAAAGTCGCTAAAATGCCGTTAAATCGATACTTAATATAAACTGAATTCAAGACCTGTTTTAAATGGCCAAAAATATGTCATTTAACTTATAACATCAGTAAGTTAAAGTTTTAATTATAAAAATTTGATTTTTGCTATTTTTCTGTAAAAAGGTAGTTTAGCCATTTAGCGGCGATTAGCGATTTTTAAGCATGCATTCAAGTCATAAACCGAACAAACATCCCAAATGGTCCTACTTATCATAACATATCAGTAAGTATATATCCATATGCTCTATGCGCTAAAAATCTTTTTTGTGTAAAAAGGACCTATTTGCAAGGTTTTAAGATTTTTACGGAACTTATGTAATAACTCGGATTTTTAGGAATCAAGTCACGAAACTTAGGACAATATTCTAAACATAATCATGGTCATAAAATGACCATAACTTAGTATCAAGAATGGCTCAAAACGGGTCAGAACTGAAAGTCAACAAAGTCAACTGTTTAAGGCTTTCGGTTACAAACTGAGCCTAGACCAAAAAAATTGACGAACCGAACCTGTTGACATATGTTAAAATACTTATTTTAAGGTTATTAATGCTTTAACACATATTTTATAACATCCGGATGTTAGTTATGAATTTTACAAAAACTGCTCAGTTTGACTTTTATTGACTTTTCGGTTGACTCGTCAATTTGCATGAATCCGTGAAAATCTGAAAATTCCCTCTTGGGGTTTATTACCTCCATCATTACAAGCACGTAGGAACTTTCTTATGCACAATGGTGGAGTATACACGGATTTATAGCAAAGTCAAGGCGTAATTACGACGAGACTTTGTTCTAAGTTAAGAACTATGAAGAATCGATTAGCACGAATTGAACACTTACATAAGGTCCAAGAGTTTGCTAAGAACAGAATGGAATGCTCCAAATTCGTCAGGAACTCTTCCAAGGTGTGTTGACAACTTCAAGTATGATGAACTTGTTGCAACACAAGGGTGCACTCACTATGAGTCATTTATGGATTGTAGAGGAGGTGCTAGGTGTTGAGGAGGGTCTCCAGGTGCTCACAAGTGTCCTAGAGGTGTTAAATGGTGGAAAGAATGCAAGCAAGGTGGCACAAATCCGAGCAATAGGTGTCCAAGTGCATTGCTGGCAACCAAAATCATTTTTCTGTCGCTTGGCACCCCCTCGCAGGTGTGAGGGTTGCCTGGCCGGTCGCGGCCCGCGACTGGGCTTTGGGTCAGCCACCAAGTTTACAAACTTGGCAAATTTATCCCTGCACTTTTAATCTACTTTATACATTCATTTCTTGCACCTTTGGCCCCTCTACTTCATTCTAAAACATAACGAGGATAGGATAAACGATTCGACGAACCTTGGTCCCTCCCATTTTGGACATGGCACACATGGATTACCGGGACACGTGTCGGAAAAATATTGGACGTAAAAACACGTAGTGTTACATTCTTTGTTTCTCCAAGTGACAAGATTCCTACCAGGTAGAGTGAAGTAGCCTGATGTTGATTTCCGGTCTCCTTTACACATCTGTTTGAGAGTTTCTCCAAGGGACTGGTTCTTCCTGCACATTATGTTCTACTTCTATCTCATGGTTATCATATATATTATCAGATGTATCATTATTTTGAAAGTCACGAGATTCAGACAACTCCCAATCCTCAAGTGTTTGAGAGTTTCTTACCTCAGTTACTAAGGTTGGAGGATCTTGGTTGGTGCAACTGTTTGTTGGTTTGCCGGATTCTCGAGGAGTTAGTGACTCATCTAGAGTATTGTGAACCACTTCTTGTGAGGAAAGAACCCATTTGAGCCAACTCAAGGTGTCAACATCCTACTCACCTGACCACTGTGTTGGGCGATATAGAAAATTCGGTTTCAAGGAAGTCACAGTTTAGGGTGGTGTACATATGATTTCTTTTGGGGCTATAACACCTGTATCCTTTTTTATTGATACTACAGCTACAAAGACACATTTTTTCAGCATATGGGCCGAGTTTCCCCTAATCTGTTTTGGGTATATAGACAAGGATGAAACATCCAAATACTCGTGGTTCAAGTGTAAGAATTAGGGGAAGTTTTGTAAAATCAGAGATTGTTTTCAGGGGAGTTTTTAGGTCAACGGATTTCGTAGGGAGCCTATTAATTAGATACGTGGCTGTTGCTAGGGCTTCGGGCCAAAAAAACTTAGGAACCCGAGACTCAATTAGAAAGGCTTGAGCTATTTCCAACAGAATATGAATTTTTTTTCTTATAACATTGTTGTTTTGTTTAGGGATATGTTGGCAAGTCTTAGGTGTATAATCCGTTTTATCTTGACAAAAAAAGTTAATGGGTCATTGACAAATTCCCTCATTATTAGATCGGAGAATTTGGATTTTTGTTCTAAATTATGTTTGTATTATGGTATAAAACATAGTAATTTGTCAAAAACTTATGATTTGGTTTTTAGAAAATAGATCCACCTCATACGAGTGCAATCATAAATAAAGAGAACAAAATATTGAAAGTTTTGTCCTCCACTAATTTCTGTAAGCCCTCAAACATCATAATGAATAAGAGAAAAGGTAAACCGACCCTTGTGTTATTAAATTTATAAGTTTGTCTATGAGTATGTAACATACGACTATTTGTATGTCACTATGTTGTATTGTCTATTGTATGTATTGTTTCATGTGGTGTAGGAAGATAATGTTATAAAAATCACATCTCATATATATGTGGTACATATTTCAACTAGTAAACAGGTCTCAAGTTTGTGGACTCCATTGTCTTCACATGTCATAACCCAAAAGGGACGGTGAGAGTATCAAAGTACAACTACAAACTAGGAAAATATCAATAAACAAAGGATGCCTTTGGTTTTCCACTTAGGACTAATTACATTTCCACCTTAATGAAGTTTCAATGTGTAATATTACAATATTTAAATTATTATTTTACTCTTTTTATATAATAATATTAACATTTCAATAATTATAAACTTTATAAAACATAATAAAAATTAGAGAAGTTGAACATTCATATGCCTAGAGGTGCTTACTGATCCTGTCTACGGGTTGGAAGGTTCAACCCACACCGAACTCGAAATTACCTAAACTTGAAAAGCGTGTTAGACATATAAGCCCGAAGACGACACAAATATTCACCGATTTACCCGGACACAATTCGTTTAGCCTGATCTTTTTTTCGCATTTTAAATTTTTAGATTTAAAGTTTTACAACAGTATACAAAAAATTATATAAACAATTACATTTAATTATAAAATTTTAATGTCAATTTCTCTTTTGAGTTATAATTATAGCATAAATAACCAATTATTTTAATTTAGGACATAAAACACATTTTGAAAACAAAAAAGATAAAAGAAATACAAAAGGGCTAAAGGGGTCAACGGTCAACCGACCAACCCGTCGTCAACGAACCCGCACGTATAGTTAAACATGTTTACGAGTTCAACTTTAAACTGACCCGAATCTATTTAGATTAGACCCAAACTCGTAAATTTTTATGTTAGGTTCGTATCATGTCAAAAATTCAAACGTTGTGTAACATTTTAGATTATTTTTTGTTAAAAAAGGTGTTAACTCAAAACTTATCCGTCCACATATAGTTTTCTAATAATATTTTGTATTGGAACCAATGTGAAACCACGTAACAAAGACAAAGAACATCATAGCAAACTAATGGGTCGAAACTTATAGGTCGGTGAATAATAAGAGGGAATATCTTAAGATCAATATAAAAAATAGAGGATAAATTAGCTATATTTTATTTTCAATAAACAGGCCCAAATTATCTAACAATTGATTATTATTTTTAATATTGAACTGAAAAAAATAAAAACTGATTACTTGTGTTAGTTTGGTTAGGTTATCTTGTGTAGAGGGTGGGTTGTGATTATTTTTCGCTATTTATTACATTTTTGGCACCGTCCATTCTGATTTTCTTTTATTAACATGCATTATTATTATTATTATTATTATTATTATTATTATTATTATTATTTATATAAAGTTAATTATACAAAATAGTTCATGTGGTGTACGTGTTTTATGAATTTAAATTCTTTTTTTCTAGTAAGTACGAATTTGGTTCTTACTACATTTTTTTAATCACTAAGAGCTTGTTTTGTATAGTATATCTGTATATATATTCATTAATTTCTCTAATCACCTTAGTAGCACTTCGGAATTTTGATCGATTTATATCACATGTAAATAGGGTGGCCCAATGTGCATTTTACTAAGGCAAAGGTTGACCCTAAAAGATTGGGCCTAACTAAAAAACAAAAATACATATTTTTTTATTTTTATTGGGCTTTTAGGCTTTTAGTTTAGGGAATTAAGAGTAGAGGTGAAAAAAGGGGTACATTAAACTGTTAACAAACATAACTTGACATAAGAATTATTGGGCTTAGTCTTTTTAGTTTAGGGAACTAAGAGTAGAGGTGATAAAAGGGGTATTAAAGATAGTAAAAAGATCAAATACAAATACCCTTATTATATAAAATGTACGAATAGGGTGAAAATGTAAAAAAAGAAAAAAAAAACACGGTGACATTTTCGTAACTATTTACTCGTAGAGTAATTATCAAAATTACTCTACAAATGATCTTGTAGGGTGATTTTGATCTTGTAGAGTAATTTTGTAAAATGTTCTTGTAGCGTAATTTTAATCATGTTGAGTAATTTTTTAGAGTATCATAATTACTCTACAAATGATTTTGTATGGTAATTTTGATCTTGTAAGGAAATTTTGTAGAGCATCATAATTACTTTACACATGATTTTGTAGAGTAATTTTGAATTTTATGTTGTTTGATAAGAGTAATTTTGATACACTTGTAGAGTTACTTTGGTAATTATCCTACAAAATCAGAATTACTCTACAAGATACACTTGTAGAGTAATTTTGATAACTACCCCACGAGCAAATAATTACGAAAATACCACATCGTTTTTTTTGTCTTTTTCATGCCTTTCGTACGTTTTGTACGATAAGGCACTTTGTACGTGAACTTAACCCATTAACCCATTAAAGATAATCAATTGTTAACAAACATAACTTGACATAAGAATCTAAGAAAAGCACCACGTTTAAGAAAAAGATAAACAACAATCCCTAAAACGGCTTAGAATTTGAAATCGCAACATGCAATCTCTTTATTTATGTATCATACATAATGCCATGAATACAGCATATATAACACACCATCCACATTATAAACTTATCTTTCCTTTTTTTTTTTGTTCTAAATAGATAATCCTAAGGTACTACAAAAATTTCGAAAGAACGGTTTTGAACAAATGCCGAGAAATGATACGGTTGGTTTTTTCAGTAGGATGGAAAGAATCCCAGAATACATATTTGCTGGCATCTGAGCAGGTGAATGGATTATATTGATCGCACATATATCCCATCTCAAACAGTCCCGTTGAACAACATGCCACTGCGGCCGCCTCAAATCCTGTTTGAAATTCAACCACGATAATTTGTTATTTTTTTTAAAAAAAATTTTGGATTTTTTTTACGAGTTTAAGGATCTGAAATCCAAGTTAAATGCTAATGTTTTACTAAAAATACCGTAATTTATATAGGTGTAGAGAGTTAATAACATAGGTAAAACTGAGGGTTGTGGGGTCCACTAACCCTTAAATCGGCAAGATAAATGTGAAAAATATTCCATTGTAGGTGACTTCATTAAAGTTCAAGTTCTCACATCACCAAAAATTGAAAGTGTCAATCATGTTTGGTTGTTGTTTGTATCAGTTGACCCGAAAACAACCCATATATTTATTCATGTAAAAACTTAACCTTTGTCCGGTTAAAATTGCGTAACCCAAACACTAGGGGTACACATAAATCGGGTTACCCGAAAAAGACAGCACACCCGCCCGATATAGCATCAAACAATTACAAGCCCATTAACTTACTAGGCTTTTATTTTTATTTTTAGATAAAGAAACGGTAGCAGCAACACCAACTATTAGTTTAACTAATTTAAAAAAAAAAAAACAATTACAATCCCCTTAATTCAACCAAGTTTAACCGTGAAACAGAACCAATTTGAGACCGAAACTAGATTTGGACGTTAGTGTCCGATTTTCGGTTATGGTTTTCGTGTCAAACTTGGTATCGGGCCGGGTCAGGTTCTGCCCTATTCCAACCGGTTAAAGCCCATTTCTCATCCCTACCGAGCACAACCCAGTCAACTAAACGTGTTGATGGGTTGGTGGGTTTTAAGCAAGTTGTAAACATGTTAAACGGGTAGGGGTGTTGTATTTACATGGGTTAAACGAGGTTTCTAGGCCAACTCGTTAACAGATCAACCAGTATAATTAAAAGGTTTATATAGGTCAACCCGAGCGCCTCACTTGCGATATGCACATATAATGTATATATGTGTAGGTGCTCGGGGGCAAAAGTGAAAGTGCACTAATTTTAGCGTTATTTTACTAATTTCATGAAAACAACGTTAAAAGAGGGGGATGGTTAATCATGCATCATGTGGTGGCGTTGATAGCTGAAAGACAAAGGGGTACATGCACTAATCGGCATTTGTCTCAATTGCTGAGTGTTATGTGCCTTATGTCCAAGGCTTGATGCAAAACTACTATCGAGCCGAGGGTCTCACTGGAAGCATCCTCTCTATTCCTACGGGATAGAGGTAAGGTTGTCTACATCTTACCCTCCTCAGACCCTACCTTAGCTTTGCTATGGGTGGGATTTACTGAGTATGATGATGATGATACAGGTCAACCGAAGACAATCCGTTTAACTAAATGGTGAAACATGTCATCCAATGTGACCCATTTATTAAACAGGTTATATACAACGATTATTTCAAGTCCTGTCAAGAACTACCGCCCTTACTTAAATAGAGAAGAAAAGCTTACCAAAAGATGACGGTTTTCGGACAATTTGCTGGAAAATAGGATACGGGTTAGAAAAGACGATTTTGCTCCCTGAAAGCTCGGTATTTAACCGTTTGACCAAACCACTCAACTTCCGGTTAAACACCATGGCCACTTTGTTATGTTCACCATTACATGTATCTCCATTTCCAATCATGAAACTTGTGGTCCGCTCCAATGGCAAACAACCCATAGGAGGAAGACCCCCGAGCGAAAGCTTTCTCGCACCAAGGCCGTAGAGCTTCTTCATAAGCGACTCGGCAATGGTGACTAAATAATCTTGATATTGGGTGATTGTGTACTGTGATCTCCTGTTGGAGAGTGTATAGTAGTTCTCAAGGAAGTCATTGGTGCCCATGCTTGTAAGGTAGACTGCTTGTGATATAATAGAATTGGCTTTTTGGTCACCCAAATGGTGTCTTAGTTTCTTTTGGTACTCCTTGTAGTAGTCCACTTCCTTCCATAGAGGTATCACTGACTGTATTTAAAACATACCAATGTTATTAATGTTTTGTACAACTATAATAAAGAAGATTGTTAATTCAAAAGAAAGTTTAACCAAATTATATACGTAATTGTGAAAACTCGCATGTGTCTCTATCAAGTGGACTAGCCCACGTTGGAAAATGGTCAACATTGATGAAGTGGTGTTTCAAGTCACCAAGTCACTTGCGTTCAGGGGCGCAACATAGCGGGGGCTGGAGGGGGCGGCCGATCCCCTAAACTTTTCGCCCACGTTGGAAAATGATCAACATTGATGAAGTGGTGTTTCAAGTCACCAAGTAACTTGCGTTCAGAGGCGCAACATAGCGGGGGGCTGGAGGGGGCGGCCGATCCCCTAAACTTTTCGCTCAGTAGTGGAGCGTATGTAATTTTCATATAGTAAATTTATGGGTATATACATTTTTGACCTCTTGGTTTTGTAGAAATTTTTTGGTATATACGTTTTCGACCATCCGGTCGGAAATATCAAGTTTCGCCACTGTTTGCGTTTTATCAATTATTTCATAATAAAATGTATTTTAAACAACTCCATTAACTTTAACATATCAATATTTGATTGCACAACTTTTTATTAACAAAAAAGAATATACGTTAACCCTTAAAAGAAGTATATCTTTATTCTTTCCTTTTCAAAAAACTTATACCTTTATTAAGTGCAAATTACTGATTTAACTCTATATCTGAAAGGAAATTTGAGAATTAATTAAAACATAAAAAAAAATATTAAGAATTCTTTTAAAACCACCTACACGTGCATACGGTTTTAACTTTTACAAAAACCATCTAATCCCTAAAAAACAATTTATTCACCTAAAAATTGATGATATTAATGTGTATCTACTTATTTTTGGCTTTTTTATATTAAAAAAGTAACGAGTTTTCTAAAAATAACATACATAGATAATTTTCAATTATCATTTATATATAACCGAAATTTAACACTACATTTATTCCAAAATAAATGTATGTGCATGTATCACATCCAATACATGTAACACATGTTTTATCATTTCTTATCTTTTTATAAATTTATTACAGTTATTCTAATATAAGTTAGCATATATATATTTATATGAAAATTATATATTCTTATATTCCCATAAACATTATGCTATAAAGAGAACTTACAAGTACGTCAGAAGTAGCATTATCATAACCGGTACCAGCAGATGCAAAACAAACTCCAGTAGCAAAATCCGAAATATTATACGCCGGATCTAAATAAGCCGGCACATAAGGCCGGAGACCAAACGACTCCGATATAAAATCAGTCGGAACACGCCCGTTTGAGAATCGTCCAGTAGCCTTTCCGCCGAAAAAGTCACGACCATATGGCCGGAAATTGCTTTTTAGAACCGTTTGAATGTGGTTGTTGTTTCCGGCGTCTACCGATGAGTCCCCGAACACGATAACCGCAGGAATCTTGGCTCCGGTGGTGTAGATTTGCATGAGAAGAGTGAAAACTATGAGAAATACCATAATTGAAAGATGGAGGAGAATGCCTAGTGAAGAGTGACTTGAGATGAGTATAAATAAGATTAATGAGGATTGGGTTGCAGGGGAGTTTGTTGAAAGTAATAAATGGGATATGATATTGTTGTAGTTATGAGATGGTAATTAATGGTCAACCAGGATTTATTGCTAAAATAATATTTAATGATGTTATAAATATTACATCATCAATCACATCATTGATATAAACTATTTGAGCCGAGCCGAACTGAGTGATGGTTTTGGCTTAGCTCGTATACAAACGAAGTCTAGTTGGACTGTAGCGTTTGGACCCAACTCGTTAAAAGCTCTAGTCAGCTCGGGGCTTGTCAAGTCGGCTTGTTTATTTTTATAACATTGTAAGTTTTTAAAACGTTGTGTTTCTTTACTCATATTTATGTTTAAATACCATAATTTGGGCTATAACTTTCGTTTTCATTAAAAATGTCACATGTTTTATATTACAATTATGTGTGTATAATTTGGGCTTTAATTTAAACATGTCGAGTGAGTCAACAAGCCGAGCTGACATCAGCTCTGGACTCGTTTACAAACGAACCAATTTCGAGCTAGACATGAACTTCTTAAAAAGTCCTATTTATGATTTCCAATTATATTCCATATTGTAGTTTTTATGTTAAAATTCATCATCTAAAGTGTTTTGTAGTTTTTAGGATGTGATTAATTGATTTTTACGTATTTTCTATAACTTATTGTTTAAATAGAACTGAACCCTGTTTTGTATGAGATTGCATGTTCAAATTATGACACATAATTAATAAATAATTAAATACCAAAGATACATTAAATGATTTATGTGTACTGTATCACATTCATATATCTTCAACATGATGACGACAAGATGACGAAGACAAGTTAAACAAACATAACATCTTACGATTATTTTTTTTGTCGGAGGTTATGTGACGTTTTATTTCCTATCATAAGCTAGTTTTGTTGTGATTACATATCCATCTTAAATATTTGGTTAAGCATGCACTAGCATTGGTTTTACATTTAACATGTTGTTAACGGTCAAACATCTTTACGTTTTGTCATGTTGAGAGCACTCCGAAGTTGTTATTGCCTTTATAACTTAGGGGCTGTTTGACAACTTTTGAATAGTTAAGTGCTGAACCAGTAAGAGGTCTGAACCACTAAGTGCTGAAGCAGTAAGAGGTCTGAACTATTAAGAGGCGGTATAACATTTGAAATATGCTTTCAACCGATAGTGACTTCTTATCCTGGCCCAAATCGCTTATTTTTTAAGCCCATCATCACTAGTTTGTTGATTATTCATACAACATATTTGTTGGACAAGCCCAACCTGTTTTGTTCAACATCAATACCATTTGGGCCGGACTTGTTCTCACTAGAGTTTGGGCACTACATTTTCACAACAACTAGAGTTTGGACTAAGAGAAATAATTATAATTTTCAAGCCCAATTCAATTAAATCGCTTGAACTCATGAGGCCCAATTCTTGTTTGATCTCTAGCCCACAATGTTGATCCATTAAACAAATAACACAGGCCCATTAAGTTGAATTTGCTAACTCTACCTCGTTTGGTTTTATTATATAAAGTGTATCGGCTGGTTTCAACAACCATTGGGCCAGGCCGAAAATTTTGGACCCAAGCGTTATCCATTGTTTGAACTCGAGCCTTAAAAAAAGAAGAAAGAAACACTATTGTTTGACATTGTTCGAAAATCCTAACATAATTTAATATTCATTTGAGAAGCCTATTCATTTAGAAGCCCATATTGTCACTTATATTGTTTTAGACTTAGTAAATTTTTCGCAAGTTTAAGTTTCGGAGTAAATGGCAACCAACCCGTTGGATTGGGTAATAACTCATACAACCCAGGCCCGAGCCACTCTTCACAACCATTCCTCCGTCGTTCGACTCGAAGTTCGACAAGCTCGAGACTCAAATGACGTCGATATGGTACTACATGCTATGCGAAGTGGATCTATACAAATGCTATGATGTGAGGGAACCTTGGTTTGGAGTGTTACAACATACATGCATGTTGACCCCAATATTCTCCGGATCATTAGTCGGTCTCACATGCCTTGCCAGTGCGAATCATTCATAGTATCTTACCTTCTTCGGGCTAGGTCTTGTACAAAATTGTATAACTTCAAATATCACTTTTCGTAGATAATTATAGGCATGGATTTATCATATAAGCTTGAACTATTTTTTAATATCATATAAGTGTCAATAAGTCTATTATTCTTAACAGACGATTGCGTAAACCACGAAACCGATATTTTTTTGTTATGTTGAAACTTCAAAGCATCAGTGTGGTTCAAAGTCCATCCAATAATGCATCTTCTATAAGAAACCTTTTGAGTGTAGAAATACAGTTGAGCTAGACAAGTTATCAGACTGGTAAAACCCTAGTCACCAAATATTTTTAAAAAATACAGCAACTTGTCACTTGTCAGCACCTTTTTTTTGAAACAATTATCATTTTCAGATCATAAACGTTAAGGATGTAAAACAGAGACGTTTACAGACTGATGGCAAATAATGATAGTGAAAGTTAGGAAACCCAATATTACTATAAACGTTTTTACTTAAAACTGTAATAACAGGAAAACATTGCATACATCTGTTTTCATGCTGTTCTTTCAGTATGTGTGACTGTGTGTTGTGGAATTTTCATGAAATACGATCCGGAAGTAACTCAGCCACCGTCAGTAAGTACTTTAAACATTAGCAAAATGAAGCGGTGTTTTTTTGCATGATGGGAGACGGAGCCAACTCTATCGTCGGGGTGGACACAGATGGAATCTCGGTAGAGATTCACAATTTTTTTTTTATTTTTATTCAGTATGTGTGTGTTGAGAATTTTCATGAAATACGACCGATTTTTTTTATATTTACGTGTCACAATAACTACGAACTTTTAACAATACGTTTATTTTTGTGTTTTAGCGCAGTTAGAAGGTAATAATTCATCTTCTAGTATTGGAGTGTCGGAACAAAATTGGGCTAAGCAAGTTAAGGAAGGGAAACTCCACATATTAATAATGGTAACTTCTCATCATCTTTTGTTGTGTAGATAACAATATGCATGTATAGAGTCATTCTTAAACATTTTATTAGATTATTAAACTAAACTCATAATTGTGTATATTTTGTATTTATTATGTGACAGTTGGGACTTATGATTAGGATCATCAATCGAATTTCTTGGCCGGTTATATGGACAACTAATCGTTGGTAACTAACTCCGTTTACGAGTTATGTTTGCTGGCAAGATCAACCACCAAAATAACGGTCATTAGCATGTATATATTGGTGATTCAGGATTCCAAACTTGGCACCAAGATTAATCCTAGCAAATTTCTCTTCGATCATCACTTTTGATCAAGTCATATCAATGTCATCTTTGTACTTTGCTTCCTAATTGATATTAAGTTCGTTTCCTGGGCCAACAAACTGGTATGTGAGCGGGTTCGATACATTAGATTCACTTGAAATCATCATCATCATCATCATCATCATCATCATCATCACATTCAAGTTATGGAGGGATATTTGCCGCGAAACAGGAACTACTTCAAGCACAAAGAATACGATCGGAGACTTTGGTACCTTTACAGGGACCCGACCATCTCATTTAACGTTGCAAAGTGAAAGAAAGGGATGAGGCGACTTTGTTGATCAGACAAGCAATTGAAACAGGTATTGGGAATGTGCGAGATAGTCACAACTATGCAGAAGAGCACGTGGCCATCGATACAGATTATGGTCATAGGAACGATATATTGTACATAAATACCCATTTTCGAAACCACTTGTGGGTACACTGATTCACTATCATAAGATTCAAAAATCTTTTGGCGTTGAAACCCTAACAAGGGATTTCAAAATCCTTCTTTACGCGGAATAGGGGTTGTAAAAATTAACACAAAGGGAAATTCGATTAAGGTTCCTAGCGTATTCTACACCCCTGATCTTGATAGGAACATCCTAAGTCTGAAACAATTGAGACTTCTAGGATTTGTGCTTAACATATATTGACATAAATGTCATATTACCTCCATTTTATATAAAGAAGAAAACTCGTCTGATGCGACTAAATCAAATAGTCATATGATTAACATCATGAACACATGAATGATCTAATAAACATATTATAAGATGGTAGATCACACGATAAATTCAAGCAACAAGACCTCAAATCCTATTTCGGTGAATTATCCCTTGATCAAAAAAATAATAAATCACAGTGGATAAGCATGATCATGAAAATCTCCAATTCAAAACTTTAGAAGATTCTATGACTTGCTAGACATAATTGAAGCACAATACTTGGATGTCTTACAATGGAATTATTGGGTGAATGTGGTAGCAAATAACTCTAAATCCAAGATGAAGGTTAAATAGGTGATGAGAGATTACTTATCTTAGTGAGTGTTTACTTTGAAGCGATTACTTTAAGCTGTGAACGAATAATTTGTGAGGGTATAAATAGGTGATGAGCGATTACTTATGTAACGTACCCTACATAACTACGAGTCCACACTCAGCAACACCGTTAGTCCATTAGTTTCATAACTACACACTACTAATAAATTGCTACTATTCCGACGAAAATTTCCTACGAACGAAAATGCTAACACTTTTCCCACGAAATTCCGACGAACAAGAAAGGGTCTTAGTTTTTATGACAAAAAGGATTACCCACGGTCCATATTCCTACAACCCCTTTCCGTGAGAAAGCCGTCAAAAAACTGCTGTTTCCTACACATTTCCGACAGAATTTAGCGTAGGAAACGTAGCGGTTTTCTAGTAGTGCCAAGACAATGGAATTCAACATGAATATGCAGTTTAAAAGAGAGAAGCAATTCAAACAGACCATACCCCAGGTTAAGATAGAGGAAAGTGAAAAGATATCCTATGACAAAGTTACCATCACATTGAGGAGGTCTGTCCACTTGTTTGCAGCCTTGCAGGCTGACGATGGCCACTGGCCAGCCGAAACTGCTGGTCCGATGTATTTCATGCCTCCATTGGTATAACTAACTATATATTACTCCATTAATTGTTAACCATGCCACCATTTTGCATCCTTATATAATCCAGAATCTGGTAATAGCGGAACCAGGGCGATGATAGAGGGACCACTGACGCCGTCACCTGAATTTATTGTATTTTTACATGAAAAAATATGTTCTTTTTAAAGAAAAAATGAGTTGGACCTCGTAGTTGTAACCAGTCGAGAAGATGACCTATGATGGCCGTCGACTAATGAGTTATGACCGGTTCTGCCACTATTTAGTATTTAAAAACTGACTCTAGGTACTTATGATGATATGCAGGTAATGTGTTTGTATATCTCAGGGCACCTTAACAGAGTATTCCCAGCAGAACACGAAAAAGAAACCGTTCGCTACTTATATTGCCATCAGGTACTAAATATTATCATAATGGATGATGACAAACTCATGCATAATGTATTTCCTATTAAAATTTATGGCCAAAAAAAAAAGATGTCCATTGAGTGTCATTTGGAATATTGGAAAATCCACTTTGATTCTCTATCAACCAATAATGTGGGACCATTAACATGGTTAAAGCTAAACTGTTGGAAGTCCAACATTGTACTCTTTCTACCACTATGTTAATATAGAGATGGCTTCAAAATAAATATTTTATCAATATAGAACACTCGTATCGATAAAATGATTTGAACTACTTATTGGGGGGCTTCCCCCCTTTTTAGCCGTTGAATCGATGACCTATGTATTGTAAGAAAAACTTTTTGGATTAGAAAAAGTAAACAACTTTGCTGACAGTTACATATCTTTTGTTTGGTCAGCGAATATTTTGATCTTGGATTAGTGATTCCTTTTGAGATTTTGATTTCATTTTGAAATATAACAAGAGAATAGAGGATAGGCCCATTACATTAATAATAAATAATAAAAATATGGGAACTTACATTGAGCGCGAGAGCCAAATGAATCGAAAGATTCTTGTTTGGTTCGGGAAGGGATCATGGAATTTTTGAAATAAATGGAAAGATAATCTACTTTCATTAAGTGATTTATTAGATAATCGAAAACAGAGAATCTTGAATACTATTAGAAATTCAGAAGAATTGCGCGAAGGGGCCTTTACAGAACAATGACGGTGGTTGGGGATTTCATCTTGAGGGTCCTAGCACATTGTTTGGAACAACTCTCAATTACATTTGTATGCGCCTTCTAGGGGAAGGGCCTGATGCTGGCTTGAATGGTGCTTGCTCCAAAGCTCGAAAATGGATTCTAGATCATGGCAGCGCGGTCACCATTCCCTCTTGGGGAAAAACATGGCTTTCAGTAAGACATTCAATTCCTAAAAACAAGAGTCTTGCATGCTGAGTTCTTATTGATATGCCTTAAACTTTCCCTATCAAAAAGGAAACAATTATACATGTTTGTTTGTTTGTTTCAGATACTAGGTGTTCGAGAGTGGATAGGAAGCAACCCCATGCCCCAGAGTTCTGGATCCCCCCTTCCTTCTTTCCCATGCATCCAGGTTAGCTTGGCTCATTAATACCAATGTACTTCTTTAGTTTTCACGTTTTCGGGGTATGAGTAGGGTATTAAATGATACATGCCTAATTACCGAAACCATGGGTTGAGTTATATTACAAATGATTTAAAAATAAGAAGGATAAGAAGTCACTATAGAGTGATAAGTGTCCTAGAGGAATCAAGTGGAATGGTAATTTTGTCCGCAAGAGAAAAAAGATATGCACATGCAAGTCAAATGTTATATCCCCCAATTTTTAAACGTCCGTAACTTTTTTATACGTTACATTAATTTAAAAAAAATTATACCGTAAAACCGAGCCTCTTTTTATGTTTAATATGAGTACCATATTGTTAGACTTTTCAAAAAAAAAATAAATAAATAAAAAACCCAGTTGCAAATTACACAATGGACATGACGTAAAACACAATGGAAAGTAGACAAAAAACACAATCGATAACAGATAAAAGACACAATGAACAACAGACTAAAACACAATAACCATAATGTATAACACAATGGACATAACGTATAACACACTAAGTATCAAACTAACTAAAAACACAATTGATGACAAAAAATAAGACATAATTGATGACAACAGATAAAGATACAATGGATAGAAAATTAAATCACGATGAACAACAAAGTAAAAACACAATAAACAAAAGACTAAAACACAATGAACAAGAGATTGAAACACAGTGGACAACATATTAAAACACAATGCATAACAGATTTAACACAATAACAAGAACCTAAAACACAATGTACAAATTACCCACCCAGTTGAAGAACACAATAATCAGAACCATAACACAATATATTGAAAATCCAGATATAATAGCATCTTCATTGTGTCATACATTGTTATAGGTTCTGATAAAAATGCAATGGGTAGAACACAAATTAACATTGTGTTATAAGTTTTGATAATAACACAAAGTATAGAAACCCTAGTAAAACGTAATGACCAAAACCCAAGTGAAATACACAGAACCTTTAACACAATGCAAAGAAACTCAATAAAAATGAAAATTTTATTTTATTTTTATATGACAATATTATATTCATATTAAAGATAAAAAACGCTTGTTATTACGTGAAACTTTTTTTTAAAAAGATGTCGCATGAAAAAGCTATAGAAGTTTTTAAATTGATTGGGGGGGGGGGGATTGACATGTGCCTTGCATGTGGACAGAGAAAATCCATAAATGTAGGATTCCCTTTATGCCCTTCCACTATTTTCTTTTCCGTATAACTAATCTCAACTCTCCAAAATCAATAAACCCGAATCCTTCTTACCCTTCTTATTTATTTTACCCGTTGTATTTGATCCTAATCCCGGAAACCATATACCCCTTTACGCAAACTATATACCGAAAAAATCTATTTTTTTTCCTTTTTACTTTCTCTTGATCAGAATGGAAAGAAAATACAAATTCAACATAAGGTGATAAAAAGCCAATACATTTGTTATATAAAAAGAACTCATGTTTAACCCCTGCGTTGCAGGGGCGTGGGATGTAAAACCGTGCTAAGTTGTAAGCAAACATCGACCAAAACCAGCAAACATTGTAAAGCAAAAACGTGAATTCATATCACCACGTGACGTAAAACGTAGGCAAAGACAAATGCGAAGTTATATGTCGACCCAATGTAAAACGTAGACAAATTCGAATTTGTACCGACACCATTGTTACACCGTTGATCAGAGATAAATATCATTTTTTAATGAAATAATATAATCTTTCTGAAAATTGTAAAAATACAATGACACATGGTGAAATTGCATTGGTTGGAACATTAGGCAGACAATTACTTATAGTGGGCACATTGTGTTTTCGAGTGAATATGAGCATTCATATCCTCTCCACCATCTTCTACCCTATAATATAACAAAAAAATCATATTTTTTGAAATTTATCTCTTTTTAAAAAAATCTTCAACATCTCATTCACCATACCTGTCTCTATATTCTTTTTTATTATTTTCTCTTTCTTTTTTATATTTAACTTTTATATATATATATATATATATATATATATATATATATATATGAGAGGGAGAGAGATATGATATAGTGCTGAATAGTTTTTTTTTAAATTTGGGGGATGATATTTTGTTAAATTTTAAGAGGTAAACAAAGATAGCGGATAGGATGTGGTGTGACAACCGGCATTTTCTGGTACTTTTCATACAACTTAAACGTCATCTTTATTGTGCAATTATATGAGTTAAAGCGTCATTTTAGCTTGTTACATCTCATACATCTAGGAATATTATGTGGTACATTTTATTAGTGCATAAGGTTCAACTTAAGATACTTCAACTCAGGCAATTTAATCAATGCACTAAATCAACTAGTAAACTAGTCGGTTAGACTGGCTATGTCAGCACGGATCCAGTACTCAGCTAAATGACAGAAGTAGGACTTGGATAGAAGTCCAACATCAACTATACACTTAATCATATGTGTGAAAACAAGGAATTATTATAACACTTTTCGGAAAATAATATAAGCACTAAAATTTGTACGAAACGGACTACAAATAAAGGATTCAGCACATCTAAGCACAATTCAGCATCTGATAGCTTAATCTAGTTTTAGAAATCAAGTTGAACATTTTAATTCATCTGGAAAACTCTCAAAGTATCGTGTGGAATCGAAAACACCTCATATCATACAATTCATACAACTTAATATTTAAGCAACCCGGTAACGAAACGAGCACCCGAACATATCTAGACAAGTCTTATGAACTAGTTAACCTTATTTTTACATCATACAACTAGTCAAGAGTGTTTAACACCCCTAAACACTTAGAAATATGTAACACACTTAAACTCCCAACTAAACCTCCTAACTTCCAACTAAACAACTAACTAACAAAACCAACAAGACCCCCCTAATGGACGGTTGGGATGTGGGACCCCCATGTCCCCCTTGTCCTCCCATTTGTGACATATGATCTTGTGTGCAAAGTTAAGATTTAGGGGATGGAAGGATTGCAAAAAGTTATAAGGAACATGATCATGCATTCACCCTCACTTTCACCAACACAAAAATTCAAACACCCATTTCTCCTCTCTTGCTCCCTCACCCACGACCACACTAACACCACCATCACCACCATCTTTCATCCATCTCCTAGCTATTCCAAGTATATCCAAGGGTGTGTCAAGGCATTCTAAGGAAGGATCAAGGCTTAGAAGTTGAAGGACCTCCTTGAAGAGCTATTATCCACCAAGTTTGCATCATCTTCATCATCTTGACTTTGTTTGCCACTTCCCTAGCCACAAGAGCTAGTAGTGAGTCTCCTACACTTTGTTTCACTTCTTGTTAATAGTATAAATAGGGTGTACAAGCTCAACCAACTAAAAGACTCACTTTAAAATGAGAAAACATGAACTAGTAACTTCATACAAGAAAAATAATCATATTCTTGAAGTATAACTAAGTTGTATTTGTTTATTTTGTGCTATGGATGATATCCATCATATATAGACTTGTTAAATGTGTAGATCTAACAAGTGTACATATGGATCTTACAAGATCCATCAAGAAATATGTTGGTGAACTTGATGAACATGAAATGGACTTATTAAAGTGATTAATACAAGTTTTTGATGAATATGAACTTATACAAAAATAAATGGATGAAGATATTAAACATCATTTTCTACAAAGTTGTGTAAAAGGTGGATAATTCATATTTTTGAAGTCTAATGAACATACTAAACCTAGTGCTAAAAGACTACGTGATTTTACACACTTTCAAGTTCATCACTTACATGAAAATTACATCTTATGTTTATTTTTAGACTTGTTAATGTATTGGTATGCCACTTGACGAATTTTAATCATTTAAACACATGTTTGAAACATGGGAAACCTGCTAAATCTAGGGGAGACTATGGCAAATTTTTCGTAGAAATTAAACACTTAAAAAAATACAATATTTTCAAGACTTTTTGTTAACCAAATGTTGAAAGAAGTTAAACAAGGTTTTTCCCCTGACTTTTATATAAAATACAAGTCAAGAAATAATATTTTCTAAAAAGATTTGAACAAGTATAAATATATATATTTTTGGGAAAAATATATATGTTTAAGTGATCACAAGAATTAGCTATGTTATGTGAATATTGTGTGTAATATGTAATATTAGTCATGTAGGACTTTTTAAATACAAAATACTCACAATGAGTATAAATACAATATACTCAAGAAATACACAAGTATAATGAACATATAAAAAAACCCACGCTTGGGTGTATGGATAAGAAACACCGGAATATATATAGTTATAAATATATTCCCGACATAGTTGAGGACTTGGACAATTTGGACAACTATATATATATATATATCCGGGTTGGAAGTATATAAATTAGAGCTTGGTAAATATCGTTTTCAAAACCGACAAGTGACAATATATTCGTGAAAATACAAGAAGTATTATGTTATGTCCACCACAAAAATATAATATTTTTGGGTATGTAAAAATATACATCCTACGAACATTATAAGAATGTATTATTTTTGAGTTTACAAAAATAATATATATTTCTTAAAAGTATTTTATTTTGAAGTATGTGGAAGCATATATTTCATAAGTATTACAAATATATTGTTTGATGAGACTCTAAAAATTGTATATATTTTCCAGAGATTTATCTTAAAAATAAACTATTTCTAAGATTAATGGAAAACCTCACTTACCAAGCTCAAGGATATATAAACGCATATAAGTCCCCTAAATACATCTTAGAATTCATATGGCAAGAAATACAATATTTTGGAGAATAATTACAATAATAACAATTCCGGAAAGTTAAGTTAAGAATAAATATTAAGTGTTACGATGCTTAATACCAAGTGCTTATACACCTATACATGTATACTTTCCTAAGTATACTTTTAATGGGAACGACAAATCATACAACTCATCATACAAATATACATGTATTGACAATAATAATAAAATTATTATTTTTTTCTCGAAGTTACATATATTCATTGAAGGATATGTCACACCCCGCCCCGCAGCGGAATAAGAGTCGGGGCATAATTGGGTTATCACCAAAGCTCATGATGTTTACTAAAATGTTTCATATCTATTAAATTCAAATTACAACTTCAATATTCAAAACAAGTTCATACAATTACAAGGAAAAAAGAAACTAAGTAAAACAATCCAAAGCCTAAACTGATTTATTCTTCTAGGCCGTCCTATATGTTTCTTGCTTCAACTGGATCACCTGTATCATGTGTAAAAATGGGGAATTTTGGGTCAACAAAAGTTGGCGAGTGAACCTTGTTAAAAACAATTGTTATTGATTTCTTGTTGTATTTAATATGGAAAAATTGTGCAATAATCATATGTGAGTAAACGTAAATGAACAAACAATCACAAACCACCTTGCTTGAGTATATGACATGAATGATAATGTATTGTGAGATCAAGGCTCAATCAAACGGAGCCGATCGTATATTGGCAACGTCACGTTCCGCTCATAGGTAATGGGGAACATACGAGCTTATGATGATGTATGTGAGATCAAGGCTCAATCAAACGGAGCCGATCGTATGTTGGCAACGCCACGTTCCGCTCATAGGTAATGGGGAACAGACGAGCCTATGATGATGTATGTACTGAAAAATGATAAATTTAATCTAAACATTAACCACACAAACAATTGATACATATTGGATACACATTGATCATGGATATGATGGATGCACAAGTGTTTTAATGTAATAAATAATAAGCGACACATGATACACCCCAAAATGTGATTAAAACGGGGAATTGGTAGAGATTCACTCACATTGGGTGCGTTCTTTTGGTGATGTTGAATGCGCACGAGTTTTGAGATTTGATCGACGAGGAAAGACTAACCTAAAATAATAACGAAATGGTACGGTAAATAAGTGGATTTTATTAACTATTTTAATAGGATTTTTAGATTTATTATTTTGTGAGTTTAAGGTCATTTTCTAACTTTAAAAATATTATTTTTAAGTATTTTTAATTGATTTTTAAATTAAATAAATAATAAAATTTGACTTTTTGGTTGACCGTTGACCGTTGACCGGACCGTTGACCGGTCAGACAGTGGTAATTGACGCTCTGAGTGAGGTTCGAACTCGGGACCTCTCGTACGCGTGCACGCAGCTCTAGCAACTGAGCTACGTGTCTAACCCGAAATATTCTATGTTTTAATTATATATATATATATATATACTAATTAAATGTTAATTTATTGGTTTATATTAAAAGGATTTAAACTGGTTGAACCGGTTGCAGGGAAACCGGATCGAACTCGGGTCCTTTGGTTTGTAAGCGCACAGCCCAACCAGTTGGGCTGTGTGTCTTATCTGTTTAACTTACGGTTTATATTAATCTTATAAACATACTGGGACCTGTTCTGATTCAGTTTTAAAAAAAATTGGTTTTAATTCGGAAAGTCAGTGCGTTTGTAAGGTTCGAACTCGTGACGTGCGCTATGTGTTTGCACACAGTCCACCGCTGGACTGTGTGTCTAACCCGGTTTAATAAGTTGTTTTAATTATACTTATACACAATGTTTGACTTCGTCTTCTTCATTCATGAACACAGACAACCGATATTCGACTGTTCTGGTTTAAATCATTCGTCGGACATATAAGTGGTTGAAATGTAACGGATAAAAAGAGTTAAGGAATCGAATGTACCGAACAGAAACGCTTTCCTCAGAATTCCGGTAATGGTCGTCGGCTCTGATTTGTGAATTCCGTCTGATTGAATCAATTAACAGTTTTGATCGATGAGTTGTGAAATTGAGTTACTAAACAAGGATTATCAGAGGGTTTAGATGTTTGTACCGATTCACAGCGTGATTTCGGAAATTTTCAGAGATTTCCCGGCGAGTGCAGATTATCCGACAACGTCGTCTGGGACTGATTCTGGTTTAAGGATTGAAGTTAGTATAAGTCTAACAATGGATTGAAAACGAAAGAATCGAGAAATTTACCGATTTGATGTATGTCTCGGTTTTCCGGCGTAAGTCCGGCAATACAGAAGATCTCCGACGAGTGTAATTTCTTCGAGAATTTGTACGATTTTGAGCGAAAAGATTACCAGAGGCTTGGGTGTGTATTTATAGGGAAGAATCAGGATGAATTGAGTCCGAATTTGGTCTTGATTCATGGTCAAAGTTTTCTCCGGCGTTATGACTGAGATCGCGGGATTAGACATCGGTTATAACCGATGTCGAGGTTAATACACGCGTTCAGTCAAAAAGAACCGTCGATAATTGGAGAAATCGTAGGTAATTCCGGCGACTGCGGATTGGGCGCGCTGGTGACTGAATTCGATTTCGAGTTTTATAATAAATGTTATTTGTTTTAATAGATATCACAAATGAGTCAAGTGGCGGAGTGGTTGGGTGTTGCTTGTTTCTTCCGGCTGACCCGGTTCGAAACCCGGTAGCCTCTTTTCTTTTTTATTTAATTTATTTTTACTTTTTAATAATTATAGTTTTTAAATTCTAAAATGTTTATTAATTATGTATTGTTTAAAATTAATAATAATCATAAATACGCAACGAAATTTTATAACTTGATATTTGATTAATAAACGAAGCGGGTTTGGAAACCCGTTTTTCGACGGATGTTACAGGATACATATACACACAAAGTTAGACGATGTATAACTATTATTTTTAAACGACAAACTATATTATGAGTATAAAATATATTCGTTTACAACATTGTCAATCCAAACGTGTGAGACCCAACTCCTGCATGTCGAGTAGACGTTCATCTTATTCGTGCGAGGCACGAAGTCAAGAGGGCTAGGCCCGTTCTTCAACTCATGAGGCACAAGAATATCTATATTTGGAATATATGCACAACTTATTAATTATTCAACTAATACACAACTCAACAACGCGACAACTTAATACAACTAAGAAAAGTCTTAATGATAAGTCGAGATGGAAGACTTGTACACAAGTAAACGTAGACCTAAGTGTCTAACGGTGATTAGGACACTTGTAAGTTACGTCACGAGACTGAGCAATCATATTTGATTCATACGCATCTTACGGAACGCAAATCAGTGAGTTCGTGCCCCCTTTCTACTTTAAACGCTTTTCAGTTTTACAACTATCGGGGAAATACATGTTCAATGGTATGAAAGTTAAGGGATGGAAATACAACTTAGAAATGCAACTTAGATCATGTGCGAATAGGGTGGTTCTTAAGCACCATTAATCATGTTAGACCGAGGTACAAAGGTTAGATCTAGCGGGTTTTGGCGAGCCCCACTCTCGGTCATGGACCCACACAGGAGAGTGCATTTGTTGTCCCAGTCGAAGTGGAATCGACAGAAATTTGTCAAGGGTTGGATTGCTTCCTATGTCGGCACACATATTAATATCCTAGCTACACATTAATGATCAACGTTTTCCTTAGAGTTTATACATACCAGTTTTCAGTTAAATACAACTCATATTTCAAAGGTTCATTTTATTCAACTAAAACTCATGAACTCGCCAACTTTTGTTGATGTTTTCAACTTAATATGTATTTCGGGTAATTAGTGGACCGAGCAGGGATTTCATATCAAGAAAGCAAGTATCTAGACTCTATGCCAACTTTTTAAGGGTTTGCCCGTTATATACCGCCTTGCGGTGATATAGGGGTCAAAGCCTTATCATTTTATAACTTGCATTTTGGGTTGTAAAATATTTAACAACTTAGTTCTCAACTTATGGTTTGTAAACAACTTATTCAACTTGTGTTGCGTTTTGGAAACGATCATGGAATGGCATTTGGAGTTTATTTTATTCATTTAGTATGTCCACTTATATTGTATGCAATGAGAATCAATCAGATCACACCGCACGCTTCCGCCTATGAGCGGGTGTGACATGTGGTGATTGTTTGTTAGTTTTTTTAATTTTGAAGATAGGGTGAACAATGGTTGAATGAATTTGAATGCTATAAATGACGTGTAAATGTATGTTTGTGTGTGCATTGTCTAGAGGATCCATATTGGGCGCATAAGTATGTAATGTTAGAAAGGAAAGACTAACCTTGGAGGAAACTGCAGCTAATCAACAGCCGGACATCCTGTGGCAGCTAATCCACAGCCGCATATCCAGCTAATCTTCAGCAATCAACAGCAAAGATAAAGACAGCTAGCAATCAGCTGCTGTCTTCTATATTTAGATTACGTTTTTTGTGTATAAATAGAATACCCTTCTTTGTAATGAGATATACGAATACACACATCAATTCAGTGTTTATGAATCAACCTTTTAACATGGTATCAGAGCAGTGTCGTTCTTGACCTGTTCATCATCTACCTTGCTCACCCAAAACCAAATCATCCTCTCAACCAAGCTGCCATGGCCGAAGCCGGTAACTTGGGAGAAGATTTATCAATTCAAATCGCCAACCTGCTCAAGAATGGCCTCAACCCACAAAACAGAAACCCAAAACTATCCGATAACCTTCAAATAAACCTCAAGCTCAACAGCCAGAATTACGCCTTATGGACCCGGATGATGAGGGTAGCCATAGGCGGTAAATCAAAAGCCTTCCTAAACCATCTATCAACCAACCCGCCGAACCAAACCAGCGAGGAATATGAGCAATGGGAACAAGACGACCTAGTCGTCTTCTCATGGCTCATACAGAACATCGAACCAACCCTTGCCAGCAACCTAACCGAATTCCCAACAGCAAAATCGCTGTGGGATGCCCTAGCTATAACATATAGCAGTGGGCGTGACAAGCTCCAAACTTTCAACCTACATGTCAAGGCGAATGAAATCAAACAGAACAATCTCTCCCTAGAAGAATTGTGGATTATACTCCAAGGAGTATGGGGAGAAATTGATCGGATTGACCCAAACCCTATGACCTGCCCAGCCGATATCCAAGCGTATCACAAAATCAGGACGGAACAGAAACTGTTCCAGTTTCTAAACGCCCTCAACCGGAAATATGACCCTATAAAAAGGGAAATACTCCGGTTAGAACCCCTTCCAACCGTAGAAACTGCATACGCTACTGTCCGCAAGGAGGCCGCTCACCAGAATATTCTGGGAACACCTCTCAATGACACACAGGGTATCACAGCGGTCTAATGGCCTCTGAAATTGACGGACTAGGGCTTGCGTCAAAGGGCTACCGACGAGCCGATGGAAAAAGAATCGGAACCAGTAAAGACGACAAAACTCACCTCAAGTGTGATCATTGCGGCATGACGAAACATACCTGGGAACAATGTTTCAAACTCGTCGGGTATCCCGAATGGTGGTCTGATGGTCAGAAGAGAGGCACAAAGACTACGGAAAAGGGGAAGTCATCTAACACCGGCAGCCGGGATGTCACAGGAGATGGAAGCCGGAGGGTGGGTTTCGGCGGATTGGCCGACGCCACAGATGAAGGAGACAAATGCTTAGGTAAAGGCGGAGAAGAAGAAAGAAAAAGGAGCGGTTGGTGGGCGGATGGGTTTGGGGCGGGTAAACCGAACCCATATAATGAAAACTTGAAGATGTCACATTTGGTCCCTGAAAATAAAGGAAATGCCAATATAGCCCACAAACATCACAAAAAACAAAAAACATGGATTTTCGATTGTGGTGCGACCGATACAATGACTTATGAGCTATCGGATATTATTTCAACAACCAAACCAGAAAAAACACATATTCAAACGGCAAACGGAGGAATAATGGATGTAAAATCGGGAGGAACTATTGAGATTTCACCCACAATAAAAATCTCTAATTGCCTTTATGTTCCTTCGTTATCACATAAGCTGCTTTCCATCAGCCATGTCACGAAGGAACTCAACTGTATTGTCCTAATGTACCCTACGTTTTGTATTTTACAGGATATCAGGACGGGAGTGATCATTGGGCGTGGCACTGAAAATCAAGGGTTGTACTATGTGGATGAGGTGACTCAAAGTGGTGCTGTGATGCTGACTCATGGACATCGGAACGGGAAGCTTGGCTATGGCACCGAAGATTAGGTCATCCTTCTACAAGTTATTCGCATATTTTATTTCCGAAACTATTTCCAGTTAATTCTATGTCACATTGTGAAACATGTGTTTTAGCAAAAAGCCATAGAAAAACTTTTAAACCCAATAACACTAAGGCTGCTTTGCCATTTTCATTAATCCATTCTGACGTATGGGGTCCTGCCCCAGTTCTTGGGGGGCAAAACCTTTGGTACTTTGTGATGTTCGTTGATGATTGTACCCGAATGACCTGGGTTTATTTTTTGAAAAACAAATCCGAAGTATTTGAAAATTTCACTATGTTTTACGCCATGATTCAAACCCAATTTCAAACAAACATCCAAATATTCCGATCTGATAATGGCGGTGAGTTTGTTAATACCTTGTTTAAATCCTTTTTCCAAGACAAGGGAATAATCCACCAAACTACATGCCCAAACACCCCAGAACAAAACGGTGTCGCCGAAAGGAAAAATCGCATTTTGCTAGAAATGACACGAGCTCTCCTGATTGAATCCCAGGTCCCGAAATATTTTTGGCCTGAAGCCCTTGCTACTGCTACCTATCTTCTCAACCGACTCCCAACAAAAATCCTAAAGCTTAACACTCCGTTACACACCCTTTCAAAATTCTTCAAACTACCCTCAGTTCTCACCCTTCAACCACGAATCTTTGGATGTACTTCCTTTGTTCACATACCTAAATCAGATCGAACCAAACTTGACCCTTGTGCTGTAAAATGTGTCTTTGTCGGGTATGGAATGAATCAAAAGGGATACAGATGTTATAATCCAAAAACACGTCATATGTTCACCACAATAAACTGTGACTTTCTTGAAACCGAGTATTACTACAATTCCCAACTCAGTGGTCAGGGGAGAAGGAATGTTTAGACACACTAAGCTGGTTGGAATATGTTCCCTATGTACCAACTACAGAGTCACCAACCACAGAGTCACCAGAACCCAATCTCAGTGCCACTGACGGTCCTAATGTTCCTCCTAACCTGGTGTCCGAGGTAAGTGATACTCATCCTATTCAGTCTGGTGGTATTTTTGAAGTTTCTAATGACTTTGAGGATACCAATACTTCTAACCATGAAACTGCCACAGAACAAACTGAAAATTTGCAGGCAGATGAATCCAGACAAGAAGAACCACCATCGAGATATGTGTTACCCCCTAGAACAAACAGAGGGGTTCCTCCGAAACGGTATTCTCCTGAAAAAGAACCAAGAAGATCTAGTTATCCTATAGCTAGTGTGGCCGATGGAAACTTCACTAAGGAAGCCAAAGCATTTATCTCATCTGTTTATTCCGAAGAAACTCCTACAAACGTGGATCAAGCCTTAAAATCTAAACATTGGAAGGAAGCAATGAACACAGAAATGGAAGCCCTAACCAAGAACAATACATGGGAAAAGTGTACTCTTCCGTTGGGAAAGAAATCCGTGGGGTGTCGTTGGGTCTATACGATTAAGTATAAACCAGATGGTACAATTGAAAGATATAAAGCCCGACTGGTAGCAAAGGGGTATACTCAGACACATGGGATTGACTATGCTGAAACATTCTCCCCTGTTGCAAAAATGAATACAATCAGGGTTCTTTTTTCGATAGCTGCAAATGAAGGGTGGCCACTTCAACAGTTTGATGTAAAAAATGCCTTTTTACACGGGGACCTAGACGAAGAGGTATTTATGGATGCTCCTCCAGGATTCACAAAAGATTTCAAAACTGGAGAAGTTTGCCGTCTGAAGAAGTCCCTTTATGGTTTGAAGCAGTCTCCCCAGGCCTGGTTTGGCAGATTTACGGTAGCTATGAAAAAGTTTGGATATAAACAAAGTAATGCCGATCATACTTTGTTTCTCAAAAAAAGAGGAAAATTCGTAACCTGTCTAATTATCTATGTAGATGATATGATCATTACAGGGAACGATAAAGAAGAAATGGTAAAACTCAAAGAAAACTTGTTTGCTGAATTTGAAATGAAAGATTTGGGCAGACTTAAGTATTTCCTCGGTATTGAAGTACTAAGGTCGAAACAAGGAATCTTCATTAGTCAAAAGAAGTATGTCTTAGACCTGTTGGCAGAAATTGGAATGATCGATTGCAAACCAGCAGATACTCCTATGAGTGTAAACCAAAAGCTTTACATGGAAGAAGGAGCAAAATTAGCAAATAAAGAAAGATACCAACGGCTGGTGGGAAAACTAATATATCTCTCACACACTCGTCCAGACATCGCCTATGCTGTAGGGGTAGTAAGTCAGTTCATGCACCAACCTCAACAGTCACATATGGAAGCAGTTTGGAGAATTATTAGATATCTCAAAGGAACAGTGGGTCATGGAGTCCTGTTTCAATCACATGGACACCTAAATGTTCAAATCTATACTGATGCAGACTGGGCAGGAGATAAGGGAAGTCGGAGGTCAACAGCAGGCTACTTCGCTCTAGTTGGTGGGAATCTTGTCACTTGGAGGAGTAAAAAATAAAAAGTGGTTGCTCTTTCAAGTGCAGAAGCTGAATTTAGAGGCATAACTCGAGGTTTAACAGAAGCCATGTGGATACGAAGACTCTTAGCTGAGATTGGTTTTCCGTCAAAAGAAACAAGTAAGATTATGTGTGATAATAAAGCTGCAATTCAGATTTCAGAAAACCCAGTACAACATGATCGAACAAAACACGTGGAAGTTGATAGGAACTTCATCAAAGAAAAATTGGAAGATGGTACGATTGAACTACCATTCGTTCGATCAAAGGATCAGCTTGCTGACATTCTAACAAAAGCAGTTAACGGAAAATTCTCAATGATTGTTTGGGCAAGTTGAATTTTGGAAATCCAACTATTCAACTTGAGGGGGAGTGTTAGAAAGGAAAGACTAACCTTGGAGGAAACTGCAGCTAATCAACAGCCGGACATCCTGCGACAGCTAATCCACAGCCGCATATCCAGCTAATCTTCAGCAATCAACAGCAAAGATAAAGACAGCTAGCAATCAGCTGCTGTCTTCTATATTTAGATTACGTTTTTTGTGTATAAATAGAATACCCTTCTTTGTAATGAGATATACGAATACACACATCAATTCAGTGTTTATGAATCAACCTTTTAACATGTAACTTATGCCACAACTTGCCGCATGGTATAAAAAGTGACACGAGTGTTTTGATGATTTTTTTCGTTTTCTTTATATTAATTGGTGTCCAATATTAATGAGAATCTTGAAATTTCTATGGGAAAAAAAATTAATGACTTCATCCTTTATTTGAGATCCAATTTCATCCAAAACCCATCTATTGATGTATAAAATTATTGTCAATAAAGCAATGAAATGTTTTTTAATGTAATATGATTGATTGTTTATCAAAGTGTTTCATGATATACATCAAATAAGTTATGAGAATACGGAAAGAACGCTTGTTTGAGTTTATTATGAATTTACGTGTTTAAGCCTTTAATTGGGGTTCCAGAGGGGCAACCCCTCCTTGGTGGGTTCCAAGGATATGAGCAGGGACCAAGGGTAGAGCCTTTGGCTAGAGTCGAAATTTTAAAAAAAAATTGCTTTGCAGAAAAATTATCAAAATTTTGACTTCATAAAAAAATTAACTTCTGAGTAATACACTTTGTAATTTGGATGGAATTTTAGCTCCAAATTGAACAATTCTGAATTAACATAAAAATTGTCTTATGGTAGTTACTACATTCCCATCCCCTAAATTCAAAAACCTTTTTTTTTCTTCTTACCGGTTCACCAAATCATACAAATTACATGCTAGTTCTTTCAGAATTATTGTTTGAGTTTTATCCGATTGATAAATATGAGTGAACCATTGAATTGTTTCAATATGAAAGTGTCACACACGACTCCTAGATTATCTAAGCTTTTATTACAAAAATTCCCCAACATGAAAAACCAACTTATCGTACCCATCAACCAGTCATTTCTTTCTTTTGAAAGCGATGTATCTCCCAAGGCTTGAACCTTTAACCTTCAAGGGCAGCTAGATTTTAACTTCAAGGCTTTGCCATTAGACCCAACCCCCCACTCATCAACCAGTAATTTACTCTAAGCTTTAATTTGGTTCAAATCACTAATGAGAAATTGCTCAATCTCCATGATCTTCATTTTAGATAAGCACTAATCCAAGTGTTTTTTTTCCAATATCCATTTTATGATGGCTATGAACCACCTCTAATTTTATTATTTGATTCCTTGGTTTAAATTCTCCTCCGGCTTTATTTGCATATTTGACGTCTTTAAGTTAATTGTTAAATATTAGAAGATAAACTAAACTTATTATTATGTATTTATTTGTAACTCAAACTATATACATCCAGATGATTATTAGGATTAAATATAACATGCTGAGTTACATTCTATTCAAAATGTTTTTGCACTTACACAATACCGTTTCCAAACGGTTGTGTAATGGTGCCAACTACTGTCACAATGGTTGGAAGTTGGTTACCCACCATTATCTTGTATATATTTGACTTCTGTATTATGGTGTTCTTCACCAAGATTAACCAAATTATTCTCTATGATTAATCCATTCATTTGTTCAATCAAACTTCGATAAATCGTGTTTGTGATATTGAGTTCTGGGCCAACAATATGGAATCAAAGCAAGGTTCTCAAACAATCAAATGTATTACACTTGATTTCAACAAAACATCACGACAGCAAGAAAATGACAGCAAACAGTGAATTCAAACATATAATACATGATCGACGAATTTGTTACTACTGCGACAAACTAGGGCATAAGATACAATATTGCAAAGTAAAGGGATGTGGCGACTTTACTCATACGGCAAGCAATTAACACAAGAACAAGGGGAATGCAGGAAATCGACAATTATGTGGAGGAATACATCGTTAGCTAGCAGAACCGAATTAGGATGTTGGAATGATATATGGTACATTAATACTAAGTTCCAAAACCATTTCGCATGTTGGAATCATATATGGTACGCTAATACTAAGTTCCAAAACCATTTCGCTGGTAATCTTAGTCACTTTCAAAAAATCAAGAAATCATTTGGTGTTGAAACCCGACATTCTGGAAACATTTGGTATATTAGAGGAATTGTGGTTATTAGACTACACTTGTAAGAAAATTTGTTTGATTCTTAGTGTTTATTATACTCCTGATGTCAATAGTAATGTGTTAAGCCATAATCAATTGAGACAACATGGTTTTGTGGTGAAATTAGAGGGTGGAAAATGTACTACAACTCATATGTTTAAGGAAGAACCTTTATTGTTTGATTGGAATCATTCGATTGATGTTATGAATGATTGATGCTATGAATGAAGAACACTTATTGGAAACGTTGGGTGATAGTAGGGAACATAATGATTTTAAGCAAGTTATTTAAAAACATATATTGATGATCTAGAAATGAGTTCGAATCAAGATAAGACCGCATGGGTGGTATTAGTGTTTAAGGGTTTAAAATTCAATACATTAGAAGATTGCGTGACATTCTTAGATCTTATAGAAGAAATAAATGAGTCGTGGGCATTTAGCGATCAAATTAAGGAGAGGTTTATTCAAATAGTAGATTGGTTTTTACATTTCCACTTTAGAATTTTGGGTAGACCAATTCCACCATTGTATGAAAAAGGGAAGACGGTGGAATTATATAATATGTATGTGATAGTCAGAAAAGAAGGATGACATAGGAAAGTGTCGCAATATAACTTATGGGTCGTAGTGACAAAGGATCTTGGTTGGATTATGAAGACATGGAAATGGTTCAACTTGTTTACGCACAATATTTGGATGTTCTCAAATGGAATTATTGCTGGCAAAGAGTTCAGAAAGGAAGATAGACAATGGAAGAGAAGAGGCAAATAGTTCATCACAAATTGGAACAACAAAGCAGGGGACTGCAAGAATCAAAGACAATGAAGCAGTGATACAAGGAGAAACAAATTATGACTTGTACATGGAAGGGATCGGAATGTAGCAAAACGGCTACTCAAGAGACCAAGCTATGATTTCTCCCAAGCAATTAAGGCATTGGACGAAGCTAACAAATCCTTACCCAACACAAAGAAATAAGTTTAGTTTAGGGATGACATTAGAAGATAAAGAAAAACTTATTATTTACCTTATTATAAATTAGCAACATTTTGATACATCCAGGTGTTGAACTCTACGCTAAAGAAGATTTTCAAAAAAAAAAAAAAATGATATTACACTTTTGGTCCTGATTTTTTTACTTTTTAACTAAAAAGTTTTTATGTTTTCCAAATTCAATACTTATTGGTCTCCTATACTTTTGGTATTCGTAAAATTATTGTTTTATGTTTTTTTCTAAATTTTGCGAGTTAACACGACGCAACATTCGTGTATGGTTCAAGGTTTTTTTACGTTTTGTTTTATGCTTTGTTCTAAATTTTGTGGGTTAACATGACGCAACGTGCATGTGTGGTTCAAAGTTTTTATGTCGTCTATTTTTTCCCGCTTGACAGGTCCGTCACAATGTGCGGTTCCTAAATCGAGTTAGTTATTATTTTCTATTTTTTTACGTTTGGTCTAATTTTTCCACATTAATACGCCGCAACTTCAGTGTAGTGTTGGTGGTCGTTGACGGTGATGTGGCATTGGTACTATTCGTCACTGTTTTACGTCCCCACCGCAACACAGGGGCTTATTATGCATTTATTTGTAATCAGACTATATACATTCGGATGACTATTAAGGGTAGATATAACATGACAGGTAACATTTTATTTGAATGCGCAGCTACACCCAATACCTTTTGCAAACGATTGTGTAATGGTCCCAACAACCGTCACAACGGTTGGAAGTTGGTTGCGCGTCATTATCTTGTATATATTTGACTTTATGTAAAACCTCTATAAATTAATAATGTTGGGACCGAGATATTTTATTAATTTAGCGAGATATTATTATATCGATAAATTAAATAATGTATTAATTTAAAGAGATACGTATGACCTTTAAATTTCCAAGTCTAATATACATTCACAAATTAATTGAATTTGTTAAGTTAATTTTTAATAAGCAAGTTCCTGGTACTAAAAAAAATTAGAATAACAAGTTTCAATGCACATTTCTTCTCCATATACAGTATATTAAACATTATCTTACAAAAACAAGCTTAAATACACATTATTTTGTACTAGACAATCTTAGAATTTAGAATATTTTAGTAATTATTAATTTATAGTTTTGTTGGGAGCAATATATATATATATATATATATATATAGGACAAGGATCCGTTAGGAACCACCCTTTATTGCGAGAACCGCGAGAACCAGTGTGGACACAAACAGTAATACCTAAAATAAATCCAAAAAAATACCAATTTTTTTGTTTTTTTAATATTTTTTCTGAAAAAGTCGCTATATTTACTCAACAATAAAAAAATAAAAAAAAATAAATAATTTTGGTACCAACTATCCATGCACATGTGCATTTTCGTCATTTCTTTGACAAATTTCATAATACATTACAAACATTAGACAATTGTATTTTCATTTACACTATACTACAAACAAATTGCCATTTAGCGGCACACACTTTTAATGACATTTAAATTTTATGCCACTAATTTAGGGTTTAGTGGCACTTTGCTTATGCCATATTTGCTTAATACACACTTTTAGTGACATTTAACTTTTATACTACTAATTTAGGTTTTCATGGCATTTTACATATGCCACTAATTAGGTTTAATGGCACCTTGCTTATGTCATATTTCTTTATACACACTTTTACTGACATTAACTTTTATGCTACTAATTTTGGTTTTAATTGTTGAAGAAGGTTTCCAGGCACTTTTTCAAATATATTTTGTCTTTCTCTCTTTTAAAATTAGACTTTTTATTAAAATTGAGGCCGGCTAAACGTACCTACTCTTTTATCATACATCCCCTAATAAAAATCACTTTAAAATTTTTCAAATTCAGCCAGTATAAAATAATCTTATTTTTAAAAGTTTTCTCCCATATACATAAATAAATATAAAAAATTACAAAAATATTATGGTCATAGTTTTTTAGTTGTTTAAACCAAATTGATGAAGGTGAAAGTTTTGTTTGACTTTTTATGTAGGTGACAAAAACGGGGTATATCCATTATAATAATAAATTATATGATGAACAATATCACTAAGGACATTCACCTTTGAGGAACTTGGATATACACAAAACAATTTTTTCATAAAATCAAGATAGGAGCGGTTGGGTATGAAAATAGACTATTAACTAATTTGTGGTAAATTCATAATAAAGAAAAGATTTATATACATAAATCAATGTTTTAAAAACCGGTTCAAAGCGGCCGGTTGTACGGTTGAATTGTCCGGTACACCCGGTTGAACCGTCCGCTACACCCGGTTAAACCGTTTTTGAGCCAAATCCGATACGATATAAAAACTGATTTTAAAACATTGACATAAATCACTAATAAAAATGCAATCGGTAAAATTTAATTAAAACATTGACATAAATAACTAATAAAAATTCAATCGGTAAAATTTAATTATATAAGTTTGAGTTTTCTAGCTGGGACGGGAAACCGAAGAGAGAAGGATTGGGGGATTTAAGTCTCATATGTTTCCTTCCAAATTGGAAGGGTTCAGAGAGAATGAAACTCGTAACATCATAAGGAATTCCATATTTACCCTCAAGATCGCGCGTATATCGCCAGCGCCCCGCCAATTCTTCAACCCACCATCCCATCATCACTCCCATAACAGTTCTGCATAGTTGCTTGAACAAACAGGCTAAACTGATGGAAGGCAAAACGACCCTCTTTGACGCCAAATCGAGTTGACTCCGTTCTCTGGTTGCAATCTGATTGAAGAAAGAACCAAGTAAATCAAAATTTTGATTTGCACTTTTTAATTTTGTTTAATCATTACCCTGTTGTTCTAAAATTAGGGTTTTCTGGTTTTGTTTCTAACTATGATGATAACTTCTGCATTATATCTATTCTGTGAATTGGTTTGCAAATTTGAGATGTTGTTAGAAAGCAATTGTTTTTGTTCACCAAGTGTTTGATAAAAGTCCCCAATGAAAGCATTAGTAGTAGTAGTAACTAGTAAGCAGCCTAAAAGAAACTTAATCCATGGTGGGGTTTGTGAATGATTTATTTTGTTTTTATTTTAATGTCTCTCTATGTATCAATACATGCTTTTATTGATTTATAATGACAATCATCATTATTTTGTGGCTTGTTAGTTAATAGTTGTTCTGACTTCATCATTGTTATGAATTTATCTTTCTTCTAATTGATAATTGAGATGCCATTGGAGATTGAACTGAGTTGTATGCTCATGAAGTTGTGTGGATTAATAACCAGTTAAGTATTAAAAGGTTCTATTGTGAGTTATCTTTTAATTGTGTGACTGTTTTTGTGGGTTCTTATAGGTACTGAAAACATTTTATATTATATATTAAAAGTAGGGGTGTAAACAAGCCCAGAGGCTCAAGAGCTACTCGTTATCTGCTCGGTTACGAGCTCGAGCCTGAAATAGAGCTTGTTTAGTGATCGAGCCTAAAATACGAAGCTCGTCTAGGCTCGCGAGCCTAAACGAGCTCAAACAAAATTTAAGTTGTTATATTTATAATATAATAATAATGATTATAACATTGGAGAGCCGAGCTCGAGCCGAGCTTTGTGGGTATGCTTATGTGGGTATGCTTTAAGTTATCTGTCATTTGCATGTTACTATGTCTCTAGCTTTGTTATTTGGTTCTGTATCAAATGCTCTACAATCTATGGCAATGTAAGCTGAGGGAGTAACAATGGTTGTGGGATGCTGTCGGCTTTGCCTGAAAATGACACATCTGCCAGCTTAATTCAAAGAATAAAGGAAAGTTATATGAGACAAGCAATGTTAGTGACCCCTATGTACATGGCCATGTACATAGGGGTTCTGGTTCAAACTCTTAAGGCCATACGCTTTAAGCGCGAGGTGAGGGCTTCATGTACGTGAGGCCCTAAAACTAAAAAATATTATTAATATTATTATTATTATTATTATTATTATTATTATTATATTATTATTATGGTGTTAACATGTTTTATTCTAATATAACTTTGAGTTTGTCACCAGCCCCACACTTTTTGTGGAGGCCTTTTAACTTATTAAAGGCCAAATTATAACAACAGTAAAAAAATATATCAGAATACAAGTCTGATTTCTTGAAGAAACATGGCAGTAATAGTACCTATTATAAGTATAAATATATAAATTGTTTAAAAGGAAATTTATAAAAGAAAAAAGAGTGATTTTTTACGGTTATGGCCTATGGGTACAAAAGTCTTTCGTCTTCCATCATAAAGTGTGGATCCACACCAGCTAATGATAAAAGAAGCTGCAAAAGTAATTTGTATTTTGTGGATCTTATATACCAAAGAAAAAAATGAAGCAAACATCAATATGAAGGACGTCTTTTGTAACATGCATGCTCATAGTTGTTAATAGCGGCTATAGCTACCGCTATAGCGCGCTATATGGCGATGCGACATATAGGTCATAGCGACGAATAGCGATAATAGCGATAGTAAGTTTTTTTTGTGTAAATAACAGTTAGATATAGCAGTAAAATAGTTGGATTTATAGGTTTTTGATAAATATACATGTAAAATAGCATATATATACTATAGGATATTTTGATATAATAATATACATAAAAAATTTTCAAAATTCTTTTTCTAGTGTATCGCTATTTTATAAATAGCGGTCGCTATTCACTACGTAGCCTATAGGTGCTTTGTCGCTATTCGCTATCGACAACTATGTGCATGTTCTTATTTTTTTTACTAATTTCCAGTTATAATATGAAACATATGAGATTCTATTTCCAGTTATTTCTTTACATATAGAATCTCATTCATGGCTATAGAATTTATATATTTATTTTATTTTTTTAGATTTTTTTTAATTTTATAGAACTTTTTTAGAATTTTTAGATTTTTATTTTATTTTTTGAGGTAACCAACTAAGCCTCAAAAGATTCAGGCATTATACACAGGGTCTGGGTCGGAACGGGTCTATGGTCGGTTTAAAAAAATCTAGCTAGCTAGCTCATACTGGGTTACTAGAGAAATGGAATTAAATTAGTGCTAGTGGCATTTATGTATGTTACAAATGTTTGATTTTGGGTAACTGGAACTTATAGTTAGATAACCTCATGAAAAGTCTTCTTTAAATCAAAAGCATCTCTCACTCGCTCATTTACGAATAAGCAAGTATCATCAAAATCTGAAAAACATCCAATGAGTATATAAGATCATGTGAACCCAATTTGGTCAAAACCTGTTTTGTGTATATTGAATGATAATTAAAGGATAACTGGAGTTGGCTTTGTGTATATTGAATGATTTGTGGATGGTTACATTTGGGGTATATTGATATTCTGATTTATATGTTGAAAATGATTGCATTAAAGTGCACATAAGTTGGTCGATCATATGCTACAATGATTTTTTGTTGTTTTTTAATGATTTGTTCCAACTTAGGTAGAGTCGATTCAATTCGGATTGTTCGAACCAAACCAGTTCCATACCCTATCCTACCCGGTTCTTATTGGGTAGGATTTTCTAATCCAAAAACTAGTTATGAACCTGACCCAGTTCCTCTTCCTTGTGTATGGTGTATTTTGGTACTCAATACCTATGTATCGCATAACAAATGCAAAACAGTTGTTCATGCATTTTGTAACTACTTACAGATCTAAACCAAGTGTCTTTTGTAACTATACAAGCTAAAGCCTATTGTATGTCATTAAGCCAAGTAAAAACGACTGTTAAACTACAACATGTCCTAAAACTAGTTTATTTTATTTCTAAATGATCAATGACTTATAAGTATGACATGTATAGGGACCTTCTAAAACTTAAATCATACGTTCATAATCGAGCTCATCCTAAAGGATCAATTGCTGAAGGCTATTTAGCTGAGGAAAGTATAACATTTTGCTCTAGATATCTATCCAAAGTAGAAACTATTTTTACTAGAGCATTAGGAACGATGATGAGGGTCACCAAAATCACATTGAAGAATCCAACAATCTTTGCCCTGGTCGTGCCTTAGGTCGTAAATTGGATTTGGGAGTACCTATTCGTAAAAGAAGGAGATCTTCAAATCCAGACATTGATGAGAAGTCTCTCACTCAAGCACATCGTTATGTATTATTCAATGTTGAGTCGGTTACCCCTTTTCGAGAGTAAGATACTTTGTGTTTGTTATTAGATATTCTTGCTCTTCATTCATCTATCACAAAAATATAGTAATATCAATTTTCTTTTAAGGGAACACAAACGGATAGTCAAGGGACAATACGGTTCTCGTCGGATACCAGATTATGAAATGAACAAGATTCATGGCCAACAGTTTGCTGATTGGTTCAAGAAAAGGGTAATTCAATACATTATAATTTATTATTTGGGATCTTAGTAAAATGACTATTAACAACTGTGTTGTAGGTTGCACGTATGGAAGAGCAAGGTGATGAAGTAACTGAAGATCTAAAATGGCTTGCTCGTGGTCCGCTTAGAAGTGTGAAACGATACTCTGGATACCTTGTTAAGGGTTATCGTTTTCATACAAAAAGTCGAGAGAAATCACTAAAAACCCAAAACAGTGGTGTTGTTACTGTAGAAGGTGAAAATTACGCTAGTAGTCGAGATAGAAGGCCTGTTCAAGGCGTGGTTAACTACTATGGTAAATTGAATGACATTATTGAGTTAAACTACTCAGGTCAAATACGATAGTTTTATTCAAATGTGAATGGGTTGATATCAATAGGGGCTACAAGATAGATAATGGTGTAACATTGGTAAATTTCTCATACAAGGCACATACAGGGCTAGTTTAACTGATGATCCATTTGTATTGGCAGCCCAAGTTGATAAGGTGTTCTATGTCACAGATCCCAAGCATAAAGATTGGGAGGTTGTTAGATTTGTAAAAGTAAGAGATGTGTTTGACATGGGAATTTTTGATGATTGCACATTTAATGTGCCTAATTTGCATAGGATTGGGGATGATGGTGAAGATGGCATAGACAGTACACCTGATATGGAACATGAAGTAGATGTTGAAGAAAACGAGATGAGACTTTTTTTTAATTAGTTATACGTATTATGTTGGAAACCTTTGATGTAACTTCATTTTCAGAATTTAGTATTATGTGGTAATCATGTTAACTTTAGGATGTTAACTTTTGAGGTTGACTTTCTGATTTAGATCACTTAGAATGCTTGACTTTCTTAATGCTATTGGTTTTGTTAGGTTAGTGAACTTATTTTTTTTAGTTAAGGGAGAAAAGGAGGTACTTGTGCATGGTGAGATGATGAAACCCACAAAAATTCTTGTGGATATATCGGAGTCAGTGGCTGGAGTTGTGTTAGTGGATGGTGAGTTCCTCTGCCCCTATTAGTTTCTTTGAATTGGATTTACGTGTTTAATAGGAAACTTAGAGGGTGAGTCAAGGTTTTGATTAATGGGTTTGATATGAAACTTAGAGGGTGAGTCAAGGTTATGATTAGCGGGTTTGATATGATCTATTCAGGTATTCAGATGCATGCATAGCCTGCCTGAACCATTAGTGGTGCTTGATGTCATTTTGGCTCAACCGCAACCTATTTCAGCACTATATGAGGCGTCCAAAAAAGATTAGAAGCAGGTTGATATACGTTACTGGTGAGACGGTAAATCTCTCTCTTATCATTCCTCTAATGGCCGGCAAAATAGTGAATCGGGTTGGATTACGTGTCAGATCATGATCTATTAATGTTTGAATGTAAACGGGTTCAAGTCAGAATGGGTCAATTTAAAAGAGGCATCATTTTGCCATGTGGTCAAATTGGATCCCAGACTTTCACATTCGGTGAGCTTGCAGCTATAACTCGTATTTTTAGCCCTGGTTGTTTTTTAGGGGAAGGTGGGTTTGGATCAGTGTGTGAAGTGGTCAGCATATTTTTAGCCCTGAAGGCAGGTTACAATTTCTTTAAAAGTGCAATTACACAACTGAAATCATTTCTATGGCTGGGTTTTAAAAGTGCGCCTTGGCGCCTTAGGTAGCCCGAGGCTCGCTTTTTACAAAAAGCCCGAAAAAAGCGCATTTTTAGAGGTTTTTCAGGCATGAGGCGCGCGCCTCCTGTGCATAGGATGTTTTTATGTTGTTTTTATGCTGTTTTTAAGCATCAAACTGTGGTACAATAGGCTTTTTGGCTTGTACTTATGGGTAAAATCATATATAAACCTTACGTATAGCATGTCCTTATTTTGGATAAGAGATGCTAAAAACCTATAGGGTATATATAAAAAATTATATAATCACGTTGCGCCTCAGGTACGAAAAGCCTGCCGCTTTTGCGCTTCGCGCCTCGGTTTTAGACCTCGTCGCTTTTGTGCCTCTCGCTTTTTAAAACCAAGTTCGACGGCTTCTTTTGCTAACGAAAAGGACAGTCTGCGGAAATCTTTAAATTTGAAACTGAAATAGACAGGTTTGGTTTAGACTTTAGAGAATCCTATAGCTATATCTTCTTCTAATTTCCCTCTAAACTTTGTGGATGTATTTTCACAGGTTCTTGCACTACATCTTCTGTTTAACCAGTTACCCATTTGACCCTTGATTGTATTAGGTCAAAATTTCCACCTCTAAATTATATTCAAATTCAAGACCAACTAAAAATCAATAGACATGCTTAATAATTTCAAGATGTCAATATAGTTTGTTGATGATGCATGCAGGACTTGCAGGAAAAAAGGTGAATGCGGCACAGAGTCACCCTTTGGTGGCTCACATCTGAAACAAGCATTTACCTTGTGGACACATTAAGTTGCAAAGTCATGCTTTCACTATTTTTTTTTCTCTTAGTTTGGCGATCTATACTGAAATAATATATGTTTTTAAATGATTATGTAGGTGACCTGGTGCATATTAATAAATTAACACCTATTGCTGTAACTGAAGGTTCCTTTTCGCCTGTTTTACAGGCCATAATATCATGGCTGGAGAGGCTGAAAGAAGCAGAGTAACAATTATAGAGCTGCTACAACAAAGCCCAGACAATGCTGCAAGTGTACTGTTTTCTTCAACTATAACCAACAAAAGGACAGTCATATAAGATATCGGATTACTCCGTATCTGCCAATACTGCATCATGCGGGCAGACCTGCTAGTTCATACTTATTCTCATGTGTAAAAGTTGGCTATTCATATCATCACATATGATGAGAAAAGATGTTTTCCTGTACAGTGGCGAAGCTTGAGATTTCCGACCGAGGGTCGAAAACGTATATACCTAAAAAATAATAAAACCGTGGGTCGAAAACATATATACCTAAAAAAATTATATACGAAAACTACATACCGAACACTAACACTACTGAGCGAAAAGTCGGAGGGTCGGGGCGCCCCCTTGGCTCCTTCTATCCTGCGCCACTATTCCTGTATGTTTTTTTCATACATAAACATGCAAAGTAACATAAAAAGCAAAACTGCCATATTAATATTCACATACCATACGATAAAAAAAATTAAAGAAAAAGCATGCTTTAACTCTAAAAAACAGATTGGGAAAAAGGAGGGCGCTGAATCGAACCCGCGTCACCAGGCTCAAAACACATGGGAGCAAAGTAGAAACTGGACCACGCTACTTGTTTGATATAAAAATCTATGTACAATACTTAGTAGTTAGTTATTAATATAACCAAATGTTTTAATTTTATTGTTATGAAAAACTACTTTTCAAAATAGTTATATTATTTTTATATTATTATAACTAACTAGTGGAATTACGCGCTTCGCTGCGGGCTTTCATTCCATATCGGTTTGGTTCGTTACTGTACAAATACCGGTACCGATGTTGTTTGGCCGGTATCAGTTCGACTCGTTACGGTACCGTTACCGTAACAATGTTGTTTGGGACATTAAGAAAGTCATTAAAAATGAATATGGTACGGGTACCAATGTTATTTGGTTGACATTGGTTTAGTTTTCAAGGAAAGAACAAAAAATAACTATATTTTGATACGTTCAAATAATTTGTTTAATCAAATCCTCGAAAAAAATAAGCATGTCGTAACGAATATTCGAGATTTATAAAACATTATATTATTTTGATAAAATAACAAAGAAGGTAAGAGGGTCACTTTAAAAAACTAAAAATGACATTGGTTTAGTTTTCAAGGAAAGAACAAAAAATAACTATATTTTGATACGTTCAAATAATTTGTTTAATCAAATCCTCGAAAAAAATAAGCATGTCGTAACGAATATTCGAGATTTATAAAACATTATATTATTTTGATAAAATAACAAAGAAGGTAAGTGGGTCACTTTAAAAAACTAAATCGCGACAAAACGTTGATGACATGTACGCTTGGGCTTTGATCACTTGTAAATTACTATTCACAACTCGGTTTTAAGTAAAGTTTATTTATATACGTAGATAAACATAAGCATATCATACTGACGTATTTAGAATTTTATAAGACTCTGTTGCGGAATAACTAAACCATTGCCATGTCATCGCCACATAAGAATTTGAGCAAAAGCTAAATATCCAATAACTGAATTGAATTCGGTTAAAGCCGAATTTAACCTGATTAAGAATTTAACCAGATTAAGCGAATTCAACCAAATTATTTTTCCCCTTGTTTCGTGGAATGTGTACTTGTTCCTAAAACATATACAACCTGAAGTAGTCTAAAACAAAAGGACCAAATTTAAACGAGTCTAAAATAGAAGTAAAAGTTCTAGTCGAATAGTCTAGGGTTTTGAGTTAATTAAGTGATACATGAGAAGCTAGGAGACGATTTGGGCTATAAGTTTTGGATTTGATAATCCATTTGGGCTATAAGTTTTGGACTTGATAATTGTGTATTTGGGCTAATGGATTCAGGTCCTGGGTTGGGCTATTAAATTAAATACTTATATGTATATATATTTCATAAAATTAAAAGATTAAAACGGTTAATTCGGTTAAATCGAATTGTCCGAATTTAAATACAAATCAAATCAAACACCGAACCAAATAACCGAATCTGAATTCGGATACGGTTACAAACTAAACCAGATAACCGAATTTTTGTTTGGTTCATTTATTTTTGGTTTGATTCAGTTATAACCAAATAATGAACACCCCTACAACATACACTCTAAGTTATAATGGTCATGAGTTTTTTAGTGATCCATAGTCCATACTTGGTAGGCATAATGTATCTTAATTATCATGATATATCGGGATGATGGGAATTGTAATGGGTCCATTATAAGTCAATATCAATCCCTAACAAATGTCCCAATGGGCCCTATACACATGTATATGACTATAAGTCACTGTGTTTGATAATAATGTACCACTATTGACTTTCATTTTAACCAACATTGATTGTAGTTGACCACATTTACCTTAATTGGTAACCATTGACTCTAATCCCACACCAATGACCCTAATCGACTACCACTAGCTATAATTTACCATAATGGGCCATCCATTACCTTGAATCATCTTTAATGGCGATAATTGAACATCAACCACTCAAATTCACCTACCATTGGCCTTAAATTATCATCAAAGTTTTTAGTCATTCATCCTAATTAAACGTCAACCACAATAATTTGACTATACACTTTAATAAATGCCATAATTGACAAACAATGACCTTCACTAAATGTGTTTTACATCGAGTAAAAAAAGCAATGTGGGTTCAAGTTACACCTACAACGTTACTGATGTTGTCCATTATTTATTTGTCTGTTCGTGAAGGCAACGGGCTCGACACAACCTACAATAGAACATCGATACCGTTTTTTATAATACCAATATGGAAATCGTGTTATTTGCTCATTATCGATTCGTTTGCCACGGTACCAGAGCAGTAACGGTTTTTGCTACGAACTAGGTTAAAAGAATAACTGATTTTAAATACAACCCTGCTTTAGAAAAAAAATAAATTGGAATGTAAAAAAACTAATGATAGCTACGTATTTCGTTTTTTAAGAAAGTTAACAAACAAAAGTTATTTTAGAAAAAAAAACAAAATTAACGAAAAATTAAATAGGTTAAAAGTTATAAATTATATATAGTAGCTAGAAGGATGGAAATTATCATAGTATTATTACTTACAAGACTCATCGTTGTTTCTAAACTAAGTGGGTGTTTGGGATTTCTTATTTTACCAACTTATTGACTTATTGTTGGTAAAAAAGACTTTTTGAGTGTTTGGGATTCCTTGTGATGTGAGGGAAGAAGTCAATAAGTCAGGAAACCTGACTTATTACTTCTCAAAAAGTTGAAAGTCCTTTGGAAAGCCAAACATGCCCTAAATGTATAGTAAATAGTAATATAACTATATATTTTTTTAGTAATGGTCAAGAATACCAAATAAAAAAAATAATGAATACCAATAAAGATTAGATATACTTGAATTTTGGAATAAGATTAATATAGGTAGATAGAGTAGGAGTAAAAAAGTTCAATTAAATTTCTAAAATTTATCTATCTAAATGAGGGACAGGTTATTAAATTTAAAGCCAATTAGGCGGTAATTACAATTAAAACTTTTTATTTTCCCTCTTTCTCATTATCAAACTGCTATCAAACCGCATTTCCCAATCTAATTCTGGTGATCAAAGGGAAAATCGAACTTGGACGACTTGTTCAATCCCTAGAAGGAGTCAACTGCCGGTGATCAAAGGGTTACCGTTGGTTCAATCGCAACCTCAACCACCTTCATACATTTGCTTTTGGTTTACATCAGGTTCTTATCTTCATGAATATTCAATTGTTGTAATGGAATTAATTAGTTATTAATTTAAAGTTGCGCTTCTAAGCAGGTGTAATATTCAGACAATAAAATATTTTTAGTATATGACAATCATATTATCAAACTCCAAAATGCTAAAACTAACCATCAGAAGCAGCCTATATATTTGTTGTTTTTCATTCTTTTAGTAATCCTTGATGCATGCTGGCAAAGAACTTTAATTGTTCACTATCATCTTGGCTTAATTGCTTATTTAAGATCACCAAAAAAGACCTAATTTTGGCTTCTCTGATTGCTTATACAGAAAGGACCACATAAAAAAGGTAATCTTGTTTTCGTGTTTAATTTTAATGGTTGAGACCTACTCTTAAAGCATCTGGGACCTAGTGTTTTTTCTCACTAACGCAGTTTTAAAATTTTAGTTCTAATAGGTAATAACTGAAAGGAATTTAAATTTGCTCGTCTGCTCAAAATGCGTTTCTTGTTGTATCGTGATATGCAACAAGAAATTTTAAGGTATTAAACATTGTGATAATGAAATTACATATGCAAGACTTAAAACATTTCATGTTTTAATGGCTGCAAACGCAACAGTTATACGGCCATAAACGCAGCCGTTTAACGGCTGCCAACAGGCCGTAAACGCAACCGCTGCGTTTACGGCCCGTTCGCAAACGTTGTACGGCCTTAAACGCAGCCGTTTAACGGCTGCAAATGGGTCGTAAACGCAGCGGATAACCGCTGCATTTATGGCCCGTTCGTAGCTGTTAAATGGCTGTGTATAAGGCCGTAAACCGCTGCGTTTACGGCCCGTTCGGAGCCGTTAAATGGCCTTAAACGCAGCCGTTTAACGGCTGTGATCGGGCCGTAAATGCAGCGGTTTAACGGCTGCAAACGCAGCGGTTATCTGTTGCGTTTACAGCCCATTCGCAGCCGTTAAACTGCTGCGTTTAAGGCTGTATAACGGCTCCGTAAATGCAGTGGTTTAGCAGCTGTTTTTACGGCCATATAACGGCTGCGAACAGGCTATAAACGCAGCGGTTTAAAAGCTACAAATGCAGCTGTTAACCGCTGCGTTCATGGCCCGTTCAGTGCCGTTATACGGCTTTAAACGCAGCCGTTTAACGGCTGCGAATGGGCTGTAAACACAGCGGATAACCGCTGCGTTTGCAGCTGTTAAACCGCTGCGTTATACGGCCTAAAATGCAGCCATTTAACGGCTGCGGACGGGCCGTAAACGCAGCGGATAATCGCTGCGTTTGCAGCCGTTAAACCGCTTCATTTACAGCCCGTTCTCAGCCGTTAAACGGCTGTGTTTACGGCCGTATAACGGCTGCGAATGGTGTTTGCAGCCTTTAAACCGCTGCGTTTAAGGCCGTATAACGGCCAGATTCTGGATTCCCCTGGCAGTTCCACCAGACGGCACAATGTTGCTACTGATGCGTTCTTCCTCGATTCCAACCCAAACGGTAACGGGAAACTTTCTTTAAGTGGTTGTCGCCACACCACCAGTCGATCCAGAATCGTTGCCAACGTCTACTTTACTCAGTTTATCCACGTATATATTTGACACAGCCAACTCAGTTTCAATTTTTTTTTCTTGTGCTGTTAAAAAAATAACCTTTTTCAACCTGGTATAATCATTATATATAATGTCTTAAACCTTGATGTAATTTCTTTTGCATAATTTTAGTATTATGTGGATAATATTGATGTTTTTATTACTATATATGTGTATGTGTTATATTTAGGATACTTGTATTTCTATTTTTTTTTGTTTCTTGCATGTCATTTTAATATTATATAGTAAATATTGATATTGTAATGTATGTTTTTGAATAGACAGTATGGGTAGGCGCAAACAACTACATATCACTTCTACAGACATTACTAAAATGCAAAATTATCAATCAGGTTCTCATGATGCACATGGTACCAACGCAAATTATCTGAAATCTTTGATTTATTGTTTGTTTTCTTTTTCTCATTGGTTACTTTTTGACTTTGATAGGAAAAGGTAATGAGTATTTGGAAGCTAGGCTGGCGAGGATTCAGGAAAACCAAAAAAAAAAAACTACGAGAATTTGGAGTTAAAAACATTGTGGACTCTATGGAAAGTCTGGTAGACAGTAACAAAATGAAGAAAAAAAACAGTGAAGAAGAACACTCATGCGGGGGATGTAGACTATATTCCAGATCCAAGTGATGATTGTGAGGAAGATAACCAACAAGTTGGTAGAAGTGTTATAGTACCCAAAAAGGTAATTTAATTATTCAAACTTCGTTTATTTTATTTATATAGACATGTTTTCTAATGAAAATAAATCTGTTTTAGCGACGCCGTTCACAATATATTCTACCAATGTCCATGAATAGAGCTGCTAATCTTGCGAAACTGCGCCGGGTGCTTGCTCCAAATGTCTCTCAAAAGGTTCCATCTACTTCAAATGCAACGAAACCGAATAAAGGAGGAGTAAATAGAAGGATGATTCTTGTTGATGAGGATGATGATGAGGACGAGGAAATATTTCAAGGTATTATTTTGTTAATCTTAAAGTTTACTCAATCAAATGTACCTTTTATATATGGATTTACTCTTCTATGCTTTAAGAAGGTAACAAAGTGGATATGGAAGTAGATGATGTGTATAATGACATAGACGATACAATAGATCAGATACAAATGGTAGATCATAACTATTCTGAAGATGAAGACAATGATCAAGAACAATTGCATGGCCCTAAAAAAGATAAAGCAACAGGTTCTGATTCAAAATACTAACAAAATTATGTTTACTTTCAATAGTATTATGCTATTAATGTTTTTTTTCTGTTGTTAATATTACTTGCTGCTGTTAATGATTTCAAATTTCCAAATATTGATGTTGTCTTTTTTGAATCTGATTCTGCTGTTAATATAACTTGCTGCTCTTCTTGTTTTAATCTGATTCTGAATGCTTTGTTTAATCATTCATGAATACATATTGTTGTTGTTAATAATACTTGCTGGTAGAAATAATACTTGCTGTAATTGTACTTCCTGTTAATAACACTTCATGTTGTTGTTAGTAATATTGACTGTTAATTATACTAATGAAATTTGATGAGAAAAGTCTTTTTTTTGATGTTAAGTATTTATTTAATGGTACCGACTCGACCTTACACCTCGCTTCGCCTCGATACTTACGCCTCGTGAGGTGAAGGGAAAATGCCTCGAAACTCGTTTCCGTTTTTTAAACCTTGCTTTAACTACAACAACTCTTTATTTATATATAACTAAATTACCATTATTATTGTGACTTCGTGAAGATGGTAGATAATGCAAATAATGTTTTTTAATTTGTCTTATTTTATCGGAACTTGTTAGGTGCTCCCAAAAAGGTTAGAGGTCATACCCAAAAGGCCGAAATATGGAAAATGAATACTACCGAAAGAATAGCCGTCACATTTAACGACTTTGGACAACCAGTGGGGGAAGAAGGTAAAGCACTTGTTCAGTATCTTGAGACACTTGTGAGGATGGCTGATCATGTATCAATTGAGTATTCAGATTGGAGAAAAGTTCCCATGAAAAATAAAGTGGATATGTATTCACTTGTTAAGGTATGTCTTTTATCAAACATGATATGCATCCATTCATTAAGGTAAAAGGTACGCTAATATATATGTAATTTTTTGTAGTCCAAATTTGCTATTCATCCAAACGAAACAACTCAGATTAAAGAATGGATATTCCAAAACATGGGGAAAAATGGAGAACGTGGAAAGGTTTATTAAAGTCACGTGGATATGATCCAAGCCTTACTATTGACGAAATTGTGACGCAACAAACTAATAATGACGATAGAGTGAATCCAACTCAATTTAAAGAACTTGTTACTCGTTGGTTCACTCCGAAATTTCAGGTAACAATGATATGTAAATTTGATTATGGATAATGGGCAATATAGAAATCGTGTTACTTGCATATCATCAACAATATTTGAACTTGGAGTTGGATCCAAATCATCGTTTTCTTGGAATTTTCGTTTAAAAATATTACTAATAAGGCTTTGTTTTTTCATCTTCCAAATACCCTAATTTTAAAAGAAACAAAATTATACATAAGCCCTAAATCAATTGCACATATTTTCTATTGCAAATAATACCAATTACACACACCAACATAAGCCCTAAATCCTTAATTACACATAACTAAACCAAATAAAACCAATTTGTTCAAAGAAATAGGATAGAAGAATAAAAATTAGACAAGAAAAATACCTAAAAAGCCCTAGCAGCGGAGCAGGACGGCGGGCCGGCGGCTAGGGGCGGAGCAAGACGGACAGACGGTGGTGGAGAGCTGCTCTGTGCGGCTGTGGAAGTCAGTCTAGTCGCAGGTCAGTGTGCGCCCTGTGTTTCTTCTTGTTTCTTGTTTCACAGGCCTAGACAAAACAAAATTAAACAAGTTTTTGGGCTTTTACCAAGTGCCAAGTGGGCTAAATTATTTGATGGGTTTCAAAATTAGGGTGGGTACTATTTTCTATAACTTGTGGGTTGTAACAAGCAGTAACGTAATATTAACCAAGCGGTAGCAAATTCGAAAAAAACGTCGTTTTTTACACTACTTTGGGCTTTTACCAAGTGCCAAGTGGGCTAAATTATTTGATGGGTTTCAAAATTAGGGTGGGTACTATTTTCTATAACTTGTGGGTTGTAACAAGCAGTAACGTAATATTAACCAAGCGGTAGCAAATTCGAAAAAAACGTCGTTTTTTACACTACGAACGGGCGCCTAAGCGGTAGCGGAGGCTACCCCTTGAGCCCATGTATGTCCGCCCCTGGAGTTAACCTCCAACCATGATAGTAAGAAATTTCTTTTGCCTTTTTTTTAAGTACTAGTGGTTTGTTGGCAATCACTACTCTGTCTTTTGTATTGAATACTAGCATATAAATACACGCGTTAATAAATGTAATATTATATAATAGTAATAAAAGGAAGTTCTGTTTTATAAAAACGTATTCATTTCACGGTTAATGAACCGGTGTATATATTACTAATATAACAAAATATAACGTAATTATTGACACAAACAGTTATCAAGATATGTATCTAAAAAATAAGCACCGACGTTACTATTACAAATTTTGTTAAGTTATTTTTTAAACATTATTTTTCAACTGGTCGGGTTTTTCTTTAATACAGCCAAAAACAATTATCATTATTCTTCTTTTTTAATATTTTAACCAACATAGTTTTGAACTCATTGAAACTTTAAGTAAACGATATCATATTAAATTTATTTGGTTAATGATATAATATTATATATTAAAAAAAACAAATAAGAATCCATAATTAATTAGGAGAATTGGCGGGAAAACAAAAACTAGTTTTTTTTGGAAGGCTATTAAGAGAAAGAACCAACTTGCACACTAATTACATAAGACCTAACCATCTATTTATATTAAATAACCAAACATATTATGACGCAATCTCTTATACATAGGAGTTTAAACAACTAGATAAATAAATAAAGTAATTATACTGATAAACATGCTAATAAAATTATATATTATCAAACCTTCTTAAGGTTTTTGCCCTTTAACTTTCTCATGTGAGCTAATTAGCAGTGGCGAAGCTTGAGATTTTCGACTGAAGGGCCGAAAACGTATATACAAAAAATTTCTATAAAACCGAGGGGTCAAAAAATATATACCCAAAAATTTCTATACGAAACTACATACTCTTCACTACTGAGCAAAAGTTCGGAGGGTCAGCCGGCCCCACACGCCCCACAAAGCTACGCCCTTCCTAATTAGGATTAACTATTAGTATACCCTTAATCTAGATTGTTTTTTTATTGATTGAACTGAAGCACACATGTCTAGACAATTCTTGCTTCTTGCTCCTTGTCTTACTATCTTTCCTGTCTTCCCTTAACATAAAAATGAGTTTCTTATTCTTGCTATAAGCCGAACCGGGTTTCTTACTCTTTTTCTTGTTGTTCTTGCTAATAAAAACCAAAATTTTTGGCCTTGAATCATAATTGATATTGAAACGAACTAGTGAAACAACAATAAGATTCAAGCAAAACTATGCTTCAATTGCATAGAATGTGTATGTATTAGAAAATTGAAATACTAAACCCTATTTTTACATATTAACCCGACACCATCAAACGTTGTAGCCCTTGCTGATGTCGCGTCCACTCGGCTTGGCATCAATACTTTGGCACATGTTCAAATCGACATATACACAAACATGTGTATTGTGTATATGAGTTGTTACGTTTAGGGTTTGACAAATTTAATCCCTAGGATTTTTCATAGGCTCTAAATACAAATGTTACATATTAAACTATAGTATAACTAATTACACTAAGACCCTTGTACTTGAGATGTGAGGGATTGCCATCATTATTCTCCCCCTTATCACGAACATCTTTTTAAGTTGTTGTAGGTCTTGAACTTCGAGAATTTTGATCTTCTTGCATCTCCCTAGTATCCATTGTTCCACATGGATCTTCTTATGTATTTGCTTTACACAAATCGATTCTTCAATTTGACTTGTTTCATACAAACTTGGACTTGCTTCACACGAACTTTGACTGCATCCAGTTTGTATCACATAAACGTCTTCTTGCTTAGTTCTCTCAACACAAACTCGACCTGGTCTTGATTAAATTGTCCATCATCATATCACATGACTTGAATTCATCTCGCATAGACTTTGGATAATCTGAATCACTCAAATCTTTCTTGTTGGTGTATTACACAACTTATTGTTCTTTTTTTTATCCAGTCACAATATTATTCATACCCTTCACACATATGTCTTCTCCTTGATCTTGCACAGATTGTGTGATACCACTCGTCACGGATTGCTTCTGTATCATATGGTGTCTAATTTCTTTCCATGAACCCCTCACAAATTGAATACCTTCTTCCACACAGGTTCATATCACACAAACCTTTAATTCATGTCTTACCGGTCGTCTTCACCTTATCAAATCTGCCTCACACAATAAGTTTCTAGTTTGATCTCTAAACGACCTCTGGTTTGTTCTTATGAATTTAAATTTCTTGCACTCCCTACGTGCGTCTACTTCCCTTTATTCACTACATCCATCATTGATTTCTCCTGCATAGACTGCATGGTTGATCCGGTTTCTTGCTAACTTGCAATACTTGCTTCATAGATTCACACATAATCTTGTTTCTTGCTTACCTCGATCAACTGTTTACATTGATCAGATTTTCTTGCGTGGCTTGCTTGCTTCCCACTTTGTCATTCTTTCTTGTTGCGAAAGTTCGTGTTGTTTCTTCGATTTTACTGCATACTGCTCTACAATCTTTGCAACTTGCTATACATAAATTAATTCACCAGCTTGCCAAATACCAAAAGTTTTTAGACCTGTGTGCATGTCTTGTCAAATTCTTCAACAAACGGCAGTGGGAGAATTGTTGTGTATGGTTAGTTGCTTTATCAATTCTCTAGCCTTCTTGCTCGCTTCCATTTCTCTTTCTTTCCTCTACTAATTCCAGCTGTGGACCTTTTGTCATGCGTGCTTGCTTGCTTATTGTTTATAATGGCTGAAGTATAATGGTGGTGTGTGTCTACTTCACCTCCATCCTTGCTTTCCTTCTTTCTCTCTTCTTCTACTTTTTTTCTCCTCTTTATTACCTGACCTTCTCTCTTTTTTATTCCTCGTTTTTTACTTCCAGTCATTATAAAAACCTACGACCTGTTATTCTTTCTTCCTTCTTTTATGATCCCTCCTGCGGTCCCCTTTAATTGCCAACCCGATTTTCTTTTCTCAGCCCTCGATTAAACAGGTTATTCCCTTTTCTTGGAAAAACGACTCTCAAAACCTACAAACTCTGATACAAATTATTGGATATCAGGCCCGAAACAATCAATTATTTTTTTTTTTTATCAAAACATAGATCACGACTCTCTATTTAGTGAATGTATAAACATGTGCATTAATTACATTGTTCCAAACCATCTATTTATATTTAATAATCTCTAATGTCATGGACCTAGGATTTTTTTTTGTATCGGGTCCTGGTCGTATATTGCACATAAAAGTCAAGAACTAATACTAGATAACGTAAAATTTAAAATTTTCTCCGAGGTCACTTGACCCAGGCCTTTCTACTAAGACCAGTGTAGAATTTTCATTATGTTCTAACGTTTACACACTTTAACTATTTATGCAGTTGGCAACAATGATAAAAGTGGGGGACACAAAGTGTATAGAGGCATCGACAAAGGACCTGTTGTAGGCGGTAGTGGTGGAAGACGTCGCAATTGCAACTATGGTTGTGGTGGAAGATATGGCAATTGCAAGTATGGTTGTTGTGGCCGTGCAAATTATAGCCGCACAAGATCTTGCAAGTGTTGCTCTTCATTTGCAGAGGCAATTGCTTACAAACAATCTCAAAAACCATGATAGGGAGTGTCAAACGAGGGTGAAACATAAATTATATGTAACCTGCTAGAAAGTTGGGTTATCATGCATTACATACTTCTTATATATATATGTAATAATTTGCATGACTTCTTTCAAAACAAACATATAGTTGTTAGTATGTGTAATATAAAAGTGAACTTTGGAAATTAACTATATATCAAATCATTTTTAATGCCTTGTTACAATTTACACACTATAGGTTTTTTTTTTGTTGGATTTTGCATGGAGCACAAACAAACACAACCGGATTTGGTTTCCCAACTTGAGTTGCTACTCTTTTCTCTGTTATTAAGATCCAAAACAATACAATAATAGAACGACCCTACACCTCTATTTATTAGGGAATCCACTTGTCAACTATAGTGCATGTATCCTAAAAATCGGGGGCAACTCCAAAGTGTGAAAACCTGGTCTCAACGCCATGAATAAATATGTGATAAATCCATTGTTGGGGCTGAAGTTCCAATAAATGAAGTTGTTGACCTGAATTATCTATAAAATGGACTCAGCTTTGCCCATAGCTTGGCATCAACAAACACATAACTCTTAGAACACTTCAGTAGATGTGGTTCAAATGAGGCGGTTTCGGGAGCAACAGCCGAGGTTGCATCAATAGAGCAATCTCTTTCAGGTGGAACTTTTATAAACCAATAGGACAATGCTTCATAACCCAATAAAACAAGTGCAACGACCGGTCAACCCAACTTTTCTTCTTTGATTGTTATTGTGACAAAGTTCATGATTCTAACAAATGAATTGAAGATCTGTATAGCACGACTATTGGTGACCATACTGCCGGCTCATCCTTTTTTTTGTAGGGCCTGTAACAGATCTTGTAATTGGGGCTATCCTTTTTAAAAAAGTTAATTTTTTTGCCTGGGATACTTGGTGGTTTCCTTGTTGCTAGGGACGTATATCAGCTAGCCTATGGGTTGTCCTAATATTAGCATAATTATGCTTTATCCTAAGTTTATATGTACTTAACTAATAATGTGATATAACCTTTAATTTGAGACGGTTAAGTTAGTTAAACGTCATGCTGGTTTGGTAAAGGGTGGTGTCTATTCGATCCCTGTATAGCGATGTATCGCTTCATTGCAAAATAAATGTCAATTTAGAAATCCAATTATTCTCAGTATGCTTAATCATCTATTGTTATCAGATTGGCATCATAGCCTCGTTTGAATCACTTAGTTCCCATGGCTTAATCGAATCAAAGTGTGAACCCCTATGTAAACCGTTTGCAAAATCCAAATACAGAAAGAAAGTTATGGTATAATTCTTGAAACCAACTAATTGTGGTACCTGGGCGTATTCAGTAACCCATGCTTGGGTAGTGAAATCGTGGATCGTTGTTGAAAGGCATTACAGCTGGTACAAATTAAAAAAGAGCGAGTTTACGTTAACCCACGCGTTGCGGTGATATGTTGACTATGGATGTAATAAATATTAGTGTGTGTATATATATTTAGTGTGGGGTTCTAGAGAGAACACTAGTGTGTTTAAGTCTTATTTGTATGAATTAATCATTCCGCTTCGATCCATATGTGAACGGGATGGTTCCTAAAACTTCTTTGGTACAAATGCATCGGTATCTCATCACTTTGACGCTTATCAATTGTTCATCAACAAAACACGAATACTTTTCTTCTGAGAATATACAATTCATCGCAATCTACAAATAAACTGGTATCAGAGCCATCCGATTACTAGTTTTAGTTCATTCAATAAATTATTTCATAACAAATTATATTTCAGTGGGCTTATATATTAGTTATGGTGACATATATGGGCTGAAACTTAAAAAGCTGAATTAATTTAGTGGGAAATTATGATAGGCTTCTATTATAGAACATACGGAACTAATACCACGAGAAAATTGGCAGAAACTAAAAAGGAGTCGCTTACAAGATTAAAGAAGCCTTTTGTGTTTTTGACTAGGTCGCACGAATGAAGGCAGCTTTTTGGCTGCTGTAACGACGAAGCAACCAAGAAAAACAATGTTTGTCAGAGATTTGTGATGCATGTGAGTGGCTAATCTCACTTTGACCTTCTCTATGCGGACGGGTCGTATAGGTTTTGTACTTTTCTTGTTATATATGTATTGAATTTGTTATTTGTGATATCAAATAGACCAGAAAACTTGATATTTTATTCAAAATAAAGCTGCTTTATATAGCAGTAGAAGTAGAAGTAGAAGTATAACGGAAACGTGAAAAAGGTAAACAACCTAACAAACTTAACTCAAGACTCGTACTTCCTATAGACCAGGAGGTACTTATTCAAAAAACACATGCAAAATAAGACTCCAACGACTAAATACCAAACTTTGAATTACTTTTAACACCCCCTCTTAATTCAAAGTAGTTAAACCAAGCCTTCCCGTAAATATGCGAACTGGTCTGTTCCAAGAGGATGCGTAAGAATATCAGCCACTTTCTCTTGTGACGAACACGCTGTAACTCGATTTGCCTGCCTTCAACCAAATTGCGAATAAAATGATATTTTATGTCAATGTGTTTACTTCGCCCATGATACGCCTGATTCTTTGAGAGAAACACGGCCAACATATTATCACAGAAGATCCGAGTTGCCCCCTCTTGCTCATGACTTAATTCAAACAAAATTTTCCTCATCCAAGTAGCTTACAAGCAGTTGTTCTGCAACGTATTCAGCTTCCGTAGTCGATAGAGCAACTATCTCTTGTTTCTTTGAACTCCATGCTACTGCTGCACTTCCAATTGAGAAGACATTTGCTGATGTGCTTTTTCGATCTTCTACCGAACTAGCCAGTCGCTATCGGTATATCCGGTTAATACAACACGATCATTTTTCTCATACCACAGTCCAAAATTTATAGTTCCTGAGATGTACCTTAAGATTCTTTTTGCAGCTCCCATGTGATAAACAGAAGGTTTTTGCATGTATCTTGAGACGACTCCCACTGCATATGCAATATCGGGTCGAGAATGCGTAAGATAAATCAGCCCACCAACTAAACTTCTGAACATATACTCGTCTGCTGCAGCTCCTCCATCTTCGGCTTGGAGTTTGTCATTCATTGGCGTTGTTACCGGCTTGCACTGCTTTTGCTCCTCCATCTTCGGCTCCCAAATCGCCTTAACAAATCTCTTGCATACTTTTGTTGTGACACAAACGTTCCTTTCGATTGTTGGTTTACTTCCAACCCAAGAAAATAATTCAATATACCGATATCGGTCATTTCGAACTCACTAATCATTTTCTGTTTGAACTCAGCCAATAACTTCTTCGAAGAACTAGTGTAAACTATGTCATCAACATATAAGCAAACTATATAATTTCACCTAGTCCACCTTTTTTACATATAACGTTGGTTCACTTTGGCTTCTCTTGTATCCATGTTGCACTAAATAACCATCGACTTCTGCTGTACCAAGCCCTAGGGGCTTGTTTCACCCCATAAAGGTTGTGTAGCTTGAACACTAATGCCTCTTGACCTTCCTTTTCAAATCCATGGGGTTGTGTTACATACACTTCCTCATTAAGCATCCCATTCAAAAACGCTGACTTGACATCGAATTGGTAAGCCGTCCACCCCTTTTGAGCAGCCAAAGCAAGGACGATTCTTATTGTTTCAAAACGTGCAACAGGTGAGAATGTCTCTTCGTAATCTATACCACTTTGTTGAGAATACCCTTTTGCAACAATAGGGGCCATGTGTTTCTGAACACTTCCATCTGCATTAAACTTAAGCTTAAATACCCATTAAGACCAATGGCTTTCTTACCGGGCGGAAGACGGGTCAGCGTCCAAGTCTTATGATGCTCGAGAGCTTCAATCTCCTCTTTCATAGCATTCTTCCATTCGGTTATCTTGACGGCTTCTTGATGCGAACTTGGTTCAACTGCTGAAAGTGCAAACTGACATGCCTCGTAATCAAGAATGGCTGGAGTATTATTGTATATTTGATTAATATCACCCACTCGATGTGCTGAATCACTCTCGTTTGAATTTTTCCATGAGTTGGATTCAACACTAGTTTCTCCTTCATTCTGAATTTGTTATGAGTGGATCAGTTGTATCATCACTTCCACTAGTTGGTTGCAGAATCGGGCTGATCATCAGGATCATGACTGGAGTCGTCACTTTTGCTTGAAGAACTGCTTAAACTTCCACCAGAACCACCTATGATTCAACCAACTTCTTCATTCAGCAAACACCATTCCTTTTACAAATGTGATACCTTCTTTGTTGTTGTCAATCTTTATTTTTTCATTCCACATTCCTTGTTAAACACTACATCCTGCTCATTATAACTTGCTTCTTAACTGGATCAAACAAGTAGGCCTTCGAGTTGGGTGAATACCCAACAAAGATGCATTTTCGTGACTTAGCATCCAACTTATTACGTACTTGAGACGGAACAAGAGCATAAGCGATACAACCAAAAACTTTTAAATGACTTACTGATGGTTTTTCTCCGTACCACATCTCATACGGAGTTTTGCCAGAGATCGCTTTCGTAGGCGACAAAGATATGAGATAAACAGCCGTGGACACTGCTTCTCCCCATAATTGATTCGGTAAACTCTTGGCCTGAAGCATACATCTTGCCATTTCTACCACAATGCGATTCTTTCTCTCTGCTAACCTGTTTTGCTCCGGTGTATACGGAGCCGTCAAATCACGATGTATACCATGTTCTGCACAGAAATCATTAAACAACCTTCCAATAAATTCGCCTCCTCGATCCGTTCGTAAGGCCTTGATCGGATATCCACTTTCCTTCTCAACCTTTATCTTGAACTTCTTAAACATTTCTAGACTTTCAGACTTCTTATTTAAGAAATACACCCAACTCATTCGTGTATAATCATCAGTTAATAAGTAGTAATTACCTCCCATTGATCTTGTTTGCATGGGACCAACTAAATCAGCATGAATCAGCTGGTGAGGACAGTTTGTTCGCCAAGTTCGAGTGGGAAACGGACGCCTAGTTTGCTTTCCAAAGATACACATTGTTTAATATTTCCTATTGGTGGAAGACCAGTCACCATGTTATCTTTGTTGAGCTACTGCAAAGCTTGTTATTGTGCCATAGTGATGAGTCAATTTCATCCATAATTAGTGTTGTATCAACTTTTCTTTCCAAGTCAAACGGAAAAGTATTGTTTGCTGCCATGGGAACCATGCACACTACTTTTCCAGTTGCTTTATGAGTAATAGTACAAGCTTCATCATCAAATCAAATAGTACTCTGTATCCACCTTTCATTAGTTGGCCCACGCTTAAAAGGTTGTATCCCAAATCAGGGGCATATTGCACATCATGTAATGTCTTCGGTTGTCCATTACCCATAACAAGCTTCACAACTCCTTTTCCTTAAACCTGAATGCCTTTGCCATTTCCCATTTTTACATCAACTCTCTTCTTATCATCTAAATGCTTGAAAATTGTTCGGTGCCCAGTCATGTGATTTGAACACCCACTATCAATAAACCACACTTTAGAATTGCCATCATCCTTACTAGCTGCCATAAACAACTTATCACTATCATCATCTTTGTCATAATGAGCCATGAATAGCCTGCAATCATCTTCATCATCTTCTTGGTCAACAACAGCAATAGCTTGAGGTTCCAACCAACACTTAGATCTTACGTGACCAAACTGGTTACAATTATAACATTGAACCCCGCTTTTACCACGTGCACCAGATCTGCCCGTTCCTCTACCACGACCACCACGTGAAAATGATCGTGCTCTTCCTCTAGCAAATGAGTTATCTCCCTCTTTTGCTTGAAACACTCGTTCTTCTTCGACAACCTTCTATTAACCCGTGCTTCATGTGATTGGAGAGAACCCATAAGCTGATCGAAAGTAAGTACAGTCAGATCTTTCGATTCCTCAATAGCTGTAACCACATGATCCCACTTGGTGGGCAAACTTCGCAGCACCTTCTCCACAACTTGCTGATCAGTGACATCTTCCCCATAGGCTCTCTTTTGATTCACTATACACATGACTCTTGACAGAAAATCAGCAATTACCTCATTGTCTTTCATTTGGAGAGTCTCAAACTCTCTTCGCAATCCTTGCAACTTCACTGTTTTGACTTTTGAATCACCTTGATACTCGGTCTGCAGAACATTCCATGCATGCTTGGCAGTTGTTGCGGGCGCGATGCGAGAAAAGATGTTGTCATGAACAGCTTGCTGAATAAGTGCTAGAGCACATGCATCTTTCTTGTAGTTTTCTCGCAATCTCGCAGCATCATCATCTTTGTAACATCCGTCAAAAACCGGATTAACCAAACTTGTTTCGTTTATTAACCGAACAACCAGTTAAAAATTTCGTTGCGAATTTAATGCCCAAATTAATTTTAAACGATACATAATTAATAAGTATATTAGAATATAAAATTTATTTTTGAAAATTCATTAAAAATAATGAAATAAATATATATTGCTGATGCCGGGTTTCGAACCCGGGTCAACCGGGAATCCACAAATCTTAACTCTCACTAATCCAACCACTCCGCCACTTTGGTTATTTGATAACATATCGAAACAATTAATTCAAATAATGAAACATGGACCCCTTCACAAACAACCCACAACTTTGCCGTAGTATCTGTAGAATGAGTTTGGTAGACTAGAAAATCCTTATCATTTGTGGAAGTAATTATACTTGTAGTTAAATTACATATGTAAAGAACAATTTCTTTGGACGTTTGGATGTCGTTTCGAAGGTGATGAAGTTGTTATTTTTTTCGATAGATGAACGAGAGATTTGAAGTACGAGGATTGTAGAGAGAGAAGAGTATGCAGGTATGGATTGAGGTGTAACAAATAAATTGATACAGATGCGTATTGATTCTGATCCCAACTCAAATCCCTTTGAAATAAATATGCTAAGTACGAACTTTGTTAAACATGTTAAAGTGGTTAAAGTATTTTAAAACTTAGAAAACCAAGTGTAAACAAAGTCACGTGGACTTGATGTGCTCATCTAACCAAGCCGTTGGAGCATTTAACCATTTACTTTTAAAAAATTTTTTCAAATAAAAATAGAATAATTGTTCTGGATAAGTTAAACTAGTTAAAATTTCTTAACAGAAAATATTGTCGGGATAGACACGTAGTCTATCGTTGCCTAGCAGACTATTTCTTCCATCCCTACTGCAATCACGGCTCGATCCATTCACAGGCCCATATCAAAACCGCCCGAAATCCTATAACTAGGTTCATAACGTATCCAAAATGTAAGTCAATGTCAAAATCAACAATTTACCTTTTTATTATTTTCGTAGATATTCTATTATATGGAATTAAAAATCGATGTAAAAATACTAAACTATATACTTACTTTCTAAAGTTTTAATATAATAGCTTAAACTTTAAAAAATAATCCACCAAAAATCTATTACAAATTTTTACTATCAATCCTTTTAATACTTACCTTATTTTTCGTTTTATTTCACGGTGTATTATTCTCGTGATAATCACAAATCTATATTAGGATCAGTTCACGAACGAACCAATATCAGTTGTGAGATCTCTACAATTCCTTTATCATCCAACTATCCGTACAATTAAATCATAGTGTTTTATTTTTATTCCCATGTTAAACTATGTTCCTCTCTCATTCAAACAATATGTCACATCATGTATTATCTTTCTTTCGTCTCTATTGTTAATATCATTATATCATTTCAGTCTATTTTTAGGCGCCGCTCCCATTCTTGTACGTCTCAAACTGTTCCCCAATTCCTAGAGCGTGACAGGCGTGCAACATAAATCCGCACGCTAACACGTTTATTATCTTGTTGCTTATCGCATTTTTTTACAGTTTACACCATAAAAGTCGTTTTAAAATTGCTATCCCCGTAAGTTTAACATATCGTGCGCTAAACGTTCACCCCACTTTCTATACGAGCGGTAACAAAATAACTGCCAAACATTTACCGCTGTCATAAGTTAAAATCTCACATTCAAGGTGTTTCATTTTACCATCCCTATATTATTATATATTGATATTTATCTATTTATGAGTTATTGGAACTCATCTTTTAACTATCACCATTATTTCATATATGATTATCTGCTCATCTACTTTTTCCCATAATTAAATTAATAAAGAAGTATAATATTATACAACTGGCACATTTTCGGGCAAAGGTCACTTTCGCAAACCATCATTGTTACCCCTTCCAAACCATTCTTTTACAATTGATCAAAGGTGAAACCACAGAACACTCCAAGGAAAACAATACGCCACAATCCCCTCCCTTAAACGAAAATAATGGAACCCGCCCCTCCCTTAAACACCACCCATGATATTAAACATGTTGAACTTCGTTTCGTTTGATTGTATTGATTCCTTTTAAATTGTAATAGATTACATATGAAACATTATAATAAGTGTCATGTAGTTTTGATTAAAACACAATCAATGGCTCGATATTCTCTTTCGTCACTGCTGGTTATGTGGTTTTTTTTGGTGACTAGAAATTATGTTAATATTATATGTTATCATTTTTTGGTTTATATGGATCGTTCACAAAAGAAAGGATTTTAGGAATAAATGTAAACGAAGGTTACTTGACTTCAGACGGCCCAAATATCATAGTGACTAGATTTTAACATTGTTTATGCGGCTTATAACAATGAGAACTCTATGTTATTTATATTGTTTAGTATTTCGTTATATACAGTAACACGTAAACATGACATTTATCAGTAAACATTGTAACCGTAAATGACATATAAGTGTTAACATATTTGCTAATTTCAAAAAAAAAATGTCAATATCTTCTTCATACTTTCGTTATTTTAATCATATTGGTTGAATCCGTCAAGTATCATTATTCAAATCTATCAAGTGAGTATCTTTAGGTAACCATGTACGGATTTTGGTATATAATGAAAGGAGTTGACATTAATGTAAACATGGCGTTATTTTGTACCCGGAACATGTCTTCTAGTATAGCATTTAAATCCAGGTTATAATATACAATTAAACGGAACATTGTTTTAACATGATACATAAACAGTGCGGGGATAAATTGTTAAGTATGTTTTGAAAGTAACAAGAAGACCTTTTTAATTGTTCATATAATGGCCAAAACACATGATGTCCAACATCGTAACACGTCAGTTCAGGAACTACAAGTATTAACCCCTTACTATATGTGTTATGGTTAATTGTACAACTGGTCGTCATATAAGCATGGTTTACAAAAACAATTTCGAATATATCTATAATGTTCGTATTAAGTTAACCATATTTCTCGATTTTCATTCCGGGTTTGAGTGATAATCATTAACGTTATAACACAGGCTAACAAACATGGAACCATATTGAAAAACCGGTTTTATTCATGGGGGCCCACATGAATTACGAAGTGTTGAAGTATGGCGGCATGCAAGGCCCAATTACGAGCAAAGCCAAGACATCCTAATGGATGTAGTAGATTTATTATGCTATGTTTATATTATGAATATTCATTCCTAAATACAACACATGATCCCAAAAACATCCAACTCATACTCTTCATATATATTCCTTGTAGATGTCTTCTAATTCCGCTCGTAGGAAGATGAGAGAGGAAAAGCTCGCGAGCGCATGGCTGCCCTAATCGCTCAACAAATGGCTGCCGTAATACCCAACATTATAGTCCAAGTCCAACAAGCCCTTACCGCTAATCCCGCAATCAAGAAGTTCAAAATGTTGTTAACCCTCTCCCAAATACACTAAATGCACTTACAAGCATTTCAAATCCTGTGACCTACAAAATACGAAGGGACTGAAGGTGTCACGCTCTTCTCTATTGGTTTGAAGAAATGGAAAACATTTTTTCTAAATTGCGATTGCCCCGATGATCGCAAAGTGCGATATGCTACTGGTCGTTTATATGGAATAGCACTTACTTGGTGGAATACAGAGAAGGCCAAACGAGGTGTTGAAGATGCTATGACTTTGACTTGGGAAGAGTTGAAAGAAATCATGACAAGACGGTTTTGCCCAAGAGCGAAATCAAGAAATTAGAGGATGAGTTCTATTCGTTGAAACAAAAGGAAGGCGACCACACTACGTACAACAAGAGGTTCCTCGAGTTAAATCAAAAATGGTTCCAAACTTGTTCACTCCCCACTACCGTTTGATCGAGCACTACATTCGAGGTCTTCCTTCAAAGATTCAAGACTCTGTAATAAGTACCACACCTGCAACTTTGGAAGCAGCAATGGAGATAGCTACAGAGCTCACCGAGAACCGAATCCGGAACAAAGACTTCAAGGAGGAGAAGAAAAAGGATAAAGCATCAACTGAAATTTCAAACTCCACCCAAACCGAATCCCCTTCTCAACCCATTTCCAAGAGGAAGCGAGATGAGCAACTTTTCGCTGTCACCCAACGCAATCAACCAGCCTTACAAGCCGTACCCCTCCAAGTTATCCCAATCACTCAAGTAGCACCCAACTCAACCTACCCAAATAAGAAGCCTTACCTTGGACCTCACCCTCGATGTAACACCTGTTTTTATCACCATTCATCTACCGTACTTTGTCGACTATGTGCGAATTGTGGACGCTATGGTCATTTGAGCAAAGTTTGCCGCACCTCTCAAAACCAAACCTCACCCCCTACTCAAAACATGATCCAAACATATCAACAACCCCAATACCCCATGTTCCCATATGTTCGAGCTTGTTTCAATTGTGGCGACCCTACCCACTTTAGAAACACGTGCCCTCAATTGGTTAACATCATAAACGCCCAAGCTCAAGCAAACCCAGTTAACCAAGCAAATCAAGAAAACCCAACCACTAGGCCACCAGCAAGAGGAAGAGTTGTCAACATCAACGCCAATCCTGTTGAAGATAATGACGGCCCAAACGAAACCACCCAACTAGTCCCCTTCACCAACAATCAAGATTCTACTCCAACCGCTTAGTTTTATGTTTTCCTTATGCTATCTCAATTCTCACGTGTCTCAATTTTAAATTTGAAGTTTATCCAAGGATTTTAATGCAAATTATTATTTCAGTTTTGTTTTATACTCATTGATTCAACATTCATACCATCATACATCTCAACGTATTTCAATCTCATTATTTAAAGAAGTTGGGCTGTGTCTCACTTCTACATAGACTAACCTCTCCATCACAACAAACGAGAGAGGGACTGTCATCATTCAAACATGTATACTATCAGAAATATGACTCAGGCATTGTTTGTTGTGTTTATTTATGTTTTAGAGTCATATAGGACTAATCATAGCTTACTGATAAAACCAATGAAAATTTGACGAGAATATGGTGGATACGCCGCTGGTACTTCCTATATATAAGTATTCTTGTCAAAGGATCAGAGGCATTATCAGGCGGTTATGAGAAGTTCCATGTAGGATTTTGTAATGTCTTGGTTGAAATTTGATTTACACTCACTGATTTAACATTCATATCAACTCATCATTTAAAGAAATTGGATTGTGTTCCATTTTCTACATAGACTAACCTCTCCATCATAACAAACGAGAGAGGTATTGTCATCATTCAAGGATTCAAGCTTTGGTTGTTGTGTTTGTTTATGTTTTAGAGTCACATAGGACTAATCATAACTTACCGATAAAACCAATGAATATTTGACGAGAATATGGTGGATACGCCGCTGGTACTTCCTATATATAAGTATTCTTGTCAAAGGATCAGAGTCATTATCAGGCGGTTATGAGAAGTTCCATGTAGGATTTTGTAATGTCTTGGTTGAAATTTGATTTACACTCACTGATTTAACATTCATATCAACTCATCATTTAAAGAAATTGGATTGTGTTCCATTTTCTACATAGACTAACCTCTCCATCATAACAAACGAGAGAGGTATTGTCATCATTCAAGGATTCAAGCTTTGGTTGTTGTGTTTGTTTATGTTTTAGAGTCACATAGGACTAATCATAACTTACCGATAAAACCAATGAAAATTTGACGAGAATATGGTGGATACGCCGCTGGTACTTCCTATATATAAGTATTCTTGTCAAAGGATCAGAGGCATTATCAGGCGGTTATGAGAAGTTCCATGTAGGATTTAGTATTGTATTGATTGAAGTTTGTGTTATACTCACTGATTTAGCATTCATATCATCTCATCATTTAAAGGAATTGGATTGTGCCACCATCCAAACATGTATGCTATCAGAATTAGGACTCAGACATTGGTTGTTGTGTTTATTTATGTTCTAGAGTCTCATCATAGAACCAATCATAACTTACTGATAAAACCAATGAAAATTTGACAAGAATATGGTGGATACGCCGCTGGTACTTCCTATATATAAGTATTCTTGCCAAAGGATCAGAGGCATTGTCAGGCGGTTATGAGAAGTTCCATGTAGGTTGTAGTATTAGAAGTTTTGTTTTAGGATATAACCTTATCTTTCCAAACATATCGAAACTCTTGCGCATGAAATCATACTTAGTGAATCAACTCTGCTTGTCAATATTTTTACCGTAGGCAACAAAAAGCGATTCCTATAGCAGGGTACTCAACCCTTACAAGGAACGTTACCGCCTCAAACAAAAATTTGAACTCTTACTCCTTTCTAAGTATGTAACTGTCAAATTAAACACCATCCTTTTTAGACAAATATGCCACTACTTAAATTTCGGGACGAAATTTCTAAAAGTAGGGGATACTGTAACATCCGTCAAAAACCGGATTAACCAAACCCGCTTCGTTTATTAACCGAACAACCAGTTAAAAATTTCGTTGCGAATTTAATGCCCAAATTAATTTTAAACGATACATAATTAATAAGTATATTAGAATATAAAATTTATTTTTGAAAATTCATTAAAAATAATGAAATAAAAATATATTGCTGATGCCGGGTTTCGAACCCGGGTCAGCCAGGAATCCACAAATCTTAACTCTCACTAATCCAACCACTCCGCCACTTTGGTTATTTGATAACATATCGAAACAATTAATTCAAATAATGAAACACAGAAATCAAATCCAGTCCAAGTCGCGCCCAATTTGCAATCGTTGGAAATCCCGACGATTTCGCCCTACACCGTCGGTTTCTTGTGACTTAACGCGTATAATAACTATTACATCAGTTATAACCGATGTCCAGTCCGCGACATTAGTCATAACCGCCGGAAAATTTTGACCAACGAATCAAGACGGTAATCAGACCAAATTCGTCGATGTTCTTCCCTATAAATACACCCTCTAACCTCTGATAACCTTTTCGCTCACAATCACACCAATTCTCGACGTAATTTCACTCGCCGGAAAATCTCTGCAAGTCGCCGGAAAACCGAGATTTCATCTACACGGTAAATACCTCGACTCTTTCCGTTTCAGTCCGTTGTTAGACTGTTACTAACTTCAATCCAACCATCAGAATCAATCCCAGACGACGTAGCCGGAATATTCAACTCTCGCCGGAAAACTTCTGAAATTTTCTGATCTCACGCTGTGAATCGGTATAACCCTTCAAACTTCTGTTAATCCTTGTTTAAGTACCTCAATTTCATAACTAATCGAACAAGACTGTTAATTGATTCTAACAGCCGAAGTTCACAAACAGAGCCGACGAACCTTTGCCGGAGTTCTGAGAACGACGACCTGTTCCGGTACTTTCTTTCCCCAAACCCTCTCCGTTCATCACTTTTCAATTGCTCATAATATTCGTTAAACGAATTAAACAAGAAACAGTTGCTTTGACCGATGTCTGTGTTTTGAACGAAGAAGACGAAGTTCAGTTATGTTATAAGATGAATTAAAATCAGTTTTTTGAACGGGTTAGACACACAGTCCAGCGGTGGACTGTGTGCAAATAAATACATACACGTCGCGAGTTCGATTCCTGTCCCAACCTCACTCTCTTGAAATAAAAATGCCTTTTTTTTACCGAACCGGGTTAACTCGGTAAGATGTTAAGTATAATAAAAACTAGAATATTTACCAAGTTAGACACACAGTCCAGCGGTGGACTGTGTGCCAAACTAAACCACAGGTCCCGGTTCGAGACCTGTGGAGAGCACCGAGTCGATACATTAAAACCTTTTTAAAAATAAATGAATTTCGGATTAAGTTAAATAGTATATAAATATAATTAAAAACAGAAATATTTCGGGTTAGACACGTAGCTCAGTTGGTAGAGCTGCGTGCACGCGTACGGGAGGTCACGGGTTCGAGTCTCACCCAGCGCACACATATAACCGACCGAACCGGTCAACGGTCAACGGTCAACAAGTCAACGGTCAATGGTCAAAAATCAACATTTTTTTATTATTTTTATTTATTTATTTAAATTAAAAAATCAATTAAAAATACTTAAAAATAACATTTTTAAAGTTAGAAAATAGCCTTAAACTCACAAAAATATATCCAAAAATCCTATTAAAATTTGTTAATAAAATCCATTTATTTACCTTACTTTTTCGTTATTAATTAGGTTAGTTATTCCTCGTCGATCAATCCTCTAAACTCGTGCGCATTCAACATCATTCACCGAACGCACCCAAGGTGAGTGAATCTCTACAATTCCCCGTTTTAATCACGTTTTTGGGGTGTATCACGTGTCTTATTATTTATTACTTTTAAACTATGGTGCATCTATCATATCCATGAACAAATGTGTAGTCATCATGTATTATCTGTTTGTGTGATTATTGTTTAGATTAATTTTAATCATTTTCAGTACATACATTTTCATAGGCCGCCGCTCCCCATTACCTATGAGCGTTGAACTGTTCCCCATTACCTATGAGCGTGAACCAGGCGTGCCAACATACGATCGGCTCCGTTTGATTGAGCCTTGATCGCACATACATTTCATCATAAGCCGTCTGCTCCCCATTACCTATGAGCGTGAGCCGTTCCCCATTACCTATGAGCGTGAACGAGACGTTGCCAACATTTACATTGTCATTCATGTTACATATTCATGCAAGGTGTTTGTTATTGTATGTTATTTGTTTGATATTGTATGCTATTTGTTTGTTATTGTATGTTTACTTACGTTTGTTCATATATGATTATTGCGCATCTTTTTCCATATTAAATACAACAAGAAATAAATAATAAATGTTTTCGGACAAGGTTCACTCGCCAACTTTTTGTTGACCCAAAAACCATTTTTACACATGATACAGGTGAACAGGATGAAGCAAGGAAAACATAGGAAATTGCCTTAGAAGAAAAATAATGAAGTTTAGAAGGATGTATTAAACATGTTGTAATTGTTTGATTTGATTGTATGATTCCTTTTAAATTGTAATAATAAATATGAAACATTATAATAAATGTCATGAGCTTTGATGAAAACCCAATCATGCCCCGATCACCTTTTTCGCTGCGGGTCGGGGTGTGACAATCTTCCTCCGAGAACCCTTTGGAAACAATTTCCCAAAGCTCTTGTGACCTTAAAACCGTCTTAACCTTAATGCTCCAGAACTCATATCCCTCTCCCTTGAACACAGGAAGGAGAGGTTGAGATTGATTGTAGTTTGCAGACGCCATAACTCTCTCACTCTATGTGATTGGTAAACACTCTCTCACAGATCTCGTAAGCTAGCTCTGATACCACAATGTTATTTGTGATATCAAATATACCAGAAAACTTGATATTTTATTCAATAATAAAGCTGCTTTATATAGCAGTAGAAGTACAACGGAAACGTGAAAAAGGTAAACAACCTAACAAACTTAACTCAAGACTCGGTACTTCCTATAGACCAGGAGGTACTTATTCAAAAAACACATGCAAAATAAGACTCCAACGACTAAATACCAAACCTTGAATTACTTTTAACAGAATTTGTTTATGTGATCACAAAAATTGAATCAGATTGACGTATTGGTTAACTTAGTCATTTTATCTGTGTTTTGAGTTCTTTTTTACAATTTCATTCCATTGATGATAAAACCTAGAAGAGAGTTGGGCGACTAAAAGGGTTAACTTGACAATGATAAATTGGGTAACAAAACCATATGTTTGATGACAAAAACCTTTTTTGATTACCATGTTAACCTATGTCTATGTGATGTCCAATTAATTAACTAACTTTGTGTAAACCTAGAACCTAAAACTTGGAGTAGCTTACGTGTTCTCATATTTGTTCTAAAAACCAAATCAAGTTCTTTGCTTTTGATTAATTTAATTAATATTTAGTCAAAACAATTAAAAAATGTAGCTAACCACAAGTTCCTTGTGGAGACTACATTACTTATCCTCGCACTGATATAAGTATTTAAGTTATTAAAATACATGTTTTTTTATTAGCTCATGATAGCTACATCAGTAGGTCGCCTTGATTAGAAGCATTTAACTGTCGTGCAACACGCCTGGTTCATCCACCACTACGGATGGATTTTCGCTTGCATCCAAACACGACAACTTGTGCATCTATAGGCTATAGCATGTATGAATTGAGTTTTGGAGAAGCTAAGAAAGATCCTATCATTTGTGGAAAGTAATTATACTTGTTAGTTTAATTATTAACGTTTTATATTGTATTAGTATTCCAATTTCTATTTGGACGTTTGGTTGTCGTTACGAAGGTGATGGTATGGTGGTTTGATGGTGTTGTTCGGTGATGACGAGAGATGATTGAAGGTGACGAGGATTGTAGAGAGAGAGAGAGATATTCAGGTATGGTTGAGGGTGTTAACAGACCTATTTGATGATGACAGGAGATTGCTTTTTTTTATTATTACTATTACCAACTATTACCAAATTGGCCCACGAGGTTTGGAATGACAATTATGTTCTAAGATAAAAGACTTTAGTTAAAACCATGTTAAAAGGTGGGTTAAAATGATAGTTTTAAACCTTTCAGAAACCATAGTGGTATAAAAAACACTATTCTTTTGATAGTGCCGTTTATACCCAAACCTTAGGAGCAATTTTAACATTTTACTCTTTTAAAAATAAAATAAAATTCTTTTCAAATGAAAAAAAAGACAACTTAATTGATCTGCGACTAAACTCCAACTTCAAGACACCAATGTTTTTTAACGGAAAATTTGAAACACTGACGGGCAACTATAGTATTATCGTGCCATGAGCAGAACCAATTAATCATATCGATCTCCACTATGCAATAATGCCTACAGACCAATTTAGGAGGAAACCCAATAAATTCGGAAAAAACCCGTCCTCTTGTAGAAATCCAATACATAACGTAATGGTTATAAGCCTTATCTTACCACTAAAATGCCACTAAACTATAATTTCACAAGCTTCAAAACACCAAATTACCAACGCCCACCCGATGAAAGTTTTGCACCAAGCTCATCAATTTATCGATAGATATATGACATCTAATGAGTGGAATTGAGAAGTGATGGTAAAATTATTCAGCAAACTCATTATACTTTCACCTTTCATAAACTTTTCAAATATAAGATAATTCTTATAACTTTATATTAAAATACATCCACTACAATAGTTTTTATTTCATATACTAATTTTCTTTACTTTGTCAAGTTTAAGGCCTTTTAATACTTATTTATATTTATCTTTTATATTATCATTGTTGTTGTATTATATTTTGTTATATATACACAGACATATATATACAGGATTCGGTTCAAGAGAGAACCAATCCCAGTTGCGAGAACATGAGAACTCCGATCATCCAATAGCATATTTACACATCACCCATAACCAAATTAAATCAAAATAGGTATTTTAGTCTTTTACTTCCCATGTCACATCTTTTCTCTCTCTTCTATTTAAAAGTCAACATGTCACATATTTTCCTCTCTCTTCTATTTAAAATTCAACATGAGATATCTATTGAGTCGTGATTTTTGGGGTGAGTTCGTTTGGTAAGATTCTCAAATTTCGTAAACCCCAAATCAGGGTGTCGGGGGCGTAAAAAAGTTTAAACCCGCGCGTAAAAAAGTTTTTTAAAAATAAAATATTTTTGTTTGGCGTAAAATATATATTTTTTTTAAAGTTTAAACCCATAAAAAATTGTATTTTTGTAAAAAAAATTGTTTTAAAGTTTAAACCCGCGCGTAAAAAAAGTTTAAATCGGCGCGTAAAAAAAGTTTAACCGCGTGTAAAAAAACTTTTATGCCGGCGCGTAAAAAAATTAAAACCGCACGTAAAAAAAGTTTAAAACCGGCGCGTAAAAAAATTCTAAACCATCGCGTACAAAAAGTTTAAAACCGCGCGTAAAAAAATTTAAAACCGGCGTGTAAAAAAAGTTTAAAACCGCGCGTAAAAAAGTTTCTAAAACGGCGCGTAAACAAGTTTGAATCCGCGCGTAAAAAAAGTTTAAAACGCGCGTAAAATTTTTTTGAAACCGCGGGTAAAAAAAAGTTTAAAACAGGTGGGCAAAGAGAATTTTAAACCGGCACGTTAAAAAAGTTTAAAACCGCGCGTAAAAAGTTTAAAACCGGGCATAAAAAAAAGTTTGAACCCGCGCGTAAAAAAAGTTTGAAATCGCACGTAAAAATGTTTAAAACCGGCGCGAAAAAAAATGTTTTGAACCCATACATAAAATAATTTTCTTACTGGATGATTAAAAAATAACATTAACTAAATCACAAACATTAATTAAAGCACAATGATATCAACTTTAATTAACAACTATTAAAAAACTTAGTAAAAATATTAACTTACCCTTATTCCATTAAAAACAAAAACTAATTAATTAAAACACAATGATTACAACTACTTTATTGTCCTTTAATCTCACCCATTAAAACACTTTTGATCAATGACTTATATTGGTTCCTACGGTTCTCACTACTTAAGGTGGTTCTCATTTTACCCATCCACTATATATATATATATATATATATATATGAGTTATGTGGAAAACTCTATCTTTTTAAGAAAACTCTGCAGACCCAATATCATCCATTGATTATCTTTCATCTAATTTGATTAATGGCTTCATAATTTGGGTAAGAATTAGATTTAAAAGAAATGTTATAATACATATTAGTACAACTGGAAGGGCATTTTCGGTAGTGCAAAATGTCCTTTTTGCAAGTACCATCAAATCACCTCTTTCTCTTACCTCTTTCTCTTTCCCTTTTCTTCTTCTCTAATCTTGAAGACAAACAAACTGGAGAAAAAACCACCACCAGCAACCACTTTCTCCAAGAGAAACAAACAACCACCACCAGTAACCACCTCCTCCGACGAAACTCACCGGACTCCTTCTCCGGCTCTCTCTCTCCTCAATAAACAACCACCACCAGCAACCACCTTTTCCAGCGAAACTCACAGGACTTCTTCTCCGGCCCTCTCTCTCCTCTCGGTCTAATTCTACACACACCGACCAAAGATTTACATGGATGAAATGTCGCCGTTTCAGCCGGCACCGGGTGGAGTGGTCAAAGTTTGACTTATGAAACTGAATAGGTTCTGGGTTTAAGACAAAACAAAGTACAGATTCAGGTGGTTTAGTATGAAGCTTAAGTTGGTCGGAGGTGATTCTGCCGGAGTTGTCACCGCTTTTTATGTATGTTTTCTTTTAGGATTTTGAAAATTTAATTGTTAAAATCATTATATGTTTATCATTTTTTTGGTTTTATAATTATTTGGGATGCGTTTCAGGCAAAAGAAAGTTGCTTTGTTGGAGACATCGAAAGAATGTCTACATCACCGAATGGGTTGCTTGATTTACAGAAACGGTCCCCATAAAGATATTCAATTGACAAGATGGATGGATGTAAGAGATGTTAATGCGGGGACCTTGAATAAGTCACATTTTTTGGAAAGAACTCTCGTTCATTTATAACATATGTTAGTGGTTCGTGCTGTAACAGAACACCATGATGTAACATGACATGTGTTCATGTATAACATGTGTTAAGCCCCTGTTAGAATGACATATAACGTGTGTTAACCTTTGTTAATTAAAAAAAACAAGTAATATCTTTTTATTTTTGTTGATGTTTAAAATATCCGATAATGTGGATACTGAGCATAACACTTGTACAAGTAATAAATGTACAAGTTAGTATGTAACTTGTAATATGAAACGAGCCATTTATGGTAACTCATGTACCAGTAATTTTGGAATATATAATATGAAACTGGTCATTTGTTGTGCACATTTTGGAATTTATAACATGTGTTAAGCCTCTGTTATAATCTTTTTGTAACCTGACATGTATTCATGTATAAGCTAGTGGTTTACAAAACACCATGATGTGTATATACTGATCTAACATGTGTTACAATTTGTCTATTTGGAACATGTAGTTGCTTAACATGTTATAAGGGTGAAAACAGTTGACGGAGGCGATGGGTTTAATGGTGAGTTTAGTTAATATCGTAATGTTGTTGTAATCCCACTAGTATACATATGATAACCTGTGTTAAGCATCCATTATAATCTTGTTGTAACCCGACTTGTATTCATGTATATGAAAGTGGTTTGCAAAACACTATGATGTGCATATACTGATCGTACCACATGTACAAGTTAATATGGAACATACAAGTTAATATCGTAACACCGTATACCTGGGATAAAATGTGTTAAGCCTCGGTTATAATCTTGGTTTAACCTAACATGGCGTCATGTATAAGCTAGTGGTTTCTAAAACACCATGATGTGTATATACATACTGTAACATGTGTTAAGCGACCGAAATGTATAACGTGTGTTAAGCATCTATTATAACGTGTGTTAAGACTTCCATAATGGATGCATAAACTCCAATAGTAACTTAATAACAACAGAGTAAACATAATATAACGTATGTTAAGTCTCTATTATAACATGTGTTAAGACTTCCAAAATGGATGCATAAACTTCAATAGTAACTGCAACAGTAGAGGTACAAATACGGGCGCCTCCAATAGAAAATGTGTTAAGTCTAGACCGTTTTAACATCGTGTACTAGAGAAAACAAAAAGAGTCTCACATTACATATTACTAGTAAACGAAAATAATGTGTGTGGGTACCGATCGTAAACCATGTACACTAGCATGTAAGGTATAATATGAAACCGGCCATTTATGTACTTGAAATTTCCAAAAACGGCCATTTATGTACTTGAAATTTCCAAACCGACCATTTATGTACGCGTGTCAAGCCTCTATTATAACTGTATTAGACTTTCAGAATGGATGCATAAACTCCAGTACAAACTTAATAACAGCAGAGTATACCTGCTATAACGTGTGTTAAGCCTCTATTATAACGTGTGTTAAGACTTCCATAATGGATGCATAATAACTTAGTAACAGCAGAAGTACCAACACTGACGACTCCAACACAAAATGTGTTAAGTCGATACCGTTTTAACATCATGTACTAGACAAAACAATAAGAGTCTCACATTACATATTACTAGTAAACGAAAATACATAGCACTAAGAAAATGGTGGAGCTTCCTTTGACGGTCTGCCTTAGCTTTTCAACGGCTACCTTTGCTGCCTTAGCTTTTCAGCGGCTACACTTGCTTTATTGTTTGGGGCGGTCTTGAAACGGTTTGTAAACATGTGGGTGTGCGTATGCCAGGAAAGTTATAAAAATGTGTTTTCATGTCACATGTAACACGTGTTATGTGTACATGGGTTTCATGTCACATGTAACACATGCATGTCCAGAAGTCAAACTATAACACGTGTTAGTTGTGTTGTGCTGTAACATAAACATGGTCATGATCCTTAAGCATCGGATCCACGTTTGACGAAACCAATGGTCCCGAGAATTGGATCTTGTTTCCCTTGTATCCATCACTATCCTAATAACAAAAAGATAAGATAACCGTTAAGTCGTTAACCAGACATAACTATTAACACATTCATAACCATGGTTTTTTCTTTCAGCAAGTGTAACGGCTGAAAATGAGAAAACCACATCAAATAGGACACAAATGAAGACATGAAGATAATGACATAAACATTAACGATCTAAAGTACGAAACATCAACGGTCTATAATTTGTAATCTATACGAACATTACGGTTGTTCGTGTTTCACAATAACGGTTAGAATTATACAAACTGTAATTTGTAATCTATAAGACACATTAACGGTCTAATTACGAACATTAACTATTATACTTGGTGTTCGTGTTTTAAAACCCATATTCTATAATTGGCTGAAAAGAAAAAAACTACTGAAGCAAACAAGCAAGATAAAAAAATGAGCATTAATAGACTTGTTTTCGTGTTTCACATTAACGAGACCCCCTAAATCATCATATCCAAACAACAAACAAAAACCCACAATGCAATAATCAAATCAAGAAACTAAATCAAGATTACCTCATCGCAAATATCACCACAAATATCGGACCCAAATCGAATCAAATAATAAAAAAAGGAAGAAACTTTACTCACACCCCTGTTCACCACAAGATCTGGACGAACACTGGAAGGTGAGAGAAGAAGAAGAAAAAGCGAACCAAAGCCCAGATCGTAGTAAAGATCTTGTTTAGGAAGATGAATATCCATAGTACATTAATGGTGCTCCGTAGATCTACCATTGTTGATGGATGCTCCATAGTTCATAAATGGTGGATCTAGTTTGAAATAAGTGGTTTAAGAAGATGAAGAAATTATGAACAAACAACCTTTCTAATTTGAATTTGGTTCATCGAAAATGGAGGAGGATGGAAGAGAATGATGTGATGTTAGATATTAATGAGGGAGTCGAATCACTTTGGGCAAGATATCTTTTTGAGTGGGGTAGGAATATGTAGAATTACCAATGTGCCTTCAAGATTAAAAAAGGATATTATGAAACTGGGACATGTGGCCAAATGTAGGCCATTAGATGGGTTTCCAAGGTTTTCTCAAAATTCAAGGTTTTCTATATAGCATTATCCTATATATATATAGGGAAGGGTTAAGTAAAAAACCATATGTATTTAAGAAAACCTTGGAAACTCTATATGAGCCATTGATATTGAGTAATGTAAGAAGATCAATGGGTAGCATTTTTTGCAAAAAGATTAGATTTCAAATAATAGGAAAAAAGTCATGGAAGTACAAATGAAGGGTATTTTGGGGATTGGATAGAGGACTTTTGTTCTTTTGAATACCAACCCCCTGTCATGCAGTCCCGTCTAATCAACCATTTGAAAAAACATTCAAAACAAAAGGTAACTACATTGGAAATGGAGAGATACAATTAAAGTTGTCAAATCAAAAATGGGAAAAGTACTAGCTTTTTGATAAAGTGGGCAAAGATGGTACAAAAAGGACAAAAATGATATAATTGTTTCTAGGAACACGTAGGAAAATATCTAGGATTTGTAGTTGAGATGAAAAAAAAAGTATATGTTTTGGGGAGTGTGATTCAATTCTGAAGATGAAAAAGGATCTTCTGGGGAAGCAATTGGAAAAAATAACAACATGAAGGGTGCTTTTATTAGACATCACAATTCCTAATAATTTTTTTATGGTATCTTGCTTCTCCTTTTTTTAGTGAAGTTACGCGTGTGGTAAAATTGCGGGTGTCTAACAAGTTGTTGATAGACAAGTTGAGAACAATGGCAGAGACACATAAATTATATTGGTATTACACGCATATAGTCTGCGGATATTTTTGTCCAAGTTACGGACGTAATAAAATACGGATGTGTGAAATTGTGTGAAGTGGATGGTGACTAGGAATCAAAAATATATTAAAAATAGTACATGGGCGGTAATTAAAAACCCTTAAGTAATTAAAAATATATTTAAAATATTACAGGGACGGTAATTAATATATTTTGGAAACGGGTGTGAATAATTCGGAAATGGTTTTTAGGCTTCGTTATTATTTTTGGGTTTATGTAAATCCGTTGGTTTTCGTTTCATATTTTCGAAGTTTGTTGTTCATGTAAAAAAATAGCACTTTTGTTTCTTTAAGGCCGTATTTATTCCTTTGATGGAAAATGACTATCCCCAGTAGTTGGTCAGCTACTACCAGGGGAGAGTTGGTGGTTCATGTGTTAGTGGTATCATACGTGTTTTCATTAACATGTGTTAAATTCCCGATATACACGAAATATAACGTGTGTTAACATGTGCAGCCAGCATGAGGATGGCATGTAACGTGCAATATGATTAGCGGATCACGTATGGTAACACATTTATAGGTAGCTTGGGAATAAATAAAATGAAACGCTGTATTTATTCCTTCGACGGAAAAATGACTTTCCCTAGTAGTACCAGGGGATAGTTGGTGGTTCTTGTGTTAGTGGTACATGTGTATAACGTGTGCTAACATGTATAGACAACAGGAGGATGGCAAGTAACGTGAAATATGAATAGCGGACCATGTATGGTAACACATGTATAGGTAACTTGGGAATAAATAAAATGAAACGTCGTAATTTTTCCTTCGATGGACAACGACTTCCAGGGGATATTTGGTGGTTCATGTGTTACTGGTACGTGTGTATAAAATCTTACGTGTTCTCGTTAACATGTGTTACGTTTCTCGATATACCCGATATATAACCTGTTTTAACATGTACAGCCAACATGAGGATGGTAGGTAACATGCAATATGAATAGCGGACCATGTATGGTAACACATGTATAGGTAACTTGGGTGATATTTTTTAAAACCTTTGTGTGTATAATTCGATGGTGACACTATTTTGGAAACGAGTGTGTATAATTCGTAGATGGTTTTTTGGATTCGTTATTATTGTTGGGGTTTCCTAATCAATTGGTTTTTGTTACATGTTTTATAAGTGTGTTGTTGAATCCAAAAAAATATCAGTTTTGTTTCTCTAAGGCCGAATGGATCGCACGATGGAAAAATGACTGCCCCTAATAGTGGGTCAGATACTAACATGTGTTAGTGTACATGTAAGGTCACATTTGTTTTCATTAACATGTGTTACGTTTATGTCAGCGTTTATTTTCACATTTGTTTTCATTAACATCCGAAACATATGATATATAACGTTTGTTAATATGTCAGCAAGCGTCAATATGGCGGACCATATTGGTAACACATGTATAGGTAATTTAGGAATAAATAAATTGAAACCATCAAGTTGTGCGCTTTGTTATCGAGTGGATGGTATCGTTTAAAACGCAGAGGGTGTACAACATGTGTTAGGCTGTATATGTACTAAACCGTATATGGAGTATAACATGTGTTAGGCCGCTGTTATACAGGCGGGTAAATACTTCTCGGCGACGTTAGGAATCCAGTAACGGGGACCCAAATTTGTGTTAAATACGGAAGGTGGAGGCGTTGTTTCTGCGTAAAGATAATAAATGAAACAAGTTTATAAAAATGCAATTGCATATAATGGAAAAGGAAATGCATGGAAAATTATAAACATGTAAAGATGTAACATCTAACACGTGTTAAAAATGTGTTTTCACGTCACATTTAATCACATGCATGTTACTCGCGTAATTTCTTGGTAACAGGAGTTCACACTATAACACATGTTACGTTGGGTTGTGCTGAATGACAACCTTATTTTTTTGTTCTAAAAACCGATGTGCCAATCATTAGACGTCTAAAAAAAACCGATCATGTGTTAAGACACATGATAAATGAAAATATTTTCTTCGGAATTGCTATGTCTAGCAGTATAAAGTGTAACATGTATTTTAGGACAAGCTTTAAAAAGAAAATAGAAAAAATACAAAGAGACAACCATTAGAAGGAATTTCCTTAAACCCAGAAGAATCAAAGGGCAGTTGATTAAATCCAGAACCATCACTAGGCATTTTAGAATACCCGACGTTTAGGGAAGCAACATGTGTATGCGCTGAAAATGAAAAAACAACATGAACTAGCGATAAAGTGAAGAGAAAGACATGAACATTAACATAGTCATGCGCACACATCGGCTCAAAATCTGGGTCAAAGATACTTCATGAACATTAATAAAGCAACCTCAGGAACATTACTTCGTTGTAAGAATACATTCATCTGGTGATACAATCTGGAACATTTACTTGAATCACATTAATAAAGCGCCTACATGACCATTACTGACTCTAAATGTATCTCCATGCTTGTACAAACGAAGAGAAACAACACAAGACTCTTTCTTGTACAAATAGAACACATGCTTGTACAAACCTGGAACATTTCCTTCATCTTCAATCTCAATCTCGATGTCAATGATGTTATTCCAGATCAGATGTTGGAGGATGCTCCAGGATTCAACAATGGTGGAACTCGATCTCAATGAAGAAGAATGGCTTTTTGAAAAAATAAAATCTTTATTTAAATCTAAAAAGTAAAGAGATATGATCAGTTGAAGATATGATGGGACATGAAATGACAAAATGGAGGAAAATATATTTGGGAATATATGCAAAATTACACATATGCCCTTAAAGCAAAAAGTAGGAGGATGCTAATGGCTGACACGTGGCGTAATATGGACCATGCAATGGGTTATATATATATATATGGAAAAGTTCATTTGAGAAGATAATTTTATTTAGAAAAAAAGAACAAAAGGGTACAATTGTAAAACAATAAATAGTTTTTTTCTAATCTAATTTATTGTTATGTTTGACTAATTAATCAGTCATAAAGACTATCATCCTACACACCAATTTGTTTTACTTACACATATCAAAAGTTATCCTACACATTTCAAAAATTATCATACACATATTGAAATTTATCCTACACCCCTTATATTTATCCTACAGTATAAATGAATTTTTATTTTTAATTTTGAGAAAAATATTTATCTTAAAAATAAGTTATAAATTTAATATAAGTAGTTATTAAAGATTATTAAAGATGAAACTACCAATTAATGATGTATATTAGTTTACATATATACCCTTATAGTTACATTAAGTACAAATATTAAATAAAGTCAAACGAAACATTTCTAATGGTTGAAATATCTTTTTTTATTACAAAGAATTTCTTCTCATTTGAACCCTCCACTATATATATATATATATATATATATATATATTAATTAACACATACTTACATATATATTAATAGTATATACACTAGTAGGGTGTTCAGATGATGCAGAAAAAACACAACTCAATAACAAAAACGTTGATAAAACTTTTTAAACAATTAATAGTTTGGTAATTGTATGTGTATTAATTTTAGAAATATAATTATTAAATATTTTTATATAGCATATTTTATAATATATTTTTTTTACAATTATAATGAGTTTTTATACCTTTTCAGAGTTAATTACACATATAGTCATTGTGGTTTATTGAAAGTAACACATATGAGTACTAACAGAACATTGTATAAAGGTATTTTAGTCATTTTATATTGATTTAACAGAAAAATTAATGATGGTTAGACTTAATACTCAAAGGTGTTACAAAATCAAAATCGTAGAACCTGAACCTCTTATAAAAAGTTAATACTTAAAGATCTTACTTTCAATAAACGATAGTTTTATGTGTGTAATTAACTCAAATGTATATATAGAAAACTAAAAAGTGTATGTAACTATGTTTGTATAGTTATAGAGAACTCAAGTGTTTCTGAAAAAAAAAAATAGAAAAAAATTCCTTTCTAGTGAAAGACATGACATCTTAATTGATCAGTGACTCAACTCCAACTTCAGGACTCCAATGTTCCTCTATTGCCCACCCAATGAAAGTTTCGCACGAAGGTCATCAATTTATCAATAGACAGTCTCTGTTATCTAAATATAACTAGGTTATTCATTCCGTGTGTTACACGGGTTGAGTAAAAAAGTAAATATCAATAAAAATCGAATTAATAATATATTAATGTCACGTGCTTTTTCTCTATTAATTTAGGAATAACATGATTAATATTATTGATTAATAATAATATATTAGTTTAATAATATCTAATATATTATGCTTAAATATATTATTAATATATATAATAGCATATGAATGCTTAAAACCGTATGTATGATAATAAAATAATTTAGGAATTAAATTTAGGAGAATTGGCCTGTAATAATCCATCTAGACCTTATTGGACCATTAATAATCCCACCTCAGAATATTCCCCCCACCAGTCCCATCCCACCTTTCACATATTTTTCCTACAGTGGTTCCTTCGTTAAAAAAACTTAACGGAGTTAAGCTTTTTTTCCAAATTACAAACTGATTTTTAGGGCTTTTGATCAGAATGATGATATGAGTCCATTGATGTAAAACTTACTTCGAAATGGTGCTCCAAGTGACTTGATTTTGGTTAATTAGAAATTTAAACACCCGAATTGAGCGCGTTACTTATTCGAAATGTGCCCAATGACTTGATTTTGGTTATTAAAATTTAAACACCAATTGAAGCGCCGTTTTCATCATTTGGAGCACCGTTTCGAGGCAAGTTTTACATCAATGGACTCGTATCGTCGTTCTAATCAAAAGCCCTAAAAAATCTGTTTGTAATGTGGAAAAAAGCTTAACTCCGTTAAGTTTTTTTAACGGGGGACCTAGGAAAAATAGGTGAAAGGTGGGACTGGTGGGGAGAATACTCTGAGGTGAGATTATTAATGGTCAATAAGATCTAAGTGTGATTATTACAGGTCAATTTCCCTTAAATTTAAAAGTATCTTATAGAACATTCGTTTTTTTTTTCTTTTTTAGAAAAGTAATTATATTTTATTTATCGGATTATATATTTTTTAGAGAAATAATTCTATTTTCTTTATCGATGATATGTTTAATATTTCATATTCTATAAAACCACAATTAATATCAATGACATTTTATCCTTTTAAATATTATTCAAGTATAATATTGTGTATTTTTTCCCGAGTGTTACAACTATACAACCTAAAAGAAATTTTCATTCTTGAAATGAATAAATAAAAAAAAATAACTTACATAGTATGTGAATAACAAAGACACAAAACCTAAATTAATAGAGACCAATACATATGAACACTGATCATAGCAATAACCTAACTGTACATATATTCTAACCACACATTATCTTACATATTTTGCTTTATAAAAAAAGTTTACATAATCAATTTCCCCGTCCAGTTTTTTTCATGACCCTAAATAAAGAGAAATGTTATATAAAGTAAGAAATAGTAAATTAATCGACCTTATATAAAAAGACGCTTTACAAAGTAAGAAATGGTAGCTTAACTATATTATAAAGTAGGAAACGTCTAACTTTTTTGCCAAAATCTTCCATGAGATTTGGGATTTTTTATGTTTTTCATCCAAATGTCTAACAAAAAAATAAAATAAAGCAAATTAGACGTTTGGATGAAAACGGCAAAAAAAAATCCCAAAGTGAAGGGCAATATGATATAAAAAAGTTGTTTTAGATGAAACTAGCAAACATACCTAAACTTAGGGATGATTTTGGCAATTTACTCTAAATTTTAAATCTACACAATTCAAAGGTCAATATATCATAGATAATTATTACTAATTACCAATAAGAACATAAGTTAAGATTTGTCATTTACACAAGTTTGAATTATAGATAATTTGAAATGAAAAGCTAAACATAAGGAATATGTTATATTGCTAAAGTTTAAACATTAGTTTGGGCGTAGATTTCATTAATGTTTTTCACTTTGATGTCATTTTTGTAAGGAATAGTAAATTTAAACTCTTTATAGAATTACAATAAGATGTTTAACGAAATTTTTCTTTGGTTTTTTCTCTTCCGATTGCAACACCGAGTATTGGTATCGTAACAAACCAAACCGATATCAATTGAAACTGAATTTCATCGTATCGTTCGAAGGATTTTAGTAGTTATTACAGTCAGCCATGAACATAATTCATTGAATAACAAATAAATAATATTATGTATTATATAATTCATTGAATAAACAAATTTAATAAAAAATAAAAACTTAAAGGATTATTAAAATAAATAACAAATAATTCATACAGTAGATAAAATTACGTATTGAATAAAATAATTAAAGATAAAAACTTAAAGGATTTATATTATTTTTTATTAAATAACAAAAGATAATGCAATATTTTTTATTATGTATTTGTATTTATTTGTTGTTGTGTTAATAAACTGGATATATAATATAATATAATATAATAATAATAATTATAAAATATTAATTATAATAATAATATTACTAAATTAAAGGAGAGATTGACATGTTACATTATTTGTAGCATTTTTTAGTATTAGATGAACGTGCATATCACAAAAGGAACTCAAAGCTACCTCTGCAACAAATGTAAAATTCTATCAAATTCTATAGCATAAATAAACATAAGTAATCATACCCTTATTTATTTATTTATTTTTTATTTTTGAAAAATTAAGTAAACTACCAAAGTGGATGAGGAGGGTCAATTCAACCCACCGGGCTTGTATCATCCATACTAAAAACTGACCCATCTTGCTAGCAATAATCAGTAAAAGTTGCAAAGAACAAATAATGTGTGTAGGAACTTACTGTACTTGATCAGGTTTGAATTGATATGAGACATCCAATTAGGTGGTTACTTATATGGCTGGAAAGCATGTCCATTCTTTTCTAGCTTAGTAGTAAGATGATGCTTTCCGACTTGGGAACGTTCAAAATTCAAATTGCCTGTATTGGATCATCATTAGATTAATAATATTGTTGTGGATCAACCAAAAGATCTGCAAAATCCGTAAATAAAGGGAAGTAATAAAAATTACAACTTTGTTGATTCTTATATAATCCAACAAACTTTAAATATTAAATAGTAATTCATGTAACTCAATAATTTGCATACATTGACTTGATATAACTATGGAATTATGATTTTTTAGTGAGAAATCTATATACCATGGTAAAAAAAAAAGAAGGTACTGATTGTTACCTCCATTCAGCCATAGAAGAAGAGGTTTCTTTTTGGGCATTTTGCGGCTTCAAGAAAACCAATAAAACAGTGTTCTACCAATGCTTTTGTTAAAATATTACAATTCTATTTTTTATTACAATTCTATATTTTGTGCTTTTAACTTTTCTAATATTTTTCCTTTCTTTTTTCTTTTGAGTCTTGCTGGGCTAGTGTTTGGTTGGGCATATATGCTGTTGGGCTCAAGTCTGGTTGTTGATGGGCTGCTCCTGTACGCGTGAACCCTACGGATTTGTCCCTTTATATTCTGCTGCCTTGGGATCCAGATCACACAACACATTACTCTCTGTTTGCTCTCTGCTACTTCTTTCTGGGTTTCTCTCTAGAACATTCAATTCGATCCTTGTCTGTTCGACAGTTTTTATATGCAGATTATTTGTTGATAATCTGCCTTGTCTGAGAGTTGTTTTGTCACGGTCTCTTGTACCGTTTTTCATTTATTCCTGTATTAAAAGACTTCTACATTGCTTCAGTAATTTGATAAAGTTTTGGTTGATATCGTGCTGTTCACATGGTATCAGAGCCATAATCGGCTCTTTTGGGTTTATACCTTCCGCTGCTGTTCCCTGCCGAAGAACAGATCTGTGTAGATCTGTAATTGTGCTGAGGATTTAGGGATCTTGGTGGTACAAGTTGCATCCGCCGATTCCGTTCATTTCCTTGGTTCCTTGGAATTCGCGTAAGATTGAAGCCCTAATTTTCTAGGGTTTTCGTGTGGCTGGTGAAGGAGTTCTTATTGGTCTCTTTTACAGGGCAAACCAACATAATTCCTTTGGTATTCTTTCTTATAATCAGTTTCTTGTAACCCTAAGTGAAGGTTACAAGTCTGATTGCTGGAGTTATACGCACCCACTGTGAGATTGTTCTTCTTTCCTTGCTTTATTTTTAATTTGCATCATACTTCTTTGAGTCTAGGCATATTGATACCGGGTTTAGAAAGACCGGATTGATTATTGGGACACAGAGAGGGTTCACTCTGTTGCATTCGTTGTGCGTTATTCTTGTCCTGTGTCAAAGCTCCCTGAATATTGTCTGCGGAGGCACCTTGAGTGATGAACCTCTGATCGGACCGCTGTTCAGGCTTCACTTTTTTTAACTTTGTTGTGTCTTCTGGTTGTGTATTACCTGGCTTGATTGTTTCCCTGTCTGACCCTTTATTCTGTTTTTTATTTATATCACCTAGTGTTACTCTTTGACTATTTGCTATGTCTGGTGGTACTGTGGTTAATACTGATAATGTGACTAGTGCTACTTTGATTAGTAAAATTGATGCTGATGATCCATTGTTTCTTCATCCTAGTGATTCTGCAAATTTGTCTATTGTTAGTGTTAAACTTAAAGGATCAGAAAATTATAGAATTTGGTCAAATGCTATGTATCTTGCTCTTCAGGTTAAAAATAAAATAGGCTTTGTTGATGGTACTTGTTCTAGATCTACATCTGATGAGGTTTTTGGTAGGCAATAGGATAGGTGCAACTCTATTGTGCTTACTTGGATTCTTAACTCCGTATCTGAGGAATTATATCTTGGTCTTGTTTATTCTAAAACCGCTTCAGATGTGTGGAAAGACTTAAAGGATACTTATGATAAGATAGATGAGTCTGTTGTGTTTAATATGTATCAAATATTAACTCCTTTAGTCAAAATGGCATGCCTGTTTCTGAATACTATCATAATTAAATTGTATGTGGAAGCAATTAGACCAGTTACTTGCTTTACCAGCATGCTCTTGTGATGCATCCAAACAGTTTAATGACTTTAATCATCTTATTAAGCTTATGCATTTCTTAATGGGTCTTGATAGTTCCTACCAGTTTGTAAGAACAAATTTATTAACTAGAGAAACACTTCCCTCTGTGAAGGATGCTTTTTCAGTCATCTCTAGAGAAGAATCTCACCTTCTCTCCAAAATTATTTTTGACAAAACTCCTAATAACCCTGTTGGTTTTTCTGTTAAAAATAGTCAAGTTATGGATTCAAGAAAAAAAAAATAATAATAGAACTCCTAACCCTAATCTCAAATGTTCTCATTGTAATAAGTGGACACACTATTGAGAAGTGTTTTGAACTTGTTGGCTATCCTTCTTGGATGAAGTCAAAACCTGGTGGGAACAAGGGTAACAAGGTTAGTAATAACGTTACTGCTGATACTACAGATACAACTTCTGCTATGAGTTCTTTGTCCAAGGATCAAATAGCCCAGTTGCTTAGTCTTTTGAATGATAAACCTAAGGGTGATTCTCAGAATAGTGGATTTGCTGGTATGTGCGCTAATCCTGTTTGTCTGAATAGTTTTGTGAATCTGTCTTCGAAACCTATTTGTGATTTCAAACCTGCTTTTTGTTTTTCGAATTTTATCAATGGAAAAAAGGTAGGATGGATAGTTGATTCTGGTGCCAATCAACACATGGTAATGACGGATGAGTATCTAATTAGTCAAAAGGAAGGCATTGACTTTTTTGATACGTTTTCTCCTGTTGTTAAAATGGTTACAGTTAGGTGTGTGTTATCTATGGCTGTTCACTTTAATTGGGAAATATATCAACTTGACATTAACAATGCCTTTTTATAGGGTGACCTTAATGAAGAAATTTATATGTGCTTGCCTGATGGTTATAATTCTTCGTCCGAGTCTAAAGTTGGTAAAAAAAAATCTTTGTATGGATTGAAACAAGCTCCTCGGATGTGGAATGAGAAACTTGTGTCTGTTCTTGTTGATCTTGGTTTCGAACAAAACAAGTGTGATCATTCCATGTTTGTTATGACAAAAGACACGGTTTTTAGTATCCTTCTTGTCTATGTGGATGATATTATTATAACCGGTAATTGTTCAAAACAAGTTAATGACATCAAACTTTTACTCAAATCAAAGTTTTTTATAAAAAATTTGGGAAAATTAGAATATTTTCTGGGTATTGAAGTTTTAAGAAACTCAACTGGCTTATGTTTAACCCAAAGGAAATACTGCTTAGATTTGCTTGCTGAATTTGGAATGACTGGTTGTAAACCAGTCAGTTGTCCAATCGAGGTAAATCATGTTTTATCTCATCTGTGTGAGAAGGATAATCAACCCTTAACAAATATAACAGTTTATCAAAAACTTGTTGGAAAATTGATCTATCTCTCCCACACGAGACCAGATATAGCATACTCTGTGCATTATCTTAGCCAATTTATGCATTCGCCTACGCAAGCTCATTTCAAAATTGCCTTACGTCTTTTAAGATATTTAAAAGGTGCTCCCGGAAAAGGAATTCTGTTTAAAAAAGGAGATTCTTTAAATATAAAAGCTTTTTCTGATTCGGACTGGGCTAAATGCCTAAGCTCTCGAAAATCTGTTACTGGTTTTTGTGTGTTTTTAGGAAGTAATATTGTTTCCTGGAAAAGTAAAAAGCAGTCCACCGTCTCAAGGTCTTCTGCTGAGGCAGAATACCGATCCATGTGTGCTGCTACATGCGAGATTATTTGGATCTCAAACCTTTTAAAGGAATCGAAAGTTGATACTAAGCTTCCAGTCCAGCTGTGTTGTGATAATACGGAGGCCATTTCCATTGCCGCCAACCCTGTCTTTCATGAGCGTACCAAACACTTTGAGGTTGACCTTTTCTTTTTACGAGAAAAAATTGCTAAGGGAATTATTCGAACCGTTGGTGTTAAGTCAGAGGTTCAAGCCGCTGATGTCCTTACCAAAGGTCTATCTCCTGGCCCTCACGAAAAGGTTTGTCAACTTCTCAACATCTCTGATTGCTTCAAATATTGAATTGAGGGGGGGGGGGGGGGGTGGTGTTAAAATATTACAATTCTATATTTTATTACAATTCTATATTTTGTGCTTTTATCTTTTCTAATATTTTTCCTTTCTTTTTTCTTTTGAGTCTTGCTGGGCTAGTGTTCGATTGGGCATTTATGTTGTTGGGCTCAAGTCTGGTTGCTGATGGGCTGCTCCTGTACGCGTGAACTGTCACACCCTGACCCGCAGCGGAAATGGTAGTCAGGGCATGATTGGGTTTTCATCAAAGCTCATGACATTTACTATAAAGTTTCATATTTATTATTTCTCTTTAAAGAAGAAGTTACAATAGACATATAAGCATAACATGTTCAAATACATTTTCATTACAAACTAAAGTATTAAACAAAAATCATACAATTACAAAGGGAAACAAATCTAAATGTCCATTCCAAAGCATTAACTTGTTTATTCTTCTAGGCCATCCTACGTGTTTCTTTTCTCAACTGGATCACCTGTATCATGTGTAAAAATAGGGTTTTTGGGGTCAACAAAAGTTGGCGAGTGAATCTTATGAAAACATTTGAACGAATTTATTATATTGGTTATAAAAAGGTGCATAACCACATATGAGTAAACGTAAATGTAAATTTAATCACAAAACACATAATATCAATTAATGCACAAGCACACACACCAAATGATGAACAATGGATCAAGGCTCAATCAAACGGAGCCGATCTAATGAGGCACGCGATGTTCAACTCGTCTCCCACGAGGAACTGAAGGGCCTAATGAATGATTTGCACGCAACTTGACAAAATGTAAACACGCATCACAACAATCAATATTTACATCATAAGTTTAGGTCATATAATGGTAATGGCACAAGTTTGAATAAACGAAATAATTAAAGTGACACATGATACACCCCAAAACATGAATAAAAAAAGGGAATTTGTAAGGATTCCTTCACAGTGGGTGCGTTCCTTGATAATGATGAATGCGCACGAAATTATGATTCAACCGACGAGGGAAAACTAACCTAAATAATAACATAATAACTCGATAAATAAATAAATTTTATTTGAGATTAATATTTTTAATTAGTGCTCTTAATGGGATTGTTAGATTTATTTTTGTGAGTTTAAGGAAATTTTCTAACTTTAAAAATCCTATTTTTAAGTATTTTTAATTGATTTTTCAATTTAAATAAATAAATAAAAAGAAATCAAAAAAAGTTGACCTTTTGACCGATGACCGTCGACCGGTCGGACTGTGTTTTTATATGCGCTGAGTGAGGTTCGAACTCGGGACCTCTCGTATATGTGCACGCAGCTCTACCAACTGAGCTACGTGTCTAACCCAAAATATTTCTGATTTTAATTATATTTATATACTAGTTAGCTTAAACCTTATTTTAGTTTTATTAAAAAGGTTTCATAATATGCCAAACCCGGTTTAAGTATTCCGAATCGAACTCGAGCTCTTCAGTTTACGTGCACACAGTCCAACCAGTTGGGCTGTGTGTCTAACCTGTTTATATACTGATACTATATTTATATACATGTTGAAGGATGTTCTGAATAGGTTTTAAAAAGGCTTGGTTTTATTTCAGAAAGTCAAAACATGTGTGGCTCGAACCCGGGATGTATGCTTTATAATTGCACACAGTCCACCGCTGGACTGTGTGTCTAACCTGGTTAAAACATCAAGATTAATTATACTTATTTTCTAGGTAAAACTTCATCCTCTTCCTCGACACTACCCAGAAACAAAATCCGACTGTTATCTATATCTTATCAATTTTGGTTACTGGTTTACGAACTAACGGAATCAAATATGAACATAAAAAGGTTTTAAAGGTTCATACCCACTGGAGAATAGAACTTTGATGATCCCGGTGACCAACTCCAGCGAGTTCCAATTTTTCCGGCGAAGCTTAACTTGCGACAGATGCTCTACAGGGAGTTTGAGGTGTGTGTGGGTGATTTCTGTCTGAGCTCTAGAAGTCCTATTTTAGAGTAAGGCAATAAGGGAATGGATTCTTCGGTTTTCCGGCGAGTAACTGAGAATTCCGGCGACTTGCAGGGACAGCTTTAGAATGTTTTAGCGAGAGTTTAAGAGAGAGTTTGAGAGATTGAACGAATTCGTTTGTGGTGAAAACGATTGGTATTTATAGAATAACCAATAGATCACCGATTTCGGTTTCAAGAATTTCGGTCAAGATGTAATTGCCGAGATGATTGCATAACCGATTTGGGGATTGTTGACTCCCTGATTGAGTCTATTACGTGATCAGTTACATTCGATGAATGAAAAGGAATCCGAGATATCTTGATGATAGCCGGTGACTTAGCGCGGCTGTTTCCTTTTTTTGAATCCGGATCAAAGGAATGTGATTACAAATGTATAATTGTTTTGAGTTGTAGCAGATGTGGGCAAGTGGTGTAGTGGTGTGTTGTGTGTTTGGTTTGAGTGGAGACCCGGGTTCGAAACCCGCGGTCTACACTTATTGGATATATTTTTATTTTTTTATTTTTTTAAAAAAAATCTTAAATATTGCTATTATTTTTATTCTTTTATTTAATCAACATATTAATTATTTATTTATAAATTATGGAAATTACCTTTTATAAAATGAAAAAAATGCGTAACGAAACTTTTTAATTAAATTCTAAAGTTTTTAAACAGAGCGGGTTTTGGAACCCGTTTTTCGACGAATGTTACATGAACCCTACGGATTTGTCCCTTTATATTCTGCTGCCTTGGGATCCTAGATCACACAACACATTACTTCTGTTTGCTCTCTGCTACTTCTTTCTGGGTTTCTCTCTAGAACATTCAGATTCGATCCTTGTTTGTTCGACAGTTTTTATATGCAGATTATCTTGTTTATAATCTGTCTTGTTTGAGAGTTGTTTTGTCACGGTGTCTTGTACCGTTTTTCATATTATTCCTGTATTAAAAGACTTCTACATTACTTCAGTAATTTGATAAAGTTTTGGTTGATATCGTGTTGTTCACAGCTTTCTTTCATTCACTGTAACATATCCAGCATACTGAATGGAGCTAACAGGAGGTTGGCCTAGACCACCTAGCACGCGAGCAACATATTGTTCGAGCATTGTCGCCTAGCCATTGGCAGCTGTTGGGCGGAAACCACCACTCCCAACTGAAAATACCTACCGAAATAATGAGTACAAAAAGCACATCTTTTTTTCATGGGCATCAACATTGGAAATGTCTATATTGGGCGTACATAACAGCTTGTTTTCTTGGCCACCAATTGAAAATTCAGTAGCGATGGTGAATTTCTGAAATCTAAACCCAAACATACTATTAGTATGCAAAGACAAAACAAAAATGCAAATTAATAAACCATTTTCCCTATCTCAGTAGCATTAGTGAATTTCTGAACTTAAACATACTATTGTTATACAAAAACAAATATACACTCCATCTCCTTTTAAAAAAAGTAGACCTAACATGAGTGTGCTAAGTGACAGATACATTTCAAAACATACCAAATTGACTAAAAACGATATCTAATTTGAAATATACATATTTACAAATGGAAGAACTCCTCAAATCTCATTCAGGTACCCAAAAATTCAAGCCCAAGCGTACCACTGAAAACCCTAACCAGACATTAATTCCGAACACATACCCAACCTAAGAATGATAACTAAAACAAATGAAAAGAACTCCTCAAATCAATCCAAAAAAACAAAGAAAGAATCAAAGTGCTTATGCAAAACGACTGTAATTAAGAACGCGAATGACAACAAAGAAATTAAAAAAAAACAGATTAACCACAAAATTGAAAAATGCAAAAAAGCAGATGATGAATATTAAGTCTTCCTCAAAATTTAAAAATCCTAGTTCATCACTGATTTCATATTGGTTTCTAGTATGAAAAACCTTAACATCTGAGTTAAAGATACCATATACAACCAGGTTACGCATATTATTTTAAAGAAATTCAAACAGAGTAACAAATGGACTTTAGTTGTACAACAAAGGCACAAAGCCTTAAAACACCATAGATATCATAAACCATCGCACATACACAATTAAAAGTTGTACTTTGCGTAGGATATCAGTAGTACAATTTTACTTTTATTTTATGAACCCGGTTCATATAGGTGCATATTTATTTTGTTACAAGGATTAGTCAAAACACTTTTGACAAGCATATATATATATATATATTTATGTTAGTTAAAAATAAATTTTTAACTAGTGAACAATATGTATATGTACATATTTAAACAACGGAAGCGTATGTAACAAAATGACATGAACATTTTATACCAAGGAACATTCATAATGGAACAAGGTCACCGACATGCAAACACGAAATATAAACGCAAACTATAAGGGTTTAGAAATACCTTCGGTTAGTAATAAACCGGTTGAGACACCAAAGTTCAACAAACAAGTGCTAGTTATACGAACTAGCGAAATACGGGTTCTGGTCAGGTAGCGTAGGTGGTGGCCGGCAGTCCTAGCGGTGGCGGCACCTGGCGGCGACGGCAGTTCTGGCCGGCGGGGACGGCGGCGGTGGTGACGATTCTAGCCGGTTTGTGGTTGTGGGTGTTATGAGAATATTGCAAGTTCTTCCCCCATCTCAAAGCAAGACCCAACACCCCCTTTTATAGCACATGGAGATCCTTTGCATGGATTCTTATTGGTGGACATAATGCATGCATTCCAATTGGTGAGCATAATGCATGCATTCCAATTGGTGGACATAATGCATGCATTCCAATTGGTGGACTTAATGCATGTGTGCCAAGTGTTGGAGGTCCCTTGCATGTGCGGTAAGTGGCGTAGCAAGTATACCCGTGTCGCCGGTCAATGTACCCGCAACAATGAAATAATCCCGCTAATGATCATAAATATAATTATGATGCGTTTCGCATATTGTTCGTAATTACCAGTTAAACTAGTTAAGTGGATTTAAGGTCGTTGCCCACGGTGTAACTCCTACGGGGTCAAGACCCGTCGGCAGCGTTGACTTATCGAACCGGACATTAATATCCAACAGCTCCCACTTGGATGGTTTCTGATAAGATCTCAACACAGACAGCCAGCGGTGCTCTAGCTACACATAGCTGCCCCCAACAGGTCATGACATTTTAAAGTCACTAACCAAGGTATCTTCCCTTTTGTAACAGCTTGCTACTTGAAGATAGTAGACTTATGGTAATCGTTGTCATCTATCCTTTCTGTAAAAGATATCGATTGAAAAATGAGACATGGATCAGATTCAATCTCATATGGCGTTCAATCATTATCGTTCTCGTTCAAGAATCAAAGTGGTCCAATCAAACACACAGTAAGTTTGGGTAAGGCCTTACACTTCACCAGTTTGAATCAACGAGGGCGCCCAGATGTCTAACTATTACATATAATGTAAGAGTACAGAATTCCATCTTGATTAGATACAACTCCCACTGAACTTTAGAGCTATTCCCAACCAATGCCTTTATGACTGGCAGTTATGCGACAGCAGTTGACACTGATCAAAGAATAGTCTTTAGTAAAAGAAAGTTCTAGTATGTATCTCAGGTCATAGGATACTAAATAAGTAAACCAAAATCAAATTCATCTTATGACCAAGATCCATGAAGATGATTTGATGCGAGTTATATGTGACGTCATTCGTAATGAGGTCTGTGAGTTTGGAAGTCAGCTCATTGAGTCCAAAGTCAGAATAGTCTTAATTCAGAATCGTTCCCATGAGTCTGACCGACTACGGATAATTTAGAATACAAGATTCATGGATTAAACGTATCAAATCCGAACACAGTTGTAGGATTCAAGAATTGTATTTAACTAGTAAATCAAAACGAATGCAAGAGTACAACTGTTTGATGTTCGTACATCCAAATACTAAATCAAAATATATCACTAGCTAATCTAAGCCCAATAGAGTCCATGTGACGATCATGTTTTTCTTGAGTCATTGGCTTAGTAAATGGGTCAGCTAGGTTTTGATCTGTGTCAATTTTGCTTATAACGATGTCTCCACGTTCCACAATCTCACGTATGTAGTGGAACTTTCTCAAAATGTGCTTGGCTTTATGATGAGATCTAGGCTCCTTGGCTTGAGCAATAGCACTTGTGTTATCACAAAATATCTGGATGGGTTTCATGATACTTGGAACCACATCGAGATCGCTTATGAATTTCTTCATCCAAGCAGCTTCCTTTGCGGCATCCGATGCAGCAATGTACTCAGATTCCCTGGTGGAATCAGCCACAACACTCTGCTTGGAGTTTTTCCATGAGACAGCTCCTCCGTTGAGAGTGAACACGAAACCCGTTTGTGAGCGAGAGGTATCTCGGTCAGTTTGAAAACTAGCATCAGTGTAACATTTTACAGTGAGCTCCTCATTGACTCCTCCAAATGTCAAGACATATCTTTTGTCCTTCTCAAGTACTTAAGAATGTTCTTAACTGCAGTCTAGTGGGCAATCCCAGGGTTCTGCTGGTAACGGCTTGTCATGCTCAAAGCATACGAGACGTCCGGTCGAGTACATACCATAGCATACATTATAGAACCAATCGCAGAAGCATATGGAACTGCTTCCATTTGCTTTATTTCACGGTCCTCAGAGGGAGCTTGTGATTTGTTCAAGACGGTTCCTTTAGTCACTGGAACACCTCCTTTCTTGGAGTTGTCCATCTTAAAGCGTCTTATCACTTGATCTATGTATGTGCTCTGAGTTAGCCCAAGAAGTCGCTTAGATCTATTCCTATAGATCTTGATTCCAAGAATGTAAACGGCTTCTCCAAGATCCTTCATTGTGAAACAAGATCCCAACCAATGTTTAACTTCCTTAAGCATGGGGATGTTGTTTCCATTGATCAATATATCATTTACATACAAGATGAGAAATGATATAGCATTCTCACTAGCCTTTCTGTAAACACAAGGTTCATCTTCGTTCTTAACAAAACCAAATTCTTTGACCTTTTGGTCAAAACAAAGATTCCAGCTCCGAGACGCTTGCTTGAGTCCATAAATGGACTTGTTTAGCTTACATACCCTATTGGGATATTTTGGATCGATAAAACCATCGGGTTGAACCTATAAACATCTTCAGAGAGATGTCCATTAAGAAAGGCGGTTTTAATATCCATTTGCCAAATTTCGTAATCATAGTACGCAGCTATGGCAAGTAATATCCTGATCGATTTGATCATAGCAACGGGCGAGAAGGTTTCATCATAGTAAATACTTTGAGTTTGAGTGAAACCTTTCGCTACTAGCCGTGCCTTATAGGTTTGTATATTTCCATGCATGTCGGTTTTTCTCTTGAAAACCCATTTGCTCCCCACTACCCGAGATTCTGGGGGTAGCTCAACCAAGTCCCAGACTTGATTGTCACGCATGGATTGCATCTCGGCTTTCATGGCCTCTAGCCATTTAGCAGAATCTAGATTAGAAATAGCAGATTTGTAACTAGTAGGCTCGTCATCAGACTCGGCTACTGTCAGGACTTCAGAACCCTTAATAAGCCAAAGGTAGCTATCGGGTTCTTTATGAGTCCTAATGCTCCTGCAAAGGCTTGTGTTCAAGTCTGAATCAGTGTCAACAATTTGTTGTGGTTCAGACGTTCCGACCTCCTCAACGGTTGTTTGTGGTCCTTGAACTTCTTCAAGATCCACTTGTCACACCCCGACCCACAGCGGAATAAAAGTCGGGGTATAATTGGGTTATCACCAAAGCTCATGATGTTTACTAAGATGTTTCATATTTATTAAATTCAAACTACAACTTAAATATCCAAAACAAAATTCATACAATTACAAGAAAAATGAAACTATATAATTATTCCAAAGCTTAAACTTGTTTATTCTTCTAGGCCTTCCTATGTGTTTCTTGTCTCAGCTGGATCACCTGTATCATGTGTAAAACGGGGGATATTTTGGGTCAACAAAAGTTGGCGAGTGAACCTTGATAAAACATTGTTACTAATTTCTTGTTTTATTTAATAAGGAAAATTTGTGTAATGATCACATGTGAGCAAACATATATAGATAAACAAACACAAACCACTTTGAATGAGTATATGACATGAATGATGATGTTATGTGAGATCAATGCTCAATCAAACGGAGCCGATCTAATGAGGCTCCTGATGCTCAACCCGTCTCCCACGGGGAACTGATGGGCCTAATGAAATGCGTGCACTGAAAATGATAAATCCAATCTACATATAATTCACACAACAATTGATACACATTTGATACACATTTGTTCACGGATATGATGTATGCACAAGTGTTTAAATAAAATAAAAGGATTATACGACACATGATACACCCCAAAACATGATTAAAACGGGGAATTGGTAGAGATTCACTCACATTGGGTGCGTTCTTTTATGACGTTGGATGCGCACGAATTTAGGATTCAATCGACGAGGGAAAGACTAGCCTAGATAATAACAAAATGATTCGATAAATAAATAAATTTTATTTGAGATTAATATTTTTAATTAGTGCTCTTAATGGGATTTTTAGATTTATTTTTGTGAGTTTAAGGAAATTTTCTAACTTTAAAAAAATCTTATTTTTAAGTATTTTTAAATGATTTTTCAATTAAATAAATAAATAAAAGAAATACAAAAAAAGTTGACTTTTTGACCGTTGACCGGGTCTGACGGTCAGACTGTGTTTTCTATGCGCTGAGTGAGGTTCGAACTCGGGACCTCTCGTATACGTGCACGCAGCTCTACCAACTGAGCTACGTGTCTAACCCGAAATATTCTCTGTTTTATTATATATATATATATATATATATATATATACTAATTAACTTTAAACTTATTTGGTTTTTATTAAAAATGATTTATATGGCCGAACCGGTTGAAGAGACCCGGAGTCGAACTCGGGTCCTTTGGTTCGAGTGCGCACAGCCCAACCAGTTGGGCTTTGTGTCTAATCTGCTTAACTACTGAATTATATTCCTCTTATAAACATTTTGTGACTTGATCTGATTAAGTTCTAAAAATATTGGTTTTATTTCTGAAAGTCGGTAACTTGTGCGATTCGAACTCGGGACGTGCATATTGTATTTGCACACAGTCCACCACTGGACTGTGTGTCTAACCCGTTTGAATATCCGATTTTAATTATATTAATACATATATTCGACTTCATCTTCTTCGTTTACAAGAACACAGAACAGTGAAATCCGACTGTTCTGTTTAATTGATCGACAACACTTATAATTTATTGAATTGGAATAGAGAAGGAAGATTAAGGAATAAGATGTACCAACACAGAGTGTTTTCTTCAGATTTTCCGGCAAGATTTCGTCGGCTATGATTTGCGGATTCCGGCTGAGTGAACTGTTTAACAGTTTCGATTATTGGTTTGAACAATTAAAGTATAAATCAAGAGATAGCAAGAAGGTTTAGACAATTATACAGTCTGATGAACGAATGCGGTTTTCTGATCAGGGATTCCGGCGAAATTGGAAATCTCGGCGACGAGCTTTTGAAGAAATGAAACTTTGAAAAAGTGTGCGGTTCTGAGCGAAAGGGTTACCAGATGGTTGAGTGGGTATTTGTAGTGGAAAAAGGCCAATTTATTCAATTTAGAAACCATGATTTCGCGGTCAAGATTTTCGATCTTCAAGGGTAACGGTCTTGACTGAAATTGATGGTTAGACATCGGTTATAACTGATGTCGAAGTTGGTTATTGCGTTTTAGTCAAAAGGAAAGGCAACATTAGCGGAGTTTTGGTTTTACTCCGGCGATTCCGCGTTCTGAGTGCGCGTTGATTTCCGGTTTGAATTCGGGTTTACTTTATGTATTATCTGTTTCAGTATTTGTCACAAAGAAAGTGTGTGGCGGAGTGGTGTGGTGTGTGTTTGTCTTTGTGGGCGACCCGGGTTCGAAACCCGGCGTCTCCATTTTATTTTTTTATTCACTATTTATTATTATTTTTAAAATATGATTTTTAAATTCTAAAGTATTTATTAATTATGTATTGTTTAAAATTAATCTGAATAATAAATACGCAACGAAACTTATAACTGATTATTGATTAATAAACGAAGCGGGTTTTGAAACCCGTTTTTCGACGAATGTTACACCACTAGGTTACTTCCAGTTCCTCGACTAAGAAGTTCATCTTCAAGGAATCTTTTAGCCTTCCTTTTGATGGAAATCGTGTTTGCATCGGGATGGTAGAAGTAATGGCCGCTTTGGTTATAATATCCGACGAAAACAACCTTTTCGCCTCGAGGGTCGAGCTTGTCATCAGAATCACTTGTGATGTACGCATCACACCCCCATATTCTAAGGTAACTCAAGTTTGGCTTGCGCCCATACCATATCTCATATGGAGTCTTATTCACCTTTTTGGTCGACGCTAGATTTACGAGTCGAGCAGCAGTCATAAGGACAAAACCCCAAAAGGAGTGAGGCAAATTTGTTCTACACATCATCGATCGAACCATATTCAGTAAGGTTCGATTCCTTTCGCACGCGCCATTAATTTGGGGTGTGCCAGGTGGAGTGGGTTGTGAAACTATTCCACGTTCCTTTAGATGATCGAGAAATTCTAAGCTGATGTATTCACCGCCTCGATCTGAGCAAAGCATTTTAATCTTTCTATTAAGTTGGTTTTCAACTTCGTCCTGAAACTCTTTGAACTTTTCAAAAGTTTCATGCTTATGCCTCATAAGATAAACATAAGCATATCGACTATAATCGTCGATGAATGTAACGAAGTATCTCTCGTGATTCCTAGTCATGGTTCTAAAAGGACCACATACATCTGAGTGTATGAGTCCTAAAAGATCACTAGCTCGTTCACCAACATGGGTGAAGGGATCCTTGGTAAGTTTGCCAGCTAAGCATGACTCGCAATCATCAAATGAGTCCGCTCCGGTGGATTCATGAATCCCCTCATATTGGAGCCATTTTATGTGTGCCTTGCTTATGTGTCCAAGTCTACAATGCCATAGGAATGAATCACTAGTACCATTTTTCTGACGGTTAGAAAGGTGATATATGTTATTGCTAGGTTGACATCAATTTCATAAATGCCATTTCGAGGTGTAGCCTCAAAATAGTAAGTATCATTTAGATAAGCAGAAATAGCAACACCATTAAAAACATATCTAAATCCTTGTTCAAAAAGCAACGAAACTGAAATGATGTTCCTGGTCAAACCAGGTGCAAAAAGACAATTGTTCAAAATAACAACAAGACCAGAAGGATATGTAAGATTAAATGTGCCAGTTGCTAGAACTCGGACTTTCTTCCCATCGCCAACAATGAGTTCCATGCTCCCTGGTTTCAGTTTCTTCCACTTCTCAGGCTCCTGCAAGACATTAACGATGTGATAAAACCACATCCGGTATCAAATACCCATGTGTTGCTAGAAACAGTGAAAAGCTCGATAACATATATCAGAATACCTGAAGAAGTGCCTTCTCCATTGGCCTTCTTTGCTTTGAGCTTAGCAAGATACTCGGGCAATTACGTTTCCAGTGCCCCATCTTGTTACACTCATAGCATTGCCGCTCTTCTGAATGAGGGGCTTTCACAGCTTGTTTGCTCTTGTTGGTGGCAGATACTGTAACATCCGTAAAAAACGGATTTACCAAACCTGCTTCGTTTATCAACCGAACAGTCAGTTAAAAATTTCGTTGCGAATTAAATGCCCAAAATAATTTTAAACGATACATAATTGATTATTATACGGGAATATATATTTAGTTTTTGAAAAACTGTTGAAAATCGCAAAATAAAAATAAAAGGTCTCTGCCGGGTTTCGAACCCGGGTCTGTACCGGTTCAACATCAACCTTAACACACCACACACAAACCACTGCGCCACGGATGTTGTTTGTTAAATATTAGAATCATTTAATTGATATCATGACGTTACGAATTCAAAACCGGCGCCCAAAAGTTCAGTCGTCGGAATCCCGGTAATCTCGCGAGCTTTTAACAACATTTTCAGTTATAACGTAAACTATTATTAGGACATCGGTTATAACCGACGTTTGAGTCCGCGACACCTTCTATAACCGCCGGAGTTTTTATAACTTATGAATCCAGTCGGAAATCAGACCAAGTTCTTCGACGATTTGCCCTATAAATTCACCCACAACCCACTGCAAACCTTTTCGCTCAAAACCACACCTTTTCTCGGCGTAATTCCACTCGCCGGAATTATTCTGTTCGTCGCCGGAAAACCGGTTTCCTCATTTCTGAGCCTTACTAAACCATTTGAACTTATACCGAAGTCACCCACATATTTTGTAAGCTTTCTGAAGTTTCTCTGCTGCAAGACACTCGTCGCCGGAGCCTATTGCTGTCGCCGGAGTTCTGCCGGAAAACAGAGGAAGATAGTCGGTATACCTCTTCGCCTAATTTCTTTTTCTTCTTACTTATATCACACCATAATGAACTGAAACACACTAAAGATCATGTTTTAAACTTCGAACCAGTCTGTTGTCGATTCTGTTTATAACTCAGTGAAGAAGACGAAGTCATGGAACGTATATGTATAATTAAAATCAGGATATTACTCGGGTTAGACACACAGTCCAGCGGTGGACTGTGTGCACATTAAACATACAAACGTCTCGAGTTCGAATCCGGTTTCACACACGCTGCCTTAATAAAAATTTCTTTTTTGTTAACCGAACCGGAAGTCGCCACAGGTATATGTTAAGTATATTAATAATCGGAATAATAACCAAGTTAGACACACAGTCCAGTGGTGGACTGTGTGTATGTTTATATCACAGGTCACGAGTTCGAGTCCGGTCTTCTGCATCGACCCGGACAATTATTAACCTTTTTAAATAAAGTCAGAAATGAAAACAAATAGTTTGTATTTAAGTATAATAAAAATTGGACTATATAACATGTTAAACACACAGTCCAGCGGTGGACTGTGTGTTAGTTTAAGCCACAGGTCCCGGGTTCGAGACCTGTGGAGCGCATCGTCCGAATCAATTAAACTGTTTTTAAAATAAAATGATTTTCGGTTTAACATAATTAATATATATATATAATTAAAAACAGATATATAACGGGTTAGACACGTAGCTCAGTTGGTAGAGCTGCGTGCACGCGTACGGGAGGTCTCGGGTTCGAGCCTCACTCAGCGCACTTATATTCCGACTCGAACCGGTCAACGGTCAGGTCAACGGTCAGGTCAACGGTCAGAAAAAATCAAAAATTTTTATTATTTTTTTTATTTAATTATTTTAATTAATAATCAATTAAAAATACTTAAAAATAACATTTTAAGGTTAGAAAATAGCCTCAAACTCACAAAAATACACCCAACAATCCTACTAAAATAGATTAATAAAATCCGTTTACTTACCGAACCATAATGCGATTTATCTAGGTTAATCTCACTCGTGGTTAAAACCACTTCGCGTGCATTCAACGTCATCAACCGAACGCACCCACTGTGAGTGAATCTTACAACTCCCCCTTTTAAATTACACGCTTTGGGGTGTGTCATGTGTTATAAAAATAATTAACTTGTTTATTTAAACTTGTGCCATACCACATCATGATCTAAACTTAGATTGTTATATTGTTGTAATTACTTATTTCCTCTTGTCAAATTATATGAAACTCATTCATTAAGCCCATCAGTTCCTCGTGGGAGACGAGTTGAACAACGCGTGCCTGAAATCAAATTCATTATTGTTCATGTTTGTATCATTGAGTTTATATTGTTTGTAGTTGTGTCATTCATATTATCATGTTTATGCAATTCATTCATTAGGCCCCTCAGTTCCTCGTGAGAGACGAGTTGAGCATCGCGTGCCTCTACATGTTCCATTATTGTTCATGTGTGTTTTATTTAATATCTTATAATTGTTGAATAAGTTTTACATCTATTTTTATTCATGTTTGGTTGTGCACATATTTCATAATCAATTTAAATAAACTTGTTCAAATGTTTTCCATAGGATTCACTCGCCAACTTTATGTTGATCCAAAAACCCTTTTACACATGATACAGGTGAACAGGTTGAAGCAAGGAAAACATAGGATATACCTTAGAAGAGAACAAAGAAGCTTAGATTGATAGTTAGAACATGTTTATAACATTTATTGTAAATTTCCATTAAATTGTAATTAATGAATATGAAACGCATAATAAATGTCATGAGCTTTGATGATAACCCAATCATGCCCCGATCACCTTTTCCGCTGCGGGTCGGGGTGTGACAGGTTTGGCAGCAACAGGAGCCTTTCCTTTGTTTTTGCTGTTGTAACTTTTCTTTGTTCTGGGCTTCCTAACACCACCAGATCGAACCATTAACACTTGGTTTGTTTTGTTGGAAATGTTCATCTCTGCCGTTTTGAGCATCCCATGTAGATCCGGCACTGTCTTTACCCAGTCATTCATGTTAAAGTTCATAACAAATTGATCACAGTGACTGGAAAGAGAGTTGAGAATGAAGTCAACAGCCATCTCATCTTGCAGAGGATAACCAAGTTTGTTTAATTGGTTGATGTAGCCTTTCATCTTGAGGACATGAGCACTAACTGAGGAACCCTCTTGCATTCTACAGCTTATGAGCTGTTTCATGGTGTCATAGCGTTCCTGGCGGGGTTGTTTCTGAAACATGCCTTTGAGTTGCTCAATCATGTCGAAGGCACTCATGTCTTCCATATTCTTCTGGAGATCTGCGGACATGGTGGCTTGCATGAGGCAAACAACTTCTAGGGCATCTTCTTTATGTTTATCGAAAGCCTTCTTCTTAGCAGCAGTACCATTTTCAGGCGCTGTTGGAATTGGGGTTTCCAAAACATAAAGCTTCTTTGCCATTTTGAGAACGATTCTCAAGTTGCGGTGCCACTCAAGAAAATTGGTGTTATTTAGTTTGTCTTTCTCAAGTATGGACTTGAGAGCAAAAGAGGAGTTGTTTTCAGATGACATCTGTTAAGCAAAAATTTTATTTAATTAGTATTTTTAATGCATTTTCCTTATTTAGTGAGGTGAGACGATAAGGAACGAGGACCCGGTTAGAACTTCTTTCTAAAGGCAGCTGTAGCACGCAACATTAGCAAGAAGTTCAAACGGACTGACAACGATTGTCAATTGTGAGAAAAGCACAACTCCCGGGGTTTATAAGGCTGCGAGGACAACCTTTTTGCCCTTGCATTGATACGTTTAGCCTCATCTATGCCACTTTTATTCTCGAGACAGCTGTAGCACGTAAGAAGAAAAGTAAAAGTCGTCCTAAAACGGTCACATGTGGAAGGGTCGGATGTGTCGACGAAGCCCTTGCACTTTGGAAGGATAAACTAGACACCAAGTGTTGTGTTGTGGCTCCAACACTGATGGTTTGCATTATGCCCCAAGTGTTACTAGTAGTAGGATGGCATAGACCATTGATTTTAATTTTACCAAATAAGGTCGTTATAGTCGGTTTTAATTTAGATATTAAATTTGCGACTATACCAAAAGGGACCCTTTCACCTCTCGGGACAATTAGTTTTAGATAACTTATAAAACTAAGTTTGTCGCGACTTGAAATAACCAACTAAAGTTAATAGTGGAGACTATTAAGTTCATGAGTTTTAAAGATGTGATAAAAGGTTTTAAAACTCTAGTGGTTATAAAAATTTACAAGTTGCTAGAACTTGCTTTTCTCGACTTCATTTTTAAAACCCCTTTTAAAATGCGTATTGGTATTAGGTTGATTTGTAATAACATTTATTAAAAGCAACCATAATAGAAAATGAATATGTAAATCATATGGGCATGGTTATGATCTTGCTAGAGCCAAGTAGCAAGATCAAATGGGTCACGGTCACAACACACAAAACAACCACAAGGTAGACTTGAGTGTATCTTGTTGTCTTGAGCGACTCCCACTAACTCCAAGACTCCTCTTGGCATTCGGTTTCGACTTGGGTTCTTTATGGGTCTTCGTATCAAAATATTTAACAAGTAAACATAATAAATACAAAAACCTATCTATTACAACTTTGAACCACAAAACGGGCAAAAACCATAAACTTAACTATAAGGTCGGGCCCGATTTACATATTCAACATAACCAAAGGTTTCTTGAGTCAAGTTTCGGTCAACAAATATTAACAATTAAAATATGATCAATATATATATATATATATATATATATATATTTCCTCAAATAAAATAAATAAAAAACTTTAAACTCTTAAAGTTTGTGACTTTTATTCCCGTGAAAAAAGACTGGTTTCGATTTGCATGTGGTGAGCATTGGCTCTGATACCATTGTAGGATATCCAGTGGTACAATTTTTTTTTTTTTATGAACCCGATTCATATAGGCGCATATTTATTTTGTTACAAGGATTAGTCAAAACACTTTTGACAAGCATGTATATATATATATATTTATTTTAGTTAAAAATAAATCTTTAACTAGTGAACAATATGTATATGTACATATTTAAACAACGGAAGCGTATGTAACAAAATGACATGAACATTTTATACCAAGGAACATCCGTAATGGACAAGGTCACCGACATGCAAACACGGAAATATAAACGCAAACTATAAGGGGTTTAGATATACCTTCGGTTAGTATAAACCGGTTGAGACACCGAGGTTCAACGAACAAGTGCTAGTTATACGAACTAGCGAAACACGGGTTCGGGTCGGGTAGCGGAGGTGGTGGCCGGCAGTCCTAGCGCGGCGGCACCTGGCGCGACGACAGTTTCTGGCCGGCGGGGATAGCGGCGGTGGTGACGGTTCTGGCCGGTTTGTGGTTGTGGGTGTTGTGAGATTATTGCAAGTTCTTCCTCCATCTCAAATCAAGACCCAACTCCCCCTTTTATAACACATGGAGATCCTTTGCATGGATTCTTATTGGTAGACATAATGCATGCATTCCAACTGGTGGACATAATGCATGCATTCCAATTGGTGGACTTAATGCATGTGTGCCAAGTGTTGGAGATCCTTGATGTGCGTAAGTGCGTAGCAAGTATACCGTGTCGCCTGGTCAATACCCGCCTCTCGTTAATACCCCACAATGAATAATCGCTAATGATCATAAATTAATTATGATGCGTTTCGCATATTGTTCGTAATTACCAGTTAAACTAAGTTAAGTGGATTAAGTCGTTGCCACGTGTAACTCTTACGGTCAAGACCCGTCGGCAGCGTTGACTTATCGACCGGACATAAATATCCAACACTTTGTAGAAACATAAACCTTACAATCCACATTGCATAACAACCATGAGTGTTTGTTTCAAGTAAAAATTTAGAAACCAAAATGAGTCGACGAAACAATTAAAACCTAAAATCCTTACCGTCATGTCAGTGGCTGGAGTATCTCCTCTGCTCAACGGCCGGCAGCAGGCTTAACCGCCACGATAACACCACATAACCACCAGAATGTCAGGTTAACTCATCACACTTGTACCAACCTTAAGTTCAATGGAAAAACACATGAGAAATCGACGAAAGCTCAGTTAGGGTTCGTTAAACTTACATATCTATGATATACAGTCCGAAACCGAGTCGCCGGAGCACCGAAAAATCAGAAGGTTCGGTGGGCCCTAACTCTTGAACTGAACAGTTGCCGTCTGACCCCGTCAATGTTGTCAGGACTTTGGTCTCATCACCAATGAACACTATCACTTTTCCTCTCTACCAATTCTGTTTTTCAGTATAATTGATTTGTGAATTAGGTAAGACAAAAATAGAGAAGACAGAAAGACACGTAGCAGATGAAAGAAACTGGCAATTACAAAATAGCTAACAGTAACTATTAGACCCAAACAAAAGTTACAATTTAATATTATATTAATAATTAGTGGAATTCAGAAGTGATGGTAAAATTAGTCACCAAACTCAATATACTTTCATATTTTCATAAACTTTTCGAATCATCATGATGTGGCTACGGGCTCATTAAACAAATCACTTAGTGCTTAATAAGCCTACGTATAGTAAAAATGTATTATTAAAATAAAAATGATTAAAAAAATTTAAAACTAAAATATTAAATTAAACTAATTAATAATTAATAATTAATAAATATTAATATATATTATGTGACGAGTTTTGACCATAACTGTTTTTAACATTAACTTGAATCAAAATACCATTTTTATGTGGCATGTTCTTACCTGACATGTTGTCCGACCCAACCTAATCAATAGTATTATTAAATACCAAAATTATTAATAAAAAAATGATTACCTATTATTAAATAAAAGCGTATTATTTCAAGAAAAAATGAATAAAATAAATTTAAAATTAAAATATTTAATTGAACTTGTTAATAAATATTAAATATTATGTGACATGTTCTGACCCGAACTCGTTTTGACTCGAACTAAAATAATCCTTTTATGTGACATGTTGTGATCAACATGGTGCCCGACTGCTCGACCCGGCCCAACCAATACGTATTTAAACACCAAACGTATTATTAAAAGAAACATAATATTAGAAATTTAAAATCAAAATATTCAGTTAAACTAATTAATACATAAACTCGTTTTGATTCGAACAAAATAGCCTATTTTTATGTGACATGTTTCCCAACCCGACCTTACTAATAGGTATTATTAAATACCAAACGTATTATAAAAAATAAATTTTTTTATTAAATATCAAACATATTATTAAAACAAACAAAAAAATGAATAAGATTAATTTAGAAATTATTAAATGTAACAAATTAATATATCTTAAATATAATGTGACTTGTTCTGTCCCGAAATTGTTTTAACCAGACTTCATTTTGACTGAAACCAAAATAACCGTTTTTATGTAATCTTTCTTACTTGACATGTTATTAATTACCAAAGGTAATATTAAAAGAAAAATGAAGACATATTCATATTATTATTAATTATTAATATATATTAAAGAACATCTAGCTAACCTTGTTTTAGTGTTTTGGTTTCTTTTTGGTTCTTCTTTTACTCCCGTACCGTGTTACAGTGAATTTTTTAGTTATGGTTGATTTCCTTTCATGTTTCAAACTCATCCGGCTTAAGCTACGTATGCCTTCGTGTAGAAAGTGGTACAATATCGCCTTCAAATTCTTGACGATGGCTACCCAAAAACGACAGGAGCAAAAACGCAATCTTGCCGGCAACAGACCAATAACTATCGGAGTGCACGAACCCGGTCAGTGAACAAACCAGGATTCATGATTTTTGTGTTAGCCGTCGCTGCTAGGGTTAAGCACCACAGCCGGGTTTCCATTGATGAAGAAGACGATACGAAACCAGATCGGCTTTACGCCTCTACCTACCGCGGTGTTGTGGTGGTGGCCAGGTAGGGGTAAGTTTAGGTATTTTTAGAGAGAGAAAGAAACCGACAGGGTTTTAGAGAGGGAGATATGTGGACAAAAAAATGTTGTGGCGGTTGTGCCGATCACTGTTGTGGTGGTCGTAGGGTGGTTGTGCCGGGAGAGAAAGAGAAAAAGAAAACGGTTATTTCAAGATAGATATGCCTCTTGAAAATAGGAAAAAGCCCTATGTTTTGTTTGATGCTTTTTACTTTTTTTAGTTATTCACTTTTCAATTAAAAATTATTACGAACCATATTTATAAAACGTTTGAGTCCCTCAATTGCCATCTCTATTATTATTGCTTTCCCTCTTTCTTTATATTTTAATTTAATTGATGGTGATTAAATTAGTTGTAGACACCTACTTTTCGAACACACTATTTAAACTAACATCTTTTAATAACTGGGTTGTTTAATCTAATAATTTGAAAATGGTTTCAGGATTTTGTTTATTTTTTTTATAGTTTTAGTGTATATATACGCCTTTGATTAGTTAGTTTTCATTTAATCTTTTATTATCTAATATCTTTTGTTTGTTTATTAAAAAAACTTAATACACCCCTCAGTTTAATATTTTCTTTGATTTATAGCGAGTATCTTATTAAAAAACTTAATACACACCTCAGTTAATATTTTCTTTGATTTATAGCGAGTATCAGCAAGGCGTAACGAACTGAATCGATAACGTCTGGATTCCTGCCGCAAAGCGTAGAGAACCCCACTAGTATATGTATTAATTTCTAACATTGCAATGAATAGTGATGTTTTTTTTGTTTTTTAGTGGTTTTTTCTTTTTCTTTTTTTTATTTTTTTATTTTTTGATATAGTAACTTTATGGTTTTTAAATTTGTAATAAAATTTTAACTTTTTATAATTTTGCCACAAAAGTTAAACGAGTTTATTTTTTATTAGTTTTTATTTTACGTTTGTTTTTTTTTGATTTGTTGTCGTTCGGTTGTTACTTACTACGGTATTTTGTGGTCACATTTGTTCCATCAAGTTTTTATACCCGATGGACTTTCTAATATGTATCGGTATAAATTTGATTTCGTCTATTTATTACGTTACGTGAGTCACTTGGTGTCATAAATTCGTGTTTGTGTTTTACGTTTTTCCCGGTTTTGGTCTTTGTTCAGTTGCTATTTAGCATGATTTTACACCTCCCAACCCCGCAACGCTGGTTGCACGCTTTTTGATGCTCCCCGCCTGCAACGCAGGAGACTTAAGACTAGTTATTAAATAACAAACATATTACTAAAAGAAACTTTAAATTTAAATATTAAATTTAAGTGATTAATGAATCTTTAATGCTATGTAAGTTGTTATGTCTTGAAAGTAACACGAACCAAAATGACCATTTCTAAGTGATCTGTTCTAATGCGATATGTTGCTCAACCCACACCAAACAATGTGTATTATTAAATGCTAAACGTATTATTAAAACAAAAATGAATGAAAGAATATTAAAATTATAAAATCAACTAATTAGTAAATATTAACTACTGTTTTATAAATAACAATAAATAAAATTTACAAATTTATGTCATTAAATATTATATTTATTGAATATTATATTAATATCAAAAAGAGGAACAAAATGATGAATGACAAGTTGTTTATGTATCAAAACTTGTATCAAATACATTATACATTTTCTTTAGTGTCTTAAAAGTGAAATTAAATTACATGATTGCTCTCAAGAGTTCATTTATATAATAGTATAGATATAGATATAGATAGAAAGACAAATATATATACAAATAAATATCTTAAAAAACAGTAACTGGAATACTATTTCATAAAGTTGTATAGCACATCACATACACATATCTGTGAGACTTGGGTTGGGTTATGGTTTAAAGAGAGGTTTGTGATTTTGGATAGGTTAAATGGTAGACGTCAATGTGGGGCTAGCCCACTTGGTAGAGATTATTGTCTTTTAATGGGAGGTCTTGGATTCAATCCTAATCAACGAGTAATTTAGGATTAAATTTGGTGTAAATTAAGAGTCAGTAAGCATTGCGTTTCAAAAAAAAAAATGGTAGATGTTTTAAAAAAAGTAATGGTTAGTTAATTAGTTGTTTTGATAAATTTTTGGTTAACTTCCTCTTACTTTATGCATTTTGTTGAACCTGTTAAGTTGATTTGATAATTTTTGGTTAATTTCCTCTTACTTTATGCATTTTGTTGAACCTGTTAAAAAAATCCTTATTTCGCACTAACACAAGCACAACATTACATGTATGTCAATTCTTATATAAATATACAAGAGTGGAACACTTATTTCTTCATCCTTCTTCCAAGGAGTCAAAATGATTATAAATAGATTACTTTGTGCTTGTCTTTGTTCTTCTCAGCACCTCTGAAATAACTGCTGCTAAGGAATCGGCACCCTACCATGAGACTGAGTACATCATTTGTTTTAAGAATAATTACAAGAAAAAATAACTAAAATGTGGAAAGTAATATAAGTTCTCTCTTTATCTTGTTTTCATAAGTTATTCATATATTTTCACTTGTTTATATAACATGCATGCCAATCAGATTAATTTTCATGAGACGATGCAGGTGAGACAAAACTTGCCAAATACAATCATGATATTCATAAGTTCTTCAAAGATGACCTTGGAATTGGAGGGTTTATTAATCGTAGGCTTTTGCAGAATTCCGAGCGCTATGGCAGTCAATCTAATAAAAACATATACGGTCTTCCTCCAGGAATACCTTGTTGCAAGACTCATAGAACTGCACACAAACATGCTTATGAGGCACAAACTCCGACTCGCAACTGATCAAATCATCATGATGTAGCCATGGGTGCATTATAATGAACCACTAAGTTCTTAACTAGCCTATGTATAGTATACTTATAGTATAGAAAGTTTCCACTTTCATGTGTGCCCGCTTGTCTTAGTATTTACAAGTAGCTTAAAGGAGACTATTAATTAATCGAATTATTATTAACAGATAACCTGGTTTGGAAATTCCTTCCAATGGTATTTTTTATAATCATTAGTATTCTAAAACCTTTGATTGGAAATTCCTTCCAATTGTATTTTTTTTATAATCATTAGTATTCTAAAACCTTTAATAAAAATATAAGACTAAATTGCCAAAGTCGTCCCTGAGGTTTGACCACGTTTACCATTTTCATCCAAAACAATTTATTTGTACAATATAGTGCTTCACTTTTGGGATTTTTTGGCATTTTCATCCAAACATTTAATTTGCTTTATTTTTTCTATAAAAATTGGATAAAAATGACAAAAAATCTCAAATCTCATGGTCAATTTTGGCAAAAAGTCAGACGTTTGAATGGAAATGGCAAAAAACCAAAAAATGAAGAACTATATGATACAAAAAAGTTGTTTTGGATGAAAATGGCAAACATGTCAAAACCTCAAAAACAATTTTGACAATTTACTCAAAATATAACACCAATCACCGAAACGTAAAATGAACAAAATTTGAACTTTGGCATCTCAGAATTTAGTTGGCTAACCATTGAACACCACTAGATATGAGATATATTAGTGAAACTATATAATAGTTGACTACCACTGATGTTAGAATTCGTGCGTGATTACCATTAAATATATCATAACTAATTTTTTTTTTAATATAAAACGTTTATGTCTTCAAATCATACTTAAAAGAAAAACAATACAAATTTTGTACAACTTTTGTTCTCTAAAATTCATTTTAAAAAGGAGCGCTTTTATTAAATGGAAATGAATCAAAAATGTATAAAAAAAAACATGTACCCTAAAATATGTCATGAAAACCTGATTTTACAATATTATCATCATATTCGGTAAATCTCATCACCAATAGCAAAGTCAAAGTAGAGTAAGATAGAGACAATTTTACCTCTACCTCGTAGGAATAGACAGACTGCTTCCAATAAGACCCCCGACTCGATAGTAGTTTTGCATCAAGCCTTGTACATAAGACACATAACACTCAACAAAGGCCGATTAGTGCATGTACCCCCTTTCCCACACATATATACATTATATGCGCAGACCGTAAGCGTGACGTCTCATCATCATCATACTCAGTAGATCCCATCAATATGAAATTAATGTAGGATCTAAGGAGGGTAAGACGAAAACAATCTTACATCTACCCTATAGAAATATAAAAATATAAAAAATAAAAGCAAAACATAAAATCATCTCAATTGGATAAGTCTGTGAGACGATAAAGAGAGGCTCTTTGAGTTTTCGTGATTTGTTTTTTTTGTCTTTTTTCAATTTCTTTTAACGATTGTACCATTTGGGTTAATGACTTCTAATCACATTTACATCTAGTTTATATGTCATTGATTTGTAAGACGATTTACAATTAATCTATTATATTTATGTGAGTGGCTGACTTATATTATAAGTAATAGTTGCGAGTGAATGACAGAGAAAATTTTACTTTTCATTTGTAAATATATGAAAAGATATATAAGCATGGGCCCTCGGGGACAAGAGTCAAAGTACACTAATTTTAACGTTATCTTGCTAATTTCGTGAAATATATTTAAAAGCGGCAGACGATTAATCATGCATCATGTGATGGTATTGATAGCCAAAAGACAAAATGGTACATGCACTAATCGGCATTTGTCCCAATTATTAAGTGTCATGTGCATTATATCCAACGCTTGATGCAAAACTACTATCAAGGCGGGGTCTCACTAGAAACAACCCCTCCCTCTCTCTGTCTCTCTCTCTCTCTCTATATATATATATATTGTTTCAAAACTGTTATCCAAACCAGTGCTTGGTCTCTTGGTCTTCTTCCTACATTTAAAAAGTTTGTAAGTAGTATGTCCCGAGTTAGATTCATGAAACACCTTTTTAGGCTTATTCATCTTTTAAAACCACTCCATTTTTGTGTTTTTTTCTCACGTTACTTTTCTATATTGTTTTGCTGGTTTTTTAAGTTTTCAATTCTAAGTTATTTTTTTTAGTTTACAACTGTACGTTATCTTTTATTATTTATTTAACTTTTTTTATTATTTAAATTATATTTAACTAAACTATTTTTAGTAAATTTTGAAATGGTTTTTTCTTTTTTATTATAAAAAACTAATGAACCGAAAACATTTTGGGCGTGTTACTACTATTTTTTTAGGTTTTTTTTGTTTGTTATAGCAAGTGTGTTGAAGCAAAAATTTCCACCCGACGCAACTCACGTGTTTGTGAGTGGCGGGAGAGAGAAGGGGGATCGGTGTAGAAGAATTCGCCTATCAAATGGGCAATGCCGACGTAGGGAAGCCATTAGCCTCTTACTCCCCCCCCCCTCCCCCCTTTCGGGGTGCAAGGATTTTCACATGGGAGGTATGCAATAATCAATAACTGGATGGTGCGAATAGTAAAACAAATGAGGAAAACACCTACTTCAGTTTAACTCATAATTGTAAAACTTAAACATGTACAATTTTATTTTTAGTCTTCAAAAGTACACGGATTTGTTTCTAATTAAGGGTGATCTTGTTTATCCGCATAGGCTTTGGCTTCTTCTGGTGGGGGGCAACATTTTCGGCAACGGTATATTCCACGGACACAACATCCATGACTACACCCAAATCCACCATGGTGGCCACCACGACCAATCCGGTCTTGGCCGTCATCTCTTGCTTGTTCTACTTTCTCCGTAGCTCCATTCGCTTTGAGGAAATAAAACTTTAGATTAGTAACTGTTTACCTTTCAAAATACGTATAATTAACGCAAAATAAATAACTTTGGAAAAAACACGAACTCTGGTTTGGGATCTCATGCTGCGATGCCTCAACGGCCAAAGCGTAGGAAATGAGAAGAAGAAGCAGTGCTAAAACCAAATTGATCTTCTTCATCTTAGAAAAAGTAAGTTGTTTAGGATGTAAAGACGGTGAATGTTTGGGCTTCTATTTATAATAAACTCAGGGTTGTATATGACCATTGTGCATGCATGGTAGATAAAGATAGACTGTTGAGGTTTAATATTGTATCTCGGTGTCTATGTCGAAGTTATGTCATTTTCAATAGGTAGTGACACGTGGAAACTGGTAAAATAAGGATGTGACATAAATTACATGGCCCATAATCCTACTTCAGTTTAGTATTTAGAACAAGTGTAATGGTCGTGTAAACAACATTATTTTTTTCGCATGTGTTCGTTACATCACCTTGGTCATTTTACATGGTGAAATAGTTTAGTGGTTCACTTACTATTTTAATAATTAGTTATTAATTAACTAATAATTATTATTTATATTTTTTATTTATAATCTTTAAAACATTTTAAAAAATAAGTATTAAAACAATATAAAAACTAAAACGTTTCACTAAACTAGAACTAAAAAGATTACAAGGAACTAAACTAAAAACAATACATAAAAACTTGAATAAGTGGCTTAATTGTTTAAATGTGCACGCAAAATTCTTCGTGCTGCAAGATGACGGAAGCTTGTGTTATGATGCGTTTCGTACTCGACATGTGCTGCTCAATTGCTTGATCTTAGTCATGCCCTCTTCGCAGTTGAGGGAATTGATAAAGAACATCTAAAAAAACTCACAACGTGCTCGCATCTTAATAAACCTTCCCGTAACGTGATCAAAACTATGATTGTTTGCACCCACTTGATGACGAAAGAGTGTTAAAATCGCATTCCAAATAGTAGCATTACTTGGAGGGTGCCATAACTCCACAACATGCACCCAACTTGTTGCCAAAACGATATCCTCTTCTTCGGTCGATCGGTTCGCTGTGAAATTGGATGACAATATGAAAGAGATAATATTTTGAAAAGTGTTTTGTGAATAAGTTAGTGAGTTTTAGAACGGTAATCAGTACGTGTGTGTATATATAGGGGAGGGTTAAAGAGAAAACTCTTTTTTATTGTGAGAACTCGAAAACTCCTAAAAAAAACTTAAAAACACACTAAATAATTTTTTTAACATTTTTGGCTAAAAATCTAGCATTTTAAAAATAAAAAGAATTTTTTTGTGAAGAAAAATAAAAAAATAAATTTGTATTACACATGTGCAACACTACGAAAAACCTAAACCGACCAACCCCGCCCCTCCCCCCTAAAAACCTAACCCCCCCCCCCAAAAAAAAAAAAACCTAAACTCTACACCCCTACCCTACAAAAACCTAAAAACTAAACCCGAAACCTACCCCCTCCCCCTCCAAAAACCTAAAATTAAACCTGAAACCTACCCTCCAAAACCTAAACCCTAAAATCAAGTAGTATTAAAAAGTAATAACATATATATGAATGTTAATTTATATTGGTAATACAACTTTATTTTTACTTTTCCTAATCTTAATTCTTTTGTGGATCTCAAAAGTACAAATTTGTTAATTTATATTGGTATACAACTTTATTTTTTACTTTTCCAAATCTTAATTCTTTTGTGTATCTCAAAAGTACATTTTTTATCGACCACTTTCTTGAATAGTCATGTCTTGTTCACAAATAAGTAGAAATCAAAACCCTACTTTATTTTCATTATCATACATTTTTCATTTTTCTAATGACTTTCTTGTATTAGACTATCACACTCTTAAATTGGAGAGCTACATTGTCTCACTCCAGTCAAACTATGTTGTATTAACTGGGCTCACGCTGGCTTCAGAGTATGGCTTGGGCGTTCCGCCGGAAAACCATACCGCCGACTGCCACTTGACAGTCGTTGTGTCACCACAAGAGCAGAACTCTTTAGCGCAACACACGGTGTGACGAAAACCCGGGTGGGCTCAAGATAGAGCCTGACACCTCTGCAAGGAGGCTAGGCTTTATCTATCACTGCCTAATACACAAAAGTGATACAAGTGAGGATTGAATTTGAGTCTCCATTAAAGAACCCAAGCCTCCCAACCACTAGGCTACAAGTGGTGGAACCATACATCTAATATTCTTCACACGAGACACATAAAAATATATAACTGGATGGAACAAAATATAACACAAAGGCGGAAAAATATAGCTTTTCCGCTTCATTTTTATTCATAGTACTTGTATTACATAACCATGTATTGTTTTATTCATAGTCTACTGAAATACATGGCCGATTCGTTACGTAGTATCTCTAGGGGCGCGCTTGTTTTTCCGCAAAGGCTTTGGCTTCTTCTGCTGAGCGGCCGCAGTTATTACAATAGGAACCGTGATATCCATGGTCACAGCATCCATGATAGCAATTATAGCCACGGCCACCACCACAACCACGGCCATGGCAGCCACCACCATTCCAGCTTCCTCCGCCATGATCTGCTGGTTCTACCTTATCCCTAACTGCTTTTGCTTCTGCATTAAAGAAATAAAAACATACATTACATAGCTTTAGAAATGAATACTTATTTAGGACAAATTAAGTACGTATATGAATACGGACTCTGACTCATGGTCTCATGCTGCGATGTCTCTACGGCCAAAGCGTAGGAGACGAGAAGAAGAAGAAATGCGAAAGCAAAACACGAGTTGATCTTCATTTTCTCAGCTTCAAAAGAAGTAAATTGTGTTGGTGATGGTGTGAAGATGGTGACTGTTTGGGCTTGTATATATAGTGAACTCAGGGTTGTGTGTAAACGTGCATGCATGGGATTGTCAAACTGTCACTGACACTTCAAATTTTAATAGTAATTTTATATTTGAATTTAGGCTTTCGATTGATGAGCATGCATACGGTAACTCGGTGTCTCGATTGAGGCTATGGCAGGTGTCTTAATGTAGTGACAGGTGTGATCAAGTATTTCAGTCAAACCTTTAAGTGTTTAAGTCAAACCTTTCGACTGTTGTTTTTGTATTTTTTACGTTCGTAGTTATCTTCCCGAACTATGAAAACTATAGCTGCGCATGGAAGAGTTCGGATAAAAGAAATATATTATTTTGAAAATAAAGAATTTATAAAAGGTATTCATAATAAGAGAAGTCAAATAAAATGTTATATATAAAAGTTAAGTTATTTATAAAATAAAAATAGTCAATAACAGTATTTATAAAAAAATCAATGTTATTTATAAAAAAATATCGTTAACAATTAAACATTATATGTAAAATAAAAAATAACTAATATATCGATCCTCTTGACGTTACAATAGATTCTTTCTCCGCACCAAATTCGTCCTCCCTTGCCAAACACATCACTACCAAGTAATGAGTCTTAGCAATACTTTTACGACCCTTGATTTTAAAAGAATTTACTACTTATATTTCTTTCTAAACAGATTATTCCTTCCAAAAAAAAATGGCAGTTAATCTTGTATTTTGTGGTGGTGAAAGATGGGAATTTGAAAAAGTGTTGTTGGGTATATACCTTTTAATTGTTTGCAATGTGCAAAAAAATGGTAAATACACGGTACCTCTGACCGCGGAAATACGGTATTTGTAAGGTTCTACATATTCACACACCCTTTGATATATTTGAACATCCACCTATACACCGTATAGGTCTATACGATACGTATAGGATTTATATTGATTCCCACGCCAGACAAAGTGGTCAAACCTCGTACAGTATCAAATCAGTCACATATAGCCTGTACGAGAGGTCTATACGAGGCTTATATACGCTTCATACAGGGCTTTACGTGGCTTATATAAGACTGATTTAACTATGACATAATGTTGTCTAGCACGTGAATAAAGGTATACGTCGTGTATAGGTCTACACGAGGCGTATACATTTGAAATTGAACTTTACAAAAAGTGACATGCAGACAATTCTTCATAAGCCATCTTCATTCTTCTCATTTTTCTTTTCATTCTTCTTTCGTTGTTTAATCAATTGTCGGACGAAAAATTATCACACATTACAAATGTCATTGTTCGTTCTGGGACAACAACTATTTCTTTGGGCAATGGGTGCCTGAAACCAATCTAGTAACATTTATTAACTTAACTTCCTTGTTGTTTTGGAGATTATTAACTTCCTTTACGTGGACTAATCAGAGTCTCAACTTTGGTCAGCATATCACCAACAGAGTTGAGAGCTAGCACGTCGCTTTAAAGAGATAATTCGTAGTAGTAAGAGCTCGCTTGACCGAATAGCGGGACATGCCGTTGATATAGTTGAAGTGTGAACACTTGTGACAGAAATAAGGAAAAGTTTCCAAGAAAGCAATATAAAATCTCATGATGAGCCATCATATGTTTGTTCACTGTATTTATGGTTATGTTATTTCTTATGAGTTAGGGTTATTGTATTGTGGGAAAAATTGTGTTGGTACTTGGTCATTTCAAGAGTCTGTGTAAGTGGACGTCTTAGCGTTTTCACTTCCCTAAAAAGGAACGTATAGTCGATGTCATGTCCCTTTTCAATTCCTATTTGTTTATTTAATCCAGATAAGAAAACCCTCTTTTATACTCATTCGAGTTTGCATCAAATACACTCACACAGACACAATAAAAAAAAATTAGATGGTGCGAAATAGAACACAAAGCAAAGACCGAAAAGAGTCCTTTTCATTAATTTTTGTTAATACTTGTATTATTATGCCATGCCTTATACCGCTTATTCATTAGCTACTGAAAGACATGGATTTATTCTTGCATATAACTTAAGTGTTTCTATGGATGCCCTTGTGTTGCTGTGACTTCTACTGTTGGTTGTCCGGAGCAGCATACACATGCATTAGGACTATGCGGGCACTTGCATGTATGACATTGAATGGTAGGCTTGCCACGTTTTGTTGCACAATTACGACACCCAACCTCCTTAGCTGCTTGTGCTTCTACATGAACGGAAACGATAAGAAGAAGAAGTGCAAAAGCCAAAAACAAGTTAATCTTCATTTTATCAGCTTCAAAAGAAGTAAGTTGCGTTCGTGGTGATGATACGAAGATGGTGAAAGTACGAGCTTGTATTTATAGATCAAGGTACTTCAGAATCAAGCCCCGACATGTCATGGGTCAAAGGACTTATGCCTCAACAAGCCTCAGTGATTACCGCTAGTCATTGGCTTGTGTCGCAAACCAAAACCAAAGCGTTCAAACTTTACTGATAAGCGAAAGTGAAATGGGTAGTAACAATCGTCCACCCAAACTGAATCATATGAATGATTTTCCCGCATGGAAGGGACGTTTTCATACATATGTCCTTGGTCAAAATACTGAATTATGGACATGTTTTACCATGCCTTACAATGTCACATTTGAAGAAGCTGGTTCTAACCTAACTACTTTGGCAAGCATGACTGAATCGGACAAGAAGGCTTATGATCTTGAGAAAAAGGCCTTTACAATTCTCACACAAACCCTTCACAAAGATATATATCATCAGTTCATCTATTGTACTTCCACCAAGAACTTGTGGGATACATTAGAAGCAAGAGGTGAGGGAAATGCAGCTACACGAAAAGTTCAGCACGACTTGCTGAAGAAGGAGTTTGAAGGTTTCCTTTTTATGGAAAATGAGACGCTAAATGATATGACAACTCGATTCTATCACTTGCTAAGTGAAATGTACTCATATCATGTGAATGCATCTCAACAGGAAATAGTATCAAGGTTTGCTGATGTGTTGCCACCAAAGTGAGGTCAATTCATAGATTTACTCAAACACACTGGAGTGTTAGATACAATTACAATCTATGAATTCATTCAAAAGTTGGAAAACAAGGATGAAGAGGAAATTCGAAAAGCAAAAAGGGTTCCAGTTCCTCAGAATCCGGAAATGTATTTTGGCGGCATTAACGCAGGTGTTGGTACTTCTTTGCAACCGAAATTACAAACGATATTTGTATCAAATGCAAATCCGTTCATGCCACCACCACCAAAACCAGATCAATCAATCCAATCATATAGTTAAGGATTTGATCCTAGTGCCTTCTTACCAAAACCTCAAGATTTTGGTGCTCAACAAGCAACACAACAAGCCTGTTATGGAAACAATTTCCAATCTCAAAGTCCCAACACTGTTAGATTTGATACCTCACATCTTTCCAAGGTGAGTGTAGAAGTTGCTAAGGAACACATGGAACTTCTAAACACCATGGTTAGTGCTTATTGTGGTTTAGTGGCTGGTCAAATTGGAAACATTAATTTGACAAATGAGGACTACCAACAAATCGACAAAGACGAGATGGATCTTATGGATATAAAATGGGCTTTTGCAAGTGCAGTTCAAAGAGCAAAGGATTATATGGCTAGAACGGGGAGAACAAGTCTGGAGAGCAAAAAGGATACTAAGTACGGCTTTGATAAGGATGTCGTTCCTTGTTTCAATTGTGGTGAGAAAGGGCATTTCAAATAAGAATGCACAAGACCTGCGAAGCAAGGAAACCAAAACCCTTTTAGAAATCAAACTATATCCAACACCACCCAAGTCAATAATGAAAGAGGAATAGTGGCTGTCAACAACCCAAATCAAGCAGGGTCTTCCAATACAAACCGAGCATTGGTGGTACAAGTTGATGAAGGATGTGACTGGTCCGTTCAACTGGGTGATCATAATCAAGGGGGTACTTCCTGCTATGCCAAAGTCATCAATCATGTGCAATCGGTCCAAAGGGATGAAGCTTCCGAAGATGATGACAATTAAGGTTACAGCAGTACTTCAGGTGAAGAAAGTTCAAGTGTTGGAGGGTATGGTTCGGATCTTGAAGTAAAGTTGGATATTGATGCTGAGGTTGAGGGTCTGCTGAAAAAAGATGAGAAGCTGAACAACCAGAAATCAGTGCTAGTCAAGAAGGCTGAAGTTGCAGTAAGGGAAGTTGAAAAGCTGTTCAACAAAGATGGATCGTTCTCTTGCAACACCGCATTTATGGCGAATGTGTCAGTTTCAACAAGTCAGGTACAATATGATATTACTCAAGTCTGCAATTATTGCTCTGTCCTAAAACAGAAGTTTGAAACAACAAATCTTCATAATCACAATTTAGTAATTGAACTGTCAAAATGCAAAGAAGCTAACTTGGCCTTAACAAGAAACGAAAAAGATTTCAAAGATGTAATTGATACATTAAAAGAAGCGTTTCTGAGTTAACCAAAACGGTTTTAAACAAGCAAAAGGGTATTAATAACTATATTAATATCATTGAAGAAACCAAAAAGGAGTTAGCAATTGCAAAATGTGAATATGAAGCGATAAAGCTCAAACTGGAAAGTTACTCAAATTCCCAGTATGTGCTTGATCACATCATCGATGTTCAAAAGCTAAAAGGAAATATGACATGCATCAGATATCAGTCGTGTCCGCCCCCTTTAAGACACAACTATTCCAAGATGCCCGATGAAGAGGAAAGCCTCGATTTGAACCTTCTGTACCACTTAATCCTGATGAGTTTCCAGCAGGATTAGGGTTCAAATTAGACGAGGTTTCTAATGAAATCAAGCAGTCTGATAATTCATCCTCTGAACAAAGTCCTCCAGTAGTTGAGGATGCAGAAACATCAGACGACGAATCAGACATGATCGTGCAAGACCAATCTCTTGACAATAAGAAGGGAGTGGAAATTCCAGTTTAGAATCACATCTTATGTGATCCTCCCACACTAGTTGTTAAGCCTGTTGTTAAACAAGAGATTGATCCTGCTAAGTCAGTTGAAACGCTTATTGCTACCTTTGAAAGTAACAATCTGCTCTATACGTTGGTTGATGATGAGAGAGTTTACTCAAACAAGGACTTCCCTATCAGAAATGTCAATCCAGACTTGATTGATCAAGTTTTTGAGAACTCAACAAATAAGTTTTTGGGAAAGAAAAGTTCGAATGTTATCGTAACTCAATGCGAAAAATTACCTCTCAAACCTCAACAACCAACGACTTCCAAAGGAAAACAACAAGAAAATGGATTCGATAACTCTAAGGTCTCAAAACCTAAGGGCAATCGGAAATCGACTCGAAACAAGAAGAAGCAAAAGGATGTAAAATTTGTGAGTTCAATGGGTACTGATAAAATCTAGACTTTTGAAAATTTATCTAACACAGATTTTGTTAACAAAGTCAAGATTTTGAAACGAAATGCACTTAACAATTACACCCTACATACCAATGGGTGTGATAGTGAACCAAGTACCTCACGGCCAACAAGTTCTACATCCAGTCAGAAAAATTCATCTCCTAAGTTTGTTGAGAGGAGATCGTGTTTTAGATGCGGTGAGTTCGGACACATCAACAAAAATTGTACAAACTCACCCAAACCAAAGGTTGTGGATAATGCTCCACCTGAGAAAGTAGAACAACGACAATCGGTATCCCCTAAACAAGATAAATGTGTCGTTAAAGAACAATAAGCTAAACAAAAACAGACAAATGTTAAAGCTCTTGAAAAGGCATTAAAACCGAAAATTGTTAAAAGAGAACCAAGTTCGTCAAATGTGTCAAAACCAGAATCTTCAAAATCCATAAATGATACAAATAAATCTGGTAAGTCACAAAAGTCATCTTGGAAACCTAAGTCGGATACAATTTCAGGGGGAGGTATTTCATTTCCGAATCATCAAGAAATTGAAATTACATTTCTTGATGATAAGGGGCGACCCAAGACCACTAAGGCTTGGGTCCCCATTTCCAACTAATTGTGTAACCACATGTGTAGGGTGCTTCAGGAGGAACTATTAACAGTCATTGGATTGTTGATAGTGGGGCATCTTGTCACACCCCGACCCGCAGCGGAAAAGGTGATCGGGGCATGATTGGGTTATCATCAAAGCTCATGACATTTATTATATTGTTTCATATTTATTATTTCAATTTAAAAGAGATCATACAATCATATCAAACAAATACAACATGTTCTATTCATCCTTCTAAACTTCATTATTTTTCTTCTAAGGCAATTTCCTATGTTTTCCTTGCTTCATCCTGTTCACCTGTATCATATGTAAAAATGGTTTTTGGATCAACAAAAAGTTGGCGAGTGAACCTTGTTAGAAAACATTTATTATTTATTTCTGGTTGTATTTAATATGGAAAAATTGTGCAATATTCATATATGAACAAACGTAAATAAACATACAATAACAACAATTAGCATATGATATCAAACAACAACAAACAATAACATACATTAACAAACCAACAGCATACAATCACAAACCATTAGTATACGATATCAAACAACAACAAACAATAACATACATTAACAAACCAACAGCATACAATAACATATCAACTTGCATAAATATATAACATAAATGAAACTGTGCGATCAAGGCTCAATCAAACGGAGCCGATCGTATTGCATGTACTGAAAATGAAAAATGTCTGTGCGATCAAGGCTCAATCAAACGGAGCCGATCGTATTGCATGTACTGAAAATGAAAAATGTCTGTGCGATCAAGGCTCAATCAAACGGAGCCGATCGTATGTTGGCACGCCAGGTTCACACTCATAATGTAATGGGGAACATGCTCAACGCTCATAATGTAATGGGGAGCGGCGGCCTATGAAATTGCATGTACTGAAAACAATAAATTAAATCTATACAATAATCACACAAACCGTTTACACAGGCTGGATACACATTTATTCATGATATGATGTATGCACAATGGTTGAAATATAATAAATAGTAAGACACATGATACACCCCAAAAACGTGATTTAAACGGGGAAGTTGTAGAGATTCACTCACAGTGGGTGCGTTCGGTGAATGATGATGAATGCGCACGAGTTTAGAGGATTGCTCGACGAGGAATAACTAACCTAATTAATAATGAAAAGTAAGGTAAATAAATGGATTTTATTAACAACTTTAATAGAATTTTTGGATATATTTTTGTGAGTTTTAGGCTATTTTCTAACCTTAAAAATGTTATTTTTAAGTATTTTTAATTGATTTTTAAATAAAATAAATAAATAAAAATAATAAAAAAAATGTTGACTTTTTGACCGTTGACTTGACCGTTGACCGTTGACTTGTTGACCGGTTTTATTGTGTAAGTGTATGCGCCGGGTGAGGCTCGAACCCGAGACCTCCCGTTTGCGTGCACGCAGCTCTACCAACTGAGCTACGTGTCTAACCCGAAATAATTCTGTTTTTAATTATATTTATATACTAATTAAATTAATCCGAAAATCATTTATTTTAAAAAGATTTTAATGTAACGACTCGGTGCACTCCACAGGTCTCGAACCCGGGACCTGTGGTTTAGTTTGGCACACAGTCCACCGCTGGACTGTGTGTCTAACTTGGTAAATATTCTAGTTTTTATTATACTTAACATATTACTGAATTAACCCGGTTCAGTCTCTAAAAAAAAGGCATTTTATTTCGGTTAAGGTGCGTGTGTCAAGAATCGAACTCGGGACGTTATGCATATTGTTTGCACACAGTCCACCACTGGACTGTGTGTCTAACCCGTTCATAAAACTGTTTTTAATTAATCTTATATCATATCTGAACTCGTCTTCTTCGTTCAAAACACAGACATCGGTCAAAGCAACTGATACTTGATTAATTTGGTTAATGAACAAGATGAACAATTGGAAAGTATTGAATCGAAGAGTTTGGGGAAAGAAAATACCGAACAGATCGTCTTCTTCAGAAAATCCGGCGAAGCTCGTCGGCTCTGTTCTGGTGACCTTCGGCTGTTAGAGTCAATTAGCAGTTTGGAGGGATTAGATGTGAAACTGAACTAATGAGTAATGATTATCAGTAGATTACATGATCATACCGGTTATCCGCGTGATTCTGAAACTTTCAGAAACTTTCCGGCGAAAACAGAAAAATCCGGCAATGTCGTCTGGGGTTGATGCTGAGCGATGAAATGGTGTTAGAATTCATCTTATAATGGAATGAAACAGAAAAATCCGGCAATGTCGTCTGGGGTTGATGCTGAGCGATGAAATGGTGTTAGAATTCATCTTATAATGGAATGAAACAGAAACATCGACCGGCGACTTGCAGAGAATTCCGGCGAGTGAAATTTCTTGCAACAGAGATTCTTCAAAGGTTTAAGGTGAGTGGGAGTGATGACAGTATGAGTCCTATGATCTTATTTTTGGGTAAGAAGAAAAGATGGGTTGAACTCGGTTTTCCGAAGAAAAGTTCCGGTAAATTTTCAGAGAATTCCGGCGACTTCCGGCGAAGCTTTTCTGAGCGAAATGAAGAGTATAATTTTGATAAAGTCGCGCTCAACTGATGAATGATGTACAATTCAGATTGTTTTACATTTTCAGTTTCAAATTCCCAAATCTTTCGGTTATGGTTTAGCGATTTGAATGAGGGTCATTAACGTTTTTTAGTTATAACCGGCGATGATGTAAATGCGTCCGTTATGATAAAAGGACACTTCAATGTTTTATGAATTCGTCGGGATTTCCGGCGAGAATGATTTGGGCGCTGAGTGACCAAAATCGACTTCAGCTTTTATTATATGTATTAATTGAATCAATAAATCAACAAGAAACACAAGTGGCGGAGTGGTTTGGCGAGTGTGAGTTAAGTCTTTGTGTAACCTTTGGCTGGCCCGGGTTCGAAACCCGGCAGCAGTATTTTATTTTTATTTCATTATTTTTAACAGATTTTCAATAATAAATTTTATATTCTAATATACTTATTAATTATGTATCGTTTAAAATTAATTTGGGCATTAAATACGCAACGAAATTTTTAACTGGTTGTTCGGTTAATAAACGAAGCGGGTTTGGTAAATCCGGTTTTTTGGCGGATGTTACACATCTAGGCACATGACAGGCGATTTTAGACTTCTGTATGATATGAAAAACATTAGAGGAGGCTTTGTCGCTTTTGCTGGAGACAATGGTGGATACATCATTGGAGAGGGTATGATCTCTAATGGTGTAGTGAGTTTCGACAAGATTAATTATGTGCAACAAATTGATCACAGTCTTCTTAGTGTGTCTCAAATTTGAGACAAAGGAATGGATTCTTCTTTCGGCTCCAAGGATAAATGACTTGTACATCCTTGATATGAGCCAAGCGATTACGACAACTGCACAAGTTACCTGTTTCGTTTCTAAAGCTACCGAAAAGGAGTCTATCTCATGGCACAGACGTATGGGACATATTCACTTGAGGAAGATGAACCATCTGTGAAGAACAATCTTGTGAATGGTGTGCCTGTCAAAAACTTTCATCTTCAAGACGTATGCGTATCATGCCAGAAGGGAAAGCAAGCGAAGAAATCACATCCTATCAAGAAAATCAATACTGTTAACATGCCATTGGAACGTCTTAATATGGACCTTTTCGGACCTATGAAACATAAGACAACCTTTGGTGATGCTTACTGCTTGGTAGTTACGGATGATTACTCAAGATTTTCATGGATAGCTGTGATGGCACACAAAAGCGAGACTCCAGATATTCTCAAGAATCTCTTTACCCTCATTGAAAACTTGTACAACTTGAAGATAAGGAGGATTCGGAGCGACAACGGCACTGAGTTTAAGAATAGGGTTATGGATGAGTATTGTGTTTCCAAAGGTATTATGCACGAATACAGTTCTCGCTATACTCCTCAACAGAACGGTGTTGCTGAAAGGAAGAATCGGACGCTTATAGAAACTGCTAGAACTATGTTAGTGGAATCACAACTTCTAGTTCAATTTTGGGGGGAGGTTGTGGCAACTGCATGTTATACACTAAACAGGGTTCTTACAGTGAAGAGACATGGTGTCACGACCCCCGACCCCACCCTGGGAGCGGGAGTCGTGAACCAGTCAGGTGGTACCGGTGATTATTTTGAAAACATTGCAGCGGAAATTTCATCAGGACCGTAGTTAGGAAAAAATATCAGAGTTTCGAAATACCGGATTTTATTTATTAAACATATGGGAATAAAGCCCATGTTTTATAAAGGTAGCTTTTAATAAGGGATACACCCGAATTTAAAAAAACAACGTTTCTTTATTTAATTGATAAAATAAGCCATTTCTTTAAGCCTTTTGGTGCTGTATCCCAATTCTTAATCCGATCTACTGAAATTACCTGAAACATGTTTTAAAAATAGTTTTGTCAGCAGGAAATACTGGTGAGTTCATTCAATTTGTACAAAATAACACATTCTTATATTCACAGCATTAAGAGTTTTTTACATTTGTTTATCTTACCAAACTACTATTTTCTAGCTCATTGTCCAATAGCAAAGAAACTTATTTTAAATGGTATTTGTCACTCGGTGGCAGTTCCTGTGACTGTGGTCATATCACTCATTGGCTAACCCATTGTCCAATAGTGAAGATTATCAAGTATTGTATACAAAACCCCGCATACTGACAGTAGTTTCCCAGTAAGAATACAAAGACTTAATCACTGTAATATAACTTGGAAAACATTTAGGGTTTGCAAAGCATTTGAGAAAAGGAGAAGACTCACTTTGAAGTATTAAGGTTGTTATCTTAGAGCTTCCCGGTGTTATTTATGAGTTCCTAATGACATTATAATGCAACACGTGTTAGTGAAACAACCCAACTTAAACTTTAACGATACATTATGAGACAAAACCCCAACATAGTTTACAAAGTATAGCCTTATATACAGGCAGCACTTTGGCATCCGTTGCCGGGTTTTAGATCAATCGGCAGAGTATCGAATCAGTGTTAGGGTTAAAACACTTACCACGCGACAGAGTTTATCAGGTTTAGGGTTTTAGGGGTGTTTGCAAGAGAACAGGGCTAGAGGGAGTATACAAACGAGTTTCTCGATCGATTTTGTGCGGGTTATATAGCCCATCTGAACATCCCCCGCGCGTCGCGCGGGATACCCTGGATTCTGGCATGACGCGCGGGGGCGGTCGGCCTGGCATAGGTCTGCCACTTGTCCACGTAGGTCTGACACGTGGCGCGATGTCGTGACACGTGTCCCTGGCCACCTTTTTCGTCCAACCGGTGTGTTTTTCTCGAGCATTGTTCTTCCTTAAGGCCAGGTGTTTTGCAGAGTTACAGTAGGGATTCCTCTTAAAGTAGCATTTTCTTGAATGCTTTTTATTACAGTATTTGCAGATACGTTTCTCAAATGATGGTTCAGATCCCTTCTTCTTATAGGACTCATCGGCGCCAAATTCTTGGGTAATTTTCTGGGCTAACTCCTTCTTCTTGTTTTCTTCTCTTGTGCGAATTAGTCTATCTGTTAATGTATTGGCTAGTTCGACTGTTTCCTCGATAGTCTGAGGTCTAGCTGCCTTGATGATATCGCGAATTTCACTAATCAGTCCCCAAATATAACAAGAAATTAGTACAGGTTCTGGCGAAGCCAGAGTTGGTAGCATTCTTGCATATTCAAAGAACGTTGTCGTATATTCCCGACACTTCACATCGACCATTCTATAATTTAGGAACTTGGTTGCCATTTGTTCCTTTTCATAAGGAGGACAAAATTTTCTTTCTGCCATTTCCTTGAATTCTCCCTAGTTCATGGCATAGGCCATGTCACTTCCTTTTGCTTGAAGAATAGTATTCCACCATTCAAAGGCTTCATCTTTAAAGAGATCGGAAGCATACATGACTTTGTCTTCTTCGGCACATTTACTGATCTTAAGAACAACTTCCGTCTTTTCCAACCATCGTAGTGCAGTTGTGGCTCCTTCACTGCCGGCAAACTCAGTTGGCTTACAGGCTAGAAATTCTTTATAGGAACATCCATCAATCATTGTTTTCATCTTCTTAGGAACTGGGATTTTGATAATATCATTATTATCTCCATTGGCGCTGTGGCTAAAGCTGTTACTATGAGTACGCTTGCTACTCACAGCTTTGGTATGTTCTACGGATTTTTAACAGCCTCAATAATTAACAGGATGACGTTAGCAATGCCTTGGGCGATTATTTTTTCTGTGGCCTCTTTATTTAAGGGATTTTCATTATTCACATGAACTTCTTGATTATGTGATACTTCATTCGACATCTGAATTGCAATTATTAATATCATAGAACAATTAAAACAAAACAATCATATATATTTAAATTTATATTCACAAAAATAACACATTTTTATTTTGTATTAACCTCTTAACTTTATTGTTCAAGGTTAAAATAACACCTAAATGGCTTTTTGGATTCCCTTATAGATATACATATCTATATGATCATATGTTTCATATATTGTGATATACATACCATTCAGAAGGTTAATGTATTTAACAAGTTCATATTTCCAATAACAGGTCAGACATCAGATCATAGTATTATTTAGGGAATTTTGTAACTTTTTAACATAACATATACCCCATCTTACCCGGTCTTTCCGGAGAGGCTACCCCATCTTACCCGAACAAGTTGGAGAGTCTATCACACCATAGCCAATCTTGCCGGAGAGGTAATTGTATTTCCCGTAAAAATAATATTCTCAAACCATGATTTTAAAAGTGCATTTTATTTTTTATTTTTTTAAGTTCAAGTCTAAACACTATCCTGGTGCTACAGTTAATATCAATTTCCTAACTCTTTTTTTTAAGCTTAGGTATTATCACAACACATAATTGCTTAAACCGGTGGCTGTGGCTCTGATACCACCTTCTGTCACGACCCCCGACCCCACCCTGGGAGAGGGAGCCGTAAACCAGTCAGGTGGTACCGGTGATTATTTTGAAAACATTGCAGCGGAAATTTCATCAGGACCGTAAAAGGAAAAAATATCAGAGTTTCGAAATACCGGATTTTATTTATTAAACATATGGGAATAAAGCCCATGTTTTATTAAGGTAGCTTTTAATAAGGGATACACCCGAATTTATAAAACAACGTTTCTTTATTTAATTGATAAAATAAGCCACTCCTTTAAGCCTTTTGGTGCTGTATCCCAACTCTTAATCCGATCTACTGAAATTACCTGAAACATGTTTTAAAAATATTTTTGTCAGCAGGAAATACTGGTGAGTTCATTCAATTTGTACAAAATGACACATTCTTATATTCACAGCATTAAGAGTTTTTTTTACATTTGTTTAAATTACCAAACTACTATTGGCTAGCTCATTGTCCAATGAAACTTATTTTAAATAGTATTTGTCACTCGGTGGCAGTTCCTGTGACTGTGGTCATATCACTCATTGGCTAACCCATTGTCCAATAGTGAAGATTATCAAGTATTGTATACAACACCCCACATACTGACAGTAGTTTCCCAGTAAGAATACAAAGACTTAATCACTGTATTATAACTTGGAAAACATTTAGGGTTTGCAAAGCATTTGAGAAAAGGAGAATGACTCACTTTGAAGTTTTAAGGTTGTTATCTTAGAGCTTCCCGGTGTTATTTCTGAGTTCCTAATGACATTATAATGCAACACGTGTTAGTGAAACAACCCAACTTAAACTTTAACGATACATTACGAGACAAAACCCCAACGTAGTTTACAAAGTATAGCCTTATATACAGGCAGCACTTTGGCATTTGTTGCTGGGTTTTAGATCAACCGGACAGAGAATCGAATGAGTTATTAGGGTTAAAACACTTACAACGCGGCAGAGTTTATCAGGTTTAGGGTTTTAGGGGGGTGTTTGCAAGAGAACAGGGCTAGAGGGAGTATACGAACGAGTTTCTCGATCGATTTTGTGCAGAAACTTCAGTCCCACGCTGCTGGCATCCCCCGCGCGTCGCGCGGGATACCCTGGATTCTGGCATGACGCTCGGGGGCGGTTGGCCTGGCATAGGTCTGCCACGTGTCCATGTAGGCCTGACACGTGGCGCGATGTCGTGACACATGTCCCTGGCCACCTTTTTCGTCCAATCGGGTGTTTTCCTCGATTTTCGTGCTAGTTCTTGTCGCGTATGCTCGGGTCTTGATTCCACTTGGTTCGGTTTTTCATTGTGAATCTAATATGGGTTCTTTTGTGCCGGTTGGTTCGTCAATCACCAAGTTTCTTAACCGCTAAGTTTTCTGATCGAGTATCCAACTTTCATCGCGCATACCAGGGGTTTTAATTACGGGTTATTGCTGGGAATATTTTTTAGGGTTGTTACATCCTCCCCACCTTGTTTTAAATGTCGTCCTTGAGATTTAGGTTATGATGTTATTTCTGATTTATCTCACGCGTTAATCAATACTAATAGGATTAAGGTAAATGAATCAGGACATCTTCGAATTTTGTGAATACAAGGTTTACAATGAATAGAACTCAATGGTTTAATTGAATCATTTCCAGAAATCGATATCAAATGAACGAAGTGAAATGACATAATCATCAGAGTGACTAGGTTTTCATGGTCTAAACCAAAAGAGAGATTTATGACCAATAGGTGAATGATTTTAGAATCAATAGAATTCACTGTGAAAGGAAAACTTACCTTGGTTGTCAATCAAGGAAGACTTAGAATTAACAAGCTTAACTGAAACCAAAATATGAAGATGATGTGTCAACTATCGAACCATGTTATGAGGAAAAATCAATGTGTTGACATTATTTGAATGACAGGGATACACTTGAAACACAACAGAATTTAGTGTATCATTATCGTAATACATAGTTGTATTAAGACTATTTTCAAAAATGAGTCAAACAAAAAGCATATGTAGTTTTGTAAGATCATGATTAGCTCAGGCTACAAATTTATATCGACGCCACAAGGTGTCGTAATTATCGAAATAGTTTACTAATTACGGTGACCGAACAAGTTCACTGTGTTCGTAATCAATTGTAAGGTTTTAGTGAAGAAAATTCGAATATTCATAAATAAATCTCATAGGATTTTATATTGATGATGAAATAACAAATGAATATCATAGAATTTTCAATAAGTCTTAAAAGAACCATTATCGGTACACGAAAAATAACATGAAGTTGTGTACTCTTATCTTAACACACAATTGTATTAAGATTGTTTTATGACAATGAATCAATAAGATGGGTTTTAAGAATAAATAAACCCGCACATCGGGTGTGCAAACGGGATTAGCTCAAGCTTCAAGTTGATGAAAAACGCCACCACAAGGTGTCATGAAAATTAATGATTCAAAGAAGGTGAATACCAAACAAGTTTGTTATGGTTCTGATTAGATGAAGTAGTTAACAGAAAAACATTATTCATTAACTTCGATTTGTACTAGGATAAAGTGATACTTTAACTTAAATATTACATATTAGCGATCACGTCCGGAATCATTTCTGCTTCCTGCGTAGTAAGTACGAATGCTCGCGTGTTCTTCTTAACTCTGTCTGTTGTCTTTGCCTTGTTGTCGGGTGCCTTTGTCAGTTTTAGGCAATATGGGCGGATATGGCCTGTTTCTCCACAGTTAAAACAGACTAGGTTTTTCCCCTTGCATTGTTCTTCCTTATGGCCAGGTGTTTTGCAGAGGTTACAGTAGGGATTCCTCTTAAAGTAGCATTTTCCTGAATGCTTTTTATTACAGTATTTGCCGATACGTTTCTCAAATGACGGTTCAAATCCCTTCTTCTTATAGGACTCATCGGCGCCAAATTCTTGGGTAATTTTCCGGGCTAACTCCTTCTTCTTGTTTTCTTCTCTTGTGCGAATTAGTCTCTCTGTTAATGTATTGGCTAGTTCGACTGTTTCCTCGATAGTCTGAGGTCTAGCTGCCTTGACAATATCGCGAATTTCACTAATCAGTCCCCAAATATAACGAAAAATTAGTACAGGTTCTGGCGAAGCCAGAGTTGGTACCATTCTTGCATATTCAAAGAACGTTGTCGTATATTCCCGACACTTCACATCGACCATTCTATGATTTAGGAACTTGGTTGCCATTTATTCCTTTTCATAAGGAGGACAAAATTTTCTTTCTGCCATTTCCTTGAATTCTCCCTAGTTCATGGCATAGGCCATGTCACTTCCTTTTGCTTGAAGAATAGTATTCCACCATTCTAAGGCTTCATCTTTAAAGAGATCGGAAGCATACATGACTTTGTCTTCTTCGGCACATTTGCTGATCTTAAGAACAACTTCCGTCTTTTCCAACCATCGTAGTGCAGTTGTGGCTCCTTCACTGTCGGCAAACTCAGTTGGCTTACAGGCTAGAAATTCTTTATAGGAACATCCATGAGTCATTGTTTTCATCTTCTTAGGAACTGGGATTTTGATAATATCATTATTATCTCCATTGGCGCTGTGGCTAAAGCTGTTACTATGAGTACGCTTGCTACTCACAGCTTTGGTATGTTCTACGGGATTTTTAACAGCCTCAATAATTAACAGGATGACGTTAGCAATGCCTTGGGCGATTATTTTTTCTATGGCCTCTTTGTTTAAGAGATTTTCATTATTCGCATGAACTTCTTGATTATGTGATACTTCATTCGACATCTGAATTGCAATTATTAATATCATAGAACAATTAAAACAAAACAATCATATTTATTTAAATTTATATTCACAAAAATAACACATAGGTTATTTTGTATTAACCTCTTAACTTTATTGTTTAAGGTTAAAATAACACCTAAATGGCTTTTTGGATTCCCTTATAGATATACATATCTATATGATCATATGTTTCATATATTGTGATATACATACCATTCAGAAGGTTAATGTATTTAACAAGTTCATATTTCCAATAACAGGTCAGACATCAGATCATAGTATTATTTAGGGAATTTTGTAACTTTTTAACATAACATATACCCCATCTTACCCGGTCTTTCCGGAGAGGCTACCCCATCTTACCCGAACAAGTTGGAGAGTCTATCACACCTAGCCAATCTTGCCGGAGAGGTAATTGTATTTCCCGTAAAAATAATTTTCTCAAACCATGATTTTAAAAGTGCATTTTATTTTTATTTTTTTAAGTTCAAGTCTAAACACTATCCTGGTGCTACAGTTAATATCAATTTCCTAACTCTTTTTTTAAGCTTAGGTATTATCACAACACTTAATTGCTTAAACCGGTGGCTGTGGCTCTGATACCACCTTCTGTCACGACCCCCGACCCCACCCTGGGAGAGGGAGCCGTGAACCAGTCAGGTGGTACCGGTGATTATTTTGAAAACATTGCAGCGGAAACTTCATCAGGACCGTAGTTAGGAAAAAATATCAGAGTTTCGAAATACCGGATTTTATTTATTAAATATATGGGAATAAAGCCCATGTTTTATAAAGGTAGCTTTTAATAAGGGATACACCCGAATTTATAAAACAAGGTTTCTTTATTAATTGATAAAATAAGCCACTCCTTTAAGCCTTTTGGTGCTGTATTCCAACTCTTAATCCGATCTACTGAAATTACCTGAAACATGTTTTAAAAATATTTTTGTCAGCAGGAAATACTGGTGAGTTCATTCAATTTGTACAAAATGACACATTCTTATATTCACAACATTAAGAGTTTTTTTACATTTGTTTATCTTACCAAACTACTATTGGCTAGCTCATTGTCCAATAGCAAAGAAACTTATTTTAAATAGTGTTTGTCACTCGGTGGCAGTTCCTGTGACTGTGGTCATATCACTCAATGTCTAACCCATTGTCCAATAATGAAGATTATCAAGTATTGTATACAAAACCCCACATACTGATAGTAGTTTCCCAGTAAGAATACAAAGACTTAATCACTGTAATATAACTTGGAAAACATTTAGGGTTTGTAAAGCATTTAAGAAAAGGAGAATGACTCACTTTGAAGTTTTAAGGTTGTTATCTTAGAGCTTCCCGGTGTTATTTATGAGTTCCTAATGACATTATAATGCAACACGTGTTAGTGAAACAACCCAACTTAAACTTTAACGATACATTATGAGACAAAACCCCAACGTAGTTTACAAAGTAAAGCCTTATATACAGGCAGCACTTTGGCATCCGTTGCTGGGTTTTTGATCAATCGGACAGAGTATCGAATCAGTGATTAGGGTTAAAACACTTACAACGCGGCAGAGTTTATTAGGTTTAGGGTTTTAGGGGGTGTTTGCAAGAGAACAGGGCTAGAGGGAGTATACGAACGAGTTTCTCGATCGATTTTGTGAAGAAACTTCAGTCCCATGCTGCTGGCATCCCCCGCGCGTCACGCGGGATACCCTGGATTCTGGCAGGTTGGCCTGGCATAGGTCTGCCACGTGTCCATATAGGCCTGACACGTGGCGCGATGTCGTGACACGTGTCCCTGGCCACCTTTTTCGTCCAATCGGGTGTTTTTCTCAATTTTCGTGCTAGTTCTTGTCGCGTATGCTCGGGTCTTGATTCCACTTGGTTTGGTTTTTAATTGTGAATCTAATATGGGTTCTTTTGTGCCGGTTGGTTCGTCAATCACCAAGTTTCTTAACCGCTAAGTTTTCTGATCGGGTATCCAACTTTCATCGCGTATACCAGGGGTTTTAATTACGGGTTATTGCTGGGAATATTTTTTAGGGTTGTTACACATGGTAAAACTTGCTTTGAACTATTGCATCGACGGAAACCTGATGTATCGTATTTAGAACCGTTTGGATTGAGCCGGATGGTAAGTTTGGGGCAAAGGCGATCGAAGGTTCTTTCTTGGGTATGCCACTCCAAATTTTAGAGTCTGGAATTTATCTACTAGGAAGATAGAGGAATGGGGTGAAGTTAAGGTTCAACGATACACTGAGTCTGTTAGGGCTCCGGGAGATCCGTGGATGTTTGACTATGCTGGTCATTTTGGTTCCTTTAATCTGCTAACCTTTGATGAAGCTTCTGCAACAGCACAAATGTTATTGGTAAGTGATACTGTGATTGATTCGTCATTGGTGAGACCGATTATTGTTAATCCTCAAGCTTCAGCATCGGTTAACAATATTGGTCAAAATGAGGTGTTTGAAGATGCAGCTGATTACAACGTTTCGTCTAAAGATGAAGAATATCACGATGCAAATGAAGCTACATCAGTTCCTGTTCAAGGTGTCTCTAAAGCTGCTTCTGTGGATAACAATGTAGGTACTGGTGAAGGTAATGCTTCAACGTCTTCGGCGATGCCAGATATTGATCTGGTAGTTGATTTGAACTTCAACAATTTGGGTATCAATGCTCGTGTTCCTGATGTGCCAGAAACTCGAATTAATAATACTCATCCTCAGCAGAAGATTATAGGAAATGTTCAAAGCGGTGTGCAGACATGTAACCAGTTGAGAAACAATCAGAATGCTGGATTGTGTGCAGCTATTAGAGAATCCGAGGAGCAAAACGATTGGTCTTTCGCATGCTATGTTTGCCAAGTAGAACCAAAGTCTTGGAAAGAAGCATTGAAAGAAGATTCATGGGTGGAAGCCATGCAGGAAGAACTTCAACAGTTCCAGAAGTTGGGAGTATGGAAACTAGTTGACAGACCTGAGAACTATAAGAAGATTGGCACTAGATGGGTGTTCAAGTGCAAACGGGATGACCGAGGTGTTGTTGTGCGTAACAAGGCAAGATTGGTTGTTCAGGGCTTTGCACAGGTAGAAGGCATTGATTATAATGAAGTTTATGCACCAGTGGCACGTCTTGAGGCAATAAGGATTTTCTTGGCTTATGCGTCCTACAAGAAGTTCACTAATGGATGTAAAAAGTGCATTTCCTCATGGTGTGGTCGAAGAAGAGGTATATGTTGAGCAACCGCCCGATTTTGAAGATCCAATGCATCCTGATAAGGTTTGGCTTCTAAACAAGGCGTTGTATGGTCTTCATCAAGCTCCGAGGGCTTGGTATGAGACTTTGTCTTTGTATCTTCTCAAGAATGGTTTTCGAAGAGGTTAGATCGACTGCACTCTTTTCATCAAGGAAAGGGGTGAGGATTTGTTGCTTATTCAAGTGTATGTGGATGATATCATCTTCGGGTCTACAAATGATGATATGTGCAAAGAATTCGAACGGGTGATGCAGGAGAAATTCGAAATGAGTGCAATGGGAGAAATGAACTTTTTCTTAGGTTTGCAGGTACATCGATCTAAGGAAGGGATCTTCATTCATCAGACAAAGTACGTCGGGGATATTCTCAAGCGATTCCAGATGGAAGATTCAAAGCTCGCTGGAACTCCAATAGCTCAGAATCATGGGATTACTCCTGAGGGGTCGGGTGATAGTATGGATCCATCTCTTTATCGTGCAATGATTGGATCTCTCATGTATCTCACAGCATCAAGACCTGATATTATGTATCCGACATGCCTACTTGCTCGTTATCAATCAAATCCAAAGTCTTCTCACTCATCGCTGTCAAGAGGAATTTTCGTTATCTGAAGGGATGTCCAGACACTGGTCTTTGGTACCCTAAGGATGATAACTTCGGGTTGATCGCGTTCAGTGATTCTGATCACGGTGGCTGCAAAATTGATACAAAATCAACATCGGCAGGATGTCAGTTTCTTGGAAATCGTTTAGTCACGTGGCAATGCAAAAAGCAGACCTGTGTGGCTACCTCAACTTGTGAAGCTGAGTATATTGCAGCTTCTAGTTGCTGTTCCCAGGTTTTATGGATCCAGCAGCAGATGCGCGACTACGGTTTTAAATTTCTAACTACTCCTATTCATGTTGATAATAAAGCTGCTTTACAGATTACCCGGAATCCTGTACAGCACTCGAAAACTAAACACATCAAAATTAAGTATCATTTCATACGAGATTGTTACAAAAGTTTTTGATAAATCTCGATTCGATTATTTGCTTTTGATAAATGGCATTAAGGTGAAACCCGAGTAAATCATATCGACTAATCGTTTTTGTAAATATTTTCTTTAAAAACATCAAAAAAGTACAAAAAGATTTCTTTGTTTATTTACTTTTTGCTTTTTAGGGGGAGAAAATTTCAAGAAAATACAAAAACATGAGAAAAATAAAAATCTCAAAAATACAAAAATATGTCTTTCTTTTATTTACTTTCTGCATTTAAGGGGGATAAAATTTCAGAAAAACACAAAAACATTAGAAAATTGAAAAACCAAAATGAGTTTCTTGGAAAGATAAGAGAAGATGATGATACACCGGTGGTTAGTCAAGTGCGGTCAAAAATGTAAAATGAAATGATAAGTAGCTTTACTAACGATGTACCGGTAGACTCATAATCAGACTAAAACGTTCAGGTTGATATAAACTTAACAAACTGAAAGTCAGGTGGGAACCATTCATTGGCATATGGTCTTGGTACCGAAATTTCGTTTGATAGTATGCCAAGGTTCTGAAATGCGTGGTGCTTATGCTGTTTATCATCTGGGTATCATGGTTGAATCTTTTACCGAAAAATAGGGGACGCAAGTCTAAAACTTCCATGATACCATATATACGTGTAAATATTGCATATACCATCATAAGTGATAATCATATCACATCCACCAAAACGAATAAGTGATAAAATATCACAGTTTATTGCGGGTGTCAAGTTCATCTCTTTGTCGGTACGATGGTACTAACCTGTTCACGGACTTGCACTTGTGTCCTGCATGCATTCGAAAATCAAGTTCCTCATCAATAAGTGATTCTATCACATAGGACTTGTTTTCATCCAAAAATAAGTGAGTATCTCACATCATATACATTAATACAAATGATAAGCGGTATACTCACCGGTAATATGAATTCTTGTGCATGTCTTGATACGGGAATGTGTCGTAAAGTGGATGAACACCAGCTAGTAAGTATAAATCATACATTAAATCATATCTCTCAAACGTGACTACATCTGATAAGTTGAGTTTATGTGGACAACAATATCGGTAATTGAGGTAAAATGCTTATCGAAAGTAAATTAGAAAATCGTGCTTGACCAAACCGTAAACTGGTATGAGTCTCTTACCTTGAAACTTGCAAAAGATGTTTAAGTAGTGTATAGTGTAGTTCGTAGTTATTTAACTTAGGTTTGTTTTATTTTAGATATTTTAGTCTTTTCGTTAATTTTCATTTAGTCGATATTGAAGCTCGAATGGTTCTTACCGATGAAGTCCTAAAATCAACCTTGATTAAACAACACAACTTCATAAAGGTCACAATGCTTTTCGTTAAATCCAAAGATTTTCAAAATCTGTTCTGTTAAAACAACTTCATAAGTTGGTACTGGTGATCGACGAAGAATCCAGTTATGTGAAGAATCTGGTTCAACGAAGAACCAGTCAACGAAGAATCAGATCGACGAAGAATAGTTCTTCGTTGAAATGAGTTGGGCCCAATGGTTAAGCCCAATTACTGGATTGTTCATCGGCCCTATTGTGATTCTTCGTAGAAGCTCTCAACGAAGAATGAGTCTTCGTCGAGCAAGTCGATTGTTCGTCGAACAATTGCATTGTTCGTTGAAAGGAGGTGGGACAGGGGCGGTTAAAAGGCATGGCCCCTCACCAAACCCCATCACTTTCAAAATTTCACCATTCCCTTTTTCTCTCTCAAACACAAAGTTACTATTCATCATCTTCATTGTTAAGAAACACAATCAAAACCTCAGATTCTTCTTGTTAAACATCTGTAGTGATTTTGTTTTTAGATAAAATCAAAGTTACATTGTTGGTTACTCCATGAAACTTTAACTAACAAGGTGTTTTTAAATCTTAGAAGGATCAAAGTTCAAACTAGAAAATACCACTGTTCATGAGAAATCTTCAAGAACCATGAGTCTTTAATGAGTTGTGTTTGTGTTTGAATGAAATATTTAATCGTGAACTGTTTCGATGATTGCTATAACAGTTCAAGGTTAAATGAATAACTCAATGTATTTGAAAATTTTGTGAATATCGAGTTTATTGTGTTTTACATGAATGTTGGAATGATAGTTAATGAACTGGGTCTTGATCCTTTTTGTCAGATATTTCTTAACACCTGTCTGTTTGTCTCTGACAAGATTTAACCGTGACGAAGAATGAAGCCAATGAAAAATCAGATCTGGCGAAAATAAACAGCGACGTTCTTCGTTGACCAGGGTTCTTCGTAGGAACAAGTAACCAACGAAGAATTGTAGTCAACGAAGAATCAATCTTCGTTGACCAGGATTGTTGGTAGGGTTTTGCTTGTTTATCAAAGAGTCTTCTTGGGTTTTGTTCTTCGTGGACATCTTCACAGTGAACAAAGAAATGTTCGTTGGAACACTTTAAGTTCATAGTGAATTCACACAGTTAACATGTTTGAGTGTGTTATCAGTTTTTATGTTTCTTTCTTCACATGGTGGTTGTGTTTTTGTAGATAATGGCTCCAAAAACTCAGAAGCGAAAGCCTGCTACAAAGAAAGAAGATAAAACGGAGGTTGAAGCCATGTCGGAACCTCGTCACAACATGATCGCATATTTGGATCCGCAAGACAAACTCGCTGATTACAATGGAATCATGAAATGGCTAAGGGAATCAAGGATCAATCTGCCATCACTCATCAAACTGTCGTATACAAGTCCCTTATCAAAGTCTTTTGGGATTCAGCGAAAGTTGAAGAGATTGACGGAAAGGAAGTTATAAGAGGAAGTGTGAGCAATCAAGACGTTATTGTTTCTGTTGAGATTCTCAACACAGTATTACAGCTTCGTGATGACCCTGAAGCGCCATATTCAGTTCCGATAATGTGTCAAAGAGTGTGTTTGCTGCGTATGAAGTGTACTGGAGATATATTTGGAAATCAGTTTAACAAGTCGGGTTTACCTCTTCGTTACAAGTTTCTGTTACATGTGTTGATACAATGTTTGAGCAATCGGCAAAGCAGTTATGATATGGCAAATCCAGACTTAGTTGGGTTGATGGTGGCTTTAGTGCTGAACAAGCCGTTTAGCATATCTAAGTATATATTCTCCAACATGAAAGAAAATCTATCAAGAACGGGAGCCGTCACAGCAAGAAGCAAGTTCTGGATGTATCCTAGATTTCTACAGATGGTCTTGAATGTCCAACATCCCGATCTTCCTAGAGAGGATAATGAAGTTCTAAAAATCGATACAATGACATAAGTTCATTGAAGATCTTTAAAAGATACGCTGCAAAAAGTTACAAGGAAAGCGATCCACCTCGGAAGTTATTTGGTTTTCTTGAAAAGGATTCATACGTGGCACCGGAAAATGACAAGTGGCGACACGACAATAGTGATTCCGACAATGAAGAGCCTACTTTAAGAAAAATGCTTGAAGATAGGTTTGGGAAAAAGAGTGATGATGATGATAGTGATGATGATGGTGGAGATGGTGATGACGGTGGTGATGGTGGTGATGACGGTGGTGATGGTGGAGATGGTGGTGATGGCGGTGATAGTGGTGCTGCGCCAACCGGTGTTGATTTAGGAAAGCAACCGGAAAGTGCCACAAATGTTGAAGAGGAAGATAATCCTCCTGAACCTGGTTATGAATGTTATCTTGATGATCGTGGTGTTCGACGGGTTAGAATGATTAATACTGAAAGAACTGAGGTTGACCCTTGTAACATCCGTAAAAAACCGGGTTATCCAAACCCGCTTCGTTTATTAATCGAATATTCAGTTATAAAAATTTAGATGCGTAATTATTGCCCAAATTAATTTTTAAACAACACATAGTTAATAAACATATTTAAATTTAAAAACCATAATTGATAACTAATAATAAAAAGTAAGAAAAAAATTAAATGGGACCGCCGGGTTTCGAACTCGGGTCTCCACCCAACCAACACACACAATACACCACTACACTACACCCACATATCTGTTGAAAACCTAAAGCAATTAACTTATATACTAAAACAACGTTTGAATTTGAATCTATGAATCCATAACAGTCGAAACCGGATTTCTAGCAAATCAAACAAATAACCGTTTTCCTTTTTGATTAACGCATGTAACTGCTTTCAATCATTAGACTTAACAGAAATTTTGAATCAATTCGTCTGAGCTGAATCATAGACCGTTAATCATGAATAAAACCGAAAATCATAACTGCCTCTACTCTGTAAATAACAATCCTGGAATCCTTGTAAAACTCGCTCATACACTTGCGTACACTCTCAAACACTCTGCACTCTCTGTCTTCCAAGATCACGTCGCCGGAATTCTCTGCAAGTTGCCGAAAGTATCGCCGGAAAACCGAATTTATCCCAGTATTGCCTTACTCTATAAATAGGACTTCTAGAGCTTCGACAGAAGTCACCCACACTCACCTCAAACTTCTTGTAGATCCTCTGTCGCAAGATAAACTTCGCCGGAGTAAACCTCATTCGCCGGAACTTCGTCGGAGATCACAACTGTTCGGTACAGCACCTTTAATCCGTTCTGTTTAAATTATTTCGTTAACAGTATTGATCAATCAACTAATTAAATAAAAAGTCGTGTTGATTCTCTAGTTTCATAAACTGAAGAAGATGAAGCACTGTTAATATAAGTTTAATTTAAAACGGATTTTTAAACGGGTTAGACACACAGTCCAGTGGTGGACTGTGTGCAATTTTAAACCACACGTCCCGAGTTCGATTCGTGCACTTAACCTGTTTCCTGTGATAAATCTCAATTTTTTTGAAAGGCCCAGAACACCTTCCAGTTAGTATTTAAGTTTAATAAAAACCAGTATTCTAACCAGGTTAGACACACAGTCCAGCGGTGGATTGTGTGCAAAGTTAAACCACAGGTCCCGAGTTTGAATCCTGCTTCTGTAACCGGTTCTGGCAATTATCAAGTTTTTAAATAAAGAGAGAAATGAATTAATCTAATTTGTATATATATATAATTAAAAACGAGATTATTTCGGGTTAGACACGTAGCTCAGTTGGTAGAGCTGCGTGCACGCGTACGGGAGGTCACGAGTTCGAACCTCACTTAGCGCACATAATAAACACAATCAGACCGGTCAACGGTCAAAGTCAACGGTCAACATTTTTTTTATTTATTTATTTCATCAGAAAATTATTTAAAAATACTTAAAAATAATATTTTTAAAGTTAGAAAATGTCTTAAACTCACAAAAATAAATCTAGAAATCCTATTAAGGTTATGAATTAAAATTATTAATCTCAAATAAAATCCATTTATTTACCGAACCAGTATGTTATTATTTAGGTTAGTTTCTCTCGTGGTTGAATCCAAATTCGTGTGCATTCATCATCAATCCAAGAAAACGCAACCACTGTGAGTGAATTCTTACAAATTCCCCTTTTTATTCATGTTTTGGGGTGTATCATGTGTTTGCCTAAATTAATTCGCTTATTCAAACTCGTGCTATACCATTATATGATCTAAACTTAGAATGTAAATATTGTTTGTTGTGATGTATTACATATTGTCAAGTTGTATGCAAATTATTCATTAGGCCCATCAGTTCCTCGTGGGAGACGAGTTGAACAACGCGTGCCTCAAAAACATTCATTAGGCCCATCAGTTCGTTGAACAACGCGTGCCTCAAAATCATTCATTAGGCCCATCAGTTCCTCGTGGGAGACTAATTGAACAACGCGTGCCTCAAAAACAATCATTTGGTGTATGTGTGTGCAATATTTAATATTATGTGTTTTGTGAATAAATTTACATCTACATTTACTCATATGTGATTATGCACTTTATTTTATAATTGATTCAATAAACACGTTTAAATGTTTTCATAGGATTCACTCGCCAACTTTTTGTTGACCCAAAAACCATTTGTACACATGATACAGGTGGACAGGTTGAAATAAGGAACACATAGGAAATTGCCTTAGAAGAAAATAATGAAGTCTTGAAAAATGTATAGAACATGTTGTACTAGTATGATTGATTGTAATGATTCTCCTTTAAAAAGAAATAATAAATATGAAACATTATAATAAATGTCATGAGCTTTGATGAAAACCCAATCATGCCCCGATCACCTTTTTCCGCTGCGGGTCGGAGTGTGACAGATTGGTATCAGAGCTTTTGACTATAGGGATATAGGATAGGTTATTAGACCCTTAGAGCCTATACTATAGTTGATTAGATTTTAATTGTTTATGTGGTTACATGCAAACTCATGATGTTTATTTGTTTCATATTTATTACATACACAAATTTATGCAAACACTTCCAATATTATGTTTGTGATACTCAATGAATCATACTTATAGTCGAACATAACATGCTTACATATACAATCATCACGCATATTTCAATGTTCACATAATTAAATCATCCTACTTCCGTTATTCAAGATTTTGTCGCATTTTTCATTTTTCAATCTCATCAAAGTGAGTTCTACGACGGGCATGTAGTAACTGTAAGGGTACGAGTACCGGTAGTCGGAACGTCCTGTCTAGGTTGGCATTCGTATAAATCCAATATAACGGACCAGTTTGCCTACCTGGGGACTAACGATGAGAGTACGAAGGACCTATTAGGCCAAAGCATGCCACACCAAACGTCGTTCGAACTAACCCCACTTTGAGGTATCACCGTGTCCACACCTGGATACATTCCGAATATCATACGTTACATACATATTTCTCGATTTTCTCCGGGTTTTAGTGTACGTAACCAGGCTAACACATGCGAACCATATGAAAAACCCGGTAATCATGGGGCCCACATGATTACGAAGGTGAAGTATGGCGGCATGCAAGGCCCAATTACGAGCAAAGCCCAAGACATCCTATGGATGTAGCAGATTTATTATTCTATATTTATTTTATGTTCATTCCTAAATACGACACATGACACCTAAAACGTCAAACTCATACTCTCGATGCGTATTTCTTGTAGATGTCTTCCAGTCTCTCTCGTAGAAAAATGAGATCAGGAAAATCCCGCGAGCGCATGGCTGCCCAAATCGCTCAACAAATGGCGGCCATAATACCCAACATCGTAGTTCAAGTTCAACAGGCCCTTACCGCAAATCCCGTCAACCCAATCCACCAAGAAGATCAAAACATTGTCAATCCTTCCCCAAAAGCCACTAAATGCACCTACAAACATTTCAAATCCTGCGATCCTCCAAAATACGAAGGGACTGAAGGTGTCACCGCTATCCTCCATTGGTTTGAGGAAATGGAAAACACTTTTCTAAATTGCGATTGCCCCGATGACCGCAAGGTGCGATATGCTACCGGTCGTTTGCTTGGAATAGCACTTACATGGTGGAATACAGAGAAGGCCAAGCGAGGTACTGAGGATGCTATGACTTTGACTTGGGAAGAATTGAAAGAGATCATGACAAGACGTTTCTGTCCAAGAAGCGAAATCAAGAAATTAGAGGATGAGTTCTATTCTTTGAAACAAAAGGAAGGCGACCACACTACGTACAACAAGAGATTCCTTGAGTTAAATCAAATGGTCCCCAACTTGTTCACTCCCCTCTACCGTTTGATCGAGCACTACATTCGAGGTCTTCCTTTAAAAATTCAAGACTCTGTAATAAGTACCACACCTGCAACTTTGGAAGCAGCAATGGAATAGCTACAGAGCTCACCGAGAACCGCATACGAAATAAGGACTTCAAGGAGGAGAAGAAGAAGGATAAAGCATCAACTGAAACCTCAAACTCCACCCAAACCGAATCCCCTTCTCAACCCATTTCTAAGAGAAAACGAGATGGGCAAATTTTCGCTGTCACCCAACTCAATCAACCAGCCTCACAAGCCGTACCCCTCCAAGCTATCCCAATCACTCAAGTAGCACCCAACTCAACTTACCCAAATAAGAAACCTTACATTGGACCTCACCCTCAATGCAACACCTGTTTCTATCACCATCCATCTACCTTACCTTGTCGACTATGTGCGAATTGTGGACGCTATGGTCATTTGAGCAAGGTTTGCCGCACCTCTCAAAACCAAACCTCACCCCCTACTCAAAACATGATCCAAGCATATCAACAACCCCAATACCCCATATTTCCATATGTTCGAGCTTGTTTTAATTGTGGTGACCCTACCCACATTAGAAACACGTGCCCTCGATTGGTTAACATCATAAACGCCCAAGCTCAAGCAAACCCAGTTAACCAAGCAAATCAAGAAAACCTAACCACTAGGCCACCAGCAAGAGGAAGAGCTTACAACATCAACGCCAATCCTGTTGAAGATAATAACGGCCCAAACGAACCACCCAACTAGTTTTCTTCACCAAAAATCAAGATTCAACTCCAACCGCTTAGTGTTTTTTTTTTTTATGTTTTCTTTATGTTATCTCAATCTTCACGTATCTCAATTATAAATTGGAAATTTATCCAAGAATCTTAATGCGAATTACTATTTCAGTTTTGTTTTATACTCATTGATTTAACATTCATATCATCATACATCTCGACGTATCTCAATCTCATCATTTAAAGAAGTTGGGTTGTGTCTCACTTCTACATAGACTAACCTCTTCATCATAACAAACGAGAGAGGTACTGTCATCATTCAAACATGTATACTTTCAGAATTAAGACTCAAGCTTTGGTTGTTGTGTTTGTTTATGTTCTAGAGTCACATAGAACTAATCATAACTTACTGATAAAGCCAATGAAATTTGACAAGAATATGGTGGATACGCCGTTGGTACTTCCTATATACAAGTATTCTTGCCAAAGGATCAGAGGCATTGTCAGGCGGTTATGAGAGGTTCCATGTAGGTTTTAGTGGTAGAAGTTTTGTTTTAGGATATAACCATATCATTCCAAACGTATCGATTCTTTCAGAACTCTTGTGCATGAGATCATACCTAGTCAATCAACTCTGTTTATCAATATTCCTTATATTAGGCATCAAAGAGCGATTCCTGTAGCAGGGTATTCAACCCTTACTAGGAGTGTTACGCCTCAAATAAAAATTTGAACTCTTACCCCCTTCTAAGTATGTAATTGTCAAAACCACCATCCTTTTGAGTCAAACATACCACTACTTAAATTTCGGGACGAAATTTCTAAAAGTAGGGGATACTGTAACATCCGTAAAAAACCGGGTTATCCAAACCCGCTTCGTTTATTAATCGAATATTCAGTTATAAAAATTTCGATGCGTAATTATTGCCCAAATTAATTTTTAAACAGCACATAGTTAATAAACATATTTAAATTTAAAAACCAAATTGACAACTAATAATAAAAAGTAAGAAAAAAATTAAATGGGACTACCGGGTTTCGAACCCGGGTCTCCACCCAACCAACACACACAATACACCACTACACTACACCCACATATCTGTTGAAAACCTAAAGCAATTAAGTTATATACTAAAACAACGTTTGAATTTGAATCTCTGAACCCATAACAGTCGAAACCGGATTTCTAGCAAATCAAACAAATAACCGTTTTCCTTTTTGATTAACGCATGTAATTGCTTTCAATCATTATACTTAACGGAAATTTTGAATCAATTCGTCTGAGCTGAATCATCGACTGTTAATCATGAATGAAACCGAAAATCATAACTGCCTCTACTCTGTAAATAACAATCCTGGAATCCTTGTAAAACTCGCTCATACACTTGCGTACACTCTCAAACACTCTGCACTCTCTGTCTTCCAAGATCACGTCGCTGGAATTCTCTGCAAGTTGCCAAAAGTTACCGCCGGAAAACCGAATTTATCCCAGTATTGCCTTACTCTATAAATAGGACTTCTAGAGCTTTGACAGAAGTCACCCACACTCACCTCAAACTTCCTGTAGATCCTCTGTCGCAAGATAAACTTCACCGGAGTTAACCTCAGCCGCCGGAACTACGTCGGAGATCACAACTGTTCGGTACAGCACCTTTAATCCGTTCTGTTTAAATTATTTCGTTAACAGTATTGATCAATCAACTAATTCAATAAAAATTTTAGATTAAACAGTCGTGTTGATTCTCTGGTTTCATAAACTGAAGAGGATGAAGCACTGTTAATATATAAGTTTAATTTAAAACGGATTTTTAAACGGGTTAGACACACAGTCCAGTGGTGGACTGTGTGCAATTTTAAACCACACGTCCCGAGTTCGATTCGTGCACTTAACCGGTTTCCTGTGATAAATCTCAATTTTTTTGAAAGGCCTAGAACACCTTCCAGTTAGTATTTAAGTTTAATAAAAACCAGTATTCTAACCAGGTTGGACACACAGTCCAGCGGTGGACTGTGTGCAAAGTTAAACCATAGGTCCCGAGTTCGAATCCTGCTTCTGTAACCGGTTCTGGCAATTATCAAGTTTTTAAATAAAGACAGAAATGAATTAATCTAATTTGTATATATATATAATTAAAAACGAGATTATTTCGGGTTAGACACGTAGCTCAGTTGGTAGAGCTGCGTGCACGCGTACGGGAGGTCACGAGTTCGAACCTTACTCAGCGCACATAATAAACACAATCAGACCAGTCAACGGTCAACATTTTTATTTATTTATTTATTTATTTAATCAGAAAATTATTTAAAAATACTTAAAAATAATATTTTTAAAGTTAGAAAATGTCCTTAAACTCACAAAAATAAATCTAGAAATCCTATTAAGGTTATGAATTAAAATTATTAATCTCAAATAAAATCCATTTATTTACCGAACCAGTATGTTATTATTTAGGTTAGTTTCTCTCGTGGTTAAATCCAAATTCGTGCGCATTCATCATCAATCCAAGAAAACGCAACCACTGTGAGTGAATTTTACAAATTCCCCTTTTTATTCATGTTTTGGGGTGTATCATGTGTCGCCTAAATTAATTCGCTTATTCAAACTCGTGCTATACCATTATATGATCTAAACTTAGAATGTAAATATTGTTTGTTGTGATGTATTACATATTGTCAAGTTGTATGCAAATTATTCATTAGGCCCATCAGTTCCTCGTGGGAGACGAGTTGAACAACGCGTGCCTAAAAAATATTCATTAGGCCCATCAGTTCGTTGAACAAGCGTGCCTCAAAATCATTCATTAGGCCCATCAGTTCCTCGTGGGAGACGAGTTGAACAACGCGTGCCTCAAAAACAATCATTTGGTGTATGTGTGTGCAATATTTAATATTATGTGTTTTGTGAATAAATTTACATCTACATTTACTCATATGTGATTATGCACTTTATTTTATAATTGATTCAATAAACACGTTTAAATGTTTTCATAGGATTCACTCGCCAACTTTTTGTTGACCCAAAAACCATTTTTACACATGATACAGGTGGACAGGTTGAAATAAGGAACACATAGGAAATTGCCTTAGAAGAAAATAATGAAGTCTTGAAAAATGTATAGAACATGTTGTACTAGTATGATTGATTGTAATGATTCTCCTTTAAAAGAAATAATAAATATGAAACATTATAATAAATGTCATGAGCTTTGAGGAAAACCCAATCATGCCCCGATCACCTTTTTCCGCTGCGGGTCGGGGTTTGACAACCCTGATTATGTTCCTTCTGACACTGAATCGGAGAAGGCTCGAAAGAAACAAGTTGCTCTCCATCGAAAGAAAAAGAGTCGAAAAACAGTTGGCTCCTCATCAGCTCAATCAGAATCTGTCCCACAACCTGATCCATCTGCAGGGCCAATACCAGAGGAAGTCTTCACTGCCGAGGAGACTGAAGCCTTGGTAGCTTCTCCTGGTAGGTCATCGGGAACCGCAACTGCTTTTATTAGCCCACAACAACCCCCTCCTCAGTTTACAGCCCCTGCTGCTACTCAAGCTGCTCGTGAAAGAACTCGCAAGCAAAGTTCAGAATCTTTTGAGGCAAGGTTTGCAAGAATGTCTAAAAGCGAGCGATCTAGCTTTCTATTTCTACAACTTCAAGCAGCACAAACTCACATAGACAGACACATGGATTTTATGTCTGCTACAAGGAACGACTCCATTAAGCAACGATTGGAGATCAACACCCTGACTGAGACTGTTAAGAAGCAACAAGTAGAGATCAACCAATTGAGAGCTGAAAATGCTCAACTGCGAGTTGCTGATGCCGAAAGGGCTAACCAGTTACAGCAAGTGTGTGCAGCTGACAACTCTCGGGGTATAGAGATGAACAGGATGAAAGAACGGAGCACTGAGTTACTACGTTCTAGCAAGAAGCTCTCTGGGAAGTACACAGAGATAACCAACTCGTATGACACGAGAAACAAGACCATAGCTGAGAATGTAAAACAAATGGATGGTAGCTATGAAATGACAAGAAAACGGGTCAACATATTGTGGGCTGATAGATGTAAGACACAACAGGTTCTACAAAAGCGGGATCATGATAGTGAAGATCCAGGAAAACCTGATGTGTCTGCTTTGTCGGCTCAACCAAAAGGTTCTACGTCTACCTCAGCTGGTGCTTCAAGTTCTGTTCAAGTTGTTGTCGGCTCTGGAAGTGTTCAAGAAGCCTTAGACAACATAGATTTGCAGATGGTTCTTGTGGAAGATCAAGATGATGTGGTTGTAGCTGAAGGTTCAAAGTCTGGTCAGGTTATTTCTACTTTTGTTGGTTTTGATGTGCCACCGCTAAATCTCTACATCCTGTTACCGGTGAGGAGTTAGAGGAAGGGGAGTTTGTTTCTGAACTCTCCCATGAACAGATTTTGAAACTCAAAGAACTGAAAGAGGTAGACGAAGCTACCATTGACGAAATTCCTAGTGAACCCGAGGTACAAAATGTTGAAGGATTGGAAGAAATTGTGTTTGATGGAGACGTTGGAAAGTCAAAGTATGTACGTGATGACGGGTATGTGTTTGAGCCATTTGACAGCGACTGGCTTCGTGAGAATGTAGATGATATCGATAAAAAGTTGAAAAGTAGAGATACATCTGACATTCCAGCTGATTCTTTTGAAGAATGGCGGAATCAGTTTCTTGCAAAGGCGAAAAAGCCATCTCCTCCTCCTGCTCAAGTTGATTACTTTAAGTACCAGAAGGATTAGCCACATGGATTTAGTTGGATGTTTGTGAAAGACATTCACTGCATGGCGGTGAAAAGAGAACACAAATTCCAGTACTTTAATTCTTTACTGAGCATTTTAACTTTGCCCTTTTATGATGTTGCAGCGCTATCCAAGTTAAATCTAATCAATAGATCCAACTACGAAGGAGCATCGTTGTTTGCAAAGAAGATAAGAATTGAGCAAAGACGAGGTTGGAAGGATGAAATGTACAAGCCTCAGTTCCCAATGCATGAGCAGATAAAGTATACACTGGATCCGGATACCAACACAGCTCATTACAAGCTTGTGTACCAGCCGGTGAAAGCTTTAGAGAAGATTCCTCTCATGCCCATGCCTCAAGATTTTCTAGGGAATATGAAGCTTTGATGTTACGACTCAGACACTCAAGAAGCGGTTATCGTGTTCAAGAACAATGAAGACAACTTCCGCATGCTTGATCCGATGTGGATTGTAAACATGTCATCCCGCGACATCAAGACCCTCCTTCAACATGATATCTTCTATGAAGACAAGGATGCGTACCAAGCGTTGCTATTTCAACGCATCGCTTGTTTCTGTTTCTACCGAGGTATTCATTCCGGAAGTTCATGGACGGAAGCACATAAGGAGTGAAGACCGAAGACCAAGCTATAGACAAGGGGGAGTTTGTTGGTACAGTTTTGTGTCTGTAGCTTGTTCTTAGCTTTTGGTAGTTTGTACGGTCTTTATTTTACGTGTATGTATTTTGGTCAAGTCGGCCAAGTCGAGATATCCTTCTATCTCGATTTAGCAGGATGTTTATGTTGCTTATGATGTAAAACAGTTAGCAAGTGTGCTACTGTTAGTGTGTTAGTTGCTGTAAGTTAGTGAATGTGAATGTTTGTGTCTGTGTATGGGCTCCCTACGAAGAACCCATGTTCTTCGTAGGATTGTTCATCGACGAACAATAGAAGGTTCGTTGATTTGGAAGGCCACGAAGATTCAATCTTCGTGGTGCATGTTGTTCGTTGAGAAGACCTACGAAGAGTCATTCTTCATAGGATTGCTGATGGTTCGTGGCCCTGCACATTCTTCGTAGTGTGCAGGGTGTCTGGGCCTATATATACAGAACACTCTTCACAGTTTCAACCAATAGAGCACTTAGAGAGTTTGTTCACTGTGTGTATGTGTAAACCTGTTTTATTCCATTAATCTAAAGATAGTGAATCTTTTGGTTACTTGTGTTTGCTTTACATACGTTGTTTTGCTCCGGTTTGCATTCACACTTGGATTTTGCACTCGTGTGTGTGTTAACAAATAAGGAAGTATGTTATCTTGATCCTTCAAGCGGACCTACATTATTCTTGTTCTTGTTTCTATAATTAATATCAACTAGTTCTATACCCGTCCGATGGACGAGTGTATTATCATATTACATAAGTACTTTATTCATTATTACCTAAACAAAAATATTATTTGTTAAAAATCAACCAAAATTTGTGGGATGTTTCACAAAACCGTTCGAATTTAGATTTGTATCGTGACTAAAAACATAGCAAATTGAGGTTGTTTGCAAATACAATGAATCAAAGTGCATCTAGTCTTTTATTGAGCCATAGACTATTAAAACACAAGAACATAAATAGTCAGGTGAAATAATAATGTCTAGTAACCAATAATATAAGCTAAATTACAACCAACATGTTTTTAGTAGTCCATGAAACATGCATGTTCTCTATTTAGTATATCATTTTCGCTTTTGATGTGATCTCCTAGCCTTAGTTACTCATGAGATTCATTTGTGGCACACTCAACCGCTGATGTGTTGGGAACCTTGGCATCGTTAGTATTAACCTCTCGTGTAGATGTATCATAATATTATCGCTTCCTCAATAGAAACAACTGTCTGCATTTATCACAATGACAAGTCTTCTTTTTTTCGCCCGGTGGCAGGCTATTTTAATGTAATAATGATAAGTATTTTTTTCTCTTCATTCTAAAGAAAATGTTAACTTCAACCAACAACGGATCCAGGAATATAATCATCAACGCCTTAACTTGGAATTTTTATCAGTAAATTAATTTCATTTCAAGACTTATAAATAATATAATATAATATACATATGAAAGACAATAAACAAACCTGATTATAAAGGAGTGCTAGAAAATAGCAAGTAACCCAAGGGATCATCACTAGGTGGTACTTCATGTTAAAGTTACATGGGATGCCAACTATATATTTCTAAAATGGAACAAATTGTAGCAAAGTGTGTTATATCATCTATCGGTTCCTTTTTATTTCTGAAAGAATGATTAACTTCACCAAGACGTTAATCCTGTATATTCTCCCTGCAAAAATAAATAAATAAAATAAAAAACAATGTATAGTGTTAGATGGTTGTTATAATTAGTTAACACTAGTCCACACCCCTTTTGAAGGAAAAGATGGAACTTTGACATTTAAGGTCAAATTTATATAGCTAAATTATGATTTTAGTTTCCCATTCAAAACCAATACCGTAGTAGCACATGCTATATACTTAATGTACTTACCAATATTCCGTAAAAGTAGAAAATAAAGGACTTGAAGGTGGAAACAATGAATTTTGACATCAATAGTCTAACAATTAGATTACTTTTACTAAATGAGAAAGATGATGAATACAAACCTTTGTAGTATCCAGACTCATGATTCTATTGTTGAAAAATGATTGGATTCCAAAGATAATGGAAAAAATTGGGCCCTATAGTGCAATCTCTATCAAATTAATTAATAAACATTTAATTTAGTTTTTCAATAAAATAGAGACTGTTACAAACACATAAATCTCACATGCAAAGCTCTCACATATTTGGGTTGCCAAGCTCTCTCCCCCCCCAAATACAGCAGCAGTTTGACACAAATAAAACAACCCTATGTATCAATTATGCATATTTTTTTTAAAACTGTAATTAGCATAGAAGAATATATGGAGACACCAATTTTCGGGACAGAGAGTTTTCTCAATGCAGCAGCGTATCCGTCAGCTAAACGTACAACATGGATATAATCATGTTCCTAAAATCCATGGTGTAAATTACAATAGCAAGATCAAATTCGCAACCGTTGCATATTCAAAATCTTTGAACTCTAAGAAATTATAAATATTAAAGGGCTGCATATCCAAATGTCCAATCGAGTAAAAATTATACAACATACTCTTGTTCCATATTTAGTTAAGTAGTCAGTTCCAAAAACTCTTAAGGGCAGGTAGGCTACCAATGGCAACTTCCTGGACAAACATATGAGTGTTGGGACCCCACGTGAGTCCTCACCAATCTCACCACTACGGTGTGCACGGTGCACCAACTGGGTCAAAGTACCACAATAATATTAATTTCTGTTTATTATCTGAAGCATAGCCATATTACCTCAATCATCAGCTGCAGGGATTGATTAAATAATTAGTACATAATACTTTGGGTGATGGACGAAGCAATGAAAAAAAGATGTTTGCTTTGTCTACCTGCGAAGTTACCCTTAATTTATTATCTTTGGCCCTACGAAATCACAACAATTTATAGGAATTTATCAGGAAAAGATTTTTATATAGATAAACGTTATAAGGTCAATTAATATGTGCAGGCGGTTACCTGATCACCGAGCACTCTACACATGCATGAAAGTTCCAGTGGTATCAATGTTGATTTGCGTATATCAATATAAAACTTGTTCAACTGTAAAATAACTGGTTTTGATTAGGAAATAGATAAATGTAGATAAAACTATCATTTATGAAACTGTGAAAGATGATATAATTATAACTCTCCTATTGTTGTATCATTCTTTCCTTTACGTAAAAGCTTCACAAAAGACCATAGTACAATCTACACTAAAGAAACACCAAAAAATTAGTTTACTTCAAAGAAAAGATCGTGTTGACAGTTGACCAGTGATGATTATGAATGATGACCACTTTGTAACGGTTTTGTCCCCGGACCTCCAGTGCGCTAGACTTCAGAGATATGATTAATGGATAATTGATATCAGTGAACTCAAAAATCAAAACCCTAGATATGCAAATCAACATAAACCGGATCAATAAAAACTCATTGATTTAGGATAAATCCCATAACTATGATGAATACACAAGTAAAGCGTATAAATCGATGAAAAAACCCTTTGATTCAATGAAAATTAAAACATACCTTGAGAGAGAGGTTGATACTACGGAGAGATATGATGAAGACGAAGGTTGGTGGATGGAGAGTGGAAGAGGGTGTTCCGGTGTGAGAAGGGGTTTTGTTTACAGAGATATGGGAGGTTACCGGCGAATAACGTGGGTAGGGGAGAACGTGGGAGTTTTGAAGAGAGTAACTCCTGCTTCTAGAAGTAAATATTGAATTTAAACGGTTGAGATTAAAAGTTGGAGACTTTTAATGGATAAGATCATTCTAAAAATCAGTTGAGATTAATGGGAACATTAGATTATCAAATTGTGAAGATTCATGCCAACAGCTTCACACACGCAGAAAGCAATGATATTCAATTATGATAATCAAGAGAAATTTGATAATAAATTATATAGTGATGTACTGATAACGTGTTGTGAACAAGCATGGAGAATTGGATATAATTTGAATGGTATCAACAATATATAGATACAATGATATATAAGAAACTAAAATCTAAAACTAAGACAAAACCCAATATAAAATATTTAGCTTGCATTTGAGCTGATGTGGACATGTATTCCCAAGGGCTGCATTGTGGATTAAGGCATTTAGGTAGGGCTGACAATTATGACACGAACACGATAACACGACACGAACCTACACGAAGTTAACATGTTTCGTGTTTAACCTTAACAGGTTTCGTGTCTAAAACAGGTCGACACCATAAGACCTGGTTAATTTCATGTCTTGTTCATGTTTACCTATTTCGTGTTCGTGTTTTATCGTGTTCGTATCTTAGCAGGTCGTGTTCATGTCTTAACATGTCATATCATCATGTGAGATACAATATGACCTGTTAAGACTTAAGACCGTTTTATAATACCTGTTAAGACATGTTAATGGCTAAATATATAACATGTAGTAATAGGTCGTGTTCATGTCTTAACATGTTATGTTCGTGTCTAAACATGTTGGATGATACGTTGGTAATTTTTTCAGTGTCTTAACAGGTCGTTTGGTGTAATCTGTTTATTATCAGTTTCGTTTTTGTTTTTGAAAAATTTGACACGATAAGATTTCGTGTCGTGTTCGTGTTTACTTGAATTAGGTTTGTCTTATTACATTTGGGTCTTAACATCTCGGATTTTCATGATATGCCAACCCTACATTTAGGGAAAGTGTTCGTGGGGACGTGCGGCTGTATTTGGGTAGAGGTGGAACATTGTTTTCTTATTAAACCAAAACTCCAAAGTAACATGGCTTTCAATTTTTATTTTGTTTTTCCATTCTCAACACTAATGAAGTAAAAGCAAATATCAAGCTCAAATTAACCAAACTTTATATTATTAAATGACGGCAAAGCCATTTCAACCGAACCAACCTCGTCTAATTGTTTGTTTTATATAATTTAGTTATTTTAATTTTATATAATTAATTAATTTATTTTTTAATAAAATGAAAATAGAGAGTGGATTTGACTAAAAAAATGATTATAGAAAAATAAAATGCATAAGGTGGTGATAATGTAGACATATAAGTATTGATAAGGATGAATTTAGGACCGGACAAGAAAAGAGTATTTTATGTGTAGTTATGGAAATTTGATTTGGTAGCTGAGTATACATATTTGTGAGTGCATTTTACTCTTTTCATTGGAGTTTGCATCAAATACTCTCACACAGACGCAATAAAAATAAAAAAATTAGATGATGCGAAATAGAACACAAAGCAAAGACGGAAAAGAGTCTTTTTGCATTTATCTTTGTTCATACTTGTGTTATTATGCCATGCCTTATACCGGCTTATTCATTGGCTACTTAAAGACATGGATTTATTCTTGCATATAACTCAAGAGTTTCTATGGATGCGCCTGTGTTGCTGTGACTTCTACTGTTGGTTGTTCGGGGCAGCATACACATGCAAAATTAGGCGTACCCGGGCACCTGCATCTTTGACACAGAATAGTAGGCTTGCCACGTTTTGGTGCACAATTACGACAGCCAACCTCCTTAGCTGCTCGTGCTTCTACATGAACGGAAACAAGAAGAAGAAGAAGTGCAAAAGCCAAAAACGAGTTAAGCTTCATTTTATTTTATCAGCTTCAAAAGAAGTAAGTTGTCTTTGTGGTGATGATGTGAAGATGGTGAATGTACGAGCTTGTATTTATAGACACTTTATCCGTTTAACGTACGATAGTTCAGTTTCTATTTATGGTGAATGTGCGTATGGGCATCTATTTATAGTAAACTCAAGAGTTGTATCCATTTTAGCTACCGACAGGTGTCTTCATTTAGTAACACGAGGAAACGGAAGACAAATATGATGAAATGTTGTTAAAAATACTGCGGAATATTTGCCTAAATAATACACGAGTGCGATTAGAGGATTTTACAATATCTTCAACGAGTGCGATCGAAATATTTGCCTAAATAATACACTAAGAATTCTTTTGTCAAGGTGGATACCCGCTACCCCGCCAACTACACTAGGAACGTCCTAATTAAAATTTGATTAAAAAATGACATATGACTCCAAACTATATAATAACATTTGTTGATTATTTAAAAACTTATTTATATAATTTGTAGATAAGCAACAAAAATAAAATACAAAGAAAAACTTTATAGATATAAAATTTACCGGAAAATTCATGGTGAATCTGTTAGGGTTATATTAAGATTTTCCAAGAAGATTTGTCTCATATGTTATGGATTTATTTTAAAGTTTAAATTTATGTGTATGATTTTTAGAATAAATATATATAAGCCTAGGTTAGTTAATTCTTTGTTATTATTGAGTTAATGCATCATAAAAATCAAATTAATAATTTGTTTACATAGAGATATATGATTTACCCAAAAATTTACTTATTATCATATACGAGGAATCGTTCAATAACAATTCGTAGTGTATCTGTTGATGGTATTTCAGAAAGAAGAACATAAGCGATTCAAAATCTTATAGAAGTAGAGGATTATCAAGAAGATTTATCTCATAACAACTATTTTAACGTTTATTTTTTTTATCTGCTTGGTTTATTACTTAATTTTTTTTAAACCAAATGTTTCCCCTTTAACATTGAAAAACCTGAAAAGAAATAATAGATTTTAATAATCCTAACTATTAGTTGTTGGCCGTCAACGATTTCAACTTAAAAAATAATCAGTGGTGGTCCTACATTTTCACATATTATAAATAATACACTTTTACTAAACCGAAAACGATAATGGGACGAAAAGGAATTAAAGTTCTGTTAGTAAAAGTTCATTACTTTACAACATGGGAAAACGTGAGACCATCACTGGTTATATTGGAAGTTGGGATCATTGTCGGTCTACAGTTAATAATTTGAATTATTAAAATCCATTATTCCTCATTTGTTTACTTTTGTTTATTCCATTTAAATATTTCATGCAAATGGGTTTAGTCGCGTCTCTTTTTAATTAATTGTCCCATGAAAAAAAAACAGTATTTAGTTATAAAATCTTGAATGATGACTAACAATGAAGACGTAGTAAATATAAAATCAAAATTAAGTAACACCATGAATATGAAAAAACACGATGAACAAAGAAATATTTATGTTTGTATGCATCAAGTCTGTTATTACATATATAATTAGTGGAGAGTTTAAATGAAAAGAAAAATTATATGAGAATAAAAAGAATAACTTTTAAAACAATAGAAATTCTCTGTTTACTTTATTTAATGTGTAAATTTAATATTATGAAAAAAACATATAGGTAAATTTATAATTGTCATTAATTAACTAATTAGTTAAAGGGGAATTGGCCTGTAATAATCTCATCTAGACCTTATTGGCCATTAATAATCCCACCTCTAAATATTTGCCCCACCAGTCCCATCTTTCACCTATTTTTCCTACAATGGTCCCCCGTTAAAAAAACTTAACAGAGTTAAGTTTTTTTTCCAAATTACAAACAGATTTTTTAGGGCTTTTTATCAGAATGAAGATACGGGTCCATTGATGTAAAATTTACTTCGAAATGGTGCTCCAAGTGACTTGATTTTGGTTAATTGGAAATTTAAACACCCAAATTGAAGCGCCGTTTTCATCGTTTGGAGCACCGTTTCGAGGCAAATTTTACACCAATGGACTCGTATCGTCGTTCTAATCAAAAGCCCTAAAAAATCTGATCGTAATTTGGAAAAAAAAGCTTAACTCCGTTAGGTTTTTTTAACGGGGAACCATTGTAGGAAAAATAGGTGAAATGTGGAACTGGTGGGGGGAATATTCTAAGGTAGGATTATTAATGGCCAATAAGGTTTAGGTGAGATTATTACAGGCCAATTTCCCTTGGTTAAACTTGTAACTTTTTTTAATATACTCTTTAAAAATAAAATAATTTATGGTGTATGACAATATTCGATATGTGTAGGATAAATTTTAGTAAGTGTAGGATAAATTTTATAATGTGTAGGGTAAATTTACATGTAGGGTAAATTTTTAAATGTGTATGATAAAATGTTTTTGCTTTATTAATGAGAGATAACAAAACTAATAAGAATAGTTATAAACTATTTAATATTTTAACATTTTGTCCTTTCTTTTTTTTCTTCTCATATTAAATTTCTTCTTAAATGAAACTTCCCCTAATTAATTACTCATAGTTTTGAGAAGAAAATTTAATTGAGAAGAAAAAGAACAAAATATACAATTGTAAAACACTAAATAGTTTTTCTTTCATCTCATTTATTATTATGTTTGACTAATTAATTACTCATAAATACTATCATCCTCCACACTAAATGTTTTACCTATACACATCAAAAATTATCCTATGCATTTTGAAATTTAGCCTACATCTATTAAAATTTATCTTACACAACTTGTAACTTATCATACACATCTCGTAATTTATCCTACACTATAAACGAATTTTTATTTTTATTTTTTTGAGAAAACTATATTTAAAATAAGTTACAAATTTAATATAGTTAATTATTAAAGAGCAAGACTACAAATTAATGATATATGTAAGTTTACCAATTTACCCTTATAGTAACATTAAATAGAAATATTAAATGAAGTCAAATGAAACAATCCTATTGGTTAAAATCTCTTCTTTTTTATTCTTACAATTTTTTTTCTCATTTGAACCCCACTATTACAATATATGTAACTGCCTTATTACATATATGCAATTCTATGAACACGAAAACATGATAAACGCCAAGATCATGAACTCGAAGATTACAATGAATACAAAGAAAACAATGTAACTCAATCGCTTTTATTTAATTTGAGTTGTTGTCCATAACAAATGGTACACATATATTATATTAGCCAATATATTAATATATTACAGGTTCACTTGTTGAGGATAAATAGAAAAATAAAAGTATTTCATATTCAGTTTATTAGCACGACTTGAGGATAAATAGAAAAATAAAAGTGTAACATATTTAATTTATTAGCAGGACCAAATTTAAAAAAAAAGAATTATTTTATCATCAGAAGGGCAATTTGTAAATTATGATGAAAGGTAATTTGGCCATTTTGGTGGGTGGCACTGACCTGTGATATTACTATATAGTAATGGTTGTTATAGTGGTTGCGGTGGTTCGTCAATAATCTAGCTTGGTGGCCAATCTGCACTTCTTGAAGAAGCTTTCAAGCATCATAGTAATTTGAACCATGTACGCATCAACTTTCTCATAGACATATCATCAATATATATTCTGGTAATTTTTAGGTTATTAGGGGAGTGGGGGCTCCTGCGTACGTGATGGCCGGTGATCACGCGTGGAACACCGCCGCCACAACTTTGTGGGGAAAACGCGTTGAGTTGATCACGCGTTGAAGACGACCGTTTGAGAGTGGACTGTTGCAAGATATGACCGTTGGGACCGTTTGGCATTTTAAACTTAAAAAAAACCCAAAAACACTATATATAACCCATCCAATTTAACTTTTAAACCCACAAACAAAATACCATCTCTACACTCACATTCTTTAACCCAAAAAATGGAAGGCCTAAGCAAACGTGGTTCGGGTTCGAAGAAAAAACACACACGACCAAAGGTTCGAGCTAATGTTGGCGAGCCCGTGAGATTTCAAAACGAACCGTTTCAAACCCCATCATTTCCCAACCAACCCTTTCTTCACCAACCCTTTCAACACGAACCGTTTCATACCCAACTGTATCCCAACCAACCATATCAAAACCAACCTTTTATTCCACCGTATCAAACCCAACTGTTTCAACCCCAAGCTTTTAATCAAATGCCTATCGACCCGCTTGAAGATAACAATCTTATCCACCAATTCGTCTGTGCGTATCGCGTACCACAACAACAAGATGATATCGTCTCAATAACCGGTGGTCGGAGAGCTTGGACGAGTGCCGAGGAGGTCGCCTTGGTCAGGCATACTTGTACATCTCCGAAAACAAAAAAAAATTCAAATGAACAAAGAAGATACTTGTTTTGGCGTCGAGTTATTGCACATTTTCCAAACTTCCTGGTTCGACCGAACGCTACATGGATCAAATGGCGTCAAAGTGGGGTGATTTGAACCGAAAATGAGTAAATTTAACACTTGCTTTATTCGATTGGTAATTCTTTAATGTTATTACTTTACTTTTATCTTGTTTATTTTTTTGACCTTGTTATAATATTTTTTTTAATCTTGTTTATAAAATATTTTTGTAGGCCCAAAATCCACAAAGCGGAGCAAGCGAGGTGATTATAATAAAAAACGCCCCAGAAGATTATTGTCTGTAATATTTGTCAAAAACGGGTTTCCAAAACCCGGCTCCGTTTTGTAATCGAATATCAAGTTATAAATGTCACGTTGTATATTTATGATTATTTTGATTTTTAATGATATATAATTAATAAACAAACTAAACTATAAAAATTATATTTGATAAAAAGTGAAAACAAAATAAATAAAAATAAAAAGTTGCTGCCGGGACTCGAACCCGGGTCAGCCGGTTTACAATTTCAAAGACTTAACACACACACACATCACCACTCCGCCACTTGTTGTTTTCTGTCATCTCTAGGAATCAAATAACTTTTATACACAAACATAGTTAAACCGGTTGCGCCAACTGAGAAACCGAAATCGGCAAATCAACCGTTTAATCGCTTGATTAGTCGCACATTCAGGTTGATAACCGATGCACCGACGATTTTAATCAATTCAGACTTGAATTGACTTCAATTCTGAGAATGATTGAATGTTATAACCGAAACTATTCAACAGTCTGAATTACTTCAATCAAGACCCCTCTCGCGACTCAGAAACGTCATACAAACATTCCATTTCACTTTCGTCACACATTCGGTTCACCAGAAAGCGTAAATCAACTCGCCGGAAAATTTTGCAAGTTCGCCGGAAAACCGTATTTGTCCTCAAATCGGTAAGTTCTTCACTACCATCATAGTCTAACAGTTGTTAAGCTATTTCTAACTCAAACCTTCCACCTGAGATCGAATTCAGGCACTGTTATCAGCTAATTTCAGTTCGCCGGAAAAGTTCTGAAAATCTCTATTTTCATCTGAAAATCTCTATTTTCATCTGAGAATCGGTAAAGGCATTCAAACCCTCTGTTAACATTGGCTGATCACTTCAATTTCACGATTAGCTAATCAAAACGGTTAATTATCTTGTTCAGTTGAAGAGCATAAAAACAGGGACCGACACATTACCGGAATTCTGAAATAAACCGTTCATCGGTATGTTCACTTCTAATTATCGTTTCTGCCATTTCATATTAGATTGTACAATGTTTAACAATCGAACTACACAAGATATAACGGGATAATCGACTGCCTGTAAAATTCAATGAAGAAGATGACTGTGATAACACTATAAGTATAATTAAAATTGGTATTTTAAACGGGTTAGACACACAGTCCAGCGGTGGACTGTGTGCAAATAATACGCACACGTCACGAGTTCGATCCCTGATACACGCACTCCTTATGTAATAAAATGTCTTTTTGTTTAAAACTAAACCGGGTTAACTCCGTTAGTTGTTAAGTATAATAAAAACCGAGATATTAACCAGGTTAGACACACAGTCCAGCGGTGGACTGTGTGCAACACTATCACACGTTCGAAACCTGTTACTGGCACCGGTTTGTTGAATTAAAATGTTTTTTAAATTAAAAGAATTTTGGTTAAACCGAATTAGTATATACATATAATTAAAAACAAGATTATTTCGGGTTAGACACGTAGCTCAGTTGGTAGAGCTGCGTGCACGCGTACGGGAGGTCTCGGGTTCGAGTCTCACCCAGCGCATCCTTGCACCCTGACCGAACCGGTCAACAGGTCAACAAGTCAACGGTCAACGCAAAATAAACAATTTTTTTTATATTTTTATTTATTTAATTTAATTTAAAAATCAATTAAAAATACTTAAAAATAACATTTTTAAAGATAGAAAATAGCCTTAAAACTCACAAAAAATATATCTAAAAATTTCATTAAAATCCTTAATAAAATCCACTCATTTACTATATTTTTCCGCCATTATTTAGGTTAGTAATTCTCGTTGTTCATTTCTCCCGACTCATGCGCATCTCATCATCTCCATTCAAACGCACCCAATGTGAGTGAATCTTTACAAATTCCCGTTTTAATCACGTTTTGGGGTGTATCATGTGTCTTGTTATATATATTATATTTAAACCATTGTGCATACATCATATCATGAACATGTGTATTCAGTTTGTTTCAACTGTTGTGTAGTTATTGTTAGATGCAATTTATTATTTTCAGTACATGCAATTTCATAGGCCGTCGCTCCGCATTACATTATGAGCGTTGAGCATGTTCCCCATTTCATTATGAGCGTGAACCTGGCGTGCCCACATACGATCGGCTCCGTTTGATTGAGCCTTGATCGCACAGACATTTTTCATTTTCAGTACATGCAATACGATCGGCTCCGTTTGATTGAGCCTTGATCGCACAGTTTCATTTATGTTATTTATCGTATGATGTTGGTATGTTTATGTATGCTATCATATGTTATTGTATGTTATAGTTGTGATTGCTATTGCCACTGCCTGATTATTTACATTTGCTCATTTATGATTATGCACAATTTTTCATTGATAAACTAACAAGTAAATCAATAATAAATGTTTATCTAATAAGGTTCACTCGCCAACTTATGTTGACCCAAAAACCCCCATTTTTACACATGATACAGGTGAACCAGCAGCAGCCAGAAACACATAGGATTGGACTAGAAGAATAAAATGATTTAGAGTTTGGGATTGTTATGTTTGGTTTATTTTCTTTGTATTGTATGGACATGTTTGGATATTTGAAAATGTAACTTTGACTTTAATAAATATGAAACATATTAGTAAATATCATGAGCTTTGGTGATAATCCAATTATGCCCCGACTCTTATTCCACTGCGGGTCGGGGTGTGACAGATTGGTATCAGAGCCATGACTATAGGGATATAGGATAGGTTATTAGACCCTTAGAGCCTATACTATAGTTGATTAGAAACTTATAAGATTTTTGTGTGTTACATGCCAAATTTCATGATGTTTATATGTTTTATGTTAAATGTTACATTCAATGTTATGCAAGCATGTTCATAAGTATATATTATCATATAATGCCTATTATGAATCATATACTCATAACATATCACATCCATGAAAGCACACACCACATCATGATTGCTTTTACAATGATTTTTGTGTTTTCAAATCTCATCAAAGTGAGTTCTCATGACGGGCATGTAGTAACTGGAAGGGTACCAGTACCGGTAGTCGGAACGTTCTGTCTAGGCTGGCATTCGTATAAATCCAAATAAAGGACCAGTTTGCCTACCTGGGGACTAACAATGAGAGTACGAAGTACCTATTAGGCCAAAGCATGCTATACCAAATGTCGTGTGAGCTAACCCCACTTTGAGTTGTCATTGTGTCTACACCTGGACACATTCCGACCATACATCTCGCAAACATATTTTGTGGTTTGCATTCGGGTGATGCAAGTGTTAAATGGCCTATACTAATGTGAATCCTACCAAGCCAATAGCCATGGGGGCCCACATGACTATATAGGTGAAGGTATGGGGGACATTTGAAGCCCAACATGAGAAAACCCAAGACATCCTATGGATGTAGTTGCATTATTGATATTTATGTTATTTTCATTTTCTTAAAGACACATGACACCTAAAAAGACACCATAAACTCACAATCTTCTTATGTATGTTCCTGTAGATGTCGTCCAGACAACAACGAAGGGGTAAAAGATCAGGAAGGTCTCAGGAACGCTTGGCCACACAAATCGCGAAACAAATGGCCACGATACTGCCTGACATTGTGGTCCAAGTACAACAAGCCCTCGCTACAAATCCTACTAACCCTCCCCAATCACATGACCAGAACATCGACAACCCTCCTACCAGCAAGTGCTCATACAAACATTTCAAGTCTTGTGATCCTCCTAAATTTGAAGGGACCGAGGGTGTCACTGCTCTCCTACATTGGTTCGAGGAGATGGAAAACACTTTCCTCAACTGCGATTGTCCTGAGGATCGCAAGGTTCGATACGCCACCGGGAGACTATTTGGGGTAGCTCTCACTTGGTGGAATACTGAAAAAGGGAAGAGGGGAATTGATGATGCGATGGCCTTAACTTGGGAGGAGTTAAGGGAAATCATGACTAGGCGTTTCTGTCCTAGGAGTGAAATTAAAAAATTAGAGGACGAATTTCATTATTTAAAGCAAAAGGAGGGTGATCATACCACCTATAACAAGAGGTTCTTGGAGTTGAACCAAATGGTTCCAAATTTGTTCACCCCAACTTATCGTCTGATCGAGCATTATATTCGAGGACTTCCCTCGAAAATTCAAGATTCAGTTCTCAGCATCTCACCAGTAACACTTGAAGCTGCTATGGAGCTAGCAACTGAACTGACCGAGAATCGAATTCGCAACGGGAAATTTCAAAGAAGAGAAAAAGAAAGCCCCTGTTGAGGGTCAAACTTCAAACCATCCCATCTCTTCCTCTAAGTTTGCTAACAAGAGGAAGCGCAACACCAGAAACTTCGCTGTTACTCAAACCAACTCCCCTATCCCTGCTGCACCCATTACCCAGGTTGCCCCTTCACCCGCACCATACAGAAGACCTTACACTGGCCCGTTACCAAAATGCAACCGTTGCCTGTATCACCATTCTCCTGATCATCCTTGCCAATATTGCACCGGCTGTGGTCGCGCAGGTCATACTGTTCAAACCTGCCGCATGCCTCAACGAACGAACCGCCACCAGCCTTCAACCCAAACCCACCAACAAATAATGGGTCAAGCCCAACAACCCCTACTATTACCACCCACCCAACATTTAGCCCAAACATATTACCAACCCAATTATCCTATGGGTCAACCAATGCGGGCTTGCTACAATTGCGGAGACCCAAGCCATTTCAGAAACACTTGTCCAAGGTTGGTAAACATTATTCATGCTCAGGCCCAAGCCAACCCAGTGAATCAAGCGAATCAAGCTCCTCCACCTGCAAGAGGAAGAGCTTTCAATATCAACGCTAACCAGGCCAGAGCTGACGGCAATGTGGTTAACGGTACGTTCCTTATAAATGGTAGATATGCATCCATATTATTTGATACTGGTGCGGATAGAAGTTTTGTGTCCTTAGAATTTGAACCTATCCTAAACCAAAATCGTGATAAGCTCATGGAATCCATAACGGTAGAAGTTGCTGACGGGAAACCAGCTTCATTAATCTCTATTATACGCAACTGTACTCTTACCCTAAACGACCATGATTTCTCAGTCGACCTTATTCCTATGAAGCTGGGAAGTTTTGATATCATAATTGGTATGGACTGGCTCAGTCAATATCAGGCAGAAGTTGTATGTCGCGAAAAATTTATACGTATTCCTCTTTCAAACGGTCAGACTCTTCGAATCTTTGGAGAAACCTCGTCGAAAGGACTCAGCTTAATGTCTTGTCTTCAAGCTCAAAAATATCTTCGCAAGAATTATGTCGCGTTTTTAGCTCATATCATCAAAAAGGGAACCATGGAGAAGAAACTTGAAGACATTCCAGTAGTAAAAGAATTCCCGCAAGTTTTTTCTGACGATATTTCAGGACTTCCTCCAGTTAGAGAAGTCGAATTCCGTATTGATCTTATACCTGGTGCTACACCAGTAGCAAAGTCTCCTTATAGGTTAGCCCCCTCTGAAATGCAAGAGCTAGCCAGTCAATTACAAGAGTTGACTGACAAGGGATTCATACGTCCTAGCTCATCGCCTTGGGGTGCACCTGTCATTTTTGTAAAGAAGAAAGACGGATCATTTCGTATGTGCATCGACTACAGAGAGCTCAACAAATTAACAATCAAGAATCGCTATCCTTTACCTCGCATTGATGATCTTCTTGACCAACTTCAAGGTGCCAACTGCTTTTCAAAAATCGACATTCGATCTGGCTATCATCAACTTAGGGTGCATGAAGAAGACGTCCCAAAGACCGCATTTCGAACTCGTTATGGCCATTATGAATTCATGGTCATGCCATTTGGTTTAACCAACGCACCAGCTGTCTTCATGGACCTAATGAACAGAGTCTGCAAACCTTATCTTGATCGATTTGTTATAGTTTTCATCGACGACATTCTTATTTATTCAAAGTCTAAATCTGATCATGAGCGTCATCTTCGACTCATCCTTACACTTCTAGAGAAGGAAAAGCTTTACGCTAAATTCTCCAAATGCGAATTTTGGTTAAAAGAGGTGCAATTCCTCGGACATGTAGTCAATGACAAGGGAATACATGTCGACCCCTCAAAGATCAAAGCGGTACAAGAATGGCAAGCTCCACGTACACCAACTGAAGTAAGATCTTTTCTTGGTCTAGCTGGCTATTATCGTCGTTTCATTTCAAACTTCTCTCGCATTGCTGTACCACTCACGGCTTTAACTCATAAGGGAAAACCTTTCATATGGGGACCCAAGCAAGAAGAAGCCTTCCAAACCCTTAAACAAAAACTTTGTGATGCACCAATCCTCACTCTTCCTGAAGGTTGTGATGATTTTGTGGTCTATTGCGACGCGTCAGGGCAAGGATTGGGCTGCGTTCTAATGCAAAGAGGGAAAGTTATAGCTTATGCTTCGAGACAACTCAAGACGCATGAAAAGAACTACACCACCCATGACCTAGAACTTGGAGCCGTTGTGTTCGCTCTTAAGATATGGAGACATTATCTCTATGGTACTAAGTGTGAAATATACACTGACCACAAGAGTCTTCAACATATCTTCAATCAAAAGGATTTAAACATGAGGCAACGAAGATGGGTCGAACTTCTAAATGACTACGACTGTGAAATTAGATACCACCCTGGTAAAGCAAATGTGGTGGCTGATGCACTTAGTCGAAAGGGTTATGCGAACTCCACTCGTCTTCTATGTTCGCAAATTATAACCGACATTAAAGATCAAATTCGAGAAGCCAAGCACGTTTCAATAACGGAAGATGATGTACGAAAGGAGATGTCCTGTGGAGCTGAGCTAAAAATTGAAACTAAATCTGACGGTATTCTGTACTACCTAGATCGTATCTGGATTCCTGACCACAACAATCTTCGCGAAACTCTTATGAATGAAGCTCACAAAACGCGATACTCTATACACCCAGGAGCCGATAAGATGTATCAAGACCTACGATATACCTACTGGTGGCCTGGAATGAAAAAGGATATTGCTGTTTTTGTTTCTAAGTGCCTTACATGTTCCAAGGTGAAAGCTGAACACCAAAGACCCTCAGGACTTCTGGTCCAACCTGAAATACCTGTATGGAAGTGGGAAAATATAACCATGGACTTCATTACCGGGTTACCTCGTACTTCTGGTGGGTATGACACTATATGGGTAATCATTGACCGACTTACAAAATCAGCTCACTTTATTCCTATCCGCGAAGATTTCAAGAACGAAAAGCTAGCTCGTATCTATATCAGCGAAATCGTAAGCCGACATGGAGTACCATTAAGCATTATTTCTGATCGTGATGGTCGTTTCACTTCACGAACATGGCAAGCAGTACAATCCGCTATGGGTACGCGATTAGATCTCAGTACCGCCTATCACCCTCAAACTGATGGTCAATCTGAACGCACCATACAAACTCTTGAAGATATGCTTCGAGCATGTGTCATAGACTTCAAGGGAAATTGGGACGCTCATCTCCCATTAGTTGAATTTTCGTACAACAACAGTTATCATTCAAGCATCGGCATGGCACCTTTTGAAGCCTTATATGGTCGTAAGTGCCGATCTCCAGTATGTTGGCACGAAATTGGGGAAGCTCAAATCACTGGTCCAGAATTGATCCAAGAAACCACAGACAAGATCCATCAAATTCGAAACAATCTTCTAGCGGCCCAAAGTCGTCAAAAGAGTTATGCAGAAAAACGACGGAAGCCTTTAGAGTTTAACATTGGTGATCATGTACTTCTAAAAGTATCACCGTGGAAGGGAGTAGTTCGTTTTGGTCAAAAGGGCAAGCTAGCACCACGCTACGTAGGACCTTTCAAGATACTCGAAAGAGTCGGACCTGTAGCATACAAGCTTGATCTACCAGAAGAACTCAACAGGATTCATCCCACATTCCACGTGTCGAACTTGAAGAAGTGCCTCGCTGATGAAAACCTCCACATTCTCTGGAAGATATTCAGATTGATGAATCTATGCATTTTATTGAAAGACCAGTAGAAATCATGGACTTCGGGGAGAAACGTCTATGACGAAGTCGCATTCCAATTGTTAGGGTACGCTGGGAGTCGAAACGGGGACCTGAGTTTACTTGGGAACGTGAAGACTCAATGCGCGAAAAATACCCGCATCTTTTTCCTACTACTTCTACTACTTAAATTTCGGGACGAAATTTCTAAAAGTAGGGATACTGTAACATTTGTCAAAAACGGGTTTCCAAAACCCGCTCCGTTTTGTAATCGAATATCAAGTTATAAATGTCACGTTGTATATTTATGATTATTTTGATTTTTAATGATACATAATTAATAAACAAACTAAACTATAAAAATTATATTTGATAAAAAGTGAAAACAAAATAAATAAAAATAAAAAGTTACTGCCGGGACTCGAACCCGGGTCAGCCGGTTTACAATTTCAAAGACTTAACACACACACACATCACCACTCCGCCACTTGTTGTTTTCTGTCATCTCTAAGAATCAAATAACTTTTATACATAAACATAGTTAAACCGGTTGCGCCAACTGAGAAACCGAAATCGGCAAATCAACCGTTTAATCGCTTGATTAGTCGCACATTCAGGTTGATAACCGATGCACCGACGATTTTAATCAATTCAGACTTGAATTGACTTCAATTCTGAGAATGATTGAATGTTATAACCGAAACTATTCAACAGTCTGAATTACTTCAATCAAGACCCCTCTCGCGACTCAGAAACGTCATACAAACATTCCATTTCACTTTCGTCACACATTCGGTTCACCAGAAAGCGTAAATCAACTCGCCGGAAAATTTTGCAAGTTCGCCGGAAAACCGTATTTGTCCTCAAATCGGTAAGTTCTTCACTACCATCATAGTCTAACAGTTGTTAAGCTATTTCTAACTCAAACCTTCCACTGAGATCGAATTCAGGCACTGTTATCAGCTAATTTCAGTTCGCCGGAAAAGTTCTGAAAATCTCTATTTTCATCTGAGAATCGGTAAAGGCATTCAAACCCTCTGTTAACATTTGCTGATCACTTCAATTTCACGATTAGCTAATCAAAACGGTTAATTATCTTGTTCAGTTGAAGAGCATAAAAACAGGGACCGACACATTGCCGGAATTCTGAAATAAACCGTTCATTGGTATGTTCACTTCTAATTATCGTTTCTGCCATTTCATATTAGATTGTACAATGTTTAACAATCGAACTACACAAGATATAACGGGATAATCGACTGCCTGTAAAATTCAATGAAGAAGATGACTGTGATAACACTATAAGTATAATTAAAATTGGTATTTTAAACGGGTTAGACACACAGTCCAGCGGTGGACTGTGTGCAAATAATACGCACACGTCACGAGTTCGATCCCTGATACACGCACTCCTTATGTAATAAAATGCCTTTTTGTTTAAAACTAAACCGGGTTAACTCCGTTAGTTGTTAAGTATAATAAAAACCGAGATATTAACCAGGTTAGACACACAGTCCAGCGGTGGACTGTGTGCAACACTATCACGCGTTCGAAACCTGTTACTGGCACCGGTTTGTTGAATTAAAATGTTTTTGAAATTAAAAGAATTTTGGTTAAACCGAATTAGTATATAAATATAATTAAAAACAAGATTATTTCGGGTTAGACACGTAGCTCAGTTGGTAGAGCTGCGTGCACGGTACGGGAGGTCTCGGGTTCGAGTCTCACCCAGCGCATCCTTGCACCCTGACCGAACCGGTCAACAGGTCAACAAGTCAACGGTCAACGGTCAACGCAAAATAAACAATTTTTTTATATTTTTATTTATTTAATTTAATTAAAAATCAATTAAAAATACTTAAAAATAACATTTTTAAAGATAGAAAATAGCCTTAAAACTCACGAAAATATATCTAAAAATTTCATTAAAATCCTTAATAAAATCCACTCATTTACTATATTTTTCCGCCATTATTTAGGTTAGTAATTCTCGTTGTTCATTTCTCCCGACTCGTGCGCATCTCATCATCTCCATTCAAACGCACCCAATGTGAGTGAATCTTTACAAATTCCCCGTTTTAATCACGTTTTGGGGTGTATCATGTGTCTTGTTATATATATTATATTTAAACCATTGTGCATACATCATATCATGAACATGTGTATTCAGTTTGTTTCAACTGTTGTGTAGTTATTGTTAGATGCAATTTATTATTTTCAGTACATGCAATTTCATAGGCCGCGCTCCCATTACATTATGAGCGTTGAGCATGTTCCCCATTTCATTATGAGCGTGAACCTGGCGTGCCCACATACGATCGGCTCCGTTTGATTGAGCCTTGATCGCACAGACATTTTTCATTTTCAGTACATGCAATACGATCGGCTCCGTTTGATTGAGCCTTGATCGCACAGTTTCATTTATGTTATTTATCGTATGATGTTGGTATGTTTATGTATGCTATCATATGTTATTGTATGTTATAGTTGTGATTGCTATTGCCACTGCCTGATTATTTACATTTGCTCATTTATGATTATGCACAATTTTTCATTGATAAACTAACAAGTAAATCAATAATAAATGTTTATCTAATAAGGTTCACTCGCCAACTTATGTTGACCCAAAAACCCCCATTTTTACACATGATACAGGTGAACCAGTAGCAGCCAGAAACACATAGGATTGGACTAGAAGAATAAAATGATTTAGAGTTTTGGATTGTTATGTTTGGTTTATTTTCTTTGTATTGTATGGACATGTTTGGATATTTGAAAATGTAAATTTGACTTTAATAAATATGAAACATATTAGTAAATATCATGAGCTTTGGTGATAACCCAATTATGTCCCGACTCTTATTCAGCTGCGGGTCGGGATGTGACATTGTCGAACATACAAATGTAAATCTTTTCCACACATAGCGTCATGGGAGGTAGCGAGACATCACTCTAAGTGGGAGCCGGTTGAATTGGTCAACATGCATGGCCTGCGGCTCCAAAAAAAGAGGAGGTTCAAAAAGATCAAAAACTTTCGAGTCCGGGATCTATAATACCTTGAACGATGGTATATCAAGCAACATACCCAAAATGAATCTGAAATGACCTACCTGATGACGATCCCAAACAAGATGATACACCCACAAGGCTGCATCGCAAGAAAAGTAGTTCGTCATCAAGAGGAAAGGAAGCGGTGGCGGACTCCATCACCGAATTTAAAGCGGCTAAGTTGGTGGAAATGGTCGAAGCCAAAGAAAGAAAAGAAAAACATGCGGCTTCAAAACTTAAATGTGACCGGGCCGCAGCTTTGAAGGGGCCGGAGGCGCCCCGACCCCCCGAACTTTTCGTAAGTAGTGTTCTATATGTATGTTTCGTATAAATTTTTTAGGTATATATGTTTTCGACCCTTCGGTTTAAGATACTCCTGAATGTTCGAGAAGATAATAAATTTTTGTTGATAGAAGGAAACAAAAATTCCCGGTCAAAAAACTTGGGCGGCAACTTCGTAGAAAGTTTGGAGAAGAATATGTTATATTATATTGAGTGTGGGCATTGGTAATAATGAATTAAAAAGGCAACTCTCAGTCGAGTTATAATTCACATTTCCAGTCAAACTTTCTTAATACTTTTTTTTAAAAGGTAACTTTCTTGATACTTAACCAATTTATTTGTTTAATTTATTGTATACTACTTGTTTTTTTTAATATCTATTTTCTAGTTATTTGTTTATCATTATATTAATTAAGTTTAGATTTAATTTACTAATAAAATTTCTGTTCTTTTTGTTGTTAAATATATTTTTATCACAAATCAAATATTATCTATAAAACTTGTAAATAACATTTAAAGTTTTATGCAAACCTATTTGATAACGTTCTCGTATCTGTGATATACCCATTAATAATTTTTTTCCTAATCATCATACGTTTTAGGGTTGCAATATATGTGATATAGGTTGAAATTAGGGGTTAAATTGGGGGCGAAATTTGCCCTAAACATGTTGAATGTTTTTGTAATGATTTATTTTTATTTGTCTAATCTTAATGTGATTTAGATAGAAATTAGAGCTTGAAATTAAGGGTGATTTGTTAACTTGTTGGTTATTAGATTATGCTATGGGGAAGTATAAAAGCATAACTTTTTTTTTCAAAAGATAGAATGAAGAACAAATAGAGAGAATTGACGATGAAGACAGGCAGAACTATAATTCTTCATCGAGGTGAACCAGATACCCACCTTCCTTTCCATTTAATGTTTTGGTGTCTTTGTTCACTTGTTTGTTAAACATTGTTTACTTTTTAATGTTTGAAAACGTTTTTTTATATTAATGTTTGACCCGACCCGACTCGACTCGAATCGAATCACCGACGTCCGATGCGAACATATCACCTCGAAACAAAGCGATAGAAAAAAAAATTTAGGTCCTGTGACTTCCGAACCCCCGGTGGAAAGTTTCAAGATTCGCAACTGAACGTGACGAGGCGTATATTACACAATTAACCGAAAACAAAAAAAATAGTGATTTAAAAGTCATGTTACTACCGCACACACCCTTGACAAACCGTTTAAGTTGATCCTACTTCAACGCAAACGCGAAATATGTGAAAAATGAGGTTGGGAGATGCCGTAGAATTTTTAGTTTTTTTTTTACTTTGTAATGTTTAGTTTTTTTAGTTTGTAATTTCAGGTTTCTTAATGTATTATTTATTTAAATGGAATTTTTATTGTTACTTTATTATTTAAAAAAATAAAAAAAGAAACCATCACTAGTGATGGGCACCTCCACTATTTCATCACTAGTAATGGAATAATACTCAACGAAGTAATGCTTGATAATTGAGTGTGGTGAGTGATGACTAATGAAGCATCCCTACCCTTTACGATTTAATGGTTAATTAAAACTAAGGATGATTGGTGTTGAATATTAGCATAAACAAAGTGCAAGATCTTGCTAGGGAGCAACACTACAAGGATATGAATTCTTGGTTATATTCTTTAATTGTTGAGATGTTAAGACCTCACTTGCAACGGAGCAATACTATAAGGATATGACTTCTTGGTTATATTCTTTAATTACTGATATGTTGACTTCACTTATATTATCATCATCATACTCAATAAATCCTATCAATAGTAAAGTTAAAGTAGGGTTTGAGGAGTGCATATATAGACAACCTTACCTCTACCCCATAGAGATAGTTAGACTGTTTCCAGTGAGACCACAGGCTCGATTGTAGTTTTATATAAAGCCTTAGACCTAAGGCACTTAACACTCAAATAATCAGGACAAAGACCGATGGATGCATGTACCCCCGTGTCTTCCAGCTATCAATGTCACCACATGATGCGTGATTAACCATCCGCCGCTTTTAATGTTATTTTCACGAAATTAGTAAAATAACGTTAAAGTTAGTACCATTTCACTTTTGCCCCCCCCCAGGGCCCACACATATACATTATATGTGCACACCGCAAACATGGCATGTTAGACTTCACTTACATGGGCACATAATATTAGACAAAATTATAAAACGAAATACTAAAACTTACATTCGATTCAGTTAATTCGGTTGTGACAAACAACATATTAAAAACTGACCTACCAAAAATCAGTTATTAGAAATGGGTTAACCAACCATCAATTTAGAGTTCGATTTGGTTAATTCGGTTTACCTGTATCAGTTATGTTATATATGTTATAATTTTGTTATTTTGTTTTCTTTCTCACCCCAAGAAACTATAGGTTACGAACAAACCTTGAAGTACAATTATATACTGTTATAATAAATACTACTAACAAAGATATCTATTATAATCAATCATTACTAATTTAGTTTTACCATTAACCAATGGATAATGATACAAATACTAACAATGGAATAAATGAATTCTTTTGTGAAAGCAAGGGGCCCTTTTATATTTATTTATTTCATCCAAAGTTGTTTTCTCATCCGATGTAGATAAGTAAAATATTCCAAGAGATTTGAGGTTTGAAAGGTTTAGAATGCTTTAAACGTGTAGGTCCCGTTATCGGATCTCGAACACGGTGATTTCTTGTTTCGGATGGGATAACGAGTGCGGAATCCAAGTTACACCATAAACCGAGCGAGAGTACATAACAATACGCAAAGATATCGACGTTTCACGGTTTCGTATATACGATTCGACAAAGGTTCGGTACAAAATGATACACATATAAGCTCTTCGATACTCTCACTCTCTACAGTCTCTCTAGTTCTTGCAAACTCTTTTCTTTAACAAGACATTTTCTCTTCCTGAGTCGCTCTGGTATTAGGTAGGGGTGTTCAAAACTATCCGTATCCGAAAATCCGATCCGAATTATCCGATATTCGAATTCGAAATATCCGAAAATTTCGGATATCCGAAGTACCGGATATCCAAATTTTCGGTTTCGGATTCGGATTCAGATAGTGATTTAAAAAAATTCGGATATTTCGGATATCTGTTCGAAAACGAGCGGGGTCAAGTATAATATGATTTCATTAGACGGTATAAAATCGAGTTTCTTTATGTTTCAACGTCATCATACCGTTTTTTAACTTATAAAACATTATTTTCTTATGTGCTTATTTTTATATACATGTCGGTATAAATTCAAGTTGGTTTGTGTTTCGACGTAAATTTCTTTTGCAAACAAGTCGAGTCAAATATTATACGTTTTCGTGCTTATTTGTATGTACGTTTTGATGTAAGTTTTGTTTGAAAATGAGTCGGGTAAAAAGTAATACGTTTTCATTAGACGATATGAATTCGAGTTACTTTATGTTGTGACGTCGTCACACCGCGCGCGGAAATTTGCTAGTTTATACTAACAGACATTAGAATAAAGGAAGGTCATGTATCCATGCTAAGGTTACTTGTCACCAAAAGAAGGTATGTATGTTGTTGGTCTTCATTATATATCAAACGAAATTCTTGATGACTCTGACTTGAAGCCAAACGAAAGTCATGTTCTCATTATTTGGGCCCTTACATAAACATTGGCCCAAGACTTGTAATAAAGACACTAATGTTTCATGGCCCATATCGTATATTTGTCACTTGTATGTCGAGCTTTAAGTCGAACAACGGATGAACGTCGTTCGAAGTCGGTCGTGAATTGCTAGCGACATACAAAAGTGCATCAACAAATATAAATGTTTTTAGAAGTTTTGAGAAAAAAAAGCGCTAAGAGGATATTTAAAAAAATAAACAAATTTTTGCGCAACGTGATTGTAACGGGTATGTTAGACATGACGTTAAATATATTAAAAAAACTGGTTGGCGCTTTTTTATTTTACTCAAAACCCTTAAAAAACATGTATGATTTTTTTAAAAATAAAAAAAAAATGTTGGAAAGTTAAGAGTTTCCTATGTTTTCTCAACAATTATGAGTTTTATATATAACTTTCCCATATACGTGTGTGTGTATGTATATATAGGTCAAGTATACCAAAAAACTGCATGTGAGTTGAAAAAACTCAAGAAACCCAATGTATAGCCATAATTTTGCCACGTGTTACAATTTTTTCCAGAATTTTAACATGTAACAACTTTTGTTAGGAGATATAAAGTTAATTATGTTACATATTTTTCACACAGTTTACATAGATGTAATAATCCCGACTAGGTGTCGATTAATCCCTGATTAGTCGTCAATTAATCAAATTAATCCCCATTAATTCTGATTAATCCCTGATTAATCCCGATTAATTGCTAATCCCCGCTCCGTCGCCCGATTAGCAACTAGCGATTACTTCAACACTGGATGTAATATCACATGTTACATTTTTTTTACTTTTAACAACAGAATTTGCAACTTTTACGAAGTGTAACATTTCCGAACTTAAATTTTACGAATTTTCAATGTGTAGGTCGTGTAAAAAACCTGTTACATGTTTTTATGGGAAAAAATCAGTGTAACAGAGAAACCCATTACATGTCAGTGTATGAGACAAAAAAAAGGAAAAAATAAAAAAGTTGTTATAGTTACATTTGTTCTGAAAAAGTTATTTTCTGTAACATCTAATCTTAATCATATAATTTTTAGATAGATGATGGAGATTGAGCTTTTTAAACTCATAAAGGTTTTTTTATTATCTTTTCCCAATATATTAAACTCATAAAGGTTTTTTTTATTATCTTTTCCTAATAAATATATATATATATAAATAATATTGTATATAAATATATAATTATATCAATTGATATTATTTATGATAAGATAAATATTGTACCCTGAAAAACTTAAATCTAATACCAAGTGTGAATTAGTTTATGTAAAGGATATAACTTGTAATTAATTTATTCATAATAAATGTTAATCAAATTGCATCTCATAAAACTAAAATCTAGTAAGAAATGCAATCAAGGATACATATAGCAATTGTATTAGTCGTGGAACAAGCAAAAATCCTTGGGCCGTGCGGTGTCATGTGAGACGTTTTTCAATATCTATTTGCTTAATTAATAGAATTAAGAAAACCCTCTTTTATGCTCGTTCGAGTTTCAATCAAATACTCTCCACACGGGGATAGAATAAATACCTGGATGGTGCAAAACATATAGAACAGAAAGGAAAGGTGGAAAAGTGACTTTTCCACTTATTTTTTATTCATAACTATATTACAAACAACGTACCACCTACCGGTTTACTCATTGGTTACTTAAACACATAGATTTAATCTTGCATATAAGTCTAGGGTTCGTAGGGGTTCACTTGTATTAATTTGCCAAGTGCTGGTGAGAAGCAACATGTAAAACATTTACCAGCAATGCAATTGCACGTAACGCATTTACTGCCACCACATTGTAACTCGCATTGCCTATCTCGCTTACTGAAACCAACCACCCTAGCTGGTCTTGCTTCTACATGAACGGAAACAAGAAGAAAAAGAACAAGTAGCGCAAAAGCCAAACACGAGTTGATCTTCATATTATCAGATCAGAAGGAAGTTGTGTTTGTTGGTGATGATGTGAAGATGGGGAATGTACGAGCTTGTATTTAACTATTTATAGTGAACTGAGGGTTGTGTAGATACAATGTATCAGTTCAAGTTCAAGGTATGATGACTCGGCTTCTGTTTATGGTGAATGTACGCCTTGATATCTATTTATAGTGAACTCATAGTTGATCTTCATTTTAGTAGCCAACAGGTGCCTTCAGTGACACGTGGAAACAGAAGACAGATGTGATGAAAGGTTCTAGTCAAACATTTCGACTCTTTTTACTTATTTGCTTTCTAAAATTGTAAAATTTTCTTTAAAAATGTGATAAGAGTTGGAACTTATTAATAGAAAAATGTTAAAAACATGTGAAACCCTACAAGATTACCCTACTCCCCTCAATCCTCTTTAAAATAATACTTTAAATATGATGATTATTTATAACAAATTTTTATAATACATAGATAAGTAACAAAATCAAATACAAAGATAAAACTTTACAAAGATATGTGATTTACCGGAAAATTAACTTCTAGTCATATACAAAGATTCATTCAAAAACAATTAATGGTGTATTTATTGATGGTATTTCAAAGGGGGAGATGAAATCCTTTCGCCTACCCTAGAATCCATCAATTTTACACTATTATTTTATTTCTACCATCAACTACCCTATTATAAAATCATTGGTTGCACATTATTCAAATACTCTATAACTTTTTTTTTAATTTTAAATGAAAAATAAATTAAATAGGGACAATATTTCACCTTAAAAACTTTTTTTTAATTGCGTATGTACGCAACTTAAAATTTAAATTGCATATATCTCCTTCCTTAACTAATATAATTGCAAATTAACCCATTTTGATTTATTTCATTAAAAACAATATAATGACTTTTTTACCCTTATTTTTTACTAAACTCTAAAAAATTACATATTTATTTATTTTTACTAGTTTCTGTTGCTTTTTCACAATTCTTTTTGTTTTTATTTTTTTACGTTTTGGTAGTTGTTTTTTTTGTTTTTGCCTTTTTACTAAGTTATTAGTTTTACTAATATATATCTAAAGACGTTTGTGATTTTCAGCTGATTTATAAATATATACATTGAAATACGTTTAATGATTAAAAGAATAAACACAAAACAAATAACTTAGTATAAAAAAACTAACTAGAATGCTTTTAAGCTTATTAATAAATATATATATTAAAATACGCTTAAAACAAGTTACATTCTTTTCTTTGGTTTGTAGTCCTCTGATTAAGCTCCCACTTATTCAGAAATTGTTTATATTTATGGAAAAATATGCATCTTCGTACTTTACCGGTTTATCTCAGTGTTTAGATTGTAAAAAAAAAAAACAAAAGAAAGCTAACAAACAAAACGTAAAAAAATAAAACAAAAAGAATTGTGAAAAAGCCACAAAAACGAGTAAAAATAGTAAATATGTAAAATTTTAAAGTTCCAGTAAAGCTAAGGGTAAAAAAATCATTATATAACTTGTTTTTTATGAAATAAATCAAAATGGTAAATTTGCAATTTTATTAGTTAAGGAAGGAGATGTGTGCAATTTAAATTTTAAGTTGGGTTCTAATTAAAAATAAAACTTTTCAAACCTGGTTAACAACAAAGTCCCTCCTCTTCAGTGAGGATTGATTTTCTATATCTAAGATTACCTAAAATTCTGAAATGAAGAAAACAATACTTCTAAGAACACACAGGAACCCTAAGTAAAAAAGAGGTATGAATACCAGACAAGGACTTAGCAAGACTGATAGTCCTCAGAATCGCCATCTTCACCACTGAAACCCTAGAAACTTGAAGAGGTTTGCTGGACCAATGACGTTGTAGTGGCAGACCAGGGGTAAATGGATTTCATCTTAGTCAAATAATAACATGCATGCATAGATCGGTCGCTAATAGACTCTAATTCACAGGAAAAATAAAGTTTTAGAGGGAGGAAGAAGAAACCTTGAGGCAGAAGTGACGATGGTGACTCTTGGAGTGGGTCCGGTGGTGTAGCTGTGACCGTGATGGGGGATTGATGGTGACGATAAAGGTGGTGAACCTACAGTCACCGCCCCTCTCCTTCACGCCCCCGCTCCCTCTCTCTATATACATATCCTCTTCCCTCTCAAGTTGTACTCTTTTGATTTACATGTGTGGGTAGAAGATATGGGTAGAAAATGAGACATACATCGCCCTATTTCAATTCTCTATGAAAACTAAGCGGCATGTTAGGGGAGATTTATAAACCTAAATCATCATCAGGAGGCACGTATTAGCACAAGTGGCAATTTATTCACAACAGCTGGCATGCCTGATCAATTTACAATAATTAATACAACTCATACTACATACATATACACAAAAAACATCGCAAAAAGTACAACCACATAATGCACTACAATATTATAAATTAATAATAAATGGATTATGTATATAATATATTTAATTAAAATATTTTTTAAAGGGGGGGGGGGGGGGGTTCCTATAGCCGTGAACAATACCCGCATTACTTACCCGAAGAGGATGTCTGCGGTGTACCAACTCGAGTTTGAATCCGCCTACCTTACCCATGAGGCAACCCTCATCCCTAAGTAAAGAAGAACATGTGTTTGAAATATTATAGAAAGAAATATGAGCAACATCTAGACTTTTTAAGTATGTTTATCTCCCATGTTAGAGTATTCACATCTCTTTTACCATTTTTGTCATATAATTACATTAAAAACAACTATATTTTCTTTTATTTTAATTAAATAATATTTTGTTATACCTTTGTTGTTATATTTTCTATCTCCCTCAATCATAATTTTCAAAATATATTAAAATAGTATAAAGGATGAAAAGTGTTTTCTCAAATATACATATTAACATTTTCTCTTTCCTTCACCCACAACCACTTACAATGATGGACATAATTAAATGGATAGATATAGGGGTATGTTTTCCAACATAGTTCCGAATATTTCTTTGCCACCTATGTTTTTATCGTTACTTGTATTTTTTTATTTTTCCGCTTATTTTCTTATAATTGTTTTCTGACTATTTTCCGATTAATTGCCATCCGGTGATTTTCCGGTGATTTTCCAACCAGTTACAATTTTTATGTTAACATTTTCCTTATTAGGCTGGTTTCCGACAATTTTTTTTTATATTATTATTTTGTTAAATTTTCCTACTATATTCTTACCTTTTTGAAGAATTATTTTTTCTATAAACTTTTAATCTTCCGACTATTTTCCGACCGAAAGTATGGAGAATTAAAATAAGTAGAAAAATGCTAGGTTTTTTAAGATTACAAGTATATTAAGATTCATATAAATATTTATACAGATACAAAATCCGCATATATAAGTGGTACTTGATTCGTTAGAAAGTGGCCTTTAGATTCAATTTGCATACCACATTGTTTTCTTTACCTATGAACCCAAAAGCTACTGTCACTGAAACTGGTGAATTATCATTTGAAATTGCTCCCACACCTGTTCAATGCATGCATATCGACTTGGTTATGGAACAGGATGCAAGAACTATCGATTAGAGGTGGCAATTCGATAACGGGTGAAAGCGGGATTGGGTGAAACAGATGTGCTACAATCTTCAAGGTATTATTTAATAAAAAAATTGCGGTAACAGGTCAAAGCGTCAATTCATTCCATCCAACCTTTCATTTAATTGACTGGATTTGCTGGTATGCTCTTCCTACATTAATTCGTAGTTTTGTTTGAGAATTTTAGGTTTTATTGAATTATCAGTGTTTCATTCCTTGCAAAGGTTAATGAAATTATTATTTTTTTTTTTAATATAATTCGGATATGAAAACATATTTGATCATGTATAGTTGGGGAAATGGAAATCTAGCTTGCAAGTATACCCTAAGTGGCCAATAAGTCACCATGAAGATCATGAACGGGTGGTATACATTCGGCTATAGCCTCTTGCAGACCGTATATTGAAGCAGGCGCATTACGAGTGTCCCTGGTACGTGCAACCAGGGTTCCTAGTTTTAGAGGATTAGTGACTCGAGTACACTTTAATGGTTGCTTAAAGGCTCGATTGAAGTGAGTTCGTAAGCAGGATAGTTAAAGAGCTTTTAATGTACTATAGTTTCGATGAGACACTATGCTTACACCAAATGAGATTTGCAGGTTCGAATTATGACTTTAAAATTCTGCTATCATGTATGCAACCAATGGTAATTTGAGCTTCAACTTCGACAATTTTACTTTTTAATTGCAGTATTCCCCTCATTAAATTTCTCTTTTCTATTATAGTTTCTATAAATGTCAAAATTAAGAAAACAATTCGTGATAATGATGGTCACAACTCAAAAAACAATTATTTTTTTTTTCACAACTTAAACGGTGAAGCCCCATGAACAAATTGAGATACAAAATTCACAACTCAAATATCATGAGGCAAATCTAAATTCAAACCGAGAGAAAGACACATCACTCATATTAAATTTAGGTTCTAAATCACCATTCAGTTTACATTCCATTCTAAGCCTAACTATAACCAATCTTTACCACAACAAACACCATCATCTGCCCCATTGTTGCATCCTTCCAACCAGCAAACTCCTACAGACCAACCCAATTATATTACCATTGCCACCTCAAGTCGGTCTGAACATAGAATTTCTTCACCACTTCCAAACATTCTTCATCGGGGCGTATGGCCTTGAAAGTGGGGAAGACGTGGAAGAACGCGTAACTCGGAGACGAGAGTCGTGCCCACCGTGGCGCTCCGTTGACACCAGCCCGAATGCAACTGGAAGAGTTGAATGGCGGCCACCGTGGACAACCGACAAGCCTTTTTCGGATTCCGACCTTGAGGACAAGGACGTTTTCTAGGTTTTGAGAGATGATACGATATCCATGATCACACCCACGTTCACATACTGCATGCATGTGTTTAGGAAATATTTAGTTGAGTCCATGACTCCATTATTCCATGTTTTATTAGTTGCATTAACTTAGAAACCACCTTTACCATTTCGTAGTTCTATATATGTAATTTTTTTTGGCATCTTAAGGATGAACAGAAAATTGAAACAAATCGTTTAGTCTCTTCTTCATTTTGTTCTTAGAGTCTAACCCACTTACAGGTCTATTGGGAGATTGATTATCTCGAATCGGTCATATCATTACAAATTTTCAAATGATATATGTAAATGCTTGTTTTTATAGTGTAATTTTGTTAAATAAAATATGGTTGAAAAAAGTTATGGATACATATGTAAAGGATATAACATGTAATTGATTTATTTATATTAATGGTAATCTAATTGCATGTCATAAATTAAAACCTAATAAGAAATTAAGAAGTGCAATCAAGGATACATGAAGCACATGTGTAGATCCTCCATGAGTAGTCGTAGAATGACTAAACATCTTTGGGACTAGGGGTGTAAACGAGCCGGGCTGAGCCAGAGTCCAACTAGGTTCGAGCTCGGCTCGTCATGTTTTTGTGAAGCTTGAGCTCGGCTCGAGCCTACTTATTTGAGCTCGAGCTCGGCTCGCGAGTTAATCCCAAAGCTCGAGCTCGGCTCGATTCGGCTCAGGCTATTTTGAGAACAACTCAAACAAGCTAAAAGTTCCGCTCGAGCTTGCTTTAATATCCCTTAAACAAGTTAAGGCTCGGCTCGCCAATGTTATCATCATTATTATTATATTATATATAAAGGCTCGGGCCGTTCGAGCTTTTAACTGAGCCGATAATGAGTATCTCTCAAGTCTTTGGGCTTGTTTACACCCTTACTTGGGACGTACTATCTTGTGTGACACCCTTTTCAATTCCTATTTTTTATAACTAATAGAACTAAGACTACCCTTTTTTATGCTCGTTCGAGTTTTAATCAAAAAATACTCTTCACACGGGAGATACAATAATCAACTTGATGGTACCAAATATATAGAACACAAAGCAAAGGTGGAAAAATGACTTTTTTCCACTTATTTCTTTTTCATACTTGTATTACTCTGCAACGTACTGGTTTACACATTAACTACTTAAAACACATGGATTTTTTCTTGCATATAGTTCTGCAACATGCAGAACGTTTACCAGCAGCGCAATCGCATGTAATGCAACTAGCTGCTTGTACTTCTACATGAACGTAAACTAGAAGGAGAAGAAGAAGTGCAAAAGCCAAACACGAGTTGATCTTCATTTTATCACCCTCAAAAGAAGTATGTTGCGTCCATTGGTGATGATGCGAAGATGGTGAATGTTTTGGCTTGTATTTATAGTGAACTCAGGCTTGTGTATCGTCATTTGAGATAAACATACAACGTATATATGTTCAGCATACGATCACTCGGTGTCAGGCTTCTGGCTGTGGCAGCTGGAAGGTGTCTTCATTTAGTAAACACATGGAAACAAAAGACAGGTATGAGCTAGGGTTCTAGTAAAACATTTCGACTTTTGGTTTTTTCTCCAACAAGTGTAAAGATTCAATTCAAAATATGTACAAAACAAAAATTTTAAAAAGGAAGCTATTTATTGATCTCTACAAAATTAACCAACTCCGAGCTGTCGACTCTATCATAAAATTTTAAGTATCATGATTATTGTAACTTATTTTTATAAATAAGTAACAAAAAATCAGATAAAAAAAAAACTTTATAGAGATAAATGATTAACCGGATATTAACTTGTTACCAAATACTGGGATTCAATGAATAACAAATCATGGTGTATATGATATTTCTAAGAGAACCACATATTGGGATTCAATGAATAACAAATCATGGTGTATATGTTGATGGTATTTCTAAGAGAAGAAGCAAATGGATTCACATTATTAAAGAACGAAATAATTATCAAGAAGATCAAGATTTTTTCAAGAATGTTTATCCCCTATGGATTTAGTTTAACGTCTGAATTTATGTGTATCTGTCAAATACTTTAATTATTTTCTTATTAGATTACTTAAAAAACATACATACACACACAAACATATATATATATATATATATATATATATATATATGAGTTAGGTTCAAGAGTGAACACTTGTGTATTTGCGAACTAATCCTGCCCATACACCTGTGTAAATCAATGGCCATGATTTGATGATAAAATACACTAGTTGATTTTACGATTTAATGATGAAATCCTAGCCATACATGTGTATAAATCAATGTCCATGATTTGTTCACTCAGTTTACAAATACACTATGGTTAACTCTAGAACCCCACCCTATATATATATATGTATATATATATATATACATATATAAATATATATGTATATATATATATATATGTATGCGAGAACCACCTTTATTGCGGGAACCGCGAATGTGAACACAAAATAAAATCTAAAAAAAATAAAAAAAAACACTCAATTTTTTTAATATATATTTTTTAAAAAATCGCTATATTCGTTACAAAAACAAAAAAAATTTCAAGTAACAATTATCCATGCACATGTGGATATGTATTATTACTTCGACAAATTTCGTAATACATTACCAGTATTAGACAATTGCACTTTAATTTACAATACAATCCGTAATATACTACTTTTTAGATTACCAATATTCAAAATGCACATGTGCATCACTATGTATAACCATAATATAACGTGTTTTGTTACAAAAATTTTGTGATTTTGAATGATGAAGTAGGCTCATATACATGTTTTTTGGTAAGTTATATCTAGTGGTTGATGATTTGGTTTTTATGATATAATATGTTGATTGGATGGTATAAATGGTGCTGATATACATGTAATAAAGTGAAAATATTAGTGATGATATTGTATTATGGATGGTAGGAGGTAATGATAGTGTGTTATGGATGATATGATAGATGAAAGAGAAAGTGTATTCAAAGTAGTGTACCAAAACACCTTATTTCATGTTGATATATATATATGCACATGTGCATTTCTAATATTGGTAATGTAAAAAAGTAGTGTATTACATATCGTAGTGTAAATAAAATTGCAATTGTCTAATATTTGTAATGTATTACGGAATTTGTCAAAGAAATGATACATATGCACATGTGCATAGATAACTGTTATTAGAATTTTTTTATTGACAAAATATAACGATTTTTCCAAAAAAAATTAAAAAATAGAATTTTTTGGTTTTTTTAGATATTTTTAAGTATTTTTGGTTGTGTTCATACTGGTCCTACGGTTCTCACAATAAAGGGTGGTTCCTAACGTATCCTCCTCCTATATATATACGAAAAGGTTGATGTACAACTTTCTATAACGTACGGACGTACACGATGAAATTTCGCATGTTATAGAACTCGAAATGCTAATCACGCATGTTGAAAAATCATAACCATACGTGATTATGGTTTTTTAATATGCGTGATTAGGTTTTGAATTTTATAACTTGCGTAATTTCATCTCGTACGTTAATGAATATTGTATCTTACACACACTCTCTGTCCCTCTCTCTCTATACATATATGATGAGAATCTCTATAGAACACTAATTATTACGTTAACAAAAAGAACAACTAGGTTCATATTTTTAAATTTTATGTTTCTTACATTTATATGTGTATTATATATATATATAAAAAGTCATATATTTGTACCTACACAGCCTGCATATACGTAGATAATTTAACCTTTACATAACCTATATATGTGTAGGTAATATAAAAACTGAAAATTTTCATGTTTTGAATTATAGTGTGAGAAACATTAAATTTTACAATTCTATAATTTTTATTTACTTTTTAGGTTTTTAAGATTAAAAAATGGGTGGTTTATTGTGTTCTCGCAATATTTAATGTTCTGGATAGAAAGGGAGGGTTATCTTAAGAAAGCTAAATATTGCATACATGTAGATAATTTAACCTTTACATAACCTACATATGTGTAGTTAATATAAAAACTGAAAAATTTCCATGTTTTGAATTATAGTATGAGAAACATTAAATTTTACAATTCTAACATTTTTATTTACTTTTTAGGTTTTTCAGATTAATAAAATGGATGATTTATTGTGTTCTCTCAATATTTAATGTTCTGGATAGAAATTGAGGGTTATCTTGAGAAGCCTTTCATTTAAACATCCCATATATATATATATTTATATATATACACATACATTTATGTAAATTTTCTTTATTTACGAATTAACGTAAATTTAAATGTAAGTTTAATTTCTAACATTATATTCAAATAATAATAATGATAAACGTGATTTTTTTTAATTTGAATTGTTTTTTACTAAGTTCTCGTGGTTTTTTTATTAGATCTCACGTTTCTCACAATATTTAGCGTTCTCATTTCAACATTCCCCTATATATATGTAACAATTTTTTTTTTGTAAAAAAATAGGGAATTTAAGTTAAATGTTATAGAACGTTTTGTAAGGAAGAAAAATTAAAAAAACGACTATGGGATTTTATATAAATTTTTTTAAAATTAAGTTTTTAGCACATATATATAAAACACTGATTTTAAAAAATCTCTTCGGCGCTTTTTTTTTGTTACAAAACGTATGATAACATGTAACTATATTCCCTAATTTTTTAGAAGAAAAAAATTGTTATATAAGGTCTTCTTTACTTAAGTAGGTTTTTTCTTTATAGTTCCCCAATATATAAAAACTTTGAGGCATGTTAGTTGCCTAACATACTTCTTGTGGTAAATAAAATTGTTCTATTTCTTTGTTCTACCATACCATTTTGTTGAGGTGAGTATGGTGCAGTAAGTTATCTTGCTATTCTATTATCTTTGCAGAATTTCGAGAATTCATTTTAAGTGAGTTCTCCACCTCTATCCGTTCTAAACGTGTTCAATTTGCCTCTTACCTTCGTTTCTACCATCGACCTAAATTCCTTGAATGGCTCAAATGCTTGATCTTTTGAGTTGAGGAAATACACTCGGATGTATACTACTACAGTCGTCGACTAGAATGAATATATACTTTTTCCCGAATAAGCTAATGGTGAAATGGGGCCACAGATATCTCTAGATGCCAATATATGAGTGTATGTATTAGTGTGTGGTGCTCTATGACGCATCACGCGAGAGTCTTTTAGTGTGTGTATTAGTTGTAATTAAATTTCACGACTACAAACTAGAATCTAATGCCAAGTGGAATTTAGGATATGTTAGGATATAACTGTGATTGATTTTGCCCACTTGATAAAGAAATATGCCTATTAGAGGTGAAGCCATATGTTCAAACCTTAGAATAATTGGTGTAAAGTAGTAACATTCGTCGTTAAAAAATTGATTTACTTACATTAGTGATCATCAATTGCATCTAAAAAAAATAAATCTAGTAACAAGTACAATCAAGGGTACGTTTGTGTAACACCTCATCATCAACGATCGGACACTAACAACTCATAAACGTGTAGCAACATGATACCGACTTACACCAGACCATCGTTGGTCAAACACGGGATGGACTCATTATACACGTCCATATGTAGTCGTAGAACGGTAAAAATTCACGGGACCTATGGTCTCTTGTGAGACTCTTAATAGAAATAAGAAGACCTTTTATGTTAGTTCGAGTTTCAATCAAATACTCTTCACACAGGTAATACAATAAATAACAAAGCAAAGATGGAAAATTGACTATTTCCTAGTTTTTTAATCAAACTTGTATTATATTCCATGTACCACTTGTTAAAATCAGAGTTTCAGAAAAGGCTACCGAACAAGACTCATTCATTCATAATTTGTGTGTTTTTTGTTTCGATTACAAGTGCAGGGTATATATAAGCTTTACAAGAGAGACACAAAGAAGGAAAGGATTGATTAGCATAATGTCTGGCTGCTGCTGATCCGGCTGTTGATTTGCTGGTCATCACAGCTGTTGATTGGCTGTTGATTAGCTGCTGTTGATTAGCTGGGATTTGCTCTTGAGGTTTGACTTTCCTTTCTAACACTCCCCCTCAATTGAGTAGTGGGGTTTCCAATACACAACTTGTCTAAGCATTCGCCTAAGACTCTCCCACTGACAGCCTTTGTTAGTATGTCTGCTAATTGATCTTTTGATCGAACAAATGGTAGTTTAATTGTACCATCTTCTAATTTTTCTTTGATGAAGTTCCTATCAACTTCTACGTGTTTAGTTCGATCATGTTGTACTGGGTTTTCTGAAATCTGAATTGCAGCTTTATTATCACACATAATCTTGCTCGTTTCTCTTGAAGGAAAGCCAATCTCGGCTAAGAGTCTTCGCATCCATATGGCTTCTGTTAGACCTCGAGCTATACCTCTAAATTCAGCCTCTGCACTTGAGAGAGCAACCACCTTTTGTTTTTTACTTCTCCAAGTGACAAGATTCCCCCCAACTAGAGCAAAGTAGCCTGCTGTTGACCTCCGACTTCCCTTATCTCCTGCCCAGTCTGCATCAGTATAGATTTGAACATTTAGGTGTCCATGTGATTGAAACAGACCCCATGACCCACTGTTCCTTTGAGGTATCTAATAATTCTCCAAACTGCTTCCATATGTGATTCTTGAGGCTGGTGCATGAACTGACTTACCACCCCTACAGCATATGCAATGTCTGGGCGAGTATGTGAGAGATATATTAGTTTTCCCACCAGCCGTTGATATCTCTCTTTGTTTGCTAACTTTGCTCCTTCCTCCATATAGAGTTTTTGGTTTATGCTCATAGGAGTATCTGCTGGTTTGCAATCTATCATTCCAATCTCTGCCAACAAGTCTAAGATATACTTCTTTTGACTAATGAAAATTCCTTGTTTTGACCTTAGTACTTCAATTCCGAGGAAATACTTCAGCCTGCCCAAGTCTTTCATTTCAAATTCGGCAAATAAGTTTTCTTTTAGTTTTCCCATTTCTTCTTTATCATTCCCTGTAATGATCATATCATCTACATAGATAATTAGACAGGTTACGAATTTTCCCCTTTTTTTGAGAAACAAAGTATGATCGGCGTTACTTTGTTTATATCCAAAATTTTTCATAGCTATGGTAAATCTGCCAAACCAAGCCCGGGGAGATTGCTTCAAACCATAAAGAGATTTCTTCAGACGGCAAACTTCTCCTGACCTGAAATCTTTTGTGAATCCTGGAGGAGCATCCATGAATACCTCTTCATTTAGATCCCCGTGTAGAAATGCATTTTTTACATCAAACTGTTGAAGTGGCCACCCTTCATTTGCGGCTATCGAGAAAAGGACCCTAATTGTGTTCATTTTTGCAACTGGGGAAAATGTTTCAGCGTAATCAATCCCATGTGTCTGGGTATACCCTTTTGCTACCAGTCGGGCTTTATATCTCTCAATTGTACCGTCTGGTTTATACTTAATCGTATAGACCCAACGGCACCCCACGGATTTCTTTCCCGACGGAAGAGTACACTTTTCCCAAGTGTTGTTCCTGATTAAGGCTTCCATTTCTGTTTCCATTGCTTCCTTCCAATGTTTAGACTTTAAGGCTTGATCTACGTTTGTAGGAGTTTCCTCAGAGTAAAAGATGAGATAAACGCTTTGGCTTCCTTAGTGAGATTTCCATTAGCTACATTAGCTATAGGATAACTAGACCTCCTTGGTTCTTTTCCAGGAGAATACCGTTTCGGAGGAACCCCTCTGTTTGTTCTAGGGGGTAACACATATCTTGATGGTGTTTCTTCGTGTGTGGATTCTTCTTGTATGGATTCATCTGCCTGTACACTTTCAGCTTGTTCTGTGGCAGTTGCATGGTTAGAAGTATTGGCATCTTCGGAGTCATTAGAAACTCCAAAAGTATCACCAGACTGAATAGGGTGAGTATTACTTACCTCGGGTACCAGGTTAGGAGGAACATTAGGGCCTTCAGTGGCACTGAAATTGTATTCTGGTGACTCTGTAGTTGGTACATAGGGAACATATTTCAACCAACTTAGTGTGTCTGAGCATTCCTTCTCCCCCTGACCACTGAGTTGGGAATAGTAATACTCGGTTTCAAGAAAGTCACAGTTTATTGTGGTGAACATATGACGTGTCTTTGGGTTATAACATCTGTATCCCTTTTGATTCATTCCATACCCAACAAAGACACATTTTTCAGCACAAGGATCAAGTTTGGTTCGATCTGATTTAGGTATGTGAACAAAAGCGGTACATCCAAAGATTCGTGGTTGAAGGGTAAGGACTGAGGGAAGTTTAAAAAAATTTGAAAGGGTGTGTAACGGGGTGTTAAGTTTTAGGATTTTTGTTGGGAGTCGGTTGAGAAGATAGGTAGCAGTAGCAAGGGCTTCAGGCCAAAAAAGTTTGGGAACCTGGGATTCAATTAGGAGGGCTCGTGTCATTTCCAGCAAAATGCGATTTTTCCTTTCAGCGACACCGTTTTGTTCTGGGGTGTTTGGGCATGTGGTTTGGTGGATTATTCCTTTGTTTTGAAAAAACAATTTAAAGGAGGTATTAACAAACTCACCGCCATTATCGGATCGAAAGATTTGGATGTTTGTTTGAAATTGGGTTTGGATCATGGCGTAAAACATAGTGAATTTTTCAAAGACTTCGGATTTGTTTTTTAAAAAATAAACCCAGGTCATTCGGGTACAATCATCAACGAACATCACGAAGTAGCGAAGGTTTTGCCCCCCAAGAACGGGGGCAGGGCCCCACACATCAGAATGAATTAATGAAAATGGTAAAGCAACTTTAGTGTTATTGGGCTTAAAAGTTTTCCTGTGGCTCTTTGCTAAAACGCATGTTTCACAATTTGACAAGGAATTAACTGGAAACAGTTTTGGAAATAAAATATGTAAATAACTTGTAGAGGGATGACCTAATCTTCGGTGCCACAACCATGCTTCTCGTTCCGATGTACCATGAGTTAACATTACGGCACCATTTTGAGTTACTTCGTCCACATAATATAACCCTTGACTTTCAGTGCCACGCCCAATGATCGCTCCCGTCCTGATATCCTGTAAAATGCAAAACGTAGGGTACATTAGAACAATACAGTTGAGTTCTTTAGTGACGTGGCTAATGGAAAGTAGTTTATGTGACAACGAGGGAACATAAAGGCAATTAGAGATTTTTATTGTGGGTGAGATCTCAATCGTCCCTCCCGATTTTACATCCATTATCCCTCCGTTTGCCGTTTGAATATGTGTTCTTATTGGTTTAGTTGTTGAGATAATATCCGATGACTCATAAGTCATTGTGTCGGTTGCGCCACAATCGAATATCCATCGTTTTTGTTTTTCATGATATTTTGGGGTCACATTAGCATTCCCATATTTTCTAGGGACCAAATGTGACATAACCACATTTGGGTTATAAATCCACGGATTATTCGCCCCATATATCATACGGTTACCTTCTTCTTCTTTACCATCACCATTACCTAACCCTTCTTCTCCGCCGCATGTTGCGTCGGCCATCCCGCCGAAACCCGCCCTACTCCGGCTTCCATCTCCTGGAACCTCTCGGTTGCCGGTGCTGGGTGATCTGCCTTTCTCGTGAGCAGTGGCCTTTGTGCCCTTCTTGTCAGACCACCAATCGGGATATCCGACGAGTCTGAAACATTGTTCCTTTGTATGCTTAGTCATGCCACAGTGGTCGCATTTGAGATGAGTTTTGTCATCTCTGTTTACTGATCCAGTTCTTTTTCCGTCAAACCGTCGGAGCCCTTTCGATGCAAGTCCTGCTCCTTCCACTTCTGAGGCTATTAGACCTGCTGCGATGCCCTGTGCGTCATTGAGAGGTGTTCCGAGAAGTTTTTGGTGAGCGGCCTCCTTGCGAACAGTGGCATACGCGGCTTCTGCAGTCGGAAGAGGTTCTGACCGGAGTATTTCCCTTTTTATAGGGTCATACTTCCGATCAAGGGCATTTAAGAACTGGAAGAGCTTCTGCTCTGTTCGGATTCTGGAGTATGTTTGAATATCCGTTGAACAAGTCATCGGATTTGGGTCAATACGGTCGATTTCTCCCCATACACCTTGGAGGGTTATCCACAATTCTTCGAGAGAAGTATTGTTCTGTTTGATGTCATTTGCTTTGACGTGAAGATTAAATGTTTGGAGTTTGTCCCGTCCACTGCTGTATGTAACTACCAAGGCATCCCACAGCGATTTCGCTGTGGGAAATTCGGTGAGGTTACCCGCAAGGACGGGTTCAATATTCTGAATTAACCATGAAAAGACGATTAGATCATCTTGCTCCCACTGTTCGTAGGTTTCATGATTTGGATCTGGGGGATTTGAGGTTAAATGCTGCAGCAAGATTTTTGATTTTCCGCCTATGGCGACTCGGATCATTCGGGTCCATAGGGGGTAATTCTGGCCATTTAGTTTCAGATTTATCTGTAAACTATCGGACATTTTTGGGTTTTTTGATTGGGAATTTCTGAGAAGGTTGGCTAGTTGTAAGGTGAGATCACTACTCGAGTTACCGTCTCCGGACATGGTGACTCGGTTGTGGCTCGGCTGTGTTTTGGGTAGATGATGAGCAGTCTAAATAACCCGCTCTGATACCATGTTAAAATCAGAGTTTCAGAAAAGGCTACCGAACAAGACTCATTCATTCATAATTTGTGTGTTTTTTGTTTCGATTACAAGTGCAGGGTATATATAAGCTTTACAAGAGAGACACAAAGAAGGAAAGATTGATTAGCATAATGTCTGGCTGCTGCTGATCCGGCTGTTGATTTGCTGGTCATCACAGCTGTTGATTGGCTGTTGATTAGCTGCTGTTGATTAGCTGGGATTTGCTCTTGAGGTTTGACTTTCCTTTCTAACACCACTTTATTCATTGTTAAACACATGGATTTATTCTTGCCTACAGTCTCCAGGGTTTCTACGGGTGATCAGCTTGTTTTTCCGCGAACACTTTGAATTCTTCTGGTGTGCGAATACATTTACAGTTATTACCCTTATTGTCACAGCGTGCTACTTTGCATGGCGGGGGTTTAGGTGTACATCTACGGCAACCAATCTCCCTAGCTGCTTATGCTTCTACATTAACGGAAACGAGAAGAAGAAGAAGAAGAAGAAATGCCAAAGCTAGACACGAGTTGATCTTCATTTTATCAGCTTCAAAAGACGTAAGTTGCGTTTAGTGTTGATGTGAAGATGGTGAATGTTTGGGCTTCTATTTATAGTGAACTAAGGGTTGTCTATCAACATTTGACATAAGGATACATTGTATCGGTTTAACGTATGACGACTCGGTGTCAGGATTGAGGCTGTGAAAACTGAATACGGTTGTGATTAGTCAAACATTTTAACTCTTGTTTTTGCTTTCTAAATACGTAAAGAGATTCGATTAAAAAGGTCCCATTAAAAAATGTGAAGTTGAATTATATAAATCATAAATTATGTAATCTACTCCCATCAATCCTATGTGACATAACACAATAAGTATTACTAATTTTCTACGATTATTTATGACTTATCTTTAAATTATATACATGTAATAAAAAAATCAAACACAAAGAAAAATCTTTGGAGATAAATCTTTTCCAAAAGTATCTACAAAGGTTCAAGGGTGATTACTAGCTAATAGAGCATGCAAGTTTCGGTGTCAGGATTGAGGCTGTGAAAACTGAATACGGTTGTGATTAGTCAAACATTTCAACTCTTGTTTTTGCTTTCTAAATACGTAAAGAGATTCGATTAAAAAAGGTCCCATTAAAAATGTGAAGTGGAATTATAAATCATAAATTATGTAATCTACTCCCATCAATCCTATGTGACATAACACAATAAGTATTACTAATTTTCTACGATTATTTATGACTTATCTTTAAATTATATACATGTAATAAAAAAATAAAACACAAAGAAAAATCTTTGGAGATGCTTTAAATCTCCTGCGTAATTACACAATTATTATTCCAAAAGTATCTACAAAGGTTCAAGGGTGATTACGAGCTAATAGAGCATGCAAGTTTCGGTGTCAGGATTGAGGCTGTGAAAACTGAATACGGTTGTGATTAGTCGAACATTTCAACTCTTGTTTATGCTTTCTAAATCCGTAAAGAGATTCGATTAAAAAAGGTCCCCTTAAAAAATGTGAAGTTGAATTATATAAATCATAAATTATGTAATCTACTCCCATCAATCCTATTTGACATAACACAATAAGTATTACTAATTTTCTACGATTATTTATGACTTATCTTTAAATTATATACATGTAATAAAAAAATCAAACACAAAGAAAAATCTTTGGAGATGCTTTAAATCTCCTGCGTAATTACTTTCGGTTTTGAGACAATTATTTTTCCAAAAGTATCTACAAAGGTTCAAGGGTGATTACGAGCTAATAGAGCATGCAAGTTTAGAGATGGTTATGATGGCAAGCTTTATGAATCGATCTTTAAGTAATTTAAATGTGGTTTTATAGCCTAGTTACATATTGAGATATGATAAGACTTTGTGACCAATAGGTTCTGAATTTGATTCAAACAAAAAGGTTTTCCCCTATTTATTAGGTTTTCTTCTGAATTGGTGTATAAGAATTATGTCTAGTGGAGTGGGATATGATGGTGGCACGATAATACTCCAGTGCTCCGTCAGTGATCCAAATTTACGGTTCAAAATATGCATTGTATGTTGTTAATTTGTCATTTAGTTGGGTTTCAAACATGTTCCGTTTACTATACATCCAAAGTTTTAGTCATTGGTGTTGCTTATTAATGTTTGAATTTAAATGTTCGTGATATTATAAGGATTTTGAGGATCTTCAAGCATTTTTTTAACATATAATATACTCATATATACCATGTTTGTTTCGGTTGTTATTGCTTATGGACGTATGTTTTTTTGATAATTTTTTTGAGCTTCTGTTGGTTTTTTAAGCATTTTTGTGATAAGAGTTTGGACATATTAAACAAATAATTTTAAAAGCTTGCCCGGGTCGTTCCAACCTTTTTGTAGGCTTAAGACGAAAATAAATTTTGGGGCCCTTTTCCTTTTTTGATTATTATAAACAGTACTCCTTTATCCGTGGTTGGAACCAAGCAAAAATCTAACCTAAGTATAACACAGAATGGTTTGCTTGTATAAGAAATCAAACAAATCTAAAACAATAAGATTACACTAATATTGATAGTTAGCATATAAATTTTCTTTTAATTGGAGACCTTATTTTTTGGAGGCCCTAGGCTCAAGCATAGGTTACTTACTCCTTCCCATTTCTTCTTTTATGATTTTATCTACTTGAAATGCTTACAGCTAAGTGCGGAGAAGGTACCCTTACTATAGGTGCGGCCCTGAAGCTTGCAAATGTGACGCAAAGTAACTCGATCAATTAGGTTTTTTGGGCTGTTGTTTTTGGTTTCTAAAAGTGTTTAAGATTACATTTAAAAATTGTTTAAGAGTTGGAAACAATATATATGAAAAAAAATAAAATTAAAAGCATACAAATCTGTATAACATTGACCTACTTCCTTCGATCATTGGTTATATAACTTAGTTTTAAACAATATATGAAGGTTGCACTTGGTTCAACCTTTGATGAATACGCAAGAGTGAGGAAACTTCTAGATTCCGTTCCAAACCGCTTCGCTAGCGATTGTTGCTTTAGCTGAACATTGCTTCCATCCGTACATAATGTTGTTCAACGAGGCTGTGGGGAGACTCAAGACAGTCAAAGAATGGATCAAAGAGCGAGATGGTTCAAGTGTGAAAGATAGCAAACTTTTGTTTACCCGCTTTGAAGGGAACTCAAGGCAGCAAGGTTGAGGTTGGGATAATACCCGTCGTAGAGGCTAAAGAAGCCGGGATCCAACTGGCCAGAAAGACAACTCAAATCATAACAACAAAACTCATGTTTCAAACTAAGCGAATCTTGCTCAATGTAGGAAATGTGGCCATTATGATTCCGAATGCCCAAAATCGAAAAACAAACCAGAAGTGATCGAAAAACAAACCCTTTTCCTTAATGAAGAAAAGGTGATGCGAAAATGCATGATTAGAAACCACTTTTATGTATAAAACCAAAGTAACCATATGACATGTATTTGAACCCACTTTTATTAATTAAACTAAAGTATGATTCGTAAAGTAATGTTTAGGGACGGGTTATACGTTGAGACAACAGTCAACCTAGGCTTATAGTAATACATCATTATCATCATATTCAGTAAATCCTACAAATAGTAAAGCTAAGTTAGGTTCTGAGGAGGGTAAGATATAGACAACCTTACCTCTACCCCGTAGGAATAGAGAAACTGCTTCCAGTGAGACCCCCGGCTCGATAGTAGTTTTGCCTCAAGCCTTGGACATAAGGTACATAACACTCAGCAATTGAGACAAAAACCGATTAGTGCATGTACCCCCCGTGTCTTTCGGCTATCAACGCCACCACATGATGCTTGATTAACTGTCCCCCTCATTTTAATGTTATTTTCACGAAATTAGTAAAATAACATTAAAATTAGTGTACTTTCACTTCCCCCGAATGCCCACACATATATACTAAGCTTATAGTAATACATATTATAAATTCATAACATGAATCTTAAGTTCTTAAACTCATAATCTTATAGCAAATCCAACCATTTTCCGACTATATCTAGGATCCAACAAGAAACTTTTTTAATTCTATTTCAGATCTTAAAATTACTTTATCTTTGTTACTGTGAATCAAATATTCTTCACAAGAGACACATAAATAAATGGATGGTGGAAAATATAACACAAAGGCGGAAAAAAGATAGCTAATTTTCCGCTTCACTTTTATTCTTAGTAGTTTTATTACATTACCATGTACCGTTTTATTCGTAGTCTACCAAAATACATGGATTCGTTTTGGCACTACATATCACCTAGGATCTCTAGGGGTGCGCTTGTTTTTCCGCGAACGCTCTGGCTGCTTCTGCTGAGGGACAACAATGTTTACATTTACCACCATAATACTTGCAACATCCATGATAGCAATGCAAGCCACCCCCGCCACCACAATGACTGCCCTTGCAGCCGCCACTACCACCACAATGACCACCCTTGCAGCCGCCGCTTCCTCCACAATTACCGCCCTTGCAGCCGCCACTTCCACCATGATGATCAGCTGGTTCTATTTCATCTCTAGCTCCTTTTGCTTCTTCACAAACGGAAGTAAAACATTCGTTAGATCTTCATTTCAAAGTAAGTATGTGGAAATGAACAGTTATTTTAGGACAAACTGAAATATAAAATTACAAACCCTGAGTCGTGGTCTCTAAAGCCAAAGCGCAGGAAACGAGAAGCAGAAGAAGAAGAACGGCAAAAGCCATACACGAGTTGATCTTCATTTTATCAGCTTCAAAAGAAAAAATTTGCGTTGGTGATGAGGTGAATATAGTGAATGATCGGGGTTGTATTTATAGTGAAATCAGGGTTGTGTATCATCATTTGTACCATGCATGCTAGGATAAACATACAGTCTATCGATGTCTCGGTGTCAGGATTCAGGGTGTGGCAGGTGTTTGATCTTGTGACACCTGGAAACTGAAGTCGGGCTTGATCATGTGTCTAGGTCAAACCTTTCGTCACTTGTTTTTTGCAATCTAAAATTGTAAAGATCCGATTAATTAACTGATAAGAGTTGGATGCATATATGAAACAAAAAGTTCTGAAAATATTAACCTACTCCCATCAATCAATTATCCTCTATTGTTGTAACATTTTTAGTGTTGTTAAATTTCTGTGATTTATTAATAACTTACTTTTAAATTATACAGATCTAAAAAAATTAAATACAAAGAAATAACTAAATTGTTGAAGCCTGAAGGAATAATTCAAAGATGAAGACTATAATGAACTGTATTTTGCTGAACGGTTCCTTTTAATGAGCTCTATATTCAGCTTCGGTTGGGGATCTGGAGAAAGACTTTTGTCTAAAGGATTTCCAAGAAATAATGTTTTTTTTACTTAAGTAGATAAGAAAAGCAGAAATAGAACAACCTGGCTGGTTGAATCGGTTGTTTACGAGTCACGGTTTAAGGTCATGGATTTGGGTTAGAATTATGTTGAAACTTGCAGCTGAAGTAGTGTGTTCTTGTCACTTTTAGTTCTATGTTAGTGGGTTAAGAAGTCCGTATAGTTAATGGATTATTTGTTACTAGTATTTAGGAGTGGGCTGTACACATTTACATGTATATGGCAGTATGGGCTTGTAAAGTTGCTAGTTTTAGGGTAACTTACTGCATCTTTCTTTATGTATTTTGTATTCCACGTATTTCATAATTAAAAGGAGTCGATCAACTTTTTTATCAATCGCTGATGTGTTTGTTGTGTTTAACTTTGTAATCAAAGCTTGATATCCAACAACTGGTATCAGAGCATGAGAGCGGAGATTGAGTGAAGAAGGGACTGTATTCTTCTAATCGCAGGTCAACGAATTGAAGGTTTCTGTTCTAGGAGATGAAGAGGGTAGTAGAAACGAGTCAAGACACATACCAAATTAGAGGGCTTGTTAACCCAGTTTGTTGATTGAAGAACAAAGGGAGATTAAGCAACCAAAAGGTGTTAATCAAAGTAATAAAAACGGCAGGTGAAAGCGAGCAAAAGGTGTTTGCAAGTAATACTTTCAAGTAGTGTTTTTAGTTGATTAGTGAACCTTGGTAGTACATAAATAAAAAGAATGGCTCCACCAAAGGATCAAGCATTGGTCATCGTCAAAGATAACATCATATCTCTTTATTGCCTAGTGTTGTCATCCACGAATTACACGGTATGGGCCATGAGGATGCAGGTGAATTTCAATATTCATGCGGTGTGGGATATGACTGAACCGGGAACAAATCTTGATGCAAGAAAGATAATCTTGCAATGACTCTCTTGTTCCAAACCATAACCAAAGAATAAAATTTTCAAATAGGAAATCTCTTAACCACAAAGGAGATATGGGCCGTTCCCAAAACCCGTCATTTGTGTAGAGATCGGTCCGGGAGTCAAGAATTCAAACTCTAATGGGAGTGTTTGAAAATCTCAAGACGAAGGACCAAGAAGTTATAAATCACTTTGCTAACAAGTTATCCGAGAATATGCTTCTCGAGCCGCCTCACATGGTTCGGTTATAAAAGAAGCAAATTGGTTAAGAACTTCTAAATGGGTTGCCCAACCATTTTATTCATATGGTGGCTTCTAAAAAACATGTGGTAGACTTGAATACCATCAGTTATGATGATGGAGATCGGCTTAAGTCCTATGAAGAAAGGATCAAGAATGAATAGATCCAACCGAGAAAATTCGACTTTTGTTTGCCAATTCGGATGAAAAAGCAAAGGAAAATGAGCATATGTGTGAGCATTGTGGTTATGGAAACTTGAATCATAAGACTATAAGTGTGGTCGAGGAGGAGGTCGGGGAGCCTGGAAGGGTCGAGGTGAAGGTCAAGTACAACAGGACAAGAGCCACGTTAAGTGCTACAACCACAATGAGTTCGGGCATTACATATCAGAGTGTCCAAGATGGGAGAAAAAGGATAACCTCCTCTTGAACCGGTATGAGGAAGACGGACAGACACTGCTATGAATAAAAGGTGTGACAAACAACAAGGGAGTGATTGTTGGGTTGAATCGGTTGTTTACCGGCCACACAGATCATGGTTTCGTGTTATGATGATCCGTGCATTTTAGGTCCACCTTATCGAATATTAATTAGAATAAAAATACACTAATATCTATACTATATTATAATGCATGAGGGAATGACATTTTAGGATACCCAAAAAATAAGAACTTTTTCCCTTTTAATTTATAAATATACTCCTGAAATGAGGGTAAATTGGTCTTTTAAACGATAATTATATTTTCGTCCATCATCTTATTACACTTAAATCCTCGAGTTTTAACATAATTATGGATAATTGGTTACACTTTTCTCTCTCAACAACAAACTTATAATTCTTTTATGTAATCTTTCCATACTTATAAACTATAATTTAAAAAAAATCCAAAAGCACCATGACGCCCTACTCATTTTTATCGACGTTTCGATAGTTGTCTTGGTCAGTATTGACGTGTAAATTAAAAGGTACAAGTAGATGATGCCTTATGTACAAGTGATTTAGCTATGAAATGTCAAGTGATTACATACCTTCAATTTAATCCTCTCATCTAGATTACACTTTAATCCCCCATCTTTAACAAAGTTATAGATAATTAGTTAGTAGTTATACTTTATTCCCTTATAAAAAAACGAACTCTCCCCCCCCCCCTGATTTTTTAAATGCTCATAAATTTTTGGTAGGCTAATATTTTTTTAATTGACACCACGTAAACGAGTATTTTATTCTCTTTATTTAGTATAGTATTGTATTGCTATAGTTTTTTTCTTAAAAAATTGATAAGTTACGTGATTAACAATGTCTAAGGGTGAGTGATAACTTAATCGTTAACCAAATCGAAATCAACCAGAAATTGAATTAACTGAAAACTGATTAACCGAAATCCCAATTAACCAAAAACGGTTATCGATTATTTTATACCTCATTTACCCAAAATTACCAGAAACGAACCTTTCATATTTTCATATATTTCTAACTTTTAAACCTTCAGTTTATGTATTTCATATTTATACTCCATTTTATGTATTACCTCCATTTCATCTACCTATATATCCATTTCATGTATTTATACCTAAATTTCATGTATTTCTAATCAAAAGTTTTAGCACAAATATGGTTTTGACTATCAACAGAAATTAGATGAATCAAATAAAAAACCGTCAACCTAACTAAATAAACCAAACCGATTAACTAAAAATGGATTGGTTAATAAAATAGGCTAATCGATGACCTTGATTTCGGTTAGGATAATAACCTAACCAACCGAACAATGCACACTGTGGCATGTGTAGGTCCACTTGGAGGATCAAGATTAAGCTACTTCCTTGTTGTCTACACATACACGAGTGCGGAATTCAAGTTTGTATGCAAACCAAAGTAAGAGCACAACCAATATAACATAAGATATCACTTTAAATATTCACTATATTGATTTGTAGAGAGACCCACTACATAAACTCTTGAACCAAACTGCTTATCTCTCACTCTGCACTCTTACCGAACCCAAATAACATATATGGGTATTTATAGGCCATGACCCAGCTAGCTTCGTAAAGAACCTGCATGGCCACAAAGAATAGACCAGGCCCAAAAAAAGGAGGTTCTTGTGGCCTGACCCACAAACAACCAAGGAGCCCCACAAAAGATAGGTTCTTCGTAGGTCCTAACCTATGAACAATATAAAATCACAACAAAATGTCACCACAAAATGATAAAAAAGGTTGTTCATGAAGAACCATTTCGGTGAAAGACATATGAGAACAATATAATTGTATTAGAATTCACATGATGACATCATCATGGTGATGTCATGGTGACCTCATCATGATGATGTCATGATGAGGTCATCAACCAAGCGGCTCGTTCTCGTGTCTTCGTCATTCGAGTCTCGTTTTCTAGGTCGCACAACGAAGGAATGTCGTGACGTCGGTCTTGAACCGAACCGAACTGAGCCGAGCTGAACCGAACCGAGCTGTATCCACAATATGCATGAACACAATGTCTATGTTTCTCGACGCATCACGCGTGCACCTATCAGTTATTAACCAAAATCAGTTATTGGTACGCAATAACTAAATCATTAACCTAAGCCAAACTGAAAACAGACGAAACATAACCGAAATCAACCAAAAACTGAATTAACTGAAAACCAAATTAACCAAAAACCGGTTATCAATTTTTTTGTACTCTTGTTTAAGTAAAATTAGCTAAACCAAACTGAATCATTCATATTTTTATATATTTCTAGCTTTTATACCTTCAGTTCATATATTTCATATTTTATATCTCCATTTCGTATATTTATACTTTCATTTCATGTATTCATATATCAATTTCAAATATTTCTAAGCTAAAGTTTTAGCAAAAGTTTGGTTTTTTCTATTAATTGAAATCAAATTAACCAAACTGAAAACCGATACCGATGACTTTGGTTACAGCTTCGGTTGAGGATAATAACCTAACCATGCACAACACAATGAAATGGATTACCCGATTATTTCGGTTTTGATGTATATCTATCACAATGATGCTACAATAAATATTGTATGAATAGAAAAACTACAAAAAACTAGTATCGTAATACAATGTGTCGCTCCCGTTGCATCGCGCGGACATTCTGCTAATAAGTATAAAATATGGTACTCTGATTGGATTTTCTGGTAGGTGGGTTATGAAGAAAAGGAGCCTAAATGATAGATATATACAAGAAAAAAAATTTAATAAGCTTAAATTGTGGAACATCATTTACAATGGTTAACTGGCAATTAATTATTGAATAGCTTTGAGAAATTAAGCTATGAGGCACCTGATATACTCTAACACCTATAGGTGTTAATCTTAGTTGGCATCCGTTAACACCTGTCATACCGGAAGGTTGCCAATAATAGCAAAGGCGAACCGGAAGGTTGCCAATAATAGCAAAGGCGAAGGAATGCACAAGTGGCATTCGCTTCAAGTATTTTGCAATAGATAGTCTTTGACTCTATCATTTAAGGTACTAACCTTTCCCTGTAAAACTGGTTTTGCAGGGATGAGGAAGTTTGAAGATGAAGCTGAAGAGAAACTTGAATATTACTTCACCGTGAGATTTGAAGATTCGTGTTCGTTTATCATGAGATGAGTTTATTTTGCAGGATCAAATATTTTTTTGGATATTTTTTCATACTTATGGTTTAAGTAGTTCTTGCATGGATTGTCTGTTGTTCAGAACTATGAACTCTTGGGTTAGATATTACAGATGTCTATTACTAACATAAAACGTATAGTAGGGTTGTTCATGAGCCAAGCCGAGTTGAGCTAGGCCAAGCTCGGGCTCGGCTCGATTATAAACCGAGCTGGCTCGGCTCGGCTCGGATTCGAAACCGAGCTGAAAATCAAAGCTCGGGCTAGGCTTGGTTTTAAACCGAGCTAGCTCGACTCGGCTTGGTTTGGCTCGATTTTAATAATAAAAATTATTATATAGCTCTAAAAATTAAGTACTCTAAAATATTATTCAATATTTTAAAATAACATATCCAATATAAGTTCAACCTAATACGTTCACAAGCCAAAATCAAGTTAAACAACACAAAATAAGTTTTAAACTTCGACGAAACACATTATTAGTTCATTATGCATGGTAATAAATATTCCAATAAGTCATAGATATCAAATTACAAACCTAAATACATGTAGATAATAATTGGTTTTTTGTAATATATTATAAGGTATAGAAATTATAAGTAAAATAATCCAAGCTAAAAGCCGAGATAACAAACGAGCCAAACCGAGCTAATCCGGCTCGTTCGAGCCGAGAGCTAGACTCACTTTCTAACCGAGCCGAACCGGCTTGGCTCACTTTCAAACCGAGCTATATCGAGCGAGCTTTTTCCGAGCTAAATCCGAGCGAGCTCTGAGCTTTTTGAACAGCCCTAACGTATAGTTATGATCATGGATTCGAAAGTATACGAGTCATGTTAAGTCAACAAGACGATCATATGAACAAGTTGGTTCTAATGAAAAGTCCGCCGAATCTGAGCTCTTGAGTGTGATAAGAACACGATCATTAAGTGTGCGTGGACTTTGACAAAGGATTTGATGATTTCCCCGTACTTTCTCTAACTATTCCAATGTTCTTGGTAATTTCTTTGCTTTAGATACTCCTTCTAGCAATCTTCTTTGTTTAGGGTTACGTGTATTTGTTACACCGCATATAGCATATTGTATACTGCATCATTGTCTATCCTCTTATTCTAAAGACATGAAGAAGAGATGTGTTGGTTTTGTTAGTTGTTGATGTTGTTGAGCATGCTATCGTTTACATTATAATGCTTTTATCGTATCTAAATGTTTCATGTTGATCGACTTTGTTTGTCTTTTATGGTTCTCTGTAGATTGTTGTTGCATAACTGATGAATCATGTCCAACATCTGGGACTAATAAGATAATATATATTCGGTATTAGATACTTCCATATGTTTGCAGTCTTGTTAAATTTTAATAATTTGCGATTTGTGGAGTGTTTCGAAGCATGCGTTGTTTGGATCATTACAAATAATTTGTTGTAGCTTCAAAAGCTATAATTTCAACTAGATAGCATTATTGGGAAATTTATGAAGTCTGGTGGCTAGCGGAATCAAGTCTAAATTCTTGTAAATAAGAAACAACTATACAACTTGTTGGGTTCAAAATCAAAACATCATAAAACATGTTTAAAACTAAGTGAATGTTTAAAATAGCTATGTATCCGATAAACTCGATCAGATACATAGCCTAAGTGAATGTTCGAGTATGAGATTTCTTGGCTAAACTGATCCTATTTCGATTTTTTTTGGGTGCAATAAGGTTAAATCATCATTAATAGGTTATAATAAACCGTGATCCCTGTTGAAATTGGTTTAGGTTCATCATATTAATATTAACACACACACACATATTTAGCTTTGATTTTATTTTTTTTCTTTTTAAGATTTTATTTATATACCTTGACTTTAATATTTAAGTTTCAATTTATACTATAAATAATATATGTCTTTAACTCAATAATTTTATTTTTTTTCTTATAATTTTTGGTTCGTTAGTTTCAATTTATACTATAAACATCATAAAATATGTTTAAAACTAAGTGAATGCTTTAGCGACGATATGTCGCCGTCATTGCCTTTTACTAGCTTTAGTGGCGATTTCTTCTAGCTTAGCGATGATGAAAATTCTTGTAGTGTCATTTGAAAATCCATTTCTATGCTCGTTTGAGTTTCAATCAAATACTCTTTCAGGAGATGCAATAAATAACTGGATGGTGCAAAACACAAAGCAAAGTTGGAAAAGTGACCTTTTCCACTTGTTTTTTATTCATAGTACTTGTAATACGATGCCATATTACCATCTACCGGTTTATTCAGTGTCTACTATCATACACGGATTTATTCTTGCACGTAACTCTTAAGATGTCTACGGGTAATTAGCTTCTTCTTCCGCGAAGGCTTTGGCTTCTTCTGGTGAGCGGCAACATTTTTCGCACGGATAAGTAGCATGTTTATTACAACATTGTTGAATGCATACTCTACCACCACTACCCCTGCCGCCTTTTCGTGGTCTGTTGAAAAAAACCATATTACTTTGACCTGTTGGCTCTACCTTATCCCTTACATCTTTTGCTTCTGTATAAACAAAAGAAAAACACACATTAGATCTTTTATCTTTATTACCTTTTAAAAGTATGTATAAATAACTTTGGATATGAACCCTCAGTGGTGGTTTCAATGGCGAAAGCGTAGGAAACAAGAAGAAGAAGAAGCGCAAAAGCCAAACATGAGTTGATCTTCATTTTATCACCTTCAAAAGAAGTTATAAGTTGCGTTTGTGATGATGTGAATATGGTGAATGTTTGGGCTCGTATTTATAGTGAACTCAGGGTGGTGTATGTATATCAACATTTGTGGAAGCGTTGTCGATAAGGATACACTGTATCCGTTCAACCGTACGATGACTAGGCTTCTATTTATAGTGAACTCAGAGTTGATCTTCATTGTAGCAGCCGGCAGGTGTTTTCATTCAGTGACACATGGAAATCGGAAGGCGGCTGTGATCAAGGGTAGTCAAGCATTTCGACTCTTGTTATGGCATGCTAAAAGTGTAAAGATTGGATTGAAAAATGTGATCAAGAGTCGGAAACATATATGTATATTTTTTAGACGGCTAACAAATCAATCTCGAGCACTCTCGGGGAACTCACTAGACAAACGGAGTACTCCAAGAGTAACCCGAATCATCCACCACCAATTCCAGGGAAAACAATGCTAATGTGATGAAAAAATTACTCTACATCAATTTATATATGGGTGCAGTTAAAACTTAATGTGAAATAATATACATATGATATAAGAAATGAAATTATACAAAGAAAAAACATTATACAGATGATTAACAGGACCCTATAAAAAAACCATCGTGACAAAGAAAAAACATTATACAGATGATTAACAGGACCCTATAAAAAACCATCGTGAAATTATTGCATATAACCACCTAAGAAGATTCATTCAATAACAATTCATGGTGTATCTACATAGGTTCTATCTAGAAGTATTAAGATCTATAGTATATGAATGCTTAAGGAAGATATATATGATGCCATATTTTACGATCGTGTAAGCATTTCCACTACACGAAATTACATCCATGACCACGAGGGCTATCGCCAAGACATTCCGCCATCGGTATAGTAGATCCTATCACGAGCACATGTTGCCAGTATAGTTTGTTTCAGATTGTTGACCAGTCAGTGTCTGTCCTGACGACATGTCGTCGATATAGCTTGGGCATGAGTTGTTAATAAAAAGGACCCGCCAATATAAGCTATATCAACGATTATTTATGTTGTCATAAACATGAATTCTTTCTTGTTGCTATACCAATGGTTGTAAAAAGCCCGACTAGCCTCCGGTTAGTCGTGGATTAATCCCTACTCGGAGGTTCACCGATTATTTTTTTATCAAATCAGCCAATATTCAAGGTCAACAGTGACCAAATCCAGTTCTAACTGGCAAAAAATCGATGGCAATCTAGTGATTCCGGCCAGATTCTTGACCAAAACCTGTAAATTACGTCATTTAATCCTACATTAATATGGGTCGATTGGTCGAAGAAGGTGTTACATTGTCTACTTAAAATAAGTACATATAAAATTGTGTGTATACATATTAAACTGAAAATTACATATAAAATCTCAATCCGACCTATTAATCCGATTAATCGCTAGTTAGTACCCCACCGACTAACTAGCATATAGCGATTCATACAACAACGGTTCTACCTATTTATACTCTGGCAATTTGTCATGTAGTTGGCTTATAAACAATCTTTTCTACTATACACAACCATGGCAATTGGAGTTGCTTATTAATTTTCAAATTCGAATGTGTGTGATCTTAAAGGTGTTAGAATAACTTTCTGATCCTCTAGATTTTTTCTTATAACAATAACAAAATCATATATAATATAGTCAGTCATTTTTCTTAATGCTAGTATTGCTTATGGACGTTTGTTTTTTTTTTTTAAAAATGGTCTTCTTGTGTTTTTAAATATACTTTCATATGACAAGAGTTGGATGCCTGAAAAAAAAAAGTTTTAAAAACTTGCTAAGGTGATGAAACATCACTACATAAAATTGAGAATAAATTACAAAAAATGACCTATGTAGAATGTTCAAAATATTGATTTTTGTTCTTCAAGTTTTTTATCCTTGGATCAGGTCCATACACTACAAGAAAAGTCATCACTAGCGGCAACGATAATGTGCAAACTTCTTCGGTAGAAACATAGAGTATCCTTTTTATATGTAAACTATAACGAGTATCGGTACCGTACCGGTACTGAGACGAACCGACCTTATACCATCCTAACAATATTGGTACAAAGTCAATTATAACTAAACAACATCGGTACCGATATCGTTACAATCGGAATCAATATTGATATTCGTTTTGAAACCTCTACTGATATTCATTTTGAAACCTCTACCGATATTCGTTTTACGGTTTTTAATCGATGTAAGATATGTTTTTATATTTTTTTTATTTTTTGGATTCTGTCTTTTGATTGCTATACCGATACTGTAATAAATCAAAGCGAAATTATCCGAATTCCCACCGCAACGCGTAGAGGAATTCAACTAGTTTATAGTAATGGTAAACGAAATTCACCACAAAAAAGCTGAAATCTAATAACAAGTGCAATCGAGGATACATGACACCTCATGAATGGTGCAGCAACTTAACACCACATTACGGTCTTGTATGAGACTTTCTAATTCTTCGCTGTTTCCATAATAAAAAATAAGAAAACCCTCTTTTAATTTAAGCTCGTTCGAGTTACAATCAAATACTCTTCACACAGACGAGAGATATGATGCAAAATAGAACACAAAGCAAAGAAAAGTGACCTTTTTCACTTATTTTTATTCATACTTGTATTACTATGCCATGTACGGTTTATTCATTGGCTACTAAAATACATTGATTTATTCTTTGAGATTTAGTTCTGCGGTTTCTACTTTCTAGGGGTGTGCTTGTTTTACGGCAAATGCTTTGGCTTCTACAGCTGAGCCGCAACATCGGTTACAACCTTTATCTCCAAGGTCACAGCATTCATAAAGGCAAATGTTAGAAAGGGAAGTCAAACCTCGGATGAAATCCCAGCTAACCAACCGCTAATCCCAGCTAATCAACAGTCGGACATCCCAGCTAATCAACAGCCTAATCAGCCGGATCTTATGCAATTTTTCCTTTCTTATGTTTCTCTTGTAAACCATTTAAGGGGTCCTGCATTTGTATCTTTACACAATACACAATTATGAAAGAATAGTTTTCGGTAATCCACTCTGAAACTCTGATTTTAACATGGTATCAGAGCGGGTTATTTAGTCTGCTCATCATCTACCCAAAACACAACCGAGCCACAACCGAGTCACCATGTCCGGAGACGGTAACTCGAGTAGTGATCTCACCTTACAACTAGCCAACCTTCTCAAAAATTCCCAGTCAAAAAGCCCCAAAATGTCCGATAGTTTACAGATAAATCTGAAACTAAACGGCCAGAATTATCCCCTATGGACCCGAATGATTCGAGTCGCCATAGGCGGAAAATCAAAAACCTTGCTGAAACATTTAACCACAAATCCCCCAGACCAAAATCATGAAACCTACGAACAGTGGGAGCAAGATGACCTAATCGTTTTTTCATGGTTAATTCAGAATATCGAACCTGTCCTTGCGGGTAACCTCACCGAGTTTCCCACAGCGAAATCGTTGTGGGATGCCTTGGTAGTCACATATAGCAGTGGACGGGACAAGCTCCAAACCTTTAATCTCCATGTCAAAGCGAATGATATCAAACAGAACAATACTTCTCTCGAAGAATTGTGGATCACCCTCCAAGGCGTATGGGGAGAAATCGACCGAATTGATCCGAATCCGATGACTTGTTCAACGGATATTCAAACATACTCCAAAATCCGAACTGAGCAAAAACTCTTCCAGTTCTTAAATGCCCTTGACCTGAAGTATGACCCTATAAAGAGGGAAATACTCCGGTCGGAACCACTTCCGACTGCAGAAGCCGCATATGCCACTGTTCGCAAGGAGGCCGCTCACCAAAACATTCTCGGAACACCTCTCAATGACGCACAGGGCATCGCAGCAGGTCTAATAGCCACAGAAATAGAAGGGGCAGGACTTGCATCGAAAGGGCTCCGACGGTTTGACGGAAGAAGAACTGGATCTGTAAGCAGAGATGACAAAACTCATCTCAAATGTGACCATTGTGGCATGACTAAGCATACCAAGGAACAATGTTTCAGACTCGTCGGATATCCCGAATGGTGGTCTGACAGTCATAAGAAGGGCACAAAGGCTACTGCTCACGAGAAAGGAAAATCACCCAGCACCAACCGAGAGGTTCCAGGAGATGGAAGCCGGAGTAGGGTTGGTTTCGGCGGAATGGCCGACGCAACAGGCGAAGAAGATGAAGGGACAGGTAATGGCAAAGAAGATGAAGAAGGGGGTAATGGGTTTGGGGCGAATCCGTGGGTTTATAACCTAAATTTGAATATGTCACATTTGGTCCCTGGAAATAGTGGGAATGCCAATATGGCCCAAGAACATCATAAAAAACAAAAACGATGGATCTTCGATTGTGGCGCAACCGACACAATGACTTATGAGTCATCGGATATTATTTCAACAACTAAACCAGAAAAAACACATATTCAAACGGCGAACGGAGGAATAATGGATGTAAAATCGGAGGGACTATTGAGATTTCACCCACAACAAAAATCTCTAATTGTCTTTATGTTCCCTCGTTGTCACATAAACTGCTTTCCATTAGCCACGTCACTAAAGAACTCAACTGTATTGTCCTAATGTACCCTACGTTTTGTATTTTACAGGATATCAGGACGGGAGCGATCATTGGGCGTGGCACTGAAAGTCAAGGGTTATATTATGTGGACGAAGTAACTCAAAGTGGTGCTGTGATGTTGACTCATGGTACATCGGAACGAGAAGCATGGCTATGGCACCGAAGATTAGGTCATCCCTCTACAAGTTATTTACATATTTTATTTCCAAAACTATTTCCAGTTAATTCTATGTCACATTGTAAACATGCATTTTAGCAAAGAGCCACAGAAAAACTTTTAAACCCAATAATACTAAGGTTGCTTTGCCATTTTCATTAATCCATTCTGATGTATGGGGTCCTGCCCCCGTTCTTGGGGCAAAACCTTCGCTACTTTGTGATGTTCGTTGATGATTGTACCCGAATGACCTGGGTTTATTTTTTGAAAAACAAATCCGAAGTCTTTGAAAAATTCACTATGTTTTACGCCATGATCTAAACCCAATTCCTAACAAACATCCAAATTTTCCGATCCGATAATGGAGGTGAATTTGTTAATACCTCCTTTAAATTGTTTTTTCAAAACAAGGGAATAATCCACCAAACTACATGTCCAAACACCCCAGAACAAAACGGTGTCGCCGAAAGGAAAAATCGCATTTTGCTGGAAATGACACGAGCCCTCCTAATTGAATCCCAGGTCCCAAACTTTTTTGGCCTGAAGCCCTCGCTACCGCTACCTATCTTCTCAACCGACTCCCAACAAATATCCTCAAACTTAACACTCCATTACACACCCTTTCAAAATTCTTCAAACTACCCTCCGTCCTTACTCTTCAACCACGAATCTTTGGATATACCGCTTTTGTTCACATACCTAAATCAGATCGAACCAAACTTGACCCTTGTGCTGAAAAATGTGTCTTTGTTGGGTATGGAATAAATAAAAAAGGATACAGATGTTATAACCCAAAGACACGTCATATGTTCACCGCAATAAACTGTGACTTTCTTGAAACCGAGTATTACTATTCCCAACTCAGTGGTCAGGGGGAGAAGGAATGTTTAGACACACTAAGTTGGTTGAAATATGTTCCCTATGTACCAACTACAGAGTCACCAGAGTTCAATTTCAGTGCCACTGAAGGCCCTAATGTTCCTCCTAACCTGGTATCCGAGGTAAGTAATACTCACCCTATTCAGTCTGGTGATATTTTTGGAGTTTCTAATGACTCCGAAGATACCAATACTTCTAACCATGCAACTGCCACAGAACAAGCTGAAACTTTACAGGCAGATGAATCCATACAAGAAGAATCACCATCAAGATATGTGTTACCCCCTAGAACAAACAGAGGGGTTCCTCCGAAACGGTATTCTCCTGGAAAAGAGCCAAGAAGGTCTAGTTATCCTATAGCTAATGTAGCTAATGGAAATCTCACTAAGGAAGCCAAAGCATTTATCTCATCTGTTTATTCTGAAGAAACTCCTACAAACGTGGATCAAGCTTTAAAGTCTAAACATTGGAAGGAAGCAATGAAAACAGAAATGGAAGCCTTAATCAAGAACAATACTTGGGAAAAGTGTACTCTCCCGTTGGGAAAGAAATCCGTGGGTGTCGTTGGGTCTATACGGTTAAGTATAAACCAGACGGTACAATTGAGAGATATAAAGCCCGACTGGTAGCAAAAGGGTATACCCAGACACATGGGATTGATTACGCTGAAACGTTCTCCCCAGTTGCAAAAATGAACACAATTAGGGTTCTTTTTTCGATAGCTGCAAATGAAGGGTGGCCACTTCAACAGTTTGATGTAAAAAATGCATTTCTACACGGGGATCTAGATGAAGAGGTATTTATGGATGCTCCTCCAGGATTCACAAAAGATTTCAAATCCGGAGAAGTTTGCCGTCTGAAGAAATCTCTTTATGGTTTGAAGCAATCTCCCCGGGCTTGGTTTGGCAGATTTACCGTAGCTATGAAAAAGTTTGGATATAAACAAAGTAATGCCGATCATACTTTGTTTCTCAAAAAAAGAGGAAAATTCGTAACCTGCCTAATTATCTATGTAGATGATATGATCATTACAGGGAACGATAAAGAAGAAATGGGAAAACTAAAAGAAAACTTGTTTGGCGAATTTGAAATGAAAGATTTGGGCAGGCTGAAGTATTTCCTCGGAATTGAAGTACTAAGGTCAAAACAAGGAATTTTCATTAGTCAGAAGAAGTATATCTTAGACTTGTTGGCAAAGATTGGAATGATAGATTGCAAACCAGCAGACACTCCTATGAGTGTAAACCAAAAGCTCTATATGGAGGAAGGAGCAAAGTTAGCAAATAAAGAAAGATATCAACGGCTGGTGGGAAAACTAATATATCTCTCACATACTCGCCCAGACATTGCATATGCTGTAGGGGTGGTAAGTCAGTTCATGCACCAACCTCAAGAATCCCATATGGAAGCAGTTTGGAGAATTATTAGATATCTCAAAGGAACAGTGGGTCATGGAGTCCTGTTTCAATCACATGGACACCTAAATCTATACTGATGCAGACTGGGCAGGAGATAAGGGAAGTCGGAGATCAACAGCAGGCTACTTCGCTCTAGTTGGTGGGAATCTTGTCACTTGGAGAAGTAAAAAACAAAAGGTGGTTGCTCTCTCAAGTGCAGAGGCTGAATTTAGAGGTATAGCTCGAGGTCTAACAGAAGCCATGTGGATGCGAAGACTCTTAGCTGAGATTGGCTTTCCTTCAAGAGAAACTAGTAAGATTATGTGTGATAATAAAGCTGCAATTCAGATTTCAGAAAATCCAGTACAACATGATCGAACTAAACACGTAGAAGTTGATAGAAACTTCATCAAAGAAAAATTGGAAGATGGTACAATTGAACTACCGTTTGTTCGATCAAAAGATCAATTAGCAGACATACTAACAAAGGCTGTCAGTGGGAGAATCTTAGGCGAATGCTTAGACAAGTTGTGTATTGGAAACCCCACTACTCAACTTGAGGGGGAGTGTTAGAAAGGGAAGTCAAACCTCGGATGAAATCCCAGCTAACCAACCGCTAATCCCAGCTAATCAACAGCCGGACATCCCAGCTAATCAACAGCCTAATCAGCCGGATCTTATGCAATTTTTCCTTTCTTATGTTTCTCTTGTAAACCATTTAAGGGGTCCTGCATTTGTATCTTTACACAATACACAATTATGAAAGAATAGTTTTTGGTAATCCACTCTGAAACTCTGATTTTAACAGCAAACACCGGGGTGACCGGGGACTCTATCACTACCTGCAGGTGTACGGCTTACGGAAGCCAATCTCCATAGCTGCTTTCGCTTCTACATGAACGGAAACGAGAAAAAGTAGAACAAGTGCAAAAGCCAAACACGAGTTGATCTTCATATTATCAGCTTCAAAAGAAGTAAGTTGCGTTTGTGAAGATATGAAGATGGTGAATGTTTGGGCTTGTATATATAGTGAACTCAAAGTTGTGTGTATCGACAACATTTGTTCATGGTTTTAGATACACCCTATCCGTTCATTTGGTGTACCAACGTTTGAAGACTGGATGTCATTATTGACCAGTCTAAATATAAGTACGGCGACTTGTACCCAGTCAGAGAGTACTCCCTAGTTGTCTAAGTGTCCTTGTAGAGACACGTGGAAACAGAAGTGAGAAGACGGGTGTGATCATGTGTTCTAGTCAAATGGTTCGACTTCTATTTTTGTGTGTTCTAAAAGTGTAATGATTCATTTGAAAAACAGGCATGAGTAGGTCGGGTCTTTGCTTTTCATGGACGTTATTTGCTAGCACTTGCACCGTTATTACGAGGTGAGTTTCACGGTCCTTTTTACTATTTTAATAACTTTGGGGAACAAACATGCATTGTTCAAGTTACGAGTACGATAGTTGTGAATGTAATATATATAATCGTGTTCATGAGTTTTGATGATTAGTATAGTTGATGATTATGTCTTCATTTCTTATATTGTTTTAAAATACACCGCAAATAACAACTTTTGGATGAGATGAGTTTTTCTTGTTTTTTATTCTTAACTAGATTTATCACCCGCCGCAATGCGGCGGGGAGTAAAGTCATGCCGAATAGCATCATTGCCACACCACCGTCAGCGACAACCAATACTTAAGTTACGGTGTGTTAATGAGAAGAAATTAAACTGCAACGTAAAACATAGAAAATAATAATTAAGTCGATTTAGGATCCTACGTGTTGTAACTAACCTGTCAAAAGGGGGAAAGATAGACGACGTTAAAACGTTGTACCATACGTGCACGTTGAGCCGTGTTAACTTGCAAAATCTAGTGCGAAGCGTTAAAACGAAATGTTAAAACGTTGAACCACACACACGTTACGCCGTGTTAACTCGCAAAACTTAAAACAAAAAATTTGCGAAATATGAAAAGCGTGCGGACCAAAGTTGAAAGTACAAAAGTTGTGAGGTAAAATTGCAAGAGATGAAAACTTTTGGTGTTAAAAGTAGAAAAACAAATAGTTTTAGGTCAAAAGTAAAACATTGAATTTTTTTTTTAAAAATCTTCAAAACATGATGTACATACCTATATGCATACAAATGTTGCTAATTTATACTTTGTTATATATTTAGTATAAATAGTTATTAGACTATATGTTATCCAGTTAAATAAATAAAAACCTTCACGTCACAAAAACCGCCACAAAATATTCAACTGACTTAAAGTCTGTGCGAGTAATATGACAATTCATATATTTTTTGTATTATCTTTAGATAGTAATATGATAATTCATATATTTTTTTGTATTATCTTTAGATAATTCGCATTTTTTTTATTTTGATAATTTGATATTTTATTCGAGATATCTATATTTGGTACGTTTTTGTATATATTTATTTATGTAAATTTGAACATGTATTTTATCTGGATAAAGTTGTCGCTTGCTAACTCTATATGTAAATTTGAACATATTGTTTATATATTTGGTTAAAAATCTGGATAAAGTTGTAGCTTGCTAACTCTATAGAAAAATCTTATAAAATATGAGCCAAAAACCTAGAAAATCTTTAGCTAGACACATTGCAATGTCCGTAGCTAAACATCTTAACATAATATATGGTAAAACCTATTGAAATATTTGACTACAGTACCAAAACTCAATTCCCAAATCTCTAGCTAAAATAGCGACGTTCCTTTTGTTTCGTAAAACCATCACAGATATATTTTCGTCACAAAACAATTTTGCGATGAAAGTTATATATACGGATGAAATCTGTAGAAAAATGGATTTTTACAACGAATACTGACTAATGAATAGTTATAATCCTATTAAAAGACAAACTTATATAATCTTCATAATAAAAAGTATATATGAATTCAAACTGTCGGTCTTTTACTCATTTGTATGCGTTGGATTGGAGAAAAACATTCGGGTTCTGAGATTCAACAACTCCCCTCTACCTACATCCGACAAAGTGTGAATGTATTAGGTGATTCACTAGGAAAACCGAGGGCTTTTTTTGTTTTTGTTTTTTTGTATCTCTGTGACCGGCCGTGTCCCTTTTTCATAGAAGGAATCATGTTGGATTATCAAAACACATACACGTAAATACAAATTTACAAGTTATATTAGATGATGTTTTTGTTTTATTTATAATAAAATAAAACTGAAAACTAATAAATATCAATCAATCTGATAAATATATTACAGTAAAGTTTAAATAGCTCAGTACAATAAATATGTCAAAACTTTACAAAAACAATGATGTTATTATGTAACATTTATAAGCATGTTAGCTATATAATGTTCGTAAATGTGATGAAATAATAAAACCTAACACTAGAAGTGTAAAAGAAAAACAGCGACATTGCGATTTGATACTACTATTAATTTCTCGTAATTGAACCAGTATTTTAGAACTATAATAAGTGAAAAGTAATTCATCAACAACTTTTCTAAATATTTAATTCTATATTAAAATTTGAATTTATCAGGAGTCACGATTATTTTTATGTTGACGATATATCATAAACATCTTTTAGCGTGTGTCGTTCATGAATCAGTCAGAAATAGTAGTAATGATACAAAATGTAAACTTCATGGGTTGGCTAAAATAACAATTAAGAACGAGACAAATAGAGCGGTGACATATTTGTAATTAAATGTACCTCATTTTTTCATGCGCTACATTACTCTGGTTATATGCTTGAGTTAGATCAGAATATAATTAAATAATTACGATTAGAGTAATTATATAACATAGTAATTATTCTATTGTAATTTTGTGTTTGAGTTGAATTAGAATATACCAACCAACTAACCAAACACACTAAATTTTACAAAAGGTTGAGAAGAGTGTAACGTAGACAACCCTATCCTTGTAGATGGAGCAACTGCTTCTACAGAGACTACTTCATTGGATTCGAATATAAATATATATATTATGCTAGTTATATAAATACTCTCTATTAATTATATAAATATAATTACCTTAGTTAGAAGAATAATTACTCATGTTATGAAAATAAACCGTACTTCAAAATTATTACACTATAGTAATATAACTACTCTACACACTAGTGAAAAACTATCCTTCTTTTGAAGCGTTTTATATGAAAACCACCTAAAAATACATTTATGTAGAGTAACTCTATAATTACTTTAGACTAGTATAATTACTTTATAAGAACTCACGTTAAAACCAAATTACTTACATTATTGTTGTTGTTATTATTATCTTAAAAGGGAAGGTCGGTAGTCTATGCCACCTACAAAAAGACTAAAGCAGCAACTCAACTATCAAAAATGACAAAAATAGCCCTTAGACTTTCAAAATTGATAATTACATCTCTACATTTTCTAAAACTCTTTAAAATATCATTTTCACAACCCCCTCCCCCTGAATTCAAACTTTTTAAAATCTTCTCTTACGTGATTATTTTTATGTATGTGTTGGAATAAAGGCACGTTTCAACGTAAATATTTCGAAAATGAGTGGGATCAAATATAATGCGTTTTCATGTTTATTTTTGCACGTTTTTAGATGGTTTACGTTTTCACATAAACCATATTTGGAAACAAGTCGCGTCAAATATAATCCGTTTTCATTCGACGACATATATACGAGTTATTGTACGTTTTGACGCAGTAAGTCTTGATGCTGGGTAGCCAACCCGGTAATGGTCAAGAATTTGGTTACCTGTTACGCGAATGTGACAATTCGTAATTTCGAGGTTAGAATCGTTCGTTTTCGTATTTATAAATCGAGTCTTATACTTGTTTTTTCGACAAGTTAATTATACTTAACTAAATTATATTATAAGTCCATATTATTCAGGCGATTAACTAGAATTGAATCCCTATCCTTTTGAACCTACTCGAACCGTTTGAACCGAAGCCCATGTCGTGTGCCGACCCAACCTACTCACCCACTCGGGTAACCCGAAACCTTTGAGGTCCGAACCATAGTGGTATTTTAAATGTTTACATTAATAATATATTTTACGTATATTAGTTGTTTATGTATAAAAAAGTATATATATATATATATATATATATATATAAAATATATATATATATATATATATATATATATATATGTAATTACATATATGTATACAATAATAAACAAAAACATCCCAACACCCCTCTTTATTCAACTTGTACGTAGCATGTAATTTGTTTTTTCTAAAATGTATGTAGATATATATTATTGTTATAATTTCCCAGCTACCCAAATTTATAATTGGCATGAGTCATGCATATATCAGATGGTATGTGTATTGTATAAAAAAAATAAAAAAAATTATGTAACACTAAATGGACACTAGTTGCAACAACATTTAGCACCCACTTTTTCTTTCCTTTCTTGCGTTTTCGTTGGGATGCAGCCCACACCACACTTCAATTGTAAAGGCCCAAACCCCCAACCCATATTCCCTTTTCTTATTCTTGGTGGTCATCGGCTCATGTATCCTAAACTGCCCCAACAGTTTTATTAAATATAATACGTATCATTTGCATGTCTCTCATAGTTACCCAACCCTAAAAAGAAACCCTAACTTGCGACTACCATCTGCTTCTCCTTCATCTCGTTGCTACACTGGAAAAGAATCAGACCCAAGACCTTGACTCCTAGGCTAACCGATCTCTTCTCATCACTAGGTAAGCACATCTTGAGTTTTACTATTAGTTCTTTCGGTTCGTATACGTTTTTGGTAACGAACCTCTTGAATCTTGGCTGTGTTTTTCTGATTTGTGTTTAGTATTGACACTTCTTGATGAATACTGGTAGTTATGTATGTTAAAGATCATGTGTTATAATGTTTAGGTCGACTACGGGTTCGCTTAGTCAAAAGGGTTACGTTTCTTGACGTGATTTTCACGTAAACATTGATGGGTTTGATAGTATCTTGGATGTGTTTGTGGATATCTTTAATGATCATGATGTTTACAATGTTAACTAGTAGTGTGGAATGTATGAAAACCAAGTATGGTGTTTCGTTTTATTGTTTAGGCATGCATAGACATATAAAAGTTGATTAGATTGAAAGTCTTGATGATCTTGATTTTTTTGGTATGATGAATCTCTTACAAAGTAGTATACAACCTGCTATGGATGATACAAAAATATTTATACAGTTGCAAAACATGATAAAGAAACCCCGAAACTTGTTTTATAAAAGGATATGTGAAAACGAATTCTGCCCAGAAAGTTACAGCCGATTTTAGATGGTTGTAACCGGGTCAAAAGTTGATAAAAAGTGTTGTTTATTGAGTCTAAGATGATCTTCCAGGAAATACCTTTCAAACCCAACTGGAATCGCATTTTTTCGACGTCGTTTGGTATTTTAAATGATTTATTTCGTGTCAAAGGTATAGGTTGTGTTTTTCGTCATAATTTTCAGCCCATTACGAGAGTTATAACTCAATTTAGCAATTGAGTTATGATCCGAAATTTTTACCGTAAGTACTTTCAGGTGATTCCAAAAATCTCCAACTGGAATTACGTCAATTGGATAAGTGAGAATTGTTAAATGAATTTTTCCGTGAGCTGCAGTCATAAAGTGACGAATCTGATTGCTGCTTAGTAAAATTTTTATAAATTTTTGGTAAAGGGTTAGACTCCAAAATTTTAATACAAAGGTCTCTAGTTCGATTAAAACATTATGTAATTCTTCGGGAACTATCCGGTGCCGAACGGTCCCGATTAACACACCGCAAATTGTCCGAAAATGAACTTAAAAGCTGAATTTTTGTGACAAGATTTATTATGTGATTTGTGACGAAAAGGTGGTCGCTATTTCGAATAGCGACACTTTGCATGCATGTGTGTATATATATAATATGTAATATTTTACGTGCAATGTGTTAGGTACGTGTAGAACTTATGTGTTTGCATTCACACACACTAACGAACCTATGGTAACCATAATAGGACGTGGTTGACCACTTCAGCTTATAAAACACATAAGCCTTACCGAGCAAAACAAAGGTGAGTTCACTACTCTTTTACAAGCATGTGTCCAGTGGGGACAAACAAACAAACTTATATCCCTGAAGGGGATACTTTGCAAACTTTTATCCCTAGAGGGGATATGTTGTAACTGTTGTTTAATTTCGATGTTGGATAATACACTCAAATCTATCACTTTATGTCCCATCTTACTACCGAACTAGTTGTTTGGAGGGCAACGGGTATTAGTTAATAGCGCTATTAGGCTTGACAACCTCACACTGTACCTGGGAGGACGGGCGTGAACTAATGACCTTAACCACATGATCTCAATGTTGATAGGCATTGGGGAAGGGCAAACAAACTGACGTTACTGCAGTATCGAGTTATTATCAACATGTATTTAAACTAAACACAAACCGGTTTTCGTTAAACAAAACTGTGAACTCGCCGGCTTAATCGCTGATGTAGGTCCACTTGGAGGATCAAGTTACCTACTTCCTTGTTTGTTAACACACTAGCAAGTGCGGAATCCTTGTTAGCATGCAAACCGAAGCAAAGTAATGTAAGAACAAACACAAAGTAACCCAAAAGATTCACTATCTTTAGATTAAGTGGAAGAGAATCAGTTTACACATACACACTGTGCGCAAACTCTCTAAGGACTTTCTTGAGTGAAACTGTGAAGAGTGTTACATATATATAGGCCTAGACACCCTGCACACTACGAAGAATGTGCAGGGCTACGAACAAACAGTAAACCTACGAAGAATGATTCTTCGTAGGCCTTATCAACGAACAACACATACCACGAAAATTGAATCTTCGTGGCCTTCCAAGCAACGAACATTTGATTGTTTGTTGATGATCAATCCTACGAAGAATATGGGTTCTTCGTAGGGAGCCCATACACAGACAACACTTAACAGACACAGTCCACTAAGTTACCACAGCTAACACAATAACAGTAGCACACTTGCAAACTGTTTTACATCATAGACAACATAACCAAACGTCGTGCTAAGTCAAGATAGGAGGATATCTTGACTTGGCCGACTCGACCAAAACTATACATAAACATAACAAAGACCGTACAGACTACCGTTAGCTAAGAACAAGCTACAGACACAAAACTGTACCAACAAACTCCCCCTTGTCTATAGCTTGGTCTTCGGTCTTCATTCTTTGTGTGCCTCGGTCCATGAGCTACCGGAGTGAATTCCCCGATAGTAGCAAAAAGAAACAACCCGTTGAAACAACAAAGATTGATACGCATCTTTGTCTTCATAAAAGATGTCATGCTCAAGCAGCTTCTTGATATCATTCTTCGACATGTTCACCACCCACATTGGGTCCAGCATCCGGAAATTTTCCTTATCGTCTTTGAAAACGATAACGGCTTCATGGGTCTCGGAATCACACACCACAGACGCATATCTCCAAGAAAGTCTTGTTTCATTGGCTTCAAAGGAATCTTCTTTAACACTTGCACCTTCTTGTACACGAGCTTGTATTTTACGGTATTTGTTTCCGGATCCAAAGTGTATTTGATTTGCTCGTGTCTTGGAAACTGCGGTTTGTAGAGTTCATCCTTCCATCCTTTTCGACGCTCCATCCGAAGTTAGCGAGCAAAGAGTGTGACACCTTCATAGTTCGACCGGTTAATCACGTTCAACCTGGTCAAAGAAGCAACATCATAAAACGGTAAAGTTAGCATGCTCAAAAGCGATCTGAAGTATTGGATTCCATTCTCTCGTTTGACGGCCATGCAGTGTATCTCCCGAACAAACATCCAGCTAAGAATTCGACCAGGAGATTGTTTCTTCATAAACTTCATGTAATCCACTTGAACCGGAGGAGGAGTTGGCTTTGGATGCTTTGCCAAGAATTTCTTTCGCCATTCTTCAAAGGTATCCATAGACGTATCGGATGTATCCCGAGTCTTCAACTTTTTATCAATCTCGTCTACATTCTCCTTGAGCCAATCATCATCAAACGGATTGAGTTCAAATCCATCCTTGCGAACATACTTTGCTTTATCAGTATTTCCTTCAAACACTATCTCATCGATGTCTTCAACGATTGTACTGTCAGGTTCATTCGGTATCTCTTCAATAGAAGCATCATCTACTTCTTTGAGGTCTTTTAATGCTAAAATCTATTCCTTGGAGAGCTCAGACACAAACTCTCCTTCTTCTAACTCTTTAGACGAAACCGGTGGACATACTTGCAGAGCTATATCCTCCGATCTCACAACCACAGTGTCACCAGCCTTAGAACTTTCATTCACAACCACATCATCCAAACCTTGAACTAGGATTCTCTGTAGATCCATCTTCTCCAAGGCTTCTTCAACCGTACCCGCATCACCAGAACCTGCAACTATGGGAACTGAACTAGAGGCGCCAGCCGGAGTAGAGGTCGAACCCTCTTGCTGTGCTGTTGAGACAGGAGCTTCTGGATTCCCTGGATCTTCACTATCATGATCCCTTTTCTGAAGAACTTCTTGAGCTTTACATCTCTCATCCCACATTGTATTCGTCCGTTTTCTTGTAACTTCATAGCTGCTAGCCATGTTCCTGACGTTATAGGCAATGGTCTTGTTCCGAGAGTTGTAGAAATTGGTAATCTCGGTGTATCTCTTATTCAAACGATCACCCATTTGAAGCACTTTAGAACTTCGCTCCTTTACTCTGTTCAATTCAATGCCACATACATTATCAGCTGCTCTCATCTGCAGCAGTTGCCGAACTGCTCATCATCTGCAGGCTTTAGCTGAGCATTCTCAGCTCTCAACTCTAGGATTTCAGCTTGTTGCTTCCTAACAGTTTCGTTCAAGGTATTGATCGACAACTGTTGTTGAATGGAAGTATTCTTCGTTGCAGCCATTATCTCTGATTGCCTGTTTATTTGAGCTATTGCAGCTAGAAGTTGTGAGAAAAGGAAGTTCACTTTCTCACTGTCATTCATGCGCTCAAACTTTGTTTCTATAGACTCGGAGCTCTTTCTAGCTCTTTCTCGGGCTACTTGAGGTGGTACTGGTGTTGTATTCTAAGGAGGCGGTTGTTGAGGACTAACGGTTGCTGTCTCCGTACCGGTTGACCTTCCAGGAGAAGCTATCAAAGCTTCGGTTTCTTCAACTATTAGAACATCTTCATGCATTGGTTCGGGGGTTGGACCGGGTTGTGGAGCTGATATTGGATGAGAAGACGAAGTACCCACTGTTTTTCGACTCTTTTTCTTATTCTGAATAGCGGCTTGCTTCTTTCGAGTCTTCTTGGACTCCGTATCAGAAGGAACAAAGTCTGGATCGGTATCAACTGGAATCTTCCTGATCCGCTTAATGCCTTGTGCATCAATATATCGTTCATACCCAGCTTCAACCGGAGTATCTTCAGAGCCTGAATCATCATCGTCACTCGGTTCTTTTCCAGTATCGCCCCCGGCTGCTGCTGTGCTACTAGCCCCAGCCGAACTTGCACCTGCATCACCACCAGCACCTCCATCACCACCATCACCTCCATCATCGCCATCATCACTATCTTTCTTTCCAAATCTGTCTTCTAGCATTTTTCTCAACACAGGTTCTTCATCGTCAGAATCACTATTTTCATGGCGCCACTTGTCATTTTCTGGTGCTACATACGCCGTATTGTCTAGAAAACCAAATAACTTTCGAGGAGGTTTCGTTTCGCGATAGTTTCTTGCAGCGTGTCCCTTAAAGATTCTCAGTGATGACTCAGTCATAGTATCAACTTTCAAAGTTTCATTGTCTTCTCGAGACAGACTTGGATATTGACAGTCAATGATCATCTGAATGAACCTTGGGTACATCCAAAACTTAATTCCCGTAGTAACCGCTCTGGTTCTCGACAAATTTTCTTTCATGTTGGCGAAAATGTACTTGGAGATATTAAATGGTTTATTCAGCACCAATGCTACCATCAAACCAACTAAATCCGGATTCGCCATATCGTACCCACTACGTCTATTACTCAAGCATTGAATCAAAACATGTAGTAGAAACTTGTAGCAAAGTGGCAGACCAGACTTGTTGAATTGATTTCCCAATATATCACCCTTGCACTTCATGCGTAGCAGACACCCACGTTGACACATAACTGGAACCGAAAATGGTGCTTTAGGATCATCACGAAGCTGTAACACAATATTAATAACCTCGACTGACACGATCACATCTTGGTTACTAACTCGTCCCCGTTTTACTTCGCATCCATCAATTTCTACAACTTCCGCCGAGTTCCAAAACGACTTGATAAAGGTCTTGTACACGGGAGTTTTATGCAGAATAGCGTGACCAATCCTTGAATCCCTCAGCCATCCCATAATTCCAGCATAGTCCTCAAGCTTGTTTTGAGGATCTAAGAAGGCTACCATGTTGTGGCGCGGTTCTGACATTATCTAAACCTTCGTTTTTTTCTGCTTTCTCCGTTGCCGGTTTTTGTTTCTGAGCTTTCGGTGCCATTCTACACAAAAGCATAACCATAGTGTAAAGAAAGATAGATAACAATAGATAAAATGCTTAAATCAACTAACTGTTGGAAAATGTTAATCCACTGTGAACACCAAAGGTTTCAACGAACATCCTCTGTGCACTGTGATTTTATCTTCCTATGAAGAAACAACTGCGAAGAATTGACTAGAGCTACGAACATCTAGGTCAACGAAGAATGAGTTCTTCGTTGACTTGGTTCTTCGACGAACATATGTGGTCAACGAAGAAGAAGTATTGTTCGTTGCCTTCAGATCTTCGTCGATTCCTATCCAGCCTGTGGTCAACGAAGATGTATTCTTCGTTGACTATAGATCTTCATCGGTTCATATACTTCGCCGACAGGTTTTCTTCGTCACAGTTAATTCATGGTGAAGACATGTTAGAAACAAACACTTCATGGTGAAGTATCTCTGACAAACAAGATCAAAAACTCCAGTTCATTAACCTTTTACCATCGGTTCCTTTAAACCACTTAAAACTTCACATTCATGTGTTTTTCAAATAACCCAAGTAAGATACCCAAACCGAACCCAAAATCAATGTTAAACACAACATTTCATATGAAATCCAAAACTTGTTCTTTATAGCTTCAAGTTAAAGTCGGCTTTACATGAAATCATTACGATAAACATCAAAACTCGGTTCATTTTAAGATATCTTGAATGAAAATCATCAATGCGATCTTGAAAATACCTTCAAGATGTAAAAGGTAGTGATTCAAAGAGAGATTTAATGTTCGGTTGAAGGAAGAGGATGATGAACAGTAACAAAGCTTTGAGAGAAAAAGTGTTGAGTGAAAAGGTGATTTTGAAAAGTGATGGTTGTTTGGTGAGAGACCATACTTTATAACCTGCCCCTGACCCACCGCCTTTCTACGAAGATCCAACTGGTCGACGAAGATCCAATCTTCGTCGACGAAGATAGAACTTCGTTGGAGACTACTACGAAGAACCCTAGTGGGCCTACGAACATCATTGATTTGGGCTTAAAAACATTGGCCTAATTCATTCTCAACGAAGAAGTAATCTTCGTAGATCTCAACCTTCGTTGATGAGATGTTCGTCGGACATGGATCTTCGCAGACCACCAGATGTGCCAAAACATATGAAGTGTTTTAAGAACAGACTTTAAACAATTTTGAGTTTATCCAAAATGCACAGTAACCATTATGAAGTTGTAGAAATTAAACAAGGTTGATTTTAGGACTTCACGGTAGAAACCATTCGAGTTTCAATATCGACTAAACGAAAAATAACAAAAAGACTCAAATATCTAAAATAAGAACAACATATGTTAAATAACTACGAACTACACTGTACACTACTTAAACATCTTTTGCGAGTTTCAAGGTAAGAGAATCATACCAGCTTACCGTTTGGTCAAGCACAATTTTCTAAATTCATTTTACTTTCAATAAGTATTTTACCTCGATTACCGATATTGTTGTCCACGTAAACTCAACTTATCAGATGTAATCACGTTTGAGAGATATGATTTAATGTATGATTTATACCTACTAGCCGGTGTTCATCCACTCACGACACATTCCCGTATCAAGACATGCACAAGAATTCGTCTTACCGGCGATTATACCGCTTATCATCTGTTTAAACATATATGATGTGAGATACTCACTTATTTTGGATGAAAACAAGTCCTATGTGATAAAATCACTTATTGATGAGGAACTTGATTTTTGGATGCATGCAGGGCACAGGTGCAAGTCCGTGAACAGGTTAGTACCATCATACTGACAAAGAGACGAACTTGACACCCGCAATAAAGTATGATATTTCATCACTTATTCGATTTGGTGGATGTGATATGATTATCACTTATTGATGGTCATATGCAATATTTACACGTATGTATGGTATCATGGAAGTTCTTGACTTGCGTCCCCGTTATTTTTCGGTAAAAAATACGACCATGATACCCAGATGATAAACAGTATAAGCACCACGCATTTCAGAACCTCGGCATACTATCAAACGAAATTTCGGTACCAAGACCATATGCCAATGAATGGTTCCCACCTGGCTTTCATTTTGTTAAGTTTATATCAACCTGCACGTTTTAGTCTGATTGTGAGTCTACCGGTACATCGTTAGTAAAGCTACTTATCGTTTCATTTTACATTTTTTGACCGCACTTGACTAACCACCAGTGTATCATCATCTTCTCTTATCTTTCAAAGAAACTCATTTTTGGTTTTTTGATTTTCTATTGTTTTTGTATTTTTCTGAATTTATCCCCCTTAAATGCAGAAAGTAAATAAACGAAAGACAAACATTTTTTGGATTTTTTGTAGTTTTCTAATGTTTTTGTATTTTTCTTAAAATATTCTCCCCCTAAAATACGAAAAGATAAATAAAAGGAAAATCTTTTTGGATTTTTAGTGTCGTTAAGAAAATATGTACAAAAACGTTTAGTCGATGATGATTTACTCGGGCTTCACCTTGATGCCGTTTATCAAAAGCAAATAGTCAAATCGTTATTTATCAAAAGCTTTTGTAAGCAAGTCGGCACGTTGGTGATCGGTGTGAATCTTAACAACATCGATAAGTCTCTTTTCATAACAAACTCGTATGAAATGATACTTAATCTCGATGTGTTTTGTTTTCGAATGCTGTACAGGATTACAGGTAATCTGTAAAGCAGCTTCATTATCAACATAAATAGAAGTAGTTAGGAATTCAAAACCGTAGTCGCGCATTTGATGTTGGATCCATAAAACCTGAGAGCAGCAACTAGAAGCGGCAATATATTCAGCTTCACATGTTGAAGTCGCTACACAGGTCTGCTTTTTGCATTGCCACGTGACAAGGCGATTCCCCAAAAACTGACATCCCGCTGATGTTGATTTTGCATCAATCTTGCAGCCGCCGTGATCAGAATCACTAAATGCAATCAACCCAAAGTTATCATCCTTAGGGTACCAGAGACCAGTGTCCGGGCAACCCTTCAAATAATGAAAAATCCTCTTTACAGCCATGAGGTGAGACACTTTCGGACTTGATTGATAACGAGCAAGAAGACATGTTGGATACATAATGTCGGGTCTTGACGCAGTAAGATACATGAGAGAGCCGATCATAGCACGATACAGAGACGGATCCACGTGTTCACCCGACCCATCAGGAGTTATCCCATGATTCTGAGCCAATGGAGTTCCAGCAGGCTTTGAATCTTCCATCGGAAATCGCTTGAGAATATCCCCAACGTACTTAGTCTGATGAATGAAAATCCCGTCCGTAGATTGGTGTACCTGCAAACCTAAAAAGGAAGTCATTTCTCCCTTCGCGCTCATCTCGAACTTCTATTGCATCACTCGCTCGAATTCTTTGCATAATCCATAATTTGTAGACCCGAAGATGATGTCATCCACATATACTTGCACCAATAACAAATCCTCCCCCTTTTCCTTGATGAAAAGAGTGCAGTCGATCAATCCTCTTCGAAAACCATTCTTGAGAAGATACGCTGACAACGTCTCATACCATGCCTCGGAGCTTGATGAAGACCATACAACGCCTTGTTGAGAAGCCAAAACTTATCAGGATGGACTGGATCTTCAAAACCTGGCGGTTGCTCAACATATACTCCCTCTTCAACCACACCATGAAGAAATGCACTTTTCACATCCATTTGATAGACCGTGAACTTCTTAAAAGACGCATAAGCCAAGAAAATCCTTATTGCCTCAAGACGTGCCACATGTGCATAAACTTCATTATAATCAATGCCTTCTAGCTGAGCAAAGCCCTGGACAACCAACCTTGCTTTGTTTCGAACAACAACACCACGGTCATTCCTTTTGCACTTATAAACCCAGCGCGTGCCAATCTTCTTATAGTTCTCGGGCCTGTCAACCAATTTCCACACACCCAACTTTTGAAACTGCTTAAGTTCCTCTTGCATTGCTTCCACCCAGGAGTCTTCTTTCATTGCTTCCTTCCAAGATTTCGGTTCCACTTGGCAGACATAGCATGCGAAAGACCAGTCATTCTGTTCCCCAGATTCCTTGATTGCTGAATACAAAGCAGCATTCTGATTGTTTCTCAGCTGATTACGTGTCTGCACTCCACTTTGAACATCTCCAATAATATTCAGCTAAGGATGAGTATTATTGATTCGAGTTTCACCAACATCAGGAACTTGAGCATTAATACCCAAATTGTTGAAGTTAGATCAACAACCGAATCAATTGCTAGAATAGATGATGATGTAGAGGCATTCCATTCAGTTGTAACTTGATCTTGCACATTTAACGTTGCATCGGAAGTGCCATGTACAGGGGCCGTATTACCTTCATTTGCGTCCAAGAACTCATCATCTTCTGACGACACATTGTAGTCAGCAGCATCTTCAAACACCTCATTTTGACCAACATTGTTAACCGAAGCAGAAGCTTGAGGTGTAACAAAAATCGGTCGCACTAATGATGAATCAATTGCAGTATCACTTTCAAGTAACATTTTTGTTGCTGCAAAAAAACCTCATCAAAAGTCGGTATATTAAAGGAGTTAAATAGACCATCATAGTCAAACATCCAAGGATCACCCGGAGCCCTTACAGACTCAGTATACCTCTGAACCCTAACTTCACCCCATTCCTCAATTTATTTTGTTGAGAGATTCCAAACTCTGAAATTTGGTGTAGCATACCCAAGGAAAAAGTCTTCGATTGCCTTTGCACCAAACTTTCCATTTGGGTCAATCATAGTGCATGGAGGTCCAAAAGGTTCTAAATAGGACACATCAGGTTTCCTTCGTTGTAGCAGTTCAAAGCACGTTTTCCCATGTCTCTTCACTGTCAAAACTCTATTCAAGGTATAACAAGCAGTTGCCATAGCTTCCCCCCAAAATTGAACGGGTAGTTTTGATTCCACCAACATTGTTCTTGCAGTTTCTATAAGCGTCCGATTCTTTCTCTCAGCGACACCATTTTGTTAAGGAGTGTAACGAGAACTATACTCATGAAGAATACCCTTAGAAGTACAGAACTCCTCCATAACACGATTCTTGAATTTTGTTCCATTGTCGCTTCGAATTCTTCTAATCTTCAATTTATACAAGTTTTCGAGAAGAGTAAAAAGATTCTTGAGAATTTCCGGAGTTTCACTCTTGTGTGCCATCACTGCTATCCAAGAAAATCTTGAGTAGTCATCCGTAACAACTAAACAATAAGAGTCACCAAATGTAGTCTTATGTTTCATAGGTCCAAAGAGGTCCATATGAAGATGTTCAAGTGGCATGTTTACAGTGTTGACTTTCTTGATAGGATGTGATTTCTTTGCTTGTTTTCCTTTCTGGCACAAAACACAGACGTCTTGAAGATGAAAATTCTTGACTGGCACACCATTCACAAGATTATTTTTCACCAAATGGTTCATCTTCCTCAAGTAAATGTGTCCCATTCGTCTGTGCCAAGAGATAGATTCCTTCTCGGTTGCTTTTGAGACAAAACACGTAACTTGTGCAGAAGTTGTAATCGTTTGGATCATATCAAGAATATACAGATCATTAATTCTTGGAGCCGATAAGAGAATCCATTCATTGGGAATCTTGAATCCAGGTTTCAGCACATAACAACTGGCATCATCGAAATGCACGGTGAACTTCTTGTCGTAGATTTGAGAAACACTAAGAAGATTGTGATCAATTTGTTGCACGTAATTGATCTTGTCGAAACTCACAACACCATTGGAGATCATTCCTTCTCCAGTGATATATCCGCCTTTATCTCCTGCAAAGACAACATAGCCTCCCCTAATGCTTTTCACATCGAAAAGGAGCCTTAAGTCGCCTGTCATGTGCCTGGATGCCCCACTGTCAACAATCCAATGACTATTAACAGTTCCTCCTGAAGCACCCTGCACATGCAATTAAAAATTAGTTGGAGATGGGGACCCAAGCCTTAGTGGTCTTGGGTCTACCCTGATCATCAAGAGATGTGATTTCTATTTCTTGATGATTTGGAAATTGTGAAGCTCCCCCTGAAGCTTTACCCAAAATAGGTTTCCAAGTTTGTAATCGTTTACCAGATTGAGTTTTATTATTATTTACGGTTTTAGAACTTTCTGGTCTGGATACACTTGATGAGCCTGGTTCCTTTTCAACAACTTCTGTTTTTAAAGCCTTTTTAATGACCTTTATATTTTTCCGTTTTTGTTTCGCCTCTTGTTCCTTAACATTACGTTTGTCTTGTTTAGGAGACACAGAGTGGCGTTGGTCATGTTTTTCAGGTGGAGCATCATCAACAAATTTTGGCTTGGGCGGGTTTGTACAATTTTTGATAATATGTCCAAACTCCCCACATCTAAAGCATGATCTCCTTCTACAAACTTTGGAGATCCATTTTGTCGACTTGACATTGAACTTGTAGGCCTCGAGGTACTAGGCTCATCATCACAACCATTCGTGTGTTGAGAATAGTTGTTTTGATCATTCCTTTTTAAAATCTTGACTTGATTTACAAAGGTTGTGTTCGATGTATTTTCAAAAGTCTCAATTTTATCCGTTCCACTTGAGGCTACAAACTTAACGTCTTTTCCCTTTTTCTTGTTACGAGCCTTTGATGTTGCAGCTCGTTTTCCTTGTAGATTTTTGGAAGTGATAGGTTGTTGTGACTTCAATGGTGCAGGTTTACATTGTGTGACAATAACATTTGGACTTTTCTTTCCTAAAAATTTGTTAGTTGAATTTTCAAAAACTTGGTCAATCAAGGTTGGATTGACATTTCTGATAGGAAAGTCCTTGTTTGAATAAATCTTTTTGTCACCAGTCAATGTATACAACAAGTTATCACTCTCAAACGTTGCAACAAGTGCTTCAAGTGACTTTCCAAAATTAATCTCTTGATATTTGATGGCTTTTTACAGCAGGAGTGGGAGGATCACATAAGATGTGATTCTCAACTAGAATTTCCACTCTCTTTTTGCCATCAAGGGACTTATCTTGATCAGTCACATTTGATTCATCATCTGATGAACAATCATCCTCAACAGTTGGAGGACTGTGATCTACAACTGACGAAGCATTATCAGTTTCATTTGAAGGCCCATCCAACTTGAACCCTAATCCTGCTGCAAACTCATCAGGATTTAAAGGTACAGATGGCTCAAACCTTGGCATTTCTTCCTCATCAGGCATTTTGGTATAGTTGTGTCTAATTTGGGGTGGACACGACTTATACCCAATGCACTTGACATCTCCCTTCAATTTTTGAACTTCAATAATGTGATCAAGTACATATCGGGAGTTGGAATAACTCTCCAATTTGAGCTTGATCGCATCATGCTCGCATTTTGCTATGGCCAACTCCTTTTTCGTTTCTTCAATGATATTAATGTAGTTATTAATACCAGTTTATTTATTTAAAACTGTTTTCGTTAGCTCAGAAACGCTTTTCTTAAGAGTATCGATCATAGTTTTAAATTCTTTTTCATTTCGAGTTAAAGCCATGTTTGCTTCTTTACATTTTGACAGTTCAACAATTAAACTCTGATTGTGAAGGTGTGTTTCCTCAAATTTTTGTTTTAACTCAGCACAATCCTTACATACTGCAGGAGTATCATTTTGTACCTGACTGGAAGATGGGGCAACATTTGCCATAAAGGCAGTATTGCATGAAATAGCTCCATCAGCAGTGAAGAACTTTTCCATCTCTTTGGATGCAGAATCTGCTTTTTTGATTAGCACGGATCTTTGAGTGGTCATCTCTTCAGCTTCTTTCAACAAGCTGTCAACCTCAGCATCGATATCTGATCCACAGTCACCCACACTCACGCTTTCTTCATCAGAACTACCACTATCCCCAGAATTATCATTATCAGAAAACTCTTCCCTGTGAACATGCTTGATATGATTAATTATCTTTGCATAGCATGCCGTTCCTCCTTGGTTTCCATCACCCAACTGAACTGACCAGTCACACCCTTCATCTCCTTGAACTACTAGAGCTCTGGTTGTGTTTGACGATCCAGTTTGGTTAGTGTTGTTAACTGCTACTATACCCCGTTCTGTGTTAGCTTGGGTCGTGTTGGAGGGATTGGTTTGATTTCGGAAGGGTTTCTGATTTCCTTGCCTTGCCGGTCTAGTGCATTCACGCTTGAAATGACCTTTTCACCACAATTGAAACAGGTCACAACATCCTTATCAAATCCATACTTCGTATCACGCTTGCTTTCCAAGCTCGTTCTACCAGTCCTCGCCATGTAATCCTTTGCCCGTCTCACCACACTTGCAAAAGCCCACTTAATATCCATAATATCCATCTCATCCTTGTCGATTTGTTGATAATCTTCATTTGTCAAATTGATGTTTCCAATTTGACCTGCGATTAGGCCATAGTAGGCACTCACCATTGTGTTTAGAAGTTCCAGATGCTCTTTTGCAACTTCCACATTGACCTTGGATAGATGTGAAGTATCAAATCTCACAGTATTAGGGTTTGCTGGTTGAGATTGAAAGTTATTGCCATAACAAGCCTGTTGAGAAGCTTGTTGAGATTGAGAGGCAATATCTTTGGATTGAGGCAAAAAGGCATTTGGATCAAAACCCGGATTGTAGGTTCGGGATGGTTGACTTGGTTTTGATGGTGGTAAGAAAGGATTTGAATTTGACATGAAGGCTGTTTGGATTTTCGCTTGTGAGGTAGTGTTGACACCCGTGTTGACACCTCCAAAGTACACCTCAGGATTCTGTGGAACTGGAACCCGTTTTGCTTTACGAATTTCTTCTTCGTCCTTGTTTTCCAACTTCTAAATAAATTCATAAGTGCTGAGGGTTTCTAGCGCCCCTGTGTGTTTTAACAGATCAACAAATTGACTCCACTTTGGCGGTAGACCATCTGCAAAACGTTTAACGATCGCTTGTTGAGATGCGATTACATTCTATGAGAACATTCAATCATTAAATGATAAAATCGAGTTATCATGTCATTCAGTGTCTCATTCTCCATAAACATGAATCCTTCGAATTCTTTCTTTAGAAGTTCTTGACGAATTCTTCTCGTAGCTGCGTTTCCTTCACCTCTAGCTTCTACAGCATCCCACATACTCTTCGTTGTAGTACAGTAGATGAACTGATGATATATGTCTTTGTGAAGAGCTTGCGTAAGAATAGAGAAAGCCTTTTTCTCAAGGTCATATGCTTTCTTGTCTCCTTCGGACATGTTTGCCAAGGTGGTTGGATTCGATCCGGCTTCTTCAAGAGCAACATTGTATGGTGTAGTAAAACATGTCCAAAGTTCCGTGTTAACCCCAAGAATATAAGTGTTGAAACGTCCTTTCCATAATGGATATCCGTTCATGTGGTTAAGCTTAGGTGGACGATTTGTACTACCGGTTTCACTCTCACTAATTAACAAGCTTTGAATGTTTTGATTTTGATTTGCCACACAAGACCATTGATTAGCGGTAATCGTTGAAGCTTGATGGGGCATGAGGGATTTTACACATTTTGAAGCATCTTGATTTGAACTCGCACCCGTGTTCCAATCCCAAGGACTAGAACTCATTTTAAGGTATTAAAAATGAATATGATGCTTAAAGTCAAATAAGTTCAAAATATAAAATTTATGAACCTTCTGTGAAAAACACAAAACACCTTTCAACGAACAATAGTTCAACGAAGAACTAGATTCTTCGCAGGAAGACTGTTCAACGAAGAACAAGACGTCCACGAAGATTATGTTACAACGAAGATCTATTCTTCGTAGTGACTCTGGTCAATGAAGAATGCTTGATTCTTCGCAGAGACCAAAGTCAACGAAGATTGGTTCTTCGTTGCAGTGATTCTTTGTAGAATGGATCTTCGTCGAATCTGGTTGGTGAGATTTTGCCAAAAATAGTTACCACCTTTTTCTAAAGTTATGAAAGATACTTTTTTGAAAAGACCCTTTTCAAAAAATCTTTTTTAATATTCTTATCCTCACCAACTTTTTCTGGTAAACTTTTCCGGTGAACACTTGCCGGAAAACTTGTCGAATTCAATTTTTGCAAGAAAATCATAAGAAAAACTAAACCTTAACGTGTCTAACCGTGTTTTAGTTAAGTTTTTGTGAAGATTTCTTTCAAATACCAAGTTTTTAAGACAAATGTTTATGAGTTTTTTGGAAAACCAAGTTCTTCAAACTTCAAGATTCAAGAACACTTCACAAGAGGTTCAAACACTCGATTTTGCTCGGTTTTGAACAAGGAAGAGAGCCAAAGCTCTGATACCACTTGTTGGTCCACTTGGAGGATCAAGTTACCTACTTCCTTGTTTGTTAACACACTAGCAAGTGCGGAATCCTTGTTAGCATGCAAACCGAAGCAAAGTAATGTAAGAACAAACACAAAGTAACCCAAAGATTCACTATCTTTAGATTAAGTGGAAGAGAATCAGTTTACACATACACACAGTGCACAAACTCTCTAAGGACTCTCTTGAGTGAAACTGTGAAGAGTGTTACATATATATAGGCCCAGACACCCTACACACTACGAAGAATGTGCAGGGCTACGAACAAACAGCAAACCTACGAAGAATGATTCTTCGTAGGCCTTATCAACGAAAAAAACATACCACGAAGATCGAATTTTCATGGCCTTCCAAGCAACGAACATTTGATTGTTCGTTGATGATCAATCCTACGAAGAACATGGGTTCTTCGTAGGGAGCCCATACACAGACAACACTTAACAGACACGGTCCACTAAGTTACCACAGCTAACACAATAACAGTAGCACACTTGCTAACTGTTTTACATCGTAGACAACATAACCAAACGTCGTGCTAAGTCAAGATAGGAGGATATCTTGACTTGGCCGACTCGACAAAAACTATACATAAACATAACAAAGACCGTACAGACTACCGTTAGCTAAGAACAAGCTACAGACACAAAACTGTACCAACATATGACTAGTGGCTGGATCCTGGGCAGTTGCACTCCTCGCGGTAGAACTCAGCAAGTGGTAATTTGAGGGTGTGACAGTTTGGTATCAGAGCCACTGGTTATAGTGAACTAGGTTTTAAAAAGTTTTTTTTCTAAAACCAGACTATAACCGAATCAGTTCTGAAAGCGACCATGACACTACGCTCCAGATTGCAAGGTTTGTCTTTTATTGTTGTACACTATACATTTAGCATATACATATGCATTGCATATAGTTACACGCATAGCATTATAGTACGATTACACGTGTTGCCTATTAATGATTATGACGAGTTATTAGAATGACACTACCTCCAGACCTTCTATGATCCTTATCTTTTGAGAACACCCACTTTTGACAATCGAATCTAAGGTTCTTTTGACACAAGTTAAGAGAAATTGGGGTGAACATTCAAATCGAATTATCATTACGGGTGCACACGTAATAATAATTCGGGGCGCATGTGAGTCCCAATGAGACCTGGCGCGTGTAAAGGATTTTGACCCATTATCTGACATAATTGGGGACTCAATAATCTATAGGAGCCATAACGATGGTTGACCCCTACTCGATCTTGATCTTTACTCTTTCTATTTTCTTGTCTACTTGTACTAAACATGGCAATGGTGTGGTACCCGAGGAAAATCCACAGTCATCTTAACTCGTCTTTTACTCTCCTGCGTCTACTATTAAATTTCGGAACGAAATTTCCTTCAACTTGGAGATAATGTGACAATTCGTAATTTCAAGGTTAGAATCGTTCATTTTGTATTTATAAATCGAGTCCTATACTTGTTTTTTTCGACAAGTTAATTATACTTAACTAAATTATATTATAAGTCCATATTATTCAAGCGATTAACTAAAAATTGAATCCTTATCCTTTTGAACCTACTCGAACCGAAGCCCATGTCGTGTGCCGACCCAACCCACTCACCCACTCGGGTAACCCGAAATCTTTGAGGTCCGAACCATAGTGATATTTTAAATGTTTACATTAATAATATATTTTACGTATAGTTGTTTATGTATAAGAAAAGTATATATATATATATATATATATATATATATATATATATAATTACATATATGTATACAATAATAAACAAAAAGATCCCAACACCCACTTTATTCAACTTGTACGTAGCATGTAATTTGTTTTTCTAAAATGTATGTAGATATATATTATTGTTATAATTTCCCAGCTATGGCACGAGTAATGCATATATCAGATGGTATGTGTATTGTATAAAAAAAATATTATGTAACACTAAATGAACACTAGTTGCAACAACATTTAGCACCCACTTTTTCTTTCCTTTCTTACGTTTTCGTTGGGATGCAGCCCACACCACACTTCAATTGTAAAGGCCCAAACCCCCAACCCATATTCCCTTTCCTTGATTCTTGGTGGTCATCGGCTCATGTATCCTAAACCGCCCCAACAGTTTTATTAAATATAATACGTATCATTTGCATGTCTCTCATAGTTACCCAACCCTAAAAAGAAACCCTAATTTGAGACTACCATCTGCTTCTCCTTCATCTCGTTGCTACACTGGAAAAGAATCAGACCCAAGACCTTGACTCCTAGGCTAACCGATCTCTTCTCAGCACTAGGTAAGCACATCTTGAGTTTTACTTTTAGTTCTTTCGGTTCGTATACGTTTTTGGTAACGAACCTCTTAAATCTTGGCTGTGTTTTTCTGATTTGTGTTTAGTATTGACGCTTCTTGATGAATACTGGTAGTTATGTATGTTAAAGATCATGTGTTATAATGTTTAGGTCGACTACGGGTTCGCTTAGTCAAAAGGGTTACGTTTCTTGACGTGATTTTGACGTAAACATTGATGGGTTTGATAGTATCTTGGATGTGTTTGTGGATATCTTTGATGATCATGATGTTTACAATGTTAACTAGTAGTGTGGAATGTATGAAAACCAAGTATGGTGTTTCGTTTTATTGTTTAGGCATGCATAGACATATAAAAGTTGATTAGGTTGAAAGTCTTGATGATCTTGATTTTTTTGGTATGATGAATCTCTTGCAAAGTAGTATACAACCTGCTATGGATGATACAAAAATATTTATACAGTTGCAAAACATGATAAAGAAACCCGGAAACTTGTTTTATAAAAGGATATGTGAAAACGAATTCTGCCCAGAAAGTTACAGCCGACTTTAGACGGCTGTAACCGGGTCAAAAGTTGATAAAAAGTGTTGTTTATTGAGTCTAAGATGATCTTCCAGGAAATACCTTTCAAACCCAACTGGAATCGCATTTTTTCGACGTCGTTTGGTATTTTAAATGATTTATTTCGTGTCAAAGGTCCAGGCTGTGTTTTTCGTCATAATTTTCAGCCCATTACGAGAGTTATAACTCAATTTAGGAATTGAGTTATGATCTGAAATTTTTACCGTCAGTACTTTCAGGTGATTCCAAAAATCTCCAACTGGAATTACGTCAATCGGATAACCGAGGATTTTTAAATGAATTTTTCCGTGAGCTGCAGTCAGAAAGTGACGAATCTGATTGCTGCTTAGTAATATTTTTTTATAAAATTTTGGTAAAGAGTTAGACTCCAAAATTTTAATGCAAAGGTCTCGGGTTCGATTGACACATTCTGTAATTCTTCGGGAATTATCCGGTGCCCGAACGGTCCCGATTAACACACCGCAAATTGTCCGAAAATGCACTAAAAATCTGAATTTTTGTGACAAGATTTATTATGTGATTTGTGACGAAAAGGTGGTCGCTATTTCGAATAGCGACACTTTGCATGCAAGTGTGTATATATAATATGTAATATTTTACGTGCAATGTGTTAGATATGTGCAGAACTTATGTGTTTGCATCACACACACTAACGAACCTATGGTAACCATAATAGGACGTGGTTGACCACTTCAGCTTATTAAAACACATAAGTTTTACCAAGCAAAACAAAGGTGAGTTCACTACTCTTTTACAAGCATGTGTCCAGTGGGGACTAACAAACAAACTTATATCCCTAGAGGGGATACTTTGCAAACTTTTATCCCTGGAGGGGATACGTTATAACTGTTGTTTAATGTCGATGTTGGATAATACACTTAAATCTATCACTTTAAGTCTCATCTTACTACCGAACTAGTTGCTTGGAGGGCAACAGGGTATTAGTTAATTGCACTATTAGGCTTGACAACCTCACACCGTACCTGGGAGGACGGGCGTGAGCTAATGACCTTAACCACATGATCTCAATGTTGATAGGCGGCAAACAAACTGACGCCACTACGGTATCGAGTTATTATCAACATGTCTTTAAACTAAACACAAACCAGTTTTCGTTAAACAAAACTGTGAACTCGCCGGCTTAATCGCTGATACACCTTTTCTGAATGCTTGTAGGTTGTTACATATATCTTGCATGGGAACTTGCAGTCTGAGGAGTAGGAGCTGTCATGGGTCGTACTGTTTGATGAAACGCTTAATGTTATGTTTACTTTTTGAACAAAAATGGTTTTTATTATTTAAACAATTGTGCATTTGTTTTCGCTGAACACATACTATTTTTAAATGTTTAATTTGAAGTTCACTTTTCATGTTGGACATGATGACTTGTTTTATATTATTACTATAGTTCGACATGACTAGTGGTTGGATCCTGGGCAGTCGCACGCCTCGCGGTAGAACTCTGCAAATGGTAATTTGAGGGTGTGACAACGAATGTGTGTAGATTTTAAGGACCTTAATAAGGCATGTCCCAAATATTGCTACCCCCTGCCAGAGATTGACTCCCTTATAGGCATACAATACAAATGCTTCCTAGATGCCTATAAGGGCTACCATCAAATTAATGCGAAAGAAGAGAATAAAGAAAAGGCAGTTTTTCATACTGATAAAGGGATATTCTGTTACAAAAAGATGTCATTCTGGCTTAAAAAACATAAAAGCTACTTTGATGCATCAAAAGCCATTCCGAGGAAGCCATGATATAGGACAGTAAACAAACATTTCAGAATCTCATATTAACCAACATGAAACTCAATCCAACCACATGCTCCTTCGATTTCAAGGAGGGGAAATTTCTAGGACTATTACTAGGGAAAAAAAGCATCAAGCCAATTCGAGCAAGGTTTAAGCACAGCTAAGTATGATGTTTCTAAGAACAAAAAGGAAGTCGAAAGCTTAAATGTAAGGTAGTTGCACTTAAATACTTACTCCCCAAATCAGAGGAAAGGTCCTTACCATTTTTTAAAACACTCAAGAATGATTTGCCAAATGGGCAGTTAGGCGAGGTGAACACAAAACCGAGTACATACCAAGAAAGGCTTGCAACGGTCAAGTGTACAATTGATGCATGGTACAAAAAAAAAAGATCTACGGTGGTCTTGCTGTTATATTGAATAACAAGCAATCTCAACACTGTTAAAGAACTTTATAGTAAATTATTCTATGTAAGTATAAAGATTGTCTTATATTCATCCACCCATGTTAATTTACATAAGTCAATTAATAGATAAATAATGTAGGAACGTCCACGATTAGCACGGGAACCTAAATTTGTTATCTATTGTTCGATTAGGCGGAAACTAATGATAAGTTAACCAAATAACAAGAATTACTCTGATACCAATCTGTCACACCCCGACCCGCAGCGGATAAGGTGATCGGGGCATGATTGGGTTATCATCAAAGCTCATGACATTTATTAAACGTTTCATATTCATTAATACAAATTAAATGGAAATTTACAATGATTGCTACAACATGATTTAACTACAAACTAAACTTCTTTGTTCTCTTCTAAGGCATATCCTATGTTTTCCTTGCTTCAACCTGTTCACCTGTATCATGTGTAAAAAGGTTTTTGGATCAACATAATGTTGGCGAGTGAATCCTATGGAAAACATTTGAACAATTTATTTAGATTGATTATGAAATATGTGCACAACCAAACATGAGTAAAATTAGATATAACTTGATCAACAATCATAAGATGTTAAATGAAACACTCATGAATAATAATGGAACAATTAAAGGCACGCGATGCTCAACTCGTCTCTCACGAGGAACTGAGGGGCCTGATGAATGAATTTCATAATCATGATAATATGAATAACACAACTACAAACAATATAACTCAACGAAAACACACATGAACAATAATGAATTTGAATTGAAGCACGCGATGTTCTACTCGTTTCCCACGAGGAACTGATGGGCTTAATGTATGAGTTTCATGTAATTTGACAAACGGAATATAAGTAAATCACAACAATAAATCAATCTAAGTTTAAGTCATGATGTGGTATGGCACAAGTTTAAATAAATAAATTAATTATTTTCATAACACATGACACACCCCAAAACGTGTAATTTAAAAGGGGGAATTGTAAGATTCACTCACAGTGGGTGCGTTCGGTTGATGACGTTGAATGCACGCGAAGTGGTTTTAACCACGAGTGAGATTTAACCTAGATAAATCGCATTATGGTTTGGTAAGTAAACGAATTTTATTAAACTATTTTAGTAGGTTTGTTGGGTGTATTTTTGTGAGTTTGAGGCTATTTTCTAATCTTAAAAATGTTATTTTTAAGTATTTATAATTGATTTTTAATTAAAATAATTAAATAAAAATGATAAAAAAAATATTTTATTTTTGCTACAGTTGACTTTGACCAGTTGACTTTGACCTGACCGTTGACCGGTTCAATGGCAGATTATTGTGCGCTGAGTGAGGCTCGAACCCGAGACCTCCCGTACGCGTGCACGCAGCTCTACCAACTGAGCTACGTGTCTAACCCGTTATATATCCGATTTTAATTATATATATACATTAATTAGAATTAACAGAAAATCATTTTTATTTTAAAAACAGTTTAAGCGGTTCGGCGGTGCGCTCCACAGGTCTCGAACCCGGGACCTGTGGGTTAATCTAACACACAGTCCACCGCTGGACTGTGTGTTTAACATGTTATATACTTTGATTTTTATTATACTTAAATACAATTTAGTTATTTCATTTTTCTGCCTTATTTAAAAAGAATAGATAATCGTCCGAGTCGGTGCTGAAGACCGGACTCGAACTCGTGACCAGCGATATAAACAAACACACAGTCCACCGCTGGACTGTGTGTTTAACTTGATTATTATTCCGGTTATTAATATACTTAACATATAACTAAGGCGACTCCGGTTCAGTAACAAAAAAATAGATTTTATTAAGGCAGCGTGTGTGAGACGGGAATCGAACTCGAGACCTTTGCATGATTAACGTCTTATGTGCACACAGTCCACCGCTGGACTGTGTGTCTAACCCGAGTAAAATCCTGATTTATAATATACTTATATGATATAGAAAAACATCGTCTTCTTCGTCAATGTTGAACCAGAAATCGGGTCGGACTGGTTCGAGTTTTTATTCAAGTTTCATTAGTGTTTTAGGTTAATTACTGGTAGGATAGAAGTAAAAAGAAAGGAAAATAAGCGTGAGGTATACCGACTCGCTTTCCTCTGTTTTCCGGCAGAACTCCGGCGACAGAAAACAACTCCGGCGTCTGGTGCCTTGCAGCAGCAAGTCTCCGGAAAGCTTGGAAAGAGTAAGGGTAACTTCGGTAAAGGTTTAGGGGATTCAGTGAAGCTCAGGGATTAAAACTCGGTTTTCCGGCGAAAAACAGGAAAGTTCCGGCGAGTGGAATTATGCCGAGAAAAGGTGTGATTTTTGAGCGAAAGTGTTTGTCGTGGGTTGAGGGTGAATTTATAGGGAATAATCGAAATGTATTTGATCTGATTTACGACTGGGTTCATCAGTTTAAGTTTTTCCGGCGGTTATCATTTTTGGTCGCGGACTTCAAACATCGGTTATAACCGATATGTGATTAAAGGTTTACGTTATAACGTAAATTGGTGTTAAAACTCGCGAGAATTCCGGGATTCCGACGACTGAATCGTTTGGGCGCCGGTTTTGAATTCGTAAAGTCACTTTATCAATTAAATGATTTCATTAAATAACAAACAAAGTCCGCGGCGCAGTGGTTTGTGTGTTGAGAGATAAGTTGTTGACTGACTCGGTACAGACCCGGGTTCGAAACCCGGCAGATGTATTTCATTTTTATTTTATGATTTTTGACAGTTTTTCAAAAACTAAATATATATTCGCGTATAATAATTGATTACGGATCGTTTAAAAATGTTTTGGACATTTAATTCGCAACGAAAATTTTGACTGACTGTTCGGTTGATAAACGGAGCGGGTTTGGTAAATCCGTTTTTGACGGATGTTACAGTATCCCCTGCTTTTTGGAAATTTCGTCCCGAAATTTAAATAATGATATATTTTGACTAAAAGGGTGATGATGTTTTGTTTGACAGTTGTATGCTTAGCAAAATAAAGGCTTAAGTTTTTGTTCGAGGCGGTAACGTTCCTTGTAAGGGTTAAGTACCCTATTCAGGAATCGCTTTTTGTTGCCTACTGTATAAGTATTGATAAGCAGAAATGATTTGCTAAAATGATATCATGCATAAGAGTTTAGATACGTTTGGGAAAAATATGGTTATATCCTAAGGCAAAACTTCTAACACTACAATCTACATGGAACATAAATAAAAACACAACAGCTGATATCCAAACATGAATGAACACATCAGCAAATATTTGAACATGAATAAATATAACAGCAAATATTCGAACATGAATGAACACATCAGCAAATATTTGAACATGAATAAACACAACAGCAAATATTCGAACATGAATAGACACATCAGCGAATATTTGAACATGAATAAACACAACAGCAAATATTCGAACATGAATAGACACATCAGCGAATATTTGAACATGAATAAACACAACAGCAAATATTTGAATCCACATTCTGATAACATATATGTTTGAATGATGGAAGTTCCTCTCTCGTTTGTTATGATGGAGAGGTTAATTTATGTAGAAATGGAACACAATCCAATCTCTTTAAATAACATGATGATATAAATGTAACACAAATTCCAACCAAGGCAATACTAAATCCTACATGGAACTTCTCATAACCGCCTGATAATGCCTCTGATCCTTTGGCAAGAATACTTATATATAGGAAGTACCAGCGGCGTATCCACCATATTCTTGCCAAATTTTCATTAGTTTTATCCACAAGTTATGATTGGTTACCAAGAAACTAATAAATCCTACATAGAACTTCCCATAACCATCCGTTAATGCCTCTGATCCTTTGACAAGAATACTTATATATAGGAAGTACCAGCGGCGTATCCACCATATTCTTGTCAAATTTTCATTGGTTTTAACAGTGAATTATGATTAGTCCTATAACTCTACAATCAATACAACAAACATAAATTACTGAAATGAAATATATCTGTGCGATCAAGGCTCAATCGAACGGAGCCGATCGTTTTGCATGTACTGAAAATGAAATTGTGTGCTCAAGGCTCAATCAAACGGAGCCGAACATATTAATGTACTGAAATGAATTGTGTGCTCAAGGCTCAATCAAACGGAGCCGAACATATTGAATGTACTGAAATTGAAATTGTGTGCTCAAGGCTCAATCAAACGGAGCCGAGCGTATTGCATGTACTGAATATGAATAACTTAACCACACAAACAGCCTATGCATGGAACCTCTCATAACCGCCTGATAATGCCTCCGATTATTTGACAAGAATACTTATATATAGGAAGTACCATCGGCGTATCCACCATACCCTTGTCAAATTTTCATTGACTTTATCCGCAAGTTATGGTTAGTTCGATGCGACTCTACTACAAACACCACAACCACATGATACTGATAATGAAATTGTCTGTGCGCTCAAGGCTCAATCAAACGGAGCCGAACGTATTGAATGAAATTGTATGTGCGCTCAAGGCTCAATCAAACGGAGCCGAACGTATTGAATGTACTGAAATTGAACAACTTAATTTAAACAACCATCACACAATCAGCCTATGCATGGAACCTCTCATAACCGCCTGATAATGCCTCCGATCATTTGACAAGAATACTTATATATAGGAAGTACCATCGGCGTATCCACCATACCCTTGTCAAATTTTCGTTGACTTTATCCGAAAGTTATGGTTAGTTCGATGCGACTCTACTACAAACACCACAACCACAAGATACTGATAATGAAATTGTATGTGCGCTCAAGGCTCAATCAAACGGAGCCGAACGTATTGCATGAAATGTAAATTGAAATGTGCGCTTAAGGCTCAATCAAACGGAGCCGAACGTATTGCATGAACTGGAAATGTAAATTGAAATGTGCGCTCAAGGCTCAATCAAACGGAGCCGAACGTATTGCATGTATTGAAATGTAAAATTACGTAACCGATCAAGGCTCAAACAAACGGAGCCGATCGTGCGGGCACGCCAAGATCAACCACATAATAAAATGGGGATCCAACTCAACCTCGATGGATGGGGAGCCACGGCCTCGGCAAAAGCATATACCGAAAACAATATATAATATATAATATCCAATAATTTCTCTAACAGTCTACACATGTGATAAAGAAAAACATAAGACTAAACAATAGAAGTTGAATCTGGATCTTCGGCGAAGAGGACTAGCTGAGTATCTTCATCAGGGCCGTCATTATCTTCGACAGGGTTGGCGTTGATATTGAAGACTCTTCCTCTTGCTGGTGGCATAGTGGTTGGGTTTTCTTGGTTTACTTGGTTAACTGGGTTTGATTGGGCTTGAGTGTTGATAACGTTTACCAATTGAGGGCATGTGTTTCAAAAGTGGGTAGGGTCGCCACAATTGAAGCAAGCTCGAGCATATGGGAACATGGGGTGTTGGGGTTGGTGATAAGTTTGGGCCATGTTTTGAGTAGGGGAAAAGGTTTGGTCTTGAAAGGTGCGACAAACATTGCTCAAATGACCATAACGTCCACAAGTTGTACATAGCCGGCAAGGTAAAGTAAGGGGATGGTGATAAAAACAGTTGTTGCATCGAGGGTGAGGTCCGAGATATGGTTTCTTATTTGGGTAAGCTGAGTTGGGTGCCACTTGGGTGATTGGGACAGCTCGGATGGGTATAGCGTGAAAAACGGGTTGATTTCGTTGAGTAGCAGCGAAAAGTCGCCCGACTCTTCTTCTCTTAGGATTGGGTTGAGAAGGGGATTCGGTTTGGGTGGAGTCGGAGGTTTCAGTCGATTCTTTATCCTTCTTCTTTTCCTCCTTGAAGTCTTTGTTTCGAATTCGGTTCTCGGTGAGCTCTGTTGCTAGCTCCATTGCTGCTTCCAAAGTTGCAGGCTTGGTACTTATCACAGGGTCTTGAATCTTTGACGGAAGACCACGAATGTAGTGCTCGATCAAACGGTAGAGAGGAGTAAACATGTTGGGAACCATTTGATGTAATTCGAGGAATCTTTTGTTGTAGGTGGTGTGGTCTCCTTCCATTTGCTTCAATGAGTAAAATTCATCTTCCAACTTCTTGATTTCACTCCTTGGGCAAAATCGTCTGGTCATGATTTCCTTCAATTCGTTCCAAGTTAAGGACATAGCATCTTCCACACCTCGTTTGGCCTTCTCTGTGTTCCACCAAGTAAGTGCTATCCCATAAAGTCGACCGGTAGCATAACGCACTTTGCGATCATCAGGGCAATCGCAATTTAGAAAAGTATTCTCCATTTCTTCAAACCAATGGAGGAGTGCGGTGACACCTTCAGTCCCTTTATATTTCGAAGGGTCGCATGATTTGAAATGCTTGTAGGTGCATTTAGTGGTATTTGGGGGAGAGTTGAAAATGTTTTGGTTTGCTTGATTGACAGGATTATTGGTAAGTGCTTGTTGAACTTGGATTACAATGTTGGGTATTACGGCAGCCATTTGTTGAGCGATTAAGGTAGCCATGCGTTCGCGGGCTTTTCTTGCTCTCGTCTTCCTACGGGCGAGGTTAGAAGACATCTACAATGAATACATGACAAGAGTATGAGTTGGATGCTTTTGGGATCATGGGTCGCATTCAAGAATGATCATTCATAAAATAATTATACAAAAATACTACATCCATAGGATGTCTTGGGCTTTGCTCGCTGTTAGGCCCGTCATGCCGCCATACTTTACCTTGTGTAATCATGTGGGCCCCCATGAATACCGGTTTTTCATATGGTTCGCACGGTTTCTGCCTGGTTGCGTACACAAAAACCCGGGAAAATCGAGAAATATGTATACAACGTGTGATGTTCGGAATGTGTCCAGGTGTAGACACGATGACACCTCAAAGTAGGGTTAGTTCGAACGACGTTTGGTGTGGCATGCTTTGGCCTAATAGGTCCTTCGTACTCTCATCGTTGGTCCCCAGGTAGGCAAACTGGTCCGTTATATTGGATTTATACGAATGCCAGCCTAGACAGGACGTTCCGACTACCGGTACTTGTACCCTTCCAGTTACTACATGCCCGTCGCAGAACTTACTTTGATGAGAATTGAAAATTGCATAAAATCTTTGGATAACGAGAGTATGAAAATAAATTGAACACATGAACATCGATATATGTATAATGAATATGTATATATGTATAATGAATATGTATATGAGCATGTATGTTTGACTGAAATGTAAACAAATATGAAACAAATAAATATCACAAGTTTGTATGTAACCACCTAATCAATTTAAAATTTAGGCAGACTATAGTATAGGCTCTAAGGGTCTAATAACCTATCCTATATCCCTATAGTCATGGCTCTGATACCAATCTGTCACACCCCGACCCGCAGCGGATAAGGTGATCGGGGCATGATTGGGTTATCATCAAAGCTCATGACATTTATTAAACGTTTCATATTCATTAATACAAATTAAATGTAAATTTACAATGATTGCTACAACATGATTTAACTACAAACTAAACTTCTTTGTTCTCTTCTAAGGCATATCCTATGTTTTCCTTGCTTCAACCTGTTCACCTGTATCATGTGTAAAAAGGTTTTTGGATCAACATAATGTTGGCGAGTGAATCCTATGGAAAACATTTGAACAATTTATTTAGATTGATTATGAAATATGTGCACAACCAAACATGAGTAAAATTAGATATAACTTGATCAACAATCATAAGATGTTAAATGAAACACTCATGAATAATAATGGAACAATTAAAGGCACGCGATGCTCAACTCGTCTCTCACGAGGAACTGAGGGGCCTGATGAATGAATTTCATAATCATGATAATATGAATAACACAACTACAAACAATATAACTCAACGAAAACACACATGAACAATAATGAATTTGAATTGAAGCACGCGATGTTCTACTCGTTTCCCACGAGGAACTGATGGGCTTAATGTATGAGTTTCATGTAATTTGACAAACGGAATATAAGTAAATCACAACAATAAATCAATCTAAGTTTAAGTCATGATGTGGTATGGCACAAGTTTAAATAAATAAATTAATTATTTTCATAACACATGACACACCCCAAAACGTGTAATTTAAAAGGGGGAATTGTAAGATTCACTCACAGTGGGTGCGTTCGGTTGATGACGTTGAATGCACGCGAAGTGGTTTTAACCACGAGTGAGATTTAACCTAGATAAATCGCATTATGGTTTGGTAAGTAAACGAATTTTATTAAACTATTTTAGTAGGTTTGTTGGGTGTATTTTTGTGAGTTTGAGGCTATTTTCTAATCTTAAAAATGTTATTTTTAAGTATTTATAATTGATTTTTAATTAAAATAATTAAATAAAAATGATAAAAAAAATATTTTATTTTTGCTACAGTTGACTTTGACCAGTTGACTTTGACCTGACCGTTGACCGGTTCAATGGCAGATTATTGTGCGCTGAGTGAGGCTCGAACCCGAGACCTCCCGTACGCGTGCACGCAGCTCTACCAACTGAGCTACGTGTCTAACCCGTTATATATCCGATTTTAATTATATATATACATTAATTAGAATTAACAGAAAATCATTTTTATTTTAAAAACAGTTTAAGCGGTTCGGCGGTGCGCTCCACAGGTCTCGAACCCGGGACCTGTGGGTTAATCTAACACACAGTCCACCGCTGGACTGTGTGTTTAACATGTTATATACTTTGATTTTTATTATACTTAAATACAATTTAGTTATTTCATTTTTCTGCCTTATTTAAAAAGAATAGATAATCGTCCGAGTCGGTGCTGAAGACCGGACTCGAACTCGTGACCAGCGATATAAACAAACACACAGTCCACCGCTGGACTGTGTGTTTAACTTGGTTATTATTCCGGTTATTAATATACTTAACATATAACTAAGGCGACTCCGGTTCAGTAACAAAAAAATAGATTTTATTAAGGCAGCGTGTGTGAGACGGGAATCGAACTCGAGACCTTTGCATGATTAACGTCTTATGTGCACACAGTCCACCGCTGGACTGTGTGTCTAACCCGAGTAAAATCCTGATTTATAATATACTTATATGATATAGAAAAACATCGTCTTCTTCGTCAATGTTGAACCAGAAATCGGGTCGGACTGGTTCGAGTTTTTATTCAAGTTTCATTAGTGTTTTAGGTTAATTACTGGTAGGATAGAAGTAAAAAGAAAGGAAAATAAGCGTGAGGTATACCGACTCGCTTTCCTCTGTTTTCCGGCAGAACTCCGGCGACAGAAAACAACTCCGGCGTCTGGTGCCTTGCAGCAGCAAGTCTCCGGAAAGCTTGGAAAGGGTAAGGGTAACTTCGGTAAAGGTTTAGGGGATTCAGTGAAGCTCAGGGATTAAAACTCGGTTTTCCGGCGAAAAACAGGAAAGTTCCGGCGAGTGGAATTATGCCGAGAAAAGGTGTGATTTTTGAGCGAAAGTGTTTGTCGTGGGTTGAGGGTGAATTTATAGGGAATAATCGAAATGTATTTGATCTGATTTACGACTGGGTTCATCAGTTTAAGTTTTTCCGGCGGTTATCATTTTTGGTCGCGGACTTCAAACATCGGTTATAACCGATATGTGATTAAAGGTTTTCGTTATAACGTAAATTGGTGTTAAAACTCGCGAGAATTCCGGGATTCCGACGACTGAATCGTTTGGGCGCCGGTTTTGAATTCGTAAAGTCACTTTATCAATTAAATGATTTCATTAAATAACAAACAAAGTCCGCGGCGCAGTGGTTTGTGTGTTGAGAGATAAGTTGTTGACTGACTCGGTACAGACCCGGGTTCGAAACCCGGCAGATGTATTTCATTTTTATTTTACGATTTTTGACAGTTTTTCAAAAACTAAATATATATTCGCGTATAATAATTGATTACGGATCGTTTAAAAATGTTTTGGACATTTAATTCGCAACGAAAATTTTGACTGACTGTTCGGTTGATAAACGGAGCGGGTTTGGTAAATCCGTTTTTGACGGATGTTACATAAATGTTGTTTTCATTGATCTAAAGTCCAATACATTCGAGAACCGGATCCGACAGAGCTTCACCGTCTCTGTGCCAAAATATCTCTAAGTTACAAATGAAATCAACATGCTAGCTATATATAGGCAGTGAAGTTCGCTAGAGGATGAAATAAGTTCGGGCGAACTTGCCTTAGCAAGTTCGGCCGAACTTAACAATCCAAGAGACTCTCAAGCGAACTTGACCCTATTTCACATAAATACCCCGTATTGCTAGCCTATTCAACTCTAACCTATACAGACTCAATATAAGACTAATATATAAACGTTATGCACCAATGGACTTCCTCTTGGATATCTACTTTGTCTTGTTCGGTCTTCAGAAACTCTCGTTTATTCCAGACTCGTTCTCAGATAAGTTAAAGAATATGAAGCTCCTCAATCCCAAATCAACTTCGATAAGCTGGATCTTGGAACCCCTGCACATGAAAGGATTTAGTTAAAAAGTTCAACCCAAGCCTTCTTGGTCTTGGGTTTTGGATATAACTCCTCATACACCTCTTCGTAATCACTTTCGTATGCTCTTTGATAAGCATATTCAACATCACAACCCTCAAACTCACAATCAACTTTGCTTTTATCTTTCTTGATTGATTTAACATTTTCGGTTTTATCACACATAACCTTCACTTTTTCAGGTAATTTCTTTTTAGCAATCCAAGCTTGAGAATTAACTCTAGCTTTCTTGATGTAAAACCTAGAATCATTGTTTGACTTTAAAGTCTCACCTTTTTGAAAAACTGAATTTTCAAATTTTGATTCATTTTTAGGTTTTATTTCAAGATTGGATTCAACATTTCATTTTATTTCTTTGATGTCAATGTTTCTTTTTATAATCCTGATTTGATCACTTTCAGATTGCGTTTGTTTTACCTCTTTTGAAACTTCTTTTTTCGGGGATACACAGGCTTAGACTTCGGATACTTGCGAGCAATGTGACCAACTTCATTACATTTGAAGCAAGTCCGAGTGTCATGAACCTGTCCACTAGTGGGTTTTACTCCACTTGCGGACTTAGCTTTGTCCCGAAGTTCCTCTTCTTTCTTGAAATCATCGTTTGACTTCTTACCTATCAAGCTTTCTTCTCGAACCGTGCTCGTTCCATACACAAACTTTATGTTCTTACCTTTGTATTCCTGGAACATTGACTTCTGATTCTTCTTCGGTTCATCTTCAGCTTCTTCCAAACCTAAACCTACTCTCCTGTTCTCAGGAAAATCACCACCGTTTATACGGTAATTGTTAAAATTCCGTTTCGGTTTAGAATAAAACTTCTTTTCATTTTTCTCGAGATCATCTGATTGAGACTTCCACAAGTTTAAACAGTTTATCGATTTGATCTTCTTTCACATTCTGAATCGGAAAGCTATCATTGAAATATAATCTATCAGATTCCTTAACCTTGTACATGACAATGTTAGGATCATCACTTAGATCATTTTCTGATGATGTATCGTCACTTTCAGATTGTGAACCAGAACTATTTGAACTCGAGTTGGCGCTTTTAAAGCTGCCGTCATCAAAATCATTTCCCAATACATTTTTACCGCATCTTTTACCACCGATTCATCGTCATCATTTGATTTTGTAAAGTCTACGTCAATGTTCTCAGGCAATTTAACTTTCTTTTCTGAAAGAAGTAAAAGATTAAATGCCTTTTCAATATCATCATCTTTCTTACAGGAGTAACTTGCAAGAAATGGTGGAGGAACATTTCCGTATACTTTACGCTTTGAATTATCAACATTTTCCTCCGACTTGATCGTAGGAAGAATGTGATCAATGACATATGCGTTTGTGGTGTAACTTTTTAACAATTGTCTGACTCTTCCTGTTTCAATTTTCATTTCGTGAAACTCACGTTTTGTCTCAGCAATTGTATTAATGTACATGTTAATTGCCTTTTGTTTTTCAATAATTGTGGCATTTAACATGGTGACATTAGCGTTGAGTTCACTGTTAGCTCTTTCAACATGTTTATATTTGCCTGATATTTTGTCATAAGCTTCTTTTATGGTTCTGTAATCATAACGAAAGTTTTCGTTATGTTCAGTCAATTCTCTTATGACTTTGACTTTATCCAAACAAGGTTTACAAGGACTTGCCACTTTGTGCAAGGTTTTTCAACCTCCACAACTTTCATAACTTCCTTTTCAGACATGTTTACCTCAGCTTTTACCTTTTCGGCTTCTGCTTTCAACTCTTCTTGCTTTTGCGTCTCAAGGTAAGCTATTCCTTCTTCCTCTATTTGTTGTATGTATCTTTCCAGAACTGCATTCTCCAGGACAGTTTCTTCCTCAGCTCTCTACATTAATGCTTCTTGAATAGCATTTTCGATAGCAGCATCCACAAATGATGTCTCAGATTCATTCACAACCTCTGCCATCATAGCAACACTAGTCTTCTTTCCAATGTATTTGTTCCAATCGAAACCATCGTCTTCATGATTGGCAACAAGAGCTTGTTCAGCTTTCTTTGCAGGTTTATCTTCAACTTCAACTTGTGTTCTATTCGAATATGATTTGTATTGGCAGCGCTTTCTTGTAAAATTCGTTACCGGTTCCAAAAGGGTTTTGGTTTCCACTAGCTTCTTGGTTATGGCATTCACGTTTGAAGTGCCCTTTTTGTCGACATCTGAAACAAGTAACTTTCGTTTTGTTAAAACCAAGTTTATTGCTTGAGTTACCAATATCCCTTCTAGTGAGTGCTACAAACTTTGAAACTCTCCGGATAATCGATGCTAAGGACCATTTGATTTCCATCAGTTCCAACTCTTCCTCATCTACCTGATCGTAATCCTCAGCTGTCATTTTAGGATTTCCGATCTTTCCAGCAACAAGACTTTCATACGATTCCAGAACTGTAGCAAGAAGTGCTATGTGATGTTTCGCAAGTTTTTCAGGAAACACATTCTTTAAATCAACTGCTATGTTGCATTGGAAAACATTTGAATTAGAATTAGATTGGCTTGTCTGATGAGATTGACTTTGAGAAGAAGAATTTGAACCAACATATGAATAACCAGTGTTTGGAGAATACTGATTTTGTGACAATTGATCTGATGTATTCATGTTTGCACTAAATGTCGTTTGGATTTTTGGACTTTGAATCGGAGTATCTGGAACACCACCTTTGTAATAAACTCCGACATCTTGAACAACATTAGTGTTTTTGGATTTTGCAATCTTCATCAATTCTATTTCATGACCTTCAAGTTTGTCAACGAAAGATGACAACTTAAAATGTCTCCAAGATAGACTATTCTTTAGAATCATCAGATACGTTGTCCATTCTCCTTCTGGAAGTGCATCGGCTAACTTCTCAATTTGCTCTTCGTTAGTTCTCTTGATATCATGTCTTCGCATCTGGACCATGAGGTGACAATATCTATCAATCATTTGCTTCATTGTCTCTCCTTTGATCATCGTGAAGATCTCGAATTCTTTCTTTATTAAAGCCTTTTTGCTTGTGATCATTTCATCACTTCCTTTGAATTTTTCGCAAAGAGAATTCCATAATTCTTGAGAAGTATCATACTCTGGTAATAATATCAAGATATCTTCTTTGACAGATTGTTGTATCAAGTTGATCATCTTCTTTTCAGCAACATATTTCTCTTTGTCAATCGCTGAAAACTTGTTCAATGGAAGATCTTGATCATGTTCATCTTTGGGCCATGTATAACAATCTTCAATCGGAACCCAGCTGTTTAATTGATTCGCTTGAATCCAATTAACAAACTTTTCTTTCTATCCCTCGAACTCGTCCATACTCATCAACTTCGGTGGTTTCTGAGTAATTCCCACTTCATTATCGAGGTTCATCTGGTTAACCGCAATTGAATTTGACGTTGAGGCTTGAGCTACTCCAGCTGCAAAGCATTATGGAAATCTTCCATTTTGAAAATCGAGACACGTACACTGAAAACACTTGAAACTTTGAAAAATATTAGAACTAACTACAAGTTCGGTCGAACTTGTAGTTGTAAGATGAAAATTTTCAGTTTTAATCCAAGTTCGGTCGAACTTGGATAAAGAATTTCAAAGATTTTTGATTTTGAACGAACTTGTTAAAATTATCAAGAAACAGATAAGTTCGGTCGAACTTATATCTTGACTTGAAAAACTTCCCTGATAAACCTCGAGCGAACTTGCAGAAAATGTTTGATAAGAATTAAGCAAGTTCGGGCGAACTTGAAGTTTGGATTTTAGAAGCCTCTTACAAGTTCGGGCGAACTTATCTAAGATTTTCTTGAAATTTATCAAGTTCGGTCGAACTTAATAAAAGATCAATAGATTCTTAGTAAGTTCGAGCGAACTTATCTCAAATTCTTCAAAAAATCACTTAAGTTCGAGCGAACTTAGCGAAATTTTCTCAAGAAATGCTTCAAGTTCGAGCGAGCTTAGCGAATTTTTTATTAAAAACTCTTCAAGTTCGAGCGAACTTGGTAAAATTCACTCAGAAAGTGAGTTTTTACATCAAGTTCGGTCAAACTTGGCTAACAAGTTCGATGAACATGAGATTATCAAACAAGGTATTTGCAACATTTCGACACCAATTCGTTTGATTTTAGTCTCCAAACTCTCAGGGGTTTACCACGAATGCATTTAACATGACATATTCAAAATTGGACAAAATTTGACCGTGAACTCTTCGTTTTTGTTCAAAAGTTAAGAAAAATAGAAGAATGGAGATGAAATAGAGAGATTCTTGTCTTGATTTCAACAAATTCAGGTATCCAGGCTCTGATACCACTTGTAGGAACGTCCACGATTAGCACGGGAACCTAAATTTGTTATCTATTGTCCGATTAGGCGGAAACTAATGACAAGTTAACCAAATAACAAGAATTACTCGTTTAAATGTTGTTTTCATTGATCTAAAGTTCAATACATTCAAGAACCGGATCCGACAGAGCTTCGCCGTCTCTGTGCCAAAATATCTCTAAGTTACAAGTGAAGTTCGCTAGAGGATGAAATAAGTTCGGGCGAACTTGCCTTAGCAAGTTCGGCCGAACTTGACAATCCAAGAGACTCTCAAGCAAACTTGACCCTATTTCACATAACTACTCCGTATTGCTAGCCTATTCAACTCTAACCTATACAGACTCAATACAAGACTAATATATAAACGTTATGCACCAATAGACTCCCTCTTGGATGTCTACTTTGTCTTGTTCGGTCTTCAGAAACTCTCGTTTATTCCAGACTCGTTCTCGTGTAATGACGAAGGCAACAAACATATGCACAAACAAATAAATACAGGTTCACTCAGTATGACCCAAATTAATTCCATAATACTCGTATTCCCTTACTTGATACGGTCCATTCGGGATGCACTTAGCCACAAAGTTGTTGTGCCCACATTGAAAATAAGATAAAAGGAAGTTTGCTTTCTACCAACAGGAGCTCGAGACGTAGCTAATAATGCAATTATACCCTAATGGGCTCTAAAATATATGATGGTGACGGCAACCATGATTACCTTTCCACTAATACTACTTGACAAAGGTAATACATATGGACTTTCACAAACCTTAACTTTATACTTACTATAAGAGCCAATATTTAATCTTACGCTAGAGGGTAGTCACGTGGAGAATTTTTGTATACGTTATGATCAAACATGTTTGATGTAATTGGTTTGTCACCTTTCAATATTTCATTAACTTGTAAATTCTTTGTGTTGTAGTACGGTCAATCTATGCTTAGACCCTGACATCAATCGTGGATTGCACTGATGCGGTTTTCAAGACTCTTGATCCTCAAAATATTATATACTGTTATTGCATGTTACAAACATGATATCGATTGAGTCTTCTTGTTATTTTGACTTATCCTCTATAAGTATTACGATTGTCTTATGTTCAACTACCCTTGTTAATTTAAATTAAGTCAATCAGTATATACATAAATGAATGTTTATTACTGAAGAGGTGTGACCCGAATTAATTCCATAATACTCGTATGCCCTTATTTGACCTGGTGAACCCGGGATGCACTTAGCTACAAAGGTTGATGTGCCCACATGGCAACTAAGATAAAAGTAAGTTTCCCTTCCCCAATGGGAAGAGGGGACGCCGCTATCAACATAGTTATACCCAAATGGGCTCTAAAATATACATGGCAACAAAAACCCTAATTTTCTCTCCATAAATACTCCCCGACAAAGGTAATGCAGACGATGGGCTCACAAAAACTAACTCCATACTTGCATACTTTACATTCTTATTCGCTCTTAAAGAGCTAATACTTATTTTTACGCCTGATGGTGGTCACATGTAAAATTCCCTTCTAGTAACAAGGTGAATGGTGTTGGTTTTGTAGAAATCGAAGGTTAAAAGTTCACGAAGTATTTAAAGCCAAGAGTAATCATACGCGATCCGGTTGAAGCATGCATATAGGTGTTCTCATATTTGTTTCTTCAATTACTAATTAAATTAAAGGTTCCACTATTTTAGTTGCAATTAAGTGGTTGGAATAAAGGATCACACTTCTCTTTTAAATACCCTTATATTTACAAGAAACAGTGGTCATCTTCTTGGGAACCTTCTCTCTCCCTCTTATACAGTGACACAAATGTGTGTGTGTATACATTCATTTGTAATTTGAGTCCAAAATCATGAAGAGAGAGAAGAAAGGTCATAGCCAGAAGATGGGTGCATTCTGCTTGAAAGTTAATAAGACTTCAAAACCCTTCAAGTTAGCTTCTTTTCATAGTCAAATCAGCAAGAAAACATACCAATTGGCGTCCTAAGTTACTTCTTCACCGGCGTACATGGGAAAGCCAGGCATTGTTTATCTTCTTTTATTTCTTTTAATTTCTTATGTCCACTCATTTTAATTGTTTCTTTGTATTATGAAATTAGTGGAGTCGATATTTGGCTGGTTTTCCAGGATGATCGATCACTCTAATTCTCTATATTGACACAAATATGCAAATAAGGTTGTACATTATGCATATTGTTTCTTTTTAATGCTGTATTTAGAGTAGTGGATATTAATAAAAAGCATTAAACAACAAATAGTACGCCAAACGCACCACATGTACCCAACATTACTTTGATAAATAAATAACTATATCGAATGGTAGGTAGCAAGCATGGTGTTATAAATTACTTTTTAATGTTTCTCTTGAATAATGTTTTCAATCACAGTTTTGGTTATTCAATTTGCTTGTCTCTTGAATAATGTTTTCAATCACAGTTTTGGTTATTCAATTTGCTTGTAAATGTTATAAAGCACAGACGATTAAAAAACTCATCAAACCATCCAAACTACAAAGTTATAAATACACAGAGAAGCTAACATTTAATTATTCAGGGGGAGGTTTGTGCACAAAGGGTTTTCATTGTGAGAAATGTCGAAACTATTAAAATGTGATATGTACGTGTATTTTAGGTGAGTGACATACATACCCATGAATAATTACATATCAAGGTTATATAGGTTTTTATAGTCACGTATAAGTTTATATATTCACGTAGCATTTTAAAAATTAATAAACTATAAAAATAATGTAGTCATATGTTAATATAATAAACCTCTCTATTTTATGTTATTATTTTTTAATATAATGTGGCATTATAAAAATATTTTTGAAAATAATCCGCAAAAAAAATCAACAATCTTTTTATTTTGTCACTTCAACACTATTTTACTGAAATTTATTCTATATCTTTTCAACCCTTAAATTAAAGATCAAATGATATAAAACCCTTTTCACATTTCTCTCAAAGATAAATAAAATAATTTTAACATGATCCTTCCCTAGAACACTAAGAATGTCTTACCATTAACTTATAAATACGATCTGATTTCACTTTCAAAATGGATTTCTTTGGTGAGACTACAGTAGCTACGTTTAGCTTTAGCGATAATTTGTGTCTTATTTTAAGTATAATTTGAAAGTTACATAGCAACATAAAATCGTATACATTCAGCACCATATATTTCTTATCTTTTCTACATATATTGTTGTATTCTACAACCAAAAAGTTGAAATTTCAAATCCTGTGAGATACAAATGTATTTTGAAAAATGTAAGAAATAATATTAGAAAAAAAAATTTATAATGATCACTAATAAACACCATAATAATTATCTGAGTAGGCATCTCTAGGTGAAGGTAGGCATTAAGATATTTGATGTATGTATGTGGCTTGACTTTTGGTGTTGCCAGATGGCTTGAACTGCATAGAGGCCGGCTGGGGCCAAGGGTCGCAAAGGACGTGAGATTGGTTTATTGTGTTTGGTTTTAAACCAACATTTTTCAAAATTATACGGCTGACATTCCGCCAGAAATTTTACTTCTACCCCACCACCTCTAGGTTTTAACCTCTTTTTTAATTTTATGAAACTTAGGGGACTAGGGCACCCACCTGTTGAATCTGGATACAAATCAGAGAGACGAATACAAACGAGATTTATAATTTTTTTCTATTATTTTTGTGTATTAATAAAATTACAAGACTCAAAAACTATAAATAGTGAAAACAATTTAATCCTACTAGGACTTCTATTATTTCTCATACTTATCCCTAAACAATTAGACATTAATCAAATCTAATACTAAAGATAATTCAAATAATAATTTAATAATAACTTTAATTACTATTTTACTCGTTTGGTCCTTCGACTTTAGATCTCCATCACTACAAGAATAATAGCCCTTTAGCGGCGACAGTCAATAACGGCGACAGGCCATTTGTCGCCGCTAATAGTCGATCCGGAACCCGGTGTATAATAACATATCCTAGCCGTTGATCTTTAACATTATCCAATGGTTGGGGTTAATTAGGGTAATAGCGGCGACAAAAGTAGGGCAATAGCGGCGATACATGACGCCGCTAAAAGTCCGGATCTGACAACAAACCCTCGCCACTTATCTCTTATCTTGATCCAACGGTTGAGATTTGATCAAGGCAATAGCGGCGACAGGATGTCGCCGCTAAAACCCTAAAACCCATCAGCAGCTATACAGCCACGAACATTCCCTCCAAACCTCACTTTTCCCCAATTTTCTTCTCCTACCCGACGGCAATAGCGAATTTTTGGGCTAAATCGGTTAGATAACTTTGTTTTTGTTAAATTTCTTTTATAATTTGTTATGTATATGTTATACTCTTTAATATTTGTGTATTTTTGGTGAAGAAATCGGTCACCACCATCACTCCTCCGGTCACCCCTATAACTTTTCCGGTCACCCCTATAACTTTTCCGGTCACCACCTCGTCTCCGGTCACCATCTACTTGAAACTTCAAACCAAGGTTAGTTTTATATGTATTTTTTTTCAAAGTTTGGAAATTGTTTATTTTATGGTTTATATAGGTATGTAAATGTGTATGTAAGGTTGTTTGTTTGTTTGTAAATGTGTATATGTTAGTGAACGTATATGAAAATGTATAATTTAGGTGTATTTGGTGAAAATGGGTGTATGAAAATCTATGTATTTGTGTATGTAGTTGTATCTAAGGATGTAAATGTGTATGTAAGGATGTTTGTTTGTATGTAAATGTGTATATGTTAGTGAATGTATGTGAAAATGTATAATGTAGGTGTATTTGGTGAAAATAAATGTATGAAGATATATGTATTTATGTATGTAGGTGTATGTAAGTATGTAAATGTGTATGTAAGGATGTATGTTTGTATGCAAATGTGTATATGTTAGTGAATGTATGTTAAAATGTATAATGTAGGTGTATTTGATGAAAATGTGTGTATGAAGATCTATGTATTTATATATGTAGGTGTATATAAGAATGTAAATGTGTATGTAAGGATGTGTGTTTGTATGTAAATGTGTATGTAAGCATGTATGTGTGTATTTAAGTCTATTGTAACATTTGTATAAATCGGGTCTCCAAAACCCGCTCCGTTTTGTAATCAAATACCAAGTTATGAAATTTCATTAAGTATTATTGAGTATTTTGAGTTTAAACGTTACATAATTAATATATAAACTAAACTATAAAAATTATATTTGATAAAAAGTTAAAATAAAATAAATAAAAAATATTTGTAGCTGACCGGACTCGAACCCGGGTCAACTGCCTCCTATAACTTATCCACCGATCCGTTAACCACTCCGCCACCAATTGTTTTCTGTTAACATTAGGAAAACAATTGAGTTTTATGCGCAAACACAAATTAACGGTTAATGATATCTGAGTAACGGAAATAGGTAAACCGAATCGCCAAATCAGTTTTGGTTCGTTTAGCTGTCTTATAACCGATGAATATCGGTTTCTAATTAAGTTCAAATTGAATGAACTTCAAGTTTCGGGTTTTGAAACCGAAAGGCATTCAAACTCCAAATAATTCAGGTTCCAATCATTTATGCGATTCAGAACCGTCTCAAATACACTCCAATTCCTTTTCGTCGCGTTTTCAAGTCTTTTGAGCACAAAAAAAAACTGTTGCCGGAATTCTCTGCAAATCTCGCCGGAAAACCGGGTTCAACGCAAATCAGTAAGATTTTCCTCTATTGCTGTTTCAATCTATTGTTAGGACTCTACTAACATTAATCCGTCACTCAAAATCAGTCACAGAAGACTTTGCTGGATTTCTGGGTTCGCCGGAGAAATTCTGGATTTTGCCGGAAACTCGCTAGTTAACGGTAAACACATTCAATCGTGCTAATAATCCATGTACTCTAGTTCAATTTCAAATCTAATTCTTCAATTCTGTTGTTAGACCCTCTCAGCCGAAGGTTCAAAAACAGAGTTGCCTGTTCTCGCCGGACTTTCTGAAGAAGACGACCTGTCCGGTATTTCTTTTCCCCAAACTGTTCGGCTTTGTTCATTCAAGCTAGTAGTCATGTTAATTAAACAGTTAAATCAAGAACCAATCATTTGAAGTGAAGTCGGTAATTGTAGTGAAGAAGATGAACTGAAAATCGGGATAAGATTAAATAAAATTCGGATAATAAACGGGTTAGACACACAGTCCAGCGGTGGACTGTGTGCAAAGTTAACAAACACGTCCCGAGTTCGATCCTTACTGCGCACACGCTTCACGTAATAACACTCTTTTTATTCATGAATTAACCGGGTTAGAACGGGTAGTTGTTAAGTATAATATAAATCAAGAATATAACCGGGTTAGACACACAGTCCAGCGGTGGACTGTGTGCAAATCAAACTTCACGTCACGCGATCGAGTCCCGTCACAAACACCGGTTCAATGAGATTAAAACGTTTTGCAAAATAAAGGAATTTTCGGTAAATTCGAATAAGTGTATAAATATAATTAAAACTGGATTTCTAACGGGTTAGTCACGTAGCTCAGTTGGTAGAGCTACGTGCGCGTGAACGGAAGGTCACCGGTTCGAATCCCGCTTGGCGCAAGTATTACCGCTGACCGAACCGGTCAACGGTCAACGGTCAAACAGTAAAAAAAATATATATATTATTTATTTTTTTAAATATTTATTTGTTTAATTTAAATTAAAAATCAATTAAAAATACTTAAAAATAACATTTTTAAGGATAGAAAATAGCCATAAACTCACAAAAATATATCTAAAAATCCCATTAAAATCTTTAATAAAATCCATCCATTTAATATATTTTTTCCCATTTTTATTTAGGTTAGTGATTCCTCGTTGACTCGCTTCGTCTAAATCGTGCGCATCTCACCAACTCAAATCCAACGCACCCAATGTGATTGAACCCTTCAAATTCCCCGTTTTAATCACGTTTTTTGGGTGTATCATGTGTCTTGTTCATTTATATATAATAACCAAGTCATTGTGCATATATCATATCATGACATGTGTATTAGTTTGTTGCTGTTAAGTAGTTATTATTGTATGCAAATTATTATTTCAGTACATGTAATTGCCGAGGCCGTAGCTCCCCACCCATTGAGGTTGAGTTTGATCCCCATTTTATTATGCGGTTGATCAGGGCGTGCCCGCACGATCGGCTCCGTTTGATTGAGCCTTGATCGGTCATTTTATTTTACATTTCTATACATGCAATACGCTCGGCTCCGTTTGATTGAGCCTTGAGTGCACAGTTCAATTTACATTTCCAGTTCATGCAATACGTTCGGCTCCGTTTGATTGAGCCTTGAGCGCACAGTTCAATTTACATTTCCAGTTCATGCAATACGATCGGCTCCGTTTGATTGAGCCTTGATCGCACAGTTCATTTATGTTAATTATTATGTGATGTTGGTATGTTCATATATGCTATCGATTGTTAATGTATGTTATAATTGTACTGATGTTTGCCAATGTTTGATTTCATACACGTGCTCTTTTATGATTATGCACAATATTTTATTGATAAACTAACCAAACAATTATTATCAAATGTTTATCTATAAGGTTCACTCGCCAACTTATGTTGACCCAAAAAAACCCTATTTTACACATGATACAGGTGAACCAGCAGCAGCTAGGAACACTTAGGACCTGGATTAGAAGAAATAAAACGTTTTAGTATTTGGATTATTATGTTTGGTTATTTTCCTTTGTAATGAATGAACATGTTTGGGATGTTTGAGAAATGTAACTTTGACTTCATTTAATTATGAAACATAATAGTAAATGTCATGTGCTTTGGTGATAACCCAATTATGCCCCGACTCTTATTTCCGCTGCGGGTCGGGGTGTGACATCTATGAATGTATGTATGTAGGTGTATGTAAATGGTGAAATTGGTTCTAAATGTTTGTAATTGGTTCTAAATGTGTGTATGTTAGTATGCATGTGTGTATAAAGTATGTAAATGTGTGTATGTATAAAGTATATGTTAATGTGTATAAATCATGTTTAAGTTGAGAATTTCTATGTTTATGTTTAGGTTTGAGAAAAAAATATGTTTATGTTGATAATTCTATGTTTTGATAATTTCTATTTTTATGTAAGTCTGACAAATATATATCATTAAAAATACCCTCCTTAAATTAAAATCATCATTTAAAAAATAACAAACATAGAAAATATCCGCCAAAATTAAAATCATCATTTAAAACAAAAGGAGCTAAGAAAATACCCGCCCGAAATTTAAACCATTATGAAGAACATTATAAGCTTAAAAAACGGCGCCCGATATTGGATTCATCTTTTTAAACATAACAAGCCAAGAAAAAATGCGCCCGGTATTGAATTCATAATTTTAAACATAACGAGCTTAGAAATACCTGCCCGAAATTGATTTAGAAATTAATTCGGGTTGTCCCCGTTAATTTGGGACTGCTTTTTGAATACTTTATCTCATTTAGGATGTGAATGCATATTACATGATTGTTTGTTTAAGAAGGATTCGGTTATCATTTTCTCTTTGCTCCTCGGGTATATATATCATTACATATATACTTGGGAGCTAAGAGGAAATGCCGTCGAATTTTTCTTAAACAAACAATCATGTAATACACACCCACATATGAGATAAAGTGTTCAAAAAGTGGGTTTAGCAGCCTACCCTTGTCTTGTTAATCCTAAATAAGATATTCTTTCAGTTGCATAATGCCTATCGATAAAAGCTGGATTGATTCCCCACGTCATTCACCTCACTACAAGCAAGGAGTCGAGTCTTTCATCGAGATGTGTGAAAGAGTGATCAAAAACCATGATGGAGTTAGATGTCCGTGTAGCGTATGTAAAAATTCCGGCTTAATGAACATGGCACAAATGAAACACCATTTGCGTATTAAAAGTTTTTGGAAGGACTACACGAAGTGGACCTATCACGGGGAAACGACTCCAATTCTAAGGTGGAAGTGGTTGGAGAGAATGGTGTGAAATTTTTTGGCCAACTAGAAGAAACTATTGAGTTACGTTATATAAATGATTATTCAACTGTCCTATTTCAGTGCAAGTGGTTTGATACTCGAAGGGGTGTAAACCATGACAATAATATCACGAGTATAAGCACTGAACATGAATGGGACAAAGACGATCAACTCATATTTGCTTCGCAAGCCAAAAAAGTGTTCTTCATCCAAGAAACGTCTCGAAACCAAAGAAATAAACATAGGTGTGTAGTCGAAAATTTTAATCATCGAAAAATTTGGGATCGGCCATTAAATGATGACCCCGTCAAGAAGGATCAATATGTGACAAAAGCTCATCCACAACCACTCTTCATCTGACTGTCCACTTGTCATTGACTTCACTAAATACTTTCAAATTGGATCTTCTTCTCATGTTACTCCAGGTGAGCCGGCAATTGAAGTTGATCCCCCAACGGCTACCGTCGATGAAGTGTTTGAGGTTGAGACCGATTGTGTTGAGGAGGATCCCGATTATATCGAGTCTGACTAAAAGGAAAGTTAATGTAATTTGTATTTGATAAACACTTGTTGAAATATTTATTTGAATATGAGTTACACTTGTTGTACTTTCCCTTAATTTATATTAGATACACATGTTGTAACATTTTTAACTTTTTAGGGATAATGATTTCCGCAATATTTATATTTACTTATCTTATGGCCGACGTGGCCCCATGGGGACATGGGGGGTGACGGCGCTGGTGATCCACCTAATCCGAATAATTTTTGGAGAGGGACGCACGAGAGCGACAATAAGTCTTTTAATAAATTATTTTTTAGTCCTTATATTTGATATATTATAAATGTTGTTACTAATTTTTTTGTTTTAATTGCAGCGGTTCCCCGAAGAAGGTTAGGGGGAAAGCGAAAAACGAAAAACTCGTCGCATGGTTAAAGCGGGGAGGGGGGGGGGAGGGGGGTATCCTTTACATTTGATAGGGAGGTCACATTTACCCCCGTTGGTATACCTAGAGATTTATTTTCTAGGGAGGTGGGTATGTATATGTGGCAGACCATCCCGTTCGATAAAATAGGATGGGATAACGTTGAAGAACCGTACAAGGAAGCCCTCATGAACCACCTAAGGGTAAATTTACGGCTGCGATTTTGCTTCCGTTTGACGGGTCGTTAAACTTAATTTATATAGTATTTTAACTTTTTTATTTAATTGTAGGAAAATTTCAACTTTGATGAAGTTGAAAGTGATTTAGCAGCGAAAAACTTGAAGGGTGGAAACAGGAGTTTGATTATGAAGCGGTATTCTGACCGCAAGCACGACGCTAAAAAACTATTTATTCAAAAGGGAGGTTACAATGATATTAATAGTGCTAGGGAATACCATCCCGTTGATATGCCCTATGAAAACTGGTTGAGGGCCATCGACGGTTTCTTGGACGAAAAATATACTAAACGATGCCAGGTCAACAAAAAAGTCCGCGAGAAACAAGAATTTACATTCCGCGGGGGGGCGGCGTCATACGGTAGCACCGCCTATAAAAATGTAATGTTTTATATATGTGTGTGTGTGTGTAAGCTTTTGTTTATTTAATGACTAATTTAAGTTTAATGTTAAACAGGAAATAGATTGGGTACCGGTGTACGCTAAAACCCACAAGGATAAATCGGGGAAGTGGGTTGACCCGGCTGCTGAACAAAACTACATAAGTATTTCTTTTAAGTATATTTTTGAAAATAATATATATATTATATATATATATATATTTAATCATCTTCGTAATATACAACGGAATTTACAACATGCAACAAGCGAATGGCACGATGATGGTCCTCCAATCGCCCCATTTAGGAAGTGTTGGGAGAACGGCGAGGATGGTACCGGGGGATGGGGCCTAAACCTTCTTCAAACACACCCCCGAACTTGTCGGGTTCGCAACATGAGACTCAAGGACCGTTTTCTGAGGTAGACTACACAATTTATAAAATGATAAACGAACGCATGTTTCCTTATTAAATATATGTTGGTAGCGTTAATTAATATGCTAATATACGTTTTGATATTTATTATTGTTGGGATTTGTTAACAACTTGTTCCAATCCCCGACCTTTCTGAATCAGCTCGACAACTATCTTGGTTCAAAAGGTAAACAGCCGGCAAATAACGTTGATTTCAATAATTGTTATCAACCTTATTTTTCGATAACGAAGAAGAACATGATGGCGAAGACGAAGAAGAACATGATGACGATGATTAGGATGATTTCGAAGTATAAGTTGTTATTTTTAACTTTTTTACGACTTTAGGATGATTATGTAGGACGTAAACGTTGTTTGTAAATTTATTACGTTTCGTATTTGTTTTATATCGTTTGGTTGCGTTGCGGAAATTAGAAAATTGGCAGGTTTTGTTTTAATTTCGTATTTCGGCAGGTTCGGCCATTAATTAGCTTGCTGTATTTAAAAAAAACAAGTTTAGCGGCGACAGGTGTCGCCGCTATTCATGCTCGCAAAAATACAAAATAGGTCAATAGCGGTGACACTATCAATAGCGGCGACAAACTGACCAATAGCGGCCGAGCAATAGCGGCGTACCTTTACTGGCGACAGATTGCCGCTATTGATCAATAGCGGCGACAATAGTGATCAATAGCGGCGACGCGTGTCTCCGCTAAAGGTGGTCAGTTCTTGTAGTGCACCAAACCGAACCTCCCTAGTTGATGTTGTAATTTATCACCACCTAATACGAGCCCATTGTGTGTGTGGTAGCGTGATACCCACAAGCGGTATGGTTATGAGAAACCCCGTCATGTTTATCGAGGTCGTGAAGGTAGTGGTTGTTTGGAAACTAGCCGTTGTCAAACGGTAAAAATGCCTTGCAGATAAAAAAAATTTAACCCTTTAAATACATCCAACCTTTTAACAATTTTATACAACACCCACTTTCAACTAAAATATACGGAAGGTTCAAGCAAAAAACTGTTGGCAACGAAGAAAAAAATTGGACCGAAGGTTTGTGCTAATCTAGACGAACCTGATAGGTATCAGTTACAAGATAAACCGAAACCTATACCCACACAAGCGATTCAAACACAACCGTTTCCCAAGCAACTGTATCCATATTATCCACAACACTTCTCCCAAATTAACATGCCAACCTAAGTCGCAACCGGCCATTTTACTTTATCTCCCGACCCGATGGAAGAATAAATTCTCGATTGTTTCACGTATTCTCCTTACTCCCAATATCAAAACCATCCATTTCGTAACCCGGTTTGTGCTCCCGATTCGGACGAAGACTATGAAGAAGAAGAGCCACAAGATGATGAAGAACAAGAGGAAGAAGTAAAAGCTACACATGGAAGATGTGGCCAAAAGAAACAAACTGGTCGCGGGGGGGGGGGGGGGGTGCAAAATTGGATGGAAGAGGCAAACTTGGTGAAGCCTTAAATTGTATTCCGGTTGCATTCACTGAAGTAGCATATACATTTTGCGTGTATAGAGATTTGATAGCAACACACCACATAAACCTTGAATTAATGTAAATTCAAACCATATACATAAATAAAGTTCATCGTGTAGTAGAAGGGAGATAAATCTGGCCAAACCCTAGTCTGTTTTGTCTGAATTTTATCACCTACCCAAGATAATGGACACCCAAATATCTCTCACATGTTTGTAGGAAAAAAAAAAGATGACTAGTAAGTAATACTTAGACCTCTTTGATTACATCAAAATAACATAGCGCATGCTGTCGTTGACGATAAGGTGATTAACCTCGGACATCCTTGCAAACTCTCCGGACACCCAAAATCCATCTGTAGCACCACTTATTTGGGAGTTGGATGATAAGCATGATAGAAGCGAGAGCGGAGCTTTTATGATGCTGTATATAAGTGCAAGACCACTCGAGAGCCCTTCTCGAGTTTGTAACTCCTGTCCGCTTCCTTCCACAAACATGCTTTCATCCGCTACTTTAGGACTCTTCTTCATAATTCTCAAGTTTAGCATTATCGCAACTATGCCTCGCGTCAAACTCGAGTGGTTTTTTGGGAAAGAAAGGTATGTATAAGAGAAAGTTTTAGAGCTTTGTGGGAATGTAGTGAAGAAAATGGCATATATATGGTATAGCTAAGATAGTGGCATGTCATGATGGGTTTGTGAGTGCTATTACTAGTGATGAAAATGTTTATGTTAGTGCTCTTAGCGTACTCTCACTTGAGTCTTATTCTTCTATATTTTATGTTGTGTATCTTACCTGCCGCCTATAAGCGTGTTTAATACATGATTTCATTTCTGATTTGTATATTAGTTTTTGATTAGTGACCAATAATTACGTTTGAGAATCTGTTCTTTGTATCAAAAGAACTGTTTAACTTTCTCATATCATTAATTCTTTCTTGCAATAAAGCTTTGCACGCATTTCACGCCACCTTTACATATGTGTGCTTTATCTTTCCATCGATACTGTCTCGTGAAAGTGAACCGCTCAGTTTATGGCATAGTATACGGATGGTAAACCATAATGCTTTTTTTGCGAATGTATAAGGATACCCTCTTGAATAAAGACATGCACAAGACATAATTAAACCTATTGGTAATAATACTGAAATCGGATATATTGCCATGATGTTTTTACAAATAAGCATCCCATTTTATAACCATGTCTACATAGGCGGTCCTAAGGATTTAGGTGCCCCGGTCGAGCAAAAAAAATGCCCCTTACCCTAAGGCCTTAACATATTAAATAATGTAAACGAATCTTTTTGAAATGACCATTAAACTTATAGCAACAAACATATAAATTAGCAAAATCATGGTATTAGAATGATTGTATGACATACCCTAATAGGAATCAACCTATCATATATGTCATTGTAAATCAAGAATAACTTATCATTTTTTATATTTCTTTTTCACTTTGAGCATGTTAAGTACACAAGAAAATCGTCTAAGTTTTATCAAACGATAATTCGCATCTATATATAATTATGAATTTTTTAAAATTTTTGTGGGCCTAGAAGAAAACGTGCCCATACCGAGCGCCCACATTGCCCCCTCTTATAGCCTCCCCTGCATATGTCTATATCGAATTGTAAAATGTTATCCTGTACCAGATCCCATACATGTCGGTACCAATTACTCATTATGTTATTGGATTCGTGGGTATGTCACGTATTAGCAATAAACGTTTATGATCATGTGAGGTTAAAAGTTATCTATTGCCATGCAAATTAAATGAAACCGGATCTAAAAAACTCATCTCAAAATTGACTTGAAATACCAAATCATTAACTACACTTATAAAAATTATATAGTTATAATAATTTTAAGTTCTTAACAAGTTAAATATACCATTTATTAGATTTTTCTAAGATTATATGGTATATTAATATATTCGAGTAAACGTGTTTAGGTAATATGATACTTTACCCACCCTAAACCCTTATTCTTTTAATAAATCTCATGCCTGATCATATACCCAAGTGACCATCCAGAATATTTTGTGTTTTGGTGCCGCATAGTGGGGGCGGGAGAGGCGCCCGACCACCAAACTTTTCGCTCAGTAGTGTTTGGGATGTAGTTTTCGTCTAAAATTTTTAGGTATATACGTTTTTGACCCCTAGTTTTATGTTGGAAATCTCAAAAGCTTCGCCACTGGTTTCTAGATTTCCCATCGGGTTCAAATTTTTATGCCATTCTATATTGAAGTAATGATAAGATCACATGTATGATGCAAGAGATTAAACCAAACGCACATATTTTCTATCTTTTAGCTATAGCATTCAAGCAAACCCACACGTTACTTCTGCACCTGTTAATAAACGAGTGTTTGTGATGAAAGTGGGTTGGTGATGAGGCATATATTGTAGACCCTTGCTCTATGATTGCATGATTACCTTATCTGTACTTAAATCTTCATTGAGGATAAAGGATTTGATTAATGATTAGTGATGAAAGTGGGATAATACTAGAGGGACAATGTCAACACCCACAGAAATCTATAAGTCAAAGGAAAGGACCATGATGTTGTAAGAATGGGAGCCATACAACTAGCAACTTCCATGAACACTATTCAAGATTAGGATTGACCAATTCTGGATGTACTTAGAACATAAGTTTTGTTTGTACGTAATGGGGTCCACCACTAATGATGTTAATAGCCCCTCCAAATCCATTACTGGATACCATTATCATATCAACTCTATTTTAAAGAGCACAATTGCTATTACTTCCATTTGGGAAATATAATATGATCGAAGTAGGTATACATGAATTTAGCTAGATTGGTGAGATATGCAGATACGCGGGGGTGTACAGTTTATATTTTATTGTAAAAGATGAAATACAAGCAAAACAAATGCAATGATATTTTCGTAATTATTTTATTTTACTGGTAATGTAATTTTACTAATTTCGTGAAAATAATGTTAAAGTGGAGGATGGTTAATCATGCATCTTGTGGTGGCGTTGATAGCCGAAAGACAACGGACTACATGCACTAACTGGCCTTTGTCTTAATTGCCGAGTGTTATGTGCCTTATGTCCAATGCTTGATGCAAAACTACCATCGAGTCGGGGGTCTCATTGGAAGAAGCCTCTCTATTCCTATGGGGTAGAGGTAAGGCTGTCTACATCTTACCCTATTCAGAACCTACCTTAGCTTTGCTATTGGTGGGATTTACTGAGTATGATGATAATGATGGTAGGGTAATTATCAAAATTACTCTACAAATGATCTTGTAAGGTAATTTTGTAAAATGATCTTGTATGATAATTTTTGATCTTGTAGGGTAATTTTGTATTACTCTACAAACGATCTTGTAGGGTACTTTTGATCATGTAGGGTAATTTTGATCTTATAGGGCAATTTTGTAGAGTATCATAGTTGCTATACACATGATCTTGTATGGTGATTTTGATCTTGTATGGTGATTTTGATCTTGTCGGGTAATTTTGATCTTGTAAGGTAACCAAACGCCTTTAGTCACATCAACAAGACGTGATCGGGCCTCGTCATTGGCCTACATCGGTTCAACCCATTGTCGTTCAACATCATTTGACCCATCGTTGGTCTACAACATTCAAACATTGCAAGGATGCGACTTTACGCATGCGTACACCCAACATGTCTAAAACTACATCCACTCCACATCGCCGGAGATTAAACACATAAGCCCTTCAAAATATCATTAAAACTGACCCCTAAGCACTTTCAGGGTATAATAATCTACTCACAGACACATTTTTTTCCAGCGTCCTTAACCCACGAGTATTTACTTTGTTAATATATCACAATCGAGTGTTAGCCCAATATGTCTGTCACGCCCCGACCCGAAGCGAAATGGTACGGGTATGGTAATTGCACATAGCTTATGACACTATTATAAGTTTAGATAATTAAAGTCACCAAATTAAATTTGTCACACATAATCATGGAAACCATTTAACATAATTCATACATTATTCAAAAGATAAATGTTGTGGACAAAGGTCCAATTTATTACTAAGGCATGTCTTACGTGTCTTTTCCTTCAACACTATTTCTGCTTGTGTACCTGCATCGTGCGCAAAAAGGTTTTTGATCAACAAAATGTTGGTGAATAGATCTAGAATTTAAATAAAATGTTTTGCTTTATTAATTGATTTATTTTACTTAGAAATCTTATAAAAATAAATTTAACATGCAACTTCATGTGTTGTAGAAACATCAAATACCACCACAATCACAACAACAATCAACAAATCACCACAACCACAATATAGATACAATAGAAGCAACAAAAATCAAAGACTATAGCATGCATTAGTCTCAAGCCCCGAAGAGCGAGTCTAATACTGGTGGCGATACTAAGCTACAACGCATGGCCGTGGGGAACCTAGTCAGCCAGGTGGATCCATGCGAAACATGTGACATAAAGCGAGTAAACACATAGATACACGTATATGCAACGATAGATACTAGAAACAATATGTGTTGTCGCCATATATGAACTTGTAGCGACGAATATGTCGTAAAGATTCACTAAATTAATAGAAACATTTATTTATTTATTTTTAACCTATTTTGACATGTCGTCGCTATTGGGTTGTTGTAAAAGACATTTGCTAAATAAATAAAAACACTTATTTGAACCTGGAGGTGCTATAGCAACGATCTCCTTGGACACCTATAACGACAAATTCATGAACTTTATTGTATTAATAAATAGGCAAAAGCTTTTAAAGTTTACAAGTTTTGGAAACAAAAGCTACATATTTAAAAGAGACACACAAGGTTGTAGGTCCACTTGGAGGATCAAGATAACCTACTTTCTTGTTTGTTAGAACACACTTACGAGTGTGGAATCCTCGTTAGTATGCAACCGTAGCAAACTGTAAGCAAGCACAAACACAAGGTAACCAAAGATTCAGTATCTTAGATTAAAGTGAAGAGAACTGGTACAAACACATACACACAATGTTCATACAGACTCAGGGTGCTCTCTTAGTTCAACTGTAAAATGAAGTTCTGTATTTATAGGCGAAGTCACCTGCATGCTACGAAGAACATGCAGGTGTCCACGAACAACTTCAGTCCAAGCGAAGAATGGTTCTTCGTTGGACACTTCAACGAACAACTGTTGACTACGAACAATGGTTGTTCGTAGGAGTTAGATCGACGAACAAGGTTGTTCGTTGCAACATGAATCCCACGAAGAACTTGGGTTCTGCCTAAAACACAAACACTTCAGACAGTTACCAAGATTACAAACATACCAACATACAGACTGCAACATGCAGATGTTTATCATACATACAAAGTAAATGTCGTGCTATGTCAAGATAGGAGGATATCTTGACTTGGTCGACTCGACCAAAAACATACAGACACGAAACAAAGACCGTACAGACTATCGTTAGCTAAGAACAAGCTACAGACACAAAACTGTACCAACAAACTCCCCCTTGTCTATAGCTTGGTCTTCGGTCTTCATTCTTTGTGCGCCTCGGTCCATGAGCTGCCGGAGTGAATTCCCCGATAGTAGGAAAAACAAGCAACTCGTTGTAACAGCAAAGCTTGATACGCATCTTTGTCTTCATAAAAGATGTCGTGCTCAAGCAGCTTCTTGATATCATTCTTCGACATGTTCACCACCCGCATTGGGTCTAGCATCCGGAAATTCTCTTTATCGTCCTTGAAAACAATAACGGCTTCATGGGTCTCAGAATCATAACACCATAGACGCATATCTCCGAGAAAGTCTTGTTTCATTGGCATCAAAGGGGTCTTCTTTAACACTTGCACCTTCTTGTACACGAGCTTGTATTTTCCGGTATTTGTTTCCGGATCCAGAGTGTATTTGATTTGCTCGTATCTTGGAAACTGCGGTTTGTAGAGTTCATCCTTCCATCCTTTCCGACGCTCTATCCGAAGCTTGCGAACAAAGAGTGTGACACCTTCATAATTCGACCGGTTAATCACGTTCAACCTGGTCAAGGAAGCAACATCATAAAATGGTAAAGTTAGCATACTCAAAAGCGATCTGAAGTATTGGATTCCATGCTCTCATTTGACGGCCATGCAGTGTATCTCCCGAACAAACATCCAGCTAAGAATTCGTCCGGGAGATCGTTTCTTCACAAACTTCATGTAATCCACTTGAACCGGAGGAGGAGTTGGCTTTGGATGCTTTACCAAGAATTTCTTTCGCCATTCTTCAAAAGTATCCGTAGACGTATCGGATGTATTCCGAGTCTTCAACTTTTCACAATCTCGTTACATTCTCCTTGAGCCAATCATCATCAAACGGATTGAGTTCAAATCCATCCTCATGAACATACTTTGCTTTATCGGTATTTCCTTCAAACACTATCTCATCGATATCTTCAACGTTTATACTGTCAGGTTCACTCGGTATCTCTTCATAGAAGGATCATCTACTTCTTTGAGGTCTTTTAATGCTAAAATCTGTTCCTTGGAGAGCTCAGAAACAAACTCCCCTTCTTCTAACTCCTCGCCAGTGACAGGGTGTAACGAGTGCAAAGACTGCACGTAAATCGGTTAAGAAGTCGGAACCATTACGTCCGATCCTGAAGCTTCGGAACCAATTGTAGATCGATATCATCCAACTTCTCTTGAATGTCTTTGGAACCACCAGCAGAACTTGCCATTACTTGAACAGAACTTGATGTAGTAACTGGAGTAGAAGCCAAACCCTCAGGTTGAATAGAAGATGTAGGTGCATCAGGATTCCTGGGGTCCTCACTGTCATGATCCCTTTTCTAAGAACCTCTTGCGCTTTGCATCGGTCTGCCCATAAAGTGTTAACTCTTTTTCTTGTAAGTTCATAACTGCTAGCCATCTGTTTAACGTTCTCAGCTATGACCTTGTTACTAGAGTTGTAGAACTTAGTGACTTCATCACATTTCGTACTCATCCTTTCACCGGTTCTCAACACTTCAGTGCTCCGCTCCTTCAACCTGTTCATCTCTATACCTCGAGTGTTGTCAGCCACTCGCATCTGCTGCAACTGTCTTTCCCGTTCTTCATCTGCAGCTTTCAGTTGAGCGTTCTCAGCTCTCAATTGTGTAATTTCTGCTTGTTGTTTTCTAATCGTTTCATTCAAAGCGTTGATATCAAGCTGTTGTTTGATCGTGGTATTCCTCGTAGCAGACATAAAATCCATGTGTCTATTTATCTGCGCCTGTGCTGCTTGAAGTTGTTTGAATAGAAAGCTAGACTTCTCGCTTTCTCCCATTTTTTCAAACTTGGCATCCAAAGAATCTGCACTCTCCTTTCTTGTTCGTTTGCGAGAGGCTTGGGTAGCAGCAGGTGCAGTGACTTGAGGAAATGCTTGACGAGGGCTTACAGTTGCCGTTGCAGTTCCCGATGACCTACCATGAGAAGCTACTAAGGCTTCAGTTTCCTCAATAGTGAAGACTTCTTCTATTGTAGGTCCTGCAGTAGCAGCGGTTGACGGAGTAGACTCTGGTTGAACAGAAGACGAACCAACTGTTTTACGAATCTTTTTCTTTCGTCGTATAGCAGTTTGTCACTTCCTAGCATTCTCAGACTCCGTGTCTGAAAGAACATACTCCGGATCAGCTTCTGTTCTAATTCTTCTTACTTGACGAACACCACGTTCATCAAGGTAATGTTCATACCCAGGTTTTGGAGGTTTATCTTCCTCCTCTTCACTCGCTACTTCTTCCGGTTGTTTACCAGAAACACCACCGGTTGAACCAGCACCAGTATCACCACCATCTCCACCTTCACCACCTTCATCATCATCACCACTGTGATCATCATCTCGGTCCTTTCTCTTTAGACCAAAACGATCATGAATCATCTTTCTTAATATGGGTTCTTCATCGTCTGAGTCACTACTTGCATGACGCCATTTATCATTTCCAGGCGCCACATAAGTATTGCTACCAAGAAAACCAAACAACTTCCTCGGTGGCGTGCTTCCCTTATAGTGCTTAGCAGCATGGCCCTTGAAAACTTTCAGCGAGTGTATCTTCATTTCATCTATCTTAAGAGTATCATTGGCATCCTTCAGTAAATCTGGATGTTGAACATTCATAACCATCTGAAGAAAGCGGGGGTACATCCAAAACTTGCTACCCACCGTTGTTTCACCTGTTTCGGTCAGATTTTCTCTCATATTTTCCAGAATGAACTTCGAGATCCTAAACGACTTATTTAGCACCAATGCCACCATCAAACCAATGAGACTTGGACTTGCCATGTCATAACCACTACGCCGATTGCTCAAACACTGAATGAGCACATGTAACAAGAACTTATACCGGAGTGGCAGCCATCCTTTGTTGATCTGATTACCCAGAATATCACCAATACACTTCATCCGCATTAGACATCCTCGTTGACACATGACATTTACAGTAGATGGTGCGTCAGGATCGTCGTTCAGATGTAATACATTGTTAAGAATTTCAGCAGATACCACAACGTCTACACCGTTGACTTTTCCACGTACCCCTTCCTTGCCGTCAATATCAACTGCTTCGGCCGTATCCCAGAAGTCTTTAATTAGCGCTCGAAACACCGGAGTCTTGTGCTTGATTGCATAGTTTATCCGAGAATCCCGCAACTGTAACATCCGCCGAAAAACGGGTTTTCAAAACCCGCTTCGTTTATTAATCGAATAGTCAGTTTCAAATTTTCGTTGCTTATTTAATGCTCATTTTAATTTTAAACAATACATAATTAATAAACAGTTTAGAATATGGAAACTAAAATTGTTAAAAAGTAAAAATAAAGTAAATAAAAAAGAAAATAGGCTGCCGGGTTTCGAAAACCCGGGTCAGCCGGAAGACACAACCAACACACAACTTAACCACTCCGCCACTTGGTTCTTTTGTGTAATCAAGGAAACAAATAAAACTTAACTTCTACCCGTGAACTCATCTGTTTGCGCCAAAACTGAAACCGATAATCGGCTTTCAACTATCCAGACTTTTGAGTGATCGCTAATTACTGATTATAACCGATAAATCAATTGCTGCCCACGTTCTTAATCAATTCCATCTTCAATGAACCCGCTTCATATGATTTTGAGTTTTGAAAACCGAAATCATATTCCTCATGTTTTACACTGATAATATCATCGTCTCGTAACTTGGAAACACTCGCAGAACCTTTAATTTCATTTGCGCTCTAATTTTTGCTCGTCGGAAACGTTATCTGCTATCGCCGGACTTTCGCCGGAAAACCGTGACTTACACAAAATCGGTAAATTCTCGACTCTTTCGTTTTCAATCTATTGTTAGACTTATACTAACTCAAATCCTTCAACCAGAATCGGTCCCAGACGACGTTACCGGATATTCAGCACTCGCCGGAAAATCTCTGGACATTTCCAAAAACACGCTGTGAATCGGTACAAACATCTAAACTCTCTGATAATCTTTGTTTAGTAACTCAATTTCACAATTAGTTAATCAAAACTGTTAATTGGTCCGCTCAGACGGAATTCATAAAACAGAGCCGACGACCTTTGCCGGAGTTCTGAGAAAAACATCTTTCCGGTACATTCATTTCCAAAACCTTCTTTATCCATTACATTTTAATCATTTATATGTTCGTTAATCGAATTAAACAAGAACTGTCGAACATCGGTTGTCTGTGTCTTTGAACGAAGAAGATGAAGTCGAACCTTATGTATAAGTTTAATTAAAACAAGATATTAAACCGGGTTAGACACACAGTCCAGCGGTGGACTGTGTGCAAACACATAGCGCACGTCACGAGTTCGAATCTTACAAACGCACCGGCTTTCCGAATTAAAACCAATTTTTTTTACTGAATCAGAGTAGGACCTAGGATGTTTTTAAGATTAATATAAACTGTAAGTTTAACAGATAAGTCACACAGCCCAACTGGTTGGGCTGTGTGCTTACAAACCGAAGGACCCGAGTTCGATCCGGCTCCCTGCAAACCGGTTCAACCATTTAAATTCTTTTAATATAAACCGAATAAATTAAACATTTAATTAGTATATATATATATAATTAAAACATAGAATATTTCGGGTTAGACACGTAGCTCAGTTGGTAGAGCTGCGTGCACGCGTACGGGAGGTCACAAGTTCGAACCTCACTCAGTGCACTTACACCACAGTCCGACCGGTCAACGGTCCGGTCAACGGTCAACCCAAAAAGTCAACATTTTTTTTTATATTTTTATTTATTTATTTAATTTAAAAATCAATTAAAAATACTTAAAAATAATATTTTTAAAGTTAGAAAATGACCTTAAACTCACAAAAAAATAAATCTAGAAAACCCTATTAAAATTGTTAATAAAATCCACTTATTTACCGTACCTTTTCGTTATTATTTAGGTTAGTTATTCCTCGTCGATCAACCCTCTAAACTCGTGTGCATTCAACATCATCAAACGAACGCACCCAATGTGAGTGAATCTCTACAAATTCCCTGTTTTAATCACGTTTTGAGGTGTATCATGTGTCATTTATTATTATTTACATTTAAACACTTGTGCATCCATCATATCCATGATCAAATGTGTATCCAATATGTATCAATTATTTGTGTGGTTAACGTTTAGATTAAATTTTATCATTTTCAGTACATACATCATCATAGGCGGTCTGTTCCCCATTACCTATGAGCGGAACCGTTGCCCATTACCTATGAGCGGAACGTGGCGTTGCCAACATACGATCGGCTCCGTTTGATTGAGCCTTGATCGCACATACATTATCATAGGCCGTCCGTTCCCCATTACCTATGAGCGGAACGTGACGTTGCCAACATATACATTATCATTCATGTCATATACTCATGCAAGGTGGTTTGTTATTGTATGTTTATTTACATTTGCTCACATATGATTATTGCACAATTTTTCCATATTAAATACAACAAGAAATCAATAATAAATGCTTTCTAACAAGGTTCACTCGCCAACTTTTGTTGACCCAAAAACCCCCCATTTTTACACATGATACAGGTGATCCAGTTGCAGAAGAAACATATAGGACGGCCTAGAAGAATAAATCAGTTTAGGCTTTATGTTGTTTATTTAGTTACTTTTTCCTTGTAATTGTATGGACTTGTTTGAAATATTGAAGTTGTAATTTGAATTTAATAAATATGAAACATTTTAGTAAACATCATGAGCTTTGGTGATAACCCAATTATGCCCCGACTCTTATTCCACTGTGGGTCGGGGTGTGACAGATTGGTATCAGAGCCATGACTATAGGGATATAGGATAGGTTATTAGACCCTTAGAGCCTATACTATAGTTGATAGAATTTTAAAATTGTTTATGTGTTACTTACAAAATTCATGATGTTTAAATGCTTTATGTTTATTGTTACATTCAATGTTATGCAAGGATGTTCATAAGTACATATTACTATACAATGCTCATCATGAATCATATCCTCATAACATATCATATCCATGAGAGCACACACCACACAATTTCCATGATTTTTGCAACGATTTTTGTATTTTTTCAAATCATCAAAGTGAGTTCTCATGACGGGCATGTAGTAACTGGAAGGGTACAAGTACCGTAGTCGGAATGTCCTGTCTAGGCTTGGCATTCGTATAAATCCAAAATAAAGGACCAGTTTACCTACCTGGGGACTAACGATGAGAGTACGAAGGACCTATTAGGCCAAAGCATGCTATACCAAACGTCGTGTGAGCTAACCCCACTTTGAGTTGTCATTGTGTCTACACCTGGACACCCTCCGACCATACATCTCGCAAACATATTTCATGGTTTTCATTCGGGTGATGCGAGTGTTAAACCGCCAACACCAATGTGAATCCTACTAAGCCAATAGTCATGGGGGCCCACATGACTATACAGGTGATGGTATGGGGGACATTAGAGGCCCAAACATGAGCAAACCCAAGACATCCTATGGTTGTAGCTGCATTATTGATGTTTATGTTATTTTTTTATTTTTTTTACGACACATGACACCTAAAAAGACTCCTTAAACTCACAATCTTCTTATGTATGTTCCTGTAGATGTCGGCTAGGCAGCAACGTGGGGGTAGAAGGTCAGGAAGGTCAAACGAACGCTTGGCCACCCAAATCGCAAAACAAATGGCCGCGGTGCTTCCTAACATCGTAATTCAAGTCCAACAAGCTCTCGCCGCAAATCCCATCAACCCTCCCAATCAAGAAGACCAGAACGTCGACAACCCTCCCTCCAAAAAGTGCTCTTACAAACACTTCAAGTCTTGCGATCCCCCGAAATTTGAAGGGACCGAAGGTGTCACTGCTCTCCTCCATTAGTTTGAGGAAATGGAAAACACCTTCCTCAATTGCGATTGTCCCGAGGATTGCAAGGTACGATACGCAACCGGGAGACTATTTGGAGTAGCTCTTACCTGGTGGAATACAGAAAAAGGTAAGAGAAGAATCGAAGATGCAATGGCTATTGTCCTCCACTGGTTTGAGGAAATGGAAAACACCTTCCTCAATTGCGATTGTCCCGAGGATTGCAAGGTACGATACGCAACCGGGAGACTATTTGGAGTAGCTCTTACCTGGTGGAATACAGAAAAAGGTAAGAGAAGAATCGAAGATGCAATGGCCTTAACATGGGAGGAGTTAAGGGAAATCATGACGAGACGCTTCTGTCCAAGAAGCGAGATCAAAAAGTTAGAGGATGAATTTCACTCGTTAAAGCAAAAGGAGGGAGATCATACTTCCTACAACAAAAGGTTTTTAGAGTTGAACCAAATGATCCCCAACTTGTTCACCCCAGTATACCGCTTAGTCGAACACTATATTCGAGGCCTCCCCTCGAAAATTCAAGACTCAGTTCTAAGCACTTCGCCTGCAACACTTGAAGCTGCTATGGAACTAGCTACCGAGCTTACCGAGAATCATATCCTAACGGCAAATTTAAGGACGAGAAAAAGAAAGCCCCCATTGAGGGCCAAACTTCAAACCATTCCACCTCCTCCTCAAAGTTTGCTAGTAAGAGGAAACGTAACGGCAGAAACTTTGCTGTCACACAAACAAACTTCCCCATCCCTGCTGCACCCATCACCCAAGTTGCCCCCTCAACTGCACCATATAAAAAGCCATACTCCGGCCCATACCCAAAATGCAACCTTTGCCAATACCATCACTTTCCTGATCATCCCTGCCAGCATTGCACCGGCTGTGGCCGCGTAGGTCACACCATCCAAACCTGTCGCGCACTTCAGCGAACGAACCGCAATCAACCCTCAACCCAAACCCACCATCAGATAGTGGGTCAAGCCCAACAACCTTTACTCCTACCACCTGCCCAACATGTAGCCCAATCCTACTACCAACCCAACCATCCCATGATGCAACCTATGCGGGCTTGTTACAACTGTGGAGACCCGAACCACTTCAGGAACACCTGTCCACGCTTGGTGAACATCATCCATGCCCAAGCTCAAGCTAATCCAGTAAACCAGGCTAACTAAGCTCCTCCACCTGCAAGAGGAAGAGCTTTCAACATCAACGCTAATCAAGCTAGGGCTGACAACAATGTGGTTAACGGTACGTTTCTCATCAATGTAGTTATGCATCCATGTTATTTGATACTGGCGCGGATAAGAGTTTTGTGTCCATAGAATTTGAACCCATCCTCAACCAAACTCGTGATAAACTCATGGAATCCATAACGGTAGAAGTTGCTGACGGAAAACCGGTCTCATTAAACTCTATTATACGCAATTGTACTCTCACCCTAAACGATCACGATTTTCCAGTTGACCTCATACCTATGAAGTTGGGAAGTTTCGACATTATAATTGGTATGGACTGGCTTAGCCAACATCATGCTGAAGTTGTATGCCGCAAAAAGTTTATTCGCATTCCCCTTACAAACGGTCAGACTCTACGAATCTTTGGAGAAACCCCTTCGAAAGGACTCAAATTAATGTCCTGTCTTCAAGCCCGAAAATATCTCCGCAAGAATTATGTCGCATTCTTAACTCATGTCGTCAAAAAGGGAATCAAGGTGAAGAAACTCGAAGACATCCCAGTAGTAAAAGATTTTCCGCAAGTTTTTCCTGACGACATTTCAGGACTTCCTCCCGTGAGAGAAGTCGAATTCCGCATTGATCTTATACCTGGAGCTACACCAGTTGCAAAATCTCCTTATAGGTTAGCCCCATCCGAAATGCAAGAGCTAGCCAGCCAACTGCAAGAGCTGACTGACAAAGGATTCATACGTCCTAGCTCATCGCCTTGGGGTGCACCTGTCCTTTTTGTGAAGAAGAAAGATGGAACGTTTCGCATGTGTATCGACTACAGAGAACTCAACAAGTTAACGGTCAAGAACGGCTACCCATTACCTCGCATCGATGATCTTCTAGACCAACTTCAAGGCGCCACCTGTTTTTCAAAAATCGACATTCGTTCTGGTTATCATCAACTCAGAGTACATGAAGAAGACGTCCCAAAGACCGCCTTCTGAACTCGTTATGGTCATTAGGAATTCATGATCATGCCATTTGGTTTAACCAACGCTCCAGCAGTATTTATGGATTTAAAGAATAGGGTATGCAAACCCTACCTCGACCGATTTGTCATAGTCTTCATCGACGACATCCTCATCTACTCAAAGTCTAAGTCTGATCATGAACGACACCTTCGACTCATCCTTACACCCTTAAGGACAGAAAAGTGTACGCTAAGTTCTCGAAATGTGAATTCTGGTTAAGGGAAGTACAATTCCTTGGACACGTCGTCAATGACAAGGGAATTCATTTGATCCCTCAAAAATCAAGGCAGTACAAGAATGGCAAGCGCCACGTACACCTACCAAAGTAAGATCATTCCTTGGTTTGGCTGGTTATTATCGCTGTTTCATTGCAAATTTCTCCCGTATTGCTGTACCACTCACGGCTTTGACTCATAAAGGAAAGCCCTTCATATGGGGACCCAAACAAGAAGAAGCCTTCCAAACTCTAAAGCAAAACTCTGTGACGCACCTATCCTCACACTTCCTGAGGTTGTGATGACTTCGTGGTTTATTGCGACGCGTCAGGGCAGGGACTAGGCTGTGTACTGATGCAAAGAGGAAAAGTGATAGCTTATGCTTCTAGACAACTCAAAATTCATGAGAAGAACTACACCACCCACGACCTGGAACTTGGAGCCATTGTGTTCGCTCTTAAGATATGGAGACATTACCTCTACGGTACTAAGTGTGAAATATACACTGACCACAAGAGCCTCCAACACATCTTCAACCAAAAGGAGTTAAACATGAGGCAACGGAGATGGGTCGAACTTCTTAATGACTACGACTGTGAAATTCGGTATCATCCTGGCAAGGCAAACGTGGTGGCCGATGCGCTCAGTCGAAAGGGTTATGCGAACTCCATTCGTCTTCTATGTTCGCAAATCATAACCGACATCAAAGATCAAATCCGAGAAGCCCAACATGTTTCTGTAACAGAAAACGACGTACGCAATGAGCTGTCTTGTGGAGCTGAACTTAAAATCGAAACTAAATCCGACGGTATTCTGTACTATCTAGATCGCATATGGATTCCCGATCACAATAACCTTCGTGATTTCCTTATGAATGAGGCGCACAAAACACGATACTCTATACACCCAGGAGCCGACAAGATGTATCAAGACCTTCGATACACCTACTGGTGGCCTGGAATGAAAAAGGATATTGCTGTTTTTGTTTCTAAGTGCCTTACATGTTCCAAAGTAAAAGCTGAACATCAAAGACCCTCAGGACTTCTAGTCCAACCCGAAATACCTGTATGGAAGTGGGAAAACATAACTATGGATTTCATTACCGGGTTACCTCGCACCTCCAGTGGGTATGACACTCTATGGGTAATCACTGATCGTCTTACAAAATCAGCTCATTTCATCCCGATTCGCGAGGACTTCAAGAACGAGAAGTTAGCTCGTATCTACAGCGAGATCGTAAGCCGTCATGGTGTACCTTTAAGCATTATTTCAGACCGTGATGGTCAGTTTCACTTCACAAACATGGCAAGTCATACAAGCCGCTTTGGGTACACGATTAGACCTCAATATCGCTTATCATCCTCAAAATGATGGACAATCTGAACGCACCATCCAAACTCTTGAAGATATGCTTCGAGCATGTGTCATAGACTTCAAAGGGGATACTGTAACATCCGTCGAAAAACGGGTTTTCAAAACCCGCTTCGTTTATTAATCGAATAGTCAGTTTCAAATTTTCGTTGCTTATTTAATGCTTATTTTAATTTTAAACAATACATAATTAATAAACATTTTATAATATGGAAACTAAAATTGTTAAAAAGTAAAAATAAAGTAAATAAAAAAGAAAATAGGTTGCCGGGTTTTGAACCCGGGTCAGTCGGAAGACACAACCAACACACAACTTAACCACTCCGCCACTTGGTTCTTTTGTGTAATCAAGGAAACAAATAAAACTTAACTTCTACCCGTGAACTCATCTGTTTGCGCCAAAACTGAAACCGATAATCGGCTTTCAACTATCCAGACTTTTGAGTGATCGCTAATTACTGATTATAACCGATAAATCAATTGCTGCCCACGTTCTTAATCAATTCCGTCTTCAATGAACCCGCTTCATATGATTTTGAGTTTTGAAAACCGAAATCATATTCCTCCTGTTTTACACTGATAATATCATCGTCTCGTAACTTGGAAACACTCGCAGAACCTTTAATTTCATTTGCGCTCTAAATTCTGCTCGTCGGAAACGTTATCTGCTATCGCCGGACTTTCGCCGAAAAACCGTGACTTACACAAAATCGGTAAATTCTCGACTCTTTCGTTTTCAATCTATTGTTAGACTTATACTAACTCAAATCCTTCAACCAGAATCGGTCCCAGATGACGTTACCGGATATTCAGCACTCGCCAGAAAATCTCTGGACATTTCCAAAAACACGCTGTGAATCGGTACAAACATCTAAACTCTCGATAATCTTTGTTTAGTAACTCAATTTCACAATTAGTTAATCAAAACTGTTAATTGGTCCGCTCAGACGGAATTCATAAAACTGAGCCGACGACCTTTGCCGGAGTTCTGAGAAAAACATCTTTTCCGGTACATTCATTTCCAAAACCTTCTTTATCCATTACATTTTAATCATTTATATGTTCGTTAATCGACTTAAACAAGAACTGTCGAACATCGGTTGTCTGTGTCTTTGAACGAAGAAGATGAAGTCGAACCTTATGTATAAGTTTAATTAAAACAAGATATTAAACCGGGTTAGACACACAGTCCAGCGGTGGACTGTGTGCAAACACATAGCGCACGTCACGAGTTCGAATCTTACAAACGCACCGGCTTTCCGAATTAAAACCAATTTTTTTACTGAATCAGAGTAGGACCCAGGATGTTTTTAATATTAATATAAACTGTAAGTTTAACAGATAAGTCACACAGCCCAACTGGTTGGGCTGTGTGCTTACAAACCGAAGGACCCGAGTTCGATCCGGCTCCCTGCCAACCGGTTCAACCATTTAAATTCTTGTAATATAAACCGAATAAATTAAACATTTAATTAGTATATATATATATATAATTAAAACATAGAATATTTCGGGTTAGACACGTAGCTCAGTAGGTAGAGCTGCGTGCACGCGTACGGGAGGTCACAAGTTCGAACCTCACTCAGTGCACTTACACCACAGTCCGACCGGTCAACGGTCCGGTCAACGGACCGGTCAACGTCAACGGTCAACCCAAAAAGTCAACATTTTTTTTTATATTTTTATTATATTTATTTAATTTAAAAATCAATTAAAAATACTTAAAAATAATATTTTTAAAGTTAGAAAATGACCTTAAACTCACAAAAAAATAAATCTAAAAACCCTATTAAAATTGTTAATAAAATCCACTTATTTACCGTACCTTTTCGTTATTATTTAGGTTAGTTATTCCTCATCGATCAACCCTCTAAACTCGTGCGCATTCAACATCATCAAACGGACGCACCCAATGTGAGTGAATATCTACAAATTCCCCGTTTTAATCACATTTTGGGGTGTATCATGTGTCATTTAATATTATTTACATTTAAACACTTGTGCATCCATCATATCCATGATCAAATGTGTATCCAATATGTTTCAATTGTTTGTGTGGTTAATGTTTAGATTAAATTTTATCATTTTCAGTACATACATCATCATAGGCTCGTCTGTTCCCCATTACCTATGAGCGGAACCGTTCCCCATTACCTATGAGCGGAACGTGGCGTTGCCAACATACGATCGGCTCCGTTTGATTGAGCCTTGATCGCACATACATTATCATAGGCCGTCCGTTCCCCATTACCTATGAGCGGAACGTGACGTTGCCAACATATACATTATCGTTCATGTCATATACTCATGCAAGGTGGTTTGTTATTGTATGTTTATTTACATTTGCTCACATATGATTATTGCACAATTTTTCCATATTAAATACAACAAGAAATCAATAATAAATGTTTTCTAACAAGGTTCCCTCGCCAACTTTTGTTGACCCAAAAACCCCCCATTTTTACACATGATACAGGTGATCCAGTTGCAGCAAGAAACACATAGGACGGCCTAGAAGAATAAATCAGTTTAGGCTTTGGATTGTTTATTTAGTTACTTTTTCCTTGTAATTGTATGGACTTGTTTGAAATATTGAAGTTGTAATTTGAATTTAATAAATATGAAACATTTTAGTAAACATCATGAGCTTTGGTGATAACCCAATTATGCCTCGACCCTTATTCCGCTGCGGGTCGGTGTGACAGCAACCACTGCATGATTCCTTCGTAATCTATCAACTCGTTGTCAGGATCTAAATATGCTATCATATTATGTCGAGATTCCGACATAATTTGAACTTTCGTCTTTCCTTCCTTCTTGGTCGCGGGTTTACGTTCTTTCGGTGCCATTCTGCACACAAACATACCCACAATGTGAAGAAAGATAGATTAAAGTTGAAAGCAGATTCATAACATATTAACTGTGAGAACTGTGACCATTCAATGAACATAAGTTGTTTCAACTAACAACTAAAGGTTCACTGTGAACCCACTGTCCACAAACAGTAGCCTACGAAGAACCCCTACGAAGAACTGTTGTATACAACGAACAACCCTTGGTCAACGAAGAATGGTTCTTCGTTGACTTATGTTCTTCGTTGATAACAGTTACTACGAACAACCATGTCCTACGAAGAACTATGGTCAACGACGAAAGGGTTCTTCGTTGGCTGAAGTTCTTCGTCTATTCAGGTGTCAACAAACAACTAAGGTCAACGAAGAATGGTTCTTCGTTGACTGGAGTTCTTCGCTGGACCAGTTCTTCGGCGAATTTACTTAACAGTTAAGATATGTTAGAGACAAACACCCACGTGGTTAAAACTCTCTGACAAACAAGATCAAACAATCAGTTCATTAACTTTTTCAACACTTTTGTCAAGAACACCCATTCTTAAACTTATGTAAAATCCCATTTGTAAAACCATAATGTCCGAAACATGATAACATTACATATACATAGAACCCAAAACATGATTTTGTTCAGAACATTCAAATAGATTAACCAAATCTTTTGGGTTTTAGCATTCATGAAGAACAAGGGTTTTAAAAACATGGTTTATTTTAGACATGGTGGAGACCTTGTTTGAGAGATTCAAACCGAAACACTTTGTAGTGTTCTACCTTAGATCAGTTATAAGCAAACAACCCAAACAAAGATGATGAAAACTTGATGAGATTCTTCCTTAATGAAGAAGATGAACAATACAGAGAGTGTTGTTTGAAAGAAAAGGTGAAAAAGGTGAAAAGGCAATCTGAAAGTGATAAGATTTTAACCGCCCATACCCTTTTATAACCTCTGTCCCCTACGAACAATTTCCTTTCGGTGAACAACCTTTGAGATCAACGAAGAATGGTTCTTCGTCGACAGCCCCTACGAAGAATGAGTTTTGGGCTGACGAACAACCATTTTGGGCTTCGACAGATTTGGGCCCATCTCACTTCAACGAAGAACATGTTCTTCGTCGAGGTGGTTCTTCGCTGAATGGTTCTTCTTTGAACCAAGTTGTTCGTTGAAGACCAGCACCAACATACCAACTTATGAAGATTTAAACAGAACTGATTTTAAACATATTTGGGTTTAACAAAATGCACACTGATCGTTATGAAGTTGTAAGATTTAAGCAAGGTTGATTTTAGAGCTTCAACGGTAGAAACCATTCGAGCTTCAAGATCGACTAGACGAAAGTTAACGAAAAGACTAAAGTATCTAAAATAAAACAACCTATGTTAAACTACGAACTACACTACACACTAAACTAATCAATTTTTGCGAGTTTCGAGGTAAGAGAATCATACCAGTTTACGGTTCGGTCAAACACGATTTTCTAAATTCATTTTACTTTCGATAAGCATTTTACCTCGATTACCGATATTGTTGTCCACATAAACTCAACTTATCAGATGTAATCACGTCTAAGAGATATGATTTAATGTATGATTTATACCTACTAGTCGGTGTTCATCCACTTCACGACACATTCCCGTATCAAGACATGCACAAGAATTCGTCTTACCGGCGAGTATACCGCTTATCATCTGTTTTAACGTATATGATGTGAGATACTCACTTATTTTTGGCTGAAAACAAGCCCTATGTGATAAAATCACTTATTGATGAGGAACTTGATTTTCGGATGCATGCAGGGCACAGGTGCAAGTCCGTGAACAGGTTAGTACCATCGTACTGACAAAGAGACGAACTTGACACCCGCAATAAGCTGTGATATTTTATCACTTATTTGATTTGGTGGATATGATATGATTATCACTTATTGATGGTCGTATGCAATATTTACACGTATGTATGGTATCATGGAAGTTCTTGACTTGCGTCCCCGTTATTTTTCGGTAAAAGATTCAACCATGATACCCAGATGATAAACAGCATAAGCACCACGCATTTCAGAACCTTGGCATACTATCAAACGAAATTTCGGTACCAAGACCATATGCCAATGAATGGTTCCCACCTGACTTTCAGTTTGTTAAGTTTATATCAACATGCACGTTTTAGTCTGATTGTGAGTCTACCGGTACATCGTTAGTAAAGCTACTTATCATTTCATTTTACATTTTTGACCGCACTTGACTAACCACCGGTGTATCATCATCTTCTCTTATCTTTCCAATAAACTCATTTTGGATTTTCAATTTTCTATTGTTTTTGTGTTTTTCTGAAATTTTATCCCCCTTAAATGCAGAAAGTAAATAAAAGAAAGACATATTTTTGTATTTTTGAGATTTTTTCATGTTTTTGTATTTTCTTGAAATTTTCTCTCCCTAAAAAGCATAAAGATAAATAAAATGAAAATCTTTTTGTCTTTTTGATGTTTATAAGAAAATATTCACAAACACGATTAGTCGATGATGATTTACTCGGGTTTCACCTTAATGCCATTTATCAAAAGCAAATAATCAAATCGAGATTTATCAAAAACTTTTTAAATAAGTCGGCACGTTGGTGATCGGTGTGGATTTTAACAACATTGATAAGTCTCTTTTCATAACAATCTCGTATGAAATGATACTTAATCTCGATGGGTTTTGTTTTCGAGTGCTGTACAGGATTACGGGTAATCTGTAAAGCAGCTTCATTATCAACATGAATAGGAGTAGTTAGAAATTCAAAACCGTAGTCGCGCATTTGCTGTTGGATCCATAAAACCAGGGAACAGCAACTAGAAGTTGCAATATACTCGGCTTCACAAGTTGAAGTAGCCACACAGGTTTGCTTTTTGCATTGCCACGTGACTAAACGATTTCCAAGAAACTGACATCCTGCCGATGTTGATTTTGCATCAATTTTGCAGCCACCATGATCAGAATCATTGAAAGCGATCAACCCAAAGTTATCATCCTTAGGGTCCCAAAGACCAGTGTCTGGGCATCCCTTCAGATAACGAAAAATCCTCTTGACAACGATGAAGTGAGAAGACTTTGGATTTGATTGATAATGAGCAAGAAGACATGTCGGATACATAATATCAGGTCTTGAAGCTGTGAGATACATGAGAGATCCAATCATTGCACGATAGAGAGATGGATCCATACTATCACCCGACCCCTCAGGAGTAATCCCATGATTCTAAGCTAACGGGGTTCCAGGGAGCTTTGAATCTTCCATCTGAAATCGCTTGAGAATATCTCCGATGTAGTTTGTCTGATGAATGAAGATCCCTTCGTTAGATTGATGTACCTGCAAACCTAAGAAAAAAATCATTTCTCCCATTGCGCTCATCTCGAATTTCTCTTGCATCACACGTTCGAATTCTTTGCACATATCATCATTTGTAGACCCGAAGATGATATCATCCACATACACTTGAACCAGCAACAAATCCTCACCCCTTTCCTTGATGAAAAGAGTGCAGTCGATCAAACCTCTTCGAAAACCATTCTTGAGAAGATACAAAGACAAAGTCTCATACCAAGCCCTCGGAGCTTGATGAAGACCATACAACGCGTTGTTTAGAAGCCAAACCTTATCAGGATGTATTGGATCTTCAAAACCAGGCGGTTGCTCAACATATACCTCTTTTTCAACACACACATGAAGAAATGCACTTTTCACATCCATTTGATACACAGTGAACTTCTTGTAGGACGCATAAGCCAAGAAAATCCTTATTGCCTCAAGACATGCCACTGGTTCATAAACTTCATTATAATCAATGCCTTCTACCTGTGCAAAGCCCTGAACAACCAATCTTGCCTTGTTACGCACAACAACACCTCGGTCATCCCGTTTGCACTTGAACACCCATCTTATGCCAATCTTCTTATAGTTCTCAGGTCTGTCAACCAGTTTCCATACTCCCAACTTCTGGAACTGTTGAAGTTCTTCCTGCATAGCTTCCACCCATGAATCTTCCTTCAATGCTTCTTTCCAAGACTATGATTCTACTTGGCAAACATAGCATGCGAAAGACCAATCGTTTTGCTCCCCGGATTCTCTAATAGCTGCATACAATCCAGCATTCTGATTGTTTCTTAGCTGGTTACGTGTCTGCACATCGCTCTGAACATTTCCTATAATATTCTGCTGAGGATGAGTATTATGAATTCGAGTTTCTGACACATCAGGAACACGAGCGTTGATACCCAAATTGTTGAAGTTCAAATCTACTACCAGATCAATATTTGGCATCGCTGAAGAGTGGAAGCATTACCTTCACCAGTACCTACATTGTTATCCACAGAAGCACCTTCAGAGACACTTTGAACAGGAACTGATGTAGCTTCATTTGCATCGTGATATTCTTCATCTTCAGACGAAACGTTGTAATCAGATGCATCTTCAAACACCTCATTTTGACCAATATTATTAACCGATGCTGAAGCTTGAGGAGTAACAATAATAGGTCTTACCAAAGATGAATCAATCGTAGTATCACTTTCCAATAACATCTGTGCTGCTGCACAAGCTTCATCAAAGGTTGGCAGATTAAAGGAACCAAAAAGACCATCATAGTCGATCATCCATGGATCATCTGGAGCCCTAACAGACTCCGTGTATCTTTGAACCCTAACTTCACCCCATTCTTCTATCTTTCGAGTAGATAAATTCCAGACTCTAAAGTTTGGAGTAGCATACCCAAGAAAGAAACCTTCGATTGCCTTTGCCCCAAACTTACCATCTAGCTCAATCATAGTGCATGGAGCTCCAAAAGGTTCCAAATACGACACATCAGGTTTCCGTCGATGTAACAGTTCAAAGCAAGTTTTACCATGTCTCTTTACTGTAAGAACCCTGTTTAGTGTATAACACGCAGTTGCCACAGCTTCCCCCCAAAATTGGACTGGAAGTTGTGATTCCACTAACATAGTTCTAGCAGTTTCTATAAGCGTTCGATTCTTTCTTTCAGCAACACCGTTCTGTTGAGGAGTATATCGAGAACTGTATTCATGCAAAATGCCCTTAGAAGTACAGTACTCGTTCATAACCCTATTTTTAAATTCAGTCCCGTTATCACTTCGAATTCTTCTTATCTTCAAATTGTACAAATTTGCAATGAGGGTAAAGAGATTCTTGAGAATACCTGGAGTCTCGCTTTTGTGTGCCATCAACCCTATCCACGAAAATCTTGAGTAGTCGTCAGTAACCGCTAAACAGTATGAATCACCAAAAGTCGTCTTGTGTTTCATAGGTCTAAAGAGATCCATATGAAGACGTTCAAAAGGCATATTCATAGTGTTAACCTTCTTGATAGGATGTGATTTCTTTGCTTGCTTTCCTTTTTGGAACGAAACACACACGTCTTGTAAGTGAAAATTCTTGACTGGTACACCATTCACAAGATTATTTTTCACCAAATGGTTCATTTTTCTCAAGTGAATGTGTCCCATACGCCTGTGCCAAGAGATAGACTCTTTTTTCGGTCGCTTTAGAGAAAAAACAGGTAACTTGTGCAGTCGTTGTAACAGCTTGGCTCATGTCAAGAACATACAAATCATTTATTCTTGGAGCCGACAGAAGAATCCATTCCTTAGGAATTTTAAAACCAGGTTTCAACACATAGCAGCCAGCATCATCAAAATGCAAGATGAACTTCTTGTCACAGATTTGAGAAACACTAAGAAGATTGTGGTCAATTTGTTGCACATAATTGATCTTGTCGAAACTCACAACACCATTTGAGATCATACCCTCTCCAGTGATGTATCCGCCTTTGTCTCCAGCAAACGTGACATAGCCTCCTCTAATGCTTTTCACATCATACAGAAGTCTAAGGTCGCCCGTCATGTGCCTGGATGCCCACTGTCAACAATCCAATGACTATTAACAGTTCCTCCTGAAGCACCTTGCACATGTGGTTACACAATTAGTTGGAGATGGGGACCCAAGCCTTAGTGGTCTTGGGTCGCCCCTTATCGTCAAGAAATGTAATTTCAATTTCTTGATGATTCGGAAATGAAATACCCCCCCCCACTGAGATTGTATCCGACTTAGGTTTCCAAGATGACCTTTGTGACTTACCATATTTATTTGAATTAATTAAAGTTTTTGAAGATTCTGGTTTTGACATGTTTGAAGGACTTGGTTCCCTTTTAACAATTTCCGATTTTAATGCCTTTTCAAGAGCTTTAACATTTTTCCGTTTTTGTTTAACTTCTTGTTCCTTAACAATCCGTTTGTCTTGTTTAGGAGATACCGATCGACGTTGGTCAACCTTCTCAGATGGGGCATTGTCAACAAACTTTGGTTTTGGAGGGTTTGTACAATTTTTAATGATATGTCCAAACTCCCCACATCGAAAACATGATCTCCTTTCAACAAACTTAGGAGATGAATTTTTATGACTTGATGTTGAGCTTGTGGGTCTTGAGGTTCTTGGTTCACTATCACACCCGTTGGTATGTTGGGTGTAATTCTTTTGTTCATTTCGTTTCAAAATTTTGACTTGATTCACAAAATCAGTGTTAGATGAATTCTCAAAAGTCTCAATTTTATCGGTACCTTTAGAACTCACAAATTTAACATCCTTTTGTTTCTTCTTGTTACGAGCAGCCTTTTGGTCAACCTTCGGTTGTGAAACCTTAGGTTTTTCTGCTTGTTTCTCTTGTTGCTTACATTTTGAGGCAGTTGGTTTTTGAGGCTTGAGAGGTTGTTTTTCAATTTGAGTTACAATGACATTAGGACTGTTCTTTCCCAAAAATTTGTTTGTTGAATTTTCAAAGACTTGGTCAATCGAGGCTGGATTGACATTTCGGATTGGAAAGTGCTTGTTTGAATAAATTTTCTCATCGCCAACCAATGTGTATAACACATTATCGCCTTTAAATGTAGCAACAAGTGCTTCAACAGACTTTCCACAATCAATCACTTGTTTAACAACGTCTTGCATAACAGGAGTAGGAGGATCACATAAAATGTGATTCTCGACTGGAATTTCCACTCCTTTTGCTTTCTCAAGAGATTGATCTTGCTCAATTAAATCTGATTCATCATCTGATGTTTCAGCGTCCTAAACGATTAGAGGACTCTACTCAGATGCAATTTTATCAGATTGTTTGATCTCATTGGAAGGCTCATCCAATTTGAACCCTAATCCTGCTGCAAATTCATCAGGATTGAGTGGAATGGAGGGCTCAAATCGTGGCATTTCCTCCTCATCTGGCATTTTGGTATAGTTGTGTCTCAAAGGGGGCGGACATGACTTGTACCCAATGCACTTCGCATCTCCTTTTAATTTTTGAACGTCAATGATGTGATCAAGCACATACTGGGAATTTGAGTAACTTTCTAGTTTGAGCTTGATCGCCTCATGCTCACATTTTGCAACAGCTAACTCTTTCTTTGTTTCTTCAATGATATTAATGTAATTATTAATACCCTTTTGTTTGTTCAAAACAGTTTTGGTTAACTCAAAAACACTTTTCTTTAATGTATCAATTACATCTTTGAAATCTTTCTCGTTTCTAGTTAAGGCCAAGTTAGCTTCTTTGCATCTTGACAGTTCAATAACTAAATTATGATTATGAAGATTAATCGTTTCAAATTTTTCTTTTAATGCAACACATTCATTGCATACCCTTGGATCATCGGATTGTACCTGAGTTGTTGAAGTTGAAACATTTGCCATGAATGCAGTGTTGCAGGAGAAAGATCCATCGTTGTTGAAGAGTTTCTCCAATTATTTTGTAGCAACCTCTGCTTTCTTGACCAACACAGATTTATATTTGCATAGATTTTCAGCATCTCTTAGCAAACTCTCAACTTCAGCATCAATATCCAACTTCAACTCAGAATCAGAACCATAACCCTCAACACTTGAATTTTCTCCATCTGAACTATCGTTGTAGCCTGAGCTATCGTCATCTTCTGAAGCGTCACCCTGTTGGACCGATTTCTCATGATTGATGATTTTAGCATAGCAAGCGGTTCCTCCTTGATTTCCATCACCCAATTGAACGGACCAGTCGCATCCTTCATCAGCTTGCACTACCAACGCTCTGCTTGTATTTGAAGAGCCAACTTGATTAGAATTGTTAACCGCAACTATTCCTCTCTCATTGTTAACTTGGGTGGTGTTGGATGTGCTTTGGTTTCTGAAGGGATTTTGATTTCCTTGTTTTGCAGGCCTAGTGCACTCACGCTTGAAATGCCCTTTCTCACCACAATTGAAACAAGTAATGGCATCCTTGTCAAAACCGTACTTGGTATCCTTCTTACTTTCCAAACTCTTTCTACCCGTCCTATCCATGTAATCCTTAGCTCTTCTTACTGCACTCGCAAATGCCCACTTAATGTCCATGAGATCCATCTCGTCTTTGTCAATCTGTTGATAATCCTCACTTGTCAAATTTATGTTTCCAATTTGACCGGCTACCAATCCAAAATACGCGCTCACCATTGTGTTCAAAACTTCCATGTGTTCCTTTGCAACTTCAAAACTTACCTTTGATAGATGTGAGGTATCAAATCTTACGGTGTTGGGATTTGTAGGCTGAAAATTATTGCCGTAACAAGATTGTTGAGGTGCTTGTTGAGAGCCATAATCTTGAGGTCTTGGTAAAAAGGCATTGGGATCAAAGCCTTGACTGTAAGGTAGAGTTGTCTGTTCTGGCTTTTGTGGTGGTTGCATAAACGGATTTGCATTAGAGACAAATGTCGTTTGAAGTTTTGGTTGTGAAGAAGCACTAATACCCGTATTGATGCCACCCAAGTACATTTCTGGATTTTGAGGAAGCCCTTTTAGCCTTTCGGATTTCTTCTTCATTTTTGTTCTCCAATCTTTGAACAAACTCATAGATAGTGAGAGTCTCCATTACTCCCGTATGTTTCAACAGATCTATGAATTGACTCCACTTAGGTGGCAATGCATCTGCAAAATGTGTGACTATCTCAGGTTGAGTAGCAGGGACATTGTATGAGTACATTTCACTCAACAAATGATAGAATTGTGTCGTCATGTCGTTCAATGTTTCATTTTCCATAAACATGAAACCTTCAAATTCTTTCTTCAAAAGTTCCGGTCGAACTCTCCTTGTAGCCGCGTTTCCCTCACCCCTTGCTTCTAATGTATCCCATAAACTTTTCGTTGAGGTACAATAGATGAACTGATGATAAATGTCTTTATGAAGAGCTTGCGTGAGAATAGCAAAAGCTTTCTTCTCAAGATCACATGCTTTCTTGTCAGATTCAATCATATTAGCTAAGGTGGTTGGGTTGGAACCGGCCTCTTCAAGTGCAACGTTGTAAGGCGTGGTAAAACATGTCCATAACTCAGTGTTTTGACCAAGGACATATGTATGAAAGCGTCCCTTCCATCCGGGATAATCATTCATATGATTTAACTTAGGTGGACGATTGTTACTACCGGCTTCACTTTCACTCATAAGAAGGGTTTGAATGCTTTGGTTCTGGTTTGCAACACAAGCCCATTGACTAGCGGTAATCAATGATGCTTGTTATGGCATAAGTCCTTTGACCCATGACATGTCGGGGCTAGATTGTGAGGTGTTTTGACTTGTACTAGTCCCACTAGTCCAATCCCATGGATTTGAACTCATTTTAATTGGTTAAAATAGAATATTAACTTAGAAATGCAAATTTGTTAAAGTTGAGAAAGTTATGAGTGTTCTGTGAAAAATTGCAAACACACTCAAACGAAGAAAAGGTTCCACGAAGAACTCTAATGTCAACGAACAAGAGTGTCTACGAACAACAAGTGTCCACGAAGAACTGATTCTTCGTGGAAAACTTGGTCAACGAAGAACAGAGGTTCTTCGTCAGTGTATAACCGACGAAGAATGGGTTCTTCGTCTGATGATTGTTCGTTCAATGTTGTTCGTTGGTTTGGTTCTTCGCCGGGGTTGTTCGCAGGAACAGTGAGTAGGTGAGATTCTCCTAGAAATGGAAAATAGCTTTTTCTGAATTTTTGAAAGGTGGTAGCTGGTTTGCCAAGTTCAGTTAGGAAACAAACACCAAATCCTTTTGAAGATCTTATCCCTACCAAACTATTCCGGTCACTTTTCCGGTGAAGACACTTGCCGGAAAGTTAGTCGAACTTAAGTTTTGAGAGAAATTTCAATAAAAACCGAATCCTAACATGTCTACATGTGTTTTAATAAGGTTTTTGTAAAAATTATCTTAAACTAACAAGTTTAAACTAAGCTTTTTGTTGATTTTTCTACAAAAACTTAACTTTTCTTGTTTCAAACTCAAGAACACTTTAAAAATGCTTCACAACTTGCTTAAAGTACGATTTTGCTCGGTTTTAAACAAGAAAGAGAGCCAAAGCTCTGATACACTTGTAGCCACTTGGAGGATCAAGATAACCTACTTCCTTGTTTGTTAGAACACACTTACGAGTGCGGACTCCTCGTTAGTATGCAACCGTTGCAAAATGTAAGCAAACACAAACACAAGGTAACCAAAGATTCAGTATCTTAGATTAAAGTGAAGAGAATTGGTACAAACACATACACACAATGTTCATACAGACTCAGGGTGCTCTCTTAGTTCAACTGTAAAATGAAGTTTTGTATTTATAGGCAAAGTCACCTGCATGCTACGAAGAACATGCAGGTGTCCACGAACAACTATCAGTCCAACGAAGAATGGTTTTTCGTTGGACACTTCAACGAACAACTGTTGACTACGAACAATGGTTGTTCGTAGGAGTTAGATCGACTAACAAGGTTGTTCGTTGCAACATGAATCCCACGAAGAACTTGGGTTCTTCGTGGATGCCTAGAACACAGACACTTCAGACAGTTACCAAGATTACAAACATACCAACATACATACTGCATCATGCAGTTGTTTATCATACATACAAAGTAAATGTCGTGCTAAGTCAAGATACGAGGATATCTTGACTTGGCCGACTCGATCAAAAACATACAGACACGAAACAAAGACCGTACAGACTACCGTTAGCTAAGAACAAGCTACAGAAACAAAACTGTACCAACAAAGGTAAATCTCACATCTTTCTTCTATGTTATGTCCACATGAGAGATATTGAATCGTAAGGAATGTCTCACTTCAAATATAACCAAGACGCAATGGTTGTGGATGAGAGCAAAGCTTCTTAGTTAAACATGCTAGCGTGGAAGTATTACGAAGATGATTGTCATATTGGGAAGTCCTCATTCAGTTAACCAAAAACATATTCGTAAGCTAGTTGTAAGCATAACGGACAATAGTAGTGGTACGAGAAGCCAGATATTAAAGATGGTATAAGATCACTCATGTCATGTTCCTTCTAGTATAGTGGGGGAACCCTTATCAGGCACGATGAGTCCCAAGAGGATGTGTCTTTGACACCCCAGGCAAATTCTATATCGTTATGTTCTACTTTATGCACAAGATATTGGCTATAAGAAATGTCTTGCCTCAGATTTAACCATACGTATTAGGCGCAATGATTATGGATGGAAGAGAACTCAACACTTAAGTGTGCTCAGATAGAAATAGTACCATAATGGGTGACGTCCTGGAAAGTCTTTACCCAGGTAACCAAAAACGTTTGTGTTAGATCCTTTTGTGTAAAGCGATACGAGAGGCTAAATGCTACATTATATATAAGTATATATAACAGGGTAAAATATTGACGATACGAGAGGCTAGATGCTACATTATATATAAGTATATATAACAGGGTAAAATGTTCGCATTTATAAATTATATTTAGTTAATTTAAAAGTTAATTATGTAATATGAAAAGTTTATAACATCATCACCAACCATATTCACTTGTCACTTTACACACAGGAGTTTTCGCATCTGCTAATTTTCTATCTGCATGCCGCAACCATTTGTATGTACGCGGAACAATCACGCTGGCCGTTCGGTGTTTCACATCAGACTATTTTATGGTTTGGCACGTTAAATGGACAAGCCGGGGGGATTATTTGACCCACGAGTTTAGGCTTGACATTAGCGCATCGAGAGGTGGTAGTTACCTGTCCTCCGCTGTGTTTTAAGTTGATATCAGCTAACTCCACATTGTCGCATGGTGACCCTGCGCTGCAATTAAGTTTCAATGCCACCTGAGTTCTTGATGTTCCCTTGATATTCCTAAAGCTCACATTTGATATCTTCACTTGTGATGGGACATTTTTCTGGTATTCATAAACGTAATATATATGTAGACTAAATTACATAAATAGTACACATGATATGGTTATATTTTGCATTTAGGCCGTCTTATAAGATAATATGGATTTAGGGCAGACGGTATAAAGCATTTAGTCCTAGGGATGAGCATGGTGTGGTTCAGTTCGGTTATTGCCTATAACCGAAACCATAACCGGACACTTCGGTTATCAAAAAATCATAACCGTTCGGTTTTGGTTAACGCGGTTTCGGTTAACCGGTTATTTGCGGTTAATGCGGTTTCGGTTCGGTTATAGGTCGGTTATTTTATCGTTTCTAAAGTTAGGCTTTAAATGTGTGGGTTATGCAAAATTCATGCGCAAAAAATAAATATACACAGTTAAAGCTTATAGATTTATCAATTATATTTCACTTCCACGTGTTATGTGGAAACATACATGTGACACAAAGTGGCTAGAGTTTTTAATTCAATGAGATTGGGTCACTGTTCAAAGATTTAAACGCTTCACCAAAAAAACATATGGATTGGGCCATGGTTAAACACTTAAACACTAACTTAAAAACCTATGGTCTTATGGATTCGGCCATGTTTAAAACATTCGGTTCGGTTCGGTTATTTGCGGTTATGAAACTAATAATAACCATAACTGAACCGTAACATACGCTTATCAAAAATATAAATAACCGACTATTCGATTATTTCGTTTTTCGGTTATTTCGGTTCGGTTTTTTCGGTTGAGGTTCGGTTTATACTCACCCCTATTTAGTCCTATGCATTTTCACTTCCAATACCAATAGATTTTACAAATTTATTTATATACTATTAATTTGTAACACTCTTAGGCATTACAACTTGTACTTTCGGCTTATAAAATTTGATAGTGGTTTATGGTAAAATCATGTACTCGTCTCATAGTGAGTCGCTATAAACAATTACGCATGTGTTTCAAGTTTTGCCATCACAATGAAAACCTTTTTACAAATAGACATGACAACCCCACATGTCCACCATCTCATGTTGCAGACTCTTCGTCTCTCTCTCTCTCATACTTTCTCTATCTACTCTCTTCATTTTTATCATGGCCAGCAAATGGCTTGTACCCGCTACCGCCTTAACCCCCACCACATCCCCTTTTGTCCTTATCGAACCACTGGATTTTACTGTCACGGTCGTCGTAGGGAGTTCACCGGAATATAGGGTAAAGACAGTGACGGGTGGTGATGGTTACGCCGTACCGGTGAGACATAGATTCATGTTTCTGAATCAAAACTAAATCTTATGATTGTTTTTGGATAGAAATATGAAAATCAAGAAAGATAGAATCAGACAGATGCTTATTTCCTAGAAGATTTAGAGTTTTAGAGAAAGGAGGAATGTTGGTATGAGCTAGCTGATAACTTCTTACAAACAAACACTAACAATAACAATGATGAACACCACTCATTATGAAATAGTCGTCTGCTGCTTCCATCCCTTGGTTTTAGAAAGTTTTGAGTCAACAGTCATGGTCTTAGAACTTTAACTGTGGTGTTACCGTTAAAATCTTATGCTGTTTTCTTAAGACAAATGTTTTGTTTCAGTATTACTAAAATCGTACTTTTGTTTAGATGTTTTGTTGATCAATCGTACCAGATGTTAATAAAATAAAGGGAACAAGGAACATTTAGTTTCATCATTAACGAGAATCATTAATCCATATAGTTTATATTATAAAATTACTTATGAAGAATAACAGTTTTAGAATTCGAAATTAAATCTTAATATGTTATGCTAAAAGAACCCCTCCAAAAAAAACATAGATTAATTAGTGCCCCCATTACTTTTTATTTGTTCTTAAGTTAATTATTTGGCATTGCTGAATTTGTTTTCAAATTTACTAATTTGATTTTTTATTTTATTATTCTACTGAGTTATAGTGGGTGTGTGGATCTATGTATTATGTTAAGTTGTTAACTAACCCATCATGCCAACTGTGTAAATCTAGCTCATGTATGATAGTTAGTTGTTAACTACCCTTTGCGGGCTGAATTTGTAATCCCCGGCCGCAACGTGGCGCTTATGTATGATGTTTAGTTTTTAACTAACCCATGCGGCCTAAATTTGTAAGCCAAAATTTTTAAAACATAAAAGTAAATAATTAAATTACTTAAGGGACCTTTGAACAATGGGCCTTTGGAACCCCTTAGAGATCCTTACCATTAGAGTTCATCCATCATAGCATGTCTTTAGGTGAGATGTCTTTGCACAAGGGCATGGTTTGCCTTGGTTCATGCGATGAGGTGGGTCCAAAATAAAAAAAAAATGTTTTATTTAAATATTGTGTGTAATGATATGTGATGAGGTAGAAATTAAGAACGGTAAAGATATTTATAGGCTGGAAACGAAATTGTGGTTTTTAAGAATTTGTAAAAATATTATGCGGCAGCTAATGATTTTTTGTAGGACAGAACTTCGCGTGAATGTCTGCAATTTTTTTGTGTAACGCGGTCATTAAATTGTACGGTAAAGAGTTTTTACGTAAACCGATGAGAAACGACATCTCACGTATTTACGCCGCACATGAGGCTAGATGGCATTTTCCTGGGATGCTCGGTAGCATCGATTGTACGCATATCAAGTGTACAAATTGTCCAAGAGAGTTGCGAGAGGCGTATGTTAGGGGTGACGTCAAAAGACCAACCATCATACTTGAAGCGGTGCCGTCGAATGATTTATGGTTTTGGCATTCATATTTTGGTGTTCTAGGTTCAAACAACGACATCAATGTTTTAAACACGTCGTTGTTGTTCCAAACCGTAACGGATGGTACCACACCCTTCTGTCCATTAATGGACGATATTACAGATGAGGCTTTCTTATTGTGCATGGTATCTACCCATCATGGTCTGTTTTTGTGAAAGCTACTTCGTTTCCTATCGAGGCTAAAGAAAACGCGTTCAAAAAGTTGCAAGAATCGGGAAGAAAAAATGTTAAGAAGGCTTTTGGTGTTTTAAAGGGTAGATGGGGCATTCTAAGCCGACTGGTTCGTGCGATGAATAAGGAATCAATACATACATATTGCACAATATGTTAATCAAACAAGATGGACGTGCAATATCTCCAGATTGGGTGTCAGATCCTCCTACACAAGTTCACGTTCCCGAAAATATCTAACAAGAGTTGCCTGATGAAGAAACTCACTTTCGGTTGAGATACGATTTAATCGAACTACTAGGTTCTTTAGGTTTGAAATTTCCTAATTCGGACGAGGAGTAGAGTTTCTTTATGTATGTTATTTTTTTAATTGTAGTCTAAAATATTTCTAGTATGTTTAATTGAACAAGTATGTTTTAATTTAAATGAATTTTCTAATTTATAATTTTAGTTTTTTATTGTTAATTTATAATTTTAAAAAAATAATAATAAAAAAGTGAGTGATGGAATTTCATCACAAGTGATGACCAATTTCCATTAACAAAAGGTTATGAGTGATGAATAATGGTTCATGACATGACGGAACTTGATTGGATGTTGTGAGTGATAAGTGATGACCACCCTACCCCTATCCCTACCCCTACCCCTAAGGGCAAATTTAGCATCGAGATACTCTCGTGTAATTTGGTCTAAAAAATAACAATATTTAGTGAAGGTGCGTAGCTATGCTTGATACCTGGCAAACACGACCGGCGCAATAATTTTGATCGATAATTATGGGATTTGACACATTATCCATGACAATATCTTCGAAATGCACATCATTAACTTTTCCTGGGTAAGAACCCGGCCAGGTTTTGATCCTAACTCCGTTATCAGTTCCAACAATGGTGCAATTCTTGATCCAGATTCGTTGTACAGGTTTTTCATTAGGGTTTTTTCCTAAGCTTCCAACACTGATCCCATGTCCCGGACCACATGTCACCTTCTCGACATGGATGTTTGTGCTTCCGTCTCCGAAAGAGATGCAATCATCGCCCGTCTTTATAATGGAATTTGTGATGTTGAGCCCGTTTATTGGGCCAATGTGAATTCCGTCGGTGTTGACACTGTTTGCCGGTGCTTCGATGGTAAGGTGTTCGAGTTTGGTGTTGTCACAACCTTGTATAGCAATATGGAAGTACTTGCTATTGATAGAAGTTATCTCTTTGAACAATGAGTTCTTGACGAAACCTAATCCGAGATTCTGAACAGGAAGTTTGAAACTTTAATGGGATAAAACCAACAATGCTAAACAAATGAGTATCACTGATAGGCTAACCGTTAGTAAAAGTTAAAAACTATGTGGGTAATTCGTTGGTTAGTCGTCGATAGACTGTTTGTATTATGTCACTAACGTGTTGACAGTTGGTATTCTGTTGGTAAATCATGTCGGAATCCATTAGAAAACAAATATCCACGCTCATATTTCCAACGGCGTATCATCAATGGATTATCACAGGTAACCCACTTCACTGACGGTTTTCTAACTAATAAAATATTTCGTTGATGATACTCATTAGAAAATGAGAACCACTACGAGTTGCGAGAACTTTTTTATCCGGGACGAGTTGGGCCAAAAAAAAATCACAAACATAGATAATTTACTTTTATTTATTACGCCCACGCCCAGGTGTAAAAAAACTTGCATCAGTCAAAATTACCGCCTCAATAATTTTTTTTTACTTTTTCTTACAAATGTGTTTATAATTTTTCATCTATCTTTGTGCAAAAAAATATGGCCCAACTCGCCTCGGTTCAAAAAGTTCTCACAACTTGTGATGGTTCTCATTGAAACCTCAAATCCTATATATATATTTCAACGAGACACATATAGACACTTAGCGTATCATCGATGGATTATCATAGGTAACCCACTTCACCGACTGTTTTCTACTTAATAAAATATTTTGTTGGTGATACTCATTTGTGTATTAGTGAAAAATATATATGTTTCAGCAAAACACTTACGTTTGGTTTTTGGCAGTTTTTGCAATTGGCATTCCTCCATGATCTTTGTCCTTGGCCATCTAAAGTACCACCAGTCATAGTCAACCTATCGATATATATGATGCGAATCCAAGTGTCGGTTTGGAACTTCTCGAGCTCCGGTGGAGCCTTTATGGTCGCTCCTGTGGCCTTTATCTCAATCGGACCTTTGCACGGACCGCTCAATACAACGGGAGGAAATGCCATGTAAGTTCCTGGTGGCAACAACAACAAGCTTGGTGGTGCTCCATCACACGCTTTTTTCCAAGCGTTCATAATCACCTTATTTCAACGTTATAGAAAATGTAAACATATTGAGATTATGTGTGTACACGAGTATGTGCACACGTTTAATAGCAATAAAACATATAACTCATCAATAAACACATGAAGAATCAAGAATAAGAAAGATGTATATTTTGTTACCGGGCCATCATTGGTTATGCCATCTCCCTTGGCACCTTCAGTTTTTACATCAGTAACACCAGCTTGGTTATAACTTACAATTATTGCTATAAGGAACAAGCAATATATTATTGCGCTTTTAGTTGAATTTATTTTACCCATTTTCTAATGAAATTCAAATTATTGATTTTCAAATATTGCGCTTTACCTTTTTTTTGTTTTGTTGAAATGACAGTTATAGATGGAAGAGAGGCAATTTATTGAAAACATAAAAGACCTAATTAATAGAAGGTGCCAAGTTTCTTTATGGAACTTACATATATACATTCTTAATTCCATATTTGTTGTGTAATAGTCAGAAAGACTTGGGTTTTTTCTTGAAGACCCAAGTTCAACCTCTACTAGTATCATATTTAACGGATAAAGACAATAGAGGCTAGTTCTATGAGACCTTAATTAGGTCAAGAGTTCGAGCTCAAGCCACCCCAGATTTTAGTCCACCTGCATTACGTTAGAGAGATTCGCTCTTGTGGCAATGTAAGCCCCTGCCATTAGTAGTGGGTGGTATGGTTTCCAGGGAAACGCCATTAGCCAAACTCTGACGCTAGCGTTGGCTGATCAAGACAACATAGTCTGGTTAGAGTGCGGTTAGGACCCCCTGTTTAGGAAGGTGTGATCTCTCTCTCTCTCTCTCTCTCTCTCTCTTAACAAGTTTAAGATTCTCAGCGTTAAAAAAAACATATATACATTGTTCAACTATTTAAATTACCAGACATGTTACTTAGTTGCCTAATAGATTGGGCCCAAACCTAACAATTCAATGACTAATATTAGTTTAGGTTAATTATTAAGAATATACACAATGCATCCACTTACCGCCTACAAATGCACTGAATTTCAGATTTCCATGACTTGGAGATCAACTTATATGAAAAACGAAAAAGAGACAATTGAGTCCTACTTTCAAACACTCTCGGAGTAAAAAATTAGTGCAAATACGTAGAACTAGATGTCATGGCATGATTAACAAGCTAAAACGATAGAGAGTACGACTATAAAATCTAGCCGATTCTACCAAATGAAGAAGTGTGCTTCTTAGGCTATTCTTCGTGTGCGAGGTGTAGTTATTACGGGTTTTCGTATATTTGTAAATACAAATAACTAGAATTTGTTTGTCATGGCTTGTTTCTCAAAATAAATTTATAACTGTATATATGTATAAAAATGTCTCGATAAGAAGTGTAGAATTAATATAAAGTTCATCATCAAATTCAATAAAGTTCTTTACATGTTGGTTTATTTATAAATAATTGATTGATAACGTGTAACAAACCTCTAGAGTTCCATATAAAATACGTTATCCACTTTTTTGGTTTCATTTGGGCTCTCTCGATCGAACAGCGAAAGAGTTTTAGAAATTACGATCTTAGTAGGTAGGTGTACCTGAAAATGTCATTACGAAACACGTCCAAAACACCTCTTTTTTTAATAATCGGTATATAAAATCCTACAGGTTAATATTTTAAACATTAATCACAGTATATTTTATTATGCTGATTTTACATAAATAGGAACTTCTTTTTTTATTATCAAATAGTTTTATATTTTAAAGTTAGGAATTTATATCGAGATAGATGGTAATTGAAAAGAAGCTGTGTTGTTACCTATTTTTAAATAGCAAACTAAGGGGTGTTTGGGTTGCGTTTTCAAAATAGATTATGCTTTTTCAAAATAGATTTTGTGTTTTCAAAACTGCGTTTTGAAAAAGCATGTAGGTACATGCTTCTCCAAAACTGCGTTTTGGAGACAGATAATCACTTTTTCATCCAAACACTTTTTTTAGATTATTTATGTTTTACAAACGCAATAATCAAATAATCACTTCAAAACGCAATCCCAAACACCCTCTAAGTCTTTTAAAAACTACGTCCATAGATCGCGAGGTCATAGCATTACTATGCATAACCCTTTGAACTCGACTAAGTAGGTCCATAGCCTCTGGCGCCAGGAAACCAAAAGTATCAAAAGCAAATGGGATAAACATGTGTTGGTTGTCAAGGCACAATTTCTTGTGTTTGGTCACTTTGCGCGAAACAACCTTTAAAGCAGTCTAACTCACTGTGAAAGCACTACCCCCTAAGCCCACAAGTGGGGAAACCCCTGTTAGATCCGCACATGCATGTTTTCCTCCTACGCATCCAAAAACCAAAATGTCGGTTGATCGAAGGGTAGATCTCCCTTCCAATAGGCTAGTTAAGAAATTAACGGGTGTCTCTTTCTTAACAGAAATACCAGTGCGCCTGAATATGTCAAAAAGGACATCCTAACCAATTCATGTCGGTATTTGAACCCCAAGAGCTCTCTACAATGAACTGCATGCTCCCCAAAAGAATCCAAACACGCTTTATGACAAACATGGCATATCTCATCAACTGGAAATAAAGGAATCATGAGGCGATAAAGAAGGATAGAACGATACACCACCGGCAACATATGCTTGTAATGGGCTAGTTAAGATTTTAACGGGTGCCTCTTTCTTAACAGAAATACCAGTGCGCCTGAAAATGTCAAAAAGGACATCCCTAACCAATTCATGTCGGTATTTGAACCCCAAGAGCTCTCTACAATGAACTACATGCTCCCCAAAAGAATCCAAACACGATTTATGACAAACCTGGCATATCTCATTAACTGGAAATAAAATAATCATGAGGCGATAAATAAGGATAGTACGGTACTCCACCAGCGACTTATGCTTGCCTAACCCATCTATAGGTATAGCAAGAATAAAATCTTGTGCATGTGGTACTCGTACATAAATTATATGTTTCTGTTTGTTACAACCCCTCCCATCCCTAATATCACCTTATCCTCTATTTTTCTCTTTTTATTTATATCCCATAAAAAGTGGTCTTTTGGTGACACGTTATTCGTCTTCGCCCACTGTCATTGAGGGGATATGGTCCTAGACCCACCGTGCGTGGTGACTAAGTCCCCCCAAAACCAGAACAATGTTTGTATCCAATACAAAATTAGACAGCTGGCCATAATAGTTCATCAGCGGGCTATTCGCACTAGCAGGATACCACGCCAGCACAAAGGAGACATATAATACAGGGTGAAAGTGACTTTTAGCCAATCATTTATCGCCAAACACTATATCAAATGATCTCCATGATGTGCCATATAATACAGGGTGAAAGCAACGCGTGGCCAATCACGAGACACAAATCCACTTATCCTTAATCTCAACTAAAGGCCGACGATATATGAGACTAGAGTACATCTAGAAAGCGATGTGCGGCCAATCAGAGCACCCGAACGTACTCCCACCCCTACGAGCGCTAAGTGCTAACAGGGGGGACCAATTTCGAAGGACGACCCTCGGTCGTACGACTCGAAGTATGAGATTCAAGTGATGATAAAGTCTAAAGTTCCATCGATGAAGTCGTGGTGAATAATATGAAATCATTGTTTAGATATTATATATATGTATATATACATCTTCACATGGATCTAATGAACATGGTATACCGCCTCACTCAGCCCCTAACGATGACTTTGCTATCCTCATCATGGGCCATTCCCAAGGATGAACGTTTCGACTTAACATGACCTCGAAGATTGTATGACCTTACATACCATGATGTAGACACTTTTGGAAAAATATGGACGGAAAGAATTTGAAGGGTATGGTCCCAGAAACCCTATGCCGGCGCAAGGGACCATACCACCAGATCAATGCAAATCAAGAACCAAGACCTTGCGTCTGCTGCGCAACGGTATGGTAATCAGAGGAATGCAGTTCTTATCAATTACGCGTATCAAGAAGAGTAAGAAACAACATAACTTCATTTAACATCCTTGCGCCACACCGTGCAAGAGAACAGTTAAGCTTGAGTTAAGAATGATTGTGAATTCTCAAGTCTGGTTCACAGACATCTTCGCGCAGTGATAAGACAAGATCTGAAAGGAATCTTTTCTGTTATAACAAACTATACACGTGGCAAATGATCAAGGCTTCACAGCTGTAGATCTTCTAGAAGCATTAAATGCTCATCGTGCAGGTCTCTATTTCGGTTACAACCAAATGTGACGTGGCAACATATGGGACATCGATCTCTAAGCACGATGTCAGCACCATCTTCATGCAGATCTAGAATAAATCATTTTCCACGTGGCATCTCCCCAGCCGTCGATCAACTCATGATCCGTGTGCATGGATGGGGACGCAACTGCAAGCGGTGAAAAAGATTTCGTTAACTCTCCGTTATCATTTGGCACCCAAACTTTCGGCTATAAATAGAAGACTTGAGGTACAAGCTACACATTCACTCTCACTTCACTTTACTTACACATATACTTCTTCTTCTCCGATCACTGTACTTATTCTCACGCCGGAGGGTGGTCATGGAGAGAACTCTCATTTCCCCCGTGGCGAGGCTGACAGCGTTATCTGTTTTGCAGTGATTCTCGGCAAAGCTCAGTTAATCAACAATCAAACAGGAGATTAACCATTTTATGCAGAAACCATGTCCTCAGATCTAAATTGATTCCGATCAATCTCGGTCTGGTGTTTCTTCATTAGCGTCCACCGTGGGGCTCGAACCCACGACCACCGTGGAGATTAACCATGTTTCTTCAAAATGACTATGAGGTGTCCACACCCGTCTTAACTATGGAGAAACATGAGGAGTAGAGACCAAAACCTTTCAATATCAATGTTTGTGGTCAGGACAATAATGTTCTCCGGTTCCATACATTGCCTTTTATTAGGGACAATCACTCGAAAAGAGACTGAGCCTATTACAACACAATACCACCTAGTATAGGAGAATTTGAAATATTAAATCCTAATTTAACTCATCCACACCCGATGTGACCCATTCATAGCTGTTAATACCCTTTATGGCATGTAGTGGCTCATGGCGGATGTTTTGTTATGATGAGTTGGGATACTTCTGGGTATGAATTATTCATATTGGATTCATATATATCATAATGTATCTAGGCTCGTATTGTAGGGAGTTTTAATAGGTGTAAATCGGCCTATTGGGCATGAACTAGTATTTTGTTGTAATTAGCCGAATTCCCCGCATGCTATGTCGGTTAAAGAATTAGATAGTCACATGAATTCGATATTACACGATTCGGTAATTCGGGGGTTAAAGAATTAGAAGTTTTATTGAGTTTGGTGGTTCATATTGGTGGTCAAGAAATTTTAAGAAACAAGAAAATAAGATTGTTTGATTACAAGTTTTTTTGTTAAAGTAAAAATTGTTTGGTTATAAATCATGTTGTGTACTACTGTATTTATATGAAAAAATTTGGAAAAACTTATGTAACTTTTTTTGTTTACATATAAAAATGAGTACTTTTATCTATAAAACTCATTGGTTACTTGGTTCCGTATATTTTTGTGGTTTCCAATGAACTCCACTTGGGGACAAGACACATAAAAATGAGTATTAATAAAACTCATTTACTACTTGGTTTGGCACATTTTTGTGGTTTCCAATGAACTCCACTTGGAGATAACCCATGACCTCTAGCTTAAGTGGTAGGAGAGTTTGAGTTCTTTATAAAAACTCAAGTTCAATTCCCACTTGGTGCAAAAAGGAGTGAGGCACTGGTGGGCAATGATAGGAGACCCAGGGAAACCTGTTTCGATCCTTGAGCCAAATGGGTTTTACCGATAATTTCACCGTCGTGCTTACAGGCGGGTGGGTTACCAGGTTTTCCCCGGAAGTGGTGGTGGACGACTCGGGTTACTCTCGGAGTACTCCATTTGTCCAGTGGGTGCCCCGAAAGTACTCGGGATTGATTTGTTGGCCGTTAAAAAAATAATCACCTAAGTGTTAGTTTTATTATATTGAGTTTTCTCCCAAATAAGTGTTGTGGAGAAAAATGTTTATCAAAATAGTTGTTTGGTATAATATTTACCAAAATGAGTGTTTTTAGTTAAAATTAAGTTTTTATTACTAAAAATTTAGGTATCATTTAGTATTTGGTTTGGCACATTTTTGTGGTTTCCAATGAACTTGTCACACCCCAACCGATGGCGGAAATATCGGAGTGAGACGAAAACTAGATTGCAAGAGGCTTCATAACGCTATTTGTGACAAGTAGTTTAATAATTGCCCTTTTTAATGTCTAAATTAGGTAATACAAATTTTAAATCGCGACAAGTATGAGAGAAGTATAATTTCATTTCATTAATAACAGATTAATACAAGGTTTTGAAATAATTACAACATATTTGAAATAAGATACGATACAACAAGTATTTAAAATTTTAAATGTGTTTCTAGGCAATCCTACTAGATTCCTTGCATCATCAGTAATCCTGCAACATGTAATGAAATCATGGATCAATACAAAAGTATTGGCGAGCATACAAGTTTGAAATAAATATAAGTATAAAAGTTGTTTCAAGTCACATGGCATTTTATATTCCAATAGAACAGGCATGCATAAACAACTTGTGCAAAGCGACAGTATAAAACTAAAATCCTCAACTAGCATGCATAATAACCTAGGCATAATGATATAGCATGGACATACAATTGGGAACTAGAACGTATATCTAACATAAACGCAACAAATAGCAGGTATATACAAGTTGAGTATGTTTATTTCGTATAAATATAAATTTTGTTAAAAGTTACATGTTGCGCCCCAAAACGCGTTTAAGTGTAAAAGGGGTTTAGTATGTTCACTATTTTGCGAAGTTTCCCTTGGTATTCCGTGAAGTGTTGGAGGTTGAACGATGAAACACCGAGGTCACCTCACATGGACAAATGAAGATATATATTTAAATATTAGAGGTTGCCCAAGTGTTATTAAAATACGTATACGTTTGTATTTATTTCTATAAAATTTAATTGAATCCGTTAAGCTTCGTCTTGTAATCTTGGCGCGTTTCGAGTTACGGACTTTTACAAAAAAACGGGCAGAGTTTCCTCTGTTTTTGGACGATCCCGACAACACAAGTTGTCGATATATTTTACAAAACACATCAAATAATGATTCCATGATTAAAATAACGTTAATGTAACTAATATAATAAACGTCAACTAAAATAGCATTAACATGAATAATATTAGAGTCGGTTCCCCGATTAAAATGATTTTAACATAATAATATAATAACTTCGACTAAAATAATATTAACATAAATAATATTCAAGTCGGTTTCGCGGTAACATTAACATAAATAATATGAAGAACGTCACGACGTTAGAATTTTTCTGACTCGTGCTGACTGAGTTTGACCAGCAGTTGACTGGTTGACTTTTATTGATGGCGTTAACTCGGTTGGCTGTTTGACAGACTTTGACCATCTTTGACCGAACCGAAAACCCGAACGTCGAACCGAAACTGAACCGGACCACGTTGACTCGGTGTAGATTGAACCGAGTCGAGACTCGGATAAAACAACCACCCTTGAACCTGCGGAAGCAATTACGAAGACCTGACCAGAAACCCCGATGCAAAACCGACTACCTTTCACACCCCTATATCCACGTGTAACCCGGTGGGCCCGGTTGGGGAATATCATGACGTAATTGATAACATCATAACCACACAAACATAGCATAGCGGAAGTCTTGGATTAAAATTATTATTATAAACCGAGTGTTCAAAGTTCGAATACAAATTACAAGGCTTGTAAAGAAAGATCCACAGGCGGATCGAAATAACATATACAAAATATTGTTCAACAGGCTTTAAGCAACCTAGGGACTTGCAAAATCCTCTATTGTCACTATAACGCAGCTCCCGATCTATTGCGTGTTGCCACATAGAAACTTGATCTTTTGAAAATACGTAAGTTTTCACTGGTAAATACTAACAACCAACTCATTTTGAAAACATTTATTGAAAATGATTTTTTGTGCACTTGGCACATTTTATAAATAACTTGAGATAGTTCAAAATGACCTTATTTACAATTTTACATGTTTGTCAATACATATGGGGTCTGGTGCGAAAACCGAACCGACACGCCACTTAAACAATCCACCAATGGGATTCAAAATTTTATTAGCATTAGCATCTGTCAGGTTTATGCCTACACCCCGCGCTTAAGGTCCTGGCCATTAGTAATTTAGATGAGCCAAGGATATCCCAGACACGGTCGAGTTAACCCCCAATGTTTAAGTTACCAAACAATACAGAATAAAACGGGTTATGAAGATTTAGTAAATCACAATCCGATAACATGATCCCATACACGACCAAGCAGTATTATTATACCGTATCCCAAGCCCGTATAGTGAAAATAAGTTAAAAGTATTTACCTGAGCTAATTCTTCAATAATTTAATAACTCAGCTGAATATTCAAAAGGTAAGCTTAGTTGACAATCTACCAGGAGGCTCTTAGTCTGGAAATGATGGTGTTTATAACCAATTAGAATGCTAATGGGTCCTATTGTCACACCCCGACCCGCAGCGGAATAAGAGTCGGGGCATAATTGGGTTATCACCAAAGCTCATGACATTTACTAATATGTTTCATATTTAATAAAGTCAAAGTTACATTTCAAAAATCCAAACATGTTCATTCAATACAAGGAAAATAAGCCAAGCATAACAATCCCAACACTAAATCGTTTTATTCTTCTAGTCCAAGTCCTATGTGTTCCTAGCTGCTGCTGCTTCACCTGTATCATGTGTAAAATGGGGGTTTTTGGGTCAACATAAGTTGGCGAGTGAACCTTATTAGATAAACATTTACTAATGAATTAATTGTTAGTTTATCAATGAAAAATTGTGCATAATCATAGATGAGCAAATGTAAATAATCAAGCAATGGCAAATAGCAGTCACAACTATAACATACAATAACACATGATAGCATACATGAACATACCAACATCATACTGTAAATAACATAAATGAAACTGTGCGATCAAGGCTCAATCAAACGGAGCCGATCGTATTGCATGTACTGAAAATGAAAATGTCTGTGCGATCAAGGCTCAATCAAACGGAGCCGATCGTATGTGGGCACGCCAGGTTCAACCTCATAATGAAATGGGGAACATGCTCAACGCTCATAATGTAATGGGGAGCGGCGGCCTATGAAATTGCATGTACTGAAAATAATAAACTTGCATCCAACAATAACAACACAACAGGAAACAAACTGTATACACTAGTTCATGATATGATGTATGCACAATGATTTAAGTATAATATATATATATCAAGACACATGATACACCCCAAAACGTGATTAAAACGGGGAATTTGTAAAGATTCACTCACCTTGGGTGCGTTAGATTTGAGATGGTGAGATGCGCACGAATTAAATGAGCGGAACAACGAGAAATACTAACCTAAATAATAACGGAAAAATATATTAAACGAGTGGATTTTATTAAGGATTTTAATGAAATTTTTAGATATATTTTTGTGAGTTCAAGGCTATTTTCTATCTTTAAAAATGTTATTTTTAAGTATTTTTAATTGATTTTTAAATTAAATTAAATAAATAAAAAAATATAAAAAAAAATTGTTTTTTTGACCGTTGACCGTTGACCGGTTCGGTCAGCGAATTAATTTGCGCCGGGTGAGGCTCGAACCCGAGACCTCCCGTACGCGTGCACGCAGCTCTACCAACTGAGCTACGTGTCTAACCCGAAATAATCTTGTTTTTAATTATATTTATATACTTATTCAATTTAACCGAATTTCTTTTAATTGCCAAAAACATTTTAAATTCCACGGACCGGTGCTAGTGACGAGTTTCGAACGCGCGACGTAGGACTTAGTGTTGCACACAGTCCACCGCTGGACTGTGTGTCTAACCCGGTTATTATCTCGGTTTTTATTATACTTAATAACTAACTGAGTTATCCCGGTTTAGTTTTTAAACAAAAAGGCGTGTTATTATATAAGGAGTGCTTATGCAGGAATCGAACTCGGGACGTGTATGGTTTTTGTTTGCACACAGTCCACCGCTGGACTGTGTGTCTAACCCGTTTATAATTCCGATTTTAATTAATCTTATGTCATCTCTGAACTCGTCTTCTTCATTACAAACACAGACATCAATCAAAACAACTGATACGCGATTAATTTAATTAATGAACATGATGTCAGTTTGAATGCATTGAACCGAAAAGTTTGGGGAAAGAAGATACCTAACAGATCGTCTTCTTCAGAGAATCCGGCGAAACTCGTCGGCTCTGTTTTTGGAACCTTCGGCTGTGAGAATCAATTAACAGGTTTAAGGGATTAGATGTGAAATTGAACTAATGAGTATTGATTATCAGCACGTTAGAATGAGCATACCGGTAATCAACGAGTTTCCGACAATTCCAGAAGTTTTCCGGCGAAAACAGAAAGTCCAGCAATGTCGTCTGTGGTTGATTATGAGCGATGGGTTAATGTTAGTAAGGTTCTAACAATTGATTGAAACAGTAAAGTAGAGGTATTTTACCGGTTTGAGTTGAATATGGTTTTCCGGCGACTTTTGCAGAGAATTCCGGCGAGCCGATTTAGGCGTTCTGATGGTCTAAAATGCGACGAAAATGAAATGGAGTTTTGGTATGATATCTCTGAGTCGCGAGAGTGGTCTGAAGTTGAAGAATTCTGGACTTGTTGATTTTTCGGTTTTAAAAACCGATAATGATGAGGTTTTAAGTTTAATCAATTCCGATTTGATTAGAAACCGTCGGTGCATCGGTTATGAACTGAATGCGTGAATAAACAACGAATTGACGATTGGTTTGCCGATACCGTTTCTCAGATAGCGCAACCGGTTTTAACTGGGTTTGTGTATAAATTTCGTTTGTGTTTCTAGAGTTAGCAGAAAACACAATGTGGGGGAGTGGTCTTGTGAGTGAGTGTTAAGTTGCTGAAGTTGTAACCGGCTGACCCGGGTTCAAGTCCCGGCAGCTTCATAATTTTTTTATTTATTTTGTTTTAACTTTTTATCAAATATAATTTTTATAGTTTAGTTTATTTATTAATTATGTATCGTTTTAACTCAAAATAATCATAAATATTTAATGTAACTTTTATAACTTGATACTTGATTACAAAACGGAGCGGGTTTTGAAGAGCCGATTTTTACAAATGTTACAGTATCCCCTACTTTTAGGAATTTCGTCCCGAAATTTAAGTAGTTGAAGTAGTAGGAAAAAGATGCGGGTATTTTCACGCATTGAGTCTTCACGTTCCCAAGTAAACTCAGGTCCCCGTTTCGACTCCCAGCGTACCCTAACAATTGGAATGCGACTTCGTCGAAGACGTTTCTCCCCGAAGTCCATGATCTCCACTGGTCTTTCAATAAAATGCATAGATTCATCAATCTGAATATCTTCCAGCGGAATATAGAGATTCCCATCAGCGAGGCACTTCTTCAAGTTCGACACGTGGAATGTGGGATGAATCCTGTTGAGATCTTCTGGTAGGTCAAGCTTGTATGCTACAGGACCTACTCTTTCGAGTATCTTGAAAGGTCCTACGTAACGAGGTGCTAGCTTCCCCTTTTGACCAAAACGAACTACTCCCTTCCACGGTGATACCTTTAAAAGCACATGATCACCAATGTTAAACTCTAAGGGCTTCCGTCGTTTATCTGCATAACTCTTTTGACGACTTTGAGCCGCTAAAAGATTGTTTCGAATTTGATGAATCTTGTCTGTGGTTTCTTGGATCAATTATGGACCAGTAATTTGTGCTTTCCCAATTTCGTGCCAACATACAGGAGATCGGCACTTACGACCATATAAGGCTTCAAAAGGTGCCATGCCGATGCTCGAATGATAACTGTTGTTGTACGAAAATTCAACTAATGGTAGGTGGGCCTCCCAATTTCCCTTGAAGTCTATGACACATGCTCTAAGCATATCTTCAAGAGTTTGAATGGTGCGTTCAGACTGTCCATCAGTTTGAGGATGATAGGCGGTACTGAGATCTAATCGTGTGCCAATAGCGGATTGTACTGCTTGCCATGTTCGTGAGGTGAAACGACCATCACGATCAGAAATAATACTTAACGGTACCCATGTCGACTTACGATTTCGTTGATATAAATACGTGCAAGCTTTTCGTTTTTGAAATCTTCGCGGATAGGAATAAAGTGAGCTGATTTTGTAAGTCGGTCTATAATTACCCATATTGTGTCATACCCACCAGAAGTGCGAGGTAACCCGGTAATGAAATCCATGGTTATATTTTCCCACTTCCATACAGGTATTTCCGGTTGGACTAGAAGTCCTGAGGGTCTTTGGTGTTCGGCCTTCACCTTGGAACATGTGAGGCACTTGGAAACAAAAACGGCAATATCCTTCTTCATTCCAGGCCACCAATAGGTGTATCGTAGGTCTTGATACATCTTATCGGCTCCTGGGTGTATAGAATATCGCGTTTTGTGAGCTTCATTCATAAGAGTTTCACGCAGATTGTTGTGGTTAGGAATCCAGATACGATCTAGGTAATACAGAATACCGTCTGATTTAGTTTCAAGTTTTAGCTCGGCTCCACAGGACATCTCCTTTCGTACATCTTCTTCTGTTATTGAAACGTGTTGGGCTTCTCGAATTTGATCTTTAATGTCGGTTATAATTTGCGAACATAGAAGATGAATGGAGTTCGCATAACCCTTTCGACTAAGTGCATCAGCCACCACATTTGCTTTACCAGGGTGGTATCTAATTTCACAGTCGTAATCATTCAGAAGTTCGACCCATCTTCGTTGCCTCATGTTTAACTCTTTTTTATTGAAGATATGTTGAAGACTCTTGTGGTCAGTGTATATTTCACACTTAGTACCATAGAGATAATGTCCATATCTTAAGAGCGAATACAACGGCTCCAAGTTCTAGGTCATGAGTGGTGTAGTTCTTTTCATGTGTCTTGAGTTGTCTCGAGGCATAAGCTATGACTTTTCCTCTTTGCATGAGAACGCAGCCCAATCCTTGCCCTGACGCATCGCAATAGACTACAAAATCATCACAACCTTCAGGAAGAGTGAGGATTGGTGCATCACAAAGTTTTTGTTTAAGAGTTCGAAAAGCTTCTTCTTGCTTGGGTCCCCATACGAAAGGTTTTCCCTTATGAGTTAAAGCCGTGAGTGGTACAGCAATGCGAGAGAAGTTTGAAATGAACCGACGATAATAGCCAACTAGTCCAAGAAAAGATCTTACTTCAGTTGGTGTACGTGGAGCTTGCCATTCTTGAACTGCCTTGATCTTTGAAGGGTCAACATGTATTCCCTTGTCATTGACTACATGCCCGAGGAATTGCACCTCTTTTAACCAGAATTCACATTTGGAGAACTTGGCATAAAGCTTTTCTTTTTCTAGAAGTGCAAGAACGAGTCGAAGATGACGCTCATGATCAGCTTTAGATTTTGAATAGATAAGAATATCGTCGATAAAGACTATAACAAATCGATCAAGATAAGGTTTGCAGACTCTGTTCATTAGGTCCATGAAGACAGCTGGTGCGTTGGTTAATCCAAATGGCATAACCATGAATTCATAGTGACCATAACGTGTTCCAAAAGCAGTCTTAGGGACGTCTTCTTCATGCACTCTAAGTTGATGATAGCCAGATCGAAGATCGATTTTTGAAAAGCAGCTGGCACCTTGTAGTTGGTCAAGAAGATCATCAATGCGAGGTAAAGGATAGCGATTCTTGATGGTTAACTTGTTGAGCTCTCTGTAGTCAATGCACATACGAAAAGATCCATCTTTCTTCTTTACAAAAAGGACAGGTGCACCCCAAGGCGACGAGCTAGGACGTATGAATCCCTTGTCAGTCAACTCTTGCAATTGACTGGCTAGCTCTTGCATTTCAGAGGGGGCTAACCTATATGGAGACTTTGCAACTGGTGTAGCACCAGGTATAAGATCAATACGGAATTCGACGTCTCTAACTGGAGGAAGTCCTGAAATGTCGACAGGAAAAACTTGTGGGAAGTCTTTTACTACATGAATGTCTTCAAGTTTCTTCTCTGTGGTTCCCTTTTTGATGATATGGGCTAAAAATGCGACATAATTCTTGCGAAGATATTTTTGAGCTTGAAGACAAGACATTAAGCTGAGCCCTTTCGACGAGGTTTCTCCAATGATTCGAAGAGTCTGACCGTTTGAAAGAGGAATACGAATAAATTTTTCACGACATACGACTTCCGCCTGATGTTGACTGAGCCAATCCATACCGATTATGATGTCAAAACTTCCCAGCTTCATAGGAATAAGGTCGACTGAGAAATCGTGGTCGTTTAAGGTGAGTGTACAGTTGCGTAAAATAGAGCCTAATGAAACTGGTTTCCCGTCCGCAACTTCTACCGTTATGGATTCCGCGAGCTTATCCCGATTTTTGTTTAAGATAGGTTCAAATTCTAAAGATACAAAACTTCTATCCGCACCAGTATCAAATAACATAGAGGCATATCTACCATTTATAAGGAACGTACCGTTGACCACATTGCCGTCAGCTCTGGCCTGGTTAGCGTTGATATTGAAAGCTCTTCCTCTTGCAGGTGGAGGAGCTTGGTTCGCTTGATTCACTGGGTTGGCTTGGGCCTGAGCATGAATAATATTAACCAGCCTTGGACATGTGTTTCTGAAATGACTCGGGTCGCCGCAATTGAAGCAAGCCCGCATAGGTTGGCCCATAGGATAATTGGGTTGGTAATATGTTTGGGCTAAATGTTGAGTGGGTGGTAGTAGGGGTTGTTGGGCTTGACCCATTAACTGTTGGTGGGTTTGGGTTAAAGGTTGGTGGCGGTTTGTTCGTTGAGGCATGCGGCAGGTTTGAACAGTATGTCCTGCGCGACCGCATCCGGTGCAGTATTGGCAAGGATGATCAGGGGAATGGTGATATTGGCAACGGTTACATTTTGGTAACGGGCCAGTGTAGGGTCTTCTGTATGGTGCGGGTGAAGGAGTGACTTGAGTAATGGGTGCAGCAGGAATAGGGGTGTTGGTTTGGGTAACTGCAAAATTTCTGGTGTTGCGCTTCCTCTTATTAGCGAACTTAGAGGAAGGAATGGGGTGGTTTGAAGTATACTAAGTGTGAAATATACACTGACCACAAGAGTCTTCAACATATCTTCAATCAAAAAGAGTTAAATATGAGGCAACGAAGATGGGTCGAACTCCTAAATGATTACGACTGTGAAATTAGATACCACCATGGTAAAGCAAATGTGGTGGCTGATGCACTTAGTCGAAAGGGTTATGCGAACTCCATTCATCTTCTATGTTCGCAAATTATAACCGATATTAAAGATCAAATTCGAGAAGCTCAACACGTTTCGATAACAGAAGAAGATGTACGAAAAGAGATGTCCTGTGGAGCCGAGCTAAAACTTGAAACTAAATCAGACGGTATTCTGTATTACCTAAATCGTATCTGGATTCCTAACCACAATAATCTTCGGGAAACTCTCATGAATGAAGCTCACAAAACGCGATATTCTATACACCCAGGAGCCGATAAGATGTATCAAGACCTACGATACACCTATTGGTGGCCTGGAATGAAGAAAGATATTGCCGTTTTTGTTTCCAAGTGTCTCACATGTTCTAAGGTGAAGGCTGAACACCAAAGACCCTCAGGACTTCTAGTCCAACCAGAAATACCTGTATGGAAGTGGGAAAATATAACCATGGATTTCATTACCGGGTTACCTCGCACTTCTGGTGGGTATGACACTATATGGGTGATTATAGACCGACTTACAAAATCAGCTCACTTTATTCCTATTCGAGAAGATTTCAAGAACGAAAAGCTTGCTCGTATTTACATCAACGAAATCGTAAGCCGACATGGGGTACCATTAAGTATTATTTCTGATCGTGATGGTCGTTTCACCTCACGAACATGGCAGGCAGTACAATCCGCTATGGGCACTCGATTAGATCTCAGTACCGCCTATCATCCTCAAACTGATGGACAGTCTGAGCGCACCATTCAAACTCTTGAGGATATGCTTAGAGCATGTGTCATAGACTTCAAGGGAAATTGGGACGCCCACCTACCGTTAGTTGAATTTTCGTACAACAACAGCTATCATTCGAGCATCGGCATGGCACCTTTTGAAGCCTTATATGGTCGAAAGTGCCGATCTCCTGTTTGTTGGCACGAAATTGGGGAAGCACAAATTACTGGTCCAGAATTGATCCAAGAAACCACAGACAAGATTCATCAAATCCGAAACAATCTTCTAGCAGCTCAAAGTCGTCAAAAGAGTTACGCAGATAAACGACGGAAGCCCTTAGAGTTTAACATTGGTGATCATGTGCTTTTAAAAGTATCACCGTGGAAGGGAGTAGTTCGTTTTGGTCAAAAGGGAAAGCTAGCACCACGTTATGTAGGACCTTTCAAGATACTCGAAAGAGTAGGTCCTGTAGCATACAAGCTTGACCTACCGGAAGAACTCGACAGGATACATCCCACATTCCACGTGTCGAACTTGAAGAAGTGCCTCGCTGATGAGAATCTCCATATTCCACTGGAAGATATTCAGATTGATGAATCCATGCATTTTATTGAAAGACCAGTGGAGATCATGGACTACGGAGAAAAGCGTCTTCGACGAAGTCGCATTCCAATTGTTAGGGTACGCTGGGAGTCGAAACGGGGACCTGAGTTTACTTGGGAATGTGAAGACTCAATGCGTGAAAAATACCCCATCTTTTTCCTACTACTTCAACTATTTAAATTTCGGGACGAAATTCCTAAAAGTAGGGGATACTGTAACATTTGTAAAAAAACGGGTCTCCAAAACCCGCTCCGTTTTGTAATCTTGTATCAAGTTATAAAAGTTGCGATTATGATTATTTTGAGTTAAAACGATACAAAATTAATAAATAAACTAAACTATAAAAATTATATTTGATAAAAAGTTAAAATAAAACAAATAAAAAATATTTGAAGCTGCCGGGACTCGAACCCGGGTCAGCTGAGTCGCTACAACGACTTAACAATCATTCCCTAAACCACTCCGCCACAATGTGTTTTCTGTTAACTCTAGGAAAACAAAAGAAACTTATACACAAACTCAGTTTAACCGATGATACCATCTGAAAACCGGTAATCGGCAAACCAATCGTCAGATCGATTGTTTACCTCACAATTTCAGTTATAACCGTTGTATTACGGTTTCTAATCAAGTTAAAATTGATTGAAACTTTAAGTCCTATCATTTTCGGCTTTTGAAACCGAAAATTCATCAAGTTCCGATTTAATTCAAGCTCCAGATCATTTGCACGATTCAGAACTATCACAACAATACTCAATTTCATTTTCTTCGCATTTTTGAACCATAAGATCTTCTGAATCAGTTCGCCGGAAAATTTCTGCAAGTCACCGGAAAACCGGGACTCACATTCTCACGGTAATTCCTCCGACTCTTTCTGTTTAAAACATGTGATTAATCAGTCTCTAACACAACTCCATCATCATAATTGATCCTAGTCAACGTTTATCGAAAATCTTATCTTCGCCGGAAAGTTTCTGAGACTGCCGGAATCACACTGTGAACTGGTATGATATCCTAAACTTCTTTTAAACCTTGTTTAAGTGACTCAACCTTATGAATAATCGATCAACGCTGTTAATTGGTTTCAACAGCCGGAGTTCATTTCCAGTACCGACGAACCTCCGCCGGATTTCTGTGAATAACATCAATCGGTATATTCTGTTCCTTAAACTCTCTCCATTCTCTACTTTTGAATTACTGTTAATGTCTGAGAACTTTATAAATCACAAATCAATCATAACCAGTCGAATTATGCTGTCTGTGTAAATCGGCGAAGAAGATGAAGTTATAACAGAACATAAGATTAATTAAAAACGGTATTTTAAACGGGTTAGACACACAGTCCAGCGGTGGACTGTGTGCAAATTTCACACACACGTCCCGAGTTCGATCCTTGCTACACGCACGCCTTGTGTAATAACCTGCCTTTTTGATCAAGAACTAAACCGGGTTAAAGCAGATAGTTGTTAAGTATAATAAAAACCAAGAATATAACCGGGTTAGACACACAGTCCAGCGGTCGACTGTGTGCATCATGAACTACACGTCGCGCGTTCGAATCTCGTCACGAGCACCGGTCCAATTGAATTAAAACGTTTTTGCAAATAAAGGAATTTTCGGTTAATTCAAATAAGTGTATAAATATAATTAAAAACGAGTTTATAACGAGTTAGACACGTAGCTCAGTTGGTAGAGTTGCGTGCACGCGAACGGAAGGTCGCCGGTTTGAATCCCACCCGGCGCAGAATTTATCCGCTGACCGAACCGGTCAACGGTCAACGGTCAACGGTCAACACTTAAAAAATATATTTTTTTATATTTTTATTTATTTAATTTAATTTAAAAATCAATTAAAATACTTAAAAATAACATTTTTAAAGATAGAAAATACCATAAACTCACAAAAACATATCTAAAAATTTCATTAAAATCCGTAATAAAATCCATCCACCTAATATATTTTTCCATTATTATTTAGGTTAGTATTCCTCGTCGATCCGCTCATCTAAATCGTGCGCATCTCACCATCTCAAATTCAACGCACCCAATGTGAGTGAACCTTTCAAATTCCCCGTTTTAATCACGTTTTTGGGGTGTATCATGTGTCTTTGTTTATATACATATTATAACTAAACTATTGTGCATACATCATATCATGACATGTGTATTTAGTTTGTTGCTGTTAAGTAGTTATTATTGGATGCAAATTATTATTTCAATACATGCAATTGCCGAGGCCGCCGCTCCCCATTCGTGAGGGTTGAGCCCGTTTCCCATTTTATTATGCGGTTGAACCTGGCGTGCCCGCAACGATCAGCTCCGTTTGATTGAGCCTTGATCGCACAGTTCATTTTACATTTCAGTACATGCAATACGATCGGCTCCGTTTGATTGAGCCTTGATCGCACAGTTCATTTTACATTTCAGTACATGCAATACGATCGGCTCCGTTTGATTGAGCCTTGATCGCACAGTTCATTTTACATTTCAGTACATGATCGGCTCCGTTTGATTGAGCCTTGATCGCACAGTTCATTTATGTTAGTTATCATATGATATTGGTATGTTCATGTATGCTATCAAGTGTTATTGTATGTTATAATTGTAACTGCTATTTGCCAATGCTTGATTACTTACATTTGCTCTTTTATGATTATGCACAATATTTCATTGATAAACTAACCATAAAATCATTATCAAATGTTTATCTAATAAGGTTCACTCGCCAACTTATGTTGACCCAAAAACTCCCATTTTACACATGATACAGGTGAACCAGCAGCAGCTAGGAACACATAGGACCTGGATTAGAAGAATAAAACGATTTAGTATTGGGATTGTTATGTTTGGTTATTTCCTTTGTATTGAATGAACATGTTTGGATGTTTGAAAATGTAACTTTGACTTTATTAATTATGAAACATAATAGTAAATGTCATGTGCTTTGGTGATAACCCAATTATGGCCCGATTCTTATTTTCCGCTGCGGGTCGGGGTGTGACACCGATCTATTACCCCTTCGTTGCTGTCTAGACGACATCTACAGGATCATAAAATGAGAAGATTGTGATTTTATGGTGTCTTTTTAGGTGTCATGTGTCTTTAAGAAAATGAAAATAACATAAATATCAATAATGCAACTACATCCATAGGATGTCTTGGGTTCGCTCATGTTGGGCCTCAAATGTCCCCCATACCTTCACCTACATAGTCATGTGGGCCCCCATGGCTATTGGCTTGGTAGGATTCACATTAGTATTGGCAATTTAACACTCGCATCCCCCGAATGCAAACCACAAAATATGTTCATGAGATGTTTGGTCGGAACGTGTCCAGGTGTAGACACAATGACAACTCAAAGTGGGGTTAGCTCACACGACGTTTGGTATAGCATGCTTTGGCCTAATAGGTACTTCGTACTCTCATCGTTAGTCCCCAGGTAGGCAAACTGGTCCTTTATTTTGGATTTATACGAATGCCAGCCTAGACAGGACGTTCCGACTACCGGTACTGGTACCCTTCCAGTTACTACATGCCCGTCATGAGAACTCACTTTGATGAGATTGAAAACACGAAAATCATTGTAAAAGCAATCATGATGTGGTGTGTGCTTTCATGGATGTGATATGTTATGAGCATACGATTCATGATAGGCATTATATGATAATACATACTTATGAACATGCTTGTACAATATCAAATGTAACATTTAACATAAAACATATAAATATCATGAAATTTGGCATATAACACACAAAAATCTTATAAGTTTCTAATCGACTATAGTATAGGCTCTAAGGGTCTAATAACCTATCCTATATCCCTATAGTCATGGCTCTGATACCAATCTGTCACACCCGGACCCGCAGCGGAATAAGAGTCGGGGCATAATTGGGTTATCACCAAAGCTCATGACATTTACTAATATGTTTCATATTTAATAAAGTCAAAGTTACATTTCAAAAATCCAAACATGTTCATTCAATACAAGGAAAATAAGCCAAGCATAACAATCCCAACACTAAATCGTTTTATTCTTCTAGTCCAAGTCCTATGTGTTCCTAGCTGCTGCTGCTTCACCTGTATCATGTGTAAAATGGGGGTTTTTGGGTCAACATAAGTTGGCGAGTGAACCTTATTAGATAAACATTTATTAATGAATTAATTGTTAGTTTATCAATGAAAAATTGTGCATAATCATAGATGAGCAAATTTAAATAATCAAGCAATGGCAAATAGCAGTCACAACTATAACATACAATAACACATGATAGCATACATGAACATACCAACATCATACTGTAAATAACATAAATGAAACTGTGCGATCAAGGCTCAATCAAACGGAGCCGATCGTATTGCATGTACTGAAAATGAAATGTCTGTGCGATCAAGGCTCAATCAAACGGAGCCGATCGTATGTGGGCACGCCAGGTTCAACCTCATAATGAAATGGGGAACATGCTCAACGCTCATAATGTAATGGGGAGCGGCGGCCTATGAAATTGCATGTACTGAAAATAATAACTTGCATCCAACAATAACAACACAACAGGAACAAACTGTATACACTAGTTCATGATATGATGTATGCACAATGATTTAAGTATAATATATATATCAAGACACATGATACACCCCAAAACGTGATTAAAACGGGGAATTTGTAAAGATTCACTCACCTTGGGTGCGTTGGATTTGAGATAGTGAGATGCGCACGAATTAGATGAGCGGAACAACGAGAAATACTAACCTAAATAATAACGGAAAAATATATTAAACGAGTGGATTTTATTAAGGATTTTAATGAAATATTTAGATATATTTTTGTGAGTTCAAGGCTATTTTCTATCTTTAAAAATGTTATTTTTAAGTATTTTTAATTGAGTTTTAAATTAAATTAAATAAATAAAAAAATATAAAAAAAAATTGTTTTTTTGACCGTTGACCGTTGACCTTTGACCGGTTCGGTCAGCGAATTAATTTGCGCCGGGTGAGGCTCGAACCCGAGACCTCCCGTACGCGTGCACGCAGCTCTACCAACTAAGCTACGTGTCTAACCCGAAATAATCTTGTTTTTAATTATATTTATATACTTATTCAATTTAACCGAATTTCTTTTAATTGCCAAAAACATTTTAAATTCCACGGACCGGTGCTAGTGACGGGTTTCGAACGCGCGATGTAGGACTTAGTGTTGCACACAGTCCACCGCTGGACTGTGTGTCTAACCCGGTTATTATCTCGGTTTTTATTATACTTAATAACTAACTGAGTTATCCCGGTTTAGTTTTTAAACAAAAAGGCGTGTTATTATATAAGGAGTGCGTATAGCAGGAATCGAACTCGGGACGTGTATGGTTTTTGTTTGCACACAGTCCACCGCTGGACTGTGTGTCTAACCCGTTTATAATTCCGATTTTAATTAATCTTATGTCATCTCTGAACTCGTCTTCTTCATTACAAACACAGACATCAATCAAAACAACTGATACGCGATTAATTTAGTTAATGAACATGATGTCCAGTTTGAATGCATTGAACCGAAAAGTTTGGGGAAAGAAGATACCGAACAGATCGTCTTCTTCAGAGAATCCGGCGAAACTCGTCGGCTCTGTTTTTGGAACCTTCGGCTGTGAGAATCAATTAACAGGTTTAAGGGATTAGATGTGAAATTGAACTAATGAGTATTGATTATCAGCACGTTAGAATGAGCATACCGGTAATCAACGAGTTTCCGACAATTCCAGAAGTTTTCCGACGAAAACAGAAAGTCCAGCAATGTCGTCTGTGGTTGATTATGAGCGATGGGTTAATGTTAGTAAGGTTCTAACAATTGATTGAAACAGTAAAGTAGAGGTATTTTACCGGTTTGAGTTGAATACGGTTTTCCGGCGACTTTTGCAGAGAATTCCGGCGAGTTGATTTAGGCGTTCTGATGGTCTGAAAATGCGACGAAAATGAAATGGAGTTTTGGTATGATATCTCTGAGTCGCGAGAGTGGTCTGAAGTTGAAGAATTCTGGACTTGTTGATTTTTCGGTTTTAAAAACCGATAATGATGAGGTTTTAAGTTTAATCAATTCCGATTTGATTAGAAACCGTCGGTGCATCGGTTATGAACTGAATGCGTGAATAAACAATGAATTGACGATTGGTTTGCCGATTACCGTTTCTCAGATAGCGCAACCGGTTTTAACTGGGTTTGTGTATAAATTTCGTTTGTGTTTCTAGAGTTAGCAGAAAAAAAAAGTGGCAGAGTGGTCTTGTGAGTGAGTGTTAAGTTGCTGAAGTTGTAACCGGCTGACCCGGGTTCGAGTCCCGGCAGCTTCATAATTTTTTTATTTATTTTGTTTTAACTTTTTATCAAATATAATTTTTATAGTTTAGTTTATTTATTAATTATGTATCGTTTTAACTCAAAATAATCATAAATATTTAATGTAACTTTTATAACTTGATACTTAATTACAAAACGGAGCGGGTTTTGAAGACCCGATTTTTACAAATGTTACACCTATCTACTTTGTAGACTCGAACCGGGTAGCTTAAGGATAGTAACGGTACTAAACGCGAGATTAAGCGATGACCGGAATAGAATGTAGTTTAAACCCGACAAGTATGGAGACTTGTTTAATATGGGTAAACATGTTACATTCTGGATTTCGAAAATAAGGTTAAACCCGTTTCGGTTAAATTGCGTCAACTAGTTACGTAGGGCGAATCATACACATATAAGCGAAACCGGGTAACCGGGTGAGTCCTATACAAGTTCCATATGCCATTATACTTTAAACATGTTGTAACATCAGTAAGTTATCAACAAGTTGCTCCATTTCGGTTTTAAAATCAATTTATGCCTTAAAAAGGCATTTTGGTCATTTACGACTTATAAAAGATCTCATGAGCAAACTGATGTAATGGTTATAAAATTACTGTAAAAATAGTTTAATTATGATGTATATCGGTGGGATATCGAGTATGTGTGTGGTTTAGAGTTTAAGACCAAACTATGCCCCGAAAGGGCATTTTGGTCATTTCACACATCACTCGACAAATTATTTGGGAATCTGAGTTTAGATTATGTACCTACTATAAATATGTTTAAAATAAGTTTTGAAATCAGTAGGTATCAAGTCTTGATGCTTTAATATGGTTTTAAACCATACTATGTGCTGAAATGGCGATTAAGTCGCTGAATGACGATTTAAATGGCATTTGAGTGAAAATGATGTTATGAATAGGTTTGTTTGATGAAAATATGTTATATGATGTAATACATCAGTAAGTAATAGGTTTTGTTCTTAAAAATGATAAAAATCCATTTTAGGTGTCGTAAGGGCAATATCGTCATTTAATGACTTAATACATGGACATGTGTATAAATTCAGTTTATAATCTGAATAGATATCCCAAATAATCCTAATAATGATATTACATCAGTAGATAAGAACTTTTGGGGCCAAAATCATGTTTAAGGCAATTAACGTGTTTAAGGGTAGTTTGGTCGTAAAATGCGTAATTATGCGAAATAGCCATTTCTTGGATTTAAATCAGAAAGTTGGCCTCAACACAAGTTCAATAACTTATTACATCATCTTATAACTTATATTTATGCTAATGTATGTTTAAACTTTGTTTTAAAGCTCTTAGGGACCTTTTTTTGCAAAATTCGGCATATTATATGGAAACTTGCATAAACACTCGGATTACTAAGTAACCATGTCATATAACTCCAGAGGGTTATATTACAATATATCATGGTCACAATGAAACCTAATTTCAGTAGCTAAGGTTGCTAAATCGGGTCAGAACTGAAAGTCAAAGCAAAAATCAACTTTTGTGACTTTTAGATGCGAACCGACCTTAAACCTGGACTTGACGGGCCGAACATGTTTAGACATGTTCTAATACTTATTACCAAGTTATTTAAGTGTTGAAACTGATTTTATAGTACCTATATTGCTAGATATTAATTTATTTCAAAACTGACCCGTTTGACTTTTTATTAATATAATTTTGATCCGTCAATTGACCAAGTAAATGTGGTAATCAGGAGGTGCCCTTTTGAGGGATTAACACCTACCTAATTACGATCACGTAGCCACGTTCGTTACGAACATTGGCTGGACCGTAATGGTCTTAGCCGAAAGTCAAAGCGTTTTTACGTCAACGCTTTGACTTTGGCTTGAAGCCTAATAAAAATGAAAGATTTGAGTTGGAACACTTACTAGTGAACCAAGGATGACTAAGAAACTCATGGGATTGCTCCTTGATGATCAGGAGCCTTCCAAGTGAGTAATAGAAAGAAGAGAATGAGGATGAGCAAGTTATGAGGAAGGAATGCTTGCTATTTATACTTGAGCATGGTGATCAACGTCATGCCAAGTGTTCACAAGGCTTTCCTGGTGTTGATTAGTGTTAAATGAGGTGGAAGAAGCAGGTGATAAGTGGATATTCGCGAGCAAGGGATCACAAGCAGCAGGCTGGTGTGCCAGCTGCACATACTGCCAGCGACACCCTTACAGACCATAAGGGTGGTGGCTTACAGTCCGTAAGGACCTGGCGCGCCCACAGCTTTTGAACTGGTTATGGAGTTCGCGGTCCGTAACCGCCTTCCAGAAGCCATATTTTGGCACTTGTTCAAGTTTGGTCCCTTGACTTCCTTAGCCGCCATCCAAAAATTATAATTTAACATTTTGACGACTTTAGTCCCTCTCGTTTTAGCACACGGCATTCGAGGATCAACGGGACACGTGTCGAAATTTTACAGCACGAGTTTTTACGAGGTGTTACACTACCATTAGCCGTTGTCAGTCTCCGACGGCCGGAGCTTTTCTCTGACGTTGTTTTCGTCGGACCCCCACCTGAAATGCTAATCAACAGAATGAGAGAAGGAGGAATCTAACGGATCTGAGAGGAACAAGAACGAAATCAAGAACTTACAGGGGATTCTGGAGATGACAACCGCGTAACTGAACCCCACCATCATCGATGCCATTCCTGCGGCCGCTGTCTGCCGTCACGCCACGCCGGATAACAGCGTTGCCATCGCCGCCGCCTGTTGTTGTTGCAGTTACACCGCCGCCCCTGCCACCATCAATGGTGGCCGCAGCCTATTGAAGAGAGAGAGAGAAAGAGAGACGAGTTTCTGGGTGAGGCCGGAGCAGGAAGGGGTGCTGGTGCGTCACCGTTCGCTGTCGGTTCTCATCGGAGCGGAACGAACGGAAAAACAGAAGAGCGAGGGCGGAGGGGAGTGTGAGAGGGAAGGAGGTCATTATAGGGGTGTTTATCGGCGGAACAACGCCGGAAAACGGGCCGGAAACCAATTCTGGCGACCGAAAGTGTGGAAGGGGAGAGGGGGGCGGCTGATGTGTGTTTGCGGGTGTGTAGTGTGAATGTGTAGTGTGTTTTATATATTAGGGTTTTATAGGGTTAGTGTGTTGGGCCAAGGCCTGTTAGTTCGTGTCTAAGATTTTTGAGCAGCCCGAGCCCGTTTTTATAACCCGTTAACTTACCCGAAATTTATGAAATGCCGTATATATGTTATTTAAATTCGAAAAATACAAGAATGTAAGTTGGAAGTCGGTTTGACGTGTGCATTTTTTTTTTTGCTTTAGAACGCTTCGGTTGATCGTTTCTACATCGCTTTTCGACCGTGTCCAAAATTATTAGGGGAACGGCGCGTATTTTCTAAAAACATGAAATTTCGGAAATACGAGGCGTTACAGAACTCCACTTGGAAACCAGCCAATGACCTCTAGCTCAAGTGGTACGAGAGCTTGAGTTCTTCTATGAAGACTCAAGTTCAATTCCCACTTGGTGCAAAAAAGAGTGAGGCACTGGTGGGCAATGATAGGAGACCCAGGGAAACATGGGTTCGATCCTTGAGCCAAACGGGTTTTATCGATAATTTCACCGTTATGCCTACGTGCGGGTGGGTTACCGGGTTTTCCCCGAAAGTGGTGGTGGACGACTCGGGTTACTCTCGGAGTACTCCGTTGTCCAGTGGGTGCCCGAGACACATGCAATGAGAGTTTGACAAGAGTGGAACAAATACAAAAAGATTTTGAAAAAATATCGAGGTCATAATCATAGTGGTGATAATGAAGATTGCTAGCTACTTTGTTTAATTTGTATTGGTTTGTAGTTCGTTTAACTCAAGATACTTTAGTTTATAATGCATGGTTTCATTTATTATATTTTGGTTTAATGTTTTAAGAGGTTTTATTTTGTTTGATTGTTTAAAAACGGCAAAATTATCTTTTCTTAATATAATTTTTATAACTTTACCTATAGCGACGACATGTTGTTGCTATAGGTGAAAACTAATCTAATAAATCTTTTTTTATTTTGTAAATATTAATATAATAAAATAAATGTTTATTAATTTTGTAAAAGCTTTTACCACACATTTATAGCAACGACATGTTGAATGTCATCTATGGCGACAACCCTTATAGCGACGATATGGAAAATCTAGACCGACGAACTAAAATGTTGTAGCGACGGTCGGAAGAGGTGAAAAGGACCTATAGCGACGATACATCGTCGCTATAGGTGTTAATCCTTGTAGTGATACTAGCATTAGAGGGGAAAAAGGAACGACAACTTAGAACGTTGTTAATCCTCACAAATAAAGTTTTTTTTAAAAAGTGTAGTCAACGAGTTTAATTTATTGATGGTCGTTTCTAAGATCACTAGTTCTATACCCGTCCGATGGACGGGAATATTAAATATTAATGGTATAGTGACCATATATATTTATATATATATAATTTAATTTTTCACACCAAAAATGACTTAAAATAGCTAAAGAGGAGTATGATGCGATTTCTAAAGAACTAACAATTAATCTTTCAAGATGAGTGAATTTTTTGAATTCGGAGATCTTAATGAAGATGAAAAAACCTTCAATTTGGACTCAATATAGAACATGATATATTGAATGATCTCTTAATGAAGGTGAAAAAACCTTTAATTTGGACTGAAAACAAGTTGCTCAATATAGAACACGATATATTGAATGATCTTTGACAAAAATTACGAATCAAAAGGCAGGGCCGACCCTAAGAATTCAAGTTTCCTGTTCAAGCCCGAAAAAACTTGCCCCAATCTGCTTGGAGTGAAACAGCCCAATCTGTTTCAACCACCTAAATTGATATAATAGAGTAAAAAATGAGACCTTTGAAGTTGAACCCAGGATCTGAGTATAGATATTAAGCGCTAAAACCAGCTGAGCCACATCGATATTTTGAAATAATATGGGTTATATAGTCTTTTATATACATATAAGTAGTATTTATTCAAAGAAAACGTGCCTCTCAAAATTACGGGTCCTGACCGGTGGTCCTCCTTGCACACCCCACGGCCACCGTGCCGGTGAATGTGAATCAACCCTTGTTATTTTATTATTATCACTGAATCAATATTTGAACCACAAATATTGATTGGGTTTCAACTTTCACTTACATAGAATGAGCAAAAACCGCTCTAAACTAGTTGAACTAGTGGGGATTAGACCGATACCCGGTAAATGGTCCAATTTTACTTTCTTAAGATTCCAGATTTTCGATCCTGTAATTTAGTGATTTAGACTTTTAGTTCCAAACCTTTTGGAATACAACCATTTAAAAAAAACAGTTTTAAAACGATTCTTCCCATGATCTGCATGAATATAACCGGTCTTGACCAAGAAGACCTGACCAATCTGGTCTTCAATGTTGTATTTTCGGTCTCTGTAGGATGCTCATTCGTGTTAAAGAAAATACAACTACAGTATGACAACGCATGTTTAAAAAAAATCTATAATAGGACAAGCCGTGTGAAATCATAATTGAATTTCTTTTTTTTCCTCAAATCTTAGGTAGTTTACTTTATATTTAAAAGTGATAACATATATCCAACTTTTTTACTTCAGGTAATTTAGTAAAAATATAATGTTCTTCTTTAAAAAAAATTGAATGAGTTAATTGTAGAATTCTATTTTAAAATATACATTCACATAGAAATTTTTATTTCATACCTAACCTATAATTTAAAGAAAATTTTAAGATTTTTCATTATTTTTTACATTTCATTTGATTTCTAACATTTAATGTATGAGCATTCACATAGAAATTTTTATTTGCACGAACACTAATTAACAAATCATCCATGTTGGTAGATAAAACAACTTTAAATTGACAAACAACTAGAAAAAGTTAGTAAAAAATATATATTATTTTATATTACCTGAGAATTCCCTTTGGGAAAACATTATGTGGTGAAGAAAATTAAGTGATTTTTTTATAGATATTCACATAACTTGTCAACATGAAGAAATCAAAAGTAGGTGTACTCAGCCAATTTTTTCATATGAATACGACAGGTCATGAAAAATCATTGTAGAATCTTTTGTGTTCATCTTATGTAGGTGCTTGATCTTGGGCTTTTGATAACCAACTTATCCATGACAAATTATTAAAAAAAACTAAAAGAATGAAGAAAATGCTTTCGAATCACTTGACCATTAGTACTTGACATAATTGTAACTTGATAGTTGTAAACAATCTGAAATAGTTATAATTGTTTTTGTTTGCCGTAAAGAATCGAATCACCTATGGTAAATACTTTTCCCACCCACATCATAATGGAAAAAAAAACTCTTTATCTATTGGTGACAAAAGAAAAGGATAAGAAAAATGAGTAAAACATTACCTGCAAATGTTCGATTCACCTACAAAGAAATATTGATGGTGATAATTAGCTTTGGAGTTTTTTATCGCACCTATGGTACAAAGTTGCGAGGAAGCCGGAGAAAGAGGAGAGTGAGATTAAAAGTTGAAGACTCTGAATGGTCTAGATCTTCCTAAAAACAGTTGCATTTAATGGGAACATTAGTATATAGCTGGGGGTCTCACTAGAAGCAGCCTCTCAATTCCTAATACGGGGTAGATGTAAGGTTGTCTACATCTTACCCTCCTCAGACCCTACCTTAACTTTGCTTTTGGCGGGATTTACTGAGTATGATGATGATGATTAGTATATATAATATAATGTGCGAGTTTGGTATAGTTAAGCAATATCTAACACTTTATAATATACATATAAGTTACCGTCTTCATTAATAATCCAGATGAAATATTTCTACACGTATTTATGTACATCCACAGAAATACATATCCAAGTAGTCTCTGAATTTTTGCATGAACTATTTTTTGCAAGAATTCCGCATCTAGCTGCCTGGTTGATTATCAAGATCAAACGGTTGATTAATGTGTCCCGCCAGGACAAACCTCGGGGACATTATGACCGGCGACTTTGGGCTTCACATGTAAACACATAGAGCTAGCTGGTCCGCGTCCTCCAGGTCCGTGGAATGTCAAGTTAATATCTGCCACCTCCACGTCGTCGCATGGCGCCTCTGGGCTGCAAGCAAACTTCATTGCCACCTTAGTTGTAGATGTTCCCCTAATCTTCCTAAAGCTCACATTTGATAACTTCACTTTTGATGGAGCTTGTTTCTGTTTGGACACAAAAATCAAATTTAACTCAATATATATGTGACTATATTAAGACCATGCGTAGTTGTAAGGGCGAATAATGCCCCTACCCTTGGGCGTTTTTCGCCATGTGACAATTCAGTCAGCAAGGGGCATTATTGGGTGTTTTTCTAAAATGTGTGTAGTGGGGATGTAGGTATTATGTTATAAAAGGGGTGTAAAGAATTAAATAAAAAAATAACCAAAAAAAGGGAGATTGGCTAAGAAAAAGAGGAATACATCTGATTGGCCAACCATATTCCATTCTAGCATGATTCAAAACACCCGCGGAGGGCTTTTTTGCGAAATCCCGCTCAATCACGCTGAAGGAGGTGGGGGCGGCGTTTTTGGGCGTGTTTGGGGGAGATCCACGCCGGATCACGCTAGACTAATGTCCTAAGGGGGTGTTTCTTTTTAAGAAAGCATTGATTTTTAGCATGGTAATAAATTGATAGTATTAACTAGGATTTCTCCACCGCACGTTGCAGCGCAAAATCTTGATACGAACCAAAAATTAAGGTCACTCTAAGGCTACACAATGTAAATATGTAAAACAACAAAAAATGAAATACAATGTAATAAACAGAAGAAAAATCGTGGCGTGGTACCTATTAGGTGGTGAAGCGATCTGAAACGTACGAAAAAATTGTGGTGTTAATCCGTTTAAAAAATCACTTATTTTGCCATTCTAAAATAACTAACGAACAAAAGTTGTAAAGGTAAAATAAAATTATTATAGATGTATATTATTTATAGTGTAAGAGTTAATTCAAAATTTTAAAAAAATCTAAGTAGAGTTTACAGTTGATATTATTTTTATAACCTATTATTATAATATGAAATGCTATATTATTAATTACGTAAATGTAACCTATTAATATAAACAATTTTTAAATATGCAAGGGGTAAAAAATAAAATCCATAACTAAAAAACAACTTTTGGTTAGATGACGAAGGTGAAAAGATTTACTATTGTTTGTGATGTTATTTAAAAACAAAAAGATTACAAAAGTCAACATTTGACTGGTCAAAGAGACCAAAATGAACATTGACCTTTTGTTATTCATCAATAAACAAAATGTCAATGCTCTTTTTATTATCTTTGACTGGTCGAGTAATCATTTTTTGAATTTTTCTGTTTTTTACTGCTTATTAAAATTTACAATATTCTGTTGGTACGATTTGATATAACTACCAATCAAACAATTTATAGTTATAATAAGAAGTTAAGAGTAATCAATCCCAAACTTCACATCTATACCTTGCAAGTATCATGAGGACAATATTCTTGATCGATCAATATAGGATTTCCCACTTTTTTCATGATTATATCTTCAAAATGGATGTCGCTAGCGATTCCCGGGTACGAAGCAGGCCAACTTTTGATCCTGACTCCATTTTTAGTGCCGGTAATGGTGCAGTTCTTAACCCAGACTCCTTGTAGCGGTTGTTCATTTGGAAATTTACCTAAGCTTCCAATACTGATGCCATGCCCTGGACCGCACGTTACTTTCTCGATACGGACGTTCTTGCTTCCATCTCCAAAAGAAATGCAATCATCACCCGTTTTAATAGTCGAGTTTGTGATGTTTAGCCCATTTAACCGCGCGATATGAATTCCATCAGTGTTGACGCTGTCTCCTGGTGCATTAATCGTAACGTTTACGAAGCTGCTATTGTCACAACCCCATAAAGCTATGTGAAAGTTTTTGCTGTTTGGCGGATGTGAAGTCTCTAAATAATGAATTCTTTGTGTGACTCAATCTTAGAATTCTGTGAAAGGAATGGACAAAGGTTAGTGTTTCAACTAGGGGTGTTCATCGAATCGAATATCAAATTTCGAATTATTCGAATAATTTTTATTTTCTCTTGAATTCGAATTCGATTAAAACCTACCAAATTCGATTCGAATTCAAATAAATTTAATTTGATTTAGATTCTTTTAAAACATGTAAAAGAACTATCAAAATAAAACATAAATTTTAAAGCATAAAACATGATATCACATTAAAAAGTTCCAAATAAAGTACCGTAAGTCTAACATTCAAAACGAGAAGTCGGGGTTAGAAATCTATTGATAGATTTGTTAGTTAGGTTTTAATTATGGGTCATGTAGTGGGTTTGGTAATTGGTAATTTTAATACTTGAAATAAATTTTGAAAATAACTTATAGTATGGCCCAATAAAAGTTATATATGTATTATTTATAAAAATAATAAATAAAAATGTATAACTTTTATTCGAATCGAATTTGAAACTATAAATTCGTATTCGACTCCTATTTGATTTACTTGACTCAAATTGAATCGAATTCGAATTCTTATAATCGAAACGAATTCTTGATAATCGAATTTCGAATTTTTCAAATTCGAAACGAATTCCAAACACCCCTAGTTCCACCTCCTAAATTTTTCATTCCAATCCCTTTAAACAAGAACGGATCACCAAGGCTATTAGTGAAGTCCTATTTTCTAGCAGGGAATGCTCACATGCATAAGTATATGTTGGGGCTTGAAATCATAACCATCTCTGATACATGATACAAATGTTGGTATGTCAACAAACAAATATACAAGATTTTATAGAAGAACACTTACGACTGGTATCTCGCATGTCATTAGGGAATCATGGCATTTAGTACTATTCCATGTATGATGACCTTGGCCATCAAATGTACCACCAGTCAAAGTAAACTTATTGACTCTTTTAATGTGGATCCAACTAGTAGTATTGAACTTTGCAAGCTCCGGTGGGGCCTTTAAGGTGGCTCCGGTGGCATGGAGCTCAATCGGTCCTTTGCAAGGACCGGATAATACAATCGAATGCGTCTTATATAACCCTGGTGGAATCAACACTGTGTTTGGTGATGCTCCATGATCACATGCTTCTTTCCAAGCACTCATTATCGCCTAAATTCATAAAACAGCTTTCATTTACACTAACAAGACACATTATTAACAAGAGATACATGCATAATGATGAGTGATGTATGTTGTTATTACCGGGCCATCATCCGTGTTGCCATCGCCTGTGGCGCCTTTGGTTTTTATGTCGATTACCACAGCATGGTTTCGAGCAACGAATGCCATAACAGCTAGGCAACATATTGTTGTTCTAATGTAGCCATCTTTATACATTTTTTTATTAAAGTTGTTAAAACTTGCTATATTTTAGGGTTTTCAAAGATGAAGTTACAGATGATAAAGGAGAGTATTTATTGTAAATATGAAATATGAAATCCATATAGAGGTAGATAGTTTATTTAAGGAACTCTTCTTTCACTATTTACCAAACATATTTAGGCAAGCATTTCAGGTAGTTTTTACCCATTTTCTTAAAGTTCTATTTTAGTTCATTAAACCTAATAAATTAACGTTTGGAAATTTATTAATAAAAACTTTAATTCATATTAATCTTTGATATGTATTATATAAATCACTTTAAGAAGATAGTTGGCACCTTGATAAATTTGGAGCTTTAATTAGAAAAAGTGTTGTATGTATTATACATTTGTTTAGATGCTCTTTGGAACCACGAAAGAGATTTCTGCAACTTGTGCTTTGGTAGGTTTACCTAAAAATGACCTGACAATGCCAGACATCCAAAGCTCATGTCTTTTCATTGGTTAATATAATTAGTACGAATCAAAAGTTATGTGTAGAACATGTCAACATTATATTGTTTTGGCTTAGATTATTTGATCATGTGTAATAGAGTGTTAAAAGGACAAATGTATTTTAGATCATGTCGCTCATTGCCATTATTGTTGAATTTTCATGAGTTGGTCCACCATGCCTATGGATTGATGGGATATTACCGATTCCAATAAGATTTTTTCTGAACAGCAAATTTGGATCAAAAGGACCACTGGAGTATCATTGTGTCACCCACAGAACCATTCGATCATATCTATCTCTACTAGGCAATAATGCCTAAACACCAATTTAGGAGGAAACCCAATAAATCTGGGAAAATCCCCCTTGTGGGATCGAACCCAGGACCTCTTGATCACTAAGCCTTATCTCACCTCTAAGCCATAATAGCATGAGCCGATACGATTAAGATGAATCAAAAGGGTGATTTGGATCGGGATTTGTTAAAGATATTCAAGAGTTTTAAATAGTAAGAATTTTTCTCCTAGTTTCAGGAAGTTTGTATCTTTTGTTTAGATATTGATATAGTAATTATATTCTCCTTGTAAAGTGTTATTAATTAAGTCCAAGTGTACATGTGGCTTCAAAAACCTCATGTGTTTTCTTGTTGTGCATTGTTTTATTCGGGGCCTTCTCTATTGCTTAAAAGATGAGGCAACTGCCTAAGGCCATCACCATGAAAGGCCCCAAAACTTTACTTCCCATGTAAAGTTGCGTGTTACTGTAGTATAAAGTTTCTCTCACATTAGTGCCACACACTTATGAGCTCTTACTCAATTTTTTTATCTTTATTATGTAACGATTTCACAAATTTTCATTGTCCACCATTTAAAGCTAACAGATTTATTTTAAAAAGGAAAGAAAATGTTTGATTGGTTGAAAAGAAGGGGCACACATCCTTCTCTTCCCTTCATGTCGTTACCCTACCAACTAGGGGTATAAAAGAGTCGGGCCGAGCCCGAGCCTGACTAGACTCGAGCTCGGATCGTCATGTATTTATGAAGCTCGAGCTCAGCTCGGTTCGAATCTACTAAATTGACCTCGAGCTCGGCTGGCTAGTAAAACCCAAAGCACGAGTTCGGCTCAACTTGGCTCAAGCTATTTTGAGAACAATCTCGAACGAGCTAAAATCTCGGCTTGAGGTCGTTTTGATACCACTTAAACGAGCCAAAGCTCGGCTCACCAATGTTATTAATTTAAATTGTATGGACCTAAGTTAAAACCGACTTGTGCTTTTTAGGATTGGGTTATAATCATCATTATAATCTTTATAAAAAAACTAAATTTTGTTTCGACCTAAACGAGCTTTGTATATCAGACTCGAGCTCGGGCTTGATAATTAAACGAGGCTTGAGCTTGGGCTCGAGCTCGTTAAGACTCGGCTTGTTTGAGCTTTTAACTGAGCCGATCACGAGTAGATCTCGAGCCTGACACCCCTACTATCAACGTCCACCTCTTTAACGTCAGGTTTAACGCCCAATAGGTGGTGTTACACGCCCCCTAACTCCGGAAAGTTGCCACTTTACTAGGAACCCGAGGTGGTAACGCATATCCTTATTATGTTTATATATATGTTTAAGGTACTTAAGTCCTAAATCAGGATAGCCTTCTAATATCTAAATCCAGGCTCGTTTAAAAGCTCGGTGGCTAATATGCTTATTTCTAAATCCAGACCCATTTAACTCATAGCCTTGTTATGGTCTGAAAATTATAGTTTTGTACTTTTGTTAAACATTTGATTTTATGAATTGAATTGGGTGAATGATTAGAATTTGTTTGAATATGATTTCAATTTTGATTATCTAGTTTAGAACAAACAGTTTAAATTGATTAATTGTTGTTTGTATGAATGGTTTAGAGAATCGGATGATGAGGAAATATTCTTCAATGCATTCATTAAACACCGTATGTACAATACAAACCCAAAAGGGTGAGAGAGAGCAAGAGATAACCTATTTAACTAATCTAAATTAATTGAAATACAAAATAAATACAAACTTATGATTGCGGGAAAACACTTATGGCTTAATATGCTCCCGCAAGATGGACGTCCCGGAGATTAGTCCAATCTTGGATAAAATAAGCTGAAACTGTGGTCTTAGGGAGCCAGGGGCGCTCCGTGATACACCCGGGATAACGCGTGGTACCGCGTGATACACCACCGCCGGTGGTTTGTATAACGCGTGGTGGCCAAAACGCGTTGTGGCTATCACGCGTGAAGTTGTTTGTGTGATGTATCATGTTCGGTTGTTTTTCAATGGTAGATGTTTGTGTGGTGAGTGATGGGCACCCCTAGTAAAACCCATCACTAGTGATGGAATAAAGCTCGATGACGTGGCGTATGGTGATTGGATGTTGTGAGTGATGAGTAGGTGGTGAGTGATGGGCGCCCCTACCCCCTTAGGAGAGGTTTGGTGAGTAGGTCTGTGAGTTGATCATCTCCTGATATGTGGGTGACCCGTAAAGAACCAGCTTGAACCTGTTCTCTCACAAAGTGGAAATCCAATGTCAAATGTTTCATTTGCTAGTGAAATACTGGATTTGCAGAGTAAGTATCACAATATATTGTTGGAACCGTTGGAACTTGAAAACCAAGCTCGTGTGTAGAAGAGAACTCAACCACTATATTTCTGTTGTAATGGAGACAATTGTATGGAATCCAGCCTCGGTTGAGCTGCGAGCTAGAGTTCTTTGGCGTTTAGAGCTCCATGTAATGGGGTTGGATCCTAGATAAACAATGTAACCTGTAGTGCTCCGGTAGTTATCTTTATCTCCAGCCGAATGGACATCGGTAAAAGCATGTAAATTGAGAGGTGAGTGGTGTCTAATCAATATAACATGGTCGATGGTTCCGTTTAGGTAATGGAGAAGGCGTTTTAGAGTTGTACAGTGAACAATGGATGTAGTAGCATGCATGAATCGGGATAACTTATTGACTGTGAAGGATACATCTGGGCGGGTAAGGGAAAGGTATTGTTAGGCACCGACCGACAAGGGTGCGGTACTCGATTGGCGAAGGGTCTGGGTGGACACCATGTAATGTGAGACTCTCAAAGCATGTAATCGGTGTAGATGTTGACTTTCATTCTGTTATATTAGCGTCATAAGAAGATCATGAATGTATTTCTTGTGAGAGAGGATAAAACCATGAGAGTGTGGAAGAACTGGTATTCCGAGAAAATATGATAGTGTATCAAGATCTTTTAAAGAAAATTTAGTAGCTAAGGTATGGACAAACTGGGTAAGTGTGGATTCGAAGGGACTAGTGAGAATTATATCATCAACATAGATGAGGATATATATTCGATAAGGACCGACAGTGAGAGTGAAAAAAGAGGGATCGGATATAGTGGGTTTAAAGCCTTGTGTATTAAGATTGGATTTGAGCTCATCATACCAAGCACGAGACGCTTGGCGAAGACCATAAATTGTTTTGTTTAGTTTGCAAACATGATTCAGAAAAGATGGATAGATAAAACCCGGTGGTTGAGCCATGTAGACATCCTCAGTTAGGGTACCTTTTCAGAAGGCGTTATTGATGTCTAATTGTCTAAGAGACCATTTTTGAGAAATAGCAATTGAGAGAATGAGTCGGAGGATTGCGGGTTTAATCATGGGGCTAAAGGTTTCAATGTAATCATACCAGGTCTTTGATGAAATCCTTTAGCGACTAATCTTGCCTTTAGTCGCTCAACCGATCTATCCAGTTTGTATGTTGGTGAAAAGAATGCAATCTGAATTGTGATATTTGGAGTTTGGTTTGGGGTTTGAACGTGTATTTGCTTTTGAAGAGAGAACGTACGAGGAAGGTTGAGAGGATGATGCATCATCCATGTTATTAGTAGGTGAAGAATAATGAGTGGTGGATGGTGATTGTGAGGTAAATTGGGATGTTGGAGACTTAATAAGCGGTGTGTGATTGGTAGAAATTGGTGAAGTGGATTATTTGGTGTCATGATAGGTGAAGCATAGTTGGGAGTTAACATAGGGGTGGGGGGTTGGATGTAGGGGGTGGGTCGTGGATGAGTGGAAGAAAAGTGTGGTCCAATCAGTATGGTGTGGTGATCAGGCTAATGAGGAACCAGTTAGTCGAGCTGGCAAAGACAAATTCTTTAAACATCTTTGAATAGGGAGGTCTTAGGTTCAAATCCTACAGACAACGACATGACAGAAAATTTGCCAAAAAAAGGTCGAGCATATCATGCTTAGAGGAATTGATTTTGTTTGTTTTGGTTACCGATTTTTAAAGAAAAGTAAAACAAAAAGGGTCAAATAAAAAATCAATGACAAATGAGGCTTTCATGATAATTCCATCATGACATTCTTTGTCAAGATCAATAAACTATGAAATAACAGTTAAATGTGATTTTAGTCCCTGTGATTTATGTTATTTTACCAGTTTAGTTCAAAGATTTAAAATGTTGTCATTTTAGTTCAAATAATTTCAAAGTTGTCATTTTAGTATACTGAGTTAATTTCATCCATTTTTTCTGTTAACTAGAAGGGCAATTCAATCATTTTTTTATGTAATTATGTTAACTAGAAGGGCCATATAAAATAACCAAATTGTCCTTCTTGTTAACAGAAAAAATGGATAAAATTAACCCAGTGAACTAAAATGGCAATGTTTAAAACTATTTGGACTAAAATGACAACGTTTCAAACCTTAAGACTAAACTGGTAAAATCGACCAAACCACAAGGACTAAAATGTCATTTAACTCATGAAATAATTAACCGTTTGTAACACTAATCACCAAAGTCATTCTACAAAAAATGTATACACATACATACGTAAATTCATGCATAAATCTCAAAAAGAAAATACAACTCTCAAAATCCACAAAGTAAAGTCACAATCTAGCAACATACATCACTCATCTATACTGACTGGCCATATCCATTGGCTCCATTTAAACCATTGGTTCCTGCATGTGTCCTTTTCTCTTCTTTCTTCCTCTTCAAACCAATGAACCATGTTAAACCTTCACATAAAACTGTAATAACCCCCAAAGACATAATTACGCCCGCGTAAGCATTCTTCCATTTCTTCTCAGGGTCCAAGATATCGAGCCCCTTATACACATTGACAACGCTCAAGATGATCACGCAGTATCCAATACTTCGGTGATAAATGTTCCAGTAGAATCTGTACTTGTGGTCCGGTTTAGGCCGCAAAAGTAGAGCAAAAACCTACAAATATTTACAAAGTGTTAGTTTGAACAATTATGGTTCATGACAATTGTTAAAGATATTGACTAGATTTATTTGGGTGTACCTGAAGTGTCCCTAAAGCAAACAAGATGATTCCAATGTTCCGATGAGCATTATGTTTGATTCCACTGGACTCACTACCGAGCTTGAGTCCAGTGGCCCATCCGCCTACACCGACAATGTAGGCTGATGTTTGGGTTGCGGCATGGATGTAAAACCAAGCTGGATTCTCGCGCGTTAAACGCCTTTAAATGTCTTGCTGACATAGCTCCCATGGGCATCAATACTCCCCAACTAACCGCATTCAATACTCCATGAGCCTGTCCAAACATTTATCACCATCAATATACAAATCCCATATGAAAAATTATCCAAGATTTTATGTTTAATCAAGTGGATCATCTTTAAATAAAAAGTTTCCAAGATTTTATGTACCTAAACCCGACCGGAAATCCACAATCAAAGACACACAGGACGGGTATTAGACCAGGTATGGGTTGATTATTTAAAATTATCACACGTATAAAACGACATAATATTAGGTGATACATGACACGATTATCCAAACCATATTTGTAAACATGCATTTTCTTTTTCTTTTTATTTTTATTTTGACTTGTCTAATCCTAAAACCCTACAGGAAACACGTTTTAAACAAAATAAGAATGAAGATGACTTACATTTCTCCGGCGCTGCCGCGACACACCACCGCTACCACCACCAGCCCTCACCTGACCCGTGATAAAATCTACTTCGCCGACAGAATTCAGATAATCCGGGCTCATCGAATGCATACTCAAAACTCCATTATTAACCAAACCAACCTGCCATACATGATTAAACCTCGTCCGACCATTAGGCAAAACCAAACTCGCATAAACCACTAGATCACCTTAACCATCTCCGCTGTCATCCTCGGACATCAAAGCTCAAGGAGCTCTCTTCCAAACCCGTCCCGTAATTGTTTACATCCGAAGTATAAACTCGAACCGCCCCGGATGGACTCGTGACAGCCACAATAGCTTGAGCTCCAATCATACCCGACCCGTTAACGTTGAGAGCCCAAGCAACCCATTGAGATGTGGTTGAACTTGAACCGGTGTGCCGGAAAGCGACGTCCACGGTGCCGTTGGAGGGGTAGTTCCAGTGAAGATGAGAGTTCAAAACAGGTAAAGATACACATGTAGCGTAGATTTGGTTGGTTGAAAACGTGTAGTTGTTGCAACTTTGAGCGTACGATAAGGCGAAACTTGAGATCAATATGTATAAAAACATGTTGAAGATTTTACCCGTGTTTAAAACAGATTGGTTGAACTCTGATCAAATGATGAAATCGAAACGTACAAAGGTTGTGTGGTTGAGGAGATGAAGTGACAAAACCCTTGAGTTATTTGTGTTGTTATTTATAGGTTTCGTAGTTTGTTGTAGTTAGCTTAGGAGACAAGATATTAGGAAACTATATATTAGCCTAACTTTGTGGTAATTGCCGTTCGAAATATATATTAGCCTAATTATGTGGTAATTTCCGTTCAAAAATATAAAGACTTCTAACCTCAAACAATTAATATGACGGTTATTATTCCACTAATAGACAAAAAAAATTTCTTGTATCGTAGTCTATATCAAGAGCCGTAGTCTATATCAAGAGCCGGTAGCGTGACGAACGGAATTGATACTGATCAAACAACATAGGTATCGAAATGAGTTGTGTCCAGAATAATGTATTCTTTTGTCGTAAACTATATTGTTTGTTGGTACAAAACCAGCCGAACCAATATTGATGAACAACGTCATTTTGTCGTTAAATGTTTTTATGTTGGATCAATATAACATTTAATGTTTCATTTCATTTTTAAAAATTTTGAATATCCAGTAGTGATGCGCTAATTTTAATTTATTTACGATTCAATAACAATTTTGTTTAAAGCCGAAAAGCATAACATACTCAGTAATACAATTTATAATTGTTTTTTTTTTCGAAAAACTAACTCTTGAGCACTTACATTCCTAGTTTATAACAGAAGGAAAGCAATCAGCCATACTTCCACTTTCAACAACGCGGTCACCCATTCCAAACCGATATAATTTACAATTTAGGTATATTAAAAGATATTTTTTTTCTTTTTTTATTTTGATTTATAAGGTGCTAGTGCCGATCCCCGTAAACTTCACGGGCCAGAAAAATAATACTTTATCAAATAAGTTAAACAAATCAATTTGTGTTGTGTTTTTACCTCTAACGGACAAAATAAGCTGAACGGATAAAAAGTCACTCATCACACAATGAATTGAAGGGGTCAAAAGTCGCGCCTACCCATTTAGTTTTTCAAGCTTCAATTTGTGTATGTTGATCTCAATATATATATATATTATACACTGATAGAAGAATATAAAAAATTGTTGTAAACGAAATTCATATACACAAAAGGCCATAAAAAACCCTCCAGAAAGAATTGTCATTGGTATCTGTCATAAGACCCCAAAAATTGAGCAGGTTTGACTTTTTTGGTCAACTAACTATATATTGATACATAGATAATAGATTAGACTTTTAGCAAAACGGTGTTGATTAGTAAAAAATATTTTGTCGAAATTAAATCACACGGGAATTAGGTTGACCTCGAAGGTGAAAAGTCAAAAGTTCTCTTTCTTCAGTTATATTGTCTAATTGGTATCAAGAAACTGTACACTTTGACTTTTGAGGTCAACTATGTATCGACCTCAGAAAGATATAAAATCATGAACTTATAAAGTTTCGAAAAGAAGTCATTACAAGAAAACGGGTCAATAGCGACGATAATTCGCTAAAGGTGACAACATTGATAATAAATGAAATAACATTACTAAAAAATAATTACAATAATACTTACCGTCTGTCTCGTGAGTCCCGCACCGAAAAGTGAAACCTGCTCATTTTTTGGGGTTTTATGACAGATACCAATGACAATTCTTTCTGGAGGGATAAAAAGTCACTCATCACACAATGAATTGAAGGGGTCAAAAGTCGCGCCTACCCATTTAGTTTTTCAAGCTTCAATTTGTGCATTTTGATCTCAATATATACACTGATAGAAGAATATAAAAAGTTGTTGTAAACGAAATTCATATACCCAAAAGGCCATAAAAAACCCTCCAGAAAGAATTGTCATTGATATCTGTTATAAAACCCCAAAGAATTGAACAAATCAATTTGTGTTGTGTTTTTACCTCTACCCTGAAGTTTTTTGGCTCAACCCATATTACACAGCTTGTCTGACCTGCTTCTTTGGCCAACACTACTCTAGACTAGTCAGTTGCATATACAAACATGGTTAATTGTTGTGGGAACTGCTAAGTGAAAAATATTCATTGCAACTCAGATCAAATTATTTCGGTGGTTCACCCGAATAATTCAATCGGATACAACTCTGATTTTCGAGAATTAGAACACCAGTATGATGATTGTGAATCCGTATGAACTAGAGAAAGTGACCAAAAAAAACATTGTTTCGAATTTTGGGGATAATCTTGCAGATAACTGCCTCTGGCAGTTTTGTTTCAAATTTTTAATAAAAATTGCCAAAAAACTGCCTTATATTTTGTCTAAAAATTATGACGAAAATTTTAATAAAAATTTTCTCCAAGGCATTTTTCATGAAGCAATTTAATTAAAATAAAATTATTCCCCTTGGAATCCCCTATTCGGGGCTCCGCCCGAATACTTGGAATTATAACAACTCGAACAAGCGTGCACTCTCGCACCTCCTAACTTGTTCGATGTATATTATAATTCCCTTGATCACCAAGTTAATCCCCAATTACACTAAAATATCTAACATTCCTCTCCCATTTTAGCGTAATCCTTGATCAACTTAAACAAAATCACAACAATCAAACTTATGCATAAATGAAATATCGCGACGATTGAATTTCACATTAGTATATTACACATTCCAAATATTCGAATATAGGGGTGTCGCTAAGGATTGAACCCTTTCTATTCAGTGAATACACGAAGATAATATACACACAAGTTTACATACTCTAATGTTCTTTCTTGACATTATTTTTACTAGCCTGTGTCCCATCCTTCAATGAACATATCAAAGCCAAGTCCTAGCTTCTTGAAGCGGCTAAACTTCATGCTCATATAGGTAGTTCTTTATTCTCGCACCTGCATATGCAATTTTTCAAAGAGCTATTAAGAAGAAAACCTTCAACCTCCTTTAACTTGCAGGTCTGAACACATACCTTGGGATGATGCTACTGATGTGTTCCAATATCTAGATGTTAAGCTTTCCATATTGAATTCAGCACCTAACGTCATATTAGGTGGGAATTGGGTATCTTAACACGAGAAATCTCATGTGGACTTTAATCCCATCCCGACGGCCACCTTGTGCACAAGATCTCTACATAACTCTTTGGTTAAATGGTCGGCTAAATTATGTTGAGTTCTCACGAACTCCACCGATATCACCTCATGCATGATGAGCTCACGAATCATGCTGTGTCTAACACCTAAGTGTCTAGACTTCCCATTATACACTTGGCTGTAGGCCTAGCCAAGGTAGCAGCACTATCACATCTAATAGATATTGGTGATATGGGTTTAGGCCACAATGGAATCTCATATATCAAGTTTCTTAGCCACTCAGCTTCTTTGCCAGCTGCAGCTAATGCTACAAACTCAGACTCCATTGTTGAATCAGTTATGCAAGTCTGTTTCTTAGATGCCCAAGATATGGCACCTCCTCCGAGCAGGAAGGTCCATCCAGTCGTGGAAGAATGATCTTCCTTGTTGTTAATCCAGCTTGCATCCGAATAACCTTCTAAAACCGAAGGAATCTAGTGTAGATCAAACCATATTTCATGGTTCCTTTCAAATATCTAAATACTCGATTCATAGCTTGCCAATGACTTGCACCTGGATTGCTAGTAAATCTACTAAGCTTTCTAACAGCATAAGCTATATCCGGTCTAATGCTAATCATAGCATACATGAGGGATCCAATGGCCCTTGAATATTCAAGTTGGTTTAAAGCTACACCTTCATTAGGGTAGAGCTTAAAAGCAGGGTCCATCGGAGTGCTAGCCGGAGAACTATTATGAAAATTGAACTTTTTCAATATCTTCTCAATGTAGTGAGATTGAGAGATCGATATGCCATTGTTCTCCCTTTTGATCCTTATACCAAGGATCACTTCCGCCTCCTCCATGTCTTTCATGTCAAAACAGGATGACAAAAATTTCTTTGTTTTATCAACTTGATCTTTGTCAGTACCGAAGATCAACATGTCATCTACATATAGACAAATTATGACTCCTTTCCTAGAATCATCAAATTTGCTACACACACACTTGTCCGCCTGGTTTAATACAAAACCATTGGACAAAACCACATCATCAAACTTTTGATGCCACTGTTTGGGTGCTTGCTTTAAGCCATACAATGACTTAACTAGCTTACACACCTTATGCTCATTTCCAGGCATAACAAAACCCTCTGGTTGTTTCATATATATCTCCTCATCCAAATCACCATTCAAGAATGCCGTTTTCACATCCATTTGGTGAATCACAAGATTGTGTATTGCAGCTAAGGCAACCAACAATCTAATAGTAGATATTCTTGCGACAGGAGCATATGTATCAAAGTAGTCTATTCCCTCCTTTTGTCTAAATCCTTGGATAACCAATCGGGCTTTAAACTTATCAATTGAACCATCTACTTTCATCTTCTTTTTGAAGATCCACTTACAACCAAGTGGTTTACACCCAGGGGGCAGATCAGACAATTTCCAAGTGTTGTTTTGCATAATAAAGTCCATCTCATCATTTATAGCTACTTTCCAGAAAGCTACATCCCGAGATGCCACAGCTTCACTATATGTTTTAGGATCTTCCTCAATATTGAAACAATATTGATATTGAATTTTAATTTCATCTCTTGATCCTTCAACCAAATATAGTTGAAAATCATCACCAAATGATTTAGCTTTTCTTGCTCTACCACTCCTCCTGGGTTCCGGAGGACTATCAATCATTTGATCAACCATGTGAGAGTTACTGGAGCTTGGGACCATGTCCCTAGGCCTAGGTATTGAAGAGAATCTGTTCTCATCATAGTCTGCAGTCCTTGCCTCAATTACCGTATGCACAGACACGTAGTCATTTGGTTCTATAACATAGAACCTATGAGCAAATGAATGCTCCGCATACCCGATGAAAATGCAGTCAATACCTCGTTCCCCAATGTTCTTTATCGTAGGATCAGTGAGCCTTACCACGGCTCTACAACCCCAAACTCTCAGTTTATGCAACTCAGGTGGTCTTTTATACCAAAGCTCAAAAGGGGTGGTCTTGTTCCTTTTATTTGTAACCCTATTTAGCAAATAGCAGGCTGTCAACATAGCCTCACCCCAAAAGCCCTCACTAAGGCCCGAATAGGACAAAATGGTATTGACCATTTCTTTTAGAGTCCTATTCTTCCTTTCTGCCACACCATTTTGTTCCGGTGTGTAAGGAGCTGTGGTATGGTGTATTATTCCAGTCGATTGGAAATACACCTGATCAAAGTACTCACCACCTCTGTCCGTATGTAGGGTTTTAATCAACCCACTCCGATGAAGCTCCAATTCTTGTTTATATATCTTAAACTTTTCAAGAGCTTCATCCTTAGCATGCAACAAATAAACATAGCAGAATCTAGTAACATCATCTATAAACGTTACTACATACTTTTTATTTCCTAAAGATGGTGTAGCATGAAAATCACATAGATCGCTATGTATCAAATCTAACACTTTAGTTTCCCTATGAACATGTTGCATGAAAGGCTTTTTGGTTATCTTATTCACCTTGCAAATGTGACATTTTTCATTGTTTATGTTAATAGGCGGAATTAAGCTCATTTTAGACATTTCTTTAACCCTTTTATAATGTACATGTCCTAGTCTAGCATGCCATAATTCCAAATCAGTCAAGTTGTTTCTACTACTAGTTGAAGCTATGCAATTCACATTACTAGTTGAAGCTATGTCATTAACATAACTAGTTGAAACAACACAAACAGATTCATTCATAAGCGAAACATCAACATTCAACATAAACATTCCATTACAAAGATAACCAAAACCTACCAAAGTACCATATCTTGACAAGATATACTTGTCACTTTCTAACACTTGTTTGTAACCACAATTATTCAACACAATGCCACTTAACAGATTCTTTCGAATTCCGGGCACATACAAAACATTGTTCAAAAGTAAAGATTTTCCAGAAGTAAAAACAAGATGCACGGTTCCTATTCCCTTGATTGGTTCAGTTGCAACATTCCCCATCTTGATGATAGATCCGTCTTCAATTGGTTGAAAGTCTTTAAACCAACGAAGATCCTTGCACACATGGCTTGTTGCACCCGAATCAACCCACCAAGCAATATCATCATCCTGCACATAAAATGCTTCAGAAATTAGTGATACATAATTCTGAACCGAATTACTAAATTGTACTAAATTCTGACCTTGCTTGCCCGGGTCCTTGGACCCGCTAGAACCAACCTCATTCTTATTCTTTGACCCAAACTTGTTGTTCTTCATCATCTTACAGTCCCTCTTAAAGTGACCAACCTTACCACATTTCCAGCAAGGATAATTCGGCTTTTTGTTTAGACCCGAATTGTTGTTTCCTTGAAACTTCCGTTTCCCTTTGAACTTATTGTTTCCCTTGGATGATTCACCCGTCTCAACCATATTCACCGAAAATGTCCCATCCCGTTTCTTTTCATCATTGGCCAACATTTTTTCTTGTACCCTCAAGCCTTCTTCAATTCTGAAGTGGCTTCTAAGTTCAACCAAAGTTAACGCTCCTTTCTGATGTTTCAGATTATGTTTAAAATCTTTCCAGGAAGGAGGTGACTTGTCAATGATACTTGAAACAGAAATGGATTCATCCATCTTCATGTCATGTTGGGCATACTGCCCCAGAATTCGTAACAATTCATTGTATTGTTCCATGACAGGCCTTTCATCAACAATTTTGTAATTGTTAAAATTACTCACAAGAAACTTCTTACTAGAAGAATCTTCCGCCATGTATTTGGCATCCAAAGCGTCCCACAGTAATTTTGCAGTTTCAACATTTTGATAAACATCGAATAGGGGATCAGACATACCATTCAGGATGTGGCCAAGACAGATGTATTTGTCGTTTTCCCACTTTGACCGCTTCCTGACCTGTTCCAGATTGCCTTCCTCCAGTACCTCTGGGATTGGAGTTGTCAACACGTACACCACTTTTAGGGATGTGAGAAGAAAGTGCATCTTCTTCTGCCATCTTCGGAAATCCTGCCCTTCGAACTTCTCCAATTTATCAAACTTGCTCGTCATATCCTTCATCGATCCGCTTGCCATCTTCACAGAAATTAATTTGATCTTTGTGGGGGAATTTGTAATAACCGGACTGTCACACCCCGACCCGCAGCGGAAAAGGTGATCGGGGCATAATTGGGTTATCATCAAAGCTCATGACATTTATTATATGTTTCATATTCATTAATACAATTTAATGTAAATTTACAATAAATGATACAACATGTTCTAACTATCAATCTAAGCTTCTTGGTTCTCTTCTAAGGCATATCCTATGTTTTCCTTGCTTCAACCTGTCCACCTGTATCATGTGTAAAAAGGTTTTTGGATCAACATAATGTTGGCGAGTGAATCCTATGGAAAAACATTTGAACAAGTTTATCCAATTGATTATAAATAATGTGCATACCACATATGAGTAAATGTAGATGTAAATTTATTCACACAACACATAATATTGAATATTGAACACACAAATACCAAATGATTGTTTTGAGGCACGCGTTGTTCGACTCGTCTCCCACGAGGAACTGATGGGCCTAATGTATGAGTTTTGAGGCACGCGTTGTTCTTACGAACTGATGGGCCTAATGTATGAGTTTTGAGGCACGCGTTGTTCTTACGAACTGATGGGCCTAATGTATGAGTTTTGAGGCACGCGTTGTTCTCGTCTCCCACGAGGAACTGATGGGCCTAATGAATGAGTTTTGAGGCACGCGTTGTTCTTACGAACTGATGGGCTTAATGTGTGAGTTTTGAGGCACGCGTTGTTCTCGTCTCCCACGAGGAACTGATGGGCCTAATGAATGAGTTTTGAGGCACGCGTTGTTCTTACGAACTGATGGGCCTAATGTGTGAGTTTTAAGGCACGCGTTGTTCTCGTCTCCCACGAGGAACTGATGGGCCTAAATAATTTGCATACAACTTTGACAATATGTAATACATCACAACCAATAATAGTTACATTCTAGTTTAGTTCATATAATGGTATAGCACAAATTTGCATAAGGAAATTAGTTTAAACGACACATGATACACCCCAAAACATGAATAAAAAGGGGAGTTTGTAAGAATTCACTCACATTGGGTGCGTTCGGTTGATGACGTTGAATGCACGCGAAGTGGTTTTAACCACGAGTGAGATTAAACCTAGATAAATCGCATTACGGTTTGGTAAGTAAACGGGTTTTATTAATCTATTTTAGTAGGATTGTTGGGTGTATTTTTGTGAGTTTGAGGCTATTTTCTAACCTTAAAAATGTTATTTTTAAGTATTTTTAATTGATTTTTTTAATTAAAATAATTAAATAAAAATAAATAAAAATAATAAAAAAAATATTTTATTTATGCTACAGTTGACTTTTGACCGTTGACTTTGACTAACGTTGACCGGTTCGGAAGGCATATTATTGTGCGCTGGGTGAGGCTCGAACCCGAGACCTCCCGTACGCGTGCACGCAGCTCTACCAACTGAGCTACGTGTCTAACCCGTCATATATCCGATTTTAATTATATATATATATTAATTAGAGTTAAACAGAAATCCTTTTATTTTAAAAACGGATTAAATCACAAAACCGGTGCGCTCCACAGGTCTCGAACCCGGGACCTGTGGGTTAGCAGACACACACTCCACCGCTGGACTGTGTGTCTCACTTGGTTATAAACTCGGTTATCAATATACTTAACATATTCTTAAATCAACCCGGTTCAGTTTGCTGAAAAAAAAAAGAATTTCTCTCAAGGCAGCGTGTGAGGGACAATACTCGAACTCGTGACCTTAGCGTTAAAAGTGCACACAGTCCACCGCTGGACTGTGTGTCTAACCCGGTAAATAACTGGATTTTAATTATACTTAATCATTACTGAAACGTCGTCTTCTTCACTGGTTTTAACCGGAAGTGGCGACTGACTGGTTCGAATGTTGATTCAAGTTCCTTTAGCGTTTAATGATCAATTTCAGACGAGATAAAAGTAAAAAGGAAAGGAATTAGGCGTGTAAAGTACCGACTGTTTCTCCTCTGTTTTCCGGCAGAACTCCGGTGGCAGCAAGTTCTTCCGGCGACGAGTCTCTTGCAGCAGAGAGTCTTCCGAAGGCTTGCAAAGGGTGGGGTGATTTCGGTAAGAGTTTAGGTGGTTCAGTAAAGCTCGGAGACTAATAATACGGTTTTCCGGCGATGTATCAAATATTTCCGGCGAGTGATTTTTCGCCGAGAAAAGGTGCGATTTGAGTGTGAAAGGTTTCTGGCGAGTTGTGGGTGTATTTATAGGGTAGTATTGAGATGAATGGGGTCTGAATTCGGTCTTAATTCGAAGTCAGCCGTTCTCCGGCGGTTACAGCTGATGTCGCGGGTTCATATGTCGGTTATAACCGTCGTAATAGTTAAGTCATCGGTTAAATTAGGCGAAAACGTAATTAAACGGCGAAGTCGTCGGGATTTCCGACGACTGCTAATTGGGCGGAAAAATTGATTGAATTCAACTTCGGAACTTGAATATTTGAATTAAATGTTTCCTTGTGTTAACAGAAAATCAAAGTGGCGGAGCGGTTGTTTGGCTAGGTGATAAGTTGTTGGTTTGAACCGGTACAGACCCGAGTTCGAAACCCGGCATGAGTAAAACATTTTTATTTTGTTATTTTTGACAGATTTTCAAAAACTAAATACATATCCCCGCATAATAATTGATTACGTATCGTTTAAAATTATTTTGGGCATTTAATTCGCAACGAAAATTTTAACTGACTGTTCGGTTTGATAAACGGAGCGGGTTTGGTAAATCCGTTTTTGATGGATGTTACAGTATCCCTTGCTTTTTAGAAATTTCGTCCCGAAATTTAAATAATGATATAATTGACTAAAAGAATGATGGTGTTGAGTCTGCCAGTTACATGTTTAGAAGAAAATAAGGGTTTAGGTTTTTGTTTGAGGCGGTAACGTTCCTTGTAAAGGTTAAGTATCCTAATACAGGAATCGCTTTTTGTTGCCTACTGTATAAGTATTGTTAAGCAGGAATGATTCGCTAAAATGATATCGTGTATAAGAGTGTAGATATGTTTGGAAAAGTATGGCTATATCCTAAGGCAAAACTTCTAATACTACAATCTACACAAAAACACAACAACTAATAATTGAATCCACATTCTGATAGTATATATGTTTGAATGGTGATGGTTCCTCTCTCGTTTGTTATGATGGAGAGGTTAGTTTATGTAGAAATGGAACACAATCCAATTTCTTTAAATAGTGAGATGATGTAATTGTAACACAAATTTCAACCAAGGCAATACTAAATCCTACATGGAACTTCTCATAACCGCCTGATAACGCCTCTGATCCTTTGGCAAGAATACTTATATATAGGAAGTACCAGCGGCGTATCCACCATATTCTTGTCAAATTTTCATTGGTTTTATCAGTGAATTATGATTAGTCCTATAACTCTACAACCAATACGACAAACAAAAAATACTGAAATGATATATATCTGTGCGATCAAGGCTCAATCAAACGGAGCCGATCGTATTGTATGTACTGAAATTGAAATGTCTGTGCGCTCAAGGCTCAATCAAACGGAGCTGAACGTATTGAATGTACTGTAAATGAAATTGTCTGTGTGCTCAAGGCTCAATCAAACGGAGCCGAGCTTATTGCATGTACTGAAAATGAATAACTTAATCACACAAACAACCTATGCATGGAACCTCTCATAACCGCCTGATAATGCCTCCGATCATTTGACAAGAATACTTATATATAGGAAGTACCAGCGGCGTATCCACCATATTCTTGTCAAATTCTCATTGACTTTATCCGCAAGTTATGATTAGTTCTATGCGACTCTACAACATAAATAACACAACAACCAGCGCTTGAGTCTTAATTCTGATAGTATCCGTGTTTGACAAAACCTCTCTCGTTTAATATGATGGAGAGGTTAGTCTATGTAGAAGTGAGGCACAACTCAACTTCTTTAAATGATGGAACTGAGATATGTCGTGAAGCATGATGATATGAATATTAAATCAATGAGTATAAAACAAACTGAACTAGTAATTTGCATTAAAATTCTTGGATAAAATTCCAATTGAGATACGTGAACATAAAGAAAAACATAAAAACTAAGTGATTGGAGTTGAATCTTGATTCTTGGTGAGAGAAAGCTAGTTAAGTGGTTGGTTTGGACCGTTAATATCTTCAACAGGATTGGCGTTGATGTTATAAACTCTTCCTCTTGCTGGCGGTGGAGCTGGGTTTGTTTGATTTGCTTGGTTAACTGGGTTTGCTTGAGCTTGGGCGTTTATGATGTTAACCAAACGAGGGCACGTGTTTCTAAAATGGGTAGGGTCGCCACAATTGAAACAAGCTCGAACATATGGGTACATGGGGTATTGAGGTTGTTGATATGTTTGGATCATGGGTTGAGTAGGGGTTGAGGTTTGGTTTTGAGAGGTGCGGCAAACTTTGCTCAAATGACCGTAGCGTCCACAATTCGCACATAGTCGACAGGGTAAGGTAGATGGATGGTGATAGAAACAGGTGTTGCATTGAGGGTGAGGTCCAATGTAAGGTTTCTTGTTTGGGTAAGTTGAGTTGGGTGCTACTTGAGCGTTTGGGATAGTTTGAGGAGGTACAACTTGTGAAGCTGGTTGGTTGCGTTAGGTGACGGCGAAGATTTGCCCATCACGTTTTCTCTTAGAAGTAGGTGGTGTAAAGGATTCGGTTCGGGTGGGGTTTGAGGTTTCGGTTGATGCTTTATCCTTCTTCTTCTCCTCTTTGAAATCTTTGTTCCGGATTCGGTTCTCGGTGAGCACGGTTGCTAGCTCCATTGCTGCTTCCAAAGTTGCAGGCGTGGTACTTATTACAGAGTCTTGAATCTTTGATGGAAGACCACGAATGTAGTGCTCGATCAAACGATAGAGGGGAGTAAACAAATTGGGAACCATTTGATTTAACTCAAGGAATCTCTTCTTGTATGTGGTGTGGTCGCCTTCCTTTTGTTTTAAAGCATGGAACTCATCCTCCAATTTCTTGATTTCACTTCTTGGGCAAAACCGTCTTGTCATGATTCCCTTCAACTCTTCCCAAGTCAAGGTCATAGTTTCTTCAACACCTCGTTTGGTCTTCTTTGTATTCCACCATGTGAGTGCCGTTCCAAGTAAACGACCGGTAGCATAACGCACTTTGCGATCATCGGGGCAATCGCAATTTAGAAAAGTGTTCTCCATTTCTTCGAACCAATGGAGGAGAGCGGTGACACCTTCAGTACCTTCGTATTTTGGAGGATCGCAGGATTTGAAATGTTTGTAGGTGCATTTAGTGATTGAAAGGTTGACAGTGTTTTGATCCTCTTGTTGGGTTGGGTTAACGGAATTAGCGGTAAGGGCTTGTTGAACTTGAACTACGATGTTTGGTATTACGGTCGCCATTTGCTGAGCGATTTGGGTAGCCATGCGTTCACGGGCTTTTCCTGCTCTCATCTTCCTACGGGCGAGGTTAGAAGACATCTACAAGGAATACATGTCAAGAGTATGAGTTGGATACCTTTGGGATCGTGGGTCGTGTTTGGGGAATGAACGTTCATAAAATAAATATAGAAAAATAAATCTACTACATCCATAGGATGTCTTGGGCTTTGCTCGTATTTGGGCCTTGCATGCCGCCATACTTCACCTTCGTAATCACGTGGGCCCCCATGATTACCGGGTTTTTCATATGGTTCGCATGTGTTAGCCTGGTTACGTACACTAAAACCCGGAGAAAATCGAGAAATATGTAACGTATGATATTCGGAATGTGCCCCGGCATGGACACGGTGACATCTCAAAGTGAGGTTAGTTCGAACAACGTTTGGTGTGGCATGCTTTGGCCTAATAGGTCCGTCGTACTCTCATCGTTAGTCCCCAGGTAGGCAAACTGGTCCGTTATTTTGGATTTATACGAATGCCAACCTAGACAGGACGTCCCGACTACCGGTACTTGTACCCTTCCGGTTACTACATGCCCGTCGCAGAACTTACTTTGATGGGATTTGAAAATTGCAACAAAATCCTTGAATAATGAGAGTATGAAAATGAATTGAATATATGAACATTGATATATGTATATAAGCATGTATGTTTGACTGTAATATGAAACAAATAAATATCACAAGTTTGTATGTAACCACCTAATCAATTAAAATTTAGGCAGACTATAGTATAGGCTCTAAGGTCTAATAACCTATCCTATATCCCTATAGTCATGGCTCTGATACCAATCTGTCACACCCCGACCCGCAGCGGAAAAGGTGATCGGGGCATAATTGGGTTATCATCAAAGCTCATGACATTTATTATATGTTTCATATTCATTAATACAATTTAATGGAAATTTACAATAAATGATACAACATGTTCTAACTATCAATCTAAGCTTCTTGGTTCTCTTCTAAGGCATATCCTATGTTTTTCTTGCTTCTACCTGTCCACCTGTATCATGTGTAAAAAGGTTTTTGGATCAACATAATGTTGGCGAGTGAATCCTATGGAAAAACATTTGAACAAGTTTATCCAATTGATTATAAATAATGTGCATACCACATATGAGTAAATGTAGATGTAAATTTATTCACACAACACATAATATTGAATATTGTTCACACAAATACCAAATGATTGTTTTGAGGCACGCGTTGTTCGACTCGTCTCCCACGAGGAACTGATGGGCCTAATGTATGAGTTTTGAGGCACGCGTTGTTCTTACGAACTGATGGGCCTAATGTATGAGTTTTGAGGCACGCGTTGTTCTCGTCTCCCACGAGGAACTGATGGGCCTAATGAATGAGTTTTGAGGCACGCGTTGTTCTTACGAACTGATGGGCCTAATGTGTGAGTTTTGAGGCACGCGTTGTTCTCGTCTCCCACGAGGAACTGATGGGCCTAATGAATGAGTTTTGAGGCACGCGTTGTTCTTACGAACTGATGGGCCTAATGTGTGAGTTTTAAGGCACGCGTTGTTCTCGTTTCCCACGAGGAACTGATGGGCCTAAATAATTTGCATACAACTTTGACAATATGTAATACATCACAACCAATAATAGTTACATTCTAGTTTAGTTCATATAATGGTATAGCACAAATTTGCATAAGGAAATTAGTTTAAACGACACATGATACACCCCAAAACATGAATAAAAAGGGGAGTTTGTAAGAATTCACTCACATTGGGTGCGTTCGGTTGATGACGTTGAATGCACGCGAAGTGGTTTTAACCACGAGTGAGATTAAACCTAGATAAATCGCATTACGGTTTGGTAAGTAAACGGGTTTTATTAATCTATTTTAGTAGGATTGTTGGGTGTATTTTTGTGAGTTTGAGGCTATTTTCTAACCTTAAAAATGTTATTTTTAAGTATTTTTAATTGATTTTTTTAATTAAAATAATTAAATAAAAATAAATAAAAATAAATAAAAATAATAAAAAAAATATTTTATTTATGCTACAGTTGACTTTTGATCGTTGACTTTGACTAACGTTGACCGGTTCGGAAGGCATATTATTGTGCGCTGGGTGAGGCTCGAACCCGAGACCTCCCGTACGCGTGCACGCAGCTCTACCAACTGAGCTACGTGTCTAACCCGTCATATATCCGATTTTAATTATATATATATATATATTAATTAGAGTTAAACAGAAATCCTTTTATTTTAAAAACGGATTAAATCACAAAACCGGTGCGCTCCACAGGTCTCGAACCCGGGACCTGTGGGTTAGCAGACACACACTCCACCGCTGGACTGTGTGTCTCACTTGGTTATAAACTCGGTTATCAATATACTTAACATATTCTTAAATCAACCCGGTTCAGTTTGCTGAAAAAAAAAAGAATTTCTCTCAAGGCAGCGTGTGAGGGACAATTCTCGAACTCGTGACCTTAGCGTTAAAAGTGCACACAGTCCACCGCTGGACTGTGTGTCTAACCCGGTAAATAACTGGATTTTAATTATACTTAATCATTACTGAAACGTCGTCTTCTTCACTGGTTTTAACCGGAAGTGGCGACTGACTGGTTCGAATGTTGATTCAAGTTCCTTTAGCGTTTAATGATCAATTTCAGACGAGATAAAAGTAAAAAGGAAAGGAATTAGGCGTGTAAAGTACCGACTGTTTCTCCTCTGTTTTCCGGCAGAACTCCGGTGGCAGCAAGTTCTTCCGGCGACGAGTCTCTTGCAGCAGAGAGTCTTCCGAAGGCTTGCAAAGGGTGTGGGTGATTTCGGTAAGAGTTTAGGTGGTTCAGTAAAGCTCGGAGACTAATAATACGGTTTTCCGGCGATGTATCAAATATTTCCGGCGAGTGATTTTTCGCCGAGAAAAGGTGCGATTTGAGTGTGAAAGGTTTCTGGCGAGTTGTGGGTGTATTTATAGGGTAGTATTGAGATGAATGGGGTCTGAATTCGGTCTTAATTCGAAGTCAGCCGTTCTCCGGCGGTTACAGCTGATGTCGCGGGTTCATATGTCGGTTATAAACCGTCGTAATAGTTAAGTCATCGGTTAAATTAGGCGAAAACGTAATTAAACGGCGAAGTCGTCGGGATTTCCGACGACTGCTAATTGGGCGGAAAAATTGATTGAATTCAACTTCGGAACTTGAATATTTGAATTAAATGTTTCCTTGTGTTAACAGAAAATCAAAGTGGCGGAGCGGTTGTTTGGCTAGGTGATAAGTTGTTGGTTTGAACCGGTACAGACCCGAGTTCGAAACCCGGCATGAGTAAAACATTTTTATTTTGTTATTTTTGACAGATTTTCAAAAACTAAATACATATCCCCGCATAATAATTGATTACGTATCGTTTAAAATTATTTTGGGCATTTAATTCGCAACGAAAATTTTAACTGACTGTTCGGTTTGATAAACGGAGCGGGTTTGGTAAATCCGTTTTTGACGGATGTTACACGGACGATCAGAGAGGCGTGTAATCACACTCAGATCAAATTATTTCGGTGGTTCACCCGAATAATTCAATCGGATACAACTCTGATTTTCGAGAATTAGAACACCAGTATGATGATTGTGAATCCGTATGAACCAGAGAAAATGACAATTCTTTCTGGAGGGATAAAAAGTCACTCATCACACAATGAATTGAAGGGGTCAAAAGTCGCGCCTACCCGTTTAGTTTTTCAAGCTTCAATTTGTGTATTTTGATCTCAATATATACACTGATAGAAGAATATAAAAAGTTGTTGTAAACGAAATTCATATACCCAAAAGGCCATAAAAACCCTCCAGAAAGAATTGTCATTGATATCTGTTATAAAACCCCAAAAAATTGAACAAATCAATTTGTGTTGTGTTTTTACCTCTACCCTGAAGTTTTTTGGCTCAACCCATATTACACAGCTTGTCTGACCTGCTTCTTTGGCCAACACTACTTTAGACTAGTCAGTTGCATATACAAACATGGTTAATTGTTGTGGGAACTGCTAAGTGAAAAATATTCATTGCAAGTGCGCAATATTGAACTTAAGTGTTGGGGAATTTGTAATAACCGGACGATCAGAGAGGCGTGTAATCACTCTCAGATCAAATTATTTCGATGGTTCACCCGAATAATTCAATCGGATACAACTCTGATTTTCGAGAATTAGAACACCAGTATGATGATTGTGAATCCGTATGAACCAGAGAAAGTGACCAAAAAACACTGTTTTGAATTTTGGGGAATATTGCAGATAACTGCCTCTGGCAGTTTTGTTTCAAATTTTTAATAAAAACTGTCAAAAAACTGCCTTCATTTTTTGTCTAAAAATTATGATGAAAATTTTAATAAAAATTTTCTCCAAGGTATTTTTCATGTTGCAATTTAATTAAAATAAAATTATTCCCCTTGGAATCCCCTATTCGGGGCTCCGCCCGAATACTTGGAATTATAACAACTCGAACAAGCTTGCACTCCTGCACCTCCTAACTTGTTCGATGTATATTATAATTCCCTTGATCACCAAGTTAATCCCCGATTACACTAAAATATCTAACATGAAGTGGGAGCTCTGCAGATGAAGTTAGGAATTTCGAAGTTACCTGCATAGGGAGGTGTGACTTCTAAGCTTTTTGAAGTACCCTTGTATTGTAAAGGCCATCAAATATCTACCCAATGGTTACCATCGTCAGATGGAGCACCAAAGAATTGCATATTGTAGTGTGCCATTTTTATAGAGCATGTTAAAAGAGGGTTCGTTAGGTGATTATCATCAGTTACTTAATTCATCTTATATATCTAGTTCTTAGGTCCGCACAAATAGAGGTGTCAATTTCTTCTCATTTACGTTTGAATGGGTTGATTTAGGTTATGGCTTATCTCTTTTAGGTCAAATGACCTTATCTAAAAAAGCTAGCTTAAAAGGGGGGTGTGGTCAAATGGGTCGAGCGGATCAAAAGTCGTTCAAAGTATATTTCTAATTCATAAATGACAAAAGCTACACGTATTATTGACCCGTCTGACCTGCTCATTTTGCACTTCTGATCGCATACTTTTTTTTGTATCTTATTTTACGTTATGTTTCATGTCTATAACAGGACTATATTGAAAAGCTTGCAAGATCTGGTTAGAAGTATGTTCACGTGGAATTGGCTTTGCAAATTGCTATAGATGTTGCTTGGCGTTATCTGAGCTTCGTTCATAAGATATAACCTTTCTATCAATATTTTGATGTTATATTGTGTTTTATCCATAGAAACTTGTACATTTTGGGAATTTGCATTGTAGTAAACTTTGGGGTGCTTAGTAAATTTTGGATTGTTTTATATAATTTAATTTTTTTAGTAGATTTGTTAAATTTAGTAAACATTATTAGCAGGTTTAAAATAGAAAACGGTATAACAAAAAAATTGGTTGTAAAATGGTTTCAATTTGTTAAAAAAATGCAGTCGCAAAATAGACGCAGTCCCTAAAAAGACAAGCAGTCGCAAAAGTTAGAACTTGTAAAAAGGCATGCGGTGACGCAATTTCTAAAAATACGAGCGGTCGCAAAACGGTTGCAACAAGAGACCAAAACTAGAAACTGTCGCAACACTGCGACTGTTTTTTTAGTCTCAAAATCTAGTGGCAAGATATAGATGTAGTTGCAAATTGGTTAGGACAACTGCGACGAGTGTTTTCCCCACCGTAGTTTTGGTCGCAAAACAGTGACAACAAGGCAATTGCGACTATTTTGCGACCGGAATCGCCGTCGCTAAAACCTAGTTTTCTAGTAGTGGATGTCGTACATCTCAATATAATAGATTAATGTTTAAATCTAGGAACCACTATATCCTCGGGTTTTCTCCATATTATTGTTTCTCCTTTTAATTCCTTGCGTTTCCTAATTTGCTTTTTTTCACGTTGGGCCGATTGCAGCCCAAGAAAAGGGCCTACTAAAAATTACTTAAAAATCTGCTTTTTAGTTTCCGGTATGTGAATTCAAAATTAATTAAAGCTGACTAATAAATATGATTTCAGTCTAGTCTCAAGAATAATTTACTTGCATTCATGTTTTTGTAATGTGAATATTTCAATATTTGAATTCAGTTCTTTTCTTCAAGAGGCTATGTTTTCACTTTTCAAACTTCCAATTTCCTCTTAGATGAACATACAATTTCAAGTGTGTAAAGTATAAAAAAACAATCCCAATTGTAACAAAGAAATGAATATATCAAAACTCATTAGCTTAACAAAATCTTGTGTTTAAATGTATAAAGTGTCAATAGATATCCTTTGTTTAAAGTAATTAAAAACCTAAATTTTATTTTGAAGTTAGGAAGGATATTAAATATATTTTTAATATTCTTTTAAATAAAAATGTTTGCTAAGTAAAAATAGATGTAAAATGTGGTATGTTGGTTCAGGTCCCTCACTCAACACACACAACTCACCTCTCGTGTGTGTGTATTGAATATAAATGTGAAGATAGATAAATAAGGCAGAGTGTTTGAAAGAAAAGTGGCTGTTAATATTATTCAATATACAGTGGCTTTATATACAGCCTTAGAGCATTCACATTTTGGGAATCAAAATATGTGAATGGGTTTTTAAAATATAAAGAGTATAAAAAGTGATTGTGAATGGAGGAGAGAGAAAATGTTACTGTTCAACTATATATTTAGGGGGACACTGTTCACCCCTTATACTTTTTTAATATACATTGAAAGTGATTGTGAGTGAATGAGAGATAAATTGTAATGATAAAGGTATAAAAATAATATTTAATTGAAAATCAAAGAAAAAAAGTATTTTTTTTAGTGAAAATATATTGATATGTTTTTAGTGAAAATATATTGATATAGGAGTTGTTTTTTAGTGGAATGTATGTATATTTTTAGAGAGCTGGAATTAGAAAGGAATAAAAACTATATTTTATCCTAAACAACCGGACACACCGTGACCCACTCCTCTACTCAACTTTCCTCCATAATAATAAATGAAACATAATAATAAAACATGTATAATATGGATATCTTCTGCTGTAATTTATAGCCAAATCTGACCCGTACCTTTGACCCATAAACGAACCCACGAACAAACCCGAGTAACCCAACATGGTAATTATATGAGAATGTTTTTGAATGATCAGTATTTTTCTCATATTTGCTCTTAGGTACTTATTACCATGTCTACCTATAACCATCCAGTTAATACATAGTATAATTATATGTATTTTTACTTTTTAAATGTTATTCTTAATAATCCACATGAAATGTTTCTACTATTGTTATTCAGGAAACTAGTGTTGGTAACAGTTCAATTGTTTGATGATCATTAGCCTAATATTGTCTATATGTTAGTCTTTTACTACATATAATAATATAGAGCATCATCAAGATCAATCTACTCCTGTTTTGCCCATATCTTTAGACGACGATAATTAAATTTTGTTACCGATTTTAAACATATGAAGTTAAAATGAAGTGTTTGTAACCACCAATCACCCAATTTAACTACTTTTATATTATACTGTCATTCCCAAAGTCATTCTACAAAAATGTATACACATAAATATGTAAATCCATGCATAAATCTCAAAAAGAAATATAAATATCAACATCCACAAAGTAAAGTTACAATCTAGCAACATAACATCTCTCATCTATACTGACTGGCCATATCCATTGGCTCCAATTGAACCATTAGTTCCTTCATGTGTCCTTTTCTCTTCATTCTTCCTCTTCAAAACAATGAGCCATGTTAAAGCTTCACATAAAACTGTAATAACCAGCAAAGATATAATTATGCCCGCGTATGCATTCTTCCATTTCTTCTCAGGATCCAAGATGTCGAGCCCCTTATACACATTGACGACGCTCAAGATAATCACACAGTATCCAATACTTCGGTGGTAAATGTTCCAGTAGAATCGGTACTTGTGGTCCGGTTTAGGCCGCAAAAGTAGAGCAAAAACCTACAAATATTTACAAAGTGTTAGTTTAAACAATTATGGTTCATGACAATTGTTAAAGATATTGACTAGATTTATTTGGGTGTACCTGAAGTGTCCCTAAAGCAAACAAGATGATTCCAATGTTCCGATGAGCATTATGTTTGATTCCACTGGACTCACTACCGAGCTTGAGTCCAGTGGCCCATCCGCCTACACCGACAATGTAGGCTGATGTTTGGGTTGCGGCATGGATGTAAAACCAAGCTGGATTCTCCGCGTTAAACGCCTTTAAATATCTTGCTGACATAGCTCCCATGGGCATCAATACTCCCCAACTAACCGCATTCAATACTCCATGAGCCTGTCCAAACATTTATCACCATCAATATACAAAACCCATATGAAAAATATCCAAGATTTTATGTTTAACCAAGTGGATCATCTTTAAATAAAAAATTTCCAAGATTTTATGTACCTAAACCCGACCAGAAATCCACAATCAAAGACACACAGGACGGGTATAGACCAGGTATGGGTTGATTATTTAAAACTGTCACACGTATAAAACGGACATAATATTAGGTGATATATGACCCGATTATCCGAACCATTTTGGTAATTAAACATGCATTTTCTTTTTCTTTTTATTTTTATTTTAAGTTGTCTAATCCTAAAACCATATAAACAGATTTTAAACAAAATTAAGAATGAAGATGACTTACATTTCTCCTGCGCTGCCGCGACCCACCACCGCTACCACCACCAGCCCTCACCTGACCGGTGATAAAATCCACTTCGCCGACAGCATTCCGATTATCCGGGCTCATCGAATGCATACTCAAAACTCCATTATTAACCAGACCAACCTGCCATACATGATTAAACCTTGTTCGACCAACCGGCAACACCAAACTCGCATAAACCACTAAATCACCGTTAACCATCTCCGACGTCATCCTCGGGACATCAAAGCTCAAGGAGCTCTCTTCCAAACCCGTCCCGTAATTGTTTACATCCGAAGTATAAACTCGAACCGCCCCGGATGGACTCGTGACAGCTACAATAGCTTGAGCTCCAATCATACCTGACCCGTTAACGTTGAGAGCCCAAGCAACCCATTGAGATGTAGTTGAACTTGAACCGATGTGCCGGAAAGCGACGTCGACGGTGCCGTTGGAGTGGTAGTTCCAGTGAAGATGAGAGTTCAAAACTGGTAAAGATACACATGTAGCGTAGATTTGGTTGGTAGAAAACGTGTAATTGTTGCAACTTTGAGCGTACGATAAGGCGAAATTCAACAGCAACATGTATAATAACATGTTGAAGATTTTACCCATGTTGAAAACGCACGAAGGTTGTTTGGTTGAGGATGATGAATGAGTAGGATGAAATTAATATTTGGAAAAGAATGATAAACCCTAAAGTCTGTTGTTATTTATAGGTTATGAAGTGTATTATAGTTAACCTAGGAAACAAGCTATGTTAACCTAATTATGTGGCGATAAATATATAAAGAATTTAAGTAGTATGATAATATATACGGTTATTCTATTATCTTATCCAAATGAGGCACGAAATTTTTGGGATGTTATTGTATGAATAACGAATTGTTTTGAATTTAAGTATGGGAAAATCTTAAACAACAGTAAACAAGTTTTAAAAATGTTCTAATTAGATTAGTTATATTGTTTTTGTTCCAATTAGAAAACCTCATATTCAAATCGAGCAATATCATTTTTTCCATATGTTGGGTTTGGATTATTTTAATATATGAAATTATATTTATTAAAAATAAAAACACTTTAGTTATGTTAAAATTTTAAAAGAAAAAAAACAGTTAAATTTCACGTCATCACTCGACGTTGGCATCAAATAAAAGAGAAAAAAACAAAAATTCACATCACCACGATTACAATGAAATGGATGAAAAAACTCTTAATTTTAGTAAAAACTGAATGTTGAGTGAGCTGATTTAAACACTTTTGAAACTTAAGTGACCTAATTGAAACATTTTTAAAACTTGATTACTATTCTATAAAGTTAGCCTAATAAATATTGTAGACTAAAGATTAAAGATATGATTATCTTCGAAATTAATATATGATCATCTTTATAATTAAGTTATATATTAAGTACTTCAACTATAATTTTTTTGTTTGTTTCCGGAAACTTAGAAAAAACACGGAACATGAGTTTTTTCCTTTATTTACTTATTTATTATTTATTATTATTATTTCTTTTCCGGTTTGAAGAGTTAGTTGTTACGTAAAGCAAGCAGCCAAAAAAGCTAACTACTTATGTTCATAGTTATAGTTTATAAGACAGCGAAAAAGCAAGTACGGGTGTTCATAAGTCAAAACTTAATATGAAAATGCATTTTGGCATTTAACTCATAATTCTATTATCGTTTATGCACTTTCTTTTCTAGAAGTAAATATATGTTTTGTAAATTATACAGATTGTATGCAAATTTGAATCTGTTTTTCGCAACTATAATCTTTTTATAACTATAACATAACCAAAAAAATGTTGATCAGTTTTATAAAACAAATTGAGGATAAAATGAATAAATAAATGCCCATGAACAAGCTCGCTATTCCGAGTTTGCCATTTAAGAGGGCGTTTAGTTCACGGAATGTTTTGAAATTAGAATTGAAATTCGTATAGAAATTAGAATTTAAAGGAATTGGACTTGGAATGTAAACATTCCAATTGGAATTGGAAATTGTTGAAATCAGAATCTCAACTCCATTTTTGTTGTGTTTGGTTGTCAAATGAATTGGAATCCATCACCCGGCATCCACAACCCCCGTTCGGGTCGAAACAGTACAAGTGGAAACAGTATAGGTTGAAGCGGTTCGCGTCGAAACGGTACCGATCGAAACAGTTCGAGTCGAAACGATATGGGTCGAAATGGTTCGGCCTACGGTTCGATTCGAAAAGGTTTGCGTCGAAACGATTCGGATCGAAATCAGTATGGGTCGATACGGTTCGAATCGAAACGGTACGGGTCGATACAGTTCGGATCCAAACGGTAGAAGTTGAAACGGCGCGGGTCGAAACCGTTCAGGTTGAAACGGTCGAAGATTCCAATGAATTTACTTTAATTCCTTCACATACATGAAGGATTTTGAATTCTTTTAGTTAAAGGAATTCATGCCCAATTCCAATTCCAATTCCATTGTCAACTAGACACATGAAGATTGGAATTGAGATTCCAATTCCATCAAATTCTGTGAACTAAACATCTTAACATATGGAATTCATATTCAAATTCCCTTAATTTTCATTGAATTCCTGCAAACCAAATATCCCCTAAATATTTAATTACACTTTGATAGTTGATCTAAAGTCCAACATCCACACATAACGTGGTCCGCAGACTTCAGACGTCTACAGATGTGGTCCGCAGACTTCAGACGTCTTACCTCTGAAAAAACAAACAGCACCTAAATCTACATTTCGACCCTTAACCGGAAAGAACCTTTACACACACTTTCGCAAGCTACAAGCCCTTTGATTGTCCTTATGTGGCTTTACAAAAATACAAAGTAGTTGTTTTGGATTGTATCTCTCAAATGCATGCAGTTACTTAAAAAAAATCTTTAAACAAAAAGAGAGTTTTAATAATATCTGTTGCATAATTATATCTACTGATTGATCCATATCAACAGGTTCTGAATTTCTTGTTAATCGGCAGGAAAACCGAGATGCTTAATGATTAATTTGGCAACCGGATTAGCATCACCTGGTTCATACGGAACAATGATATCCAGATTTAGCGACTTGATGACCTCGCAGAGTGTTTGAGGGCGAGCACAAAATAAATGTTTTCTTTCCGCAAGTTCTTCAGCAAGCTGCTAGAGAGTTTTAATAATATCTGTTGCATAATTATATCTACTGATTGATCCATATCAACAGGTTCTGAATTTCTTGTTAATCGGCAGGAAAACCGAGATGCTTATTGATTAATTTGGCAACCGGATTAGCATCACCTGGTTCATACGGAACAATGATATCCAGATTTAGCGACTTGATGACCTCGCAGAGTGTTTGAGGGCGAGCACAAAATAAATGTTTTCTTTCCGCAAGTTCTTCAGCAAGCTGCTTTGATGGTTGTCCATTAGGTCCTCGTTTATTACCACTATTAACGGTTTTGCCAACCTTAGCGTCTCAAATATGCTCCCTGAACCTGCCAAGTAAATCATTATTATTAAAAGGGTTGTGTTCGTGGGTCAAACCCAAACACGACATGAACCCTGTCGGACACATGAACCGGCACGCAACAAGAAGATTCGTGGGTTGACATGAACACAGTCTCTTTACCCCGAAATGTTTTTGGTTTTTTTATCTTTTGCATATCAATACTCTAAAATTACAAAGTTGCAACAAACAAAAAATATACATTTATATAAAATGATTACTTTAAAATTGTGAAACGTTGATGTCAGTCTCTTTATATTTAAAGTTTTCACATAACATATCCCAACTTTTAAGTAGGGCTGTAACTGAGCCAAGCCTGTCACATCCCGACCCGCAGCGGAATAAGAGTCGGGGCATAATTGGGTTATCACCAAAGCTCATGATGTTTACTAATATGTTTCATATTTATTAAATTCAAATTACATCTCAATTGTTCAAGTCAAATTCATACAATACAAGGAAAGGAAAAATTAACTAAAACAATCCAAAATCTAAACTGGTTTATTCTTCTAGGCCGCCCTATATGTTTCTTGCTTCAACTTGATCACCTGTATCATGTGTAAAAATGGGGGATTTTGGGTCAACAAAAGTTGGCGAGTGAACCTTGTTAAAAACATTTGTTATTGATTCCTTGTTGTATTTAATATGGAAAAATTGTGCAATAATCATATATGAACAAACGTATGTAAACAAACAATCACAAACACCTTGCATGAGTATATGATATGAATGACAATGTATATGTTGGCAACGTCTCGTTCACGCTCATAGGTAATGGGGAACAGACGGCCTATGATGATGTATGTGCGATCAAGGCTCAATCAAACGGAGCCGATCGTATGTTGGCAACGCCTCGTTCACGCTCATAGGTAATGGGGAACGGCTCACGCTCATAGGTAATGGGGAGCGGCGGCCTATGATAATGTATGTACTGAAAATGATAACTTTAATCTAAACATTAACCACACAAACAATTGATATATATTGGCAACACATTTGATCATGAATATGATGGATGCACAAGTGTTTAATTGAAATAAATAATTAGCGACACATGATACACCCCAAAATGTGATTAAAACGGGGAATTGGTGGAGATTCACTCACATTGGGTGCGTTCGGTTGATGATGTTGAATGCGCACGAGTTTAGAGGATTGATCGACGAGGAATAACTAACCTAATTAACAACGAAAAGGTACGGTAAATAAGTGGATTTTATTAACAATTTTAATAGGATTTTTGGATATATTTTTGTAAGTTTAAGGCTATTTTCTAACTTTAAAAACATTATTTTTAAGTATTTTTAATTGATTTTTAAATTAAATAAATAAATAAAAATATAGAAAAAAAAATGTTGACTTTGACCGTTGACCATGACTGTTGACCGTTGACCGGTTCGGTCGTGTATATATTTGCACTGAGTGAGACTCGAACCCGTGACCTCCCGTACGCGTGCACGCAGCTCTACCAACTGAGCTACGTGTCTAACCCGAAATATTTCTGTTTTTAATTATATTTATACACTATTTAATTTAATCCGAAAATCATTTCTTTAAAAAGGATTTAATTGTATCGAACCGGAGCTCTCAACAGGTCTCGAACCCGGGACCTGTGATTAGTGTTGCACACAGTCCACGCTGGACTGTGTGTCTAACCTGGTTAATATTCTGATTTTTATTATACTTAACATCTTACAGTGAGTTAACCCGGTTCGGTTTTAAAAAAAAACATTTTTATTTCCGAGGATAGGGTCGTGATAGGGATCGAACTCGAGACGTGTGTTTATTGTTTGCACACAGTCCACCGCTGGACTGTGTGTCTAACCCGTTTATTATACTGATTTTAATTAATCTTATAATCATAATCGACTTCGTCTTCTTCGCTCAAGAACACAGACAAAGATTAATCAACTGTTTCTTGTTTAATTCGATTAACGAAAATTATAAGCGTTTGTAATGTAACGGACAGAGAGGGTTTGGGGAAAGAATGTACCGAATCAGATGTCTTTCTCAGAACTCCGGCAAGGATTCGTCGGCTCTGTTTTGTGAACTCCGTCTGTTCGGATCAAATAACTGTTTTGATTGATTAGATATGAAATTGAGTTACTAAACCATGATTAACAGGAGGTTTAGATGATCATACTGATTAACAGCGTGATTTCGGAAATTCCAGCAATTTTCCAGCGAGTACAGAATATCCGGCAACGTCGTCTGGGATTGATTCCGGGTGATGGATTGATGTTAGTAATGTTCTAACAATAGATTGAAACAGAAAGAGTCGAGGTATTTACCGTTTTGATGTGAGTCTCGGTTTTCCGGCGAAAGTCCGATGATGGCAGAAAAGTTCCGGCGAGTGAAATTGTTCCGAGAATTGGTGCGATTTTGAGCGAAAAGATTACCAGAGGCTAGGGTGTGCATTTATAGGAAAGAATATCGATGAATTGGGTCCGATTTCTGTCTTGATTCGTTGGTCAGCCTTTCTCCAGCGGTTATGACTGATGTCGCGGAACTAGACATCGGTTATAACCGACGTTGATGTTAATGCGTACGTTAAGTCAAAAGAAACCGTCGATAATTGGCGAAATCGTCGGATTTTCCGGCGACTGCAAAATGGGCGCGCTGCTGACTGGGTTTGATTTCGAGTTTTGTTATATGTATTAATTGTTTCGATATATTATCAAATAACACAAGTGGCGGAGTGGTTGGATGTGTGTGAGTTAAGTTGCTAGGCTTCCCGGCTGACCCGGGTTCGAATCCCGGCAGCCTGTTTTTCTTTTTATTTATTTTATTTTTACTTTTTAACAATTATAGCTTATAAATTCCAATTTGCTTATTAATTATGTATCGTTTAAAATTATAATAAGTCATAAATACGCAACGAAATTTTTATAACTTGATATCCGATTACAAACGAAGCGGGTTTGGAAAACCCGTTTTTCGACGGATGTTACAAAGCCAGGTTGAGCTCACGCTCGAACTTGAATGAGCCAGCTCGGCTCGTTTACTTAATCAAGCTAAAAAATCGGCCTCGAGCTCGGCTCGTTAAATTTATTATTATTTTCTTTTACAAATATTGATAACATATAAAACAAATAAAGATACACATACCTATATATATTATTTTTATTATTCTAATGTTTTAAAGACCGAAGGCACATTAAAAGTATTATATGTATAATTTTTGTTTTATTTTCTCATATTTTTATATAATTAAACTTCAAATGTTAACACTTCAACCCCCTCGCACATACTTAATATTTTAATATATTTAAAATTAATCTATATAAAATAATATTAATTCGCTAGCTTTTTGCGTCATGTCAGATATTTACACCCTAATATAAGTGATGAACCATTAATCTCGGATTATATTTAATAAGCTAAGTAGTTAATGCGGTAAATTATCGGATATCGGTCAAGGATCAGTATTTGAAACATCGGTTATCGCGGTGGGATATCGGTAATTTTAATATCAGGCTAAATTTATATATATAGCAATTCAACACTAACAATTCAGTATACTCTCTTACCATTGACAAATTAACCTTTTGCAACTTGCAAAACACTAACATTTGTAGCATGTAGAAACTGACTAACACTTAAAACACTAACATTTAACAGTAACAACTAACAATTTTGACTTAAACACTAATAGCAGCAATAAGAAGAAAGACGAATGGAGGAACTAAGAAGAAAGGTACTGATATCGGAGAAATCGGTGAAATATCGGTCAATATCGCCGATATTATCAGTACTGATATTTTGACCAATATTTTGGACTGATATCTCAGCAGGGGATCGATAACCAATACATCACTGATATATCGGGATATTAACTACATAGTTAATAAGGTTAATACCTGCATGGCTTATAACTAGAGATGCTGATCTCAAATAGTCTGCAATGCTCGAGGAAAAAGTAAAGTGCTCTACAACCAATGATCCATCTTCACCACTAGACTGGATAATTCATTATCTTTAATCACTAAAACAAAAAAAAAACTTTATCTGATACAGATAATAGCAAACGGATTCAATTCAAGATACCTTTTTGGGGATGTAGGATCCACGACCCATTTGAATGACAAGATGAGTGTATCCTTTTTCTAACAATGCTTCTTTGACTTGGTCGGAGTCAACAGTTTTAACAAGCGAATCAAAAGATGTTGTGCCAACAGTCACAAAAACAATTCGTTTCGATTCGAATTGATTATTTACGTTGTCCATTTGCCGTTCACTGCCTGTCAAGATTTAGAAAAAGAATATATCAGAAATAGCAGTAAGGGTTGTTGTAAATCTGATGATAGAGGAATGGGTGCTTCAGATCGAGATTCGACCAATTGACTGGTTTGCATCACCATATCATATAATTTTCTTGTAACAAGTGAAGACCTCGTCATCATCATCCATGTTTATGTCCTTACTGACTGCGTTGTAACTCCAATTTATTTATATACATGATTAAATAAGACTTACAAAATGAAGACTAGATGCATCTTGCACTTGGTTTTAAAAGACGCGCGCACCTGAGGCGCCTTGTGTAAGCCAAGGCGCACGTAAAACAAGAAAAGCGCATTTTTTGGAAAAATTTGGGTGTTTTTATGCATCAAACTGTTGTACAATAGGATTTTTTGCTTGTACATGTAGGCATAGCTGTTGATAGTGAATAGCGGACGATAGCGACAAGCAACCTATACGCTACGTAGTGATAGCGATGAAATAGTGGGCGCTATTTTAGAAGAAAATTTTAGAAGTATTTTATCAAAAAAAAATATTAAAAAAAAACTAAAAGTATTACAAAAATCTCGCTATTTACCGCTATTTGTCGCTACCAGCTATATAGCGACACATGAGCGCTACGCTACGCTATTCGCTATAGCGGGCGCTATGCTCGCTATTAACAACTATGCATGTAGGTACAATCTTATATAAACAAACCTTATTTATAGCTATAGTTTATATAAACAAAAAAAAAACTTTATCTGATACAGATAATAGCAAACGGATTCAATTCAAGATACCTTTTTGGGGATGTAGGATCCACGACCCATTTGAATGACAAGATGAGTGTATCCTTTTTCTAACAATGCTTCTTTGACTTGGTCGGACTCAACAGTTTTAACAAGCGAATCAAAAGATGTTGTGCCAACAGTCACAAAAACAATTCGTTTCGATTCGAATTGATTATTTACGTTGTCCATTTGCCGTTCACTGCCTGTCAAGATTTAGAAAAAGAATATATCAGAAATAGCAGTAAGGGTTGTTGTAAATCTGATGATAGAGGAATGGGTGCTTCAGATCGAGATTCGACCAATTGACTGGTTTGCATCACCATATCATATAATTTTCTTGTAACAAGTGAAGACCTCGTCATCATCATCCATGTTTATGTCCTTACTGACTGCGTTGTAACTCCAATTTATTTATATACATGATTAAATAAGACTTACAAAATGAAGACTAGATGCATCTTGCACTTGGTTTTAAAAGACGCGCGCACCTGAGGCGCCTTGTGTAAGCCAAGGCGCACGTAAAACAAGAAAAGCGCATTTTTTGGAAAAATTTGGGTGTTTTTATGCATCAAACTGTTGTACAATAGGATTTTTTGCTTGTACATGTAGGCATAGCTGTTGATAGTGAATAGCGGACGATAGCGACAAGCAACCTATACGCTACGTAGTGATAGCGATGAAATAGTGGGCGCTATTTAGAAGAAAATTTTAGAAGTATTTTATCAAAAAAAAATATTAAAAAAAAACTAAAAGTATTACAAAAATCTCGCTATTTACCGCTATTTGTCGCTACCAGCTATATAGCGACACATGAGCGCTACGCTACGCTTTTCGCTATAGCGGGCGCTATGCTCGCTATTAACAACTATGCATGTAGGTACAATCTTATATAAACAAACCTTATTTATAGCTATAGTTTTATATAAACAAAAAAAAACTTTATCTGATACAGATAATAGCAAACGGATTCAATTCAAGATACCTTTTTGGGGATGTAGGATCCACGACCCATTTGAATGACAAGATGAGTGTATCCTTTTTCTAACAATGCTTCTTTGACTTGGTCGGAGTCAACAGTTTTAACAAGCGAATCAAAAGATGTTGTGCCAACAGTCACAAAAACAATTCGTTTCGATTCGAATTGATTATTTACGTTGTCCATTTGCCGTTCACTGCCTGTCAAGATTTAGAAAAAGAATATATCAGAAATAGCAGTAAGGGTTGTTGTAAATCTGATGATAGAGGAATGGGTGCTTCAGATCGAGATTCGACCAATTGACTGGTTTGCATCACCATATCATATAATTTTCTTGTAACAAGTGAAGACCTCGTCATCATCATCCATGTTTATGTCCTTACTGACTGCGTTGTAACTCCAATTTATTTATATACATGATTAAATAAGACTTACAAAATGAAGACTAGATGCATCTTGCACTTGGTTTTAAAAGACGCGCGCACCTGAGGCGCCTTGTGTAAGCCAAGGCGCACGTAAAACAAGAAAAGCGCATTTTTTGGAAAAATTTGGGTGTTTTTATGCATCAAACTGTTGTACAATAGGATTTTTTGCTTGTACATGTAGGCATAGCTGTTGATAGTGAATAGCGGACGATAGCGACAAGCAACCTATACGCTACGTAGTGATAGCGATGAAATAGTGGGCGCTATTTTAGAAGAAAATTTTAGAAGTATTTTACCAAAAAAAAATATTAAAAAAAACTAAAAGTATTACAAAAATCTCGCTATTTACCGCTATTTGTCGCTACCAGCTATATAGCGACACATGAGCGCTACGCTACGCTATTCGCTATAGCGGGCGCTATGCTCGCTATTAACAACTATGCATGTAGGTACAATCTTATATAAACAAACCTTATTTATAGCTATAGTTTTATAAGGTTTTAGACGAGTGGCGGATCCAGGGGGTTGAGGTTTGGAAAAAAATGGAAAAGGTTAGTGGAAATCTTGAATGATTACGAAAAAATTAGTGAGAATATACCAAAAGGAACCCCCTGGAAAAAAAATTCCTGAATTCACTACTGTTTTAGACCTCGTCCCGTTTGTGCTTTCTAAAACCAAGATCTTTATACAAAACCAAAACATTTTGAGATTCATCAAATCCACAAATTTAAACCCCAACCTCCATATCTCCCTACCTCATTTATTTTCGATCCGTAAGGGAGGTTTTTTTCAGCCACAAACTATTAGACAGTCCTAACAAGCACTAGTCTATGATCATTAACACTAGATTTCCATTAAGTGGAAATGAATTACTCAATTCCACAACGCATAATCACTTGAAACAACAGCCTAATCGATAAATTAGATAGCCAACTCAAGTTTCATCAAAATTTTACCGATTAGGGTTTTAGATCAACACCAGATTTACTTGATTTCACGGATCTACAACTCTAGTGTTTCATGTGATCCGATTGCGATCAGGATTAAATAAAATTAACAAGTGAAAGCAGACGATTGCATCCATCAAAACATATTCAAGATTCGAATCCTTAAAGTAGCTAAAAACATTCAGAAATCTCTACTGAATCGGTTGTTAATTACCTGTGATACAAAGAAACAGCGATTGAATACTGATAGGTGCGACTATGACAAGCTTATTTGACGCCGGAGCATAACTTGAGGACGGTTTTGTTGCCGGAGTCAACGACGATAGAGACCGGCGGCACATTCTGTTTCTCTTTATATATTATCCAAAGTTATCTTTTTTTTACAAAATTACCCCACAACTTTGCAAACTTGTCATCTAGTTTTTTTTTTTCATGTACAACCCATTAAATTTCATTTTAAATAATGAATGTTTGTAATATTGTTTACAGTTTCGGATTCAAAAATTAATTTCTAAAAAATGCGAACGAGTGATTTACCCAAATTTTCAAGAGATGCGATCGGGATTTGTCTTATAAAATACACTGATTTTTTTCAAGGGATGTGTCCGCCCACCACCGCCTGACCTAGGTCCGCCCCTGTACTCATGTGCTTCATGCATCACACTAAATTATTTTCTATGGTGATGGTGGCGGTGGGGTGGTAGTGTGTGGCGGAGGTGAGTGGTGATGGATGACGAAGGAGGTGGAGGTGGTGGGGGGTTGTGGACCTTTGGAGAGAGATGGGTGGGGGGGTTTTGGGATTGGTGAATTTTTATTATATATAAAAATATTTTTTTAAATTAAAGGTTTTTTTAATATATATACATTATTTAATATTTTGTTTTTAAAAAATTAAAGGTTTTTTTAATATATTAATATGTATTTTTATTTTTTTAGTTTAAGGGTTTTTTAATTAAAGTTTTTTTATATATATAACTGAATAAAAAATGGTTTTTGAATTAAAATGACAACTACCAAACTATTTATTGTGAGTTACCTGACATTTTTTATTAACAAAATTAGTAGGTTGGACCAAAATGGTAAAAGAAAATGAAAACTTAGAAACTTAGAAGAAAAGAAATTATTTGGACTAAAGTATTTTTATTTCATGCATAGGTTCATGAATTTTGGGTATATTATATATACCTTTGGGTTAAACTTTTCCTAAGTATTTATTAATAAATTTGTGTCCAAAACTTTCACCTTAGAATTTTGAAATTTCGCTTTAAGTCCAATAACAAGTTCAAACAAACTCAATATAGTTTGGTTTCCATGATCAGTTTGGTGTTGCTACAGTTTAGTTTTAGAACGAGGTATAACTAAAACCAACCTCTAAGTTTTCATTTATAAAACGCCGCACAGTAAGTAATTTCAGTTTTGTTTTGTTATCAATTTGGTTTTAGATTCGGTTAATCACCTTTTTGCTCGTGTTCACATTGCTTCCGCCCTTCTCAATCATTAAACACACATTTTGCTCGATTTTGTGTATGTCGGTAATATATAAATTTGTTCATGTTTGCTTATGTGTTTAAACAGGCAAGGCTTCTGTTCATGTTTGTTCATTTAAACAGTTTACCTGATATCAAACCAATTGCTTCATGTAATAAAAATACAATAATAATAATAATAGCAAGTTAAAGATAACAACTTATTCATGGGAACCCAAGATGAGTATCCTCAAATATTTAGCACTATTAATAAAAACCAACAATAATTCTAGTACAATTCTGAGTTTAAACAAAACTCATTGCTGGCAAAACCAAATATAAAAACTGAACCCTGAAAACGACCAAAACGACCACAACGACATAAAACTTTGCAGTTTCACTAGCACAGAGAAAAAAAAACAAAAAATAAAACCGAACCTTTACCAGGCAAAACGTCGTCTTTTGTATCACTGGCTCTCGAGAGATGCAAGATGACACATTTTTCTTTTTCTTTTTCTTTTTACTATACGCCGCAAACCGATTTTACATCTCACTTGAAAAGGACCAAAAAAGTAAGTCATAAATTCAACAAGTAAAACATAAAATATTAAAGAATAAAAAACTTATAAACCATCTAACACACTCAAGTTAGCTCTTGAGAAGATAGATCACCTGATAAACCAAACTGCAACTATAACTTCATGCATTCTACTACCCGACGATGCCTGTAACAAGCGAAAGCGAGTCTGTAAATACAAAAAAGGGGATAATCTATGCATACGTCATCCAAGTATATAAAAGTAGTAAAATGACAAAAATGCCCCTGACTTGTCGCATTAAACTTAGTGAAAACTTTTAAATACTTGGGTGGCTTATACATACATTATCCCATAGAAAATTTCTCTTTTTACAAGTAATTTTTTAAAGAGTACATAGTTGTTAATAACAAATAGCGAAAAATATGGACAAGGGACCTATATGCTACATAGCAAATAGCGACCACTATTTTATAAATAGCGATATACTAGAAAAAGAATTTTGAAAACTTTTATATGTATATTATATCAAATTACCGTAGTATATATGCTATTTTACATGTATATTTAACAAAAACCTATAAATCCAACTATTTTATAGCTACATCTAACTACTATTTACATAAAAAAAACTGTCGCTATTCACGCTATTGGTTGCTATGACCCAAATAGCGACACTTGGTCGCCTCGCTACATAGCACTATAGCGGTCGCTATAGCTGCTATAATAGCGAGATCGAAAAAATGTGCCCTTTGTAATGTTTTATTATTATTTAAAAAAAAACAAATTAGTATTGGCTCAATAAACCGAATGCCAAATGGGCTAAATTCTAAACCATAAAAAATGATTTGTAAATAGGCCTATATTGGAATTGGTATGTGTTTACTATTTAAAAAAAATAACATATATATATATATATATATCGGATTTTTTTAAAAACCCCGTGCCCCTCGAAATCACGGACCTTGTGCAGAGGTTCTCCCCACACACCATCAAAGCCGCCCCTACCGCTATTGACAGCTATGAAAGAGTATACTAGTGTTAGCCATCACAGGGTCAGACCATAGCTAGCCATCAGAATTACGGTTACTATTTTGTCTATTTGTTCTACTAGGAACCTATCTAACAAAACCCGAAACCCCAATGCTAATGGACCTAACCCGAATGATGACCAGCCCTAATACATTCCCACAGATCTAAACTAGCATAATGATTCTACTAGTAACATATCTAACAAAATCCGAAACCTCAATGCTAATGGGCCTAACCCGAATGACGACCAGCCCTAATATATTCCCACAAAACTAAACTATCATAATGATTAATTTAAAAAAAAAAACCATACCTCTGTTTTCCTGTCTCTTAGCAACACCATAACCACCAACATAGCCAGAAGAATTTTTTGTCTGAACATCAGAACCACCACCAACACCGCCCAACCCATACCCACTAAACGGGCCAGGTGCCTCTCGGTCACTATTTGCCGACCGCCAGGTCGGGTCAGCCCCATAGACCGACCCAGCAGCACCACCACCACCTCCACCGCCATAAAAGTCTGAAAAAGGCCCGTCATAACTAACACTAGATCCACCATACGACGATGTCGGGCCGGCATTATTATTACTAGCATTTCTTCCATAACCCGCGCCTCTTAAAGCATAATTATTATCCCCACCTCCATAACCAAGATTAGCACTAGAACCATTGCCTGAACCTTGAGGTGAAACCAAAGAAGAGCCCCAATTAATCCCGCTATTCCCTAAAATACCCCCGCCAATTACCCCCGTTGAGCCCGTCAAGTTTGATCCATAGTTAAGCCCGCCATTACCCCATAAGTTACGAGGATTCGAACTGAAAAAGGAAGTATTCCCTCCATTCCCACCGTCAAAACTTATCGGACTCCCAAATCGATTTGAATTCCCCGCATAGTACGGGCCTGGGCCCGGGCCCGGTCCAGGAGCAATACCCCTACCGTAACCCGACATACTATTAAAATTAGTGCCACCTGTGTAATTCCCACCCATCCGGGCTCAAAGTTCAAACCCATTCCATACCCAGAACCAAACGGGCCAACCCCAGTCCTACCAGAAGCAATCGGGCCGAATCTCCCATCCATCCTAACCCCAAAACCCCCAATCCCAACTGCATTAGGAGAATACGCTCCGTTAAGAAAGCTACTGGTTCGGGTCAACTCATACGGATACGCACCAAGTGGGCTTCGGGTCGGGCCAGGTGAAAGCTCTTTAGGAACCGCTCGTTTAACCTCAACCATTTTACCATTAAGCTCGTGAAACGTTTTCAACAACACTGTATCCACCGCATCTTCTGAATCATAAGTGATGAACCCAAACCCGCGCGGCCTTTGGGTACCGTGATCGTACATAACAACAACATCCGTAATTGTTCCGAACTGTTCAAAATAACCTTGAAATCGTTCTCGGTTACAGTAGATGCTAACCCCCCTACAAAAATCTTTCGGGTTCGACCCTGACTCGGTGAACCCTGAATGCTACTACTGGATCTACTAATGCTGCTTTGATCGTCCCTCGGGACTGCTTTTTTCGCCTCAACCTGCAACAAATTTAGATCAACAGCAACAACCATACAAAATTGGATCAAGAACAATACCCAAAAAGCGAAATTAAGCAACAAAGACCGAAAAACAATAAACGAACCATTCGACCATCGATGTTATGCTTCTCTTTGGTGACTCGTTCTGCAACGACAGGATCCGAGAACACAATGAACCCGAACCCGCGAGCCCGGCCCGTGGTGTGATCCTTCATGATCACAGCCTCTAAAACCTGGCCATAGCTACTGAAATACTCTTTCAGACGCTCTTCATTTGTGTCCCATGATATCCCACCAAGGAACAGCTTGCCCAGATCAGATTGCATTTTCTAAACCCCAAATTAAACCAAAATTACAAAAAATATTCATGTTTCAATCAGTTCAAATGTGGATCAAGATTATTATATACCTCAGATTAAAATTTCCGACAAAGATTTAGGGATTATCGATTTCGATTCAATCAAAACAAACATCGGATCCTTCGAACAACAATTCCTGAAATTAAACATAATCAATCAATTAAACAACCGATCAATCAAAAAGCATGATTTTTTTTTCACAGATTAACAACAAAAGAACAAATCCCACAAAATTAAATGAATCTTTATCAAAAACCCACCAAATTGAATGAAATAACGAATCAAAAAGCACGATTTTTATCACATAATAACAAAAAATAATCCACACCCACAAATCTTTAACAAAAACCCACCAAAATGAATGAATCTTTATCGAAAATTAAGATCTGAGAGGAGGCACAGTAAGAACCGAGGGCACGTTCATCCTCCTCAACACCGCCCCCTTGGTGATTCTTGATTACCCAAATTACAAAAAAAAACTGAAATTGATGATGCGGGAGGTTAATCTTGTTCTACATATAATAAATAAAAATGGGGGAATTTAATTTAATTAAATAAATTAAAAAAATAATTAATTTTTGTGAAATTGTGGGGGTGATGGTGAATACGTGTGGATGGAATCAAGAAAAAGAAATAAAAAAGATTAACTTTTTGGGGTGTTTGATTTGATAAATGGAAGGATCGTTTGGTCTCCAACTCGAGGTTTATATACTTATTGGGAAAATCTAGAGTATCAATCGTACGTATGTGAGTGCATGGGGTACCCTGTGGACCCGTCTGGATCTGTGATGGTCGTTCGATCAACGGTTGTGGTTGATTGTTGGTGGTTCTTGTGTATACATCATATACACTGATTACGAAAGGAGAGGCACGATATGTGCTTTCTCTAAAATGTTGTGTATTTGTTAAATATCAATTATATGTGTTTGTGTATATATAGGGTGTTAGTGGTTAAGTTTAAATATCAATTATATGTGTTTGTGTATATATAGGGTGTTAGTGGTTAAGTTTGAGATTTTCAATTCTGGGGATGTAAGTTACCGGATCTAAAAATTTATATAAAACTGAAGGTCGAAAACATATATACCCAAAGTTTTCTATACGAAACCTACATATTCTCCACTATTGAGCGAACAGTTCAGGGGGTCGGCCACCCCCTCTCGCCCCTTAAAAGCTGCCCCATGTAGGGTGGGGTTCGGCTATAAAGTCTAAATTTCCTAAAAATGTAAAAGTCCTCAAACACTATAATTTCAGCCATAAAACACGTCTAAAACTCACAAATAACAAAGTGAATATTACTAAAACACTATATTCAAACTATAATAGCTCATAAAAACTTCAAATACACCATCGTAGAACTATGAATATAAAACACAATATGTTAATCAACATAAAACACAATAATGTTTGTTATTCAATCATCAAAGCCTTATCATCCCAAACAAAAAACAAAACTCACAGATATGATCTTTTGGTAATCTTCGTTTTGTTATTGTCGGTTTGGGTGTGTTTTATGGTTTGACATTATGGTATTTTATGATTTTTTTACACTTTTTAGGAAATTTAGACGTTGTAGGCTACTCCAAGCTTATATGAGATAGTAAGTCTTTTTATATGGTTTGGGTGTGTATATGGGAGTATAATGTTAAAAAGCATGAGAATAACCATAATCGTTAACTTTGGTTATGAATTTTCTTAACAATAACTAAACTCCAATTATGGTTAATCAGTGATGAAGTCGCTTATGGTTCAATTTCGGCTAAACTAACTTTTCGGGTAAAGTTAAAAAATTATACGCCAATGGGCCTACAAAATAAGAATGAAACCCACCATGTTGATTTTGTTTGGGCCTTTTTTATAACACAACCAAGATTAAACTTTTTGATTAAATTCCTGATGTGAGGTCCATTTTAATAAAGTAATTATGTAGTCAGTGTTATACAAAAAATTCATACAATCATAACACCTTAGTTGTTCACAAAAAAAAAGGCATCCACATCAATATCATTTTATTACTTATAAGATACTTTTATATTAGTAAAAAACATCTACATGGTTATTGTAAACACAAATCTTTTATATAGAATTATAGACTTTACATTACAAGTTTGTTCGGTTTTGGTTATATCGGTTAACCAAAGCTTCATGACCATAAACATAACCGTTTGGTTGGTTGACCAAAGTTTCATAACCATAACTATCGGTTATGTTGGTTATCGGTTTAAAATCAGTTCAGTTATATTAGTTATCAGTTATGATGGTTAATTTGCTTAACCATAGTTCTCACTCTGTTATCGGTTCTGAAATAAACGTATTCCACTAGCGTGTGTGCCGGATCAAATGTGCCCGAGAAATATAGACCTAATTCTCATGCATTCTTGAATGGTGGGCAATCACTAGGAATATTCGAATATAAGACATTTGAGTTTTTTAACTCCATGAGGGATGTAATACCTCAACTTGATGATGAATTGTTGTATCACAGTTGCATAAATAAAAAGGTATAATTGTATATCACAAACCAATGTCAAAAAACAATAGGTTGTTCAAAAGGATAGATATATTTTTTTTTCACACAAAATCTAGTTTTATAACAAAACAGACACGTTTACAGACTAATGGCAAGTAGTCTATAAAACATATCAAAGACGAACAATAATATATCACGTCAATATAATGATAGCACTAATGTTAATGTAAACAACATCGTAACAATATACAATTGATACCTAGAACTTGATAACTAATAATCAATAAACCTTACAACAACAAAGCCACAACGAATAAATCATATCAACAAATAATAAAGGTGTCATGTAACACACTCTTATCAAAGTTCATTTAAAAGAATATCAAACCACAAACATGTCAAAATATATTAAGGCGCGCTGAGATTTCTGCTAAGAAAGAGGCACCCGTGAATTTCTTAACTGACCAATTGGAGGGAAGATCTGTACTTAGACCATCCGACATTTTGGTCTTCGGATGGATAGGAGGAAAACACGCGTGTGTAGATCTAACAGGGGTTCCCCCCTTGTGGGCTTAGGAGCTAGTGCTTTGACGGTGGGTCAAGCTGCTTTGAAAGCTGATTCGGGCAAAGTGACCAAACACTAGAAAGTGTGCCTTGACAACCAGCACGTGTTTATCCCATTCGCTTTTGATACTTTTTGTTTCCTTGTGCCAGAGGCCGTGGACCTACTTAGCCGTGTTCAAAGGGTCATGCACAATAATGTTATGACCCCGAGATCTATGGATGTAATTTCTAAAAGACTTAGTTTTGCTATTCTAAAATGGGTAGTGGTGCGGCTTGTTGCCCGTTTACCTTCTATCCCGATATTTTTTTATTTATTCAATATAGAAAAGTGTTTATATAACATATTAAATTGTTAATCATGTTTTAACAAAAACATGGAGTGTTATATATATTGTGGGTCTTAATTATTATGCCATAGTCATGAAATAAGTAAGCTCAAACTAGTAACTATGCACACAAATTTGAGTCAAACAAGCTTGGGCTTTGGAATCATCGTAGGGACAACAAAGATCCACCTCATCTACCATGCACATTGTTTAGCTTCATCGTGGACTTACTATGACCACCTATAGACCAACAATGCTTAGATCCAACAACATTTATTAAAATCGGCATGTGAATAGTTTGATGTACAGTTACATCTAGGTGCAATAATGTACATACAAGATCAATTACAACAATCTCATTAGTGTGCACGACAATAAATATCTGACAGAACACAACACTTAACACTACTCGGGCCCAAAACACTTACATCGAGGGACATACCGCTACTAGTGGTAAGGGGTACCTCGTCCCACGCTCGCTAGGTCCCCTCTTGTCTAGTTATCGGTTATCGGGTTCCATTGTATTGTATGGTATGACTTGTTGGTAGGAACAACACTCCTTCTCAATCCCATAAATGATCATCTACTATAAGTAGCATAAATGCCCATGTTTCACTTTGCAGCCAACAAGAAAGAAGATGCAATTAATGAAATTGACTTATTCTCAACTAGAGGCATAAACTATTAGAAGATATATATGTTTTATATATAGAATATGATGATGATTGTATTTAGTTTAGGATATATATATATATATATATATATATTGTATATCCCTATATAATGGGCTCATTGTGTTACGAATAATACACCCAAGAAGAGTACGTGACTATCCCTAATACTTGCCGCCGATCCTTTGCTTCCATTCACCATGGTTGACGGTGACAAACCCGATGACAAACAGTCATCCACAAGTGACCAGGCTACGGCCAAACCCCTTCAATTCAATTCATCCGGTGTATTCGGTCACAAACATACAACACAAAGTTCGAGTTCTTGACGGATCCAAGGTCATGTACTCTTCTTGGGTAAGATGTGTGCTTTAGATGTGGTTCATGTAGAAGGTTTTATTTGATGGAATGATTTGGTAAGATGTATGCTTTAGGACCTTACACTATATGCTTGAAAAGTATGATGCATATAATGTAACAATTCCGATTTTCGTTGTTAATTACTTCTATGTATTTCGTTCATGCTTATCAATTGTACTCCGAGATTTGATTATGAGAAAGTTTTATGTTAATTAATTATGTTTATGTCAATTATATCGCATCTAATCGCTTATTAAACGCATTGCTAATTAATCGCAATCACAAGTAACTATGTTACTTTAACAGCCGAGTGTGTTGTTAGACAATAACCACTTGTGCCATCGCATCGCTTATCTTATCGCATCGCAAAACGCAGTTAATTATGTGGAATTACGTCTTTATATGTGTTATGTTTATTTATGTTATGGTTTAAATATCGCTAAAACGCTCGCACGCTCACGCTAACTCGCTCTCTCTCTCAAATCAATGATGATACTACGCTTAAAGCGTCGCTGAAACACTTAATATAACTACGTAATGCGAACCGAATCGCCGAACAACTCATAACGCGAAATAATCAAACAAAACTTGGCCCATAGGTCAAGTTCGGCCGAACTTGTATATCACAAGTTCGCCCGAACTTGACTAAGCCTCATAACTATTCAAACTCACCAAGTCCGCCGGACTTGTCTTAAAACTCAGCAAAACACGCAAGTTCGCTCGAACTTGTAACAAGTTCGCCCGAACTTGATACAAGTTCGCCCGAACTTGATACAAGTTCGCCCGAACTTGATACAAGTTCGCCCGAACTTGATGCCTGCTCTTATATTCTCACTTCACCTATAAATACCCAGCTCCTCTTCTCATTTGAACTTGCTGCGAGTTCCCCCGGAGCTCCCCAAAACCGAAACCTTTTTTTTTCTAAGTAAGATTCAACCCGTTTTCAAATACAATAACGTTCTACAACGTTTTACAACGATTTTGCACAAGGCTTTGCCTTCGTTTTCAACAAATCTCTTATGTTTCACGAAAATCTTCATCTTTTTATGCAAAAACTTCTATTTTCACTCAGATCTATGTTTAGATCTGAGTAAAACCTTTAAAACATCGATTTTTACACATTATTCGGACTAAATGACGTATGTTTCGTGCATTGTGAAGTGGAACGAGGCGTTGTCACGCTAGATCTCAGATCCGGAAGCACAAGGACGAAAACATCACTTTGCACAAACTGGACTAAACCGTACGAACCTTCAAGTTCGCCAGGATTAGTCCGAGTTTCTGTAAAATGGCTAAAACTCGCTCCAAAAGACCTCTTCAGCATTGGTTTTGCTCAGTAGCCTAAGGTTGGAGGGATGGACACTCGATTTCCTCAGCAAACGATGCGAAAACGCACGATTTGGATGCCAAAACAGTCAAGTTCGCTCGGATTACATCAAGTTCGCTCGAACTTGTCACCAGATTGGTGACCAAGTTCGCCCGAACTTGATCAATCTTCACCAGATTTACACAAGTTCACCCGAACTTGTATCCTACTTCAACAATAAGACAAGTTCGCCCGAACTTGTCTAGTTTCTCAGGAAACTTGACAAGTTCGCCCGAACTTGTACTCTCAGTAAGTTCAGTTATACAAGTTCGCCCGAACTTGTACTTTCAAGTACAAGTTCTCCCGAACATGTCTATTGCTCCCTTACCCGTTAACCATTTTAGCAATTCGGAAGACTGATGCACTTTGTTCGCTTACAGGCTGATCCGGCACTCTCCGCAACTCTTCTCAGATCCCTCATCTCTCCCGAAACGCAACAACAGTGAATATACTTGAACCCTTTTACGCTTAAACGCACTTTTGGGTGTCACATATGTTCCTATATCAAATAACAACACACAAATCAAATGCTTATTCGACATCCCACTTATACATGACTTTACGTGAAATCTCTTGAACTTTATGTGATACTTGATTGCTTGTATGCCACCCTTAACATGATAGTATACTAGAGGTTGACCCGCCACCCGGAGGCCCGGGGTTGTTAAGGCTCGCATTTTCATTTCTCATTTATTTTCTCTTTTAGGATGTGAACACTTGTTTGCATGCCTCGATCAATCGCGGTTTGTTGGTTTACTTGAATCTGAGTAGTTACATAGTTCACAACCATTACGTATGTCATGCGGTGTATGCTAAACGCTTTTATATCTATATTGTATGCAAAACTCGTATGCTCACCTTTACTTAATTGTATTGACGTTTTATTTTAACATATGTGGCAGGTTGAGGATTCATTTGGATGCAAATGGACTTAGGTTTACTTTAGAAACGCATTGTAATAAAATCTAGGGAAGATCAAACTTGTTTTTGTTTTATGAGAATGCTTGTATTTCGTAACTTGTTTAAGGATTATATGTTGAAAGTATGGGATTTTGACGTTTAAATATTGTCGCTTGAATAGTGTTATGGGATTTCTCATGAGACAATCTGGTTCGCCTAGTGCCGCGCCCCGATGTTTCCGCCATCGGTTGGGGTGTGACACATAATTTATTAGTTAATTATTTAGTTGGAAATTCAAGAAGTGAGATTGGTGTTATTGGATAGCATGTAAACTTACTAGCAAGTAAGGATGGTAAAATTATTTTATATGAGCTAAGATTGGGTTACTTGAATAATTGAAGAATCATGGAAATGCTAACATGAATAAAAATGATTAAACATGTGTATGTATGTAACCAGGTTTTACATATGATGACATGTTGAATTTTGTGGAATGAAAAGATGTGATTTTTGATCCTTGCCTTATGCTTGTTAAAATCCACTAATGAAAGTTAAACGTAATATATGAGTTTGGAAATGATTCATAATATGTGTGAGTTTGTATGCTAACAAAGAATATGAATGTGGTGACATGAACGGAGGGAACGAACATGGGCATTTAAGGTAAGTGATTCCCGAAGTTAAAATTTGTATTATAATCTTCAGTGATAGTAGCAGCTTAGAATATTTAATATAAAATCATGTCTACATCGTATGGAGACGTTCTTTATATGCCTGGAAAGGTATTTCAATAAGCTACGTTTCGTTAGTTTACTTGAAAACCTGATTCGAAAATTGAAAGGGTGAAAATGCATAACTATAGCAGCATGGTTAATTAGTACAGCATGCTGATAGAAACAAACGTGTTATTGTCCTGTTTTTATAGAATGCGTATAAAATCACAGAAAAATTTCAGTGGAGGCGAGCCTTATAGGTTCGGAAAGCCCTATGTGTCTTGTTTATTTCATATTAAGACATGAAGAGCTGATTTGTGCTTCTAGTGAGTGAAATATATTGGCGAACTCAGCTGCGTGTAAGATTTGATGTGCTTAAATGTGTGAACGTATATGCATATAAGTAGTTATCATGACTAACCAAGTTATTTAAGTATGGATGAAAGTGCAGATACACGGACAACTAATATATATGTATGTGACTGTGTGAACTGTTCAGCGGGAAGTTTGTTTACGTTCGTTCATTCAATAAATGAACGAACATGAACAAGAAGTTTCCTACAATTAGTTAAATGAACGAACACGAACAAGTGTCTTGTTCGTTCGATTGTGTTCATGAACGTTTGGTAACGTGTTCATGAACTTACATTAATTTATGATCATTCATGTTAGTTTGCTTTTGTTGTTCATGAAAGAATTTTGTACATTTATATATTTTATCTAACCATTTGATATACTTCAATTTATTACCCTCAATTAAAATAGGAAACCCTATTCCCACCTTGTGTTTTGCACCGTTCTCCTTTCCTTTCTCATTATTTAGATTGATGAATACATACATTGACTTTTGTTCCACTATTCCTAGGTTCCGTGACTTTCGCGATATTATTTGTGTTCGTGGACCGTTCATGAACACATTCATATCCTTAATGAACGAACACGAACAAAATATCTCGTTCGGTAAGTGTTCATGAACCGTTCGTGAACACATTATTTTGTTAACAAACGAACATGAACAAGGCCTTGCCCGTGTTCGTTCGGTTCATTTACAACCCTGCCTACGGGTTTTTGGCTGTGCTTGTTATCCAAATAAGTCAGCCACCAACCGCACAAACTGCACCATGATCCACTCATTGTATCTTCCTAGGTTATCCTAGTGAATATCGCAGATATCGGTGTCTTGACCCCATTACTGGCAAAGTGCCTTTATCTCGACATGTCATCTTTGACGAACTCGTTTTTCCTTTTAATGAGCCAATATCACCCTCATCCTATACCTTCTTAAACGACCCTCCTCATATGTCGTTCTTTCGATGACACCACCACAATTGGGTGTTACCCAACCCACATCCTATATGGCCCACCAAATTCCTACAACCCACTCCCCTACATTTACAGCCAAACACTTCACAGCCCAACCTTCCACACCATCGGTCCAATCGCTTCCACCGTCGGCCCACACCACACCACCAAGCCCACCTCCACCCTCGGACCACATCGCACCTCCTAACCCACCATCACCATCCGTTGTTCCTACACAGTCTCCCTCACAGTCTCCTACACCTTTACTCGTGTCTCACAATCACCACCCTATGACCACCGTGCCAAAGACGACATTTCAAAACCTTAGACCCGCCTTAACCTTCTGATGTGTTGGTAATAAGATGTTGCATTTGTATTAGTTTTGTACATGTTTTAGCAGGTGAACGTGTCGTTTTTGTATAGGTTTAATGTACTTACGTTGTGTTGGGTTTTGAAGGTTTAACAGTGCTAACCGATGGAAAATGAGCATAACCGAAGAAATTTGGAGTGTATGGGTCGAACAAGCGATCGAAAACAAAATGTTGAAAAAGAGCCTTCCCCACGCCACGTGGGGAACGAATGTCTATGTAACATTCGTGTAAAACGAGTATCAAGAACCCGCTCCTTTTGAAATTCAAGTAATTATTTTAGCGTTTCGTTATGTAATCATAAGTATTAAATAATTTATTTTATAACCAATATTTTTTTAAGAATAATAAGTGAATTGTTATAAAAGGGAATAAAAAAATAATAATATTAAAAAAAATGGGGCAGCCGGGTTTCGAACCCGGGTACCCATCAACCACACACACCGCATACACCACTGAGCTACACGCACCACTTGTGATTAAAATCAAAATCATTAGAACTTATACTCATCTTCGCTAAACCTGCAAATTTGAACGTTGATAACTGCCGAAACCGCCATTTGAATAGATTTAGCTCAATCATCAGATTCTGTTTAACAAACGCATGTAACTGATGGTTGAATATCAGTTATAACCGTTATTTAAAACATAATTGATTCAAAACCGTTTCTTTTAAGAATTGAAATCATTGACCGTGATTTTTGGGTCTCTAAATCGAAACCGAAACAGCTTGTTCACCTTATAAATATCCAACCAATTCCTTATGATCAATTCGCTCAGAACCGCACTCTCTTCTTGAAATTTTCTTTCAAAGCACATTGCCGGGAAATCCATGCACTCGCCGGAGGTATCGTCGGAAAACCGAAACCGTGTTTCAGTTGGTATAAACTCCTAAACCTTTTTATATCTTGTTTTTAGTACATTCTAGATTTCAAATAGGTAACCCAGAACTGTTAAAAAAGGATAACAGTCGGATCTTGTTCTGGGTTTGTTTTAAGGAAGAAGATGAAGTGTTAAGATGTATATAAATATAATAAAAACCGGGTTATTGTAACATTCGTCAAAAACCGAATTTACCAAACCCGCTCCGTTTATTAACCGAACAATCAGTTAAAAATTTCGTTGCGTATTTAATGCCCAAATTAATTTTAAACGATACATAATTAATAAGTATATTGGAATATATAATTTATATTTGAAAAAGTACTAAAAATAGTGGTTTAAAAATAAAACAAGGCTACCGGGTTTCGAACCCGGGTCAGCCGGGTCAAACTGGTCAAACAACGATTTAACTCTCATCCATCAAACCACTGCGCCACTTGTGTTCTTTAGTAATATATCCAGACAATTAATTCAAATAATGAAACAGAAATCAAACCCAGTCAACTGACGCGCCCAAATCCGTTGACGCCGGAAAATCCGACGATTTCGTCAAACGTCGTCGGTTATCTATGACTTAACGTAAACATTAACCACAACATCGGTTATAACTGATGTCCAGTCCGCGACACAAGTTATAACCGCCGGAAAATCATTAACCGACGAATCAAGACGGAAAACGGACCAAATTCGTCAATGTTCTCCCTATAAATACACCCTCTAACTTCTGTTAGCTTTTTCGCTCACAATCACACTCTTTCCCGACGTAATTTCACTCGCCGGACAACTTCTGCAACTCGCCGGAAAACCGAGCCCTTCACCTCTGTGCCTTACTCTAAAAACTGAACACCCAGAGCTCATACCGAAGCCACCCACACTCATCTCAAGCTCCCAGAAGACCCTCTGCCGCAGGACACACGTCGCCGGAATAACTCGCTATCACCGGAATTTCGCCGGCGAAACAGAGGAGCCCTGTTCGGTATATCTTACACTTAATCTCTCATTCTTTTTATTAATCTCACATGTAATTAATCATAACACACTAAAGAACTCGATTAAATCGTCGAACCAGTCGGACTTTGATTCTGGATGAAGATTAACGAAGAAGATGAAGTTATCAGTTGTATATATGTTTAATTTAAATCAAGATATATCTCGGGTTAGACACACAGTCCAGCGGTGGACTGTGTGCAAATAAACACGCATACGTCCCGAGTTCGATTCTTGTCCCACGCACACTCGCCTTAATAAAAATGTTCCTTTTTTTAAACTGAACCGGATTCATTGCAAATAGATGTTAAGTTTAATAAAAACCGGAATAATAACCAAGATAGACACACAGTCCAGTGGTGGACTGTGTGAACGTTTAAATCACACGTCACGAGTTCGAGTCCAGACTACCGCACCGGTTCTGGCAATTATCAAACTTTTTATATAAGGCAGAAATGAAATTATTTAGTTTGTATATAAGTATAATAAAAATCAGATTATTTACGAAGTTAGACACACACTCCAGCGGTGGACTGTGTGTTAACCTAAACCACAGGTCCCGGGTTCGAGACCTGTGGAGAGCACCGAGCGAGTCATTAAAATCGTTTTTGAAATAAATGATTTTCGGATTAATCCAATTAGTATATAAATATAATTAAAAACAGAAATATTTCGGGTTAGACACGTAGCTCAGTTGGTAGAGCTGCGTGCACGCGAACGGGAGGTCTCGGGTTCGAGGCTCACCCGGCGCACACAATTACACAAATAAAATCGGTCAACAAGTCAACAGTCAACAAGTCAACAGTCAAAAATCAACAATTTTTTTATTACTTTTATTTAATTATTTACATTAAAAATACTTAAAAATAACATTTTTAAAGTTAGAAAATAGCCTTAAACTCACAAAAATATATCCAACAATCCTACTAAAAATTGATTAATAAAATCCGCTTACTTACCGAACCATTATGCTATCATCTAGGTTAGTTTCACTCATGGTTAAAACCAACTTCGTGCGCATTCAACATCATCAACCGAACGCACCCAATGTGAGTGAATCTTGCAACTCCCCTTTTTAATTACACGTTTTCGGGTGTGTCATGTGTCACAAAAATTAACTCGTTTATTTAAATTGTGCCATACCATATTGTGATCTAAACTTAGAATGTATATATTGTTTGTAGTTATGTATTTCATATTGTCAAGTTATATGCAAATCATTCATTAGGCCCATCAGTTCCTCGTGGGAGACGAGTTGAGCAACGCGTCCCTCAAAACAATTTATTATTGTATGTGTGTGCATTATCTGATATTAAGTGTTTTGTGAATATGTTTACATCTATATTTACTCATATGTGGTTGTGCACTTTATTTTATAATCAATTCAATAAACTTGTTCAAATGTTTTTCATAGGATTCACTCGCCAACTTTTTGTTGATCCAAAAACCATTTTTACACATGATACAGGTGAACAGGATGAAGCAAGGAAAACATAGGAAATGCCTTAGAAGAAAATAATGAAGTCTAGAATGATATGTAGGACATGATGTAATTATGATTGTATGTTTCCCTTTAAATTGTATTAATAAATATGAAACGTTAAAATAAATGTCATGAGCTTTGATGATAACCCAATCATGCCCCGATCACCTTTTCCGCTGTGGGTCGGGGTGTGACAGTTATAACCGGGTTAGACACACAGTCCAGTGGTGGATTGTGTGCAAACATAAGACACACGTCCCGGGTTCGAACCATAACCCTCGCCGGTTTTCAGGAAAAAAAAACCTTTTTTCCTTAAAACTTAATAAGTTTGTTGTTCAGTAAGATTATAAAAACATTATAATTTCTATATTAAATGGGTTAGACACCCAGCCCAGTTGGTTGGGCTGGGTGCAAACAATAACCAACGTCGTGGGTTCGATTTCGGTGGTGAACACCGGTCCAACAGGTTTTAAAACTTTTTTAAAAATAATTAATTTCTGAAATATTCTAATTAGTATATAAGAATAATTAAAATCAGAGATCTTACAGGTTAGACACGTAGCTCAGATGGTAGAGTTGCGTGCACGTATACGGGAGGTCACGAGTTCGAACCTCACACGATGCCAATAATGAAGTCAGTCTGGCCGTTGACCAGTCAACCCTGAAAAAAAGGGTAATTTTTTAATACTTAAAATACTTTTTACTTTCACTAAAAATTAATTAAAAATACTTAAAAATAAGGTTTTAAAGCTTAAAAATTTGTATTAATTACCATAAAAATAACCTAAAAATCTAATAAAAAACATTAACTAAAAATATTAATTTTTATATATTTATCGAATTATTGCGTTATTATCTAGGTTAGTCTTCTTCGTCGGTTAAATCCTCAATTCGTGCGCACTCTTCATCAATCAAGAAAAACGCACCCACTGTGAGTGAATTCTTACAAATTCCCCTTTTTATTCATGTTTTGGGGTGTATCATATGTCGTTTCATATATTTCGTTTATTCAAACACTTGTGCTATTACCATTATATGATCTAATGTGTGATGTAAATGTTATTTGTTGTATTGCGTGTTTACATTTTTGTCAAGTTGTGTGCAAATCATTCATTAGGCCCATCAGTTCCTCGTTGGAGACGGGTTGAGCATCAGACGCCTCATTAGATCGGCTCCGTTTGATTGAGCCTTGATCTCATTGTTCATCATATGTCATGCTTGTGTGTGCATTAATTGATATTATGTGGTTTGTGGCTAGATTTACATATGCGTATACTCATATTTGGTTTATGCACATTTTTATTTAATAACCAATATAAATAATTTCTTCAAATGTTTAAATAAGATTCACTCGCCAACTTTTGTTGACCCAAAACCCTATTTTTGCACATGATACAGGTGGACAGGTTGAAGCAAGGAACACATAGGGAATTGCCTTAGAAGAAAAATAAAGAGTTCTTGAATGTTGTGTTTAGAACATGTGGTGTTTGTATGTTCATTGAAATTTGTTTTTTTTTTTAAATTGTAAATAATAAATATGAAACCTATTAGTAAATGTTATGAGCTTTGGTGATAACCCAATCTTGCCCCGACTACCATTTCCGCTGCGGGTCAGGGTGTGACAGTCTACTTGGAGCATGTCGCGTGGGCGACTAAAAAACAAAAATCAGTTTTGACTTCCGCTACGCTACACGACGGAGGAAGAGGACTCCCCGTGTGTGGCGGGGGAGGTCCGACGAGGAAAGATGTGGTTTTTAACCTAAATCTTTAGGGGTTAAGGATTTGTTAGATCCCCGTGACGGTCTACACCGAGGACGAACACCAAAAATTGCACTTGATCTAAATATATTCTCGACAATCCACTAGAGCCAAGATGAGCGATTGTAAGCCAACATCCACTCTGATCACATGCTCAGAACCCCTTACATCCATTGGTGGCACTTCTTTTTCATCATCTATAGATTATCGAGCCATAGTTAAAGCTTTGCAATTCGCAGTTAAAAAATTGTCTTAGTTCATGCATGCACCATCAATGACTCATTGGTCTGCTCTTAAACGGCTACTACGGTATTTACATGGATCTCTTCATTATGGCATCTTATTGTGACAATTTAAGTGCCACACGTTACTCGGCAAACCCGGTTTTTCACTCACGCAAGAAACATTTAGCCTTAGAGTGGCCGGGGCGCCGCGTTGTGGGGAAGCCACCACGCGTGGATCACCATCGCCGGTGTAGTCCACAACGCGTGGTGGACTTAACGCGTGGCCCGGAGAACGCGTGGTGAAACCAATATTTCGAACGTTGGTCTTGACCGTTGTGAGTTTTGACGTGTATATATATATAATATATATACATACATATGTATATGTACATATACATATACATATGTATATACATATACATATACATATGTATATGTAATATACTATACATATATATGTATATGTATACAATATGTATATGTATATGTACATATACATATGTATATGTATATGTATATGTATATGTAATATTTATATGTATATGTATATTGTGTTTTATATGTAAAACATCCGTCGAAAAACGGTTTTCAAAACCGCTTGTTTATCAACCAAATATCCAGTTATAATTTTCGTTGCGTATTTATAGTTGTTATTAATTTTAAACGATGCATAATTAATAAATATATTAGAATTTAAAAACCATAATTTAAAATTACTAATAAATAAGGAATAAAAAAATAAATGTAGACGCCGGGTTTCGAACCCGGGTCACCCACAAGCCAAAGCACACAACACACCGCTCCGCCACACACTGTCTTTGCGATAAACATTAAGACAAATAACACTTATAATAAAACCCGAAGGTCAAATCCGGACATTAGCGCGCCAGAACTCGCAATCACCGGAAAATCCGGCAATCCGCGATTTTGGCCAAATTCCTTTTGACTAAACCGCACAAATTAATGTCGACGTCGGTTATAACCGTTGCCGGCAGTCAATTTCCGTCATAACCGACGGAAATCTTCAATCGCGAGCCTTGACCAAATTCAAACCCAATTCAGCCTGTTTACACTACAAATACCCCCTTGAACACTCTGGAAATCCTTTCGCTCAGAACCACGATCGTTTCCGAAGCTTTATTCATCCCAAAACACGTCGCCGGAGATATGCTGCATTCGCCGGACTTTCACCGGAAAACCGAGACTTACTTCAAAGCGGTAAAATTCTCGACTCTTTTGTTTGTAATCCATTATTCGGCATGTATTAACATGAATCGTTCAACCAGAATCTGTCTCAGACAACGTTGCCGGAAATTCCTGCACTCATCGGAAAATCACTGAAAATCCGAAGTCTCACTGTCTATCGGTACAATCATCTCAACCCTCATGATATCTCTTGTTTAGTAACTTAATTGCACATCACATTGATCAAAACTGTTAATCAAATCACTCAGCCGGAAGTCACCAATCAGAGCCGACGACTCTTGCCGGAAATCTGAGAAAACATTCTGTTTTGGTACATTTCATTCAATAATCGTTTTTATCTATTTCATTCCAACCAATTATAAGCCATAATGATCGATCTAAACAGAACAGTCGGACTTCACTGTTCTGTGTTTTATAAACGAAGAAGATGAAGTCAAGCATAAGTATAAATATAATTAAAACTGGATATTCGAACGGGTTAGACACACAGTCCAGCGGTGGACTGTGTGCACAAACAATATACACGTCCCGGGTTCGAATCGCACACGTTACCGACTTTCAGAATTAAAACCAACATTTTTAGAACTGAATCAGAACAAGTCACGGGTTGTTTATAAGAATAATATAATCCATAAGTTAAACAGATTTGACACACAGCCCAACTGGTTGGGCTGTGCGCACTCGAACCGAAGGACCCGAGTTCGACTCCGGGTCCCTGCAACCGGTTCGGCCATATAAATCATTTTTAATAAAAACCAAATAAGTTTAAAATTAATTAGTATATAAATATAATTAAAACAGAGAATATTTCGGGTTAGACACGTAGCTCAGTTGGTAGAGCTGCGTGCACGTATACGAGAGGTCCCGAGTTCGAACCTCACTCAGCGCATAAAACACACAGTCCGACCGGTCAACGGTCAACGGTCATAAAAGTAAAAAAAAATTTATTTATTTATTTAATTAGAAAATTATTTAGAAATACTTAAAAATAAGATTTTTTAAGTTAGAAAATTTCCTTAAACTCACAAAAATAAATCTAAAAATCCTATTAAGATTATGAATTAAAAGTATTAATCTCAAATAAAATCCATTTATTTACCGAATCATTTCATTATTATTTTAGGTTAGTTTTTCCCTCGTCGATCAAATCCTAAAATTCGTGCGCATCCAACGTCATCAAAGAACGCACCCAATGTGAGTGAATCTCTATCAATTCCCCGTTTTAATCATGTTTTGGGGTGTATCATGTGTCGTTTAATTCATTATTATATTTAAACACTTGTGCATACATCATATCCGTGATCAAATGTGTATCAAATGTGTATCAATTGTTGTGTGGATTATATGTAGTTTGGATTTATCATTTTCAGTGCACGCATTTCATTAGGTCCATCAGTTCCCCGTGGGAGACGGGTTGAGCATCAGGTCTCATAAGATCGGCTCCGCTTGATTGAGCCTTGATCTCACATTCATCATCATTCATATCATATACTCATTCAAAGTGGTTGTGTTTGTTTACTTATATATGTTTGCTCACATGTGATTATTGCACAAATTTTCTATATTAAATAAAACAAGAAATTAATAACAATGTTTTATCAAGGTTCACTCGCCAACTTTTGTTGACCCAAAATATCCCCCGTTTTACACATGATACAGGTGATCCAGCTGAGGCAAGAAACACATAGGAAGGCCTAGAAGAATAAACCAGTTTAAGTTTGGATTATTTACATAGTTTTCAATTCCTTGTAATTGTATGAAGTTTGAATTGGATATTTAAGTTGTAATTTGAATTTAATAAATATGAAACATTTTAGTAAACATCATGAGCTTTGGTGATAACCCAATTATGCCCCGACTCTTAATCCGCTGCGGGTTGGGGTGTGACAGATTGGTATCAGAGCCATAACTATAGGGATATAGGATAGGTTATTAGACCCTTAGAGCCTATACTATAGTTGATTAAAATTTTAAATTCTTATGCGTTACATACAAAATTCATAATGTTTATATGCTTTATGTTTATTGTTACACTCAATGTTATGCAAGCATGCTCACAAATACATGTTATTATACAATGCTCATCATAAATCATATCCTCATAACACATCATATCCATGAGAGCACACACCTCACCATTCTCATGATTTTTGCAATGATTTTTGTATTTTCAAATCACATCAAAGTGAGTTCTCATGACGGGCATGTAGTAACTGGAAGGGACGAGTACCGGTAGTCGGAACGTCCTGTCTAGGCTTGGCATTCGTATAAATCCAAAATAAAGGACCAGTTTGCCTACCTGGGGACTAACGATGAGAGTACGAAGGACCTATTAGGCCAAAGCATGCTAGACCAAACGTCGTGTGAGCTAACACCACTTTGAGTTGTCATTGTGTCTACACCTGGACACCCTCCTACCATACATCTCGCTATCATATTTCACGGTTTTCATTCGGGTGATGCGAGTGTTAATCCGCCAACACCAATGTGAATCCTACCAAGCCCAATAGTCATGGGGGCCCACATGACTATACAGGCGATGGTATGGGGGACATTGGAGGCCCAAACATGAGCAAACCCAAGACATCCTATGGATGTAGTTGCATTATTGTTAGTTATGTTATTTATTCTTTTAACGACACATGACACCTAGAAACTTCTTAAACTCACAATCTTCCTATGTATGTTCCTGTAGATGTCGGCTAGGCAACTGCGTGGAGGTAGAAAGTCAGGAAGATCCAATGAACGCTTGCCCACACAAATTGCTAAACAAATGGTCGCGGTGCTTCCTGACATCGTGATTCAAGTTCAACAAGCTCTCACTGCAAATCCCATCAACCCTCGCAATCAAGAAGACCAGAGCGTCGCCAACCCTCACTCCAAAAAGTGCTCCTACAAACACTTCAAATCTTGCGATCCCCCAAAGTATGAAGGGACCGAAGGTGTTACTGCTCTCCTTCACTGGTTTGAAGAAATGGAGAACACTTTCCTCAATTACGATTGTCCCGAGGATCGCAAGGTACGTTACGCAACTGGGAGACTGTTTGGAGTAGCCCTTACCTGGTGGAACACAGAAAAGGGTAAGCGAGGAGTCGAAGATGCCATGGCCTTAACATGGGAAGAGTTAAGGGAACTCATGACCAGACGCTTCTGTCCAAGAAGCGAAATCAAAAAGTTGGAAGATGAATTCCACGCGCTAAAACAAAAGGAAGGAGATCACACTTCCTATAACAAAAGATTTCTCGAACTAAACCAGATGATCCCTAATCTGTTCACCCCTGTGTACCGCTTGGTTGAACACTACATTCGAGGTCTTCCCCCGAAAATTCAAGACTCGGTTCTAAGCACTTCGCCTGCAACACTTGAAGCCGCAATGGAACTAGCTACCGAACTCACTGAGAATCGCATCCGAAACGGCAAATTTAAGGATGAAAAGAAGAAAGCACCCATAGAGACCTCAACTACAAACCACTCAGTCTCATCCTCAAGGTTTGTTGGTAAGAGGAAACGTAATTGCAAGAATTTTGCTGTCACTCAAACCAACCCTCCTATCACCGCTGCACCAATCACCCAAATTGCTCCCTCCGCTACACCATTTAAAAAGCCATACACCGGCCCACACCCAAAATGCAACCGTTGTCAGTACCATCACCCTCCCGAAACTCCTTGCCAACATTGCACCAGCTGTGGCCGTGCGGGTCACACCATTCAAACTTGTCGCACACTTCAACGAATGAACCGCAATCAACCCCCAACCCAAACCCACCATCAGATAGTGGGTCAAGCCCAACAACCCTTACTTCTACCATCTGCACAACACATAGCCCAATCCTACTACCAACCCAACTACCCCATGATGCAACCCATGCGAGCTTGTTACAACTGTGGAGACCCAAACCACTTCAGGAACACATGTCCATGCTTGGTGAACATCATCCATGCTCAAGCCCAAGCGAACCCAGTAAACCAAGCCAACCAAGCTCCTCCACCTGCCAGAGGAAGAGCTTTCAACATCAATGCCAACCAGGCTAGGGCTGACAACAACGTGGTTAACGGTACGTTTCTCATAAATGGTAGTTATGCGTCCATGTTATTCGACACTGGTGCAGATAAGAGTTTTGTGTCCTTAGAATTTGAACCTATCCTCAACCAAACTCGTGATAATCTCATGGAATCTCTAACGGTGGAAGTTACTGACGGAAAGCCCGTTTCATTAAATTCTATTATACGAAATTGTACCCTCACTCTAAACGACCACGACTTTCCAGTTGACCTCATTCCTATGAAGTTGGGAAGTTTCGATATTATAATCGGTATGGACTGGCTCAGCCAGCATCACGCTGAAGTAGTGTGCCGCGAAAAGTTCATTCGCATTCCTCTTGCAGACGGTCAGACCCTACGTATTTTTGGAGAAACCCCTTCGAAAGGACTCAAATTAATGTCCTGCCTTCAAGCCCGAAAATATCTCCGCAAGAACTATGTCGCATTCCTAACTCACATCGTCAAAAAGGGAAACAAGGTGAAGAAACTCGAAGATATACCAGTTGTGAAAGAATTCCCACAAGTCTTTCCCGACGACATCTCCGGACTCCCTCATGTGAGAGAAGTCGAATTCCGCATCGATCTTGTACCTGGCGCTACACCAGTCGCAAAATCTCCTTATAGGTTAGCCCCATCCGAAATGCAAGAGCTGGCCAGTCAACTGCAAGAGCTGACTGACAAAGGATTCATACGCCCTAGCTCCTCGCCTTGGGGTGCACCTGTTCTTTTTGTGAAGAAGAAAGATGGAACGTTTCGCATGTGTATCGACTACAGAGAACTTAACAAGTTAACGGTTAAGTATCGCTACCCACTACCTCGCATCGATGACCTCCTAGACCAACTTCAAGGCGCCACCTGCTTTTCAAAAATCGATCTTCGTTCTTGTTATCATCAGCTCAGAGTACATGATGAAGACGTCCCAAAGACCGCCTTCCGAACTCGTTATGGTCATTACGAATTCATAGTCATGCCATTCGGTTTAACCAACGCCCTCGCTGTATTCATGGATCTAATGAATAGGGTATGCAAACCCTACCTCGACCGTTTCGTCATAGTCTTCATCGACGATATTCTTATCTACTCCAAGTCTAAATCCGATCATGAACGACACCTTCGACTCATCCTTACACTCTTAAGGACTGAAAAGCTCTACGCTAAGTTCTCGAAATGCGAATTCTGGTTAAGAGAAGTACAATTCCTTGGACATGTCGTCAATGACAAGGGAATACATGTCGATCCTTCAAAAATCAAGGCAGTACAGGAATGGCAAGCGCCACGTACCCCTACCGAAGTAAGATCATTTCTTGGTTTGGCTGGTTACTATCGCCGCTTCATTGCCAATTTTTCCCGTATTGCCGTACCACTCACGGCTTTGACTCATTAAGGAAAACCCTTCATATGGGGACCTAAACAAGAAGAAGCCTTCCAAACTCTAAAGCAAAAACTTTGTGACGCACCTATCCTCACACTCCCTGAAGGTTGCGATGACTTTGTAGTATATTGCGACGCATCAGGGCAAGGGCTAGGCTGTGTATTAATGCAAAGAGGAAAAGTGATAGCCTATGCTTCTAGGCAACTCAAAGTTCATGAGAAGAATTACACCACCCACGACCTGGAACTTGGAGCCGTTGTGTTCGCTCTCAAGATATTGAGACATTACCTCTACGGTACCAAGTGTGAAATATACACTGACCACAAAAGTCTCCAACATATCTTCAACCAGAAGGAGTTGAATATGAGGCAACGAAGATGGGTCGAACTTCTTAACGACTACGACTGTGAAATTCGGTATCATCCTGGCAAGGCAAACATGGTGGCTGATGCACTCAGTCGAAAAGGTTATGCGAACTCCATTCGTCTTCTATGTTCGCAAATCATAACCGACATCAAAGATCGAATCCGAGCAGCTCAACATGTTTCTGTAACAGAAAATGACGTACACGATGAGCTGTCATGTGGAGCTGAGCTCAAAATCGAAGCCAAATCCGACGGTATTCTATACTATTTAAATCGCATATGGATTCCCGATCGCGATAACCTTCGTGATTTCCTTATGAATGAGGCGCACAAAACACGATACTCTGTACACCCAGGAGCCGACAAGATGTATCAAGACCTATGATACACCTACTTGTGGCCTGGCATGAAAAAGGATATCGTTGTTTTTGTTTCCAAGTGCCTTACCTGTTCCAAAGTAAAAGCTGAACATCAAAGACCTTCAGGACTTCTAGTCCAACCCGAAATACCTGTATGGAAGTGGGAAAACATAACCATGGATTTCATTATCGGGTTACCTCGCACCTCTAGTGGGTATGACACCATATGGGTAATCATTGATCGTCTTACAAAATCAGCTCACTTCATACCGATTCGCGAGGACTTCAAAAACGAGAAGTTAGCTCGTATCTACATCAGCGAGATCGTAAGCCGTCATGGTGTACCTTTAAGCATCATTTCAGACCGTGATGGTCGTTTCACTTCACGAACATGGCGAGACGTACAAACCGCCTTGGGTACACGATTAGACCTCAGTACCGCTTTTCATCCTCAAACTAATGGACAATCTGAACGCACCATCCAAACTCTTGAAGACATGCTTCGAGTATGTGTCATAGACTTCAAAGGGAATTGGGACGCTCATCTACCATTAGTTGAATTTTCGTACAACAATAGCTATCATTCAAGTATCGGCATGGCTCCTTTCGAAGCTTTATATGGTCGTAAGTGCCGATCTCCAGTATGTTGGCACGAAATTGGGGAATCACAAATCACCGGTCCAGAGCTAATTCAAGAAACAACCGGTCATTCAAATTCGAAACAATCTTCTAGCGGCTCAAAGTCGTCAAAAGAGTTATGCAGACAAACGACGAAAGCCCTTGGAGTTTGACATTGGGGATCAAGTACTTTTAAAAGTATCACCGTGGAAGGGAGTGGTTCGTTTGGCCAGAAGGGCAAGCTAGCACCACGCTACGTAGGACCTTTCAAGATACTCGAAAGAGTAGGTCCTGTAGCATACAAGCTTGACCTACCAGAAGAGCTAAACAGAATTCATCCCACATTCCACGTATCAAACTTGAAGAAGTGCCTCGCCGATGAAAACCTCCATATTCCTCTAGAAGACATTCAGATCGATGAATCTATGCACTTCATTGAAAGACCAGTAGAAATCATGGACTTCGGAGAGAAGCGTTTAAGACGAAGTCGTATTCCAATTGTCAGGTACGTTGGGAGTCGAAACGAGGACCTGAGTTTACTTGGGAACGTGAAGACTCAATGCGTGAGAAATACCCGCATCTTTTTCCTGTTACCACTACTACTTAAATTTCGGGACGAAATTTCTAAAAGTAGGGGATACTGTAACATCCGTCGAAAAACGGGTTTTCAAAACCCGCTTCGTTTATCAACCAAATATCCAGTTATAATTTTCGTTGCGTATTTATAGTTGTTATTAATTTTAAACGATGCATAATTAATAAATATATTAGAATTTAAAAACCATAATTTTAAATTACTAATAAATAAGGAATAAAAAATAAATGTAGACGCCGGGTTTCGAACCCGGGTCACCCACAAGCCAAAGCACACAACACACCGCTCCGCCACACATTGTCTTTGCGATAAACATTAAGACAAATAACACTTATAATAAAACCCAAAGGTCAAATCCGGACATCAGCGCGCCAGAACTCGCAATCACCGGAAAATCCGGCAATCCGCGATTTTGGCCAAATTCCTTTTGACTAAACCGCACAAATTAATGTCGACGTCGGTTATAACCGTTGCAGCAGTCAATTTCCGTCATAACCGACGGAAATCTTCAATCGCGAGCCTTGACCAAATTCAAACCCAATTCAGCCTGTTTACACTACAAATACCCCTTGAACACTCTGGAAATCCTTTCGCTCAGAACCACGATCGTTTCCGAAGCTTTATTCATCCCAAAACACGTCGCCGGAGATATGCTGCATTCGCCGGACTTTCACCGGAAAACCGAGACTTACTTCAAAGCGGTAAAATTCTCGACTCTTTTGTTTGTAATCCATTATTCGGCATGTATTAACATGAATCGTTCAACCAGAATCTGTCTCAGACAACGTTGCCGGAAATTCCTGCACTCATCGGAAAATCACTGAAAATCCGAAGTCTCACTGTCTATCGGTACAATCATCTCAACCCTCATGATATCTCTTGTTTAGTAACTTAATTGCACATCACATTGATCAAAACTGTTAATCAAATCACTCAGCCGGAAGTCACCAATCAGAGCCGACGACTCTTGCCGGAAATCTGAGAAAACATTCTGTTTTGGTACATTTCATTCAATAATCGTTTTTATCTATTTCATTCCAACCAATTATAAGCCATAATGATCGATCTAAACAGAACAGTCGGACTTCACTGTTCTGTGTTTTATAAACGAAGAAGATGAAGTCAAGCATAAGTATAAATATAATTAAAACTGGATATTCGAACGGGTTAGACACACAGTCCAGCGGTGGACTGTGTGCACAAACAATATACACGTCCCGGGTTCGAATCGCACACGTTACCGACTTTCAGAATTAAAACCAACATTTTTAGAACTGAATCAGAACAAGTCACAAGTTGTTTATAAGAATAATATAATCCATAAGTTAAACAGATTTGACACACAGCCCAACTGGTTGGGCTGTGCGCACTCGAACCGAAGGACCCGAGTTCGACTCCGGGTCCCTGCAACCGGTTCGGCCATATAAATCATTTTTAATAAAAACCAAATAAGTTTAAAATTAATTAGTATATAAATATAATTAAAACAGAGAATATTTCGGGTTAGACACGTAGCTCAGTTGGTAGAGCTGCGTGCACGTATACGAGAGGTCCCGAGTTCGAACCTCACTCAGCGCATAAAACACACAGTCCGACCGGTCAACGGTCATAAAAGTAAAAAAAAATTATTTATTTATTTAATTAGAAAATTATTTAGAAATACTTAAAAATAAGATTTTTTAAGTTAGAAAATTTCCTTAAACTCACAAAAATAAATCTAAAAATCCTATTAAGATTATGAATTAAAAGTATTAATCTCAAATAAAATCCATTTATTTACCGAATCATTTCATTATTATTTTAGGTTAGTTTTTCCCTCGTCGATCAAATCCTAAAATTCGTGCGCATCCAACGTCATCAAAGAACGCACCCAATGTGAGTGAATCTTTATCAATTCCCCGTTTTAATCATGTTTTGGGGTGTATCATGTGTCGTTTAACTCATTATTATATTTAAACACTTGTGCATACATCATATCCGTGATCAAATGTGTATCAAATGTGTATCAATTGTTGTGTGGATTATATGTAGTTTGGATTTATCATTTTCAGTGCACGCATTTCATTAGGCCCATCAGTTCCCCGTGGGAGACGGGTTGAGCATCAGGTGCCTCATAAGATCGGCTCCGCTTGATTGAGCCTTGATCTCACATTCATCATCATTCATATCATATACTCATTCAAAGTGGTTGTGTTTGTTTACTTATACATGTTTGCTCACATGTGATTATTGCATAAATTTTCTATATTAAATAAAACAAGAAATTAATAACAATGTTTTATCAAGGTTCACTCGCCAACTTTTGTTGACCTAAAATATCCCCGTTTTACACATGATACAGATGATCCAGCTGAGGCAAGAAACACATAGGAAGGCCTAGAAGAATAAACTAGTTTAAGTTTGGATTATTTACATAGTTTTCAATTCCTTGTAATTGTATGAAGTTTTAATTGGATATTTAAGTTGTAATATGAATTTAATAAATATGAAACATTTTAGTAAACATCATGAGCTTTGGTGATAACCCAATTATGCCCCGACTCTTAATCCGCTGCGGGTTGGGGTGTGACAATATATATATATATATATAACAAATAACTTTATATATCAAAATACAATCTCTCGACCCAAAACAACATTCTTTCAACCTAAGTTTTTTCAATAGCATCTTCTTCCGATTCGTTTTCGATGGATAGCGAAAGCGATACGTCTTCCGACAACGACACGCTTGAATTTTTTGAGAATGTGTATAACGTGCTTGAAGGCTCGAGCCGTCCGAAGAAGAAAATGGTTGGTCGTGATCGAATACATGCCAACGAGGTGTTAATGAATGATTACTTTGTGGAGAATCCGGTCTACAATGCCGAAACGTGTAGGGAGCGGTTTCGTTTGCCAAAGGAATTATTTTTAAAGATTGTCAGAGACATTAAAGCGAGCGAACAATGGTTTCAAGAACGTTACGACGGGAGGGGCAAACGTAGTTTCACTCCGATACAAAAATGCACGTCCGCCATTCGCCAACTTGCGACAGGTAACCCTCCCGATCAATTTAATGAATACTTACAAATGTCGGAAAGAACCTCACGAGAGTGTTTGCAATTTTTTTATAACGCCATCATTAAGTTGTATGCCAAAGAGTTTCTACGTAGACCGACGAGACACGACATCTCACGTCTTTACACCGCACATGAGGCTAGATGACATTTTCCTGGGATGCTCGGTAGCATCGAGTGTACACATATCGAGTGGAGAAATTGTCCAAGAGAGTTGCGAGGGGCGTATGTTAGGGGTGACATTAAAAGGCCGACCATCTTACTTGAAGCGGTGGCCTCGAATGATTTATGGATTTGGCATTCGTATTTTGGTGTTCTCGGTTCAAACAACGACATCAATGTTTTGTAAACATCGCCGTTGTTTCAAAACGTAACAGATGGTACCGCATCTTTCTGTCCGTTTATGGTTAACGGAAAATATTACAGACGAGGCTTTCTACTTGTAGATGGTATCTACCCATCATGGTCTGTTTTTTGTGAAAGCACTTTCATTTCCTACCGAGCCTAAAGAAAAGGCGTTCAAGAAGTTGCAAGAATCGGCAAGAAAAGATGTTGAGTGGGCTTTTGGAGTTCTAAAAGTAGATGGGGGATACTAGGATGGCCGGTTCGTGCGATGAATAAGAAAACAATCCATAGCATAGTATATGCATGCATCATATTGCACAATATGCTAATCAAATAAGACGGACGTGCAATTTCTCCAGATTGGGTGCCGGATCCTCCAACACAAAATCCCGTTCAGAAAATGTCCACCAAGACTTGAACAGTAAAAAACTTCATTTTCGGTTGAGATATGATCTAATTGAATATGTAGGTTCTTTAGGTTTGGAATTTCCAGATTCGGACGAATAGTAGACTTTGATTATGGATCTTTTTAATTTTATATGTTTTATTTTTTAGTTGTATTTTTAGAAATATTATTTTTTATTTAAATGAAATTTATAATTTTATTGTTTTATTGTTAATTTAATATTTATAAACTAAATTGTATTGTTAATTTATAATTTAAAAAGAAAAAAGAAAAAAAACCATAACTAGTGATGGGCACCCCTAGTAAAATCCATCACTAGTGATGGAATTTGGCTTGATGACGTGACGTATGATGATTGATATTGTGAGTGATGAGTGGGTGGTGAGTGGTGGACGCCTCTATCACCCTTAGACTTTCATTTTGTAAGGGAGAAAGTTAATGATGATTCTCTTCAGGTTATGCATATCTCGGGTGATGGCCAGTTAGCAGATGTTCTTACAAAACCTCTACTATGACGAAGCTTCAACAATCTCATTTCCAAGATCGGACTAACCTCACGAACGCCCATCTTGCAGGGGCATGTTATTATTATTCTTTTTCAAAGTCAAATTACTATCCTTGACTTTAGAAAACCATATAGAAAAACAATATAAATTAACATGAAATCTTCTCTCATTACATAACTCCTCCCAAAATATCTTGTTTCCGTACCAAAATATTCAAACTCATCTTCCCCAGAATCAAATCCCCAAATTCAAACCTCCATTAATCATCAATTCATATTATATTATATTTTATTATATACATCAGTTGAAGACAATTAACGTGTATTGACTCGTCAAACATGTCGTTGACTCCCACTGTTAACCACAATGATCAAGATCAGATCGCCAAATCTACTGGTGAAATTCATGTGATCGTGGGTCCAATGTTTGCCGGTAAAACTACAACTCTTCTTCACAGGATCAGATCTGAAGCCACTAATGGCAGGTAATTCAAATACTTACTGCTCTCATTTACTCAATTCTTGCACCTTAACTTAACGGTATCCTCGGGTTGTAAACGAACTGAGCGTTCAGCAAACAGTTCATAAACCGTTCAACGTTGAGGTGTAAAAAAACCGGTTGTAGAACCGAACCGGCGTTTGTAGACCGGTTAGGGATCTTGAGTTTCGAAACCGGTTTTAAAACCGAAATCGGTTATAAAAAACCCGGTTTAAACTGGTTTTTTTTAATAAACCGGTTTATAACCGACCCTAACCGGTTGGACCGGTTATTGTTTTGACTTAAAATAACCGGTTAGTAACCGAAACCGGTTATAAGAAAAACCGATTTTTGTTTTTGATGTAAAAAACCAGTTCGGTTAAAACCCGAAACCGGTTATTGAAAAAAACCAATTTGTACACCTCTAGTTTGGCGGGAAGTTCGTTATGTTCGTTTGTTTAGTTAATGAACGAACATGAACAAAGGTGTCGTTGGGTCAACTGCGTTCGTGAACGTTCGGTAAGATGTTTGTTTACGTTCATTCGTGTATGTTAATTTGTTAAAAGTTTTTAATGTTTTATAATGTGTCACTTTCCCTCTCAAGTTTTACTTTCCTGTGTTTTTACTTTCACCCCTAAACATTGGTTAATAGTTATATTTAAAAAATAGTAAAATGCAAACTCTTTTTTTTTTTAACTTTAGATAATTATGTTTTAAGTTAGTTAAACTTAATTTATCATTTAGTGGTTGTATTTGACTAGTTGTGTCGGATGTTTAAGGTTAATGGCTCTTTTTTTTTAATATCAAGTTTATTGTTCGTTTTGTGTTTCGTGACCGGTGTTCACAAACTGTCCGCGAACAATTGAAAAACATTAACAAACGAACACGAACATAAGCTTCTGTTCGACATGTGTTCGCGAACAGTTCATGAACATCTGCATTTCCTTAACGAACAAACACGAACATGGCCTCGTTCGTGTTTGTTCGGTTCGTTTACACCCCTACTTGTTGAGTATGTAGGAATATAGCATTGATAAAATCAAGCAAGGATACCCGCTACGCGATCGATTCGGTCGTGACTCATGACGGAACCAAGCACCCCTGTTGGCCACTCTCTGATCTGTTGTCTTTCAAACAGAAAGTTGGAGAAGAAGCTTATGACAAGGTATACCTCCGCTTATTGGTTTTTCGTAAACGGATCGTTTTCATGGGTTGGCTCGATGTGATTCGTAAAATCACCTCAGACATGTGAGCGTGAATACGACACAGTTTTGTTTTTTTTTTTTTATTTTGCATCTTAAAACTCAAGAGTTACAACTTTAGAAGAAAAAGAAAATTACAGATGTATATAAAAGTTACGCTTAATTATAAAAGTTGGTGTCCATTCAAGTCTTTAATTTTCGCGTAAAATAGTAAAATAACCAACCATTTTAAGTTATGAAGAACACATATTAAGAAAAGAAAAAAAAGAACCTGGCCCGTTTAACTAAACGTGTAAGCGGGTCCAACAAACCATGCCCCTTTTTAGACTACCTAAACGCGTAAATTTCATGATAGTTTTGTGTCGTGTCATAGTTCACACCCTTAGTATCTAGTACTACCAAGATTGTCAATGAAAGTTGTATTCGAAACCTCTGTTGTCAAGGCTCACCCGGGCACGTGCCTAGGCCCACTTTTTAGGCCCAGTCCAACCTTCTCGCTTGCTTCAAAAGCCCCACTTTCAGGCCCTCATGCGCATTTCACGCCAAATTCCAACGAAACTCCAGACAAAAATCGTTTGAACATGTTTGAAACAAGCCTGTAAATAACCTAAAACAACTTAAACTAGCCCTGACGAAGCTAAAACATGTCTAAAATCCCTTAAAACTGTATTTTTATACTAAACGAGTCGCCTAAAAAAGCTCTCGCTTTTTAAGCGCCTTGTATTGAGGCCCAAGGCTAACCTTTGCGCCTTGAGTGTGCCTTGCACCTTTGACAACTATGTTCGAAACTGAGACCTCTGCAAGAGGTCAAAATGGGAACCTAAAACCAGTGAAAGCTGGATTCGAACCCACAACCTCTGGTTGAGGGTATCGTATCAAACGTTGATTCGGGAATTGCTATTCGGTAGTAGCAAGATAGTCAAAAATTGTGTAATTTAGCTGTTCATGAAACAAACACTACAAATCCTTAAATAACTAGAATCTTGTTTGAATTCCCATCTTTTTTGGCAGCTGGATGTTATTGGGATAGATGAGGCACAATTCTTTGATGATCTTTATGACTTCTGTTGTAAAGCTGCAGACCAAGATGGGAAAACAGTTATAGTTGCAGGTCTTGATGGTGATTACTTAAGGTGCTTTTTGTAGATTAGATCATTTGTTTTTTGCTCATCATTTAACCACCTTTATCTAACTTACTTTCATTTGGCAGAAGGAACTTTGGTCCTGTTCTTGATGTAGTACCACTTGCTGATACTGTAACTAAATTAACCGCTCGATGTGAATTATGTGGCAAACGGGCCCATTTCACCTTTAGGAAGACCGACGAGAGGAAAACCGAACTTATAGGTGGGGCAGATGTATACATGCCTGTCTGTCGTCAACATTATGTTAACGGACATACGGTGAACAAAACCGTTGCTTGACTACATTCGACTCGATGGTTGTTCTTGGCTTTTACAATGTATTTGTAAATAGTATTTAGAGTTAACTGTCATTTTCGTCCATTGGTTTGTCAAATTATGTCAGTCCATGCCAAATTTCAAATTTATGCCATTTTTGTCCCTGACATTCTTGAAACATGTCAGTTTTGTCCAAAAAACTAACGTTTGTTAAAACCTGCTGGCATAATTGGACAAATGACAGGGAACTGACATAAAAGACGTTAGTTTTTTTTGGATGGAATTGGCATGTTTCAAGAATGTCAGGGACGAAAACGGTATTAATTTGAAATTTGGCCTGGACCGGCATAATTGGACAAACCACAAGGGACGAAAATGACATTTAACTTCAGTATTTAATTTCCAAGGTTGGTTTGATGTGTTGTACGTTTGTAACTATGCTACTTTGTGGTTTTTGGTTTTGTCTGATGTGTAAACGAGCCGAATCTTTAATAAACCATTGGTCAACTATTCCACATGAAGTTGGTTTATTTAATAATCGAGCAAATATGAACATTTTTTTTTGTTCCTTTAGTTAACCAACAAACATGAACACATATAAATCCATTTTTTTTATGTTCATCTATGTTAGTTTGTGTTTGTTCAAAATATTAACGAACAAAGATAAACAATTACGAACGCTTTAATGAACACGAACAAGAAAATTGGCCCATCTAAGTGTTCATGTTCATTCATTTATCCGATTAAAAATAAACGAATGGACATAAAAAAAGCCCTGTTCATATTCGTTCGGTTCATTTACTGGCCTAGTTTTCTCTACATGATATTAGCATCATTTCAATAAGTTCCATGAATCTTTTGGAGTCCATGATTACAATCTACAAAATGATTATGAAGATAAAAATTTACAAACTCTTATCTTGATTTGATCTTGAAAAGGACAATTAATTTGGACAACACAAAGGTTACATAGAAACACGAAAACATATTTAGGTACTGTGTCACTCTCTTCACTAGTAGTCTCGGTAAGAAACATATCCTTAAGAAGATCGGATGCAGAAGGTCTTGCTCGTGGTTGACCAACGCATCGCATAATAAATGCTTTTAGTTCAAGATCGTTTACTTTACTAAACGCTTGAGGCATAACACCACCTGTAACTTTGCGATATATTTTAGCAATACTGCACACTCGCTATATGGTATTTCCATTGTAGCCATTTCAAGTAAACACATTCCAAATGAGTAAATGTCCACTAATTCGTTGTAATCTTCCTCGTATAGTTCAGGAGCCATGTATTCAGGTGTTCCTAGTAACGTATGAGCCGCATGATTCTTACCTACCACCGCAGCTAAACCTAGGTCACCAATCTTAACCTGTCCATGATAATGGAGTTGATTATGTGATATGGATAATTAGTAAATAGCAAAAGATGACACGGCTGATGGTTTTAAGTTTAGTCTAAACATGCTCCGGTTAGTTTGGGGTCAAATCCATGAACACGTTTAGCTAATCGGACGGTGTTTGAGTTGACCTGACAGGTTCACAAGTTGACCCTTTTAACTTTATACTTATTATTTTAAGATGTGTTACACGTTTAAACTGTGTACTTAAAGCAATTGAGTTTTTATGGCAAAAATTAAAATGTAAAAGAGAAATGAATCAAGTTTTTTAGTTTAAATGTAAATTACTTAACATATATTCGTAGTTTTAGTTATAAATTTTAAATTTAAAGTATTAATATGTAAAGAGTAAAATGTCAATATAGTCCCCGAGTTTACTTTACTTTTGTCACTTTTGTTTAAAAATGAAACCTTTGGTATCTGGGTCCCCAGGGTTCCATTTTTGTTCTCATTTTCATCCAACAATAATAAAACTGGGTTAGAATCGTCTTCCTCATTTAAATGAAGGGTATATATGTCATATTACGTATGAATAATAGTTAATTTAAACGAGGTAGACGATAAAAAAGGTGGAGGTTAACAGAAAATTCTAACCCAGATTGCCAGTTGGATGAAAATAGCATAAAAAATGAAGCCTCAGGAACCCAGATACAAAAGGTTTCATTTTTGATTAAAGTGGCAAAAGACCTAAACTCAGGGACTATTTTGGAGATCAACATGTGTTTATACCATTTGCTTTTGATACATATGGTTCCCTAGCCCGGAGGCCGTGGAATTCCTAAACAGAGTTCAGCGGTCGTGAATAGTAATCTTTCTACCCCTAAGAGTCGATTCGTTTTTAGTAGGATTGGATTTGCAATTCAAAAGGGGGTTGCGGCTCGGCTTGTTGCCCGTTTACCTGTCATTTGCTTATAATTTGTTGTTTTGGCGTTTTAATGATTACCCCCAATGGTTGATGGTAAAAAAATTTGGCATTTTACTCACATGTAAATAAGCAAATAAAATTTTGATTTAAACAGGCTGTGTTCATGTCAACCCACGAAAACTCATGTCATGTTCAGGTTCATGTATCAGACACGATTTTCAGGTCCGTGTCAAAGTTTGTTAACTTGGACCCACCAACCCGTAAACATGACCCCTAAATTAAATCATATGGAATCGAGTTAGAGAACATGTTTACCTTTCCAATATTTCCATTGATGAAGATATTGCTGCAATTAAGATCCCTACGAATAATACAAGGTTCATGAGTATGCAAATACTCCAACCCCCTCAAAATCTGTCTTGACCAGTTCTTCATAGCCTTAAGCGACACGCGTCTATGTTTCTTCCTGTAATTCCTCAAATTACCCGAAGCGCACGCCTCAGTGATAAAGTTCAACGTGCTGTTTTCGACATCCCTCCAGAAACTGTAAAGAACGATGATGTTCTCGTTCTCTAGAGTTTGCAGCAGTTCAACTTCGGATAAGAGTCTTTTGAGGACGGATGGATCGCCATTGAAACTTCGCAGTTTGACTTGGTTCCAGGCCACATCTCGGCCTTCTTCTTGATCGAACCCTCTGTAGACCTTTTTTACCGCACCAGCACCTAACAGGTCGCTGTACCGCCCAAAGCGTCCTGATGGATCAACCTCAACAAAGGGTTCTCGGTCCTGATCGCATGTCTCAGACGGCATTCTGCAGATTTAAGTTATGGTCATATCATGATGAAAGTTTTAGGCCAAACTTAAAAACATATTAAACAGTAAAACAGTTTTAGCGGCGCAGCTTGTTGCCCGTTTACTATCTATCTCGATGTAAATTCAAAACACGATAATTATCTCTATATATAATTGCTTCGGTAACATTTTGTTACATAAAGTAATGAACATATGTATGATCATGACTAAAGAGGTTTAAATTATAACTAAAACATAAGAAGAATGTTGAAAAAAAAAACAAACTTTAAGCTTTTGAAACAACATAACAAAAAAACCTATGAAACTGTGATGAATATCAAAGACTGCTTCAGATCCTTGATGTCGGATGAAATATGAATGGCAGCATGTGATGGCTATATATATATATATATATATATATATATATATATAGGATGTTCAAGAGTGAACACTAGTATATTTGCGAACTGTGCGAACTAATCCTGCTCATACACGTGTGTAGATCAACGGCCATGATTTGATGATGAAATACACTAATGTATTTTATGATTTGATGATGAAATCCTAGCCATACACGTGTGTAGATCAATGGCCAGGATTTGTTCACTCAATTCACAAATACTCTAATGTTTACTCTAGAACCCTACCATATATATATATATATATATATATATATATAATATATATATATATATATATATATAATATATATATTATATATGGAATGCATGAGATGATGTAAGCTAGAGAAAAGTTAGTGAATTAACATATAACTGTTGATTAGTATTTTTTTTAATTTTAATTTAAATGTGACATCTTTTGGGAATAAATTGTTGTGAACAAATACCTAAAAGTTGTTTTATTAAGGTTTTATATCTACATTGAGTCAGGCCGAACCGAATCATATAATAAGATCAAAAGACTAATCTAGCCTCAATCGTTCTTTCTTTTTAAACAGTAAATTTGGATTACTGATGGACCACTGGAGTACCATCATGTCACCAGCAGAACCACCTGATCATATCCATAACAGTTATTTATAAATAAGAACAAAATAATCTCTAAAACTTGATTATGTCGGAATGCCCTTTAGAAAAACAGTCCAACTTTTATTTATGGTTTGTTTCATTGATTTATCAATTTTGGCAATTTTGTACACATCTAGGGGCGGACATACCATATAACAAGGGGTAGCCTCCCCTGCCCCTTAAACGCTCGTCGGTAGTGTAAAAATTTTTTTTTGACGTTTTTCCGATTTCGCTGGTCATTTATAATTTATTTTTTTGAAACGTTGTCCCTATAATTATCTTTTAATCCGCCACCGTACACACCTTTAGTTGAAGACACATGATGTTAACCAAATTGTACACAAATTTTAGGCTTAAGTAAACATATAAAACAGTGAAAAACAATAAGTGATGGAGAAAATGATGTGTTATTTAAAAAAAAGTTAAGATCAAAAGGTGCAAGGAGGCAAAACTCATGTGACACCCCCCTCCAATTGGACACAATAAATGGTATTCATCAAATACTGATGCAACCTCCTACATTTATTTCAATTATTTGATGATTACATGAATCATACCAAATACGATGAACTATTCGACAATAAGTTCGTGTATGTCGGTTTATTTTTTAGAACGCCAACTTACACGTTCTCTAATTCTACTACTTGATCACACATATATGTATATTACAGAGGTTGAACTCTCACCACTTAAAAAGATAAAACTTTATCCGACACTAAGGTACTGCTAGACTAAAGACCCTTTGGTAGTTTTTTTTAATAATAAACAAACGAACATGATCAAAGAACCTTTTTTCATCAACTAAACCAACGGATCTCGTTCATTCATTTGCGTGTGGGTGTGTTTACGTATTTTCATTTGTTTATTGTTTAAATAGTCATCCGAATTTGTCTATTGCTGGTATTAAATTACATTTTTTAATGACAACACTTGCTTCTACTCTATTACTCCAATAAACCTAAATAAAATTACATATTTGATTTTCCAGTTTTCAATTAAAACTTTAAGTTATCTTTCTTTTACTTTTAAATGTAAGTCTGCCCTTCACGGTGGGTAACGATTTTTTAGAATTCCCTCGCACAATATGATGGCAATTCGCGTCAGGGGTGTAAATGCGGCAGAAAATATGTGAGATTCATTTTGACCACTTTTACATTAGTATACACCCGTAAAAAAATAACGTTGAAACGACAATAATAAAACTAGCAAGCTTGGGTCGTATTCACCCACTAAAAAAATAACGTCAAAAAGATGATAAAAAAAATAAGTACATTCACGGCAACACAGTTATAAAAATAAGCATTAAACAGTTCAGCAATATAAATGTAATAGAAAAAAATTTAACTTGAGTAGGTGAAGGGGGTAAAACGAAGAGCGGTTTAAAAAAACAACCGGTGCACGTTAGCAAAGACAGCTAAGTGTACGTTAGCATAGGATCACTATTCAACTTCCCTACTTTAATATATGTGATAACGTAAAGACCATGGTATTATAGACTTTAATTTGGACACTTTATTTTTGAAATGGTGTTGTTTTATGTTCAGTTTATTAACGTTCGTTGATGTTCATAAACAGGTCGTTTAGAGTATCAAAGAACATGTTTCCATCATGTTTGTTTGATTCATTTATTACCTTGCTAAAAAGCAACCCAAATCTACAAACAAGGCATCACAATCATAAAATATCACAAATGAGTAATCTGATGATTAGGGGTTCCTTCAGATTCTTATCTAATATCACAAATTCACAAGTATAACGTGTTTGGCTACAAAGCCGACATGGTTTTTAATCAATTTCCAAGCATGTGAATGCTATAGGTAGTAGTAGAATACTTTAAAGAAAAGGTATATCAGATTCCTCTTAAAGCAAAAGCAAGATATTTTTTTTAATTAAATGTAATCCTAAACAAATTTTCATCATGAATAAAGCTACAGGGTTGTTTGTTTAGCTCTTAATAAGGTTCTTAATGGTTTAACCCCTTATTGGTTCAGCACTTCTTAATGATTCAGACTGTTTGTTTAACGAGCAGATGTATGAATGGTTCAGACATTTGCCTCTGAATTGTTAAGCATTATACTGAGTCTGAATGGTTAAGACCTATAATCTAACTTGGTCAGACATTTGCCTCTGAACGGTTAAGTATTATACTGACTCTTAATGGTTCAGACCTCTTACTGGTCAGTACTTAATGGTTCAGACTTCTTACTGAATTAGCACTTAACCATTCAGAAGTTGTCAAACATCTCCTAACAACTCTTTCATAAGTTCATAATTAGTCCGTAAAATCTAAAATCAAGGAAGGCCCATAAGATATTCGCCATTAATGAAACCATGTGAAGTCATGTGAATATGTTGAGTGTGCTCCAATGAACCAAATTCAAACATAATAGATATACATTGCTAGCAACAACTGGCATCAAATGGCTGATTTCCAATTTATATAGGTCAAAACGGGTCACTCAATCAGACAAAAAAACCGGTTCAGGTGATAGAACCGGTTAGAAGCCAGCCCAAACCATACCCCTATACTTTCAAACCGGTCAAATTCAATACTTAGACATTACAAAAACCGATTTGGATTTTTGGGATGCGAAGGAACATTCGAGACAATTGGCTAGTTAATGAGATACGCGGACGTTCGGCATCACTTCAATGCAGTGGCGGATTCAAGAATTTTTTTCCATAGGGTTCCTTTTGGTATATTCTCATAAAATTTTCGAAATCATACAAGATTTCCTTTTGGTATATTCTCACTGAATCCGTCACTGCTTCAAAGTAATAATAGAATAAACGGGACTGGGACTAGATAATTTGACAATATATATGATGCGTACGAATTTGTAAATAGGCTTAGATGTAGAAGAAGAGATGTTCAGAAAAGTACGGGATTCAATCCAAATCACTTCGCTACCATTCTCATTCATTAAGATTGTTTTAAGTACAGCTTGAGAACCAACCAACTCACTCCCTTGACTAAAAGACAGTTAAGTCGGTTGGGTGTTTACCACCAGCCCCTTCTACTTATTAACAAATTCAATTAGATCCCTAACTCAATTCTAACATATTTGTGCCATAACCATAGTCGTCAAAGGCACACTAGGCGCGTGCACCTAGGCACTCGGGCTTGTCTCGCGGCTTCGCTTTTTAAACGCCTTGCGCCCAGGCCCAAGGCTTAACCTTTGCACTTTGAGTGCGCCATTGACATCTATGACCGTAAGTCTGTAACAATACTCCATCCTCTGAAAGAGGAAGTTCTTGACCCCAAAAACTAAAAAAACTAAATTTAATTTGATACACTAGAGCAAACAACAGTATGACCATATGGAGATCGAAAGGGGTGTGGTCGGCAGAAACTAGTAGTCTAGTAGGAACCATATGACAGTATGAACAATAAGAACAATGAACCAATCATGGAAGAACGAACACCAAGACAATCTAATGAGCTAACCAGCACAATCAAAACTCAATTTGTACAACACCCAAATGTTCTCCATCAGTCCATCACCACATAGTTTATTCATACTACCTGCAGCCTTACTTTTGCTCTACTAGCTGTAGATACTCGCAGCCTTATTGCTTGTTCTTCTACCCATCAACAATCCTATTTTCCTTCCAATATGCCGGTGTTCCATGTAGCACAGACATATGGAAGCCTTTCTAAGTCATCAACAAGCCTTATTACATATAGTTGTTAATGGCGAATAGAGACAAAAGCGATAAGAGACAAATACGCTACATAGCGAATAGCAATAAATAGTGGGCGCTATTTTATAAATAGCGATACACTAGAAAAAAAAGTAATTCTTTTTATATGTGTATTATATCAAAATACCCTTGGTATATATGTTGTCACGCTAGTTTACATGTATATGTAACAAAAACCTAGAATCCAGTTATTTTATAGCTATATTTAATTGCTATTTATATTTGAAAAAATAAAAATAAAAAATAACTGAAATCCCGTTATTTATGGCTACATACCCTGTAGCGACCTTCGACCTATACGCTTCGCTATTCACTGTAGCGACCACTGCTACCGCTATTGACAACTATGCTCTAACATGACGACTATCTAGCTAACATGGTTACCCTAATTGCTGCGAAAGTGAACTTTGATAAGGCCTCATAAACTCCCTCGCGTTCATCAACCTTTTCTTTATGTTTTGCGTTAAGAGAGAATCTTTATCACACGTTAGGAACATAAATCCGGAGATAACACCAACACAATGTGCTTAAGAGATGGAACCATAGTGAAAATTTAGCAAGTAATTACCACTAACTCCATGTAACTTTCAACCAATGGTACGTACAGAATTTGTAAATAGGCTAATCGTAGAAGAAGAGAAAAAGAAGATTTAGCCCAAATCAATTAACTATCGTTCTCAATTCATTAAGATTGATTTAGTACAGATCAAGAATTAACCGACTCACCACTTGACTAACAGACAGTTAAGTTGGTTGAATATTTACCACTAGACCCTCCAACTATTAACAATGGCAATTAGGTCCCTAACTTAATTCTAACACATTTGTACCCAACAAAAGGATAGAACTGCAATGGATAGTGTTTGGATGTGCTTTTGGTGTTTGAAGTCGTGAAAGCCAACTCAAACCGTGTGTTTACTGTATAAACTCCTAACTTGTCAAATATATCAATTCAGATGTGCAAAAATATTCAGAGAATACTCAGAATATTCAGTTAAAGGGCTGTTTGGCTTTGCATTTTTAAAGTGATTACAGAGTATTCAGAATCAAATAATCAACTATAACATGCTGTAAGAGAGAGTCTCTACTCTATATATACTCTGGTGTTTAAGGTTATGATAATCAGATAATCAACCGTTTTGACCATTTCAGAATATTTAAGAATCCAAACAAAAATGTAACCAAAATGATAAGATAACAAGAGTCTGTTTTGTTGCTTCCCGCTGATTATTTGGCCCGTAAATAGTTAAATAATAAAAAAAAATCTATCAGCGACTTGAAAACACAATTATCATAAGTATGCAATAAAAGATGACCATATGACAACTTGAAAACACAATTCTCATAAGTATGCAACAAAAGATGACTATATGAAACTAAAAGTTGTAAACTTCAATAATAAAGATACCATCAAAATAAAGTCAAAAGACATACTTATTACCAAGGAGGATTAGAGCCCTCCCTAACAGACGGTGACCTTGACCGCATGGAACCATCTGCCCCCAACCTGGACGCACTTCTTCCAGATTTCGGTGTACCAAACCCGGGACTCGACGCGCGATAACTAGCCCGAAGTGATTCATCAACACTTGCAGAACGAGAAGATTTAGCAATCGCATTTCTCACAAACTTCTGCGCAGCAGGGGAAAGCGTCCGGCCACCAGGACTAGCACCGCCAGATGGTCGTGGCGGTTTCTGGAACATTCTAGAACGATCCCTCATTTTCCGAGAAGCCTCGCGGGACAAATCATGCGCCTTTACATCTCTCGAAGGCGGAAGAGGGATATTGAACTGCGCCCCGTTTCCACTACCACCGATGTCAATCGGTGTGTCTTCCGGCTCTAATCTCAACGGCGTCCCTTCAATCTCTCCCCATGTAATGAACGGTGATTCATCTACACCTGGTGCAGGAGACGGAGTCTTAACAAACGAATAGCCGTTATCCGCTTTCTTACTAGACTCAACGTAAAACTGATTCGGCGTCTTTCTCAAATCTTCCAAATCATACTTCTTCATCTTATCCCCGTTTCTATCCGACCACGGTACTGGTGTACCACCAGCAACCGGATTATAAAGCACCGCTACTTCATCATCTTCTCTAGACGTGTAATCCGCCATCTTCCCATGAAACCGCGTGTTCGTTTTCTTAATCTCCTTCGTCATCCCGTGCAACCGGTTAGCCAATTCATGTTCCGTCAACGTCACTTCACCTCTATCAGCCGGATGATACATCAACAAATTCTTCGCCGTGTATTTCCATCCGTCTAAAGTCGCTAAAGGCTGATCCGACGTGCCATACCCATCCGTAATCCTATCCTTCTTCGAATCCTCGATCAAACCCTTACCGTCTCGATTCTCACCTTCCAACAAAAACTCATACCTCTCCCTCTTCTTCTTATTAACCTTTTCGATAAGTTTTGAAAAGCTATCATTATCCTCACTAGTATACTTTCTAAAAAACTCATCAAGTGATAACTTATCAGTTTCAACAGATCCATCATTCTCAACAAATTCCTTAACAGAATCAGTTTCAACAAACCTATCAGTACCAGGAGTTCTATCAACCTCTAACGGCGTCGTATAACGGAAAAAAGTAGATCCAGGTGTACGGATCTTACCTTCGGTATCCATAACCGTTTTTCCAGATCTGCGTTCAATAATCTTCAACTGTGCGTCACGGATAAGCATCGGATCACCGGTTCGGGTCGCTTCAAGCCAATCGAGTCGGTCTCGGAGCTTCGGAATGTCAGGGAAGAAGTCTCGTTGGATAATCTTCTCAATCGCAGCGACGTAAGCGTCCTCATCAAGTACGGTTGAAGAATTGCGTTTTCTAGGGTTTGTGTGGACGGTTTTGGATGAAGATGTGGTGGATCTAGGTGTTTGATGAACCGGTGTTTCGGTGATTGACGGTGACGGTGATGAGAGTGTTCGCGGTGAGTGGCCTGGTGATTGTAGCATGATTTAGGGTTTGGAGGTTTGTGAAATTGTGGCGAATTGAACGGTGTATTGAAGGTTTTGTGAAATTAGTGGTGATTTGTGTGGTTGGGGATTGAAAACGGTGGGGATCGGAGAAAGGAGAATACGACGGTTGCGTACGGTGTTTGAAGGCGGCGATGTGGAAGAACTCAACGATTGACCGGAGGATAACTTTGTGGGTTGTTTTCTGGTTTAGGTCGGTGGTGTTGATATTATTTTTATAGTCATCATATACTAGGAAGTTTTCTATGTGTTTGAAGGATACTAGTAATCTTCTCCATTTATTTAGTAATTAAGGGCTAAGATTAAATAGGTGGAATTGAATGAATAAAAGGAAGCGCGTAAGTTTGTTGAGAGGCATTGAAGTCAATCCAAGGCAATAGTTTCTCTTACTCCGATTCCCTCTATTTTTTAAACGCTAATAACTCATTCATACGACATTATTTTTTATAAAAATTACACCATAAAAACGAGCGTTTTTTTTATCTTTAAAACGAGCACACTATGCTATACTTTAGAAAAAAAAGTTTTCGATAACACAGATGCGTAAAACGCAATGAAAAAAAAACACATTTTTTTTTTCATTTTTATAAAACACAATTGACTAAAAAACACAAATAAAGTGTTTTTTTCTAAAAGTCAATGGACAAAAAACACAAAAGAAAATATTTTTTTTATCTAAAAAGCAATGAATTAAAACACAAAACAAAGTGTATTTCTAAAACGCAATTGACTAAAAATATAAAAGAAAGTGTACTTTTTAAAACGCAATGGACTAAAATCACAAAAAGAAAAGTGTCTTTTGTAAAACGCAATGGACAAAAAACTGTATTTTTCATTATTTTGTAAAACGTAATAGACAAAAAACACACCAAAAATGTGTTTCATTCTTTTGTAAAACGGAATGGATAAAAAACAGTGTTTTTTCATTTTATTTGTAAAACGCAATTGACAAAAAACACCCAAAAGTGTGTTTTTTCATTCTTTTGTAAAACGCAATGGATGTGTTTTTTCATTATTTTGTAAAACGCAATAGACCAAAAAACAACCAAAAAGTGTGTTTTTTCATTCTTTTGTACAACGCAATGGACAAAAAACTGTGTTTTTCATTATTTTGTAAAACGCAATGGATATAAACACAAAAAATGTGTTTTTCATTCTTTTGTAAAACGCAATAGATAAAAAACTGTGTTTTTTCATTATTTTGTAAAACGCAATGGAAAAATGTGTTTTTCATTTTTTTGTAAAACACAATTTTAAATAAAAGTTTAAACTGAGAGGTGTTTTGTAATTTTTCTTTGAGACATTTTGTCAAACACCTTGTGTGCAACTTTTTATTAATGATTTCTCAATTAAATTGGAACTAATGATGTTGCCCATACGCATGAATAAATCAAGAGAAATGGTAGAATCAGAGATATCTTCACTTTGAATACAAAATGTTTGAGAAATTTGAGAAGAATAGTACCTTTTTAAACAGAAATCTCGTGTTTCATCGAATCATAAATTTGACAGAGTAGTGAGGTTGGGGAGACGATTCTGGTGGTGGTAGGCGATGGAGTGACGACGGTGGCGGTGGTTGTGGTGGTGGTGGTGGGGTGAGATGTATCATGAAAGAAAATGACATACTGGGTTTTTGTTATAGAACTAGTTTTTTTTATCTTAGAGTTGTTTGACTAAAATGTCATTCCAATGTTTTTTTTATCTTTGATACGTGTCACTCTATCATTGCTTCCTAGCTAAAACAAACTTTCTATTTGATTCTTACCCTATTTTTATAAAAAAAATATATTTTTAAGGGGTAACTTTGTAGAATAGTAATCAAGTTTGAAAAGTGTTCCAATTAGGTCACTTAAGTTTCAAAAGTGTTCCAATCAAGTCACTCAACATTCATTTTTTATTAAAATTAACGGGTTTTTCATCCATTTCATAGTTAACCGTGGTGATGTAGATTTGTGTTTCTTTTTTCTCTTTTATTTGATACTAACGTCGAGTGATGACGTGAATTTTAGCTTGTTTTCTTATTTTTAATGTAATTAAAATGTTTTTATTTTTAACAAATATAATTTCATATATTAAAATAATCCGACTCGAGCATCTTATGCTTCATTTTTTTCTTGACACATGGAAAAAAGGATTTAGCTCCATTTGAATGTTAAGTTACCTAATTGGGACAAAAACGATATGAGTGACCTAATTAGAACACTTTTAAATCTTGGTTACTGTTCTGTGACGTATTCCCTTTTTTTAATTGTAAATAGAGTAAATTGCACAAAACATCCTTTATGTTTCCTCAAACTTGCAGGTTCCAGCCTTAATGTTTAAAAGTTGCTAAAACAACCTTTAAGTTTATTTTTGTTGCGGGTTCAATCTTTTACAGCTAGCCACGTTATTTTCTTCAGTTAAGTTCCCTCACATGCATAACATGTGAGGGTATATTCATCATTTTGGTTGATCTTCCACCCACGTCAATTATAAGAAAAAAGAATATTTAAGGTTTAACCTATTTAAAAAAAATTCTAACCGCAGGGACTAATGTGCAATAAAACCAAACTTTTAAAAACCAAACACCCTCTTTTCCGGTCTTCTTCTCCGGCGACTTCGCCGGATTCCGGCGAACCCGGAATTAAGATAGGAATCTTGTTAAGCTAGCCCACTAAGCTGTAAAGATTAACACAGATTTTGATCATGCCAATCAAACTCTTCAGGATTATCATCAGTTGGAAGAATCGGCGCCTTATTCGCATCAGACGGAAACGACAAACGACTCTTCAACCCTAGATACCTCTCACGGAACTCCGATGTCGTCAAATCAGAGAACTTCGTAACACTGTGTTCAGTAGTCGGATCCAGCAACTGGTGACGCTTAGGACGCCGAAGTTAGACTTAAACACTATCAAACGGTAATCGTGCTCCTCTGTAGTCGCGTACGTTTACCAAATTTTGTTTAAACTAGGTTAAAACTTAAATATTCTTTTTTTTTATAATTGAAGTGGGTGGAAGATCAACCAAAATGACGAATATACCCTCACATGTTATGCATGTGAGGGAACTTAACTGAAGAAAATAACGTGGTTAGCTGTAAAGGATTGAACCCGCAACAAAAGTAAACATAAAAGCTGTTTTTAGCAACTTTTAAACATTAAGACTGGAACCTGCAAGTTTGAGGAAACATAAAGGATGTTTTATGCAATTTACTCTTGTAAATATGGAAAATAAGTTTAAAAAAGAAATTAAAATAATGACAGCTATGGGATTTGAACCCACGCCCTTTCGGACCAGAGCCAAATCTAGCGCTTAGACCACTCGGCCAAACTGTCAAATGGAATCCGTACTTAAAAATAAATATTTATTTCTTATTTTAATATGAATGTTTGTGACATTATATAAGTTTATATGCAACTTTTATTGTGCTTAATTTGTTTGCTCACCGGAAAAGTTTATTTAATTTTAGATTCATACTCGTCAAACACAATAATATAGAGAATTACAAGTTGTGTCGTCGCCTATTTTTAATAGCAAAGTAAGACTTTTAAGAACTATATCTATAGATCTTGGAGTCATTCTATTACTATGCGTGACCATTAAACTCGACTAAGAAGGTCCACAACCTCTGGCCAAGAAAATCAAAAGTATTAAAAACGAATGGGATAAACACGTGTTGGTTGTTAAGGCATGCTTTCTCATGTTTGGTCATTTTTGCCTAAACAGTTTTTAAAACAGCCTGACCCACCATGAAAGCACTACCTCTAAGCATGTTTTGCGTGCTTAATTGAAGGTATATGTTCTGAATGTTGGTAAAGTGTAATAAATACTAAGAAGTAATAAAATAAAAGTGACACTATTCTCTATCCTTATATCTTATTTCCACATTATTTTTCTCTCTATCTCTCTGTATATTATCCATGTATGTAAAGAAAGGCATAGAGGGGGAGGGGAGGGTGTGTGAAATGAAAGGAAAAAGAGCATTTGACCCGTTTATTTAGTTTCTCATCAATCAATGAAAAATAATCATTAATCAGGTTGATAAGTACAATGTGATGCATGCTATTTGAAAACACATGTGTAGATAGGAAGAAGGATAAAACTCTCTTTTAAAGAAGGCAAAAACTCTCTTGATTGGGGTAGGCTCATTCTCATTAAGTCTGTTCTAAAAAGTCTTCCGATATACTTCTTTTCTTTCTTTAAAGCGTCAAAGTGATTGATTCTTTGGAAGCTATGATGAAGAGGTTTTTGTAGGCTGGAGTGACGAAGTTAAAAAGATTCCTTGGGTCGCGTTGGATCAGGTGGCTACGCCAAAAAAAATGGAGGTTTGGGTATTGGCAAATTAAAGATGGTTAATGACTCCCTTCTAGCCAAGTGAGTTTGGAGATATCAGGTTGAAACTCATAGTCTTTGGGAGTTGGGGGTGGACGCTTGTCGCGGGGCTTCCAAGGAAAGTTGGGGGTTCCCTTCCTTCCAAACCGGCGTCATGGAGGGGGGGGGGGGGGGGTGGAATAATATTGCGATGATGGAAAACTAGTTGAATTTGGGTGGAAAAAATGCAGCATCTCATGAAAGGTTCTATCGGCAATGGTGAGGACGTTAGATTTTGGATTCATTATTGAATAAGGGATGATCCGCTTATGTTTAAATGCCTGAATCTCTTTTCTATCGAAATCAACAAAATGTGTTCGGTAGCAGAGAGGTTACCCAGCTTGACGGTGCTAAGCTCTGTGTTTGGAACTAGTAAAGAGACCTGTCTTTGCCCGTGGAACTGGAAGAATGGCAAGAATGCAGCAGTCTTTGTTCTTTTGTTATTGTTTCAGGTGTTTTGGACGTCTGGAAGTGGCTTGGGGTCAAAGAGGGGGTATTCTCAACGACATTGGTCAAAAGATTTTTGATCGAGGAGAGCATACTAACATCAAAGGAGTGTTTAAAATTGTGCAAATGGTTACCGTCGAAGTGCAGTATATTTATTTGGAGGGTGGCTTTTAATAGGATTCCAATGAGGTCTGCGCTTGCCAAACGTAACATTCCTATTCAAGACCTGAGTTGCTGTTTATGCGGGGAGATAGAAGAGGCAATTAACCATATTTTCACTGCATGTGAGACTTCGATAAGGTTTAGCAAAGATTCCATAAGTGGACTTGGCTACCAGCAATCTTTTGCATTCTCCTTCAATGACTTATTTGAGGTGCATGTTAACAGTAGGCTCGAGTAATTTTTTTTATAGAGTAAAAGATACGGGATGTGTAGTTAGGATAGTACTTAGTAGGAATGTATGTGTGTGTGCCCTTAAGGGTAATGGGGTGGGTTAGTGATGAGATACAAAGGTTAGTAGCTAAACCACAATGAAAATGAGATGCTAAATATTGACTCCTAAATATTGTTAGTACATGCACAACAATAATTTGTATTGTACATAGTTTATCACAAAGTTCACGTGATACCAAGTGAGATGAAACATAGTAATTATTATTATTACTATTATCTAATAATAAAAAGTAATAACAGATTTTAATAATCAAAATATTAGCCGTTGGCCGACAACGGTTTCAACTTAAAAAATAACTAGTAGTGGTTCAACATTTTCACATGTTGTAAACTAATTGTCTTTTACTAAAGAACCTTAATTTTTTTTGGTCCTCTTATTCTTTTCGGTTTAGTAAAGGTCCATTGACTTAGAGTTAATTGTCATTTTCGTCCCTATAGTTTGTTCATTTTTGCCATTACAATCCAACTTTCAAAAATGCATCAGTTTCCTCCTGACATACTGGAAACGTGCCATTTCAATCCAAAAATTAAAACCCAGTTAATTCAGACAGGTTTAATGAAGGGTATTTTTGTCCTCATATTTCTTTTATTTTCACCTTATTTTATGTCTAACTAATAAAAGGACAAAAGTACTCTTCGGTAAACCTGTATGACTTAACTGGGTTCTAATTTTTGGACTGAAATGACATGTTTCCAGTATGTCAGGGAGGAAACTGGTGTATTTTTGAAAATTGGACTGAAATGGTAAAATGAACAAACCACGGGGACGAAAAATGACAGCTAACTCATTGACTTATAATATATAAAATTTAGGATCACCATTGGTTATTTTTGAAGTTAAAACTGTTGCCGCTCAACGACGAATAATTAGCGTTGTTAAAATCCATTATTCTTGTTAAAAATAACAACTAACAAAAAAAAACAATATGTGGTTTCAGTTTCCTGACACTTGACGTAAGAAGCCCAAATGTACTTTCCTAGGGTTAACATAACATAGATCCTCTAATCCGACGGCTCACAACGCATCTCGGTCACCACTCCTCTCCTATATAAATCTAACACCAGATCTCCAAATCACAACAACCCTAATTGTAGCCTCATTATTACTTTTTCATGCATTAACTCAATGTATTTTATTTTCTATTACTATGTTTCACACCGGCGATTTACAAATATATGAGGCGAAATAGCAAATATTCGCAAAACTCAAATGTAAATCGTCAAAAATCAAGCTGTCCCCGGATTACACGGTTGAGCCGCCTGTCTTGGATAGGCGGATCCCGTGCAACTGGGGACAGCGTTGTCACATCCTATCGCCTTGGGGAGCGGAGTCTCTGCAATTACCTCTTGGGATTGGCCGTGAGAAAAACATTTTTTTATAAATTGTTTGGATTGTGTTATTGTAACTGGCCTGTGAGGAAATCTGTTTAAATTACACCATCTTTCGGGGCTGATTGACCTTTTTTAAAAAGGTTTTGATGCTAATTCTGCAATTCTGAGGCCATTTTTTAGTTGAAAGTTTATTTTGATATGAATGAGATTCAATTGATCATTAGTTAGTTGTTGATTCAAAGATTAAGTTGCTTAAGTTTTCCCTTTTAATATATTTTTAACATTTTCTATGTTCCTAATGTTTTTAAAATTAAAATTTGGGTAAATTGCATTTTACGTTCTTTCAGTTTTAGCAAAATTTTAGGACTATTTCTTATGTTTTTTATTTCTTTAAATAGTATTCTTTCACTCCATAAGAATACAAAAATAAAAATAAAGAACATTCATTTTACGGGTAAAAAAAGCATTTGTTGTAAAGAAATTAAAACATAAAGTATATATTTGTTGCACTTTTATTTGTTAAAGGACAACGTCTGAAATTTGTTGAAACTTAAATGACGTAAAATAACCGTTTGAAACTATTTGAAACATTGTGAATAAGGCACCAATGTCTCAACAAAACCACTCAAGCAGGTTTGCAAAGTGGTAAAGAGCTTAACAATGATAAAAGTAAAATTTTTTAATTGTAAATTATACTTGGAAGTTGTTTACTCTGCTAGAAAATGCTCTTTTGACCTGTTGAATGTTTATTGAATAAGCATACCGGTTCAAAGGTTAAACAGTCCAATAGACCTGGTTGAACTTGGTTGAACTATCATACACCTGGTTAAACTGTTTAATAAGTCCTATCCGGTACCGTATAAAAATCGGATTTTAAAACATTACCGAAATTAGGAAATAAACCTAATTGTTTAAAGGTTTTAAATAAATGTTTATTATTGCTATTATAATGTATAACACTATTTTTATATCAAATCGTAAATACAAGTTTGTTATTTTTTTGCAAATTTAACATGTTATGTGAATTGTAAAAGGACCTTTTTAAGAAAAAAAAATGTAAACAGCATCTAGTTGCACTTCCTTCATAATGGGAACAATTCATTTCCAAGCGAGGGAGAACCAATGTTTTAAAAACCAGTTCAAATCGGCCGGTTGTACCGGTTAAACCGTTCGGTAGAACCGGTTAAACCTCCCGGTACACCCGGTTGAACCGTCCGATACACCCGGTTAAATTGTTTTTGAGCCAGATCCGGTACGATATAAAAAACGGATTTTAAAACATTGGGGAGAACAATTCCGTAGGACCTTCGATGTTTCGGTTTATCAATTTGGGTTTTAGCTATTGTAATCGGGAGATTTTGCCCTCTATCTCTAGCTGGGCCTGGACTACAAATGGGTAACGGGTCCAGCTAGGTTCATATTAGATTGCTTGTTGCTTCAAATGAAGATGTTTTTTTATAAGTAAAAATGCTAACATTTTTTTTTTGTAACATTAGTTCTTAATAGGACACGGAGAAAAAGTGATCATGATACATGCAATGTAATTATTTAATAAAATGATCAAACTTACGGTAAAATAATCAACATGACCACTTATATAATTTACTCTAAAGTCAAATTACTAGCTAGGGATCACAAACAAATCTGAACATGACGGATACTCCGAAACATCCAAACTGGTATGAGATTATATCTAAAGTTTTTCCGCAGGTTTGAGACAATGAAACGGTATAGCAACTTTTTCTGTTTTTAATTTCCTTGGTATTAAAAGTTTAAATAAAAATAAAAATAGTATAAAATATATTTGAAATCCCAACATGCAAACTTCAACAAATTAACAGCTTTGGGTAATAATATATATTAAAACCCTATTCAAATCGGTTTGGGTGTTGTTGAAGGCGGTTTGGGTCATAAGGCGGTACCCAAAACCGGTATTCAAAAAAGACGGGCCGAGTTGAAACCGGTTTGGTTTAAACCAGTTGGTAGTGCAAATAGGGTCGGGTTACCAAACCAGGTTTTATTTTAAGTGAAGTAGAAAAAAAAAAACAAGACAAAAATTAGTAGGCCGACTTGAATCAATCTGGCCCATATAAAACAAAACATAGTGGACCGTGGGTTGGGTTGAACAATCTGAACAGCATCGTTCCACTTTAGATATCAGTTGAAAAAACGTTCAAGTCTCCAACAAGATTACACATAGGGGTTGTTTGTCTTTTAGGTGAAAGTATAATGTTGACCTTATTCTGGTCAAGACTTTATTCTGCTAGTGTGCTTCATGTTGCTGGATTGTAGTGCCCTGCGAAATTAAAAGCATGTATAGCTTGTTTAATAAACACACCGTGTTTGGGTTAACATGTTTAACCCGTGTAAATAAATAGGTTGACCCACCAATTAACACGTGTAAAGATCTCAACCTGCCGCTTGTTTATGACCCGCTTAACCGATTTAGGGAGGAAGGGCACCCTTGCCTCGACTAATCAGCAGGCGCTATGTCAAATTTATTACAAACTACCTTACACTACGCAACACTGGCGGCGCCCTACCCTTGCACTACAAAGTATCCTTGAAACATGAACCATGAACCTCACTTTTTTAACCCACCCACCAATCACACACACACCATTCAAGAGATGGACCCTATCCTCAAACCTTTCTCTCCTACCCTTGCATGGGTTCCTCTACCCGGAAACATAACCCGCCAAGCCTACACTTAAGGGTGGCGGCGGTGTTCTAGCATGGGTTCATACCCGGATGTAGTACCCATAAGGGTGCCCTGTCCCACCTTCTTACAATCCTTCAACTAATTTAACACATTTACAGCATGATTACAACCCATCAGCCCATTTGACTCATTTAGATATATGGGTTACGAGGGTGATGTTTGGGTTACTCACTTTTAATTGTGTCCGACTTAGCATTGGTATATTTGAAACAGCAAAATGTACGGGTCATGTTTGGATTTAACAGTTTAAACTACAAACCTGACACGATTAACACCTCTATATTAACAACCGCAAGAAACTTTCTGCTTTATCTGATGTTTTATCTTCATTAACAAGCAAACGCAAGTTGATTGAACCTTAAATGTAGATTAATATATAACGTTGTGATTCATTAAGAACTTGTTTATGTTACATTATGTTTTTTTTTTTGAACAACTATGTTACTTTTATCATTTCCAAGCACAACAAGACACTAAATCTCTATTCATCCAGCCAAGATACAAAGCCCCATCTCTTTCTTCAACCCTATATCTCTCATCACATTTATTCAGTAATCGTTTGATGGTTCGTTCACCAACGAGCTCATCCGGCACGGGCTAAACCCCGCCATACTGAACCGCAACTTCCACTTTCCCAAAAGCTCGTGTCTTTCAACCCGCTCACTTCCCTCACACGCTATTATGTTCAAAACATCTCGGGCCAAACAATGTTGCTCCACGTTTATTCTCTCCTTGTGGTGCCGTGGAAGTGTAATGTCGATTGACTCGAACATTGCATTGTAATAATCAAGAGCCTCGAGAAACCGAGGGTAAAACGGAGCCGTGTTTGTGTTAGATTCTTGCTCGACTAGGGTTACAATTTTTGGTTTCAGACTCTTCACTAGTCTCAACACTCGGTCTCTATGGTTCTGAGTGCTTACACTCTCATCAGGCACTCGGTGTAACACAAACGCAAAGTTAACAGCTAAAGCCTCACCAGGCCGGTCTCGAAAACTTTCGAGACGGACTTCCGTATTAAACTCAAAAGGTACATTGTAAGCCTTTGCAAGCTTACAAAGCCTTATACCCACTTTACCCAACCCGTGTGGGGAGTCATGTAGTCCCGTTATCCGGATATGCGGGGGACCACCAGGTCTCCTAGCAAAAGCCTGGATTAACGGGACCCACTGATCCCATCGCCAATACAAAAGTCGATGATGTGTACTCGCTTTTCACACTTCATCGCTTCGGCTATCGCACCGTTAGCCGACATGTACCCGTATTTAAAATACGGGCAAATCTCGTACAAAACTCGTGTGTTTAACGCGAGGTCGGACTTGTAGATCGTGCTACCCGAAGACGATAGCCGAGCTACAAGTCCTTCCAACATATACGCCCGATACGTTGAATCAGTTCTCCGCTGACCGACACCATTCGCCGGAGCTCCGATATCAACAATAGCGCGTTTAATTCATCATTATTCGAAACCGATTTCGCACACGCGATGAGGACTTGCTTCAAGTCTCGTTTTGGAAACCCTAGCATCATCTCCGGCAAGTATACATCACCGCCGGCGAACAGTTTCCGATCTCCGGCAACATCACCGGAATCGGAATTGGAATCTCCGAGCATTAGAGTCTCCAACCGCCTCAATTTACTCCTAAAGTTATTTACATCAGGAGAATAAGTGAAACGATCTGAACAATTGTAAGAATCATCGAATTCGTGCAACGAATGGTGGTAAAATGCGTTGAAAATGGCGGATCTGTTGTTATCCGATGATTGAATTGAAGAATTCGAAACGAAAACAATTTGTTTACAGCTTCAATTTGCATAGATCTGTTGGAAATTTCAAAAATTAGGTCAAATATAAGAACACGAAGCAACATATAGATCAAGTTGCATGAAATTAACAAGCAAATGGTTAATAGGCTGAGATAGAAGAATACATGGAAAGTTACCTTATGAAACACCATTAATGGTGAATTGGTGAGCTCAATTTGAGTGGCAGATGAAACAATTAGTGGGAGTTTACATGTGGATTCAGTGGATTGTTGATGCAAATGAATCTAACTTTTGCTTTGAAGTACACTCAAGTTAGCGTGTTACAAAAAAGTAAGAAAGTGTTGGGAATTGTCTCTCTCACTCTCTCCTATCGAGGATAACATTTTGGAGAAAACATGAAAAAGCTTATTTATTAGAGCATTCCCATGTCTTACACCTTGCGTCGTGGATCGCGACCCAGGCCCTATCCGGGCCATCGCGCCACATCGTGCTGGAAACACGTTTTCTCACGTCCTATTTTGAGGAGGGAATTTGTTATGTGAGACCGTGAAGCTTTAAACATTCGTCTAATGAAAGATTATTTTGATCATACACTGACTAACGGCCCCACATTTAGGCGCTGATTTCGGATGAGCAAAAGGTTATTTTACGCATTAACGAAGATTTGGAGCATAAGTATAACTACTTAAAGCAAAAAATGAACGCAAAGAGGATATCTAGGATTCACCTCCATTCAAAAGTGTACTTCCGGGTTACGTGTGTTCGCTTAAGAAAACACGTATGACATCAAAGAATTTATTAAAAATAGTAAACATTATAATATATACAAGAGAAACAAGTAACAAAAAAATATAAAACAAAAATGCAAGAGTAAAATGTTAAAATCATCCATGAGATTTGGTTAAATTTGACTATTTTATCCAAAGGACAAAAATGTCATTCATCTTAACAAAAAAAATGAAATAAGTTAGTGGTTTGGATGAAATTGACAAAAAAAAAAAAAACCCTAAACATTAAGGACTCAAATGCATGAAATTTTATTTTTTGAATGAAACAATCAAATATAAGAAACCCTAGGGACGATATACCCATTTTATCCCTCACTTGTGGCCTAATGGTATAAGACTTGGGTTTTCCAATGATGACTTAGCTTCAATTCTTATTTTATTCTTTCTACTCGAGTTCCAAAAAGTAAATAAAAAATTGTTTGTTTATTCATTTATAGGCATGCACATATGTGGAGGTTATAAGTAAAACACATATGTATAAATTAATTTAATTTGTTTTTGTTTTTGCTTATAACGTATACATGTGTAGGGTAGTGACTATAAGAAAACACATGCAAATTGATAACCATGAGAACCATACATTTTCTCTATTGGCGAACATCAACGTCAAACTAAAGTAACTTGATGGATATTGAACGATCTAGATGAAGATCATTGTTGTTGTGCTATCGGATGTCCTACCCAACCAAAGTGAATTATACTCAATCATTTGGGGTGACGCATGATCCTTCGATTGCATGGAAGTATGGGATTGCGGGCATGCACGAGGACTTGCATGAATTGGTGCTGGGAGAGTGTCACGGTTCAAATAATCGAAGGTCGTTTTGCTATGTGATGTACATGAACACTTAGGTTTACTGGTTAGTCTGGGACTTATTAAGGACGACCTCAACGGATTAAGAATGTGTGCGTGCTTAGTTGTGTCTATCTGATGAATACATCACTAGTCGAGAGTTGTTACCGCTCTCCTGATAAGTCAAAGGCTGAACGAAACCAGTTACCAAGATCAAGAACGGGATGGATTGTCTTATCGACACCAATCAAAAGAAAAATTATGTTTATCACTTCTCATCCCCTACCTTTTAGTTTTGAGTCCCTTCGGCAAATGTAGCTTTTCCCCACAGAGGACATTTGGGAACACATCTACTTTGATATTTTATTTTAAGCTTTAAATCTCCTCGGTCTTACCTCCCAACTTTACTCAATTATCCTTTAATTTTTCTTAATTAATGCATTTACTTGTATAAAAATAAAAAGATTTACTTGTATAAAAATAAAAAGATAAAAGGTTAAAATGTATAAGAGGTCTAATTATCACATATTTAAACTTCTTGTTAACCTTAACTCATGTGAATGAATCAAGATAATATGAGTATTAAAAAATAATAATATCACAGAAGTTCCATTATGGCATTTTACTGCCACATGGGCAGTTGTTGTGGCATGTATCTTTCATGTTTTTCGAGCAAAAATAGCGAAATGATAACAATTTCAAATTTGGGTTAAATTATCAATATTTTCTGAACGGCATACGGTTAGGATGTCGCTAAACGGCTTAGTACCGTTTTCCTGGTTAACCACTAAACCAAGAGATCATTAAAAAAAAAAAACTTACTGATGATAAGAGCCTTAAATAGAAATCTGTAAAATTCAATGTATGTGACTCATTTTATGAAAGAAAATATAATGACGTTAGTACTTCTTATGAAACAAGCACTTGTGAGGCTTTAGGGCATAACTAAGTTCATCTAATCAATTTTGTAATTATGCCTTTAGGGCATAGTTAAGTTCATCTAATCAATTTTGTAATTATGCCTTTAGTCATCTAATCAATTTTGTAATTATGTTTCTTTTGATATAAAACTAACAAACAATCTCATTCTAAAAGTTGAAATGACTGAATTCGAAACAATCTCATTATAAAAATTGTTGTAAAAAACATAACCCGCACACGTGATGTAAAAAGAAATAAATAATATCTTTATGTCTACTAAATTATTATATAAACGATATAATAAAATTATTAAAAAAAAATCCAAATCTCAAATTTCATCATGGATCTGATATAATAAAATTATTTAAAAAAAATATAAATCTCAAATTTCAAACACTAGGATAAGGATTCCGAAAACCATGGCCCACACGCTTTGTAGCCATTGTCACCGTGTTACATGAAAGAAATTGGTTTAAAACTTAATACACATTTTATCCTTTTACTTTTTAAGAAATTTTAATATGTTTTTCTTTCTATGTTTTTCTGTTCAAGTAATTATTTTATTATAAGATAATTGTAAGCCCAAATTACACTATACATTCATTCATCACTATATGTTCAATAATTGGTTGTATTTTTTAAACGTATATTTGTTTCACGATATGTTACACATGGTGCACTACTTATAGCAGCATACCCTAGTAACTCTTTACTTTTATAAGGGGGACTGGGCGTGTGCGGTGAGTTGGTGCGGGGATGGGGTTCACCATGCGGGCAGAACGCTGCCAACCCTCATCGGTGTGTGGTGAATGGCTGTTATCGGGGAGTAGTCATCGAGGTGGGGGAAGAGGAGAGAGATGGTTAATGGTGGGCCCCACCCTCTTCCAACAAATTACACATTTAATATTTAAAAAAAATTGTTTGGGTGGAGCACTTGTTTGAGTACAAAATGAAGAACGGAGAGGGGAGTTGACATGAGGTGATTAGCTAGGTGGAAAGATAAAAAATCGTACCCTAAAGAAAGGAGCTCCGGCAAAACATTTTGTAAATACTCATCCCTCTCCTACCAATAGGTGTAAACTGGATCAAAAGGCAAAAGTCGTCATTTGATTTGGTAATAGTAAAAAAATAACAAACAGAAAAGATGAGAGCGCACCATACAGCCTTAGAGTCTCAATTATTGCCGGACATCACAAATTGATCCTCCACTTAATAATAAGAAAACAAGATAACAAGATCAACAAAATACAGATATATAAAATTAATTAATTTATTAAATTCTAGAAAAGAAATATAAAACAAAGCATGCTTACAAACTTACCCGACCAAATGTTTGGGCTTTTTCCATATAAAACAAGGGTGACACAAAAGTTATTTCATTTGTGTTGGTAATAAAGTTAAGCAGTCAACTGGCTAATTGGGTTTATGGGCCCATATGTTGTATGGTCAGGGTTTCAATTTTCAAGTGGACATTCATTTTAATAGTATACTATTTTTATATGCAAAAATGCATTCTATCACGTTGCCACAATCTATTTATATTATTGAATAAACAAATTAAGCATTCTATTTTATTGTTATCCCATAGTGTAACGACCTAACTTTTTTGTTAAATCACAAATAAGAAAAAAGTTAATAATATATATAAGAGATATGATACCAAATCTGATAATCTGATTCAGATTTAACCTACTGTACTTGGATATATTAGATTTGGATTGTGTCAGTTTCACCCATAATGCTTCGCCTACATGGCAATTTATGTGACAACAAATTAGATTTAAGATGTCAATATTTCACGGTTATATATGTGGTAGTGCAACTAACATGCTAGTGTGTATCCATACACATATGTGACACCACTATTGTGTTTTTTTTTAATTGTAGCATGTAGGGCTCTTTGGTTTATTTTTCGAGTGTCAAATCTAAAATGAAACTATTGGATTTCACAATAGTGATGTAAATATACATCAAAACCGATTACAACTAAACAAAACTGTAAAGTTGGATGCACTATTGTAATTGATTGGACACACAATTTCTATGGATTTGTAAATAAATAAAAACAGTGCACTAACTACAACACTAGAGTAACCTTGCAATGTTTGACACAACATTCTAGAGTTTCGACATAGGGTTGTATACATATAACACATTGTTCCAATGTTTACACACATTACATACATATGTTGCATACGGTCCCTAAACGGTTTGAAAGGCACATGTTTATGATTGTGAGTCAGAATCATTACAATGACGTGTCCAACTTTGTAGGTTTTATACAACGTTGCATCAAACTTTATAAAGGATTAGCGCATCCATATTTAAGAGCGCATTTAAACCTTTCTAATATGGATTTAAGAACATTTTTAATTATTGTGTGTCAAAACCATTACAACAATGCATCAAGCTCGACGAGTTTAATAAATTGTTGTTAAATACTATGTATTAATCATGTTTATCATCTTTTTTTCCTCATCATCAATTCCCAGTAGTATCACATGTCAAGCTTAAGTATAAAACTTCATGTAAAGATCCTATAAAACCAAACTTCAGACTAGTCTAAAACCAAATCAGAACATGTTTTATTTCTTTGTATTCAATTACACTAAACCTTATGTTTGCATTCCGCCGGTTTACAGGCCAATTTCCTACCAAACCATTTCTAAACCAGAACCGGACCGACATCAAACCACTTTACGTTGGTCTGGTTTCATTCCATTGAACACCCATCTAGCTATAGAATCACTCTTAAGAAATTCAATTTATGACTTATCATATATTTTAGAGATATATACACAAACCTGTATAAAATCAAGAAAACATTAAAAAACAAACTTAGAATAAACTGGAGTCTTTATTATTAATTAGCATATATGTATTTAGTAACATCCCATAGATGCAGAAATTCTTTTCTGCTATTTAACTTTCAACCCCTCTACTTTCATTACTTTCTACTTTTGCAGCCTTGCTATACTTCTAAAAACTTAAAAAAAACAATAACTTAGTTACATATCATATTTTTTTTCTCTGTACCCTTTTCTGCAACCATCTTTGTCGCCCCGAAAACCTTCTCTATATAAACCTTTTTCTCATTTTATATCGAATGTCGAACTCTCAAATCGCCTTTGATATTCTGTTATCTCTAACACTATAAACCTGCTCTTGTTATCTATGAAGAAACTATATAGTTGTCGATATTTCACCGCCTAATCCAGATGCAAACGGACTGTCTGGAAGATTCAGTCCCTGGCTACTGCAACTTAACAAATAATAGAACCATTGATACGGGTTAATAGTTAACACTTAATAATTAATACCATAAAAACAAATTTACTTTGTTATTAGTCACAAACAAGTCTTTCAACACAATTTGGGTTGTTTTCCTTTTTGCAAAATGTATAAATAAGAAGAATGAGTAAATTGACATTTCGTCCCTGAGGTTTGGCTACTTTTGCCACTTTCATCCAAAGGTTTGTTTTTCGCATTTGGGTCCTCGTGGTTTCAAAATCTTGCCATTTCCGTCCCTGAGGGGCGAGGGCCAAACCTCGAGGGATAAAAATCGCAATAAATTGCCAAACCTCAGGGACGAAAATGGCAAGATTTTGAAACCACAAGGACCTAGATGCGGAAAAACAAACCTTCAGATGAAAGTTGAAAAAATGGCCAAACCTCAGGGACGAAAATGACAATTTACTCAAGAGAATATACTTATTCTTCTTTCTTCTTCTTTTTCGAAACGTAGATTGTCACTTTATCAAATTTTGATCAATTTAAGGGTTAACAAGTCATTATTTTTTTCAAAAAAAAATCACATGTACGTACGTATGTTTTAAACAAGTTTACGACTTCAATGTACAAAAATTAGTTTAGTGATATGTTTACAAGTTCAGGGACTTTGATATACCAAAACTAGTTTCAGGGACCTTTTATAAAAAAAATTGATAAGAAAGTATATTGGTTTTTTATGGTATTAAACGCTAAAAAATGAAAAGATACACTTTTATTGTAAACATACCTTTCTTGCTCATTGTATTTGGTCTTGATCTGTCTGACTTTTTGTTCACTGGTGTCACCGTTGTTTAAAACATCAAGAAAACAATTGAAACGTGGAAACTCCAATTGCTGTGCATGAGCATTACCTATAAATAAACAAAAAAAAGTATATATTATTTAAATAAAAATAATTTTAAAGTTATCAAAATCCCTGTAAATATTTACCTTCTGATATCATCAAATCTTCTAGTGAGGTTCCAAAACTTTGCCATTGGTTATTGATTGAATTATCACAAAATCTTGGCGCTGCAATTGAAATTAAAAAAAATGTTATTATAATTGTTTACAGACTTAATACGGTTTCAATAAGCAATTCGCGTTTATAAAATATGTCAAGAATATTATATAAATCTCACTTGACTGCAACCCAAGTTCGGTATCAAGACAATGGGAACCTTGGTAAATAGAATTTTGATATGTGTCTCCATGTTTCCTGAAAGATTTATATTAATGCCACAAATAGACAAAACATGTTCCATAATATCAAATTAAAACATAATCTTGAAACATATGACTTTTAAAAAATATCATGGTATAATAATATTTATAAGAGTAAAGTACAGGATGGTCCCTGGGGTTTATCAAAATTTTGGATTTAGTCCTTAGCTTTTTTTAGGTACACGGATGGTCCCTGTGGTTTGCACTTTGTAACGCATTTAGTCCCCGACTTGTGACTTTTGGTAAAGTCGGGAACCAAATGCGTTACAAAGAGCAGACCACAGGGACCATCCATGTACTTTTGAAAAGCTAGGGACCAAATCCAAAATTTTGGTAAAATCACGGGGACCATCCATGTACTTCATTCTAATATTTATAATTTGAAAAAGCGATAAAACTAATTAATTTCTTACCTATCATCAACCTTACATTTTTCGCGGTAAGGTTTGACCAAAACACGTGCACCGCTAACAAAATGAGGGTTACCCTTGTTTAAAATAAGCCTAACTGTATCTGCAAACGAAAAAGTCACAAATCCAAACATTCTCTTTTGCTGACATGGAATTCTCACATCATTAACAGGCCCGAATTTGCTGTTATATTGAAATAAAAAAATTAAGTAAAAATCATCGCACGTTGTATGTGATACATACATGTAAGTTGAAATGTACTATTCTTACTTGAAGTAATTGTAGACATCAAGCTCCGAAAAGGTACTTTCGGCTGGAAAAGTCAAATATATCTGTCTAGATCCCGCCACAATTCCACCATGTTCGTTTCTATCGCCGTTATGATCCATACATTTTGCCATGTCATCAGCCAACACGACTGCGTGTTGTCCATGAGGCCTAGTGACACGATATTAACATAAGAAATAGGGTCAATTGTCAAAAAAAATGTAACATAAAATCCTCACTTTCTTAAAGGAGTTAAGTTTAATTTATATAATTTAAAAAAAATATCCGGCTATAGAAAGTTACAATGCATAGGGATGTTCATGGTCCAGTTGGGCCGGTTTTGACGAAATTTCTGGTCCGAACCGTTAACAAAGGTTTTTGGAGAAACTAAACCGGACCAAACCGTAAACTGAACTGTTTTAATAACCGATCACAAACACGCCTTAAGTTGTGAAGGTTAAAGAAAATGACCTATCAATGAGACAGATGCTTTTAAGGCGACCAAGAAGTTTGGTCAAACTATAACCAGCTTTCCCGTGCCGTTGACTTTCGGTCAAATACCCTTCGGCTTGAAGTGTCTTACCAAATTTTTCATAATATATCATTGGTAAAGAAGCAATGGAAACAGGAAACCCTCTTCTTGATTTCAATAACTCAGTGAGTTCTAACTCTAATTTCTCAAGCGACCCCGGTGAAAAGACATTATCGTCCTCGGTGTTAAAGATCTGCGACAGATTTTCGGGTGTAGGATGTAAATATCGACAGTTGTTTCCATGCCGGCAAAACCCTTTAATAAAGTAATGACAAACTTTGAACGGAAATTCGGGTAAACTTGGTGATCGCCTATTAGGTGAATAGTAATTAGTAGACGAAAAATCGGGGCTGTTAACAGACTCGATTTGATCATCTAACGACATGAAACGGAGGTGGTTGTGAAGGTGGTAATCTTCAGGATATGAACCCATGGGAACAAAGTCAACAGGTTGACCATGAGGATCACAACAACGGGGGGTCGGGACTTGGATAGTTAACGGTGATCGGCGGGGTGAAGGGGAGAACGGCGTGAAGCGAATCGGGCCGTTGACCTCAGGAGGTGAAATCGGTTGACCAACAGTTGTGTTTGAAGGTAAGTTGAGGTTGGTTTTGGCTTTGTTGATTAAGGAGTGTATTAAATTATCAGGCCCGAATGCTAATCTTATCATTTCGCGTTCACCGCGATCTTGTAACAGAAGGTACCCGATAATCTTGGAGACGTTTTCGGGTTCAGTTTTTTGGATTCTGTCGTATACGACTCTTGTAGATTCTGAGAAATCCATTTTAACTGCAAAATGTAACAGAAATAAAAGAATCATCATATGGTACAAGAAGAAGGTGCATTAAATCAATCATGGTCAAATTTCAATAAATAAAAGTACTACTGCTATAAACAAGTAATCCGCATTGATAATTAATTAATAACAAAATAAACATAAAAAAAAAAGTTTACTTGCAGTGCTGATAGTAGGTAAACACAAAAGACTTGCAGTACAGCTGAATCTAAAAAAATTCACACTAATTTTGTTTTTTTTTTTTTAAACATACGGAAAACGCACGCTGCTAACCAACGGGATCAAGTAAATTGCAGTACAGCTGAATCTAAAGAAAATTCAAAACTTTTGGATTTCAAATCACTAATTTTGATTTTTTTTTTGTTAAACATACGGAAAACGCATACTACTAACCAACGGAATCAGGTAAATTGTATTAGCGGATGAATATCCGTTTTGTATTTTATGTATTTCTTGTGTATATCCGTTTTGTATTTTATCCCTGATTTCCAGGGAATTAGTTAGGATCTCTTGTATCATATATTGTTCCCTTCTTCATCAATAGAGATCAAGGAATTCAGATTCAATTATATGGTATCAGAGCCTACTGCTCTGACCTAAAACCAATTCGCAGCAGCCCCTGTCCACGGACCCTGCAGCCGATTTTTTTCCTTCTTTTGTTCATCTCGATGTCAGACAAACCAGAATCCTCCAGAATCCTCCAAGAACACTGACAGCCTTCACCCTGCTTATTCGGTGACTAACATCCAGCACAAAGTTCGTGTTTTGGATGGTTCCAAAGTCACCTATGCATCATGGGTCAAGCTGTTCACCCTGCATGCACGCGGTTACGAGGTGTTACACCACATTGATGGCACTGAACCGCCTGCCAAAACAGATCCGGACTACGCCAACTGGGCCAAAATTGACTCTCTTGTGCTTCAGTGGATCTATGGGACACTTTCAGATGACCTGCTGGCACGTATCTTGATGAGGAAACAACAGCTTATGGACCAGAACTGGCACTCGGCTATGACCGACGAATACCAGGCATTAATAGCTAATAATACATGGGAGCTTGTGCCAAGACCTGCAGATGCTCATATTATCAGATGTATGTGGCTATTTCGCCACAAATATCATGCCAATGGTACATTACAGCGCTACAAAGCGCGTTTGGTTGTAAATGGCAAATCTCAACAGGTGGGTGTTGATTGTGACGAGACATTCAGCCCAGTGGTTAAGCCCACTACGATTCGTACCGTCCTCAGCTTAGCAACTTCACGTTCTTGGCCCATTCATCAACCGGATGTCAAGAACGCTTTCCTACACGGGGACCTTAATGAAACTGTTTACATGTTTCAGCCACCTGGGTTTGTTGACAGTAAAAATCCAAAGCATGTTTGTCGACTTCAAAAGTCTTTATATGGGCTAAAACAAGCTCCACGTGCGTGGTACCTCAGATTTGCTTCCTATATTCAAAAGTGTGGTTTTCGGTCTACCACGAGTGATACTTCTTTGTTCGTCTACAAACAGGGTGATCAAATGGCATATTTACTTCTCTATGTAGACGACATCATCTTGACAGCCTCCAATCAGACACTTTTGCAGTACTTCATTGCCACTCTTTCCAGGGAATTTGCCATGTCTGATCTCGGACCACTACATCACTTTCTCGGGATTGCGGTAACCCGACGAAATGGTGGCCTGTTCTTATCTCAGACCACATATGCAGCAGAGATCTTAGCTCGTGCTAAAATGGAAAATTGTAAACCATGTGCCACACCTACTGACACCAATTCTAAACTAAGTGCAACTGCTGGAGAACCCTTCTCAAATGGTGCCTTATATCGTAGCCTTGCTGGTGCACTGCAGTATTTAACCTTCACACGGCCTGATATATCATATGCAGTGCAACAAATATGTTTATTTATGCACTCCCCTCGAGATCCTCATTTCTAGTTCATGAAACGGCTCCTTCGATACCTCAAGGGTACACTAGACTATGGAATCTCTATTTTACCATCCAAATCAGCTCATATCACAGCCTATTCTGATGCGGATTGGGGAGGCTGCCCTGATTCACGAAGGTCTACTTCAGGCTACTGTGTCTTCCTCGGTGATAATCTGTTTCTTGGTCATCAAAACGTCAAGCGATTATCTCACGTTCCAGTACCGAGGCTGAATACAGAGGTGTGGCCAACACCGTTGCAGAAACAACATGGCTCAGAAACCTACTTCTCGAACTCCATCTTCCCATTACCCGGGCCACAGTTGTCTACTGTGACAATATCTCTGCTGTCTACTTATCTCAGAATCCGGTCCAACATCAACGATCCAAGCATATCGAGATTGACATACATTTTGTTCGCGAAAAGGTTCGTATGGGTTCTGTCAAAGTTCTTCATGTTCCTGCAGACTATCAATACGCTGACATATTCACCAAGGGTCTTCCACGCCAATTATTTCAACGATTTCGGTCCAGTCTATGCATCGGAAGACCTACTGCTACGACTGCGGGGGCGTATTAGCGGATTAATATCCGTTTTGTATTTTATGTATTTCTTGTGTATATCCGTTTTGTATTTTATCCCTGATTTCCAGGGAATTAGTTAGGATCTCTTGTATTATATATTGTTCCCTTCTTCATCAATAGAGATCAAGGAATTCAGATTCAATTATAAATTGTAGTACAACTGAATCTAAAGAAAATTCTAAACTTTTGGATTTAAAATCACTAATTTGATTTTTTTTTTGTTAAACATACGGAAAACGCACGCTGCTAACCAACGGAATCAGGTAAATTGCAGTACAACTGAATCTAAAGAAAATTCAAAACTTTTGGATTTAAAATCACTAATTTGATTTTTTTTGTTAGACATACGGAAAACGCCTGCTGCTAACCAACGGGATCAGGTAAATTGCAGCATAGCTGAATCTAAAGAAAATTCAAAACTTTTTGATTTAAAATCACTAATTTTGATTTTTCTTTCTGTTAAACATACGAAAACGCACGCTGGTAACCAATGGGATAAGGTAAATTGCGGTTTAGACTTAAGTTGGTGTAATTTAAAATTTGAGCCATGAAATTGGTATAGTATTCACATATATACTCCTAAAGAAAGGCATTTGATTCCACGAGATGCAAAAACACAAACATGATTGTAACTTTATGAGCAAAAATGGCATGAACAAGATTCCATGATGAAAAAGCATGATTGAAAGGGTACCAAAAATGAATGGTAGACCGTATGTGTTTTCCTACCTTAACTAGCAAAAAACATATCCTTATTTAAACAAATAATATAAAAAAATCAAAAAAATTAATATGCAAAAGAAAAAAAAAAGTGAAAAACAACACCAACAAAGTTATGCTATCCACAAAACTAATGTGTGTTCTTTGACACTTTTTTACAAACAGTTGGTGTGCAGATTTACAAGAACAATTTCAACACACATATAAGAGTAAAAATTTTCAAGAAAAACATGAAAACTTCAAAAGGGTTTGATTCAATTTACAAAAAAAAAAAAAAAAAAAAACACGCACACACAGAACTAATTTTTGGGAAAACCCACAACCGATACAATAATTTAATCTGTAAAAAAATAAAAAAAAATCAATAAAAATTACTCACCGAATCGAACAGGTGAAGAAGAAATTAAACCTTCTCAGGGCCTCAAAATCTCCTCCATGAGACTGGACTACACCATTCTCTCTCTCTAAATTTCTTTTACACACACACTCTCTCTCTCTCTGTCTCTATATTTGTACGTATTTTGGTAATTATATATATATATTTATCCGAAAAGAAAAGAGTATGCCCTCAATTCTCCGCAAAAACGACACATTTATATTTAATAAAAAAAAACAGAAAATGACAGCAAGGATGATGGTGATGATGATGATGATGATTGTCTTTAATTCAAAACAACCCTCAACTCTCACTCATATATATGTATTATATATATGTATATGTATATACATAAAGAGAAGATATATTGAAAGCTGCAGATTATGGGAATGGGAAAAGGGGTTTCGGGCATCAATGGAATCTGTGTGTAAATTGTGTGAATGATTATGTGGTGTTTAGAGAGAGATTAGGAGTGTTGAATCTGCTAGTGTGTGTGTGTGAGACTGGTTAAAACACTAGAATGTAGGAAATTATGGAGGTGATGGTTTGACTCAAGAAATTATAATTTTTAATCATTGTTTAATTTAATTTGTTTTTATTTTTAAAGTTATTTTAATGCAAATGTTGTGTTTGGATGGATAGGTTTGGAGGATATAAATTTATGACATTAATTGATGGATAGGAGGGTATAAATTTAGAGTAATCTACAATTTTTCTCTCTATGATTTGTCTTTTTTTATTTTGCGTTACTTTTTACTTTGTCTCTTTGTTTCAAACTTTTTTGTATTGCACTTTGAAACTTCTATTTTCTTGCAACTTGTCATTTTGTACTTTGTTTTCCGTTTGATCTATTAAACTGTTGTTTATTAAATGGGGAAAAGACATTTTTATCATTCTTGTGAACGTTATAAGCTTCCATCATCTTCAATACAAGTCCTAGTTTCATTCCAGGTGTAACATTTGTATAAATCGGGTTTCGAAAACCCGCCCCAAATTATCAATCAAGTGTATTTATTTATGTCGTTCGATAGTATTTTTTTTATTTTTTTTTTAAAATACTAGAATATTACATATATAGATAATAATAACCAATGTATAAAATAATCTTAATACAATAATAAATAACCAATTAAATATTAAATATTTATACTTAATAAATGATTTTAGGCTTAATAAAAATAATAAAGAAAATGGGATTTAAAAAGGGCGAACCCGGGTTCCCCATGTGAACACACACCACAAACACCACTGCGCTACACACACAAGTTGTGTTATCTTTGGAATATCATTACACGTATATTTACGCTAAGAGGAAACCTGCAACATCCGCAAATCCCCTTGCCGGGAATCTCGGCAATCCACGCGTGTTCCTCAAAATCGACAATTGTCCAAACTTATTTTCGGTAAATTCCTTGATTTGATCGCACTGGCAATCAATCCGAAATCGAATCATGGAAACCGAGCCCTCGAGCACCTCTATAAATACTAGTCGAATACCCTCAATCAAAACTCGCTCATCACCTCTAAATCCCTCTGTTCACTCCTAAGTTCCTACGTCGTCGGAAGCAACAGGTCGCCGGAATCGTGCCACCGCCGACTTTATCATACGGTAGACCTCTTTTCCCTTTCTTTTGAGTTTAATCCAATTAAGCTTTTCGTTCAGACAATTAAATCAGAATGAAGCAATTTGATTCAGACGGGTTCAGGTTTGGTTAAAATTCAAAATGAAGAAGACGAAGTGGGTTACGTGTTTTATGTATTTAAATTCTAAGTTTAACCGGGTTAGACACACAGTCCAGTGGTGGACTGTGTGCAAACACGACCTTCACGTCCCCGGTTCGAATCCGGCTCATGACCGCATAACTACGCATAACCGTTTTTATTTTGAATGAAATATATATCAGTTAGCAGTGTGTATACAAATATAATTAAAACGCAAGTTTTGTCGGGTTAGACACCCAGCCCAGTTGGTTGGGCTGGGCGCAAAACACAACCAAGGTCTCGGGTTCGAGTCCCTTGGCTCACACCGGTCGGATCACTTAAAACCTTTTTAAATCTGTCATTCTGGAATAACATATTAAGTATATAAATATAATTAAACTGCAAGTGTTAATGGGTTAGACACCCAGCCCAGTTGGTTGGGCTGGGTGCGGGTTACAGTTTAGGTCGCGGGTTCGAGTCCTTTGGTGCGACCGGTTCAACCCAATAAAAATCTTTTTAAAATTTAATTAAAATTGAATAAACCTAATTTGTGTATAAGCATAATTAAAATCAGGTTTCTTTCTGGTTAGACACGTAGCTCAGTTGGAAGAGCTGCGTGCACACGAATGAGATGTCGCGAGTTCGAGTCTCAACACACGCATGCCAACTTCCAATCGAACCGGCCTGACACGTGTTAGACCAACGTTTTTGCTGCATTTTCTTTTATTTTTATTATTAATTAATTTCCTTATTTGTCCACTTTATTTTTAATTTATTTAGTTATTTATTTATTTTATCTTATTACTTTAATTATCAACTTAAATCAATTAGAAACATAAATATATATTTTCCAAAGGCTTTCAAACCCACAAAATCCAAAAACTTAAACAAAAGATTATAACCTACATAATATCCTATATATTTACCGAGTTATCACGTTATTATTTCTAGGTTAGTACCTACTCGTTGATTAAATTCCCAACTCGTGCGCTCTCTTTACCATTCAAGAATACGCACCCAAGGTGAGTGAATCTCTATAAATTCCCCGTTTTAATCACGTTTTGGTGTATCATGTGTCGTATCGTTTCTTTATTGTATTTAAACACTTGTGCTTATATCATTTCGTGATCAAATGTTTATTTTTTGTAGTGTGGTTTATATGTGGGTACATTTTATCATTTCAGTGCACTCATTTCATTAGGCCCATCAGTTACTCGTGGGATACGGGTTGAGCATCAGGTGCCTCATTAGATCGGCTCCCTTCGATTGAGCCTTGATCTCAGATACATCATCATTCATGTCATATATTCATTCAATGTGGTTTGTGATTTGTTACATTATACATTTGTTCACATGTGATTATGCACAATCTTATTTAAACAACGATAAAATTGATTTACTTAAATGTTTTATCAAGGTTCACTCGCCAACTTTTGTTGACCCAAAATTTCCTCTGTTTTACGCATGATACAGGTGATCAAGTTGAGGAAAGAAACACCTAGGATGGCCTAGAAGAATAGTCAAGTTATTTTGTTGGAACAAGCATTTAGATTATTATTTGTGTTTGTATGAAATTTTGTTGGATATTTGAATTTAAATTTGAATTTAATAAATATGAAACTTGTTAGTAAATATCATGAGCTTTGGTGATAACCCAATCATGCCCCAACTTCTATTCCGCTGCGGGTCGGGGTGTGACACCAGGTAACCTATCGCAATTGTTGTTCCAATTTCGATTCCACTGGGAACGTTTGTGTTCAAAAAAATGTCGCAATTCTCAACAAACTCCAGTTCATGTCGTCGTGTTAGCTCAGAGAGGGTTGTTTCATCAATTCTTCACAATAACTTCTAAGCAAACCATACTGATCTTTGTAATCTCCTTGCATCTTTCTGGTAGAAATTGCTTTAGCTCTAAAGATCTTCATAACTAATACATTTACAAGATGCTTCTTTTTTTTTTTTGATATAATCCTGTAGAGTTGATAGGGGTATTATAGGATTTGTTTCAACAAGAGGTGCAACATCTTTGGCTATTCCAATCATAGTAAAGAGACCAACCTCTCTAGTTTGGAGACAGTTGTGTTCCAAGTGAATGGTTTTAACACACCAGGGCATCTATGGTTGATGGTCTTGATATATGAATAGCCCACGAACAAGTGGGTTTTAATTTTCCTTTTAGGTTTAGGTTTTTCTTTTTGCACCCCACTACTAATAGAACTTTCGTATTCCTACCCTTCAACACCTACCAATCTTGGATTTGTACCCTTACAAACTATCATGTACCTTAATGGCTACTCTTACCAATGCAAACCTCTCTTCTAGCCTTAAATGCATAATCCTTTACCATCTGATTCAAAGTCCTCTTATCATCAACCAACTACCCAATATACCATGGCATATAGGGGTCATAACCTCTTGCTTTCCTTGATCTCTCTTTAACCTTTCTTGCAGCCTTGTCTAAGACTGTGACCTCATCATCACTAGACAGGTCAATTGTCATGATTAACTAGAATATCTTCATCTAAATCAAGATAATGACCAAGTGGAGCCTTGTCTTCAAGATCATGTTCTTTTACATCATGATCAACAAAATCCTTAAAGTGGGTCATGTCCACTTCCTGATTCATCAATAAAAGGTGGAAGTGTACTACTTTCAATCTAAACTAATGGACTGGCTGAAGCATCATAGAATTTATGGAGTTTAAAAACACACGAGAACTCCAATGTTTCACATAAATTTCAATAAGCTTAACTCCATCTAGTACATGCTCAACTACGTTATCAAAATCATTATCCACGTTTAAAGGCCTTAAACCTATATCTAAGCTCAAATTTGGAACTTTGTAATGGAAGTACAAAACCACATCACCATCATAACCTACTGCTTTTACTATTTCTTCCGAAAACTCCATTCCTAAGCCATCTACATCGGTACTATCAATGAATGCTTCCTAACCATGCATGTAACTCCTACATGGTGGGTCTGTGAACACACCACCATGTATAATCTTCATTGAGAAAAGGTTGGGTTTGTTCTCTAGATCAAAAAATACACATAATTTAGGGCAACTTATAACAAGATTTAACATGACCAACACAAAATAACAAAAATCAACAACATGAACAACGAAAAAAAATCCCTTTGATTCAAACAACTTCAAATAACTTACTATAACATGAGTATGATCGATTTCCTTGCTAGATGCTCGAATTCACCATTCACCATGCATCATTGCTCGATTAACCCTGGGAATCGTTACTCTGTTCGTCGTGTTGTCGAGATTGAGATTGAAAATATTCAATGCACAGGGTCGCTGATTGAAACGAGAGTGAATTGGGGGAGGGTATAAACGGTCTGTGAGGGTTGAAGGGTGAGATTACAATTATACCCTTCTTGATGAACAACAGGTTAACAGATTAGACGAAAAAAAAGTATAGGGTGACAAGTTGCAAGAAAAAGGAAGTTTCATGGTGTAGTACAAAAAGTATTTGAAATAAGGATGCAAAGTGAAAAGTGACCTAAACCATAGGGAGATAAATTGTAGATGACACTAATTTGATATGTTAATTCGTTAGCTAAACATGTTATGTTCGTATTAGCCAGACGACATTTAACGCCTTTATTTAGCTTTTATTCTTAAAGGAAGATTAGATTTTAATAATCCCAACTTTAACCTATTGGGCGTGATTCATCCCAAATTCCCAACTCAGGAAATTTTTACTGACAGTTCAAATACTAACTGAAAGTTAATTCAATTAGTTTTTGCTAACGTGGATAACTTATGTGGCAAAAAAGTCAACATTTTGATGACGTGGACCGGTTATGTGGCAAATAAGTCAAAGTTTGAAAACTTGAACTGTTATGTGGCATAGTTTTGTTGACATGGACTGCTTATGTGGCAGTGCACATCAACAAAAACCAAGTTAACTTTTAGTTAGTATAAGATTGTTTAAGAAAAATATGTTTAAAGTTGAGACTATAGGTAAATGTTTCCTGAGTTGGAATTAATCCCGACTAATATGTTATGATTATTAAAATTCAATTTTTCATTTCTATGGTTTATGTCATATTAAAATTTGTTGGATATCTAAAACTTAGAATGTAATATGTGAAAATGTAATTTTTTATACACATTTATATTTGTTTTAAACATAAGATTTTATGAGTAAAATGTATTTTTTTTATATACATTAATATATATGCTTTTATAGAAGTGTAATTTAAAGTATTAATATGTGAAAAAATATAGAATGAAATATAATTAAGATTAAACGGGTTGTTTCCGTATAACTCGTGAACATTTGTGTTGTGTTCGTGTTAATATATCTGACATAGCAAAAAGTTTTATGTGTAACATTCTTATTTTGTGATTATTACCAACTATTTAAATATTTGTTATTTAGAAGTTCGAATAACATAAAGAGTATGTTAAACAAAAGACCTATTTGGTTTAATAAACAAAAGAATTATTAGGTATAATAAACAAATGAATCACATTTACACTTACCATAAAATAGCCTACAACCACAATTTTCAAAGAAATTTTAATGTCTAATTACCAATGCAATAGAGCAATAGAATCAATTACCACAACATTTTACTAAGGTAATTCAACAACAATGGAAACAATATTGACAATTTGCAATTCAACATAATTTTCAATTTCCACTTAATGATTGGATATATACAAGTGCCTCAAGATGCAATGCATCAAGAATCTTGAGTTACAAATTAACTATGACCTAGGATTTATGCCGCCCCGCTTGCGGTATGGGCATATAATGTATATATGTGTGGACGTTTGAGGGGAGGGGCAAAAGTGAAAGTGCACTAATTTTAAATTTTTTACTAATTTCGTGAAAATAACATTAAAAAGAGAGGGATGGTTAATAATGCATCATGTGGTGGCGTTGATAGCCGAAAGACAAGGGGGTACATGCACTAATCGGCATTTGTTTCCATTGTTGAGTGTTATGTGTCTTATGTCCAAAGTTTGATGCAAAACTACTATCTGGGGTCTCACTGGAAGCAGCTCCTCTATTCCTACAGGGTAGAGGTAAGGTTGTTTACATCTTATCTTTCCCAGATCCTACCTTAGCTTTGTTATTGGTAAAATTTATTGAGTATGATGATGATACAATAAAAATTTCAAATGATGTTCAACATGTGGATTCAACTCAAAAATACTACGATTTTCAGAATCTGTGTGATTGAAGTAATAAGAGAAGCGGAACCAACATCTTTTACCTCGATTGAAGGATGTGAAGGGATCAAAACAAATCGATGGATCTTGATCGTTGTCGAAATAAAATCTCAAGTCTTTTATAAATATATTTGAGAGGGGTGCAATTCTCATAAGCTAAAAAACATTTAAAAGAGGTATAAATGATATTTTATTATTGTGCTATGTATATGTGATATTTCATAACTTTGTAGGTATATATACAGAATTATCCCCAATACTAAATAATTTAACAACACCAAATGGAGTTAGGGACTGTTTGGCAACTTCTGAATAATTAAGTGCTGAACCAGTAAGAGGTCTGAACCATTAAGTGTTGAACCAATAAGAGGTCTAAACTATTAAGAGTCAGTATAATGTTTAACTGTTCAGAGACAAATGTCTGACCAATTCAGATTAGAGGTCTTAACCATTCAGACTCTGTATAATACTTAACCATTCAGAGGTAAATGTCTGAACCATTCAGACATCTGCTCACGAAATAAAGTCTAAACCATTAAGTGTTGAACCAGTAAGAGGTCTGAACCATTAAAAGTCTCATTATGAGGTAAACAAGCAGCCGCTTAGATTTAGAGATGAGGTGGCTTGGTTTTGTACAAATCTTTCCATTTTCCAAGTCGATCTAATCCATCGTTCGTAGAGTTATTTACTTGATCGCAGACATTTATAAAACACCTCTAAACACATCGATAAGTTTGATTTCCCTCTCACATGATATGAGACGGATTAACATAAGCCGATTGTGTCGGCAAGATTCAACTTTTTTTTTAAGTTTGTTAAACCTTTTTGAAGGTCTAACATAGGAACACTAGAGATAATTCTAGATAACAAAAGTGTAAACATGAAAAGCTAAACAAACATATTAATTAAATTATTATAAGATGCACACGCCATTATTTGAATATTGGCCAAGGTACAATCAGACAAATTCTAAGGATCAATAATTCCACCCTTTGTTATGTATACAATCCTAATCATCATTAGTTTAATCTATCAAATTGGTACTTTGTAAACCGACAGAATTATAGCTTTAATATACACATTACGTGCTTAATTATTATTGTTTAAATTAACTTCTTTTTAGAAAAAGTTAGGCATATGATCCTAATTGTTTGGTCACTCATCATTTAGTAAAAACGACTAAATACATTACAGACTTTGGTTTTAATAAACGTGAGGTGCACATGCACCAAGGCGATAAGATGTCTGTTAGTAAAAAACGACTGAATACATTATAGACTTTGGTTTTAATAAACGTGAGGTGCACCAAGGCGATAAGATGTCTGTTAGTAAAAAACGACTGAATACATTATAGACTTTGGTTTTAATAAACATTAGGTGCACTGAGGCGATAAGATGCCCAAAGCGCAAAAATCCACCGGCACAAAGTATTTGTAAAACCTTTTTTATATTTCTTAGGCTGCATGGCATGGCCGCAATTAGGCCCTCCACCTCAGCATTTCATTAGTCAATAGCGCCCCCCACAACATTTCTTGGGTGCTATTGTGTGTGTTGCTCCGTCAAGGCAATAGTGAAGGATAACGAGATGCTTGTGGTGGGGCCCATGTTTTCAACCAATCATCACAACTTTAATAAGGGAGATTTATTCCATTGCATTGGTGTTATTCGGATAAGGTAATGGAGCCCCCTTGTCTACATAACGATGAGGTGGCGCAATGGAGCCCCTAGGGCTCCGTTCCATACCCTCTAGTCCCATGGGCTTATAGCATCACTCACCCAGAACTTAAATATAAATAACCTATATATACAACCTAAAAAGCTATATTACAGCATCCTGATGCACCAAACCTTCCCACATGCGATACGCAAACCTCAAAACTTTATGTGCGCCTCACGCACCTCACCTGCGCCTTTTGTTCACTGCCTGCTTTACCGAGTAAGAAGTGAACCACCTTGCACAAGAGTTCAATATGCGCTTAGGTGAGCTTCAAGAGCGATTTTTAAAACCCATCGTACAGATATAAATAAATAGATAAAGACCATATATGAAATTTCTCAAAAATCAGGACCAAATGTTAAAATATTTAACTTAGGGCATGAACCATGTTTTAAGAATTTTGGGGAATAAAGGAATGAAGAAAGTACATAAACAAGAAACCAAGGATGTAGACCACAGTATCAAACCTAACCTTATATTCTCACAAAAACAACATTCCAAATGCTCTTGTTATCACTCAAAAAGTCCTTTTGTTCTCATAGATATCCTTTCTCCTTGGATCTTGTGCTCGGATTGTCGTTCCCGGGCCCCACTTAGGTCACCCAGAATCAACAAAGGGTGGCTTACACTTCAAAATATTATTATTATGTACACCTATGTTATAATATAAGACTCATAACCATATGATCAATAGAGTTGACACAAAAATCAGTAATGGTTCTTCATTCCACCGAAAAACAAGATGGCGGCCACAGTGGCGGTGATGGTGGCGGTTCTTCTATAGCTCTCCTGCAAGAAAGATTCCGGCAACTGCAAAGAATGAGAGAAAAGAGACAAGAGATGGAGCTTTTAAAGCTGTTTCATGAGCCTAAAACTACGGGTCAAACTAGTCAAACCAAGAGTTATGAGCCGCTGGTTCGATCACTGACAAGACCTAATGTTCAAGATTCTGCATCTTTTAGACTTAATTTATACACCAAGCAAGCAGAACCGAAACGACCTGCAAAAACGACACAAGTTACGGACTTTTGGCAAGTAGATTCGAAGAAACTTGAAGTCGACACGTCACTTCGTCTGTAGCAAAGCTTAACTTTTTAGTTTTTTTTTTAAATCTTTTTCGGTGTAAATTATGAAAAATAATGGTAAAAGTTGTTTGTTACCTTGGTTATTGTTTGCTTTCTTCTAACAAGATACCGACAACTGCCTGAATTTTCATCGTTTTTCAATTTCTTTTTCCAAAATCTGGGCATGAGTCGAGCGGCTTCTTTGATTTCTTTGGCTGAGTTGTTGTTTATTCTTTCAAATCTCACCGTATTAACTTTTCTACAATTTCCTGCTAATATCTGCAAATCATGCAAATTCGTAACAAGATTCATTTTTTTAACAGGGAAAATTGCATAAAAAGGTAACATAGTGTAGGTTATTTTATATGCATAGAAACGGCTATTAAAAATAATAATCTTTATATAAAAAAATTATATTTATGTATGTACAAAATGAACCATAACAATCTTTTGATGACTCAGATGTACAAAAAGAAGGTACAATGACGAAAACAAGACGCATAAAAAAGTACATATTTATGTTTCACAAAATAACTAATTTTGGAAGTTAAACCTTTTTTCGTGTGAGAAAATTCAACATTTTCTAAAAGGAAATATGACAAAATTATGTTACTTTTGTTTGCGATTTCCTCAATTATATAAAATAGCGACTTCAGCGAATTAAATAATTTTACCCCGAGCTTGAATGTTTGAGATCTATCTTTTTGATCTTGACCGTCAGTTTCGTGTTTATTCTCACCGTCATTATCTTCTTCATTTGCCTTTTTTAAAACTACTTTAATACTTTCACCTGTTCTCGGTATGTATCCGAATGCTTCACAAATGAAACCTGAAACCGTCTCGTATTGGTGATCCTGCATGCAACATATAAATTAAATTAACAAATTAAGTAATTAACAACGAATATTTAAAAATATATAAGAATATGTATATACAGTTACGCACCTCTGGCAACAAGATATCTAAATCTTCAGAAAGTTGGTAAATTGATGTATTCGCATCGACATCAAACACTCCCTCTGCCCGCTTTACAATATTCCCAGTTTTTCTCTCGATTTCCTCCTGTAACCCAACAAATATGAATAATGGGATGCAAATGTTATGCGTTGCGACGGGAATGATTAAATTTGTAAGACTCGGTTTAGGCGATTACAAAAAAAAAGTTTATTTATAATGGTTTTAGTGCACAAAAGTTTTATGATGTAACTCAAAAAATAAAGTCGTCGAAAGCCATAAATACAAATACCGATAACACCGATACTGTTACCGATGCTGTCGGCCGGTACTGACTCGGTTTGTCATCATATCGGTATTTCAAATACAACTTTGTTTCAATAAAACTTATATCTGAATGTCGAGAAAAAAAAATTAACCGCAACCGCGTATTTAGTAGGTGAAACCCACGCGTTGCGGCCGGGATGTTAAAATTTTGTAAGGGTCGGTATCGACGACTACAAGAAAAAAAGTTTATTTACAGTGGTTTTATTACACAAGTTTTATGATGTAACCCACAAAAATAAAGTCGTGTGTTTTAAATCGATCGAAAACCATAAAAAACAAATATTCCGATAACATTGATACTGGTACCGATGTTGTTTGGGCGGTACCGGCTAGGTTCGTCACCGTACCGTTATTTTGAATACAACTCCGTTTTCAATAGAATTTATACTAAATGTCAAGAAAAAAAAAATAAACGTAACCTCATATTTAGTTTAAAAAAACTAACGAACAAAAGTTATAAGAGAAAAACAAAACTATCGGATTAAAGACGTATATTATATTATTATATATAGCAGAAGAGGTAAAATTAAAACTTAAAAAGAAAGTTGAAGTCATTATTCACCCGATCTTGCAAATGTATGTTTATTAATTGCATCAAAACTTCAAAAACTTACCTTTGAGTCATTCTCATCAAAAATTTCACCAACAATTTCCTCAACAACATCTTCAAGGGTTACAATCTGCTCAATGAAAACAAAAGCAAAAGTCAAAGTCAAAGTCAACCTTTGTTTTAAACTTGCTGAAAATATACAAAATAGAGCATCAAGGGCATAAACATACACCGACGGTTCCTCCGTATTCATTAAGAACAACAGCCATGTGAACTTTCCGAATCCGGAATTCCCTCAGAAGATTCCAGACTAACATTGAATCTGCAAAAAGTTTATAATTAATTTAAGAGTCATGTTAATGACTTAATTCTGTCAAAGTCAAAGTCAAAGTCAACTATTACCAGGAACGAAATATGCAGGCTTGTGAGCCATATCTCCCACGACTGCAGTTTCAAGCATATCTCCCTTCAAATTCTCAAAATAAATAAAAATCTTTACTACAATAACCAACATATAATAATTAAAAATAATCCGAATCTTACTTTCTTTATAAGTTCTAACAGATCCATTGCGTAAGCTACACCCACGATGTTATCAATTCGCTGCTCAAACACCGGCACCCTGTGAGTGCAAATTAAATTATTATTTTTTAAATAAACCCATAATCAGAATTATTTTCTTTAAAAAAATTTTTTTCAATAATTACCTAGAATATTGATGAGTTACCCATAAGTGGTGGAAATCAACTAATGTTGCAGTCGAATCAACTGCAACTACATCTACAAGCGGGGTCATAACCTCCTTCACATGGGTGTCTTTTATTTCCAACACATTCTCAATCATATCCTGCATAAATATGTAACGCATTACGCATATATACTATAAATATGCTATTTTGTTACATCAACCAACTTTGACATTAACCAACTTTAGCCCCTCAACTTTAATAATGACATGTTTAGCCCCTCAACTTTGGTAATGGCATGCTTAGTTCCTTAACTAAAACAACTTTAGTCCCTCAACTTTAATAATAAACTTCAGCCCCTCAACTATAATAATATGTTTAACCCCTCAACTTTAGTAATCACATGTTTAGCCCCTTAACTAAAACAACTTTAGTCCCTCAACTTTAATAATAAACTTCAGCCCCTCAACTATAATAATATGTTTAACCCCTCAACTTTAATAATGACATGTTTAGCTTCTTAACTAAAACATCAAACAACTTTAACTCTCGCGATTTGCTTATTTTTATCTACGTCTCGAACCCGCTGCGGAGCGCGGGTGGTAACCCACTAGTTAATTATATTATAATAACAATAATAATCCAACTATTTGAATAAAATCAACTAAAAAGGTTGTACACAATAAAAACAAACTTGGTATTTTCAACTGGTTAAGACCCATTTGTCCCGCTCCCTTTAGCTATTCTTTTCTCATAACCCGTTTGTGATTAAAATCATCAAACAAAACCGACATTGACCCGTTTATAAGTTAATGGGTCGAAAATGCCACATCACATACCTGTTCTTCCTCCTCAATGGCCCCGCTCAACTCAGCAACCCTTAACATCAACTTGAGTTCATCTTCAGTGACAGATGGTTCACTGGTCCAAAGTTTAATAAAAAACCAAATAAAATAATTAAAAGAAATGAAATAAAACACTATAAACTATTTATATATATAAAAAAAGAAACAGTAATTGGTTATAGCGTAAAAAAGATGTACCTTTTCCCTTTCAAACCAAGAATTTTAAGCATTCCCATTGAAAAATACGTTACAACTCTTCCAATCGGATATAAAACCACCGAAAGCCAAGCAACTGGACGGACCTACGTATTTTTGAGACACTAATTATGTTGATATTAAACAAAATTGATATATTATCAGTATGCTATGCAGTTAATGCGGTAAAATATTAGATATCAGTCAAGGATCGATATTTTAATATAATGCAGATTTATATATATAGCAATTTAACACTAATAATTCAGTGATATGTCCGTCAATATCGTTGATATATCGGTCAATATCGCCGATAATATCGGTACCGATGTTCTGACCAATATTTGACAACGATATTTTACTAGGGGACCGATATATCACCGATATTAACTTCATAGTCAGTATGTATACTCAGATTATGCTTACCACAGCTCTAGCAACGGCTGTAGCATTATGAACAGCTATACTTTTGGGAGTAATCTCGGTGAGAAGTAACACAACAATCTGAATTAAACCACCAAGCAATTTAGCGTTTATAAGAAACCGTTGTTTTATGCATTTAATCACATAATTGGGTGCTTTGAAATTAGAATTTAGGCACAAACCGTCATAACACCGGTTGCTGCACTAACACCGGCTTCACCGAAAACTGTTGTTGCGGCTTCAGTGAAGAGTGCAGTAGCTCCAATGTTGACCACACTGGACGAATTATTATAACTGTGAATACCAATATTTAAATTCATAAATTTCTTAAGAAATAAAAAGGTGGGAATTTTACGTTGTGCCAATGAGGATGGTGGTGAGGAAACGAGTGATGTCTGTACGAAGCAGCTTGAATACGCCATTTTCTCCTTCCTTTTCTGCTAGTTCTCTCACCTGAAAACAAACCGAACATTCAGTTAACTGTTCTAAGGGAACCGGGTAGTTCTTTTTTATATATAAATGAACAAACACATACAAAACCCTTTGTTCATTTAATTAAACAAACGAACATGAACACATGTCCCCATTTGTCCATCTACGTTTATTCACTTATGTACATTTACATGTTCATCTAAATCTATTTATTAGTTATCAGTAAAAGCGGCCCATCATACATCAACCCATTACCCCAATCAAATTGTGGATCCAAGCCTTGGGTAAACGACTAAAGAACAAATATGAAATATACGAATATTAACAAGCATACATAAACAGACGCGGACACTCAATGAACAAATATGAACACGAAAGCCCGCCACTATAAGCGGTAACTGGTAAGTGTTCATTCATTTGTTTAATCACATTCCTAAACATCATACCTACTAAGCATTAACAAATGGAGTAGAATTTCATTTTCAAGACTACAGCTTCAACCACTCAAACAATAACATCACTAACATATCATCATCATCATACTCGGTATATCCCAACAATAGCAAAGCTAAAGTAGGGTCTGAGAAGGGGAAGATGTAGACAACCTTACCTCTATCCCGTAGGAATAGAGAGGCTGCTTCCGGTGAGACCCCGACTCGATAGTTGTTTTGCATCAAGCCTTGGACATAAGGCACATGACACTCAGCAATTGAGACATACACCAATTAGTGCATGTCCCCCTTGTCTTTCGGCTATCAACGCCACCACATGATGCATGATTAACCATCCCCAACTTTTAACGTTATTTTCACGAAATCAATAAACTAACGTAAAAATTAGTGCAATTTCACTTTTGCCCCCCACCCCGGAGAGCCCATACATATATACATTATATGCACATACCGCAAGCGGCACGTTAACATCATAAACATACATATATATATAAATACCTTCCAGGGTGACAGAGTAGTAATTGAAGTTTCAGCCATTGAAAAGAAAGCAGATAATCCCAAAAGTGCAGCCAAAATCAAACCTTGATCTCTAAAAACCCTAACAATCTGTGGAAACTTAGGCCCATTCACAAAATCCTTCAAACCAACCACACCCTTTTGAGCAATATCCATAGCAAGAGCCCTCTGACATCTAATTACCCCAAAAACCAACACACCCACAACAAACCCACATCTTATTACACCTGCAAGCTTCTCAAAACACTCTGTTTCTGACGAATCTAACTCGGGTTCATTGTTGACGAAATTTGTTGGGTAAACTCGGGTTTTGAACACATTGGGGGTTAATGAGATCTGAAGCTTATGTTTGGATTGTGAATTTGGGTTCTTGTGGTCTCGAATTGGGGTAAAACGGTTCGAAATTGTTGAAGGGTGAAGGGGCGATAATGGGTGAAAAGTGGTGGTTTGAGGAGTGTTGTGTTCATGGTGGATTGGTGTGTGAATGAATTATGAACTGGGTGTTGAAGGATGAATTGAATTTGGGGGGGGGGGGGGTTGTAGGGTTTAGAATCGATGAAATTCAAGAACAGAGTTTGAAACGGTTGGTGGAAGGATGAGGAATATATATCCGGAACCGAATTTACTGAATCGGGTATATTTTCGGTATCGATTGACTTTTAACATTTTTGTATCGGTTTAGTATCGGTCTGGTACGGTACTGGTTCGTACCGGTATTCACCGGTTTTTACCCTTGAATACGGTATCGAACCGCACCGTACCAGGTATATTCGGTACCAGTACTCATTTTTAGAGATTTTCGATGCCGATCGGTACCAAGCTCATCCCTAGTTGGTGTGTTAATTTCCTTTTTTTTTTCTTTTTGTTTCTTCTAAGAGTGACAACCATTTCAAAGCTAAAAACTATTTTTTAAGTATCAACGAAATAAAAGCCCAGTTCCGACAGTGCTAGATAACTTAAACCCACCTTCTTCAGTTCAGGATTCAAACTTGAGACCTTTCATTGCCTGAAGGCTCATTATAGTAAAACCTGATTGAGATCAAATTTTAACTAAAGACTTTTAGCCTTGAACCCAAATCTTCACTTCCCTTTCGTTGTTAATTGAGCTATAGCTCACTAATTATAGCAAAAAACAAATTAATTACTTAAAGTTTGAATTTTATGTACATAAAGTTATAGATATGGCTTTAAAATTTTTATATACATAAAGTTATGGATATGCCTTTAAATAAAAGATTTAACAATCTTTTAAAATCCGGTTTTTATATCGTATCGGATTTGTCTTAGAAACGGTTTAACTGAGTGTGCGGTTCAACCGGGTGTACCGGACGGCTTAACCGGTTCTACCGAACGGCGGTTTGAACCGATTTTTAAAACTGATTTCAAGTTAAATAAATGATAAACGTGATAGATATAAAACAAGCTTAATTTTTTTTGTATGAATGCATTATATTATTTCTGTCCCATGTTGAATAAAAACTAATTTAAAAGATTTTAAGGTAAAAAAGTTGAATTATTTCCGTCCCATGTTGAATAACAGCTAATTTTAAAAGATTTTAAGTTAAAAAGGTTAAATTATATAAAAATGGTAAATCTATTTATACTATAGTAATAAAAGAAACCATTTTTGAGACACTTGTCATCATATTAGGCTATGTATCTTATTGATAATTATTACTTAGTTTAATTTTTCTAATTAATTATAGATAACCCTCCTATTAAAAATTAGTTAGTTTAATCTCTTATAGATAATTATTATTTAGTTTAATTTTAATTTAATCTCTTCTAGCAAAAATTCATATAATTATTTATCAACGAAACATATTTGTTATTCAAATATCTAACAATAAATTTTAAAATTCGTTTGATGAAAAGGGAACACACTCAAATATCTCATTTATTTATTGTTGGGATTTTAATTATTGTCTATTAGTTTCTTTTAAGAAATTGTATATATAGTTAGGTTTTACATTTGTTTTGTTATATTATCATTATTAAATTAAATATATAACTTGATTGTTTGTACGTAAGTCCTTAATTTGTTTGTCATATTATTATAACTAAATAAATATATAACTTCATGGTTATTACTAACCACATATCATATTAAGCTATGTATCTTATTGATAATTATTATTTAGTTTAATCTTTTCTAATTAATTATAAATAACCCTCATACTAAATATTAGTTAGTTTAATCTCTTATAGATAATTATTATTTAGTTTAATTTTAATTTAATCTCTTCTAGAAAAAAATCATATAATTATTTATCAACGAAATATATTTGTTATTCAAATATCTAACAATAAATTTTAAAATTCATTTGATGAAAAGGGAACACACTCAAATATCTCATTTATTTATTGTTGGATTTTAATTATTGTCTATTAGTTTCTTTTAAGAAATGTATATATAGTTAGGTTTTACATTTGTTTTGTTATATTATCATTAATAAATTAAATATATAACTTGATTGTTCGTACTTAAGTCCTTAATTTGTTTGTCATATTATTATAACTAAATAAATATATAACTTCATGGTTTTACTAACCACATATAGTGTTAGTTTATTTTTGAAATTAAATTCAAAATTTTGATAAATCATAGTGATCATCATATACTTTACTCAACATATTATTTTCATAATTTATTACTCATCAAAATGTTGCAATACGTCGTGAAAATCAAGCTAAAAATCTAATAATTATGTGAATATTTTTTGGATTCAATTTATTTTCGGTAATGTGCGAATTATAATTGTAACTTTTTATTTCTCATTAAATATAATGTAATACGTAAATACAATAATAAGTATTATATAATATAATATATTTATTTTTGTATTATTTTTAAGGTAAATTGGAAATAAATAATCTCACCTAACTCAGTTTGGCCGATAATAATCCCAAGTCAGTTATTGGCCAATATAATCCGAACTGGTCAAGTTTTGGCCAAAAATAATCCGCCGTTAAAAATAGTTTAACGAAGTTAAGTTTTTGTCGAATTACAAACTGATGTTTTAGGGTTTTTGATCAGAACGAGGATACAAGTTGATTTATGTAAAAATTACCTCGAAATACTGCCCCAACCCATGAAAACGGTGCTTCAATCCGGGTGTTTAAATTTCCAATTAAGAAAAATAAAGCCATTTCGAGCACAATTTCGAGGTAATTTTTACATCAATCGACTCGTATCCTCATTCTGATCAAAAGCCCTAAAACATCGATTTGTAATTCGGAAAAAAACTTAAATCCGTTAAACTATTTTTAACGGCGGACTATTTTTTGCCGAAAACTTGACCAGTTCGGATTATATTGGCAATAACTGACTTGGGATTATTATCGACCAGACTGAGTTAGGTGGATTATTTATTTCCAATTTTCCTATTTTTAACGACTATTTAATTACATGTTTCTTGGATGAATTTTATAATAGTAACATACATCATCTTATAATAACTCATTTATGTCAATTTGGTATATAAATGTCTCTATCTTTGGTTTGCATCTACAAGAAATATTTATTATATAGTTTAAATTGTTTAACCCTTGTAACACATGGGAAACTAACCTAGTGTGATAGATATAAAAAAGCTTAATCTTTTCTTTATATGAAAGCATTATATTTTTGATTTATTTGCCTCCCATGTTAAATAACAATTAAAAAACAGCACTTGTGTATTGTGTCTCAACATAATATTAATTTTTTGGATTTTATTATTTTTTGGATTTTATACAACGATGAACAGATACAGGCACATAAAGATTCTCAAGGTATTTTTACGTGTGAGAAATTTTCTTACAACCAATTATAAATTTATTAAAACAATTTAAATAAATGAAACAACTAATTTAGTTTAGCAATAAAACCAAATTTTAAAGGAAAAATAGTTGAGATGGCTAAATTAGTGACACATTTCCATTAGTACTAGATTTATGATGGTCACCAAGGAAAAAAAATGTTGTGATAAATGCACTTTGGAGCTGATAATACAAAGCTCTACATAATTGGTGTAAGGCTTGTGCAAAAAACCGAATTAACCGAACCATAACCGAATTAACCGACAAAACCGAACCGATAAAACCGAATCAAATAAAAAACCGGTGGGTCGGTTAATGGTTTTCTTGAAAACCGAAAGTAGCGGGTCGGTTGTGGTTATCAGTCTTTCCATACACACCATAACCGAACCGAACCGACATGTAATAAATCTTTGTAAGATTTTGGACTTTTCACCATTTTTTAATATTTGATGTTTTTAATAAATTTTTTATAGTATTTATAGCTTATTTCATATCATTTTTGGTTTTGGTTGAATGTTTATTTGAATTTATGGAATATATCACATCACTTTATTTGAATATTCGGTAATAATCAGTATAAATATTATAGATTATATGTATTTTTTGATACTATGTAATAGACTAATACATACAAATATGCAACAACATTTTATTCCATGTTAAAAAAAATTAAGCTTAAGCTATTTTTAGCTAGCTAAATACACGGTTAACCACCCATAACTGACCCGCTATAACCATCAAAACCGATTAACCATAACCGTCATAACCGATTGGTTATGGTGATGGTTATCCATTAACCGACATCACGGTTATGCTTATGGTTTTAAGCCAATACCGACCCAAACCGACCCATGCATACCCCTAATTGGTGTATTGGAGTTATGCAAGTTACAAGTTACAACTGATTGGGGGTTACAACTAGGCATGGTACTGATGAGGATTGCCGAGGAAAACAGTTGATACTAATCAGACAAAAGACTGAAGTTTCATGGTCAGCGAGAAGATTTGTTGTTGAGCTAGGGCTTACCACCGAGGAAGCACACTAGAAATGGATATTACTGAAGCCCAAGATTGCCACCGGCGACATATCTAGATACACATGAGGGATAGTTGTCGTTGATTTCAGGTTACGACCAAGGCAACAATGTTGCAGAAGATGAAACAAAAGTTCGAGCTGATTCATGTTTGCAATAAGAATTTTGATCTTGTTTAAGAGAGTTCTCACTGAAGTAAAAGTTCCAACTAACATGTCACTTCATTCACTTAAGAGGATGGTATTTGTCAATGTCATCTTACTTATGTCTTTATTTAACTCATTCGAATTGTTGTCTGAGAAATACATGTGTTATTAGCTTCCTTTGAAAACCTTATTTAGGGTTTCCTATTGTTCTTTTGAAAACCTTATTTAGGGTTTTTAGCTATTTTTTTCTTCCCACTTGATTCTTCATGGACACTTGTCACTTTATGGTGGCTTCTTACACTTCTAGTTTTTAAACTCCTTTGTAATAACTCAACCCATTCTTACATATAGTTTGTAAATGTTCATATGAGCACAATAACATATATCGAAAACAAGTATTCAAATTCAATAACAAAAATATCCAAGTTTGATAATAAGTATCAAAATATCTAAAGTGTCACCATATGTAACACCACAACTTTAACGACAATCTAATGGTCATTTAAAACGTTAAACGCCATATTTATAAAGTGGTCTTAAAATTTTAACTTAAAACACTATAAGGATAAACGTCGTTAACAAAATAGTACATTTAAGTTATGTACACCAAACTATATAAGTAGGGCAGGATGTTGGTATTACTTACAACATTTATATAAGAGTAAATAACTCATATGTAATAAAAATAAATTTCCCAAAAGGATGTTCCTCAGTCAATTTGAGAATTCTCATGAAACTAACCATTTACGCATAACCCTTTACCTCAAAAGTTCAAAGAAAAACCTACAAGATTAGGATAATGCTAAGTGATCAAATGTTGTGTTGATTAACATCTATCAATAGCCATTTTGTAAATTCGAGTAAAATTGATGTTACGCTTGGGGTAAGAGTATACTGTGGTACTTGTACTCTCCACATCCTACTGGTACTCCAATTCCAAAATGTTATTTTAGCTTACAAGTACTATACTATAACTAATGTTAAATAACATTATATAATTCACTGTAAAAGTCAAATCCATCTGCACAGTTTCCTTTTTTTATTATGTTTTTATCTGTCAGTGTATCTCAGTTATTAAAGAACAAGAAGTTACATATAACCTTTCACTTGGAATTTAATTACAAAAGATGACATGGCATGTTAGACATTCAGATTCTTTTTACAAAGAGTAGATATGTCACATCATTTTTAATAAAAAAAATATATGAATTTGTATGATATATAGAAAATTACATACTAGCCATTGGTACAAAATTATGGCATGAATGATTTTAAATACACCATGTGCTATATTCCATTTACACCCCACTCTATAGCATTAATTATGTTAGAATATAACAAACTAATAGAGTTCATTCCTACTTACTCAAGTTTGACTAAATATTAAACCTGCATTAATAACCACTTTTCTCTTTAATTACACTGTAAATAAAGAAAAAAAAGTATTAATAATGTTACATAATTATTATATTGATCCTTGAACTGAGCGGGTTTTACTTCACTGTATGTCGTGCCTTCGGGCGAGTGTTCACGGGCTTCGGTCTTAGGTGAAGGTTTTCCCCGGTTCGACGGCGAGTGTATCCCGATGTGGTGAATTTCGTCAGTAGCCTATTTGGAGGATTCGTTGGCCGTTAAAAAAAAATAATATTACATTTATTTTCTAAATACACTCTAATTTCTTTAATTTTTCAGCATCAATTTCATATTTTTTATTAGTTTATTACATAACTAGATTAGAACCCCGTGTTTACACGGGTTAATAAATGTAATTTATATAGTAAATATAAAAGGAATTAAATCTAAAAACACCTGTGTGTTACGCGAGTTGAATAAATGCGTATATTACACGAGTTGAATAAATACAATGTAATCTCGTAACACATAGTCTTGATATGTTTTTAGAAAATGAACTTTGATGTACAATTAAATTATTATAACATCTTACTTTGTTTTTTATTTATTATAAAGTTAGAAACTTGTGTATTACACGAGATTATGAGATTATAAATTTATGTATTACATGAGGTTGGATTAAAGATGGAAACATAAGAGATAAGCGGATTTTTAATAAGCGGAAAAAATAAGGAAACAGTTGTATTAAACAAATAAGAGATAATCTGGAAATTGTGATTCAATAATAACATTTCATATAGAGAGAAACAGGATAATTCTTATTTGATAGGAGATAGAAACGGGATAACTATTAATTAGAATTATTATTTAGTAGTGGAGAGATCTGCCACCATTGTATAGCCCGTTGGTCAAGGATTTTTCCACAAACTGTTTTTCCTCCTATGGGTTTTAAGTTCGAATCCAACAATTATATGGGAATAATCTTAATCTGGGAGAACATCACTATTCAAGGATTCGAACTTGGATAAGGTGCCGGCATGTATAGTCCTACCATGTTGCAAACCAATTACACTAAAGCCATTCAAACAAAGTAGGAGAGATATAAAAAAAATGTGAGAAAACACCATAATGTAACATAAGTCCTTAAAGTTTTTTCATTTAATAATAATAATAATTAAAAAAAACAATACTAAAAATTTTAGACGGCTTAACAATAATATAATAATAATATAAATAACAATATCATTAATAATATAAATAAATACACAACAATAAATAATAATGTTTAGAGATAAAAGATAAATATTATATATTAATAATATTAGATAGATATAATTAATTTGATATATCAATAATCTAATACTAACAAAAGAGTAACTATAATGCCACATGACATTCTTTTATAAAAAAGTGTTTTATCAAATGTTATGTGGCAATTTATCATACTACTTCAACCATATCATAAATAATAATAATAATAATTAAACTATATAAAGACTATTAAATGATTGAATTTGATATATATTAGAAATAATCTTATATTCATGATTATATTTTTTCAATATTCTTAATTCTTAATAATTAATATTAGTTATCTACTTACCTATACTTTAATATAATATCTCTATTTTAATAAATAAAAACATACTTATCAAAAGAAGATGAGATAACAAAAAATTTATATACCCATCACTATTTGATGTAACAAAAATTTAAAACCTCATCATGTTTATAATTTGTTATTATCGTTTTCATAAATGTCTATATATAAACAATATATATATATATGAGTGTGTGTTTGTGTGTGTGTGTTTGTATGTTTAATATATATAATCTGAGATCATCATGAACTAATTCCATTTCATGATAATAAAAGAGTAACTATAATGTCACATGGCATTCTTTTATAACAAAGTGTTTTATCAAAATGCATGTGGCAATTTATCATGCTACTTCAACCATATATAAATAATAATAATAATTAAATTAATATAAAGACTATTAATTGATTGAATTTGATATATATTAGAAATAATCTTATATTCATGATTATATTTTTTTAATATTCTTAATTCTTAATAAATAATATTAGTTATCTACTTACCTATACTTTAATATAATATCTCTATTTTAATAAATAAAAACATGCTTATCAAAAGAAGATGGGGTAATCAAAAACTTATATACCCATCACTATTTGATGTAGCAAAAAATTTAAAACCTCATCATGTTTATAATTTGTTATTATCATTTTCATAAATGTCTACGTATAAACATTATAATATATATATATATATATATATATGTGTGTGTATGTTTAATATATATAATCTGAGATCATTTTGAACTAATTCCATTTCATGATCTACTTTGATAACACTTTTTTAAATAAGAAAATATTAACTTGAAATAAAATATACTAATTATTTTGTATTCAAAAACAAATTTCTACTTCGTAAACGCAAAATGAGTAATGTTATATTTTCTTTAATTTTGTATGTGTAGTTCATATGAGGGTTATATGTATTCATATCAAAATTTATATTTATCATGTGTGATGCAAGAAATAATATGAAATATAAAAAGTAATTTAAAACATAATCGTTATGTCCTTCAAACGCAACCAACCTCAACAATAACATATTTATTTAAAAAAAACTCATTGAAGTTTATATAAATGGAAAACACATTTATTTCCCCAAAGAACTAGATCGACATGATTATTTTAAAGTTTTTCATTTTCTATCCTCAAACCCCATGTAATACATGGGTCTATAAACTAGTAATAATATTATTAAAGTAAATGAGAGAGTGCCACATGGCATTATTTGGAGTCTTTTATTAGAATTTAGATTAGATTAACTTATTAACAACGTAACTTATTCTATTATTATTTTTTATTTATTTATCACAAAACAAACTTATCAACTCAATAAAAATGTTTCTGGAATAAATTTTAACCAAAAAGTGTTATAAATTTTTATAAGTATAAATTTTAACTCAAATCAATACTTTAAAATAATAATAACTAGCATTAAGACCCGCCTGCGTTGCGGCACGAGTAATTGTAACATTAAATGGATTAATCCAAATGTTATCTGATGCATTAACCATATAAAACACGTGTTTCAACGTATCAAATTGAACTCAATATAACCTGTATAAGCATTGTGATTGGATCAAAACGTAAAAAAATTAATAGGTTAAAAACGTTCGTAAAATGTGTCAAGTAGCACCAATGCCACACCGGCATCAACTCTCAATATTAGAAAAACTTGTGAAAATGAAATAGATAAAATGAAAAAAATTATATACCGAATGAAAGCAGACTTAAAAATAGTTGAATCACGCACACTCGTTACAGTGTGTTTAATACGAAGAAATTAAACAGAAACGTAAAATGTAGAAAATATTAATTAAGTTGATCCAGGACCTGCCCGTTTCGGCGAACTTGTCAAATGGGGAAAAATAGACATGTTGCGACGGGCCTGTCAAGAGTGAAAAAATAGAGTAAAAAACGTTGAACCTCACATGCACATTACGACATGTTCAGGGGCGCAGGATAGAAGGAGGCCCGGGGGGGGACCCCCAAACTTTTCGCTCAGTAGTGTTCAGTATGTAGTTTTCGTATAAATCCTTTTAGGTATATATGTTTTCGACCCCCGGTTTTATAAGTTTTTTAGGTATACACGTTTTCGACCCCCGGTCGAAAATCTCAAACTTCGCCACTGGACATGTTAATTCGCAAAATTTAGAATGAAACGTAAACGAAAAACTTACAAAGATAAAAAGTATGGGAGACCAAAGTTGTAAATAAAAAATATTAGGTTAAACTATAAAAGATGAAAAACTCTGAGTTAAAAGTAAAACATTAAAAAGGGCTAAAATACAAAATATGAAAATCTTTGAATTAAAAGTGAAAAATCAAACTTTAAAAAATAGAACTCCTCAAACATGGGGTACAACATCACAATGCAATAAAATGTTGTTAATTTATAATATGGAAATAATAAGTTTTCAAAGTTGTTTTTTCAAATTTTTTAAGACTTGCAGCAAAATAGAAATAAAAATAAGAGTTAAATACTTGGTTGGTCCATGTGGTTTACAAAAATTGCAGACTTGGTCCTAGTAGTTTACTAATTACATGCGTGATATCAAAACTTGTCAAAATTGAATTCGCTTGGTCCCCAGCCCTAACATCAGTTAAATATCTCTGTTAAAACACCCCATGTGCTTGGCACGTGAGGGTAATTTGGTCATTTTAGTCCAGCACATTATAAAAAGAACTAAATACTTGGTTGGTCCCACCCCACACCTTCTTCTTCCCTAAACCCACCCACCATCATCTCATCTCCTCCACCGAATACCCACTACCATTGAACTCCCACGCACCACCGCCTATTCGTACCGAACTGGATGAGGCTAACCAAACTCATAGCAATGGTGTCAGTGATATTGAAAAGCCTGATGACACCAATGCAAAAGTGAGAACCTAGAGGACGATAACAAGGCTGAGAAGTTGGATATTTATGAGAGCTTAGAGAAAGATAAGGGGGCTGAGAAGTTAGATATCTGTAACATCCGTAAAAAACGGATTTACCAAACCAGCTCCGTTTATTAACCGAACAATCAGTTAAAAATTTCGTTGCAAATTAAATGCCCAAAATAATTTTAAACGATACATAATCAATTTTTATATGGTTATAATTAGTTTTTGAAAAACTGTTAAATATATGAAAATAAAAAATATATGTTCCTGCCGGGTTTCGAACCCGGGTCAGTCGCCGGGTCAGGGTCCAGCAAAGTCTTAACATTCAACACTTAAACCACTGCGCCACTTATGTTTCTTGTTAAATGTTAGAATCATTTAATTCATATCATTTTTAAAATAAATGATTTTCGATTAATCTAATTAATATATAAATATAATTAAAAACAGAAATATTTCGGGTTAGACACGTAGCTCAGTTGGTAGAGCTGCGTGCACGCGTACGGGAGGTCTCGGGTTCGAGCCTCACTTAGCGCACATATACTCGCATTCGAACCGGTCAAAGTCAACAGTCAAAGTCAACGGTCAATGGTCAACGGTCAAAAAAGTCAAATTTTTTTATTATTTTTATTTATTTATTTTAATTAAAAATCAATTAAAAATACTTAAAAATAACATTTTTAAGGTTAGAAAATAGCCTTAAACTCACAAAAATACACCCAACAATCCTACTAAAATGGATCAATAAAATCCGTTTACTTACCGAACCATAATGCTATTTATCTAGGTTAATTTCACTCGTGGTTAAAACCACTTCGCGTGCATTCAACATCATCAACCGAACGCACCCACTGTGAGTGAATCTTACAACTCCCCTTTTTAATTACACGTTTTGGGGTGTGTCATGTGTCTCAAATAATTAACTCGTTTATTTAAATTTGTGCCATACCATATCGTGACCTAAACTTAGATTGTTTATATTGTTGTGATTACTTATTTCATTTTGTCAAATTATATGAAATTCATTCATTAAGCCCATCAGTTCCTCGTGGGAGACGAGTTGAACAACGCGTGCCTCAAAACCAATCCATTATTGTTCATGTATGTATCATTGAGTTTATATTGTTTATAGTTATGTCTTTCATATTATCATGTTTATGCAATTCATTCATTAGGCCCATCAGTTCCTCGTGAGAGACGAGTAGAGCAACGCGTGCCTCTAAACGTTCCATTATTGTTCATGTGTGCTTTATTTAATATCTAATGATTGTTGAATAAGTTTACATCTATTTTTACTCATGTGTGGTTGTGCACTCATTTCATAATCAATTAAATAAACTTGTTCAAATGTTTTCCATAGGATTCACTCGCCAACTTTTTGTTGATCCAAAAACCTTTTTACACATGATACAGGTGAACAGGATGAAGCAAGGAAAACATAGGAAATGCCTTAGAAGAAAACAAAGAAGCTTAGATTGATGTTAGGTCATGATGTATTTATGAATGTAAAGTTCCTATTAAATTGTATTAATGAATATGAAACGTATAATAAATGTCATGAGCTTTGATGATAACCCAATCATGCCCCGGTCACCTTTTCCGCTGCGGGTCGGGGTGTGACAATATCAACCAGAGCTCAGAGAAAGATAAGATGACTGAGAAGTTGGATGTTAATGAGAGCCTAGAGAAAGATAACACAACAGAGAATTTGGATGATGAAAACAATGATAAGGTCGATGGTTTGCAGTCATTGGACACAAAACTGGATCATGGCACTATTTCCACAAGCACGGAGGGAGTTCAGGTAGTTGAGAAGGTTTCCGTGGAAGCTTCTGTTACCGTCAAAGCTGAACTTGATGTTAAGCCAGTTGATGATTCAATGGAGGATTATGCATCAGAGAGTAAACAAATTGAGCCTGTTGATGTTATGGTTGAGGATACACCTGTTGCCAGGATTACTGAATGTACTATAGAGAACAGTGATCCTGCTGTGAGGTGGCGGTATGGTGGTGGTTTGGAGGAGATGAGATGGTGGTGGTGGTTTGGGGAAGAAAAAGAGTGTGGGGTGGGACCAACCAAGTATTTAATTCTTTTTATAATGGGCTGGACTAAAATGACCAAATTACCCTCACGTGCCAAGCACATGGGGTGTTTTAACAGAGATATTTAACTGATATTTGGGCTGGGGACCAAGCGAGTTCATTTTTGACAAGTTTTTGTACCACGCGTGTAATTAGTAAACCACTAAGGCCAAGTCTGCAATTTTTGCAAACCACATGGACCAACCAAGCATTTAACTCTAAAAATAATAGAGTCTAACAATTATGTAATAAACAATTAGGTAATACTTAATGAATGATCAGTAAGTTTTTCTAAATCCTAGGTTATAATTAATAATTTATATAGAATATGGTGTAGTAGAGTAGGGTACAAATGTAACATCCGTAAAAAAAACGGATTTATCAAACCCGCTCCGTTTATCAACCGAACAGTCAGTCAAAATTTTCGTTGCGAATTAAATGCCCAAAATAATTTTAAACGATACATAATCAATTATTATACGGGAATATATAATTAGTTTTTGAAAAACTGTTAAAAATCGCAAAATAAAAATGTTTTGGTTCTGCCGGGTTTCGAACCCGGGTCAGTACCGGTTCAACATCAAACTTAACACACCACACACAAACCACTGCGCCACTGATATTACTTGTTAAACATTAGAATCATTTAATTGATATCATGACGTTACGAATTCAAAACCAGCACCCAATAGTTCAGTCGTCGGAAATCCGGCAATCTCGCGAGCATTTAACGACAACTTCCGTTATAACGTAAACCATTACTAAGACATCGGTTACAACCGACGTCTGGGTCCGCGACCAAAGTTATAACCGCCGGAGTTTTCATAACCGATGAATCCAGTTGGAAATCGGGCCAAATACATCTCGGTTTCTCCCTATAAATTCACCCACAACCCACTGCAAACCTTTTCGCTCAAAACCACACCTTTACCGGACGTAATTCCACTCGCCGGAATTATTCTGTTCGTCGTCGGAAAACCGTTTTCCTCATTTCTGAGCCTTACTAAACCATTTGAACTTATACCGAAGTCACCCACATATTTTGTAAGCTTTCTGAAGTTTCTCTGATGCAAGACACTCGTCGCCGGAAGGTATTGCTGTCGCCGGAGTTATGCCGGAAAACAGAGGAAGATAGTCGGTATACCTTTTCGCCTAATTTCTGTTTCTTTTTACTTATATCTCATCTATAATTAACCTAAAACACTAAAGAAACCGATTAAGACTTCGAACCAGTCAGTCGTCATCTCTGGTTAAAACTCAACGAGGAAGACGATGTTACGATAGTATATAAGTATAATATAAATCAAGAAATTACTCGGGTTAGACACACAGTCCAGCGGTGGACTGTGTGCACGTTAAACATACAAACATCTCGAGTTCGAATCCTGTTTCACACACGTCGCCTTAATAAAAATGATTTTTTTGATTAACCGAACCGGAGTCATACTGATATATGTTAAGTATATTAATAACCAGAAAGATAACCAAGTTAGACACACAGTCCAGTGGTGGACTGTGTGTATGTTTATATCACAGGTCACGAGTTCGAGTCCGGGCTACTGCACCGACTCGGACAATTATCTATTTTTTTTAAATAAGACAGAAAATGAAATAACTAATTTGTGTTTAAGTATAATAAAAATCAGTAAAGTTAACAAGTTGGACACACAGTCCAGCGGTGGACTGTGTGTTAGTTTAAGCCACAGGTCCCGGGTTCGAGACCTGTGGAGCGCACCATCCGATTCACTTAAATTGTTTTTAAAATAAAAGGATTTTCGGTTTAACATAATTAATATATATATATAATTAAAAACAGATATATAACGGGTTAGACACGTAGCTCAGTTGGTAGAGCTGCGTGCACGCGTACGGGAGGTCTCGGGTTCGAGCCTCACTCAGCGCACTTATATACACGATTCGAACCGGTCAACGGTCAGTCAACGGTCAACGGTCAAGTCAACTGTCAGAAAAAGTCAAAAAATTTTTTATTTTTTTATTTAATTATTTTAATTAAAAATCAATTAAAAATACTTAAAAATAACATTTTTAAGGTTAGAAAATAGCCTCAAACTCACAAAAATACACCCAACAATCCTACTAAAATAGATTAATAAAATCCGTTTACTTACCGAACCATAATGCGATTTATCTAGGTTAAACTCACTCGTGGTTAAAACCACTTTGCGTGCATTCAACCTCATCAACCGAACGCACCCACTGTGAGTGAATCTTACAACTCCCCCTTTTAAATTACACGTTTTGGAGTGTGTCATGTGTTATAAAAATAATTAACTTGTTTATTTAAACTTGTGCCATACCACATCATGATCTAAACTTAGATTGTTATATTGTTGTGATTACTTATTTCCTTTTGTCAAATTATATGAAACTCATTCATTAAGCCCATCAGTTCCTCGTGGGAGACGAGTTGAACAACGCGTGCCTCAAATCAAATTCATTATTGTTCATGTGTGTATCATTGAGTTTATATTGTTTGTAGTTGTGTCATTCATATTATCATGTTTATGCAATTCATTCATTAGGCCCCTCAGTTCCTCGTGAGAGACGAGTTGAGCATCGCGTGCCTCTAAATGTTCCATTATTGTTCATGTGTGTTTTATTTAATATCTTATGATTGTTGAATAAGTTTATATCTATTTTTACTCATGTTTGGTTGTGCACATATTTCATAATCAATTTAAATAAACTTGTTCAAATGTTTTCCATAGGATTCACTCGCCAACTTTATGTTGATCCAAAACCTTTTTACACATGATACAGGTGAACAGGTCGAAGCAAAGAAAACCTAGGAAATGCCTTAGAAGAGAACAAAGAAGCTTAGATTGATAGTTAGAATATGTTGTATCAATTATTGTAAATTTCCATTAAATTGTATTTAATGAATATGAAACGCATAATAAATGTCATGAGCTTTGATGATAACCCAATCATGCCCCGATCACCTTTTCCGCTGCGGGTCGGGGTGTGACAACAAATAGCTACACCCTTAATAATTTATTTAGGGTATGGTGTAGAGATTACTACCCATATTTGAAGTCAAATATTAGCAACAAGTTAAGAAACGTGTTACCTACTTACCTTACCTTCCCATTCAATAAATTTGCAAATAATTTTTCATGACCCAAACTTGACTTCTTGTCGTAAACATTAAAGTCTAATCTATACTTAGACAACATCCAATCACAAGCACGCCACAATGTAAAATCACAAATTTACAACCAATTATCAACCTACCATGGGTTATCGGAAGTTCCTATCTCATAATTCTTGTTGTTTCCTCATTGAGCTCCTAAAGTCAAACTAATCCATAAGTGTGTATTTAAACAAAGTTGCATATCCATACGCACTAGAAGGATGAGCAAATAACCAAATTAACTGAACTATAACCGAATTAATTGACATAACCAAACCAAATTAACCAACAAATAAACTAACGAATCAGATAAGTAGTAATCAAATAACCGAACATTGTGGGTCGGTTTTGGTTATGATATATGTCATAATCGAATTAAGCAAACCGAACCTAATGGTGTATATCTAATTTAATCGCAATTTGTATTTCAATTCATTATGCCTTTGATGACTCAATACATTAGTTTCGCTTGAATCCAGAAACAGTCTAAGATGTTAGTGGTGTGTTATATTTCTTTGCGATCACTAAAGTCTGGTTTATTGATTTATTTAATGGATGTTTGGATAAACGTTAGGGTGGTTCGGTTGATCTCAATGAGGTGGATGGAGATGATCTAATGATAACGTTAGTTAATTATTATCCTAAGTTTAATTTAAGGTTTATCTCTAGTTTAATTACTGATTTTTGAATTTAGCTTTTTAATTGTTTCCTAGTTGGAGACTTTTGTAATTAATGAATCAGTGGGATAGGTAATATATCCAGTGTATGAATGATTCAAGAATTAATTAAAACTTGAGTTTCGCCCTTGTTAGTCCCTATTGAGACAGGGAAGTCATGGCCTTGTTGTGGATATTTGGGTGTGTGAATGAAGTCTTAAAAATGGTGAAAACAACTTGTCCCACATTGGTGTGGGAGTAAAAGAAAAAGTTATTTATAAGGTAATTTGTTTACCTGGCTAATATAACTTTTGAACATGTTTTACCATAAGTCCTACGCGCACGGGGGGGTGCAAAAATTTGGAACCGGATTTAGTTGAACTCACGTACGTCCTGCGGACACGAATGCCGCTCCGAAAACCCGGGCCCGCGCGATTATCTTTTCAGGTAAGTGTTCAAGTCCGGCAGTACTCGGTTACTGTTTCGAACCGGCATACCCTGGGAACAGACGACGAATTGTGTCAAACACAAGCCCGGTTCACGTTTCTGATTCCTTTGCTTTACTTCTTTCTGTTTCTTAATTTCATTCATATTAACAGCAGATTTCTAACACTTGTAAGTTTAATGTCAAGCTAGAAGTTTGAATAAGAATTTGAGTTGTGCTTATCACTTGTGTACGTTGTTTAACAAGTGGTATTAGAGTCAACTCCATTGAAAAGATGGTGAAGATTCAAATGTTCTATTACTTGAAGAAACTTACCAACACCAACTATCACACATGGTCAACCTATATGATTTCGTATTTGTATGGTTAAGACCTACGGGAGGTGGTGAACGGTGATCAAACAAGTTAGACAAGAACCGATACCAATGAAGCAATACACAAGTGGTGTACTAAGATTGGAAGGTGTTGTTTATTATGAAGATGATGGTCGAGGATGAAATCTTGGAGCATAACATAGATCTTGCAATACCGAAAGAGGCATGGGACTCCTTATCGACTTTATTCTCCAAGAAAAACGACGAAAAGCTTCAGCTGCTTGAAAACGAGTTGCTATCAGTTACTCAAAAAGATTAGATGATACAACAGTATTTTCACAAAGTGAAAACTTTGTGTAGGCAGATCGGAAACTCATAAAGTTTTTCAATTTTTCATGAGCATTGATAACTCTAGGTTCAAACTTTGGTTTTGATACCTTAGGTTTTTTAGACACTTGTTCAAAAACCTTCACAATCTTTTCAACACTCACACTTTCAAGTGGAAAACCTTTACTTGAATACAATTTGTCTGATCCTTTTAAAGTGTAGAAAACAATGTTTTTAGATTGAGACTTAACAACCTTTGAAATAAAGTCACCTTTGATCTTGGTATCTTTAACAAGATTCTCATTTTCACACTTGATTCACAAGCATCCTCAGTTTTCAATTTTTCTTTAACATTTAAACACTCAATAGAATTAACATTCTCATGCACAACAACCAAAGGAGTTTTTGCTACAAAATTTGTTACCTCATGATCTTCAACATGCAAAAGTGTATAATTTCCATTAAAAGGTGGTGAAACTTTATTGGATCCCACACCTTTAGATAAAAGCAGTTTTCTGAGATCCGATCATGTTGTCAAGTACCAATGATGAATTTTGTAATTTTCCAAGTTGACGGTTCAACTGTACGATTGGACTTTCTGACTTAATTAACTCTTGGCATTTGTTAGCCAACTTTTTACACTTTGTATGAAAGTCATCATATACCACTTCTATGATCATCTGTTGCCTAGCTGGTTTTTGTTTTAAAGCTCAAATATCTTTTTGATATGAACCATTTTTAGTTCTAAAAGCCTTTTCATTTTCTTTATACAATTCATTTGCATGTAGAAGTTTTTCTAAATTCTGAACCATTTTTAGTTCTAAAAGCCTTTTCATATTCTTTATACAATTCATTTGCCTGTAGAAGTTTTTCTAAATCACTAATCAGATTTTGGTTATGTGCAGTGTACCTGTCAATATTACCTACAAACTCAATACATCTAGGACACCTTCTATTTACGGGTTTAGAATTTTCCTCGATGTCGACCATAAATGATTGATGTACTGCAAGTTCCTTTACAGCATCTGTAACTATTTGATCTACAATCCTCTGCATTTCCTCAACTCGAGCTCTAGACTGCTACATTTTCAGCTACCTTTACCTTTTTTCTTCTACTAGTTTTTCAATCTCTTCCTTCAACTCCTCATCTTTATTCTCTAGATCCTCAACAACCTTTTCTTCATTCTTATCTTCTATTTATGAGTTTGTGCCATGAAAGCTTGAGTAAACACAACAACCTCTTCTAAATGAATTCTCCAATCACATGTTTCATCCTCTTAAGAAACTAATGTTGTAGAATTTGAAGCAACAACAATAATTGATCTTTGATTGGAACTATTATTCTGCTGACTAGAAGATGTAGACCTTTGAACCTTAGGCTTGTCACATTCCCATGTAAAGTGCACCAAATATTAGCCATGAGGGGCTATTTATGCCATTATGATAATAGACGAGAGTATAAAGGTTAAGGGGTAAAGGTGACAAGTTTTTAAAGTTATTTGGGGGCCTCGCGGGCCGCGACAGAGTCGGGCTAGCCTCTCGCGGGCCCCAGACCATGGCAGTGACAAAAAAAAATTTGCTTGGGGGCCACTCAAAGCTGTAAAACACTTCAAACTTGAAACCTACTAGATACGTAAATGGACACTTGTAGGTACCTCCTAACTTCCCTTAACACCAGGAAGCTCCTCCTTAACCTTCCACAAGTATAAATAGGTGCCATGTTTCACTTGTTGAACTTGCACCTTCTTGATAAATCAATTCCTCTCACCTCTGGAGGTTCCTAGCTGAAAGAGACTTCCAAACTCAGTGCATTTTCATTCAAGGACCACTAGTAAGTGCTCCTTCCTCCTGCATTTTAGTTTAGTAGGCATTTAAATCCAAAAGTCAAGCATTTTCGATAATTGCTTTGACTTTTGGTTTAGACCTTAATGGTCCAGCCACTTTTTGAGACAAACATGGCTACGTGATCATAATTAGGTATGCGTTAATCCATCAAAAGGACACCTCCTAAAAATCACGTTTACTAGGTCAATTGACGGGTCAAAGTTTATTGTTTTAAAAAGTCAAACGGGTCAGATTTTATAAGTATTATCATCTGAGTTTATAGATGTTATAAAGTATGTTTTGACACATAAATATGTTTGTAATAATTATTAGAAAATGTGTAAACATGTTCGGCTCGTCAATTCCGTTTTGGGGTCGGTTCGCAACCGAAAGTCGTAAAGTTTGACTTCTGCTTTGACTTTCGATTCTAATCCGATTTAGATTAGTTTGCTACTGATTTAAGGTTGCATTATGATCATAATTTAATGTAGCATAACCCTCTGAGGTTACAAAACATGATCATAATCATATTCTGAGTTTTTGTACAAGTTTCGTTATTATGCCAAACTTTGACTAAAATGCCCCTTTTGCAATAAAAAGGTTTTAATCATTTACGAACTTGCAAATGACTTGTGCACTGATATGTTAATTTAATTAACATATTTTGACGTTATTAAACTGATCATAAACTGATTTTTAATATAAGATCGTAATTTATGTTTTATAATGACTAAATTACCCTTAGGGCATCTAGAATGGTTTTGAATGTAATTTATCTTATCAAACTTATTATCTATTGATATATATTATAATCAAAATATTTTGGGATATCAAATCAGTTCATAACCTGAGTTTTGACTAAAGATCGCAATTGTCTCCATTTAATGACTAAAACGCCTTTATGAGGCATAGTTTGATTTTAAAAGCTTAACGGACATATAAGTTGATATCCTACTGATAATACAACTTATTTAAAGTATATTTTCATAAAGAACTTGTTTATAACTCATTCGGTTACCCGATATCGCTTATGTGCGTATGGTTAAGCTTATGTAATTAGTTTACGTAATTAACCGAAACGGATAAATTCCTTTCATTTTCATTTAAAATTCCAGAATGCATATTGTTTACCCATATTATACAAGTCTTAATACTTGTGGGGTTTAAACTACATCCTATGCCGGTCATCGCTTAATCTAACGTATCGTACCGTTTCATTAATTTAAGTCAACCGGTCCAAGTCTATGACTTGAATGGGATCTGTTGACATTCTAATTGGTTATTTATACCATTTATTTCAGACTAGGGCCTTCCGATAAATTGAAACCAACCTTAGTTAATTGATTACGGCTTAGCTATTTATAATTCTTGCATATTAAGACGAGTTTTAGCCAGGTAAAAACTCTTAACTTATTTTCCCTAGACGGGCTTGGGATACGGTAAATTATTACCGCTTGGTCGGGTATGGGATCACAAGTCGGATTGTGACTAGAAAATCCGCATAACTCGTTTTAATCCGTTTTATCTGATAACTTAAATATTGGGGGTTAACGCGACCATGTCCTGGATATCCTCGGCTCATTTAAGTTATTAATGGCCATTACTAAGCATGAGGTGTATGCATACACATGACAGATGCTAATACTACAATAAAATATTTTTCTACCCATATTGGGGATACCCCTTTGTGGGTTAAAAGTGGTGTGTTGGTTGATCATGTTATTCGATTTCTGCCCCGGATCCCATATGTATTAACAGACTTGTAAAACTTAATACAAGATCATTTTGAATTATTCCAAGTTATTTATAAAATCATGTGCCTTGTGCACCTATTTTTTTTTTTTGAAATATTTTCAAAATGTGTCAGTTATTTGTATTTACCTGTGTAAACTGACATATTTTCAAAAGATTAAGTTACAGGTTGCAAGGACATGTAAATAGGCTGGAAGCTGCCTGGTAATGCTTTAAGAGGAAATTGCAAATCCTTTGCATATAGCCGAGTAGTCTGTTGAACCCGCTTTTGTACATTTTCGATATGCCTGTGGATCTTTATTAATAGCACGCCTGTATTATTATTTTGAACATTTGGACATTTGAGTTTGTAATAATATTTTAAATCCAAGACTTCCGTTGTGCTATCTGTGATTGTTTGACTATGACGATACCAATCTTACGTTACGATACTACCACCCGGGCCCATCGGGATTAGATTGGAAATTCGGTGTCCACCTCTGACCCGCAGCGGAAATGGTAGTCGGGGCATGATTAGGTTTTCATCAAAGTTCATGACATTTACTATAAAGTTTCATATTTATTATTTCTTTTTAAAGAAGAACATTACAATAAACATACAAGTACAACATATTCAAATACATTTTTCATGACTTCATTATTTTACTTCTAAGGCAATTTCCTATGTGTTCCTTGCTTCAACCTGTCCACCTGTATCATGTGTAAAAATAGGGTTTGGGTCAACGAAAGTTGGCGAGTGAATCCTATGAAAACATTTGAACGTGTTTATTATATTGGTTATAAAAAGGTGCATAACCACATATGAGTAAACGTAAATGTAAATTTAATCACAATACACATAATATTAATTAATACACACGCATACACCAAATGATGAATAATGAGATCAAGGCTCAATCAAACGGAGCCAATCTAATGAGGCACCTGATGCTCAACCCGTCTCCCACGAGGAACTGATGGGCCTAATGAATGATTTGCACGCAACTTGACAAAAAGGTAAAACACATCACAACAAACAACATAATCACATAATCTCAATTAATGCACAAGCACACACCAAATGATGAACAATGAGGCACCTGATGCTCAACCCGTCTCCAACGAGGAACTGATGGGCCTAATGAATGATTTGCACGCAACTTGACAAAATGTAAACACACATCACAACATACAATATTTACATCTCGAGTTTAGATCATATAATGGTAATAGCACGAGTTTGAATTTCGCTCAAAATCACACCAATTCTCGAAGCAATTTCACTCGCCGGAACTTTTCTGCCATCACCGGACTTTCGCCGGAAAACCGAGACTCACATCAACACGGTAAATACCTCGACTCTTTCTGTTTCAATCCATTGTTAGACCATTACTAACATCAATCCATCACCCAGAATCAAACCCAGACGACGTTGCCGGATATTCTGTACTCGCCGGAAAATCGCTGGAATTTTCGAACTCACGCTGTTAATCGGTATGATCAACTAAACCTTCTGTTAATCATTGTTTAGTAACTCAATTTCACATCTAAGCAATCAAAACTGTTAATTGATCCGAACAGACGGAGTTCACAAAACAGAGCCGACGAATCCTTGCCGGAGTTCTGAGAAAGACACCTGTTCGGTACATTCTTTCCCCAAACCCTCTCTGTTCATTACCTTTCAATTGCTTATAATATTCGTTAATCGAATCTAAACAAGAAACAGTTGGTTAACCGTTGTCTGTGTTTTGAACGATGAAGATGAGTTCGAACTAGTGTATAAGATTAATTAAAATCAGAATAATAAACGGGTTAGACACACAGTCTAGCGGTGGACTGTGTGCACACAATGAATACACGTCTCGAGTTCGATCCCTGACCCAACCTCACTCTCTTAAATAAAAATGCTCTTTTTAAAACCGAACGGGTTAACTCACAGTAAGATGTTAAGTATAATAAAAACCAGAATATTAACCAGGTTAGACACACAGTCCAGCGGTGGACTGTATGCAAAACTAAACCGCAGGTCCCGGGTTCGAGACCTGTTGAGAGCTCCGGTTCGATACAATTAAATCCTTTTTAAATAAATGATTTTCGGATTAAATTAAATAGTGTATAAATATAATTAAAAACAGAAATATTTCGGGTTAGACACGTAGCTCAGTTGTAGAGCTGCGTGCACGCGTACGGGTGGTCACGGGTTCGAGTCTCACCCAGCGCATGCTTATACACGACCGAACCGGTCAACGGTCAACAGTCATGGTCAACGGTCAAAGTCAACATTTTTTTTTCTATATTTTTATTTATTTATTTAATTTAAAAATCAATTAAAAATACTTAAAAATAATGTTTTTAAAGTTAGAAAATAGCCTTAAACTCACAAAAATATATCCAAAAATCCTATTAAAATTGTTAATAAAATCCACTTATTTACCGTACCTTTTCGTTATTTATTAGGTTAGTTATTCCTCGTCGATCAATCCTCTAAACTCGTGCGCATTCAACATCATCAAGAGAACGCACCCAATGTGAGTGAATCTCTACCAATTCCCCCTTTTTAATCACTTTTGGGGTGTATCATGTGTCGCTATTTATTTATTAAACACTTGTGCATCCATCATATTCATGGTCAAATGTGTTGCCAATATATATCAATTGTTTTTGTAGTTAATGTTTAGATTTAATTTATCATTTTCAGTACATACATTATCATAGGCCGCCGCTCCCCATTACCTATGAGCGTGAGCTATTCCCCATTACCTATGAGCGTGAACGAGGCGTTGCCAACATAAGATCGGCTCCGTTTGATTGAGCCTTAATCTCACTTACATCATCATAGGCCGTCCGTTCCCCATTACCTATGAGCGTGAACGAGACGTTACCAACATATACATTGTCATTCATATCATATACTCATGCAAGGTGGTTTGTGATTGTTTGTTTACATACGTTTGTTCATATATGGTTATTGCACAATTTTTCCATATCAATTACAACAAGGAATCAATAACAAATGTTTTTAACAAGGTTCACTCGCCAACTTTTGTTGACCCAAAATTCCCCATTTTTACACATGATACAGGTGATCAAGTTGAAGCAAGAAACATATAGGGCGGCCTAGAAGAATAAACCAGTTTAGATTTTGGATTGTTTTAGTTAATTTTTCCTTTCCTTGTATTGTATGAATTTGACTTGAACAATTGAGATGTAATTTGAATTTAATAAATATGAAACATATTAGTAAACATCATGAGCTTTGGTGATAACCCAATTATGCCCCGACTCTTATTCCGCTGCGGGTCGGGGTGTGACAGTTTTCTCCCGAATCGAGATATTCTCTGTTTCGCCCACGAAAGATTAATTGAATCAGAAAAAATTTGGAGCATGAAGTGCAATTAGATCCATTTTGGGGGGAATTCGAATTACTATTATCAATTAGAAGAATTTATGGTTGGCTTAGTTGGACTACTACATTGAAGTATCTAGGCTCCGTTAAAAAAAACCAAGTGGTAATATATCTATTTTATATCATAAAAGATTCCTATTTTTAAAGAAATCTTTTTTTTGTAAGTAGAAATTGCAAATCAAAATCGGGCGGATCTTTACCCGGAGTAGAGCATAAACCTAAAAAGGTTAAAGATGCCCATTTAAGAACAAGAAAATGACATCGTGATTTGGATTGGATCTCGATGAAACAATCAATCAATGAGAAGTAAATTGGATAAGTTTAATGATTTTTTTTTATATTATATGTTATAAGGAAAGGAAGACAAACTCGTATTTAGTGATAAATCAAAGAAAATCCTATTATTATTATAAATTAGAAGGAACTTGCTATGAAAAAAAAAGGTATTGGAATCTACACATTGATTCTTTTTTTTTTTTGAACCGTATGCGTCAAAAGGCGTCTGTACGGTTCCGAAGGGATACAATTTGACCATATAATCAACCGATCGATAATTTATCGAGAAAGATTACTTTTTTTTAATGTCCCTCTACTTTTAATCTACTGTTTTCTTTTTCAATAAAGACAAAACATGATAAATCGTGAGTCTGATTGGTTTGACGATTTAATGGTTTGCCATTACACAATAAAGAGTTATTATAGTTTTTCATGGATGTTAGTTATTTATTATTGATTTCTAAAGCATGGATATTGTATGAATGGTGTCTTATTATTCATTTTAGTCGATAAACATTCTTACACACACTTAAGAAAGTTCTTAATTTGTTGCTTCATAGTTTTTCATGCTCTAGAAATATACAGCATATTTATTAATCAACTTCTATATTGTGAACATTGCAAATCACAAGCATGCTATAAGCTGGGGCCATCATAATTTAATTGACGTGTATATTTCATATTTCATAATTTAATTAACTTGTGTACATCAAAGATGATTTATTTAAGGAGATTTATATTTCATAATTTAATTGACTTGTATATTTTATATTTCATAATTTAGTTAACTGAGATACAACAGACGTAGTTAGACCTTCTCCAATGCAATAGAGTACCGGAAGTCCTCTCTCTCCTCCATGTCCAAATTTTGTAGACTGGCGGCCTCCTCTCTCTTTTCAATCTCACAGTCTTGTCCAAGCTCACTCATATAAAAGAATTTTTGGCCTTCTCTCTCCTTGCCCGCATCTCTCTTTTCCACATCAGCATCAGATTTGACGACAGATCCAACGTCGGAGAAGGTCTTACTTAGCAGAATATCCACATTCTCTCGCACCAAATCCCATAGCCTTCTCACATGTTTGTCTTCAGTAAGAGTTGCACCTATAGCAACCCTAATCACAAAAACTCCTTCTATTACTGCATGTGTCATGTAAACACGTTCAGTCCTATTCAACAACTCCAACAACTGCTTGGTCAAGCTGTTTATATCTTCATCACACCTTTGGTTAGCCAACGCCAACGGCGAAACCCTAAAACACAAAGTAGCAAAGTTCCTAGGAACCACAACTTCAAATCTTTCATCTGTAGACAAAAGTTGTTCAAAACATTCAGCCATTTTCACTTGTTTTCTTATAAACTCTCTTATCCCAGATACTCCATGGGTCTTCATCACCATCCATAGTTTCATCGCCTTGAATCGTCGACTAAGCGAAATCTGCCAATCTTTGTAGTCTACAACTTGTTTAGAATCACTTGGTTTGTTTTTCAAACATTCAGGATCAGTGGAGAGAGGTTTTGTAAGGTCCATTCTGTCTTTAACCCAAAGACAACAACAATCTAAAGTGGTTAAGAACCATTTATGAGGGTTAAAACTGAATGAAGTTGCACCTTCTACACCATCAAGAAAGTGTTGAAACTCAGGGCATATGCATGCACTTCCTGCATAAGCAGCATCCACATGAACCCACATATCGAACCGGTTTGCAACCTCACATAATGTCCCCAATGGATCTGTTGCTGTTGTTTGTGTTGTTCCAACTGTGAGACATACATATAATGGGATCAAACCTGATCTAACATCTGATTCAATCGCCGTTAACAAAGCACGTGACGATAACTTGAAGTTCTTGGACTTTGTTGTGACGATTTCAGAACGTTTTTTGGGTTAATCCCAACAACGCGACATGCTTTTTGGAGCGAAAAATGTGTTTGATCCGAACAGTAAACAACAAGCTTTTCTAATATGTCCCCCCTGGATGTAGCAGCATCATAGAGAAAACGCGGTCTGTTGGAAATCTGATGTGGCATCTGACTGAGCGATTAAATCCGGATGCATTGGAGATGCTCTAATCTTGCTAAACTTTTTCCCTCTAGCGCAATCAATGTGCACACAAAACTTTCACATGTACTCCCATGTATCACACCACCTCCATCACTTGAAAACGAGAACGATTCAGGAAGTCGAAGAAGCTTTAAAATCCACTCCATGACAACCATCTCGAGCTCAGTGGCTGCAGGAGAAGCCAGCCAGTTAAACCCTACAGTGTTAAACCCTGTAATAAGCATTTCACCAAGAAAGTTGCCAATGCTTGCATTGGATTGGAAGTAAGCAAAAAAACCAGGACTTTGCCAATGAGTTATGCCTGGAATGATATGCTTTTGCACATCTTGCAATATAGTTTCAATGGGTTCTGGCTGCAATGGTGCTGATTTGGGCATGGTTTCTGTGAGAAAACCTGGCTTAACTAGGCTACAAACAGGATATTTTTCTATGTTAGAGTAGTAATCAGCTATGAAATCAACCACCAAATGGGCTTGTTTCCTGAACTCATCAGGGTCTAATGGGTTCAGGTTGCTCATTGCTTCAACATTGATGCTACCCATTTTGTTGTTTGTTGATAATATTATGCTTATGCATTGCTTGAGATATAGAAAGCGGGTTTTTATAGAGAACATTAGTTGATTAAGATGCGTGTGGGACCTCGAATAATAATTAGTTTTATGGGCTGTACACTACAAGATATAACATTATTGTATATAGTATTATAATTTCAGAAATTATAATATTGTATGATATTATAATTAGTTTTTATAACATTGTATAACATATTTATATCTATATTTATATCTTTCTTCTATATAATAAATGAAATTATTTGAGGCGTCTTTTCGATAGATTAATATCACTCTTATTTTCCGTCCCTTTCTTCTATTAAATATAATAATACTAAATCTAATTCTCCACTTTTTCTGCTTTCTTAATGCTATTAAGTAATAATATTAAATCATAATTTTCTGACTTCTCTCGTATGTATTTAATATTAATTTCTCAACTATTTTTTCTATTTTTCTACTTATTAATAGGTCTTTAATATTTCATTAATTCAACCCCGTTATACGTGGGTTTCTAACATATACGTATAATAAATGAAAATATATAAGAAGACATGCACATTTATTTTTCGTTTCTTTCTTCTATTAAATACGGACATTAAATGATGATTTTCCTGTTTCTTTCTCCTTTATTTTTTTCAGATTATTAATAACTTTATGATATTTAATTGAACCAACATCGTGTAATACTGAGTTTCTAACCTAATTACACACAAAATTAGATGTTGTTAATATTGTTAATTAATGGGTGTTGATACGGTTAAGTTTTGGTTTGTATTGTTTGGTTGAAACCGATAATCGAACCGAACTGAATTCAAGAATATTAAAACCCAACTGTAAACCAAATTTGAATTCAGTTTGGTTTTGATTACATAAACTCATCAACCCGGTAAATTTTTATCTTTACTTTTTAATATATAAGATCGTTATTTGTTATTGGTTTGGTTAGGCTAAATAAAATTGGTACCAATGATTAGAGATATATATTGGGTGTCAACTATGTTTTTCTGACGAGTTGTATTTTTCAATAGCAACCCAACTCATATATTTATTTGTGTCATTTTATGTCGAACCTATTTAAAATTCATACCGTGTTTTATTGACGAGTTTAATATTGATTTATGAATATGACTAATACCTAGACGTATTAATAATTTAAACAATTATTACTCCGAATAAAATGAAAAGTTTCTGTAATTGGCATTCTTCAAATTATTTGTGTTTATTTATCTCTCATTCGTCGTTAACAATTTTGGGTTAAATGTTTGTTCAGGATTTAAAAGGGTGAATGGAAAGAATAAGAGGATGAGAAGATTAGACTAATAAGATAAAATTGCTAGAAATAAAGGAGTTTTTTTTTCTTTTCAAATAGGTGTTGTTAGAAAACTTATTTATTAAAATAGGCATTTTGAAAAGTATTTACCTAAATAGGTATTTTTAAAAAGTTGATTTTTTCAAACTCCTAAGTTTATTGGATAAAATAAAGAGTTAATTACACAGATGGACCCTGTGGTTTATAGTTAATTTCGTCTTTAGGTACTAACTTTTTTTTGTAACAGGTTCAGGTCTCATGGTTTCAATTTTATATCACATTTGGGTACTAACACCAAATAATGACTAAATGCCTTTTCATAAGATTATTTTAAATGTAAAATTATTTTTTTATATAATAAAAAATTTTAAATCAATTTTACAAAAAAAATTCAGTGAAAATTATTTTTGTATAACAATTTAATTAGTTAATTACATGTAATAGGTGAAAATAATTTTTAAATGAAAATTATTTTTGTAATTTAGTTATAATAAAAGAAAAACGATAATGTAACATTCAAATTGTTATATACAAAAATAATTTTCTTTAAATTTTTTGGTAAAATTGATTTAAATTTTTTTGTTATATACAAAAATAATTTTACATTTAAAATAATCTTAATATAAAGCATGGAAGAGCATTTTAGTAATTATTTGGTGTTAGTACCCAAATGTGTTACAAAACTGAAACCATGAGACCTGAACTTTTACAAAAAAAAGTTAGTACCCAAAGGCGAAATTAGCTATAAACCACAGGGCCCATCTGTGTAATTAACTCTAAAATAAATTTCCTTTTATAAATATATCATTTAACAAAAGTTAAGGAAAATTATCTTTTATAAAATTTATTTAATAATCTTAGAAACATTATCTTTTAAATTTTTTTCTGTAATTTTCTTAAATGAGAAAACATTCTTGGCTCATATATGTAAATAAGTTTAGAATTTTATTCATTCTTTTATTTAACTTATCTAAAACAATACCTATGGTAATGTAAATTACGAAAAAGAAAGTCGTCGATTATCGAATTAAAATTTTTACTGTTAACGGCAAATAATATAATGTGTAACATCATCAAGCTAAGTTTGATAAAATCAACATATATGCTTTTTACTCGCATACAAATATTCATTCTTTTATTTTAGCTTTATCTTGGTTTAAAATAATTGTTTATTTTTAAACTACGTACCAAATGACATTGAATTATGTAGAATTTTATAATTGACATTGAACTTTGTAACTAATATGTAATTTTTTATATAAATTTGTATTTTGTTTTGGTTTGTTGTAGAAATGTAAAATTAGAGATTAATATGAAAAAAAAAACCTAAATTCGGGTTAAAATGGTTTTTGTCCAACATGTCAACTTGCGAATATTCCTGTTGTATCCGGGTTCGTATGCCTACAGAAATTTTCAGATTCGTATCGTGTTTGAATTGTGTCAACTGAACTCGCTAATCCATAAACACGGGCTATTTAGCACCCCTAATAAAGATGATGTACCTTTAAAAAAGGGTAAAAAGACAAAAATATTTATAAAATTAACATAATTATGGAAGTTGAAAAAATTGATGATAGAATTTTCAATTGTGTTTAAAAAAAAGTTACAGAAAAATCTTAATAAAAAGGAACTTTAGAAAATCATTTTTAAACATTTTTTAAAAGCTCACGACCATTTTTTAGGTTTGCATATTTTTTTCCTTAACTTTTGTTAAATGATATACTTATATAAGGAAATTTATTTTATCCAATAAAATTAGGAGAGAGAAAAAGTAAACTTTCAAAATTACCTATTTGGTAAATACTTTTTAAAATACCCATTTTGGTAAATAAGTTTTCTAAAAACACCTATTTGGGAAAAAACTCGAAATAAAGAGTTAGCAAAATGATTCAAAAGAAATTTTCTATATATATCGTTTACGAAGGATCATGAATATAGTTTTATAATATATATAGCTTTTTAATATTCTATTATTTAATATTATAATAGTATATTCATTTTTCAGTATAATATATAATTTTATATAATTATTTTACTTTTTGTAAAACCATATTTTCTTTTTCATTTGTTATTTACTTTTTCACCTAAATCATATTTTCTTTATTAATTAGTTTAATATTTCTTGCCACTAATTTTTTCTAAGGCAATAAATAATGAAATTATGTGTACAATGATATATCAGTTTTTAATATTTTATTATTTAATATTATAATAGTCTATTATTATATTTACTTTTAAGTTTTAACATACCTTTTGTTTCTATTTTACTTTTTTAAAACCATATTTCTTTTAATCATATTTTCATTATCAATTAATTTAAAATTTCTCTAATAACTTATGTCTGTTAATTTTCTTTTAAACTTAGGTACAAGTTGTGTTTAATTTTTTCCCTCTACATTTCGATATAAGTTTTGTTAAAATGAATATATATTCAAAATAAAGTATTTATTTGGTATCGTAAAATGAATATATAAGTTTTCTCTAACAATTTGTCTTTCTAAACAACATGTTCATTGTCAAATAACGTTTGTTTTACGTTATCATTTGCTTCGTTTACCGCAACGTGCGACGTCAACTAACCTAGTATATATATTGTTTACGAATGAACATGAATAATAAATTTATTTTTATAATAATATATAGTTTTTTTTAATTTTTATTATTTAATATTTGAATAGTATTTAATTATTTTAGTTTACAGTTTTTAAAATCATATTCCCTTACTCATTTATTTTCTGATTTTATTAATTCTTTTTTCTTCTATCAAATTTCCGTTATCAACTAATTTGATATTTTCTTTAATAACCTACGTTCGTTAATTTATTTCAAAAAACTTAAGAACGTAATTGTGTGTAGTTTTTTCCCTCTACATTTCAATATAAGTTTTGGTAAAATTAAATTATATTCAAAATAGAGTATTTATTTGGTGTCGTAAAACGTTATGATGATAAATCAATCTGATTCTATCAGTTTGTCTTTTTAAACAACATGCTTCATTTTCAAATAACGTTTGTTTTACGTAATCACTTGCTTTGTTTTGCCACAACGTGCGACGTCAACGAACCTAGTATATATATTGTTGACGAATGAACATGAATATTATCTTTATTTTTATAATAATATATAGTTTTAATATTTTATTATTTAATTTTTGAATAGTATTTGATTATTTATTTTATGGTTTTTAAAATCATATTCCCCTTTTTATTTATTTTTTGCTTTTATTAATTCTTTTTTCTTCTATTGTTATCAATTAATTTGATATTTTCTTTAATAACCTACGTTCGTTAATTTATTTCCAAAAACTTAAGTACATAATTGTGTTTAATTTTAGTTCTTCGACATTCTGATATATGTTTTGTTAAAAAGAGTTGTATTAGAAATAGAGCATTTATTTTATTTTAATATATTAATTTAGATTGATGATAAATAGTAACTGGATATTTATTTATTACTATAACTTTTTTCGCTTTTAAATGTTATTTTATAATACAGTATTTTATAAGTTTTTGATTTTCTATTATAACTTTTATTTTATTATATTAGTAAATTATATATATAATATATATATATATATATATATATATATATATATGATATTTATTTATTATTATAACTTTTTTCGCTTTTAAGTGTTATTTATAAGTATTTTATAACTTTTTGATTTTCTATTATAACTTTTATTTTATTATATTAGTAAATTATATATATATATATATATATATATATATTAAATTTAAATATGTCTATTTGTATTCACACCTAAACAAAAAATCTTCAAAATGAGTTGTGAGTGTTAACATAGAAGTAATCGAAGTATAAACGTAAGTGTTATAAAAAACTACCTCATTTTTAGTTTCCTTTTATTTTTTTTGTAAATCGACGTTGTTTTACCTTTTCGTTATTCTAATAATGTAGTGTCATGTTTTCTGAAATTTCGAAAATAGCGTTACGACCTGTTTACTTTTAACTACGCTTCAAAAAATGTGTTGTTCAAATGAGATGGGTCGAATATAATTGATTTTTTTGTTTATTTGTTGTGACGAACAGAATCAGTATCATATGAACAACTTTGGTAATAATATAGAGAAAATTTTATATACCTTAAGCAATAGAGAGTGCTCGTACCGTGACAAACCAAACTGATATCGCGTAGCAACATTGATGGTAGTCGGTTCCGAACAAAATCGCTACCGGTACTATTAGAACCACTATTGATATTCGTTTTAAGGTTTTTTGACCGATGTAAAACACGCGTCGATATCATTTTGGTCATAGCATAACTTTATTTTTTGGGTTTCATATTTTAGATATCGATTGCCGATACTGTACTAATACCATAATGAATCAAACCAATACTGACCTAATACACGCTGAAATGGGCGAAGGAATATTACTAGTAGGTATTTATGTGTCAGCAAATTATATAATACATATAATTTACATACTTAAACAAGTGTTCATGACACAAGCCCAACTAAAACAGATTAAAAACTATATACCTGGTAATAGGTTCGACTACATGTGTTATATTTGATTAAACTGGCTTAAGCTCACACCACTATAGAAGCTTGGGATCAGACTTGTTAATAATTACAGTACATAACTTTAGATTTTAATAATTACAGCAAGACGCAGGCCCGCCACCACTCATTACCAGGACTATGTTGTTTTAACCGGGCCCACGCTTGGTCGAGAGGGGCGTTACGCTGTCCCCGAGAAAATTTCCAGCCCCTTGCCACATGACAGGAGTTGCACCCTCCACAAGAGCCGACCCTCTGAAATAAATGCACTATAGTAGAAAACTCGGGTGGGATCAAGGATCGAACCGGAGTTCTTCCCTATCATTTCCAATGCATCAACCAGCTGGGCTGGAATCATTTGCAGATTTAACTTTTCATCTCTAAAATCTATATCCTATAAGTCGATGTTATTGCCCCTTCGTGGGGAAATCCAGTGGGTTTCGATCCGGGATCAGTTTCACAGTTGTGTCCAGTCCCAACCGTCTAGCGGATGATATCTTGACAATCGTTGTTCTAAAAAAAGATATTGGATTTGAATAATCTCAACTTTAACCAATTGGCCAATAACACTCCCAACTTTCGATTTGTACACTAGCACTCCTAACTTTCAACTTATTGGCCGATAACACTCCCTAACTAACTGAACTCTAACCCGGTTAGTTTTTGTTGATGTGGCATCTGATGTAACCCTTTTTGCTAACGTGGCATATGATGTCACACCCCAACTGATGGCGGAATCATCGGGGGCGACACTAAGCGAACCAGATTGTCTCATGAGAAGTTCCATAACAATTATTTAACAATATTACATAACGTCTAACATCTCATACTATTAAACATAATACTTCAAATAACCATTACAAAACAACGTTTTCTCATAACACAAATTCCAGTTTAATAATCTCTATATTTATTACAAATGTTTCTAAAGCAAAAACCTAAACTACGCAAGACTACGTCCAAAGCATCCAAGCTAAAAATCCTCAACCTGTTACATATGTTAAAATACAAGTCAATACAATTAAGTAAAGGTAAGCATACAGGTTTAAGTAATACTAGCATAATAGAGAACTCGTTCGCGAAATAGTCCAATTACATATCATGATACACCAAAACACATCACACAAAACTAGGCATATTTCTCATGCTAACTTCCGTGAGAAGGCTAGCGCGTCCATCCTAACTAGACCCCGTCGGGTGTTAGCCACACTATAGTATCATACTAGCTAAAGAGGCAAGTTAACGAATATAAGTCCTAGTCACATGTTTCTAGTATCACGTATTGAGCATATATAATCAGATTATTCGCGTGTGATAAACAGTTTGATTTGTGAGGTGATTTTGATAGAGGAACATATGTAACACCCAAAAGTGCATTAAAGCGAAAACGGGTCAAGTATACTCACTGTGGGTGCGTTTTAGGTGAGATGAGGGATCTGAGAAGAGTCGAGGAGAGCGCCGGATCAGCCTGCATACGCGAACGGAAGTGCATCAGTCTCCGAAAAGCTGAAACGGTGAAGTTTGGTCTGAACAATAGGCAAGTTCGACCGAACTTATATGTAAACATACAAGTTCGAGCGAACTTGTATAAATCTGTTGAGTTTTGAGTCAGGTTCGAGCGAACTTATCTAATTTCCAAGGAAATTATGCAAGTTCGGTCGAACTTGTGAGAAATATTAGCTGAAAAGACAAGTTCAGGCGAACTTGTATAGTTACCTAAGAAACTAGGCAAGTTCGAGCGAACTTGTGAGAAATTGGTGATAACTGACCCAAGTTCGGTCGAACTTGACCCTGAGGGGTACAAGTTCGGTCGAACTTGACGTGGGCGCTGCTGAAAAAAGGTAAATCTCGAGCGAACTTGATGTTTTCGGGTCCAAAATCTTGCGTTTTCGCGTCGTTTGCCGAGGAAATCGAGTTCCCATCCCTCCAACCTTAAGCCATTGAGTAAAACTTAGGCTGGAGAGGTCTTTTGGAGCGAACTTAGCCATTTTACAGAAACTCGGGCTAATCCGGACGAAGTTGACGGTTCATACGGATTAGTCCAGCTTGTGTAAAGTGACGATTTCGTCCTTGTGCTTCTGGATCTGAGATCTAGCTTCGACAACGCCCCGTTCCACTCAAAAGTGAACGAAACATTCGTCATTAGTCCGAAAATGGTGTAAAAATCAAGGATTTAAAAGGTTTTGCTCAGATCTAGTATAGGTCTGAATGAAAACAGAAGTTTTGTAGAAAAAGATGAAGATTTTCGTAAACAGAAGAGATTTGAAGAAAACAAAGGCAAAGCCTTGTGAAAAATCGTTGTAAACTGTTGTAAATCGTTGATGAATGTAACATCCGTCCAAAAACGGATTTACCAAACCCGCTCCGTTTATCAACCGAACAGTCAGTCAAATTTTTCGTTGCGAATTAAATGCCCAAAATAATTTTAAACGATCCGTAATCACTTATTATGCGGGGATATATATTTAGTTTTTGAAAAACTGATAAAAATAACAAAATAAAAATGTTTTAATCATGCCGGGTTTCGAACTCGGGTCTCTACCGGTTCAACCAAACACTTAACTCACACACCGTGAACCACTCCGCCACTTTGATTTTCTGATAAGTAAATGGATTTATTAAATCAAATAATGATGTGCGGAATTCAAACTCGGTCACTTGCGCCCAAACAGCTGTCGTCGGAAATCCCGACGACTTCGCCCCTAAAACACGTTTTCGCTCAATTTAATCAATCAATTAACTCTCGCCAGCTATAGCCAACGTCTGAAAACGCGTCATTTGCCAAAATCGCCGGAAAACAGTTGACTTCGAATATAGACCGAATTCAGACCCCATTCATCTCGTTGCTACCCTATAAATACACCCACAACTCGCCAGAAGTCTTTCACACTCAAATCGCACCCTTTATCAGCGAAAAATCACTCGCCGGAAGAATCTGATTCATCGCCGGAAAACCGTATCATTAACCTTCGAGCTTACTGAACCCCCTAAACTTTCACCTAAGTCACCCACCCCCTTGGTAACCTTTCGGAAGACTCTCTGCTGCAAGAAGTTTGTCGCCGGAAAAAGGTTTCTGTCGCCGGAGTTCTGCCGGAAAACAGAGTATAACCAGTCGGTATATCTCACGCCTAATTCCTTTCCTTTTTACTTTTATCTCATTTGTAATTGATCTTTAAACGCTAAAGAAACATGAATCAACATTTTGAACCAGTCCGTCGTCACTTCCGGTTAAAACCGGTGAAGAAGACGAAGTTCGATAATGGTTAAGTATAATTAAATTCAAGTTATTTACCGGGTTAGACACACAGTCCAGCGGTGGACTGTGTGCACTTTTAACGCTAAGGTCACGAGTTCGATTCCGGTTTCACACACGCTGCTTTAATAAAAATCCCTTTTTCCACAAACTGAACCGGGTTGTTTTAAGTATATGTTAAGTATATTGAAACCGGGTTTATAACCAAGTGTGACACACAGTCCAGCGGTGGAGTGTGTGTCCGCTAACCCACAGGTCCCGGGTTCGAGACCTGTGGAGCGCACCGGTTTCTCGAGTCTTAATCTGTTTTTAAAATAAATTGATTTCTGTTTAAATCTAATTAACGTATATATATAATTAAAATCGGATATATGACGGGTTAGACACGTAGCTCAGTTGGTAGAGCTGCGTGCACGCGTACGGGAGGTCTCGGGTTCGAGCCTCACCCGGCGCACAACAATATGCCTATGAACCGGTCAACGAAAGTCAAAGTCAACGCAGGTCAAAGTCAACTGTAGCAAAAATAAAATATTTTTTTATTATTTTTATTTAATTATTTTAATTAAAAATCAATTATAAATACTTAAAAATAACATTTTTAAGGTTAGAAAATAGCCTCAAACTCACAAAAATACACCCAACAATCCTACTAAAATAGATTCATAAAACCCGTTTACTTACCAAACCGTAACGCGATTTATCTAGGTTAATTTCACTCGTGGTTAACACCATTTCGCGTACATCCAACCTCATCAACCGAACGCACCCAATGTGAGTGAATCTTACAATCTCCCCTTTTAAATTACACGTTTTGGGGTGTGTCATGTGTTATGAAATAATTAATTTATTTATTTAAACTTGTGCCATACCACATCGTGACTTAAACTTAGATTGATTTATTGTTGTGATTTACTTATATTCCGTTTGTCAAAATACATGAAACTCATACATTAAGCCCATCAGTTCCTCGTGGGAAACGAGTAGAACATCGCGTGCTTCAATCCAAATTCATTATTGTTCATGTGTGTTTTCATTTAGTTTATATTGTTTGTAGTTGTGTTATTCATATTATCATGTTTATGCAATTCATTCATCAGGCCCCTCAGTTCCTCGTGAGAGACGAGTTGAGCATCGCGTGCCTTTAATTGTTCCATTATTATTCATGAGTGTTTCATTTAACATTCTATGATTGCCGATTAAGTTACATCTATTTTTACTCATGTATGGTTGTGCACATATTTCATAATCAATTTAAATAAATTGTTCAAAAGTTTTCCATAGGATTCACTCGCCAACATTATGTTGATCCAAAAACCTTTTTACACATGATACAGGTGAACAGGTTGAAGGAAGAAAAACATAGGATATGCCTTAGAAGAGAACCAAGAAGCTTAGACTGATAGTTAGAAGATGTTGTATAATTTATTTCCATTAAATTGTATTAATGAATATGAAACATATAATAAATGTCATGAGCTTTGATGATAACCCAATTATGCCCCGATCACCTTTTCCGCTGCGGGTCGGGGTGTGACAGATTGGTATCAGAGCCATGACTATAGGGATATAGGATAGGTTATTAGACCCTTGAAACCTATACTATAGTCTGCCTAAATTTTTAATTGATTAGGTGGTTACATACAAACTTGTGATATTTATTTGTTTCATATTTGTTTACATTTCAGTCAAACATACATGCTCATTCATTATACATATATACATATATCGATGTTCATGTATTCAATTTATTTTCATACTCTCAGTATCCAAAGATTTTGTGCAATTTTCAATTCTCATCAAAGTAAGTTCTGCGACGGGCATGTAGTAACTGGAAGGGTACAAGTACCGGTAGTCGGAACGTCCTGTCTAGGTTGGCATTCGTATAAATCCAAAATAACGGACCAGTTTGCCTACCTGGGGACTAACGATGAGAGTACGAAAGACCTATTAGGCCAAAGCATGCCACACCAAACGTCGTTCGAACTAACCTTACTTTGAGGTGTCACCGTGTCTACACCTGGACACATTCCGAACATCACACGTTGTATACATATTTCTCGATTTTCTCCGGGTTTTGTGTACGCAATCAGGCAGAGACCGTGCGAACCATATGAAAAACCGGTATTCATGGGGGCCCACATGATTACACAGGTAAAGTATGGCGGCATGACGGGCCTAACAGCGAGCAAAGCCCAAGACATCCTATGGATGTAGTAGATTTATTTTTCTATAATTATTTTATGAACGTTCAATCCCAAACACGACCCACGATCCCAAAGGCATTCAACTCATACTCTTGACATGTATTCCTTGTAGATGTCTTCTAGCCTCGCTCGTAGGAAAATGAGAGCAGGAAAAGCCCGTGAACGCATGGCTACCCAAATCGCTCAACAAATGGCCACCGTAATACCCAACATCGTAGTTCAAGTTCAACAAGCCCTTACCGCTAATTCCGTTAACCCAACCCAACAAGAAGATCAAAACACCATCAATCCTTCAGTCACTAAATGCACCTACAAACATTTCAAATCCTGCGATCCTCCAAAATACGAAGGTACTGAAGGTGTCACCGCTCTCCTCCATTGGTTCGAAGAAATGGAGAACACCTTTCTAAATTGCGATTGCCCCGATGATCGCAAAGTGCGTTATGCTACCGGTCGCTTACTTGGAACGGCACTCACATGGTGGAATACAGAAAAGACCAAACGTGGTGTTGAAGAAACTATGACCTTGGCTTGGGAAGAATTGAAGGGAATCATGACAAGACGGTTTTGCCCAAGAAGTGAAATCAAGAAATTGGAGGATGAGTTTCATGCTTTAAAACAAAAGGAAGGCGACCACACCACATACAACAAGAGATTCCTCGAGTTAAATCAAATGGTTCCCAATTTGTTTACTCCCCTCTACCGTTTGATCGAGCACTACATTCGTGGTCTTCCATCAAAGATTCAAGACTCTGTGATAAGTACCTCGCCTACAACTTTGGAAGCAGCAATGGAGCTAGCAACCGCGCTCACTGAGAACCGAATCCGAAACAAAGACTTCAAGGAGGAGAAGAAGAAGGATAAAGCATCAACCGAAACCTCAAACCACACCCGAACCGAATCCTTTGCACCACCTACTTCTAAGAGAAAACGTGATGGGCAAATCTTCGCCGTCACCCAACGTAACCAACCAGCTTCACAAGTTGTACCTCCTCAAACTATCCCAAACGCTCAAGTAGCACCCAACTCATCATACCCAAACAAAAAACCTTACATTGGACCTCACCCTCAATGCAACACCTGTTCCTATCACCATCCATCTACCTTACCCTGTCGACTATGTGCGAATTGTGGACGCTACGGTCATTTGAGCAACGTTTGCCGCACCCCTCAAAACCAAACCTCAACCCCTACTCAACCCATGATCCAAACATATCAACAACCTCAATACCCCATAAACCCATATGTTCGAGCGTGTTTCAATTGTGGCGACCCTACCCATTTTAGAAACACGTGCCCCCGTTTGGTTAACATCATAAATGCCCAAGCTCAAGCAAACCCAGTTAACCAAGCAAACCAAGCAAACCCAGCTCCACCACCAGCAAGAGGAAGAGTTTATAACATCAATGCCAATCCTGTTGAAGATGTTAACGGACCAAACCAACCACTTAACTAGCCTTCTCTCGCCAAGAATCAAGATTCAACTCCTATCGTTTAGTTTTATGTTTTTCCATGTGTAGACTGTTAGAGAAATTATTGGATATTATATATATTGTTTTCAGTACATGCAATTTCATAGGCCGCCGCTCCCCATTACCTATGAGCGTGAGCTGTTCCCCATTACCTATGAGCGTGAACCTGGCGTGCCCACATTTATTGTCATTTTCAGTACATACATACGATCGGCTCCGCTTGATTGAGCCTTGATCGCACATACATTTTCCATTATCAGTATCTTGTGGTTATTATGTTTGATATAAAGTCGCATCGAACTAATCATAACACGCGGATAAAGTCAATGAGAATTTGACAAGAATATGGTGGATACGCCGCTGGTACTTCCTATATATAAGTATTCTTGTCAAAAGATCAGAGGCATTATCTGGCGATTATGAGAGGTTCCATGCATAGGCTGTGTGTGATTGTTGTTTAGATTAAGTTTATCATTTTTCAGTATATGCAATTTCATAGGCCGCCGCTCCCCATTACCTATGAGCGTGAGCTGTTCCCCATTACCTATGAGCGTGAACCAGGCGTTGCCAACATAAGATCGGCTCCGTTCGATTGAGCCTTGATCTCACAGACATTTTCATTTTCAGTACATACAATACGATCGGCTCCGTTTGATTGAGCCTTGATCGCACAGACAATTTCATTATCAGTATGTTGTTGTGTTTGTTTATGTTGTAGAGTCGCATAGAACTAATCATAACTTGCGGATAAAGTCGATGAGAATTTGACAAGAATATGGTGGATACGCCGCTGGTACTTCCTATATATAAGTATTCTTGTCAAATGATCGGAGGCATTATCAGGCGGTTATGAGAGGTTCCATGCATAGGTTGTTTGTTGTGATTAAGTTATTCATTTTCAATACATGCAATAAGCTCGGCTCCGTTTGATCGAGCCTTGAGCACACATACAATTTCATTCTCAATACATACAATACGATCAGCTCCGTTTGATTGAGCCTTGATCGCACAGATATATTTCATTTCAGTATTTTTATGTTTGATGTATTGGTTGTAGAGTTATAGGACTAATCATAATTCACTGATAAAACCAATGAAAATTTGACAAGAATATGGTGGATACGCCGCTGGTACTTCCTATATATAAGTATTCTTGCCAAAGGATCAGAGGCATTATCAGGCGGTTATGAGATGTTCCATGTAGGATTTAGTATTGCCTTGGTTGAAATTGTGTTACATATATATATCATCTCACTATTTAAAGAAATTGGAATGTGATCCATTTCTACATAGACTAACCTCTCCATCATAACGAACGAGAGAGGAACTATCACCATTCAAACATATATGCTATCAGAATGTGGATACAATTGTTAGTTGTTGTATTTATTTGTGTAGATTGTAGAATTTCTGCCTTAGGATATAACCCTAAGCATATTCAAACTCTTATGCATGATATCATTTTAGCGAATCATTCCTGCTTTAACAATACCTATACAGTAGGCAACAAAAAAAAAAAAAAAAAAAAAAAAAAACGATTCCTGTATTAGGATACTTAACCTTTACAAGGAACGTTACCGCCTCAAACAAAAACTTAAACCCTAATTTTCTTCTAAACATGTAACCGGCAAACTCAACACCATCATTCTTTTAGTCAATTATATCCCTAATTAAATTTCGGGACGAAATTTCTAAAAAGCAGGGGATACTGTAACATCCGTCCAAAAACGGATTTACCAAACCCGCTCCGTTTATCAACCGAACAGTCAGTCAAATTTTTCGTTGCGAATTAAATGCCCAAAATAATTTTAAACGATCCGTAATCACTTATTATGCGGGGATATATATTTAGTTTTTGAAAAACTGATAAAAATAACAAAATAAAAATGTTTTAATCATGCCGGGTTTCGAACTCGGGTCTCTACCGGTTCAACCAAACACTTAACTCACACACCGTGAACCACTCCGCCACTTTGATTTTCTGATAAGTAAATGGATTTATTAAATCAAATAATGATGTGCGGAATTCAAACTCGGTCACTTGCGCCCAAACAGCTGTCGTCGGAAATCCCGACGACTTCGCCCCTAAAACACGTTTTCGCTCAATTTAATCAATCAATTAACTCTCGCCAGCTATAGCCAACGTCTGAAAACGCGTCATTTGCCAAAATCGCCGGAAAACAGTTGACTTCGAATATAGACCGAATTCAGACCCCATTCATCTCGTTGCTACCCTATAAATACACCCACAACTCGCCAGAAGTCTTTCACACTCAAATCGCACCCTTTATCAGCGAAAAATCACTCGCCGGAAGAATCTGATTCATCGCCGGAAAACCGTATCATTAACCTTCGAGCTTACTGAACCCCCTAAACTTTCACCTAAGTCACCCACCCCCTTGGTAACCTTTCGGAAGACTCTCTGCTGCAAGAAGTTTGTCGCCGGAAAAAGGTTTCTGTCGCCGGAGTTCTGCCGGAAAACAGAGTATAACCAGTCGGTATATCTCACGCCTAATTCCTTTCCTTTTTACTTTTATCTCATTTGTAATTGATCTTTAAACGCTAAAGAAACATGAATCAACATTTTGAACCAGTCCGTCGTCACTTCCGGTTAAAACCGGTGAAGAAGACGAAGTTCGATAATGGTTAAGTATAATTAAATTCAAGTTATTTACCGGGTTAGACACACAGTCCAGCGGTGGACTGTGTGCACTTTTAACGCTAAGGTCACGAGTTCGATTCCGGTTTCACACACGCTGCTTTAATAAAAATCCCTTTTTCCACAAACTGAACCGGGTTGTTTTAAGTATATGTTAAGTATATTGAAACCGGGTTTATAACCAAGTGTGACACACAGTCCAGCGGTGGAGTGTGTGTCCGCTAACCCACAGGTCCCGGGTTCGAGACCTGTGGAGCGCACCGGTTTCTCGAGTCTTAATCTGTTTTTAAAATAAATTGATTTCTGTTTAAATCTAATTAACGTATATATATAATTAAAATCGGATATATGACGGGTTAGACACGTAGCTCAGTTGGTAGAGCTGCGTGCACGCGTACGGGAGGTCTCGGGTTCGAGCCTCACCCGGCGCACAACAATATGCCTATGAACCGGTCAACGAAAGTCAAAGTCAACGCAGGTCAAAGTCAACTGTAGCAAAAATAAAATATTTTTTTATTATTTTTATTTAATTATTTTAATTAAAAATCAATTATAAATACTTAAAAATAACATTTTTAAGGTTAGAAAATAGCCTCAAACTCACAAAAATACACCCAACAATCCTACTAAAATAGATTCATAAAACCCGTTTACTTACCAAACCGTAACGCGATTTATCTAGGTTAATTTCACTCGTGGTTAACACCATTTCGCGTACATCCAACCTCATCAACCGAACGCACCCAATGTGAGTGAATCTTACAATCTCCCCTTTTAAATTACACGTTTTGGGGTGTGTCATGTGTTATGAAATAATTAATTTATTTATTTAAACTTGTGCCATACCACATCGTGACTTAAACTTAGATTGATTTATTGTTGTGATTTACTTATATTCCGTTTGTCAAAATACATGAAACTCATACATTAAGCCCATCAGTTCCTCGTGGGAAACGAGTAGAACATCGCGTGCTTCAATCCAAATTCATTATTGTTCATGTGTGTTTTCATTTAGTTTATATTGTTTGTAGTTGTGTTATTCATATTATCATGTTTATGCAATTCATTCATCAGGCCCCTCAGTTCCTCGTGAGAGACGAGTTGAGCATCGCGTGCCTTTAATTGTTCCATTATTATTCATGAGTGTTTCATTTAACATTCTATGATTGCCGATTAAGTTACATCTATTTTTACTCATGTATGGTTGTGCACATATTTCATAATCAATTTAAATAAATTGTTCAAAAGTTTTCCATAGGATTCACTCGCCAACATTATGTTGATCCAAAAACCTTTTTACACATGATACAGGTGAACAGGTTGAAGGAAGAAAAACATAGGATATGCCTTAGAAGAGAACCAAGAAGCTTAGACTGATAGTTAGAAGATGTTGTATAATTTATTTCCATTAAATTGTATTAATGAATATGAAACATATAATAAATGTCATGAGCTTTGATGATAACCCAATTATGCCCCGATCACCTTTTCCGCTGCGGGTCGGGGTGTGACAATGAACATCATTGTAGTTGAAATCGGGTTGATTCTTACTTAGAAAACAAAGGGTTTCGGGTTTGAGAGCTCTGGGCGAACTTACAGCAAGTTCAAATGAGAGAATGGAGCTAAGTATTTATAGGTGAAGGCAAAATGAGAGCTGGTGGGAGTCAAGTTCGGTCGAACTTGCATGATTTCATGCAAGTTCGGTCAAACTTGCATGATTTCATGCAAGTTCGGGCGAACTTGTGAAATCTTCATGAGCCTCAAGTCAAGTTCGGCTGAACTTGTACATAATTGTACAAGTTCGAGCGAACTTGGAGTTACTTGGGAAGTTGTTGTTTTGGCCAGCCAAGTTCGGCCGAACTTGGGGTCACCCAAGTTTGAGCGAACTTGTCCAAATGTTGGGTTTTCTTCGTTTATTTCGCGTTAAGGGTTCGTTTGGCGATTCGGTTCGTATTAGGTAGTTATATTAAGTGCTATAAGCGATATAATAGTGCGATTTAGCGATTCGAGCGTGCGAGAGCGATGCGATAGCGAGCGTAATCATAACCGTAAACTTACATAACACATAAATAACATAAAACCATATAATTAACTGCAATTTGCGATGCGATGAGATTAGCGATGCGTTAAATAAGCGATTAGATGCGATATAATTGAAATAAAAAATATTTAATTTAACATAACTTTCTTGTAAACGAATCCCGAGATTACAAGCGATAGATACAATGGAAAATAAAAGAAAAAGATAACAACGAAAATCAGAGTTGTTACATATGACGTGGCAGTCGATGTGGTATTTTTGATGACGTGGCATCTGATGTGGCGTTGACTTGGCTTTTTAATGACATGGCAGCTGATGTGGCAGATGACATGGCTTTTTGATGACGCGGCGACTGACATCAACTAACTGGGTTAGGGTTCAGTTAGTTAGGGAGTGTTATCAGCCAATAAGTTGAAAATTAGGAGTGCTAGTGTACAAGTCGAAAGTTGGGAGTGTTATCGGCCAATTGGTAAAAGTTTAGGTTATTTAAATCAAATATCCTAAAAAACACTCTAAAATCTATATATAAACATTTTTGAAAACCTTTAAATGGGTTATCAGTTCAATCTATATTTGAACATTTTTTATAACCTTTCACGTTTGGGCTAACCCATTCTAATTTAAAACCGGTCGTGTTCGAGTTGACCTATTTTATTAAATGGGTCACGTTACTGACCTAATACCTGTTTTTTGTATGGTGTTCGAGTTGAGTCGGAAATTTTACCATAGTTAAAATATATTTTTTTAATTAGGTTTTCTTTGTAATTATTTTATTATACTCTAATATAATCGATTAATAACATACAATACCTATGGGGATTTTATTATTCTATATGGTGGCAGTAAGGTTTTTTCCACCGTACTAACTTCATTCAACTTAGATAATGGGGTGTTGAAGACATTGCTCGACATGCTGCAAGTGTGGGCTCCACTAATCCATATCCAAAAAAGTGAGGTGTGGAGGGGGCATGGTCAGGGCGGCGTTGGGGTACTATTTGGCATTTTTTTAAGTTAACAATTTATATAAAAAACACAATTTATATAAAAGTATATTACATTAATTTTTAAAAATTACATAAAAGACAACCCTAAAAAATAAAAAAAACCTACTTGTTAAATCCTAAAAAAAACTACATATGAAATCTTAAAAAAACTACTTATTAAATCTTAAAAAGATACAGAGTACGATAAATATTAAAATGGGGAACCCACTTAAAATCCTTATTCCCATCGTGCATGTACTCGATCTTCGCGATCTCGAGTCGATCGTCGTGGGTCAGTCACCCGCATAGACATGGTCAAAGCAAGTTTTAAACCGATCCAACTTTGGTTTGAGCACACGCCATTTATGTTGACAAGCATTTAAGTTGTGACGCGTGTTGCCGACATGTTGTTGAGATTGTTGAAACGCTCGACCCCAATACGCAGTTTGACCGCGTTGTAGAGACGTTGGGCATTGACAATCGATGTAACAAGTGCGATTTCTTCCTCTTCAGTCCAATGCACCATTTTTACCTTTGGTTTTTTTCTTTTTTTGGTGTGGGTGAAGAATATGGTTTGCAGTTGGGTATTTATAGGTATAAAATGTATTATTTAAAAAAATTGGTTTGGCATGGCCGCTACCCCTCACGGCTACTTTGTAACAGCCAATCACAGCACGCCATGTCACCCAGCCCCCCTGTCCCACGCCAGACAGAATCTCCACACCAAGCAAAGCGCCATGTCAGGGTGGCATAGCCGGCGTTAAACCCCTTCACCGCCCCACACCCCCATAATCTTAAAGTTAAATCCTGGTCTACTTCAAATCATTTCCCCCTTTCTTTCTTTGTCCACTTGGGCAATTTCTCTTCTTACTTATTTTATTTAGTTATTTTTTTTAACATTCAAACTTTATATTTTCAAATTTCTTGGGTTTGTGAATTAGTTTATAAAGCTTATTTGTTTTGTTTTATTTCATTCAAATTTCATTTTTGAAATTAAATTTTGATGTCAATCGATCCGAGTAGTGAATGAGCAAAATGACTGATGACCCATCTGTTCTTAAAACATTGTCTCAAACGTGCGGGGTCGAATAAATGAATATAACACCAAATCCCAAACCCACGAAAAAAGACTAATTCTAAACCCGATCGATCACCTAGCCTTAAACCCGTCTCAAATGTGTCAGGTTTCGGATTTACCCATCAGGTTCGGGTTCGATTGTCATCCCCATATACATATACAAATGGAAAACATCTAAAGACGCATACCAAAGAAGTGCTTCAAGAAGAGGTACAGGAGTGTATCGTGCCACCATAAGGAATCCAATACTTTCTCATCAACACAGTATGATGGCCTAAGATATTGCGCATCCAAGAGTTTACGCATTTGATAAAAGAAAAAATCATCAAGAAAATATATATAAACTAAATCTCAATTAGAAACAATAGCATACATGAGACCAAAAAAAAAACATTGTCCATAGGACTGCAATACTAATACCATAAAAGCATCCGAGAACCATAGACTTTAACAGAAACCCAATTTGAATTCCCAAATTAAGTGCAAACAAATCTTTCAAATGCTCAAAGTCTGCATATGTCGATAATTGAAAACAGTTACATTACTACACATATTAAACATACCAAAAGACCAAAGTTTAATCAAAATTGGATTATTTGGGACAATGTTCTAAGATAGAGATGGGTCATCGGTCATTTTGGCCTTTCACTAGTCCGATCGATTGACATTCAGTTTCAAAAATAAAATAAGAAAGAAATAAAACAAAACAAAACAAAACAAAACAAATAAACTTTATAAATTGTTTCACAAACTGAATTAAAAAAACAAAACAAAACAAATAAACTTTATAAATTGTTTCAGAAACTGAATTTTACAAAAGAAAATTGGAAATTAGTGTTAACATTAAAAAGAAATAATGAAAATAAAATAAAAAGAAATAATGTAGAAGAGAAAGTGTCAAAGTGGACAAAGAAGAAAGAGGGGCAAAGCATTTGAAGGAGATTCGAATTTAACTATAAGTCGGATGAAGTTAGTGTAATGGACTAAAAACGTAATAAAATAGAAACCTTGCTATGTAAATTGCAAGATATTTGGATTTTGTAACATATAGCAATAACAACTAAACACAGGGACCAAAACCATAATTTACTCATGATTAATTAGGATTACTAAAACATAATCTTTTACTCACAAACAGGTGTAAGATGATAACATATATTTTCATTTTGGACATGTTTAAATGGTTTATATAAGTATTTTACTTGTTCAATATATCATCTAGGATATGGGAATCAATTTGCTCTTTTTTGGTTCACAACAACAATAACTATGGTAGTATCTTTGTCTTTAAAGGGTGGGTTTCTAAGTAAACACTAGTGTATTTGTGAACTAAGTGAATAAATCCTGGCTATTAATTTACACCCGTGTATGGCTGGGATTTCATCATCAAATCGTAAAATACACTAGTGTATTTCATGATCAATCATGGCCATTGATTTACACATGTGTATAGTTAAGATTAGTTCGCTCAGTTCGCAAATACACTAGTGTTCACTCTTGAACCTAATCATGTCTTCAAACATGCATGTAGTTGGAGTCTAGATATTAATACAATAAAAAAGAAATAATGAATTTTAATAATTTCAACTATAGCAATTGGTCGACAATAAATAAAAGTGAAGCCCCAAATTCGCATCCAACCACTAGTCCGGATCCATATAAATAACTTGTATCTCATTTAATTTTTCACCTTTCTCTTCATACAATCAAACCCTAGTGGCAGATCTTCTCCTTCACGACGCTTTCTTCTTCCTTCTACATGAAGCCTCTGCAATCCAATCGATTTAACATCAGGTAAACTAATCTTTCTCCACACTTCTAGCTGTCGCCTCTCGATATTCTTCTCCTGTTCTACCAAACCATTTTTATCAGGTATACTCTTTCTCTCCTTTCTATACCAGTGGTGAAACAATGAGGATTGTTGATTTCAGGTGAGATTTCTCATCGAAACCCTAGCCACCTTCAAGCATTGCATCCTTTAATCTCACCGGAACAAGACCTGCAATGTTATTTTAATTGAAGGTATACTCCTTCTCTCTTCTCTGTTTTTTTTTTTTTTTATTTTTTTTTAAATTTATTGGGTAACTGTTGAAATATTCTCTATAGATGGATTTGGTGGAGGTGGTTTTGATATATTTTTAGTTTTATGTGTTTTAGATATTAAACATATGTGGCGAGAATAATTATAGATACCTTGTGGTTGCTGTTGGGTTGCAAAGTTTATGGAGCTTGTCATTAGCCATGATTGATGTATACAAACTTTGTGTAAAAAGAAGCTTGAGGAATGCTTCACTTATTACCATGTACGCCATTGGTTATAAGGTAATACATTGTCCATTTTTATCAAATAGTTGTTAACTATGATAAGAAATCTAATGGTGAATTATGTTACATAATCTGTTGCAGATCACATCAACCCTTACTTTGTTGTTGCATGTGTTGGATTACAGTCGTTATAAGCAACGATCTTAATATATGCGACATAAACCATTGCAAAAAGTTCATGCCAGCAACATCAATGGCTTCTATAAGTTGATTTGCGATATCTCCATCCCTTTTCCTCAAATTTTGGTCATTGGCAACACATGACAAAGAGAAACAGTCACTGGTCCAGGTTCACTTATCTTTGCATTTTGGAACGGATAGAGTACTAACATTATTTCAGTAAATCCGATGTATTTTAGTCATTGGCAGCACATTATACATTTTAAAAGACGACGAATATAAGACAAAGTACAAGACTGACTTAAAAGGTACAGTATCAACTTAGGCATTATAACTTATGCAATACTAGAGGTTTTCTTAAAGGTTTTCAAGTATGCCTTACAGCTCATGTGCAGCCTCCCATCAATATTCTTTCAGCCAAGAGCATTTGGTATCGAGTACCGATACCGAATTATTTTCGGTACCGAATCGGCACCCACTTTTTGGTGTTTTTTTGGTATCGGTACCGGTTCTGTACAGTACCGGTATTTTACCGAATTTTGCCTTCAAATATCATGTCACACCCCAACCGATGGCGGAATCATCGGGGTCGTGGCACTAGGCGAATCAGATTGATCAAGAGATTCCATAACGATCATTTTAAAGACAATAATCAACATTTAATATCCCATACTATTAAACTCATAACATCTTCAAACAACCATTACAATTCCAAATAATCCCTTAAACATATAATCTGATCCGATATCCCCTAGATTTTATTACAAACCGTTTCAAACAAACTAAACAAAACGAACTAATCTAAGCAAGCAATATCCAAAGCATCCAAGCTAAATCCTCAACCTGTTACATACGTTAAAATACGAGTCAATACAATTAAGTAAAGGTGAGCATACAGGTTTTATTAATACTAGCATGATAGAGAAAGCGTTCGCGAAATAGTCCAATTACATACCATGATACACCAAAACACATCACACAGATAAACATAGGCTTATTTCTCATGCTAACTACCGTGAGAAGGCTTGCGCGTCCATCCTAACTAGACCCCGTCGGGTGTTAGCCACACTATAGTACCATACTAGCTAAGGAGGCAAGTTAACGAAAATAAGTCATAGCCAAATGTTTCTAGTATCACGAATTGAGCATACATAATCAGATTATTCGCGTGTGATAAACAGTTTGAGTTGTGAAGTGATTTTGATAGAGAAACGTATGTAACACCCAAATCGTGCATTAAAGCGATAACGGGTCAAGTATACTCACTGTGGGTGCGTTTTAGGTAGGATTAGAGATCTGAGAAGAGTTGTGAAGAGCGCCGGATCAGCCTGCATACGCGAACGGAAGTGCATCAGTCTCCGAAAAGCTGAAACAGTTAAGTTTGGGTTGAGCAGTAGACAAGTTCGGCCGAACTTGTATGTGAACATACAAGTTCGAGCGAACTTGTTAAGATTTGGTGAGATTTGAGGCAAGTTCGGTCAAACTTGGTAAGTTTCTTAGGAAACTTGTCAAGTTCGGGCGAACTTGTGAGAAAATCTTACTGGAAAGACAAGTTCGGGCAAACTTACATAGTTTCTTAAGAAATTAGGCAAGTTCAGGCGAACTTGTGAGGATTTTGTAAGGGCAAGACCCAAGTTTCGGTCGAAGTTGACCTGATGTGCTGGTGATTCTTGAGCGAACTTGATGTTTTAGGGTCCAAAATCTTGCGTTTTCGTGTCGTTTGCTGAGGAAATCGAGTGTCCGTCCCTCCAACCTTAAGCCAGTGAGTAAAGCTTAGGCCGGAGAGGTCTTTTGGAGCAAACTTAGCCATTTTACAGAAACTCGGGCTAATCCGGGCGAACTTGAAGGTTCGTACGGGTTAGTCCAGCTTGTGTAAAGTGGCGATTTCGTCCTTGTGCTTCCGGATCCGAGATCTAGCTTCGACAACGCCTCGTTCCACTCAAAAGTGAACGAAACATACGTCATTAGTCCGAAAATGGTGTAAAAATCAAGGTTTTTAAAAGGTTTTGCTCAGATCTAGTATAGATCTGAGTGAAAACATAAGTTTTGATGGAAAAAGATGAAGATTTTCGTAAACAGAAGAGATTTGATGAAAACGAAGGCAATGCCTTGTGCAAAATCGTTGTAAAACGTTGTAAATCGTTGTTGAACATCATTGTAGTTGAAATCGGGTTGATTCTTACTTAGAAAACAGAGGGTTTCGGGTTTCGGGAGCTCTGGGCGAAGTTGCAGCAAGTTCAAATGAGAGAATGGGCTGAGTATTTATAGGTGAAGGCAAAATTGGGAGCTGGTGGAGTCAAGTTCGGTCGAACTTGCATGAGTTTCATGCAAGTTCGGGCGAACTTGTGAAATCTTGGAAGTGAATGAGTTAAGTTCGGCCGAACTTGCCCTTGAAGGGCAAGTTCGAGCGAACTTGAGGTAATCAGAAGGATCCTGAGTCAATCAGCCAAGTTCGGCCGAACTTGACCCAAATTGTTGGGTTTTCTTCGTTTTCCATTCGTTTATCGATTGTTTAGCGATTCGGTTTGTATTAAATAGTTATATTAAGCGTTATAATTGATATAATAGTGCGATTTAGCGATTTGAGCGTGCGAGAGCGATGCGATAGCGATTGTAATCATAACCACAAACACACATAACACATAAGTAACATAAAACCATATAATTAACTGCGATTTGCGATGCAATGAGATCAGCGATGTGATTTAATAAGCGATTAGATACGATATAACATCCATAATTGTAATTATTTAACATAAACTCTTTCTTATAAACGAATCTCGGAATACAAATGGAGATACAACGGAAATAATACTGCAAATGAAGTAACGACGAAATTTAGAGTTGTTACATATCAGTCCCTTACCGGTATCGTACCGTACCTTTTTTATATAGTTATATTTGTCACGCCCCAAGCGATGGCGGAAATATCGTAGTGAGACGAAAACGAGATTGCAAGAGACTTCATAACGACTATTTTGTGACAAGTATTTAAATATCAAAATTTCATTTCATTGCTAGATCAAAAGTACATCATTTGGAAGCAAATTACCACAAATTTGAACAAGAAACAAATACAATAACAATGCTAAAATTAAAATGGCTTTCTAGTCAATCCTATTAGATTCCTTCATCATCATCGTCAATTTCCTTCAATACGTGTTAAAGTAAATGTCAACACAAAAGTATTGGGGAACATTTTGTTTAAGTAGTAGCATAAGTATAAAGTTTTAAACAAATCCATATGGCAAAATTTGGATACTAAAAGCTAACATGGCAATACTATCATGCAACTATAATTGTCAACCCAAAGATTCCCGCTAGCGTAATCTTATAGCAATGACAAGACCGTTTCGTTTACTTAACATAACCTCAAGAATACGGGTTTTGCGTTAATCCTATAGCGTTATACATGTTAAGGGAGGCTCGTACGATGTTAATGACAAGTATAAAGCAATAAGTATCATGTATGAGTTATAGCATATCGTTTTAAGCATGCATTGGATTGTTTGTGTGTAAGCATAATTGTAAGTGTATGTGTGTGTTTTTGATAAGTTACACTTTTGATAAGTTACGCGTATTGCACCCAAAAGTGTTAAAACAAAAGGGGTCACGTACACTCACGGTTTTGCAAAGCTTTCCGAGTAAACCACGAATTTCTTAAGTTGTTTGGAGATGAAACACCGAAGTTACCCAACATGGGGGGAAACGAAGGTGGTGAGTATTCGGAGTTTGTGGAGAGTTCGGATTCGGAATTTTAAGTATATAAAAGTATGCATATGAAAATAATTATCTAGTCTTAAACACTCGTTTTTTACACTAAAATTTTATGTGATTTCATGGGTCGAAACTTTCCCATTAGAATCGTAAACGAGGGGTTTAGAACACAGATGATATAACCTATATTCATGACATGAAACCATAACCCGGTTAACATCAAGATTCGGTTAAGTATAGTATATTTTATATAAGATATATTATAGGTTGTTTATTTAGTCCATCATGTAATAATCATAGGAATCATGTAGGTCAAGCATGGAGGTATAATGATAAACATCCAGTATACCTCATTGTATGAATTCACCAAAGCACAAAGTTATCAACATAACTGACCCGGTTGGTCATGAATGAATAATAAAAAGTACAACTAATCTAATGAGTTACTAAGTAGCCAAATGAGAACAACCCAGGCGTGTGATACCCAACATGTCAAATGTTGGAGGCGAGGCAAGGTTAGCTTACTTTGAGTCTGGGAAACTACTTAGTTGAATATGAATAAAACATCACAAGTGAGGTGGTAGAACAAGTTTGGAAAGACAAGGCTTCCATGGTGCACACCTTTACCAAAACACAAGTCTCACGATATTGAAGATGGTGAGCTTGGATGGTTTCATCAATTGTAGGTCATCTAAAACCTCGTCCAAAACAGAAAGTTTAGAGGTTCTTAGACCTTAAACTAGATGGAGAACAACTACACACAAGCCCCACAACCATGGGTTTGATTCAGAACAAAGTGGGTACTAGCTCTTCATAAGAAATGAATTAGAAGATCTACCCACTTTAGACACCGAATTAGCAGTTGTACCACCTTGTTACACCTTATTGAACATTAGGTAATGAACCTTGATGTTTTCCAAGTATTTTGAAGCAAGAAAACTCAAAGAATAACTAGTAAAAGTGAGTTAGAACTCACTTTGAACCCCAAATATATTTTGCCCAAAAATCAGAATTTATGGATGATTTTGAAGTGTTTTAAGAGTGATTAAGTGTTTGGAAAATGAAAATTGGGGTTAAGATGCTCCTATTTATAATGGGGTAGATTAGGGTTAGAGTTAAATGAGTTAGAAGGTGATTGGAGGTGAAAAAGGTGGCAAAAGTGGACCAACCTGCAAGCTGAAAATAGCTTGCTGCTTATCGAACTCCCCCGCGCCACGCGCCAGGAACATGTGTGTCTGGTGCGTGGCATGACGGATGGGGTCTTCAAAAATTGTTTATTTTGTTCACTTTTGGCCCCTGCATGGTTAGTAATTCCAAGTATTATGAGTCTTGATTTTTGTGTATAAACATGTATTCGACGTTTGGTTGTGGATAACAGAAGTATGTAACAAGTATATGTATAAAAATGAATTTCCATTATAATCATAGTCTCGGATTACAAGATTGTAAATGAATTACAAATACGATACGATTACAAGTTTCCAAAAATAGAAATACGATCAAAACTTTCTAATTAAGGAAAGTACAAAAATGCGAAGCGTTACAATATTACGGTGAGAACATGTCATCGGAAAACACACGTGTCGTCAATACCTTGCTAACAAATGGTAACTTATAAAAGCAACTTTTGTTGTGAAGTAGGTAGCTCTAACCTTACTATTGTGCATAGAGTTAATTACATAGATGGACCCTGTGGTTTATAGCTAATTTCGCCTTTGGGTACTAACTTTTTTAGTAACAGGTTCAGGTCTCATGGTTTCAATTTTGTAACACATTTGGGTACTAACACCAAATAATGACTAAAATGCCCTTCCATGCTTTATATTAAGATTATTTTAAATGTAAAATTATTTTTGTATATAATAAAAAAAATTTAAATCAACTTTACAAAAAAAAAATAAATGAAAATTATTTTTGTATATAACAATTTAATTAGTTAATTACATGTAATAGGTGAAAATTATTTTAAAATGAAAATTATTATTTTTGTAATTTAGTTTTAATAAAGAAAAACGATAACGTAACATTTTAATATAAAATGTTTCAACTTATTTGTGTCAACCCGATTCATTTTTATTAAATAAAAATGAGGTTCTAAATAATTAAACTGTGTAATACGTGATTTTTTACTTCGTATAAAAAAAAACTAAAATGAAAACTCAACGTATTGTTCGGTTATAAGAAGACAAACATAAGCAACGTTGATTTGAAATCTTTTATGATAATCGACACATTTGCAATATCTAATTGATAACATTCAAAAGTCTAAGATAAGAGCATGTTAAAACTTAAAAAAATATTTTGGAGAAAATTAATATGGTTAAATTTTAATATGTAAAACTAGTATGGCTAAATTTAGTATGCTTAGAAATATTATTTTTTAATATTTAAAACTCAAGAATTCTTCTATATATTAGAAGCTTCATATTCCATTTATTTTCGTTCTTTAAGATTGATGGACAAGTCGAATAAAAATAGATCGGGTTGACACAAATAAGTTGAAACATTTACATTAAAATGTTACATTAAAATATTTTTGTTTTTTTATTAAAACTAAATTACAAAAATAATTTTCATTTAAAAATCACCTATTACATTAATTAACTAATTAAATTGTTATATACAAAAATAATTTTCATTTAAATTTTTTGGTAAAATTGATTTAAATTTTTTTGGTAAAATTGATTTAAATTTTTGTTTTATATACAAAAATAATTTTACATTTAAAATAATCTTAATATAAAGTATGGAAGGGCTATGAAATTTTAGTCATTATTTGTGTTAGTACCCAAATGTATTACAAAATTAAAACCATGAGACCTGAACCTGTTACAAAAAAAAGTTAGTACACAAAGACGAAATTAGCTAAAAACCACAGGGTCCATCTGTGTAATTAACTCTTGTGCATATTTAAACCAATATTTAATGCCACTGGATTTTTATATTCTTGATTATTTTTTGAAAAACAGAAGTTTAGGGGGACAAGGTGGGCTATGAAATTGTTCCGTTCGAACATTTAGTTTGGTGGGGTTTAGTCTATATACCATCCTTTTAACACATGTGTATTACTTTTTTTTAATCTTTTATCAGGTATATAGATATATTGACAAACTTGCTCATAATTAACAAGAATCAACATTTGGGTTCTCAAATGTGATACAATGGAATAAAGCAACTAATACATGGTAAGTTTTGTCTTTACTATGGTGATGATGGATGTTTTGGATAAAAACATCAAAATCCAAAAGACTTTTATAACCAATATCCCGTCGCAACGCGCGAGACGACGTCAACTCGTAATACATATAAATCAACAAATATCTCAGCAAGCTTAGTATCGACACCAAAGTTTATATTATATAGTATTGACAATAAAGTTTACATTATATATTTAAACACTTATAATTTGGTTGTTTCTTTTTGTATAGGGAACTCAAATTACTAAGGGAGAGGTTTTGACAACTCGAAGGATATGCATCTTCAAAGGGACTCGACTGTCTTTAATTGTTATCCAATTTGTCACTAATTTATGTAACATGGCACTTTGTTTGTATTTTATTTTATTTATACACTTATTATTTATATAATTGTTTTCTCCAACCCAGGTCGCACCCGGGTGATAACCTCGTGGTTTATATAAGTATTTTACTTGTTCACTATATCATCTAGGATATGGGAATCAGTTTCTTCTTTTTTGGTTGACAACAACCTTAACTATGGGAATTCGACTGCGCCTAAGCTGTTTGGTTACCCAGTCCATGATTTTGACTGGTTTTTCCACAAAGTGTAAGGACTTGTTGATTTGGATATCCTCGAGTGGAACTTGAAGTCTTTCTTCGGCTAGGCACTTCTTGAGATTTGAAACGTGAAATGTTGGATGAACGTTGTTGAGTTCTTGAGGTAGATCCAGACGATACGCTACCTTGCCAATCTTTTCGAGAATCTTGAAAGGACCTACTGTCACACGCCGACCCGCAGCGGAAAAGGTGATCGGGGCATGATTGGGTTATCATCAAAGCTCATGACATTTATTATAACGTTTCATATTTATTATTACAATTTAAAGGGAAACATACAATCATAATTACATCATGTTCTACACATCATTCTAGACTTCATTATTTTCTTCTAAGGCATTTCCTATGTTTTCCTTGCTTCATCCTGTTTACCTGTATCATGTGTAAAAATGGTTTTTGGATCAACAAAAAGTTGGCGAGTGAATCCTATGAAAAACATTTGAACAAGTTTATTGAATTGATTATAAAATAAAGTGCACAACCACATATGAGTAAATATAGATGTAAACTTATTCACAAAACACTTAATCATTAAACAAGGCACACACATACAATAATAGATTGTTTTGAGGCACGCGTTGCTCAACTGTCTCCCACGAGGAACTGATGGGCCTAATGAATGATTAGCATACAATTTGACAATATGAAATACATAACTACAAACAATATTTACATTCTAAGTTTAGTTCACAATATGGTATGGCACGAGTTTAAATAACGAGTTAATTTTAGTGACACATGACACACCCCAAAACGTGTAATTAAAAAGGGAGTTGCAAGATTCACTCACATTGGGTGCGCTCGGTTGATGATGTTGAATACGCACGAAGTTGGATTTAACCACGAGTGAAATTAACCTAGATAATAGCATAATGGTTCGGTAAGTAAGTGGATTTTATTAATCAAGTTTAGTAGGATTGTTGGATATATTTTTGTGAGTTTAAGGCTATTTTCTAACTTTAAAATGTTATTTTTAAGTATTTTTAACGTAAATAAATAAATAAAAGTAATAAAAAAATGTTGATTTTTGACTGTTGACTTGTTGACCGGTTTTATTGTGTTATTGTGTGCGCCGGGTGAGGCTCGAACCCGAGACCTCCCGTTCGCGTGCACGCAGCTCTACCAACTGAGCTACGTGTCTAACCCGAAATATTTCTGTTTTTAATTATATTTATATACTAATTGAATTAATCCGAAAATCATTTATTTTAAAAACGATTTTAATGTCTCGCTCGGTGCTCTCCACAGGTCTCGAACCCGGGACCTGTGGGTTAGTTTGGCACACAGTCCACCGCTGGACTGTGTGTCTAACTTGGTAAATAATCTGGTTTTTATTATACTTATATACAAACTAGATAAATTCATTTCTACCTTATATAAAAAGTTTGATAATTGCCAGAACCGGTGCGGTAGTCTGGACTCGAACTCGCGACGTATGATTTAAACGCGCACACAGTCCACCACTGGACTGTGTGTCTATCTTGGTTATTATTCCGGTTTTTTATTAAACTTAACATCTGTTTGCAAGTGAATCCGGTTCAGTTTAAAAAAGAACATTTTTATTAAGGCGAGTGTGAGTGTGACAAGAATCGAACTCGGGACGTATGCGTGATTATTTGCACACAGTCCACCGCTGGACTGTGTGTCTAACCCGAGATATAACTTGATTTAAATTGAACATATATAATACCGAAAGCTTCATCTTCTTCGTTAAGCTTAACCATAATCGATGTCCGACTGTTTTGACAAAAATAATCAGTTTCTTTAGTGTGTTGTGATTAGCTACATGTGAGATTAATAAAAACGAGAGAGATTAGGTGTAAGATATACCGAACAGAGATCCTATGTTTCGCCGGCGAAATTCCAATGATAGCAGGTTATTCGGCGACGTGTGTCTTGCGGCAGAGGGTCTTCAGGAAGCTTGAGGTGAGTGTGGGTGGCTTCGGTATGAGCTCTAGGTGTTCTGTTTTTAGAGTAAGGCACAGAGGTGAAGGGGTTCGGTTTTCCGGCGAGTTGCAGAAAGTTTCCGGCGAGTGAAATTACGTCGAGAAAGGGTGTGATTGTGAGCGAAAAGGTTAACAGAAGTTAGAGGGTGTATTTATAGGGCAGAACATCGACGAATTTGGTCCGTTTACCGTCTTGATTCGTCGGTCAATAATTTTCCGGCGGTTATGACCAAAGTCGCAGACTGGACATCGGTTATAACCGATGTTGAGGTAATTGCTTCGATTAAATTAGAAGAAACCGTCCAATCTCGGCGAAATCGTCGGGATTTCCGACGACTGCGTTTTGGGCGCGTCAGTTTTGAATTCGAGATTTATGTTATGTATTATTTGTTTCAATATGAACACAAACAACACAAGTGGCGGAGTGGTTGGATGGATGGAAGTTAAGGCGTTTGAAGTTTACCCGGCTGACCCGGGTTCGAAACCCGGCAGCATTGATTTATTTTTAATACATTTTCAAATATAAATTATATATTCCAATATACTTATTAATTATGTATCGATTAAAATTAATTTGAGCAATAAATATGCAACGAAATTTTTAACTGATTGTTCGGTTAATAAACGAAGCGGGTTTGGTAAATCCAGTTTTTGACGGATGTTACACCTACGAAGCGAGGAGTGAGCTTGTTTTTCTTACCAAATTGAACCACTCCTTTCCAAGGGGATATCTTGAGAAGTACGTGATCACCAACATTGAATTCCAGAGGTTTGCGTTTTCTGTCAGCGTTTTCTTGAGTAGGTTATCACGAATCTGCAAGATCTTGTCCGTCGTCTCTTGTATGAGCTCGGGACTGGTGATTTGAGCTTCTCCGATCTCGTCCCAACAAATGGGCGATCGACCTTCTGACCATAGAGTACTTCAAATGGTTCCATTTGAATACTAGTGTGATAACCGTTGTTGTCTGAGAATTCTACCAAAGGTAAGTGTATATCCCAATTGCCACCAAAATCAATTACGCAAGAACGAAGTATATCCTCGAGAGTTTGGATAGTACGCTCGGTTTCACCGTCTGATTCAGGATGAAAAGCAATACTAAGGTTAATATGAGTACCAAGAGTGGTTTGAAAGGTTTGCCAAAGACGTGTGGTGAAACGACCACCACGGTCTGAAATGATGTCAATGGGGATACCATGACGACAAATGACTTCGTTCGTGTAGATACGACTAATTTCTGAACTCGGTAATCTTCACGAATGGGGAGAAAATGAGCGGATTCGGTTAAACGATCAATGATGATCCAAATGTTATCATGACCGGACGAGGTACGAGGAAGTTTGGTGATGAAATCCATTGTTATACTCTCACATTTCCAGACTGGAATTTCTGGTTGTTCGAGTAAGCCAGAGGGACGTTGATGCTCGGCTTTGACCTTGGAACATCTAAGACATTTTGAAAGGAAGGTGGCGATATCTTTCTTCATGTCGAGCCACCAATAAGACATGTGTAGGTCTTGGTACATCTTGTCGACACCCGGATGTATAGAGTATTGTGATTTGTGTGCCTCTTTCATTAAGAGTTCACATATGCCATCTCGGTTTGTTACCCAAATGCGGTCGAGATAGTTAAGAATACCGTTGGGTTTCGACATGAGTTGGCTTTCGGCACCACACTTCATCTCGTCGTATAGCTTACCCTCTTGACGGATGAGTATTGTGCCTCACGAATACGATCTCGAAGGTCGTTCAGGATTTGGAAACAATGGATACTCTTTACATGATTTTTGCGACTAAGAGCATCGGCCACGACTTTCGTTTTACTAGGATGGTAGTGAATCTCGCAATCGTAGTCGTTAAGCAACTCTACCAATTGGTGTTGACGCATGTTGAGCTCTTTTTTGTTAAAAATGTGTTGAAGGCTCTTATGGTCAGTGAAGACCACAAACTTAGTATCGTAAAGGTAGTGTCGCCATATCTTTAACGCAAAAACAACCGCATCAAGTTCAAGGTCGTGGGTAGTGTAGTTCTTCTCATGTATTTTGAGTTGTCTCGAAGCGTAAGTGATAACCTTGTCTCGTTGCATGAGAACACAACCGAGACCTTGGTTAGATACTTCGCAAGACACGACGAAATCGTCATTACCATCGGGAAGAGCAACAATAGGAGCATTGCAAACCAAGTCCTTGAGAGTTTGGAAGGACTCCTGTTGTTCGGAACCCAAAACAAAAGGTTTATCTTTTTGAGCAAACAAGGTGAGGGGAACGCCGATTTTGAAAAGTTTGAGAAGAACCGACGGTAATAACTCGCCAATCCAAGGAATGAACGAGTTCAGACGGAGATTTTGGTGCAATCCAGTTCTTGACAGCTTCGATTTTAGCAGGATTCACGTGTATGCCTTTCTCGTTCACAACGTGTCCGAGAAATTGAACTTCCGTTAGCCAAATTTCACACTTAGAGAATTTAGCGTACATTTTTTCCCACGTAGGAATTCGAGAATCAGACGCAAGTGTCGCTCATGCTCGTGTTGGGTCTTAGAATAGATAAGGATATCGTATATGAAAACGATCACGAAACGGTCCAAGTAAAGCTTACACACCCGGTTTATCAAATCCATGAAGACCGCGGGTGCGTTGGTCAACCCGAAAGGTATGACCACGAACTCATAGTGACCATATCTAGTACGAAACATGGTTTTTGGAATATCTTCTTCGAGGACTCGAAATTGATGATAACCAGACCGAATGTCGATTTTGGAGAAATAAGTTGCGCCTTGGAGTTGATCGAAGAGATCATCGATGCGAGGAAGTGGATAACGGTTCTTGACGGTAAGCTTGTTAAGTTCACGGTAGTCGATGCACATACGGAAAGATCCGTCCTTCTTTTTGACGAAAAGGACCGGAGCACCCCAAGGAGAAGTACTAGGGCGTATAAAGCCTTTATAAAGAAATTTCATAAGTTGGCTCGATAGCTCTTGCTTCTCCGATGGGGCGAGACAATACGGGGATTTAGCAACGGGTGTAGCACCAGGGATGAGGTCAATACAAAATTCGACAAAACTAGGAGGAGGACCATGTAGGTCTTCGTGAAAATCGCAAACGACAGGAACATCACTTACGCCTTTTTCCTTTATCCTTCTTTTCCACAATTTGGACCAGAAAGTCAAAGTACTCTTTGCGTAAGTATTTGTTCGCTTGAGTACATGATATAAGTTTGAGACCCTTTGAAGGTTTCTCACCATAGGCGTGTAACGAGTCACCGAACGGAAGGGGAAGACGAATGAACTTCTCGGAGCAAACAACTTCGGCGCGGACTATTCGAAGCCAATCCATGCCTACTATGATATCAAAGCTACCCAATTGCATGGGTATGAGGTCAATCGGAAACTTTTGTTCGTTGAGGTTGAGAGAACAATTAAGGAGAACAGAATCGATGGTTATATATTTACCGTTAGCGACTTCGACGACAAATGATTTTGGCAACCTAGAGCGTCTACACTTAAGCAATTGTTCAAATTCGATGGATACAATACTTTTATCCGCACCAGTATCAAAAAGACAAGAAGTATAAACATTATTTACAAGAAACGTACCGTTGATGACGTCATTGTTGTTTTGCACCTGAGCGGCGGTGATGACAAAGGCTCGTCGTCGAGGAGCTTGTTGTTGGTTGTTGCGTTGCGGACAGGCTTTGCTGAGATGGTTCGAGTCGCCACACTTGAAACAGGTGCGACCGTTGTTCGACGGTGCTTGATTGTTGTTCTAGTTCTGGGCTGGAGGTTGGGTTGTCAATTTGTGGCTTTTGGCCATTTCGGCATTGGGTGTTGAAGTGGCCAAACCTATTGCATGTGGTGCAAAGGTGGCATAGTGTGGAGGTTGGGTGATGGTAGGTGCAAGTATTACACCAGGGATGAAACCCAGTATAAGCTCGTTTTGCCGGCTCAGGGTTTTGGGTGAAGGCAAGTTGTTGTTGTTGAGGAGGTGTGTAAGTCTTGTCTAGTATAATGTCGTTCAAGGTAACAAAACAATCAACCCCAAAAATGACCTAGGAACCCCTATTTATATCACATAGGGAACCCTATTACAACCCGGGCCTAAGCCCAAACCGCACACTATTCTAAACAAGCCCACACATGATCACTAGCTAGTCCAATATCAAGTCTACTACCCAACATATAAGTCGGCCCACAGGGCCTAATCCAAATCACTAGAAAAACTAGATCCAATAACTATAAGTGTGTTTGATAAAGACAAGCGTAAACCTACTCAATTTTGTGGCCTTACAAGGTGGGTTTGCAGAGTAACAACCGCACAATTTCGGTTCGAAGCCTTCCGCTTCTTACCGTTGCAGTTGGCTTTGTTTGGAGGTTTGAAAGGTGTGGTTTTGGTGGTTGGTTCGGTGGTGGCTTGGTTCACAGTCTTGGTCGAACCATTTATTTCGTAGGTTCCGTCCAAGATCCGGTTGTGGTTAAACTTGGCGGCTAGGCGAAAGGTGTCTTAAAGGGTTTTGGTTTGAGCGGACTCAACAAAGTTCGAAATGCAGGAGGAGAGGGCTCGAATGTATTTGGAAATGGCCTTGTCGGTTGAATCGACTTGGCCGAGGCATAAAGCACTAAGTTGCTTGAACCTAGCGGTGAGTCCGGTGTTGTCGCTCCCGATCTGTTTAAGGTTCCAAAACTCGTTCTCGAGTTGTTGGATTTCGTGGGGAGGACAAAACTCGTCCTTCATGAGCATTTTGAGCTCGGACCAGGTTAGCGCGTAGGCAGCATCGTCACCGTGCGAGTAACGCTCGGCAGTCCACCAATCGAGTGCCCTCGATCGGAAAACGCCAGTGGCGTTGGTGGTGCGAAGGTGTTCGAGACACCCACTATGACGGAAGGTAACTTCAATGGCATCAAACCATTGGAGCATCTTCTTTTTCTTAATGGTGGTGCGAAGGTGTTCCCTCTTCGCCCGTAAACGGCATCGTGCTACAAGAGTTGAATTGCTTAAAGGTGAAGGTTGATTTGGGTGGGTCGACTTTGGAGTCTACCGAGGTATTAGGGGATTCGACGTGGTTGGTGGGTTGGATCTTGCTAATGATATCGGGGATAACCTTGGCCTTTTTCTTGGCCATGAACTTCATCATCTCTTCTTTGACATCAAGTCGGAGTTGGAGTTCTTCTTCGAGTTCGAGTCACGGTTTGAAGACATCTATAAGTTTGAAATGGGGAAAAGGATGAGACTTGATCATAAAGTGTTTAGAAAATAAAGTTTGTTTGCATGTATTAGCATAATAATGATTCACATAGCATGTAAGTGTCACATTGTTTGTACAAGTATAACACGTCTTCACATTGTATAATCACGTATAAGGACTATAAGAATAGTAAATCTAGTTTGTTCACGACTATTATTGTCGTTTTAGATTGAGGATAGCGTGCTGATCAGTGCATTTTAGGTACGTTATTTATTATACTAATTGTCATATAAATGCATTGTATTATCTATATATTAAAAAACAAACACTATGAATAGTGTTTTAAACATTATAATAATATATACATTTTTAAATACTTTTATTATTTACTACTACAATGCTAATTATTTTTTTTGCTTTTTAAGTTGGATACACTTGATGTAAACTGTATCGAAAATACCGGTACGCTCCTATTTGTTATCGGTACATGAAGGTAAAAACCGGCACCAGTCTGGTACAGAAAACACCAAAACTCGGTACCGAATTGATTTTGAAAATCTTTAGTTCGGGAAATTCGGTACTCCCGGTGCCATGCTCATCCTTGATCACGAGTACTGTACGAACAACGGTATCGTACAACTTTTTTTTGTTGATTTTCTTCAACTTTTAATGACTTTTTTAGTTTCAAGAGTAGGGATGAGTTCGGTGTCAACCGATACCGAATCAGTACTGGAATCGAAAATACCGGTTACTACCGGTATATAAAGGTAAAAACCTGTAGCGAACCGGTACCAGGAACGCCAAAAATCGTACCGAATTGGTACTTAAGATATTTCGGTTCGGGAAATTCGGTATCGATACCCAGAACCATTTGCTCATCTCTGACCACGGTTTCATACGAACAACATCATTACCATACAACTTTTTTTGTTGATTTTCTTTCGGTTATCTTTTAGTGTTTTTTTCTATATTTTCTTTTTATTTTTGTCAGCGGTTTCGTGCGCAACGCACTTGTAGTGATTTCAAAACACATGTAAACACAGACTAAATAACAAAAGAAGTTCGCCGCAATGCGGCGATTATAAGAAACCTAGTTATTATAAAATATAGTGTTTTGTTTTGTCTTTATATTAATTAGATTCTAGAGAAAACGAGATATTTAAGTTGAGCTCAAGACCAATGAACATTTCTTCAAATGATATTTGTTATTATTATTAGTTGTAATTTGTGACTTTATATTAATAACATTTATCATTAAATTATGGATACAAAGACTTAACTATAGCATTGATGTGTTTTTACAAGTTGCAAAATAAGGATGAAGTTGATTAATGTGAGATATATAAATAATAAGATGATGGAATCAATGCCAATGGAAAATGGATTTAAACAAAACGTGGCCTAGCAGCATTTGGAACTTTGAAGTTTTGCTAAATATTAAAGTGAGTGGGCCGATAATTGTGTGGCTGGATTATTGTTTGATCCACATTATTTTAGAAGCCCAATATGGGAATTAAAAAGGAAGCACATGACAACAATTTAGGGGATCGCATACAACTCTGTTTTGGGGGATCAGATGAAGCAAAAAGGCAGCAGCTAATCTCACTTTGATCTTCTCCGGATGAACGGTCCGTATAGGTTTTGCATATTATTTAGTTTATCTATGTATTGGATCTTATTTTATTTGTGATGACAAACATTTAAATCTGATTGACGTATTAGTAATAAAACAATTTGTGTGTGTTTTGAGTTCTCCCTTTACAATTATGTTCGGTTGATGACAAAACCTAGAAGCAGGTTGGGTGACTAGAGGGGGTTGACTTGACACCTATAAATTGGGTGATTGACATGGTTTGATGACAAGAACCTATTTTGATTGCTATTTTAACTAATTTTCAGAACTATGTCTATGTGGTTCCTAATTAATTAACTGAGTTTTATGTGAAACCTAGAACCTGAAATCCGGAGGAGGTTGTTTTCTCATATATTGTTTTCAAAACTAATCTTGATTTTGTTTAGTTCTTTTATTAAATCAATCAAATCAAAATTTAGTTTTAAATTAATTTAAGTAATCTTTAGCTTAAATAATCGAACGAAATGTGTATGACCAACCACATGCTATTCGTGGATTCGATACCCTACTTACCATAGCTATATAGGTTATTTAGGTTTTTGCATGACCCTAATGACAGGTCATCACGTGCGATTCGTGTCTTCGGTTTTGAAATGAACAAAGTATCAAATATAAAACACATTAAAAAGATGAAACATAAAAGAGATGTAACATAAAACTTGGAGTGTCTCGGAACGAAACTAAGACTATTCCAAAGTGAATCGAAAGTTCTTTTGAGTTGGAAACATGCTTTGGCCTAATAGGTAGAATACTCTCACCAAGGAGCGGTTAACGGTATTCACCCTTCCGGTTACTACATGTCCCTAGTCAATCGAAAATTCGAGACTTTGGCGGGATTGAAACTCAAGGAGTGGGACTAGTTATCAAGATGTGGGTTTCACCACTAACTTGATAGCATCGTACCCGAAATGTGGTTAGTACTTACCGCACGGGTCATAGAATTAAATTTTGACTCGTTTGATAACGGTCCACTAGAGTATGAATGTGAAATTTTCTATCAATATGTGGATATCACTCCTAACTTGATGGCATAATTTCGTGAAAAATCGATTACGCGGATTGAGGGATTTCACCATAAATTGTGGGTTTTCACGCCTATTTTTGTTGAAATCGGCTTGTTTGTGAATTACGAGTGTCTTCACGTGTGTATTGAGTTAGTCTTAGGAAAGATATTGTATATTAAGACAAAAGGTAAGATGAGAAGCAAATTTGGAAGAATTTAAGTATCTTAAGCATATAACAAGAATGGTCAAGTATGTGTACTTAAACTATAGACTATGTCAAATCATGGAAATTTTTCCTAATTCCCTATAGTTATGGCTCTGATACCAATATGTCACCCCCCAACCGACGGCGGAAACATCGGAGTGAGACAAAACGAGATTGCAAGAGAATTCATAATGACTATTTTGTTACAAGTATTTAAATATCAAAATTTCATTTCATTGCTAGATCAAAAGTACATCATTTGGAAGCAAATTACAACAAGTTTGAACAAGAAACAAATACAATAACAATGCTAAAATTAAAAATGGGTTTCCAGAATTCCAGTCAATCCTACCAAATTCCGTTCATCCTCATCATCGCTAATTTCCTGCAATACGTGTTAAAGTACATGTCAACACAAAAGTATTGGCGAACATACAAGTTTAAGTATTAGCATAAGTATAAAGTTTTAAACGAATCCACATGGAAAAATTCAGATACTAAAAACCTAACATGGGGATACTATCATGCAACTATAAGTGTCAACCCAAAGATTCGCGCTCGCGTAATCTTATCATAGCAATGACAAGACCGTTTTGTTTACTTAACATGACCTCAAGAATACGGGCGGTTCGTTGATCCTATGGCGCTATACAAGTTAGGGGAGGCTCATACGAAGTAAATGACAAGTATAAAGCAACAAGTATCATGTATGAGTTCTAGCATATCGTTTTAAGCATAATTGTAAGTGTATGTGTGTGTTTTTGATAAGTTACACGTATTGCACCCAAAAAATAAAAGAGGTCACATACACTCATGGTTTTGCGAAGCTTTCCGAGTAAACCACGAATTTGTTAAGTTGTTTGGAGATGGAACACCGAAGTTATCCTACATGGGGGAAATGAAGGTGGGTGAGTATTCGGAGTTTGTGGAGAGTTCGGATTCGGAATTTTAAGTATATAAAAGTATGCATACGAAAATAATTATCTAGTCTTAAACACTCATTTTTTACACTAAAATTTTATGTGATCTCATGGGTCGAAAGTTGCCCATTAGAATCATAAACGAGGGGTTTAGAACACAGATAATATAACCTGTATTCATGACATGTAACCATAACCCGGTTAACATCAAGTATTCGGTTAAGTATATTATATCTTATATAAGATATATTTTAGGTTTTTTATTTAGTCCATCATGTAATAATCATAGAAAATCATGTAGGTCAAGCATGGAGGTAGAATGATAAACACCCATTAAACCTCATTATATGAATTCACCAAAGTACAAAGTTATTAACATAGTTGATAACCTGGTTGGTCATGAATGAATAATAAAAGTACAACTAATCTAATGAGATACTAAGTAGCCAAATGAGAACAACCCGGGGTGTCATACCCAACATGGAAAATATTGGAAGCAAGGCGGGGTTAGCTTACTTTGGGTCTAGGAAACTACTTAGTTGAATATGAATAAAACATCAAGTGAGGTGGTGGCACAAGTTTGAAAGCCAAGGCTTCCATGGTTCACACCTTTACCAAAACACAAGTCTCACCAGATTGAAGATAGTGAGCTTGGATGGTTTCATCACTTGTAGGTCTTCTAAAACCTTGTCCAAAACAAAAAGTTTAGAGGTTCTTGAACCTAAACTAGATGGAGAACAACCACACACAAGCCCCACAATCATGGGTTTGATTTAGAACAAGGTGGGTACAAGTTCTTCACAAGTAATGAAGTAGAAGATGAACATCTATAAAGTTTAGTGAAAGCAGAAAATTAAACCACTTTAGACAGCAAAATCGGAGTTGTACCACCTTATTACACCTTAGTGAACATTGCGTAACTAACCTTGATGTTGTCCAAGTGTTTTGAAGCAAGAAAACTCAAAGAATAAGTAGTAGAAGTGAGTTAGAACTCACTTTGAACTCCAAAGATATTTTGCCCAATAATAAGAATTTATGGATGATTTGAAGTGTTTTGAGAGTGATTAAGTGTTTGGAAAGTGAAAATGAGGTGTAGGGGGCTCCTATTTATAATGGGGTTGATTACGGTTAGAGTTAAATGAATTAGAAGGTGAATTGAGGTGAAAAGGTGGCAAAAATGGACCAACCAGCGAGCTGAAAATAGCTGGCTGCGGATCGAACTCCCCCGCGCCACGCCCCAGGAACATGTGTGTATGGCGTGTCGCATGGTTAGTAATTTCAAGTATTTCAAGTCTCGATTTTTGCGTTTGGGTTTTAGGTTATTTCATGCCATAAAATTGTATTTTAACTTGTTTTTAGGTATTCAAAGTGTAATAAAAGTATAGTATAAGTGTATGCATGCATGGTTAGTAATTCCAAGTATTTTGAGTCTCGATTTTTGTGTATAAACATATATTCGACGTTTGGTTGCGGATAACACAAGTATGTAACAAGTATATGTATAAAAATGAATTTCCATTATGATTAAAGCCTCGTATTACAAGATTGGGAATAAATTACGAATACGATACGATTACAATTTTCCAAAAATAGAAATACGATCACAACTTTCTAATTAACGAAAGTACAAAAATGTGAAGCGGTACATATTACGGTGAGAACATGTTACCGGAAAACAAACGGGTCGTCAATAATACCTTGCTAACAAATGGTAACTTATAAAAGCAACTTGTTCTTGCTGTGAAGTAGGCAGCTCTAACCTTACTGTTGGTCATATTTAAACCAATATTTAATGCCACCGGATTTATCTATTCTCGATTATTTTTTAAAAAACAAAATTTTGGTGGGACTAGGTGGGCTATGAAATTGTTCGGTTGGAACATGAAGTTTGGTGGGGTTTAGTCTATATACCATCCTTTTAACACATGTGTATTACTGTTTTTAATCTTTTATCAGGTATCTAGATGCATTGAAAAACTTGCTCATAATTAACAAGAATCAACATTTGGGTTCTCAAATGTGATAAAATGGAAAAAAGCAACTAATACATGGTAAGTTTTGTCTTTACTATGGTGATGATGGATGTTTTGGATAAAAAACATCAAAATCCAAAAGACTTTTATAACCAATATCCCGTCGCAACGCGCGAGACGACGTCAACACGTAATACATATAAATCAACAAATATCTCAGCAAGCTTAGTATCGACACCAAAGTTTATATTATATAGTATTGACACTAAAGTTTACATTATATACTTATAATTTGGTTGTTTCTTTTTGTATAGGGAACTCAAATTACTAAGGGAGAGGTTTTGACAACTCGAAGGATATGCATCTTCAAAGGGACTCGACTGTCTTTAATTGTATATCCAATCTATCACTAATTTATGTAACATGGCACTTTGTTTGTATTTTATTTTATTTATACACTTATTATTTATATAATTGTTTTCTCCAACCCGGGTCGCACCCGGGTGATAACCTAGTGGTTTATATAAGTATTTTACTTGTTCACTATATCATCTAGGATATGGGAATCAGTTTCTTCTTTTTTGGTTGACAACAACCTTAACTATGGGACTTCGACTGTGCCTAAGCTGCTTGGTTACCCAGTCCATGATTTTGACTGGTTTTTCCACAAAGTGTAAAGACTTGTTGATTTGGATTGGATGAACGTTGTTGAGTTCTTGAGGTAGATCCAGTCGATACGCTACCTTGCCAATCTTTTCGAGAATCTTGATATAAAGTATGGAAGGGCTATGAAATTTTACATTTAAAATAATCTTAATATAAAATATGGAAGGGCTATGAAATTTTAGTCATTATTTGTGTTAGTACTCAAATGTGTTACAAAATTGAAACCATGAGACCTGAACCTGTTACAAAAAAAAAAAGTTAGTACCCAAAGACGAAATTAGCTAAAAACCACAGGGTCCATCTGTGTAATTAACTCTTGTGCATATTTAAACCAATATTTAATGCCACTGGATTTTTATATTCTTGATTATTTTTTGAAAAACAGAAGTTTAGGGGGACAAGGTGGGCTATGAAATTGTTCCGTTCGAACATGAAGTTTGGTGGGGTTTAGTCTATATACCATCCTTTTAACACATGTGTATTACTGTTTTAAATCTTTTATCAGGTATCTAGATGGATTGAGAAACTTGCTCATAATTAACAAGAATCAACATTTGGGTTCTGAACTGTGATAAAAAACAACTAACAAATGGTAACTTATAAAAGCAACTTGTTCTTGCTGTGAAGTAGGCAGCTCTAACCTTACTATTGGACATATTTAAACCAATATTTAATGCCACCGGATTTCTCTATTCTCGATTATTTTTTTAAAAACAAAATTTTGGTGGGACTAGGTGGGCTATGAAATTGTTCGGTTGGAACATGAAGTTTGGTGGGGTTTAGTCTATATACCATCCTTTTAACACATGTGTATTACTGTTTTTTAATCTTTTATCAGGTATCTAGATGCATTGACAAACTTGCTCATAATTAACAAGAATCAACATTTGGGTTCTCAAATGTGATAAAATGGAAAAAAGCAACTAATACATGGTAAGTTTTGTCTTTACTATGGTGATGATGGATGTTTTGGATAAAAAACATCAAATCCAAAAGACTTTTATAACCAATATCCCGTCGCAACGCGCGAGACGACGTCAACTCGTAATACATATAAATCAACAAATATCTCAGCAAGCTTAGTATCGACACCAAAGTTTATATTATATAGTATTGACACTAAAGTTTACATTATATACTTATAATTTGGTTGTTTCTTTTTGTATAGGGAACTCAAATTACTAAGGGAGAGGTTTTGACAACTCGAAGGATATGCATCTTCAAAGGGACTCGACTGTCTTTAATTGTATATCCAATTTGTCACTAATTTATGTAACATGGCACTTTGTTTGTATTTTATTTTATTTATACACTTATTATTTATATAATTGTTTTCTCCAACCCGGGTCGCACCCGAGTGATAACCTAGTGGTTTATATAAGTATTTTACTTGTTCACTATATCATCTAGGATATGGGAATCAGTTTCTTCTTTTTTGGTTGACAACAACCTTAACTATGGGACTTCGACTGCGCCTAAGCTGCTTGGTTACCCAGTCCATGATTTTGACTGGTTTTTCCACAAAGTGTAAAGACTTGTTGATTTGGATATCCTCGAGTGGAACTTGAAGTTTTTCTTCGGCTAGGCACTTCTTGAGATTTGAAACGTGAAATGTTGGATGAACTTTGTTGAGTTCTTGAGGTAGATCCAGTCGATATGCTACCTTGCCAATCTTTTCGAGAATCTTGATATAAAGTATGGAAGGGCTATGAAATTTTACATTTAAAATAATCTTAATATAAAGTATGGAAGGGCTATGAAATTTTAGTCATTATTTGTGTTAGTACTCAAATGTGTTACAAAATTGAAACCATGAGACCTGAACCTGTTACAAAAAAAAAAGTTAGTACCCAAAGACGAAATTAGCTAAAAACCACAGGGTCCATCTGTGTAATTAACTCTTGTGCATATTTAAACCAATATTCAATGCCACTGGATTTTTATATTCTTGATTATTTTTTGAAAAACAGAAGTTTAGGGGGACAAGGTGGGCTATGAAATTGTTCCGTTCGAACATGAAGTTTGGTGGGGTTTAGTCTATATACCATCCTTTTAACACATGTGTATTACTGTTTTTTAATCTTTTATCAGGTATCTAGATGCATTGACAAACTTGCTCATAATTAACAAGAATCAAAATTTGGGTTCTCAAATGTGATAAAATGGAAAAAAGCAACTAATACATGGTAAGTTTTGTCTTTACTATGGTGATGATGGATGTTTTGGATAAAAAACATCAAAATCCAAAAGACTTTTATAACCAATATCCCGTCGCAACGCGCGAGACGACGTCAACTCGTAATACATATAAATCAACAAATATCTCAGCAAGCTTAGTATCGACACCAAAGTTTATATTATATAGTATTGACACTAAAGTTTACATTATATACTTATAATTTGGTTGTTTCTTTTTGTATAAGGAACTCAAATTACTAAGGGAGAGGTTTTGACAACTCGAAGGATATGCATCTTCAAAGGGACTCGACTGTCTTTAATTGTATATCCAATTTGTCACTAATTTATGTAACATGGCACTTTGTTTGTATTTTATTTTATTTATACACTTATTATTTATATAATTGTTTTCTCCAACCCGGGTCGCACCCGAGTGATAACCTAGTGGTTTATATAAGTATTTTACTTGTTCACTATATCATCTAGGATATGGGAATCAGTTTCTTCTTTTTTGGTTGACAACAACCTTAACTATGGGACTTCGACTGCGCCTAAGCTGCTTGGTTACCCAGTCCATGATTTTGACTGGTTTTTCCACAAAGTGTAAAGACTTGTTGATTTGGATATCCTCGAGTGGAACTTGAAGTCTTTCTTCGGCTAGGCACTTCTTGGGATTTGAAACGTGAAATGTTGGATGAACGTTGTTGAGTTCTTGAGGTAGATCCAGTCGATACGCTACCTTGCCAATCTTTTCGAGAATCTTGATATAAAGTATGGAAGGGCTATGAAATTTTACATTTAAAATAATCTTAATATAAAGTATGGAAGGGCTATGAAATTTTAGTCATTATTTGTGTTAGTACTCAAATGTGTTACAAAATTGAAACCATGAGACCTGAACCTGTTACAAAAAAAAAAGTTAGTACCCAAAGACGAAATTAGCTAAAAACCACAGGGTCCATCTGTGTAATTAACTCTTGTGCATATTTAAACCAATATTTAATGCCACTGGATTTTTATATTCTTGATTATTTTTTGAAAAACAGAAGTTTAGGGGGACAAGGTGGGCTATGAAATTGTTCTGTTCGAACATGAAGTTTGGTGGGGTTTAGTCTATATACCATCCTTTTAACACATGTGTATTACTATTTTTTAATCTTTTATCAGGTATCTAGATGGATTGAGAAACTTGCTCATAATTAACAAGAATCAACATTTGGGTTCTGAACTGTGATAAAAAAACAACTAACAAATGGTAACTTATAAAAGCAACTTGTTCTTGCTGTGAAGTAGGCAGCTCTAACCTTACTATTGGTCATATTTAAACCAATATTTAATGCCACCGGATTTCTCTATTCTCGATTATTTTTTAAAAAACAGTTGGTGGGACTAGGTGGGCTATGAAATTGTTCGGTTGGAACATGAAGTTTGGTGGGGTTTAGTCTATATACCATCCTTTTAACACATGTGTATTACTGTTTTTTAATCTTTTATCAAGTATCTAGATGCACTGACAAACTTGCTCATAATTAAGAAGAATCAACATTTGGGTTCTCAAATGTGATAAAATTGAAAAAAGCAACTAATGCATGGTAAGTTTTGTCTTTACTATGGTGATGATGGATGTTTTGGATAAAAAAACATCAAAATCCAAAAGACTTTTATAACCAATATCCCGTTGCAACGCGCGAAACGACGTCAACTCGTAATACATATAAATCAACAAATATCTCAGCAAGCTTAGTATCGAAACCAAAGTTTATATTATATAGTATTGACACTAAAGTTTACATTATATACTTATAATTTGGTTGTTTCTTTTTGTATAGGGAACTCAACTAAGGGAGAGGTTTTGACAACTCGAAGGATATGCATCTTCAAAGGGACTCGACTGTCTTTAATTGTATATCCAATTTGTCACTAATTTATGTAACATGGCACTTTGTTTGTATTTTATTTTATTTATACACTTATTATTTATATAATTGTTTTCTCCAACCCGGGTCGCACCCGAGTGATAACCTAGTGGTTTATATAAGTATTTTACTTGTTCACTATATCATCTAGGATATGGGAATCAGTTTCTTCTTTTTTGGTTGACAACAACCTTAACTATGGACTTCGACTGCGCCTAAGCTGCTTGGTTACCCAGTCCATGATTTTGACTGGTTTTTCCACAAAGTATAAAGACTTGTTGATTTGGATATCCTCGAGTGGAACTTGAAGTCTTTCTTCGGCTAGGCACTTCTTGAGATTTGAAACGTGAAATGTCGGATGAACGTTGTTGAGTTCTTGAGGTAGATCCAGTCGATACGCTACCTTGCCAATCTTTTCGAGAATCTTGATATAAAGTATGGAAGGGCTATGAAAGTTTACATTTAAAATAATCTTAATATAAAGTATGGAAGGGCTATGAAATTTTAGTCATTATTTGTGTTAGTACTCAAATGTGTTACAAAATTGAAACCATGAGACCTGAACCTGTTACAAAAAACAGTTAGTACCCAAAGACGAAATTAGCTAAAAACCACAGGGTCCATCTGTGTAATTAACTCTTGTGCATATTTAAACCAATATTTAATGCCACTGGATTTTTATATTCTTGATTATTTTTGAAAAACAGAAGTTTAGGGGGACAAGGTGGGCTATGAAATTGTTCCGTTCGAACATGAAGTTTGGTGGGGTTTAGTCTATATACCATCCTTTTAACACATGTGTATTACTGTTTTTTAATCTTTTATCAGGTATCTAGATGGATTGAGAAACTTGCTCATAATTAACAAGAATCAACATTTGGGTTCTGAACTGTGATAAAAAAACAACTAACAAATGGTAACTTATAAAAGCAACTTGTTCTTGCTGTGAAGTAGGCAGCTCTAACCTTACTATTGGTCATATTTAAACCAATATTTAATGCCATCGGATTTCTCTATTCTCGATTATTTTTTAAAAAACAAAATTTTGGTGGGACTAGGTGGGCTATGAAATTGTTCGGTTGGAACATGAAGTTTGGTGGGGTTTAGTCTATATTAACCATCCTTTTAACACATGTGTATTACTCTTTTTTAATCTTTTATCAGGTATCTAGAATGCATTGACAACTTGCTCATAATTAACAAGAATCAACATTTGGGTTTCTCAAATGTGATAAAAAACAACTAATATATGGTAAGTTTTGTCTTTATTGTGTGATGATGGATGCTTGGATAAAGCAACATCAAAATCCAAAAGACCTTTATAAAAATATCCCGTCGCAACGGTGAGATAGACGTCAACTCGTAGTATCAATTAGGGAATACTTGTTTCCGGTCAAAATAAAAAAGGAATAATGGATTTTAATAATCCAAACTATTACTGTTGGCCGACAACGGTCCCAACTGCAAAAATAACCAGTAATGGTTTCCACCTTTTCACATATTGTAAACTAATGGACTTTTACTAAAGAAACTTAATTTCTTTTTGTACCCTTATCCTTTTCGGTTTTGTAAAAGTCAGTTGGTTTACAATATATGAAAAGGTTGGGACAACCACTGGTTATTTTTTAAGTTGGGACCGTTGCCAGCCAACGACTAATATTTAAGATTATTAAATCCATTATTCCAATAAAAAAATATGACATAAACCCGTGAAGAAATATGACACTTTTTTGTACATATATTTACCCAAAACTTGATTTTCCTGCATAATCATCAACAATTAGCATTCATGATAACCATTTACACTTATATATTAGATTTTTTATTGCAAAATCTTGGATTCCATAAGTAAGAAAGATTGCTATGTTAACTATTGCAGCTACAGCCCATGTGATCTTTTTTTTACTTCTAAACTGAATTCCATAAATAAGAAAAATTCATATGTTAACTATTACAGCTACAGCCTACATGTTGTCTTTTTATACTTCTAAACATTTTGACATCCAAAATTCAAAATGTATGTTTTTAGCGAACTTTCTAGCGATGTTAACGGTGCGGTCTGGCCGGTTTTGACGGAATTTTTGGCTGAACCGGTTAGTACGGTTTTTGAAAAAAACTAAACCAAAACGGCTTGGTTTGCTGGGTGGGGCTTGACTTGTCAACCCCAGCCAAATTAACAAAAGAAGTGTACCTTTTGAATCTGGGTCATTAATCCCCACCATTGTTCATCCAAGAAACACAGACTCGCACCCACAAGTCAATGTGATGTGCAAACCAAATCAATGACTAAACAAATTTATTTGAAATAATTTTCATAATGATTATGTGGGTTTGACTCATGGATAAAGCAACAAGATCAAGGGACCATAACGGAACGAACCAATACTAAATTAACGTTGCGTACCGTGGGAATCCTAACGCAACGCGCCATTTTGATACATGTTAAACCCTTAAAACGAACAAATAAATGAACATTCACTTATTCTAATTTAACAAGGACTGTGTCCATTTTTGTTATTTAATTAAGTACATAAATTTCGTTATGTTAATAATTGATCATAATAAAGCTCCCCAACGTTAAATACGTTTAGTTCGGTTCATTTATGAGGTAGCTCGATACAATCAAAAGCCAAAGACTCCTTTAACTAGATTAACTAAAACGGCACAAAAGATTGTCACAAGCACCATCTAGTGTATAACATGATGCGACATAAAGTCGTTCTTCAAACTCATCAAACTATACGAATGTAAATGATTAACATGCCAAATGAATAGTGGAAAACTAACACAACATCTAAAACTCTAATATAACATGAAGGTCATGAATCTTCTTCCATGGACCTCAGCTGCAATCTGGAACTTACCAATTTTTTCATCAACTGCTCACTTACATGTTTAGCCACGATATTGTAAAAATCTTACATGTTAAAACCGGCCCCATCTTTGGTCTAACTCACTTTACGTTCTCGCCGTTGACTGACACCGAAACACATATAATTTGTGATTCCCCTTCTAAGTTCATACAATAATAATCCTTCCAACCGTACAAAAAAGAAAAAAAAAACAAATAAGAAACCAAAATATAATCAAAATCACAACAAATTAATTACACTATAAAAAAAACCACTTATGACTCTATAGCTTGGCATTTGAACCACTTTAAAAAGTGCCCTTAACTATTGCAGCTACAGCCCATGTTGATCTTTTTTTTACTTCTAAACTGAATTCCATAAATAAGAAAAATTCATATGTTAACTATTACAGCTACAGCCTACATGTTGGTCTTTTATACTTCTAAACATTTTGACATCCAAAATTCAAAATGTATGTTTTTAGCGAACTTTCTAGCGATGTTAACGGTGCGGTCTGGCCGGTTTTGACGGAATTTTTGGGCTGAACCGGTTAGTACGGTTTTTGAAAAAAACTAAACCAAAACGGCTGGTTTGGCTGGGTGGGGCTTGACTTGTCAACCCCAGCCAAATTAACAAAAGAAGTGTACCTTTTGAATCTGGGTCATTAATCCCCACCATTGTTCATCCAAGAAACACAGACTCGCACCCACAAGTCAATGTGATGTGCAAACCAAATCAATGACTAAACAAATTTATTTGAAATAATTTTCATAATGATTATGTGGTTTGACTCATGGATAAAGCAACAAGATCAAGGGACCATAACGAACGAACCAATACTAAATTAACGTTGCGTACCGTGGGGAATTCCTAACGCAACGCGCCATTTTGATACCACTGGTTAAAACATAAAACGAACAAAATAAATGAACATTCACGACCGTAAATGAACAAAGGACTGTGTCCATTTTTGTTAGTTTAATTAAGTACATAAAATTTTCGTTATGTTTAATAAATGAACATAAACAAGCGTCTCACTTAACGTTCAAAAAACGTATGTTCGGTTCATTTACAGGCCTACATACCCATCCAACCAACGCCAATGACTCCTTAACTAGTTAACTAAAAAGGGACAAAAGATTGTCACAAGCACCAGTCTAGTGTATAACATGATGCGACATCAAATGTCGTTTAAACCTCATCAAACTATCGATTGTAAATGATACATGCCTGATATGAATAAGAAAACTAACACAACATCATAAAACTCTTTACATCGATCGAAGGTCATGAATCTTCTTCCATGGCCTCAGCTGCAGCAATCTCGGAATCCAATTTGTTCATCAACTGCTCACTTACATGTTTAGCCACCGATATCATATCAAAAATCACACTCGGGTCTAAACCCGCCCCCCTCTTTTGGTCAACCCACATATCGATCCTTGCCGGTTGACTGACACCGAAACAGCAGAGCTCATTTGTGATTCCTCTTCTGAAGTTGCATCTACAATATAATGCCTTCCAACCTACAAAAAAGAAAAAAAAAACAAAAAGAAAACCAATATAAATAAAAAAACAACAAATTATATACACTATAAAAAGAAAACCAACTTTGACCCCTCAACTTTGGCATTAACCAACTTTAGCCCCTCAACTTTAATAATACTATAAATATGCTATTTTGTCCCATCAACCAACTTTGGCCCCAACTTTGGTAATGACATGTTTAGCCCTTTAGCTAAAACGACTTTAGCCCCTCAACTTTAATAATAAACAACCCTACCCCTCAACTTTAGAAATGAAATGTTTATCCCCTCAACTTTACTAATAACATGTTTAGCCCCTTAACTAAAACATCAAACAACTTTAACTCTCGCGTTTTGCTTATTTTAATCTATGTTTTGAACCCGCTGTGGACGTGGATGGTAAACCACTAAAGTTGGGAAATAATGTCACCTTAGTTAAAGTAACTATAACCGGAACTGCTGTCGTGTCAAATTGTAGAAACTCTTCATCACTCACGTCAACCCTGGTTGTTCATCTGGTGTGGCGGCTGATGCAATGTTGACTTTTGGAATACCTGTGTTGCTTAAAGCAGCCTGAATATGTGAAAGAACTATCAAGATCAGATAACAATTCGTGAAAATCAGCTATTCGAGCGTTCTGGTAATTCTAACATTTTTAAAGTTTCACACGTAATTATGTGAATGACCCATAAATAATAAGATAAATAAAAAAAAATCCATAAAGCTACTCCTATCATGATAACTTTTTGTAATCGTTAGTACGACCCTCTTGAAGGTTAAAGTTAAAACTTCATCATCATCATTATCATCATCATACTCAGTATATCCCATCAATAGCAAAGCTAAGGTGGGGTCTGAAGAGGGTAATATGTAGACAGCCTTACCTCTACCCCGTAGGAATAGAGAGGTTGCTTACGGTGAGACCCCCGACTCGATAGTAGGTTTGCATAAAGCCTTGGACATAAGGCACATGACACTCAGCAACCGAGACAAAGCTGATTAGTGCATGTATCCCCATGTCTTTCGGCTATCAGTGCCACCACATGATGCATGATTAATTGTCCGCCGCTTTTAACGTTATTTTCATGAAATGAGTAAAATAACGTTAAAATTAGTGCAATTTCACTTTTACCCCCCGAGCGCCCACCCATATATACATTATATGCGTACACCGCAAGCGGGACGTAGAAGGTTAAAGTTAAAACATGATTGCTAAATCCAAAAAGGCTGAAAATTTAATATCTACTGAAGGAAAAAGAAAGTAAGAAACAACAAAGATACCTTAATGGCAGCACCTAAAGCATCAAGCACATTTCCATCCATACTAACCACAAGACCATCAATATATAGATCCCAACAAACTTTTCCGTCCATAATTGACAAAGATGAAAGATCAATTCCAGCACCTGCCATAAATGTTGTGACAACATTTGTTATAATATACTTATAATATCAAAACTGTTTGATTTGTACTGTGAAATTTCATACCTGCCCCACTTTTACCTCCCAATAGACACTGTCTAAGGGCTGCAGATAGTTCCATTGACAGTTCTTCACCACCTCTCCCCTGTATAAATAAAACAAACCCAATTGGCCAATTTCGTAAAAAGGTAGAATATCAAATTGAAGGAAGAGAACTGGAATTGTTAAACTAACTATCTCATCGGGCCGGCCGTGACACAAGATAATCAAGTTTTTATTAAAAAGGTCATTTCAAACACAACCACTTTAGTGGTTTTAAAAAGCGCGCTTGAGGCGCGCCGCGCGCTTAAGCGCGAGAGGCACATCAAAGCGCACACCTTGGAGCTTTTTCGCTCAGCGTCCCAGAGTAATTACAAGAAGCACCAAAAAGGCGCGCTTTTTTGGAATTTTTTTGGTCTTTTTTGGCCTGAGGCGTTTCTATGCATCTAACTGTTGTATCTTGGATGTTTGGCTTGTACATGCCGCTAAAATCATACAAAAACCTTACTTATAGCTATATTTTGGATAAGGAAAATCTAAAGACTATGGGATATATATGGGATTTATAATAATATATATATATATATATATATATAGGGTTAGGATCATGTGAGAAGAAGTAGGCTAATTGAGAAACTTGAGAAGAAATCTGGACCACACATTTTCTCCGTAATATACACATATGTATATAGTCAAATGTAAATACTATATATATGTGTATATTACGAAAAGCTTAAAAAATGTGTGGTCCAGATTTCTTCTCAAGTTTCTCAAATAGGGTGCTCTTCTCTTAGGATCCCTACTATATATATATATATATAAAATTTGCTTGCACCTCAGGTACGAAAAGCCCGCCTCTTTTGTCGGTTTTAGACCTCGTCGCTTTTGTGAGCCTTTCGCTTTTCAAAACCAAGAGCACTTTAATAAATAAAAATTTGTGAGCCTTTCGCTTTTCAAAACCAAGAGCACTTTAATAAATAAAATGTTGAAGAATATAATAAAAGTTGAAACCTCAAACTGAGGAGCTGCAGTGGGACTGCAATCAACAAAGATAGAAACTTTCCCGTTATCAAAAGCTGAAGAACTTGGTCTTCCAAGCTCAGCCTACAATAAAAAATAATAAGTTGATATCAAACATTCAAAATTACACATAATCAAAAACAACATATAAAATTACCTTAACACTAGCTATGACTTCAGTTTTACCCATCTTAACTCTTGCAGAACCATCCGCCTGCAATTAATTAATTAATTAATAATAATAATAATAATAAAGAAAGCATTACATTACATATAAATACTGAAAACTGAATAAAACACGAAGAAAGTGTTTACTTGAGCAATAACTCCGGTTTCCACGAATATCGGACGATAAGTTAATCTTTTGCGGCCATCAGTACGGAGGTCTTGAGCAATTCCGCCTTGTATAAAATGCTTTTCCCCACCGATAATCCCACCATTGCTGCACCGGCAGTTATGCTTCCTTGAAATTTGTTAAAAGCTGGGGAAGGCAGTATTAGTTTTGGGTAGCAAGTTAGACCCTTTTAAGAACTTCCACAATGTTTTTAAGTTAATAATTAGTAGGTAACAGGATGGTACATTGCTTTGGTTTTGTGGCAGTAGCATAAACTAAAAAGTTTTGAATTGGATATCAATATATCATCATCATCATACTCAGTATATCCCAACAATAGCAAAGCTAAGATAGGGTCTGAGGTTGGTTAGATGTAGACAGCCTTACCTCTCTCCCATAGGAACAGAGAGGCTGCTTCCAGTGAGACCCCCGGCTCGATAGTAGTTTTGCATCAAGCCTTAGACATAAAGAGTATAAGACACATAACACTCAGCAATTGAGACAAATGCCGATTAGTGCATGTACCCCTTGTCTTTCGGCTATCAACGCCATCACATGATGCATGATTAACCATCCCCTCTTTTAACGTTATTTTCACAAAATCAATAAATATCGTTAAAATTAGTGCACTCTCACTTTTACCCCAGGTGCCCACACATATATACATTATATGTGCATACCGTAGACACACTATAAATTGAAATCATCATCTTTTACAAACTATAAATTAACATTTTACATCACTAATCATAGAAAAAGACAAGTTCCTGAAATCATTTAACATCACTAATCAGTTCAAGCTTCACTAATCATATTACACACTATAAATTAACATATTAAAAGCTGAAATTAATATGATTAATATCAACAAATTTTAACATTTACCTGAGAGAGATTTGGAGAGGTGAAACCGACGGGCGACGGCCGGAATGGTGGAGCGTGTATGGCCGGAGGTGGAGGTGGAGGTGGAGGTGGACGGCCGGAGCGGTGGAGGCGGCTGGTGGCGAGTGGGCTGTTCGCTGGAGGATGGACTGTGGAGGCGTGGTGTGATGAGGATAATGGGGACTTCACGCTTTGGTTTTTTAATTTACCCTAACTAGGATTGAGTCCCGCTCGCGTTGCGATCCGGGTACATCGTAAACATTGAATGGATTAGTCCAAACGTTATATGATGCATTAACCATATGAAAACACGCATTTCGACGTAATCAGATGAACTCAATGTAACCTGTGTAAGCATTTTGATTGGATCAAACGTAAAGTAAATCAAATTTATATAGAACAATCATAGCGTATTATATGTGACCCAACTCATACATAGAAAACATAACAGATATGAAGGAAAATCTGACACATGTAATCAAAAGGAATTAATTAAAGCTTTCAAAAAAAAGGGAAAAAGAAATGAAGAAAAAAGAAACGATAATTTTACTCCACTCGGTTTGAAACAAACTTTACGAAACATACATAAAATAAACACGAAAACATAATATACCGAAACATACATAAAAACATGCACGTAAAAACAGTTTTTTAAACAAAAACATGTCATACTTGAAGAAACCCTAGAACAACTAGACGCAGTCAAGGTAGATCTATGGAATGGGCTCTGCATAAAAGGGTTAACCTCCGTTTGGTTTCACGATGAGATGATGAATAGAACAATACTCCGGCTGATCCTGCAAAACAGAAAACCGTTAGCTCACCACGGGGAGAAGGGGGGTTCTCTCGTGACCACCCTCCGGCGTGAGAATAAGTACAGGTAGTCGGAAGTAAGTATTGTAAGTGAGAGAGTAGTTGAGTGTGAATACCTTTCCTTGAACTCCAAGTTACTTATTTATAGCCGGTGTTTGGCTCCAAAAAAGAGAGATTGTTGACGTTAACGGAATTTTTGTTATTCCGTTAACGTTTGTTGGCAATCTGTTAGTGCACACGGATCGTGAGCTCATCAGCGGTTAAGGAGGCGCCACGTGTCAACATGAGATCACTACATCTTATGAATGTGAGCATGTCATCACCGTGATCTTCCTCAGCCGTCCAGATGCTGCCATGTGGCAATTGCTTATAACCGAAAAGATGCTTGCACGATTGGGTGTTAATGGCTTCTAGAAGGCTTCACAGCTGTTATCCATCTATCATTCGCCACGTGTACATTCTGTTACAACAGAAAAGATTCCCCTTTCTTCTGCACCAAGTTAAGGATTTTGCTAAGGGAAAGTTTCAGGATTTACTGTTTCCTTGCGCGGGAAGCGCAAGTTAGTTAACTGATTTCCATCTCCTTGCTGCTTAGCGCAACGTTTGGTGGACGCTTGCTTTGATATCAATATCTGCGCAAGGTTTTTTTGCATGGAGCATTATCATAACAAGAATGTTCAAGGTTAACTTGAACCTTGCGCGAGCCCGCGCAAGGTAGTTAAATGAAGCATTATCAGACAAGAATGTTCAAGATTAACTTTGAACCTTATGCGAGCCCGCGCAAGGTAGTTAAATGAATCAGACAAGAATGTTCAAGATTAACTTTGAACCTTGCGTGAGCCCGCGCAATGTAGTTAAATGAAGCATTATCAGACAAGAATGTTCAAGATTAACTTTGAACCTTGCGCGAGCCCGTGCAAGGTAGTTAAATGAAGCATTTATCCAAAGAGAATGTTCAAGGTTAACTTTGAACCTTGCGCGAACCCGCGCAAGGTAGTTAAGTGAAGCTTTCCTCTCTTGGATACTTAGCGTAAAGTTCTAATAAATCTTATTTTGGCAAAGAAAGTATGCGCGTAATTTCCTTAGAAGTTATTAATGGGTATGGTTTCCTTGATTGGAGCAAGGTTTTTGGGACCATACCCCTTCAATACTTTACCGAGTCGTTTATAAAAACGTTTACGTCAAATCTGTAGAACAAATCATATTGATACCTACTCGTACATAAAATATGCATGTAAAAAATAGTTTTTAAGTAAAGGAAAGTATAGGGGGTAAACCGAAACAAACTATTAGTAAAAAAACTAATAGGTTAAAAACGTTCGTAAAACTGTGCAAAGTAGTACCAATGCCACACCGGCATCGACTCTCAACATGGGAAAAACTCGCCCGTTGCAGCGAACTTGTCAAAAGGGGAAAAATGGACACGTTGCAACGACAAAAATAGAGCAAAAAACGTTGAACCTCACATGCACGCTGCGACGTGTTAACTCAAAATTTAGAACGAAACGTAAAACGAAAAACTTCGAAAGATAAAAAGTATGGGGGACCAAAGTTGAAAATACTAAAGTGTTGAGTTAAATTATAAAAGATGGAAACTTTGGGTTAAAAGAAAAAAAAATTAAAAGGGGAATATACAAATTATGAAAATGTTTGGGTTAAAATTGAAAAATCAAAGTTTTTTTTTTTGAAAAACTCCTCAAGCTTAGATTACAACAATCAATGCAACAAACACTTACAAATTTATAATATGGAAATATGGGTTTTACAATTTAGAAAAGAAAAATCAAAAACGAAAAAACCGAGCTGATACGGGAATCGAACTCAAGGTTTGAAGAAAAAACCAAGTTAATTCGGAGATTAGTTGTGGTTTGTGTCTCGTCTAAATCAGGTTAATCTTCTTGTGTTCTCGACTAGCAACTGCATTGATCCTGCAAAACAATCAAGGCATTGTCTCGTTACAAGGAGGTGAATAGGGAGGTTTTCCTTGTAACCACCCACCGGCGTGAGAGTAAGAGCTTCTTTGAGTAAAAAAAAATGTGTGTATTAAGGTCATGTGTAGCCATAAAGCTCTTTGGGAGCGTTATACGACAAGTGGCACACCACGTCATAGAGGGGCTTTATGGGGCGTTATATCACTAGATGGCGTAGTCATAAAGCCCCTACCTCATCATTACTCAATTATTAATTTTTATTTTTTTATAAAATAAAAAAACATTACACTAAAATTATAAAAAAAAAAACACAAAAAAACGTTTCGCCCATGTTTTGATTCGGGTTCCAACCATATAGATTTGGGTCCCATGAGAGTGGTTGGTTCAATAGGTTCATGAACCCGGTTTGATGTTGATTAAAATCGACGAAATCGGATCCGTACGGGTGGGTCGAGTGGGAACTGAAGAAACGGGACGGCTAGGATTGCTAGTTTGGTTCGTGTCCGCACTCGAACGGGAGGAATAAAACCGCGGTTGAAGAGATTTATTGTAAAAAAAATTCTAGATTTTTATATAAAAAGGAAGAGATAAGAGGGATTGAGAGTGTATTGAGTGTGGTGAATTTTTAAAAAATATGAGAGATGAGGAATATTTGTAGATATTAAAAATGAATTAATTTTTTTTTTACCGTCGTCAACGGTCCTTTTTTGAAAACCAACCACAATCATGCAGCTATGAGGATCGCGGCACCCAAAAATTTTACCCCATAGAGCCCCAGTAATGGTGTTAGGTGGTATTTGGGGCGCCATACCCTTGCTCCCGTGATATACAGCCCCAAACACACAACCTAAGTGAGAGAGCAAGAGAGTCATCCTTAAAATTGTAGCCAAAGTTCTCTATTATAGCCGAGGTGAATTGTGAAGGAGATAGGCTGATGGGCCTTGGAGCCTGAGACCAACAACAAGGAATATTCGTTTTCCTCCCGTGTCACGACTGTTGGTGTTTACAAACGAGGGCATAGTCGGCGCACGTTGAATGGATCCACGTGTCCCGACGATTGTCCTTATTGCCTGGTCTGGCATCAGCAGTTAAATGGAAATCATGGAGTAGTAGTCGGCGGCACGTTGATTGGTGCCACGTACGTGTCTTATGTACTTCTTGTCTCCTGCACTATTGCTCATCGTGCAGCACGAAAGAATACAACATGTCATGCGCTCATTGGTCTACTGCTCTGACAATCGTAACTTCTGTACCGTCCAACATTGTCCTGCTGGCGCACGTGTCTTTACGCTTCTTGGCCTTGGCCAATTCTTTTGTTATAACTAAGTGTTGGATCTGATCTGAACGTGGCCTCGCGCGCGACGTGAGATCAACTCATATAGCAGGCGTGAGGTGAGGCATGCCAAATCTTTTGTAGAAAGGACTAAGTGTTACATTTAGTCTATTATGGTATGGTCTCGTGCGTGACCTGAGGTTAACTTGTGTGGTCGGCACAAGATTTAGGACCATACCCCTTCAAGGTTGGAAACAACGTCCTTACCAGTTAAACACTAGACACTTTTATGTATTGGGTTCACCTACAATTTATTTGTGGATTTCTACTAAATTTTCTATATAGGTTTTCGTTAAAAATTACAAACCGACTGGATTCCTAGGAACCCGATGTTTTAACGTAGATCCCCCTTGTGCACCGCTAGTGAGGAACAAAGTAAGTGAATTCAGGAATTAGGGTTCTGTTTTTGAAATATGATGAACATCTGTAGGTTCAAGTTATTGGGCTTCTTTTGTTAGTGGGACTGGATTCAATTAATGGGCTTTTGGAAAGTATGTACATCTAGGCTTTATTTTCTGGACAAAGGAGGATTCAGCCCATACCTACTTTTATCATGTGGAAACAATACATATGGTATGTTTGGCAAAAGTAGCTGTTGTTGATAGCTGGAATATGGTGGCCGGAGGTTAGAAGCTGATAGCTGTAGCTATAGCTTTTTAGATATATTTAGGTGTTTGACAGAGTAGCTGGAGTTTTTAATAAAATGTATAAAATGATCAAAATGAACATTAAAAAGTTGGTGTATTAAAAAGTTTATTATCTTTAGAAGGTAAAATAGTTTTTTTTCCTAAAAACTTGTAGCTCCTTCTAAACGCTACTAGTAGGAGCGTTTAACCAAAAGCTTCAAGCTCCTAACCTAAAAACTTCAAGCCCCTTTAATCAAACAAGGCTTTTTATTAAGTTGAGCTTTTTCTTAAAAGTAGCTTAAGCTTCCTAAGCTTCTAAAAGCTCAATGCCAAACATACCCTATAGGGTGTTCTAGTTAACTATGGTTTTAGAAAGAGTTAACTTTTTTGGTTGTTGTATGTAGTTTGTTAGTTTTAACGCTTTTGTCACCTTAGTTTAAAAATGGACAAAATACTGTCTGTGGTTACCATGTTTTCACCACTTTGCTCCCCGACCCAAATGGTAACCCTACATAATAATATCGTGAGTCATTACAAAATGGATGTTCAAATACATTGACATCACTAAAAGGCCATACATATAACTGTTCCAAAATGATGACCATACATAACACCGTAGACATACTATTACCAAGAGTCCAATACATTACCAAAATATTGCCATTGTTCTTGAATAAATTTAAACAAAAACACCACAAAGTGTACACTAAAAATCCTGAGCTGAATCATTGACCTGTGAGACCTATGACCCTTCTTCATTACCCTTGCATGACCCTTATCACCATACTTCTTACATGTAACAGTTTGACCAGCTCTTGCCATGTGAAGTCATATCCATAACAGAACCAAAACGCTCGTTTTTTTTTTGCAATTTTTTTTTAAAATGTCATATGAAAAAGTTATTAACATTTATGGAGGAAATTGGAGGAGATATAAACTATTGCCTTGGATTGACTAGAATACCCTAAACAAACCCACTGCCTCTTTTTTTTGTTCAATTTCACTCATTTAATCTTAGCCCTTAATTAATAAATAAATGGTTAAGATTATTTCCTATCATTTCTACCCAAATTAACTTCCTAGTATATTCTAACCCTATAAAAGAAATACAATTATTATCTATATGTTTATATATGTAATATATAATTATAAATAGTTTAATTAAAAGAAAAAGTATGTGATGAGGTGAATAATAAGGTGATGGTAAGGAATGATTTGGCGTTGTTGGAAAAAATGGGGTTTGGAATGGTATTGGTTTGGAATGATTGGCATGATAACTATGTAGACTGGATTTTGGACCCCGTTAGCATTGTTGGGTGCTCTTATAGCATCTACAACAATAAACCAAGTCCAAACTCTCGACTGCCTAGTCAAAACGTCACATCATTTCAAACCATCACCATTCTGAACCCCACTTTTTCATCCAATAATAAACCAATCCAAACATTCACATCACATCTCACTTTTACACACTCCAAACCATACCCGTCCGCTCAAGCAGACCACCTTCTCCAACAAGGTGGTTTGTTTGTGTTGTGGTTTGTGGAGCCGACTCTCCAATGGACCAAGTCGTTGGAGACGCTCCTAGTGTAGATTTATGAGTAGTTGTTTAAAGAGTATGTGTCAGATACTCCGAAAAATAAAAAAAAATAAAAATGTCAAATTGTAATATGATAAAATAGATTCATGAATATCGTAATCTTAGTGAAATCTCACATTGTCTTATTATATCCATAACAGATGTTGAGACATTAAAATGTATGTGAGTTAGATACTCTTAAAAATAAAAAGTCTAATTATGAAAATTGTAATATGATAAAATAGATCATGAATCTCATAACTTTTGTGAAATCTCACATTGTCTTATTCAATCCATAAGAGATACTGAGACAATAAAAGTACATTCTTCGTAAGAAAGGGAAGAACTTCACAGTTATGCTTCACGACTGAGTTTCTAGTGGTTAAAATCAACAATATCAAGAGTGGCATGAGACGTCTGATGTTAAAAAAGAAAAACAAACATAAGCAACTAGTTCCCAAGTTCAAATACATGGGTCAGGCTACCGAACCGCTAAAACTAAATCGTATAAATCTCAAACTAGCCTAATTGAACAACTTAGTTTAGTTCATATGGTTTATAAACATGTAATAACATGAAAAAGGGGCATACTAGAACACCACCCCCCCCCCCCCCCCCACACACACACACCGCGATATAAAAATGAAGCATTAGCACTCTAAATTGAAAAGTACACAAAGCCACTCCTTACCATCCAATATGTAAAACATTCACTATACCCAAATAATTTCCAATATAAAACAATTTCCAACAACAAAAGTCGAAGGTCAACAATAATCATACATGATGAAACCTAACACTAATCAAATAGTCAACAGGAGCCACCTAGCCTTCTCATTCACTGGCCTTCACTAACCAGAAACACACATTGACCTCAAAGTCAGTCAAAATCAGTCAATAGCCATGTGATGTTTATTGTGTAAGAAGTGTGTCTAACGTGCCCCAAAGTCCCACAAATGAATGGTGTTGTCACTGGTACAAGCTGCTGCATAGCGTTCATCGGCAATCATCGTGGTCACATCCCATATCCGTTCTCGTAATGTATATAAATACTCGCCGTGAACCAACTCCCACACCCGAACCCCACCATTAGTCGAAATAAAAGAGTAGCCTCCGTTTATGCAACCCAACAAGCCACCGCGTGCCAAGAACCGGCATATTTCCTCCAAACCTTCCACGTGGCGCACATTAGCTACACCCCGACTGTTTACGAACATTAGAGCCTTATTGTACGCGTCAGTTGTACCCACATTTACCGGCCTCATAAACTCCTCTTGTCCTAGTATCATTTGGTTCCTTAAGTCAAATACAAGAACCCTGCTTCTTGTGAACCCCACTGCCAGGTCATCACTTGTTATGCGGATTCTGCCAACGTGCTCACGCAGATCTACGAGCAAGTGCCACCCGAATACCGCGTCTGGGTCTGTTAATGTGCCGCCGATGAATACAAGTTCTTCAGTGTTACTGTTTCGTATGTGGAACGCGCGATTTGGTACACCTGAGCATTAAAAAAATGGGTGTACATCTCACCTATACATGTATTAAAAATATGTGTGCTCAATCCCGAACCTATGATATATCAGACTACACAACTGGTCAAATTGAGTACTCATAAACCGTCTTCATTTAGTGAGCTAGTTTTCCTGGGTTTTCTTTTATAAAATTTTACCATTTTTTTTCTTTTGTTTATTTATGTATATGTATATCGAGGAGTGAAGTTCATTTAAGAACCAATAATGTGAAAAGTGCGAGATGAGTATTATATACTATGCATATGGACTTAGTTAAAAAAATATTACATATTTTCTACATTTGCATATACTCCCAAATGTATCCACATGTATGTGTGATACTCCCAAATGTGAATGTTGCAATTTATGTATTTCTTTTTATAAATTGCAGGGTTAAAAATTATAGAAAAAGTAAGAAGAAAAAATATATTATCTTTCAATATTATACTTTTTTTATTAAAACATTTTCTATATATATGTTTTAGTATTGAAAGAAAACCCACTTGAGTTGAAAAAACTCAAGATAACCCTATGTAATATCTTTATTTTTTTCTAAAAAAACAGGGAATGTAACATAAATATATTTGAACATTTTTACAAAGAAAAATCTAAAAAGCGGCGATTAGTTTCTTTTAAAAAATGTTCAAAATTTGTTTACATTTTTTTGGACATATATATTAGGGAAAATTACCAATCTAGCCAAGACTTTAATTAACTTACCAATCTAGCCACCTCATGCCTCCTTGGAAGGCCACTCACATGTATGTGATGAGTCTTTCAAGCATGGGATGAGTCCTTGGGGCGAAACCCAATAAAAAATAGACAAGTGGCCACAGACGCATGAGACAAGTCTGCGGACGCATGGGATGAGTCTTTCATGTGTTGGATGGGATGAGTCTTTCCACGTGTCAAGTTGGGGATTGGCGAACGCATTAGAAGACTTGGGATTTGTGAGTGGCCTTCCAAGAACGCATGAGATGGCTAGATTGGTAATTTGACTTTTTTCTTGGCTAATTTTGTAATTTTCCCTATATATTATGTATGTAACATGAAATTTTTCGGCGCTTTTTTACAAAAATGTTAAAACATATGTATGTTACATCCCCTATTTTTTTAGAAAAAAATAAGAATGCTACATAAGGTTTTTACAAAGGTTTCTTGAGTTTTTTCAAGTCATGTAAGTTTTCATTTTGACTGTATGTATGTATATATATATATATATATATAGACGTTACTATGCTAATGCAAATATTGATTCTGAAACAAACAAGCTAGGTTATATTATCACCACATAAGTGAGACATGAAAAAAATCATAAATGCATGCATGCATGCATGATAAAGTACTACCTGCATAGAGCCCAATCCACCAGCGGTTAGATCCAGTAAAATCAAGGAGAACGCCATCAGTAACCACGTCACCCAAGTGGGCCCTACGCAGCGCTCCAGGAACGTGAATCGAGGTGACATGAATATCACCGTCAAAAGAGGAAAACACGAGGCGAGTATCCGTAAAAAAGATGCCGGAGACAGCACGGGAGAACGGGCCAAAATGGTTACGTTGATGAGGGTGGAAGGTGGACACGTGGAGGCTTGTGGGGAGGTGGAAGAGGCGAACTGAGCCATCGGAAAAGCCGGCAGCAAGGTGGTAGTGGGAGAGGGCAATGCGGCGGCAAGAGAGGGCTTCGTTGTTGTTGTTATCATTTGGTGGGAAGTTGAGGGTGGTGTGGTTGTACCTCCGGTTACGGAAGTTGTTAGCGGTGCGGTGGCGGTAAATGTATTCTTGGTGCCAAGAGGGGTGGAGGAGGTGGTGCCGGTTCCAAATGCGACGGGTTAGGGTTTGCCACAGGAGGTCGGATTGGGATGCCCTTCGCCATGTTCTACAAACCTGCACATTTAAGAATGTGTAGTTTAGTTAAAGTTTTACTGCCTACTTAGCAAGTGAAATGACGGACAAAACTTTTACAATTTTTAATTAAACTAGTTCATGTAGTATAAAGATTTAAACCTACAAAACTTGATAACGTCAAACACCATAACATTAGATTGCTAAATCATATAGTAGGCTTAAGCACACACATTATTATCAATACAATCATTATCATTATCAATACAGTAATTTTTGAACGATTTAAACAGTGTTGTTATAATAAAAAAAGGAATAGTGCCAGACAGCTGGTCTGACACTCCCCTATTGGACCAGCCGTTGACTTAGCACTCTCTCATTGGACCAGCTGTTCAATTTTTGTTTACGCTGTACAATTACGGGTTTGCCACCGAAATAGTGTCAGGCAGCTGGCCTGGCACTCCCTCATTGGTCCAACCGTTTATTATTTGTTTACGCTGTAAAATTACGGGTTTGCCCCCACTTTAAAATTACGATGTTGCCCCCGGCTCAAAATAAAATTACGCTTTTGGCCCCAGTCAAAAATTACGATTTTGTATTGGACCAGCCGTTTGACCTGGCACTCTCTCATTGGACCAGCCGTTTATTATTTGTTTACGCTGTAAAATTACGGGTTTGCCCCCAGAATAGTGCCAGGCAGCTGGTCTGGCACTCCCCCATTGGACCAACCGTTTATTATTTGTTTACGCTATAAAATTACAAGTTTGCCCCCACTTTAAAATTACGATGTTGCCCCCTGCTCAAAATAAAATTACGCTTTTGGGCAGCCAAAAATTACGATTTTGCCCATAACTCGAAATTACAATTTCGCCCTCGGCTCAAAATTACGTTTTTATCCCTGTTCAAATGAAAAAAATATGCTCTCACCCCCACCTTAAAATTACAATTCTTCCCCGTATAAAAAAATTATGATTTGGGCCTCAGTTAAAAATTGCGTTTTTGCCCATGTTCAAAATAAAATTACATTTTTTTGCTCCAACTCAAAATTACGATTATGCCATTGGTTCAAAATAAAAATGTGGTTTTGCCTCCGGCCTAAAATTACGGTTGTGCATTCCTGGTTTCAATTTCCAGTATTGGCATCACTTTAACTTTTGCCAAATTACGATTTAACACCAATGAAAAAATACAACTTTCCATTAGTTAAAAATTACAGTATTGCCATTGTTTTAGTTTTTTTAGCAAAACTATAAAAGTGTTATGTATTGGTTTACTCGATTTAATTGTTTTCCATGTCAATGAGCTGCCTAACACTCATTCATTATTCGGTTATCGCCCCGCAACGCCGGCGCGCATCTAACTAGTTTTTATAATTTTAAATTTTATATATACACACACAAATAATTATTAAGAAAACAATTAGATCGAGCTTAAAAAGTGTTGTAGAAATCACGAATATGCGACGATTAATCGCTAGTCGGCCAGTAACTGAGTAATTTTTCGTTAATCAGTCCATTAATCGCTAGTCGGGCCTAGTTGGACAGCCAAAACTCGGCGATTCTGGCCAGATTCCGGCAAAAAACATGTAAATACCGGCCAAAACCTCTAAATTCCCGTCAGTTTTCAACCAAACCATGTGAATTCCAACAATTAATCTTGTATACTTAAAAAATGAGATGAGTAAGAGTTAAAACCTAGCTACTTAAAATATTTATGTATAAAAATGTGTGTATGTACACATAAAACTGAAAATTACATATAAAAAACCAGATCCGGTTAATCTCGAGTAGTCGATTGTCCCCACCTCACCGGCCGACTAGCGAGTTCTCCAACCTTGTTAAAAATACATAAACAGTACTCAAAACAATTTGATTAATCTGAAAAGAACTATTTTATTTTTATTTTTTTTTTAATGACAATGCTTACTCACTTCTAATTTACACCAAATATAATTCTAAACTACTCCTTGCTTGGGATTGAACCCAAGACCTCCTCTTAAGAGACAAGAGCCATTACCAAGTGGGCTAGCCCCACATTAGCTGAAAAGAACTATTAATAGAGCTATAAATAAACATCACTCGAGCTTAGACAACCTCGAATTGAATCACACTCGTAGAATTATCTTGTATTAGGCTATAGGGGTGGTGGATTGGATCATGTATCGCCATACAAGACATGGCTCTCGTGGTAATCATTTGGGTCATGACCAAACCATATAGCATTATATGTTATAAATTAGTGCTAATTACACATTATTAAATTATAACTTTAAGCTAACAAGGTAAAATCGTTCTCAACTAGATGCTCACTTTATGAAGTTATTATGTTAGAAACCCCATATTTTAATCTTTAAAATCTAAGAAAAGTATATCACTATTTTTTTATTGCAAAGGTTACATTACTCCTACTTTTAAATTACATTAATAAATATTAAATTAAAGCTCATGTCAGGATTTGAGGTTGTTCTTTTCTCCAAGAAGCAAGAGCCTCTATCACCAATACTATATTAAGTTGATACAAATTTATTGTGAATATAAATTTGTTGAGAAAACTGCAAAATTACCCCCCGAGTATATACCCTATTGGCACTCTTACCCCCTATCTGAAAGAAATGGACGTCTGCCCCCCCCCCCCCCAACTTTGTCAAGCTCTCGCAAAATTACCCACCACGTCTCTTTAACGTTAATGTTACCGTCTAACCCTATTGAAATGACTATTTTGCCCTCCTTCCATGATCTTCCCTAAACATATAACCCCACCATAACCCTAATCAGACATATCCTTCGTTCCTTCCTGCTCTCATCAACCGTTGTTGCTCCCTTCCACCCTGCTACTCCAATATCTGGTTCCTCCTACGTTAGTCGATCGAAAGCTGTAATTAGGCATAACACTGAACCGTCAGACATTACATGTCCCTGTGGTGGCCAAACAGTCTACAAAATTTCCGAATCGCAGGCCAATCCCGGAAGACGGTATTTGCGATGTGTAAATGATTTGTGATTTATGTATTTTGAATGTTGTTGGATAATTTCTAAAGTGGTATCTTCTGAATGTAGATTGGAGGATGCGGGTTTCTCAGGTGGGCAGATGTTGGTGAGGAACAGGATGTCGTGTTTGTCGCGAGGTAATGCCTGTTTTAATTCAAAGTCTCAGAGATAAGGATGAGTTGGCAAAGTGCAAAGAAAAATTGGCTCAGTAGAAGAATGAGGATGTGTTCAAATGGAAGTTGTGTAACATCCGTCGAAAAACGGGTTTCCAAGACCCGCTTCGTTTATTAATCGAATATTTCAGTTATAATTTTCGTTGCGTATTTAATGTTCATATTAATTTTAAACGATACATAACTAATAAACATTGTTATAATTTTAAAACATAATTAATAAAAACAAAAAAATAAGTGAATAAAAAATAAATAGGGCTGTCGGGTTTCGAACCCGGGTCAGCCGCTTCAACAAGCACACAACATACCACTCCGCCACTTGCCATCTTTGTGTATATTACGAAACAAATAATACATAAGATGAAATCCGAATTCAAAACCGGAGTGTCACCGCGCTCAGAACTCGCAGTCACTGGGAAATCCGGCAATCCGCGACTTTGGCCAATTTCCTTTTGACCAAAACACGCTAACCGACTAAGACATCGGTTATAACCAATGTTTGACCCTTGATTTTAGTCATAACCGCCGGAGAAACCTTGACCACGAATCAAGACCAAATTCGGACTAAATACATGTTGTTTCTTCCCTATAAATACCCACCCAAACCTCTGGTAATCTTTTCGCTCAAAATCGCACAAACTCTCGAAGCTTTAGCACTCGCCGGAGATATTTTACAGTCGCCGGACTTTCACCGGAAAACCGAGACTTGCTTCAAATCGGTAAAATTCTCGACTCTTTTGGTTGTAATCCATTATTAGACATATATTAACTTCAATCCTTCAACCAAAATCTGTCCCAGACTACGCTGCCGGGAAATCTCACTCGCCGGAATTCCACTGAAACATCAAAGTCTCACTGTCGATCGGTATAATCATCTAAAAACTCTTGCAATCTCTTACTCATTAACTTAATTTCATAACACAAGAAACTAAACTGTCAAACATTTCACTCAGCCGAGAGTCACAAATCAGAGCCGACGACTCCTGCCGGAAATCTGAATTAAACGCACTGTTTTGGTACAGTCTGTTCTTTAATCTCGTTAACTATTACATTTCAACTAATTATAAGTTTTGATAATCGAATTAAACAAAACAGTCGGAACTCTCTGATCTGGGTGTTTGTAAACGAAGAAGACGAAGTCAAGAATAAGTATAAGTATAATTAAAATCACATAATCAAACGGGTTAGACACACAGTCCAGCGGTGGACTGTGTGCGCAAACAACACACACGTCACGAGTTCGAATCGCACAACGTACCGACTTTCAGAATAAAACCAATATTTTTAGAACTGAATCAGAACATGTCACAGTATGTTTATAAGAGTAATATAATCCGTGAGTTAAGCAGATTAGACACACAGCCCAACTGGTTGGGCTGTGCGCATAAGAACCGAAGGACCCGAGTTCGACTCCGGGTCCCTGCAACCGGTTCGGCCATATAAATCTTATTTAATAAAAAACAAATAAAATTAAACTTAATTAGTATATAAAATATAATTAAAACAGATAATATTTCGGGTTAGACACGTAGCTCAGTTGGTAGAGCTGCGTGCACGCGTACGAGAGGTCCCGGGTTCGAACCTCACTCAGCGCACAATTAACCACGGTCCGACCGGTCAACGGTCAAAAAGTCAAAAAAAATTATTTTTTTTATTTATTTATTTAATTTAAAAATCAATTAAAAATACTTAAAAATAATATTTTTAAAGTTAGAAAATGTCCTTAAACTCACAAAAATAAATCTAAAAATCCATTTATTTACCGAACTATTTCGTTATTATTTTAGGTTAGTTTTCCTCGTCGATCAAATCCCAAAACTCGTGCGCATCCAACGTCATCAAAGAACGTACCCAATGTGAGTGAATCTCTACAAATTCCCCGTTTTAATCACATTTTGGGGTGTATCATGTGTCGCTTAATTCCTTATTATATTTAAATCACTTGTGCATCCATCATATCCGTGATCAAATGTGTATCAATTATGTATCAATTGTTGTGTGAATTATGTTTAGATTGAAGTTATCATCTTCAGTACATGCATTTCATTAGGCCCATCAGCTCCCCGTGGGATACGGGTTTAGTATCAGGTGCCTCATTCGATCGGCTCCGTTTGATTGAGTCTTGATCTCACATACATCATCATTCATGTCATTTACTCATCCAATGTGGTTTGCGTTTATGCTATATATATGTTTGCTCACATGTGATTATTGCACAAATTTTCAATATTAAATACAACAAGAAATTAATAACAATGTTTCTCAAGGTTCACTCGCCAACTTTTGTTGACCCAAAATATTCCCCGTTTTACACATGATACAGGTGATCCAGTTGAGGCAAGAAACACATAGGAAGGCCTAGAAGAATAAACCAGTTTAAGCTTTGGACTGTTTTATTTAGTTTCATTTCCTTGTAATTGTATGGATTTGATTTGAACATTTAAGTTGTAATTTGAATTTAATAAATATGAAACATTTTAGTAAACATCATGAGCTTTGGTGATAACCCATTATGCCCCGACTCTTATTCCGCTGCGGGTCGGGGTGTGACAAGTTGTACTTAGGGATTTCATGGGTCATGATTGTGATACTTTATTTGTTTAAGTAGTTTAATTTACACAAATGTTTGTGGTAGAATTTGTAATTCGTAGTGGTTGTAACTTTGTTTGCAGTTATTGAAATTTTAAGTTTCTGTTTTTGAAGTTCTTACAGTTTGTTTTATTGTTATATAGGTAGCTTGAATGTAACCCTGATGCAACCGATGAGAAAGAAAAGGATCAGGAACAAGCTGTAGTGACCGTTGATGAACCTGAAAGTTATGTTTACTTTGAGGATCAGGACTCTGAGGTACTCGGACCCTATTTGGAGGAACAACCAGAGAATCCTGAGGTACTCGAAGATCTGACAAAGGACTATGACCCCAAAGTACTGGAACATGCATGGGATTACAATTATGACGATGAAGACGATGATTGGTACTTCAACCCATATGAAGGGGAGCATGGTTCGGATTCCGATTGGTTATGTTTGGATGATTGTCACTGGAAATAGGCTAGAAACTAGTCACAATATTTGTTTTTGTTGTGTTACGAACAACTATAGTAGTTGCTGTCTTGTATTGTAGAGTCTGTACAAATCTTTGCAATGTAATCCAATTACTTTCTCTATGTTTGCATATGATACAGGCTTAAGATGGACACATCAGGGTTGCAAAAGGCTGAAATGTCTGACATAGGGGATGCAGATTTCCATTAAGAGGTGAAATTACTCAATTGCCCTTTGACCGTTTGCAGATAACGTCCAGAACTAACGGCGACATTGACTAGGGGTAATCTTGCGAGAGGTTACAAAGTTGGGGGGCAGACGTCCATTTCTTTTAGATAGGGGGTAAGAGTGCCAATGGGGTATATACTCAGGGGGTAATTTTGCAGTTTTCTCAAATTTGTTTAATACGTTATTTATGAAATAATTAAATATTCTTAAATATTCTTATGCATTCATATGTTTATTATAATAATTTAAGCATTTTGATTTAAAAAAAAATGTTAACTCACTTCTTATCTTCAAACCTTACATATAAATGTACACATTTGTTCGGATGAAGTGGACAAGTTTGTGTGGTTTGTCCCACATTGTGTAGGAAGTCCATTTTGGAAGTTTGGATGTGTGGTGGGCTTGGTTCGGACAAAGCTACCACACACAAACATTATATATAGTTTTAACATTTTTAATGAGTGTTTGTGAAAGTTTATACATTAAAACACGTGGTTTTTGAAAAAAGTTTAAAAATCTGATATGGTAAAGATTTGTGAACCATACCTCGTGGATGCTCTTGTATGTTAATAATATCTAGTAATATGTTATAAATAATATAAAATTAAACCATTTAGTGTAAAGTAATATCAATATTTTATTAGTTATAAATAATAAAATTAAACCATTTAATGTAAAGTAATAGCAATATTATATTATAGTTATTTAATGAAAACATATCACCTAATAGAACTAGCTTCTTTTGATGTAAAAAGTTACTCAATGATATGTGTATCAAAGCTACAAATATTTAGCATTATTGTAAAAAGTTTATTTGTTTAGACAGTCCATACTCTCTCTATATTATACCTATCTCTCATTAAAACCTTAGACAACACGTTGATACCACAAGGCCTTTAATAAAAAGCTTATACATGTTTAAAAAAAGCCTTAGAATTGAGTGATATTAAATGAAAATTATATAAAAGTACCGTGTTTCAAGTTCAAAATGAAATAGAAGATAATGAATGCTAAGCCCCAAAGGTAACAAAATTTCATAATTCAATTTAAATAATTTTTTTAACGGCAAATTTAGATCACTGACAGACCACTGCAGTATGATAGTGCCATCAGCAGAAACACCTGATCATATCCATCTCCACTAGGTATAATGTCTATACATCAATTCAGGATGAAACCCAATAAATATGAGACAACCCCCTTTAGGAATCGAAACTAGGACCTATTGATACCAAAACATTATTTCACTCCGAAGATATTACTAGGCAATGTGCATTCAATTTAAATAATTAAAGACAATTTTATCAACAATGAAATATAATAAACTTTAATAGTTTTTATAATCAACAAAACTTTAGAAATTATATTTATTATTGTTTTCTGTAACTTATTAAAACTTATGCTTTCTTCTATTTGCGAGATTGTGGATAAAATGAACACAAGAAAGAAAATAAGTACAATATACTTGATTAAACAAAACTGGAATTGGTAAGATAGAAAGACTTTAGGAGCATGGGGGATATCCTATGACAGAAGTGAGAATTCATGCAGGCATGCAAAAAGTTAATATAGATAAAATTCTCTATTTCTCTCTCTCCCTCATCATATATATACATGCATGCATGTATATAAACGTGTCTCTATCTCCATCTTTCATTTATATTTATATGCATATTAACGTTAGAGAGAGAAGAAAGAGAGATGTGTCATGTCACATTCAATGCTCGGAGAATAAGAAAACACTGCTGTATTGTATACATTTGTAAGATCACCTGATGCCTATACCTACTCCTCCTACACCTACTGTCATGTCTAGTGTTATTTATATTTTCGATTTCTAAAAACTTTAGTAGCGTTCCGTCTTGTCTCCTTATTCTGCTTCTTAACTATTCATTAGACGGGTACTTACGCAGCGTATGTTCTAGTATCGGTGAAGGTTTGGTCCGAGATTTTACCTGGGTTCAAGTCTAAGGGGACGCAGTTTTACCTATTTTACAGGGTTTCTGCGCATCAGTGGTGTGCTACGCTTTCTAGCGGTGGTCGAGTAGTCGACCTTTAGACATAGCTCCGAAAGGGTGGGTTTACACATGGAAAGCAGTTACCGTAAAAAAAATTAAAAATAAAAAAAACTATTCATTAGACAACAATACTTAATCACTTCACATATTTAATCCATCTTAACTCAGATTCTATCTCTATAACACTTAATCACTCCACCTACTTGATGACAGACAGGTCGTGTGCATGCATGAACAAAACAACTATCTGTCTTGTAAAAAACGTAACTACATTAATTTACTTTGATTTTATTTCATTTCAAATATCATTTTTTACATAATAATTACTCACTGATCTTTTTGGTTATGTGATCAAGGCTCTATAAAATGTTAATGAACAAAAAATGACTAGCAAATTAAAGATTAAAAAAAGGAAATTATTTTCTAAGAGCATTCACACTCAATCTATCATTTTCTATCCCATAAATAATAATATGTTTATACATTTGTTATTACTTTTTCTCTCTTCTTTACTTACAGCCATTTTTAAAAATATATTAAAAAATTATAAAGAGTGACTAATCCCCCAAATATACAGATGAACCGTAATATTTTTTTATAATTTAGAAACCTCTCTCTCTAACATTTAGAGGATAGGATGATAATGCTCTAAGTATCCAACTTTCTGTAAATTTTAGAACTTGCTTCTAGTTATGAGATTAAAAAAAAGTTTATAATCTCAATTATCATTTAAAAAACATGCAGTTTTACATTTATAGCAATGAAATAGAACAAATTCTACATATCAAAAAGTCCGATATCTAACCCTCATTTTATTTTACGCCTCATTTTATTTATGTCAAGCAGTGTCTGACCCAGGAATGATTTGTTGAGGGTGTGAAAGGGGTGTGGTGGGTTTTTGTCTAAAAAATACACTATTTTTTTTAAAGGGTGCGCCCGCCCACTCAGGCATGGTTCAGAATACATATATTTTAAAATTTGAAACCTTTATAAACATAGAAAGTATGTAAACTTTATACAATTAAAAACACTTTTTAGGTATCATTTAAAATTTGAAACCTTTATTAAGACATTTATTATTAATATAGTATAGGTGAGTGAAAATATTATAAAAATATTTTTTTTAAATATCATCATGAACAAAAATATAGCTATTGTTAAAAATTACATATTTGTGCTTCCAAAAAATAAATAAAGTTTGGTGGAATGTATTTAGAGTCTATTTCTATTTCAAATAAGGTACACAGAAGGGTGGAATGTATAAGGAGTATATTTCTATTTCAAATAAGGTACACAGAAGTACAACCGGAGGCTGATATATATAGAAACGGTAGCTTTCATCTACCAAAAATAAATCTTAGTTATAATAGTAGTGAACATGTGAACTGCGCTTTGTGCGTCCCAAAAACAACACAAAAAGGCAAAAAGCAATAAAAGCCAAATTTATTTGAGAGTGACAAAGTGTGGGTCTTATTTTGTGCTGGACATCGATCAATGGTCAACAATTTTGACCTCAACTGACCTCTCGATAGAGACCCCTTTCTAAAAGTTCTGATCCTTTTTGTTCTATTTTTATTTTTCCTTATTATATATATTAACTACATATACTGATATTCTTTCTTTTGGATTACGAATAGGTCGAAATTTTGTAATATCAATTGGGCTAAACGATGAGACTATAATATTCGTGACGCTATTTTGTAATCCTTCGGGTTTCAGTTTCTAACTTTTGATATATAGAAGTTTTGCCGTTCGAAAAAAACATATACTGATATTGTTAAAAATCGAAAAAATAAACAAGTTTGTTTGAAAATAGAACACTGTTATTTTACTCCAAACGGTTAAAGCATATAATGTCAATCAACTTTAAAACAGACATGCTATACATAGTTTAAATAGTATATTGCTACATTGTTTATAGTTAAAATAATAAAAATATGTACTACTATCTTCGGTAAAAACAATAATGGAGAGATTTTTGAAAGAGCATTTAATTTAACTATTGAAAAAATATACTGGTTGTTCCCATCTCGGTGAAGGCTTGGCCTGGGGTTTTACCCAGGTTCGAGTCCAAGGGGGCACAGTTTTACCTGTTCCACAGAGTTTCTGCGCATCAGGGTGTGCTACGCTTTCTAGCGGTGATCGAGTAGTCGGCCTTTGGACATAGCTCCGAAAAGGTGGGTTTACACGTGGAAAGCAGTTAGCCGTTCAAAAAAACTATTGAAAAAATAGTGATTGTGTTCCTAATTAATTGGCAAAAACTTTCATATGTAAATGTAAAATCTTATAATCTAAACAAAGTAATTTGGTTAAAAAAAGTTTCAAAATCGGTCTACCGAGTATGAACTCAACCTATACCAACCGAACCGTTTATGGATCTAGTTCCTGCCAGACCGGTCTTTAACAACATTGTTAGTGTGATTTATATCTTGTATAGTATGAATACAAACATATACAACTACATAACTAATAAATTCATGTATTTGTAACATTTATTTTTAATTTTTTGAATGGTAAATTTCGATCACGCACTATAAAGTATTATCGTGCTACTCGATCATATCCATCAACGCTAGGCAATAATATCAAAACGGTTTAAAGACAAAAATGAAATAAGAAATATGAAAAAGACAAAGAGTCTCTTGGGGTATGATCCTAAACCGAAATGGCCAAAACTATATTGTCCAAAAGGGTTTGAATGACAATTTTATTCTATCATTCCCAAGAAAGTGGAAGCCCCTAAACAAAAGTATTGTCCCCCCTTTGGAAAGACGAACCTGCACCTTCCCGTCTATCAACTTAATGTCACGCCCAACCCATCATTTCATATCTAAAACATTAAAATCATTATCTTTTAGATATCATTTTAAACAACATATTAAGTTTTTACGTTTAGCATGAAAAATACTCAACATATACTAAAATTTTAATGGTTTTTTTCGATAAAAAAGAAACACTTTAAAGCTTGCTTACTATCATATACATTTCAGTGATTTCACATTTCTCATCATTTATTTATATATATTACTAGGCTATCCGCGAACTCTGCGGACAGAAAAAATTTAATTTTAACTAATAGATTTATGTCATAAAATGACATAAAAATATATTTTTACAAATAAATTGACATGTGTAGAGATAATTTACAACAAAGGACGGCGATAACGAAACTATCATTCACGACTTTTTATAACATCTCATTTTGAATTAGGTTTTAAATTAAAGAGTTAATTACGTTTTTTCGTCCTTGTGGTTTGTCAAAAATCACTATTTCAGTTCATTAGTTTAAAATTTGTCATTTTAGTCCCTGTGAACAGGTTTCACTTTCGTAACTATTTCAATCCATTGGTTTGTCAAAAATCATTATTTCCGTCCATTACTTTGCAATATAGTGTCAGAATAATTGGATGGAATTAACGAAGGTGGATTGAAATAGTTACGAAAGTGAACTACAGGGACTGAAATTGTAATTTTTAAACTAATGGACTGAAATAGTGATTTTTGACAAACCTTAACTCTATATTAAATTTTAGTTCACATACATACGTTGTGTATATGAAAGTATGTAAGGGATTTCACATTTCTCATCATGTATTTATATATTATAAGTGAAAATAAATATGTTATTAATAAGTGTGAAAGTATCGGATAGATTTCTCCCTTTAACTTATATATAAACACTATATTAGTTAACATATAGTGTGAATGCATGATCTTAACATGTTGCACAAAACAATCAAATACAACACAACTTCAACAAACACCTTTTAAACCTTCAATTTTCTGAACAAAACGTATTCAAGCGCTCTTAACAATCAATACCGATTGCAAAAATTCGTACTGTTTTGTACTGTTCATGAACACGACACGTTGATTACGTGATTATGCACACTTTAGATATCAATCTGACAGCGTAATTTCACGTTCAGACCGGAGATATTTCGCATTCAAACTCATTCAGTATCATAATCAGATTATCAAAATTCGATTTCACGTTAAACACAAAAACGTTTAGATTCAGACTCCAGATTTCACTTTCAGTCGGAGATATTTCGAATTTAAACTCGTTCGATGATCAAAAATTCAAAATCAGCATCGTATTTCACGTTTTAAACACAAAAATCATTAACATAACGGTTGAGATTCAGAAGAATAATCACCGAAAACGTTGCATGAACCCTAACCGAACAATCACAGACTTCACAGTGTACGGAAGGTTTTCAGAAGCATTTTGAGAGTGTAACGCAACTGTAAACGCTAACGGAGTGAATAAACGTATTACCTGGAAGAGATTGAAGATTGCCTGAGCAGCGGCGAGGCGGCCGAAGGAGAGAGCGGCGTCGATAGCGACTTGAGTGGCAAGAGCTTCGAGGAATGGCTCCGGCCAGACGGCGGTGTTGAATCGCTGACGAGCATGTGATGGTCCGGCGAAGTCGCCACCGTCTCCTCCGTCGTGAGACGAAGAAGAGGAGGTGGTTGACATGTGTGAGTTTCTGTTACAGGTGGTGGCGGTGGTGGTACAGTAGCTGTAGTAGTAACGGAAAAAGTTAACCCAAAAATTCACTCCATGGAGGGGCCCAAGAGGTTACATATACAATGACAAATACGGTAGTTTTATGCCAATTGTACTTACCATTTATATACATTATTTATAATATGTTTTTTTATTTTATTTTTTATGTATTTACCATTTATATAAGTAATAAAAATATTTTAAAATAATTTTTTTTTCTAAGGTCTATGTATTATTGTTAAAAATATGTGTGTGTTCAATTAATAAACTAAAATATAATAAAGTAGAGAAAAGATACAATCATTCAACACAAAGGATTCTTAACATATGAAGCGCGTGGAGAGGTATCTTGGTTTTGTAATCATCATAGTTCGTAGCTTAATTATTTGAATGTGATTGCGTAATTTTGAATATGGTATTGCGTAATTTTGATTGAGTAATTTTGAATTTGTTCTTGAACTTGGTGTTGCTTAGTTGGATTGCGAAATTTTGAATGAAGATGGTGCAATGCGACGATGGTGGGTTATGGCGTTATGATAAGTTTTTCAATGTCGGAAGGTGTTGGTTGGTTGGTGTGGCAATGTAAATGGTGTAGGTGGTTATGTAGGTGGTAGTGACTGTCGATAAGGTAGTGAAGGTGGTAAATTTGGTAGTGTTGTGCAAAGGGTCAGACCCGACCCTTTTGATCCCTAAACCTCCGGAACCTTTACCCTTTTATTCTGCAAAATGAGAACCACAGACCAACCCTGTTATGTTTATTCGGTCTCGGGTCCAAAAGGGTCTGATGGATCGGATAAAGGGTAGTAGGAAGGAACCTTAATTTAATTTGAGCATAGAAATTGAGTTCCATTGAACTAAAAAATGTTGCATAATAGTAGTAACATCAACTGAAATTAAAAAACACAAAACTTTTCTACCCAAAAAACCCTAAAGTATACACATGATACAACCTTGAAAAACGGAATCGAAGAAGGCTAGATGGTTTAAGCTTGGAAGGATTGATCTTCGAAGGTTTCAACCACTGATCCGCTTAACCGAACTTTTTGTTGGCTAATCATCATGTTATCACGACCTGGGAATAAACTTTAGATTGAAGTCCTATGAGCGGACTTGATGACTAAAATGCCTCGTCGGAAAGCGCGTTGGAACCCACTAGTTCATAATAACATACACATTTCAGCTACAGAGTTAGTTTAAATACCCAAACTAATAAAATTCACTCGCCTGTTATGGTGGGATTTCAACCAGGTGCAGTACGGTACCAACATTTGATTTAGCAACCGAAAAAGAAAATTGCAGACACATATGAACCAACAACCAATGTGTATGGCGTACATAACAATTACTTTTGCGTTTTTATGAATAATAGTTACTTTAGCGTTTTTGTAAATAATATTGTCGTCGTTTTTGGAACGAGTCCACGATGAAGCGAGGGGAAATCTAGTGTAACACCCCAAATCGCGTATAACAACACGCGACGGAAACACTTGGGGAGTCATGTTACAAATTGTTTCACAACACATGGTACTTAAAATTTTGTTTTACTGAATTATCGAATTACAATGTCTTGAAATAACGGAAATAAAATACAATCAATTTGTCTTTCAAGTTTTAAAGTCACTAAGGCCCGAGTCTGTCCTATGTGTAGCAAGCGGCGACAATCGTCACATAAATAAACCTGAATCATATGTGATAATAGAACGTCAGCATAAAAATGCATGTGAGTAACATAGGTTTTGTGATTTAGATTCATGGCTTTGGATATTTAGAAGAAAAAAATTAAACAGTTTCAAAATAGCCATGATCTTTGATAAACCTTTGGCAATTAAAATACTTTTCTTAAAAAGAGATTTGTAGTATATAGAAAATATACTTTGGTTTTGGAAATGTAGTAGAATTCTTAGTATATCAAAATATACTTTTGTTTAAGAATAATGAAGTTTATAGTATATCAAAATATACTTTAGTTTATACATAAAAGGATTTTGTAGTATATCAAATTATACTTCGGTTTGTAAATAAGGAAATCAGTAGTGTATCAAACTATACTTTGGTTTGTGAACAAGAGTATCAGTAGTATATCAAAATATACTTTGGTTTAAAAGGTTAGTTAGTATATCAAAATATACTTTGGTTTAGTATATCAAACTATACTTTGGTTTAGCATATCAAACCATGTTTTGGTTTAGTATATCAAACTACACTTTGGTAAACAATATCACATTAGTAGCATAACAAACTATGCTTTGGTAGCATATCAAAATATACTTTGGTTTTGATTTGGTAGTGTATTAAACTATACTTCGGAAAACATACATTGGCAGCATATCAAACTATGCCTTGGAAGTATATCGGAATATACTTCAATTGTGATTTGGTAGTATATCAAACTATACTTTGGTTTTGGAAATCAACAAAAATAAGTTTTTATGGCTTAATTAGAAAACCTTTGTAATAACACATTGTGATCGTTTGGCATATACATTCAAACCTGAGTATATCAGACTATACTTAGGTGACTGTAGATTTACCACGAAGGCAAAATCTATTTGGTTTAAACTTGGTTTCTGACATTCCATACAACAAGAATGGGGTGTCAAATCCTATAGCGCTATATCATACTACCAATCGGCTTGATCATTGTTAATGAATGTATAAGAATGAATATGCGCCAACAATAGTCTTATAAACTTTGAAAATCATTGTTTAAGCCACATGTAACGGTTTCCATTCGTTAAAGGATAAGTATTATGTATGCAAAATCATATAGCTTTGAAATCGTGAAAATAGTGAATAGGCACATATGAATCACCCAAAAACATTTGAAAAGTATAAACGAGGGGACTATGTACTCACTTGGGATTGAAAGAATGTCCTTGTTCAAGAAGATAAATAAAGCTCAAGAGTCTGAGGATTCAAGTGTGTCCTAATATCGGATAACTATGTTAATATCAGGACTTTAATCGGAGGATTCAGATAGAATGAAGTCTTATAAACCAAATGAGTGTTGGAACTCATATGATATGGTTTAATAAACTTAACATTCTGATTTGGAAAGGATCCTAAGTGCTTTTGACCCATTATGACTTGTTAAGGTAGTTTACGCTACTTTAACGATCATTTGCGTAAACGCGTGATCGAATGGTTAAACATGTCCTATGATAAGTCTTAAATGCCCAAACATGTTTGATAATGTTATAACATCAGTTTATATGTCAAAAATTTGATTACATATGCTTAAAATGAGTTTATGCGTAAAAAGGGCATTTTGGTCATTTTTAAGGGAATAACTAGCGACTTACCATAACACTAACCAAACGATGTGACCATAAGGTATAACCTCAGTAGGTTATTTCATATACAACTACGGTCACAAATATATGTTTTGTCGGATCCTAAGATCGACCAAACGAGTCGGATTCGAAAGTCAAAGCGGTGGTCAAGACCGCTCGACTTACGACCCTAAATAAGCACTAAACTAGAAGTGACGAGTTAGACATGTCAACATGTCTAACTAAGTTACAAAACTGATTTGGTATCCAAACTTAGTGTTTTGATACCCGAAAATAGTTCCGTCGTAAAATGCACATAATGCGTATCTTTGACCGAAACTTTGACTCGTCACTTCGACTATAAACGTGGTAATCAGTAGGTGTAATCGCAAGGGATTATAACCTTCATGATTACGATCACGTTGCAAAGTTCAATTGAACTTTGACTTGACCAAAAATGGTCATAACCGAATGTCAAACAGAAAGTCAACTGTTTAACTTTTAGCTCAAAAAAAGCTAAAATAATAAACAAGACTAAGGAAGAACACTTACTTATGTTCTAGGAAGAAGAAAGCTCAGATGGGAGGCTTCCACAAATGGTAACAACTCCAACTTAGAGCATAGATGAGAAAGAAAAGAATTAAACAAGTTGAATGGCATGAATCCTTGGCTATTGAGCTCACCAAACCAAGCCAAGTGTCCATGATTCATCAAAGAACTTATTAGTGTCGTTACACATGTCCAAAGGAGGTGAATTTGTGGCAAAATCGCGTGCTTAGTGTCCAAGAAATGAGCTGTGATTGCCAGCTGCAATCTGTCAGTCTGGCACCTGCTTACGGACCGTATGGGGTCCTCCTTACGGTCCGTAAGGCATGGACCTGGGCAGCAGTTTAACAAAATTGCAGTTTTAGGCTCTGGACTTGTATTGTCGCGTTTTAGCACTTTTACCACCCTGTTAACCTCATTTTTAAGCTCTATAAGAATGTTAAAGCATAAGAAACTTAAAATATGTCCAAAAATGTCATGAATGTCGGTTCGTTCAGTTGTACGGTTGTGTTTTTTCGCTTAATTACGACGATTGCTTTAATTAATGCGAAAACGACCGTAATTGCGTAACAAATGATATTTTTGCATTCTCATCACTAAAATACAAGATTTTAATGATTAAAATTTTTTTGAATGTGCGTACGTGTTCCCTATTATGAAATACACGAATCGGCATACTTTCGCTGATTTTGCAAAATAGCGCCTGGAGTTGCATATGCGTGTTTTTGCCATACCGAACCCTTCAAAACTTATTTATAAGTTATGTAAAGAGTATTTAGGGTATGCTTAGCTTTTGTCAATGTTCCGGAGTGTATGTCACGTTAAAATGATTACGTTTGCGTAACAATTTACGTATAACTTCCAGATAAGCTTTTGAGAAATTGAAATTGTACATGGACTGAAATGTGTGAATGTCACATGTTTTTGTATAATTCCGGGGAATGAAACATAAGATTTCATTGGATTCGAAATCATTTGGAATTGTATGATGCTTGTAAAGGCACAAATGTCACATCTAGTTTATTATATCTAGTAATATGAACTCCCGTTACATGATGGGAACTTGGTTGGTAATGGTTGAGAAAACCCAAAATGTAAAAGTCGTGATATACCCCAAAAATTATATTGATGCATATTTTACATCAATGAAAACTATAGAAATGAATATTGGTAACAATTTCGGTAAAACCGACACCGATCCAACGTTTTTCGTTTAGAATGACCACAATACCGTATTGTAAAAGCACAAAATTTTAAAGATTTTTTAATATTGTATATAAATATATTTATTTTGAATCAAAAAGAACTCCCAAAAAATATATTAACTAAAAGGTTAAGCGACTACTTAATAAATAAATAAATATCGTATATAAAATAAATACTCATGTGGTCTAGCAGGTGAAACCTTTGGTAAATATGCCCAGGTTCGATCCCCATTCACAACAAATTTCAGAAGTTGTACAACGAAATATTCAAACCCATGTCTACAAGGATACAAACAAAGGCGCTTACCACCAGATCACACACTCACCTTCAAATTTGTTATAGATGTAATAATGTTCATGTTCATAATCTCCATAACCTTTTCTTCTTCTTTTTCTTTACAAAACAAAACGTGACTCCTCTAAATCCAAGCTTCTCCTTTGTTGATGCACAACTTTAAAGACAACAATATTTTAGTATGTTAAACACAATTGTCTTAAGTTTAACAAATGTATTGACCCTCTTTTATTGTTTAATGAAAGTTATTTTTTTAGTTAGGTTATTTACATGTATCATTTTGCTAAGATCATTTATTGCATATTTCTGCTTATTAAGACTGTGGGGTATGGTGGGGCGGGGGTTGGAGGCATGGGCCGACACGTGCATTTTGAGGGGCACCGCCGGTCAAGCAACCGAACGATGGGTATGGTGGGGCGTGGCTAGACCGTGTGGGTAGGCCACATGTATTTTTTTTTCAATTTTTTTTACAAATAAACATAATATTAAAAATATTTAAAAATTACAAAATTATACGTAAAAAAAGATCACTAATCTTCGTCGAGTCGAACCCTGGAATCGTTGAAACATGTTCCACCAAATCAGATCGAAGGTTGCGATGTATATCCCTATACTTGATCAAAAATTCGTTTGTTGATTTCTCTTCGTCTGTAACGATTACATTATCTACTTGGACATTGTCATCATCATAGTGGGTAGCGACCGCACGACCTTCATCCTCCAATATCATGTTGGGAAGAATGATGCATGCGTACATCACGTTTCCAATTTGATTCTTGTCCCATAGTCGACACGACATTGCCAAAATTCGCCATCTCTTCTTCAAAACACTGAACGCTCGCTCGACGTCTTTACGTACGGCCATTTGGACCCAGTTAAACTTTAATCTCTTTGGGTCTAGGGTGGTGTGTCTTGTGAACGAGTTTACAAAAACCCCCCACTCCGGATAAATCCCATCAACTAGGTAGTAACCATACACGTACTCAACCCCATTTACAAAGAAACTGTAACATCCGTCAAAAACGGATTTACCAAACCCGCTCCGTTTATCAACCGAACAGTCAGTTAAAATTTTCGTTGCGAATTAAATGCCCAAAATAATTTTAAACGATACATAATCAATTATTATACGGGGATATATAATTAGTTTTTGAAAAACTGAAAAAAATCGCAAAATAAAAATGATTTGCTTCTGCCGGGTTTCGAACCCGGGTCTGTACCGGCTCAACAAAGACTTATCACCCAGCCAATCAACCGCTCCGCCACTTTGATTTTCTGATAATAAAAGGAAACAATTAATTCAAATATTAATGTTCGGAAGTCAAATTCAGTCTTTAGCGCCCAAATAGCAGTCGTCGGAAATCCCGACGACTTCGCCGTTAATTTACGTTTCCGCTCAATTTAACCGAAGAATTAACTCTCACGACGGTTATAACCGACGTCTGAACCCGCGACATCAGCTGTAACCGTCGAAGAACGGCTGACTTCGAATTGAGACCGAATTCAGACCCCATACATCTCGATACTACCCTATAAATTCACCCACAACTCACCAGATGTCACACCCCGACCCGCAGCGGAAAAGGTGATCGGGGCATAATTGGGTTATCATCAAAGCTCATGACATTTATTATATGTTTCATATTCATTAATACAATTTAATGGAAATAAATGATACACCATAATCTAACTATCTGTCTAAGCTTCTTGGTTCTCTTCTAAGGCATATCCTATGTTTTCCTTGCTTCAACCTGTTCACCTGTATCATGTGTAAAAAGGTTTTGGATCAACATAAAGTTGGCGAGTGAATCCTATGGAAAAACATTTGAACAAGTTTAACCAATTGATTATAAATAATGTGCATACCACATATGAGTAAATGTAGATGTAAATTTATTCACACAACACATAATATTGAATATTAAACTCACATACACCAAATGATTGTTTTGAGGCACGCGATGTTCGACTCGTCTCCCACGAGTAACTGATGGGCCTAATGAATGAGTTTTGAGGCACGCGTTGTTCCACGAACTGATGGGCCTAATAAATGAGTTTTGAGGCACGCGTTGTTCTTACGAACTGATGGGCCTTAATGAATGAGTTTTGAGGCACGCGTTGTTCTTACGAACTGATGGGCCTTAATGAATGAGTTTTGAGGCACGCGATGTTCTCGTCTCCCACGAGGAACTGATGGGCCTAAATAATTTGCATACAACATTGACAATATGTAATACATCACAACCAAACAATAGTTACATTCTAGTTTAGTTCATATAATGGTATAGCACGAATTTGCATAAGAAAATTAGTTTAAGCGACACATGATACACCCCAAAACATGAATAAAAAGGGGAGTTTGTAAGAATCCACTCACATTGGGTGCGTTCGGTTGATGAGGTTGATTGCACGCGAAATGGTGTTAACCACGAGTGAAATTAATCCTAGATAAATCGCATAATGGTTCGGTAAGTAAACGGGTTTTATGAGTCTATTTTAGTAGGATTGTTGGGTGTATTTTTGTGAGTTTGAGGCTATTTTCTAACCTTAAAAATGTTATTTTTAAGTATTTATAATTGATTTTTAATTAAAATAATTAAATAAAAATAATAAAAAAATATTTTATTTTATTGCTACAGTACACGTTGACCGTTGACTTGACTATCGTTGACCGGTTTATAGGCATATTGTTGTGCGCTCGGTGAGGCTCGAACCCGAGACCTCCCGTACGCGTGCACGCAGCTCTACCAACTGAGCTACGTGTCTAACCCGTTATATATCCGATTTTAATTATATATATATATTAATTAGATTTAACAGAAATCCTTTATTATTAAAAACGAAATAAATCTCAGAACCGGTGTGCTCCACAGGTCTCGAACCCGGGACCTGTGGGTTAGCGGACACACACTCCACCGCTGGACCGTGTGTCTCACTTGGTTATAAACTCAATTATCAATATACTTAACATATCACAAAACACTCCGGTTCTGTTTTGCGAAAAAGAGAATTTTTATCAAGGCGGCGTGTGTGAAACCGGAATCGAACTCGTGACCTTAGCGTTAAAAGTGCACACAGTCCACCGCTGGACTGTGTGTCTAACCCGGTAATTATCTTGATTTTAATTATACTTAACCATTACTGAACTTCGTCTTCTTCACCGGTTTTAACCGGAAGTGACGACGGACTGGATTCGAATGTTGATTCAAGTTTATTTAGCGTTTAATGATCAATTACAAATGATATAAAAGTAAAAAGGGAAGGAAAATAGGCGTGAGATGTACCGACTGGTTTTACTCTGTTTTCCGGCAAAACTCCGGCGACAGAACTCTTTTTCCGGCGACAAGTATTTTGCAGCAGAAAGTCTTCCGAAGGCTTGCAAAGGTTGTGGGTGACTTCGTTGAAGATTTAGGGGGTTCAGTAAACTCAAAGATTACTGATACGGTTTTCCGGCGAAGTATCAAGAATTTCCGGCAGGTGATTTTTCGCTGAGAAAGAGTGCGATTTGAGTGTGAAAGACTTCTGGCGAGTTGAGGGTGTATTTATAGGGTAGTATTGGGATTGAATGGGGTCTGAATTCGGTCTTAATTCGAAGTCAACCGTACTCCGGCGGTTATGGCTGATGTCGCGGTTCAGACGTCGGTTATAACCGTCGTAAGAGTTAAGTTTTCGGTTACTTTGAGTAATAACGTAATTAAACGGCGAAGTCGTCGGGATTTCCGACGACTGTTATTTTGGGCGCAATAAATTAACTTCTGAAATTGATTATTTGAATTAATTGTTTTCTGTTATTACCAGAAAATCAAGATGGCGGAGTGGTTTGTCGGCTGAGAGTTAAGTCTTTGGTTTACCCGGTACAGACCCGAGTTCGAAACCCGGCAAAAGTAAACCATTTTTATTTTGATATTTTTGACAGATTTTCAAAAACTAAATACATATCCCCGTATAATATTTGATTACGGATCGTTTAAAATTATTTTGGGCATTTAATTCGCAACTAAAATTTTAACTGACTGTTCGGTTGATAAACGGAGCGGGTTTGGTAAATCCGTTTTTTTTGACGGATGTTACAGTATCCCCTGCTTTTAGAAATTTCGTCCCGAAATTTAAACAGGGATATAATTGACTAAAAGAATGATGGTGTTTAGTTTTGACAGTTACATACTTAGAAGAAATAAGGGTTTAAGTTTTTGCTTGAGGCGGTAACGTTCCTTGTAAAGGTTAAGTATCCTAATACAGGAATCGCTTTTTGTTGCCTACTGTATAAGTATTGTTAAGCAGGAATGATTCGCTAAAATGATATCACACATAAAAGTTTGAATATGCTTGGGGTTATATCCTAAGGCAGAAATCTACAATCTACACAAATAAACACAACAACTAACAATTGTATCCACATTCCGATAGCATATATGTTTGAATGGTGATGGTTCCTCTCTCGTTTGTTATGATGGAGAGGTTAGTCTATATAGAAATGGATCACAATCCAATTTCTTTAAATAGTGAGATGATATAAATGTAACACAATTTCAACCAAGGCAATACTAAATCCTACATGGAACATCTCATAACCGCCTGATAACGCCTCTGATCCTTTGACAAGAATACTTATATATAGGAAGTACCAGCGGCGTATCCACCATATTCTTGTCAAATTTTCATTGGTTTTATCAGTGAATTATGATTAGTCCTATAATTCTACAATCAATACAACAAACATAAATTACTGAAATGAAATATATCTGGGCGATCAAGGCTCAATCAAACGGAGCCGATCGTATTGTATGTACTGAAATTGAAATTGTGTGCTCAAGGCTCAATCAAACGGAGCCGAACGTATTGAATGTACTGAAATTGAAATTGTGTGCTCAAGGCTCAATCAAACGGAGCCGAGCGTATTGCATGTACTGAATATGAATAACTTAACCACACAAACAGCCTATGCATGGAACCTCTCATAACCGCCTGATAATGCCTCCGATCATTTGACAAAATACTTATATATAGGAAGTACCAGCGGCGTATCCACCGTATTCTTGTCAAATTCTCATTGACTTCATCCGCCAGTTATGATTAGTTCTATGCGACTCTACAACAAACACCACAACCACAAGATACTGATAATGAAAATGTATGTGCGTTCAAGGCTCAATCAAACGGAGCCGAACGTATTGCATGAACTGGAAATGTAAATTGATCTGTGTGCTCAAGGCTCAATCAAACGGAGCCGAGCGTATTGCATGTATTGAAATGTAAAATAAAATGAAATGTATTGCATGTGAGACACACTCAACTTCTTTAAATGATAAGACTGAGATATGTCATGAAGTATGATGATATGAATATTAAATCAATGAGTATAAAACCAACTGAACTAGTAATTTGCATTAAAATTCTTGGATAAAATTCCAATTGAGATACGTGAAAATTGAGATAACCTAAAGAAAAACATAAAAACTAAGTGATTAGAGTTGAATCTTGATTCTTGGTGAGAGAAGGCTAGTTAAGTGGTTGGTTTGGACCGTTAACATCTTCAACAGGATTGGCGTTGATGTTATAAACTCTTCCTCTTGCTGGTGGTGGAGCTGGGTTTGCTTGGTTTGTTTGGTTAACTGGGTTTGCTTGAGCTTGGGCGTTTATGATATTAACCAAACGAGGACACGTGTTTCTAAAATGGGTAGGGTCGCCACAATTGAAACAAGCTCGAACATATGGGTTCATGGGGTATTGAGGTTGTTGATATGTTTGGGTCATGGGTTGAGTAGGGGTTGAGGTTTGGTTTTGAGCGGTGCGGCAAACTTTGCTCAAATGACCGTAGCGTCCACAATTCGCACATAGTCGACAGGGTGAAGTAGTTGGATGGTGATAGAAACAGGTGTTGCATTGAGGGTGAGGTCCAATGTAAGGTTTCTTATTTGGGTAAGTTGAGTTGGGTGCTACTTGAGCGTTTGGGATAGTTTGAGGAGGTACAACTTGTGAAGCTGGTTGTTTGCGTTGGGTGACGGCGAAGACTTGCCCATCACGCTTTCTCTTAGATGTAGGTGGTGTAGAGGATTCGGTTCGGGTGGGGTTTGAGGTTTCCGTTGATGCTTTATCCTTCTTCTTCTCCTCTTTGAAATCTTTGTTCCGAATTCGGTTCTCGGTGAGCGCGGTTGCTAGCTCCATTGCTGCTTCCAAAGTTGCAGGCGAGGTGCTTATTACAGGGTCTTGAATCTTTGATGGAAGACCACGAATGTAGTGCTCGATCAAACGGTAGAGGGGAGTGAACAAGTTGGGAACCATTTGATTTAACTCAAGGAATCTCTTGTTGTATGTGGTGTGGTCGCCTTCCTTTTGTTTCAAAGCATGGAACTCATCCTCCAATTTCTTGATTTCACTTCTTGGGCAAAACCGTCTTGTCATGATTCCCTTCAATTCTTCCCAAGTCAAGGTCATAGTTTCTTCAACACCTCGTTTGGTCTTTTCTGTATTCCACCATGTGAGTGCTGTTCCAAGTAAACGACCAGTAGCATAACGCACTTTGCGATCATCGGGGCAATCGCAATTTAGAAAAGTGTTCTCCATTTCTTCGAACCAATGGAGGAGAGCGGTGACACCTTCAGTTCCTTCGTATTTTGGAGGATCGCAGGATTTGAAATGTTTGTAGGTGCATTTAGTGACTGGAAGGTTGACAGTGTTTTGATCCTCTTGTTGGGTTGGGTTAACGGAATTAGCGGTAAGGGCTTGTTGAACTTGAACTACGAGTTTGGGTATTACGGTCGCCATTTGCTGAGCGATTTGGGTAGCCATGCGTTCACGGGCTTTTTCTGCTCTCATCTTCCTACGGGCGAGGTTAGAAGACATCTACAAGGAATACATGTCAAGAGTATGAGTTGGATGCCTTTGGGATCGTGGGTCGTGTTTGGGATTGAATGTTCATAAAGTAAATATAGAAAATAAATCTACTACATCCATAGGATGTCTTGGGCTTTGCTCGCTGTTAGGCCCGTCATGCCGCCATACTTTACCTGTGTAATCATGTGGGCCCCCATGAATACCGGTTTTTCATATGGTTCGCACGGTTTCTGCCTGGTTGCGTACACAAAACCCGAAGAAAATCGAGAAATATGTATACAACGTGTGATATTCGGAATGTGTCCAGGCATGGACACGGTGACATCTCAAAGTGAGGTTAGTTCGAACGACGTTTGGTGTGGCATGCTTTGGCCTAATAGGTCCGTCGTACTCTCATCGTTAGTCCCCAGGTAGGCAAACTGGTCCGTTATTTTGGATTTATACGAATGCCAACCTAGACAGGACGTTCCGACTACCGGTACTTGTACCCTTCCAGTTACTACATGCCCGTCGCAGAACTTACTTTGATGAGAATTGAAAATTGCACAAAATCTTTGGATATTGAGAGTATGAAAATAAATTGAATACATGAACATCGATATATGTATAATGAATATGTATATATGTATAATGAATATGTATATGAGCATGTATGTTTGACTGAAATGTAAACAAATATGAAACAAATAAATATCACAAGTTTGTATGTAACCACCTAATCAAGTTAAATTTTAGGCAGACTATAGTATAGGCTCTAAGGGTCTAATAACCTATCCTATATCCCTATAGTCATGGCTCTGATACCAATCTGTCACACCCCGACCCGCAGCGGAAAAGGTGATCGGGGCATAATTGGGTTATCATCAAAGCTCATGACATTTATTATATGTTTCATATTCATTAATACAATTTAATGGAAATAAATGATACACCATAATCTAACTATCTGTCTAAGCTTCTTGGTTCTCTTCTAAGGCATATCCTATGTTTTCCTTGCTTCAACCTGTTCACCTGTATCATGTGTAAAAAGGTTTTGGATCAACATAAAGTTGGCGAGTGAATCCTATGGAAAAACATTTGAACAAGTTTAACCAATTGATTATAAATAATGTGCATACCACATATGAGTAAATGTAGATGTAAATTTATTCACACAACACATAATATTGAATATTAAACTCACATACACCAAATGATTGTTTTGAGGCACGCGATGTTCGACTCGTCTCCCACGAGTAACTGATGGGCCTAATGAATGAGTTTTGAGGCACGCGTTGTTCCACGAACTGATGGGCCTAATAAATGAGTTTTGAGGCACGCGTTGTTCTTACGAACTGATGGGCCTTAATGAATGAGTTTTGAGGCACGCGTTGTTCTTACGAACTGATGGGCCTTAATGAATGAGTTTTGAGGCACGCGATGTTCTCGTCTCCCACGAGGAACTGATGGGCCTAAATAATTTGCATACAACATTGACAATATGTAATACATCACAACCAAACAATAGTTACATTCTAGTTTAGTTCATATAATGGTATAGCACGAATTTGCATAAGAAAATTAGTTTAAGCGACACATGATACACCCCAAAACATGAATAAAAAGGGGAGTTTGTAAGAATCCACTCACATTGGGTGCGTTCGGTTGATGAGGTTGATTGCACGCGAAATGGTGTTAACCACGAGTGAAATTAATCCTAGATAAATCGCATAATGGTTCGGTAAGTAAACGGGTTTTATGAGTCTATTTTAGTAGGATTGTTGGGTGTATTTTTGTGAGTTTGAGGCTATTTTCTAACCTTAAAAATGTTATTTTTAAGTATTTATAATTGATTTTTAATTAAAATAATTAAATAAAAATAATAAAAAAATATTTTATTTTATTGCTACAGTACACGTTGACCGTTGACTTGACTATCGTTGACCGGTTTATAGGCATATTGTTGTGCGCTCGGTGAGGCTCGAACCCGAGACCTCCCGTACGCGTGCACGCAGCTCTACCAACTGAGCTACGTGTCTAACCCGTTATATATCCGATTTTAATTATATATATATATTAATTAGATTTAACAGAAATCCTTTATTATTAAAAACGAAATAAATCTCAGAACCGGTGTGCTCCACAGGTCTCGAACCCGGGACCTGTGGGTTAGCGGACACACACTCCACCGCTGGACCGTGTGTCTCACTTGGTTATAAACTCAATTATCAATATACTTAACATATCACAAAACACTCCGGTTCTGTTTTGCGAAAAAGAGAATTTTTATCAAGGCGGCGTGTGTGAAACCGGAATCGAACTCGTGACCTTAGCGTTAAAAGTGCACACAGTCCACCGCTGGACTGTGTGTCTAACCCGGTAATTATCTTGATTTTAATTATACTTAACCATTACTGAACTTCGTCTTCTTCACCGGTTTTAACCGGAAGTGACGACGGACTGGATTCGAATGTTGATTCAAGTTTATTTAGCGTTTAATGATCAATTACAAATGATATAAAAGTAAAAAGGGAAGGAAAATAGGCGTGAGATGTACCGACTGGTTTTACTCTGTTTTCCGGCAAAACTCCGGCGACAGAACTCTTTTTCCGGCGACAAGTATTTTGCAGCAGAAAGTCTTCCGAAGGCTTGCAAAGGTTGTGGGTGACTTCGTTGAAGATTTAGGGGGTTCAGTAAACTCAAAGATTACTGATACGGTTTTCCGGCGAAGTATCAAGAATTTCCGGCAGGTGATTTTTCGCTGAGAAAGAGTGCGATTTGAGTGTGAAAGACTTCTGGCGAGTTGAGGGTGTATTTATAGGGTAGTATTGGGATTGAATGGGGTCTGAATTCGGTCTTAATTCGAAGTCAACCGTACTCCGGCGGTTATGGCTGATGTCGCGGTTCAGACGTCGGTTATAACCGTCGTAAGAGTTAAGTTTTCGGTTACTTTGAGTAATAACGTAATTAAACGGCGAAGTCGTCGGGATTTCCGACGACTGTTATTTTGGGCGCAATAAATTAACTTCTGAAATTGATTATTTGAATTAATTGTTTTCTGTTATTACCAGAAAATCAAGATGGCGGAGTGGTTTGTCGGCTGAGAGTTAAGTCTTTGGTTTACCCGGTACAGACCCGAGTTCGAAACCCGGCAAAAGTAAACCATTTTTATTTTGATATTTTTGACAGATTTTCAAAAACTAAATACATATCCCCGTATAATATTTGATTACGGATCGTTTAAAATTATTTTGGGCATTTAATTCGCAACTAAAATTTTAACTGACTGTTCGGTTGATAAACGGAGCGGGTTTGGTAAATCCGTTTTTTTTTGACGGATGTTACACCAGAAATCTTTCACACTCAAATCGCACCCTTTCTCGGCGAAAACTCACTCGCCGGAAATATTTTATACGTCGCCGGAAAACCGAGTCCTTAATCTCTGAGCTTTACTGAACCCCCTAAACTTATACCGAAGTCACCCACACCCTTTGTAAGCTTTCTGAAGATTCTCTGCCGCAAGACACTCGTCGCCGGAATAGCTTGCTGTCGCTGGAGTTCTGCCGGAAAACAGAGGAATTCAATCGGTATACCTCTCGCTCAATTTCTTCATTCTTTTTCTGTAATCTCACTTGTTATTAATCATACAACGCTAAAGAAACCTGAATCAACACTTCGAACCAGTCAGTCGTCACTTCCGGTTAAAACCAGTGAAGAAGACGATGTTTCGGTAATGGTTAAGTATAATTAAAATCAAGTTATTTACCGGGTTAGACACACAGTCCAGCGGTGGACTGTGTGCACATTGAACGCTAAGGTCTCGAGTTCGAGTATTGTTTCCTCACACGCTGCCTTAATAAAAATTCCTTTTTTCGCAAAACTGAACCGGATTGATTTAGGTATATGTTAAGTATATTAATAACCGAGTTAATAACCAAGTGAGACACACAGTCCAGCGGTGGACTGTGTGTACGCTAACCCACAGGTCCCGGGTTCGAGACCTGTGGAGCGCACCGGTTCTCTGGATTTAAATCGTTTTTAATATAAAAGGATTTCTGTTTAAATCTAATTAATATATATATATAATTAAAATCGGATATATGACGGGTTAGACACGTAGCTCAGTTGGTAGAGCTGCGTGCACGCGTACGGGAGGTCTCGGGTTCGAGCCTCACTCAGCGCACAACAATATGCCTTCGAACCGGTCAACAGTCAGTCAAAGTCAACGGTCAAAGTCAACTGTAGCAAAAATCAAATTTTTTTTAATTATTTTTATTTATTTATTTTAATTAAAAATACTTAAAAATAACTTTTTTAAGGTTAGAAAATAGCCTCAAACTCACAAAAATACACCCAACAATCCTACTAAAATAGATTAATAAAATCCGTTTACTTACCAAACCATAATGCGATTTATCTAGGTTAATCTCACTCGTGGTTAAAACCATTTCGCGTGCATTCAACATCATCAACCGAACGCACCCAATGTGAGTGAATTCTTACAAATTCCCCTTTTTATTCATGTTTTGGGGTGTATCATGTGTCGCTTAAACTAATTCTCTTATGCAAACTCGTGCTATACCATTATATGATCTAAACTAGAATGTAACTATTGTTGGTTGTGATGTATTACATATTGTCAATGTTGTATGCAAATTATTTAGGCCCATCAGTTCCTCGTGGGAGACGAGTTGAACAACGCGTGCCTTAAAACTTATTCATTAGGCCCATCAGTTCGTAGAACAACGCGTGCCTCAAAACTCATTCTTTAGGCCCATCAGTTCGTAAGAACAACGCGTGCCTCAAAACTCATTCATTAGGCCCATCAGTTCGTAAGAACAACGCGTGCCTCAAAACTCATTCATTAGGCCCATCAGTTCGTGGAACAACGCGTGCCTCAAAACTCATTCATTAGGCCCATCAGTTCCTCGTGGGAGACGAGTCGAACAACGCGTGCCTCAAAACAATCATTTGGTGTATGTATGTTCAATATTCAATATTATGCGTTGTGTGAATAAATTTACATCTACATTTACTCATATGTGTTATGCACATTATTTATAATCAATTGGATAAACTTGTTTAAAATGTTTTCCATAGGATTCACTCGCCAACATTATGTTGATCCAAAAACCTTTTTACACATGATACAGGTGAACAGGTTGAAGCAAGGAAAACATAGGATATGCCTTAGAAGAGAACAAAGAAGCTTAGATTGGTAGTTAGAACATGTTGTATCATTTATTGTAATTTTCCATTAAATTGTATTAATGAATATGAAACGTATAATAAATCATGAGCTTTGATGATAACCCAATTATGCCCCGATCACCTTTTCCGCTGCGGGTCGGGGTGTGACAGAAACTTCCTTTTGGTCATATACCATCTACCCGATCATTGAAAAAGGGCGAGTGGTTTATGATGGTGATATCGTTATGTGAACCTGGCACACCGAAGAACGCATGCCATATCCAAAGATCTTGTAACACAACGGCTTCAAGCATGATGGATGGCATTCCGTGATATCCACTTGTGTGAGCGTCTTGCCATGCGGTTGGACAAAGTTCCCATGGCCATTTCATACAATCTAAACTACCTAGCATCCTGGGTAGCCCATGATAGTCGGCGTGATGTTTCAATATTTGTTGCATATCACTGAACGATGCCTTTCTTAAATATTTTTTTCTTATAAACTTATAAAATACACGAGCAAAAGTTGTGAAGTCTTTCTCTAGCTACACGTGCCGGCATTTTTAAATAGTCGTCCATAATGTCCGAACTATTGCCGTACGCTAACTGTCTAAGTGCGGCCGTGACCTTTTGCCACGTACTAAATCCTAATTGGCAGGTTACATCTGGTTTTTGTTGGAAAAAATCATACTTCTCCTCAAGATCCGCACATATCCTTAGAAATATGTTTTTACTCATACGAAAACGACGCCTAAACATTTTTTCATCGTATTTCGGTTCAGCTGAGAAATAATCGCTTGATGACGATTCACTCGAACTTGAATAATTCGTTGTGTTTTATGACTTTGAAAATTTTGTTAGAAAATTGTTATTTGTTAGTGTATTTATAAGGAATTTTTTTTTTAAATTCACACCCAACGGCTAGTGCTCTCCGTCAATTACCTGCCGCCATGTCACTCAGATAGCCCCGCCCAAGGGCCACACCAAATCTCAAGCCACCCGGGGTGGTGAAGCGGACGTTTCTACCCAACCCAAGCCCAAACCCCCGCCCCATATCCCATAGCCTAAACCATACATATTACATATTTATCTATTTTATTAAAATTAATTTAACTGAATTACTATTTTAGCATGGATGGAATCTATAACTAGATGAAATCTATAACTAAATAATTATTGGGTTTGTTTTAGAATTGGGTTTGATTTAGAATTAGATTGTATTTTAGGATATGGATTTAAAATTTAAGAACACAAATAATAATAAGGGAGTTAATATTAGTGTACCGTTCGATTCTATTCTTTTTTTTAACGGCTAATGAATCCTTTAAATGGGTTACTTGCGAAATTCATCACATCGGGATACACTCGCCTCCGAACCGGGGAAAACCCTCATCTAGGACCGAAGCCCATGAACACTCGCCCGAAGGCACGACAGTGCGGTGAGGTAAAACCCGCTCAGTTCAAGGATCGAACTAGTGATCTCCACCTATTCGCCTAGTCTCCCATCATCATCAGATTCCGCAGAAAATAGTGAGAAGAGCAAGAATCGAACTTGGATCCCTTAGAACACCAAGTCTCTCCTCTCTATCTATACAGATAGATATAAATAGTGAAGTAGGTTACTATATATATAAAGATTTGGGTGCGTATATAGACATAGATTGCTGTATCTGAACAAGTACATCCTTCTCATACTGTTATGACTGTACTGCCCCCTACATTAATGATGCAAGCTGGACCCTGCATACAACTAACAACATTTTCTTATCCTTCTTATTTTTCACAAATATTATTCTATTCTAGTATCTTTAAATAATAAAGATTAAATTAAAGAAAAGTCATATGCATGTTTCTTATTTTGATTTTATCATAATTTGTTTTTAACACTAATTGAAGTTTAAAATAGTTGTAAACACTTAACCCAATGTCTAATGATATTTCGTTATTTTTACTAGGTTATAAACTCGTGTATTACACGGAGTCGTAAATAGAAACAATATAAATATATAATGTGTAAAAACATTTATATAACTAACGTATTTTTTATTAGCATATAATATTTCATACAACTAATTTGACTTTATCACAAAAATCGGCTTATGTTAATAAGTAATACTGATATACCAAAATAGCACATGTATTACACAAATTAAATACTGAAAATATGTAATATATACATACATTATATATATATATATATATATATAATATATATATATATCATATAACTTAAATTACGTATTACATTACATTACATATAAAAATGTATATATAAAAATGTATATAAATAGTATTACTATGTATCTTATAAATCTAATTATTATTTAAAGCAAATGAAAATAAATTTATTGGTATGTCATAAATTAAAGAGTAAATTACACAAAACATCCTTTATGTTTCCTTAAACTTGCAGGTTTCAGCCTTAATGTTTAAAAGTTGCTAAAAACAGTCTTTAAGTTTATTTTTGTTGCGGGTTCAATCCTTTACAGCCAACCACGTTATTTTCTTCAGTTAAGTTCCCTCACATGCATAACATGTGAGGGTATATTCGTCATTTTGGTTGATCTTCCACCCACGTCAATTATAAGAAAAAAGAATATTTAAGGTTTAACCTATTTTAAGAAAATTCTAACCGCATGGACTAATGTGCAATAAAACCAAACTTTTAAAAACCAAACACCCTCTTTTCCGGTCTTCTTCTCCGGCGAACCCGGAATTAAGATAGGAATCTTGTTAAGCTAGCCCACTAAGCTGTAAAGATTAACACAGATTTTGATCATGCCAATCAAACTCTTCAGGATTATCATCAGTTGGAAGAATCGACGCCTTATTCGCATCAGACATAAACGACAAACGACTCTTCAACCCTAGATACCTCTCACGGAACTCCGATGCCGTCAAATTAGAGAACTTCGTAACACTGTGTTCAGTAGTCGGATCCAGCAATTGGTGACACTTAGGACGCCGAAGTTAGACTTAAACACTATCAAACGGTAATCGTGCTCCTCTGTAGTCGCATACGTTTTACCAAACTTTGTTAAAACTAGGTTAAAACTTAAATATTCTTTTTTTTTTATAATTGAAGTGGGTGGAAGATCAACCAAAATGATGAATATACCCTCACATATTATGCATGTGAAGGAACTTAACTGAAGAAAATAACGTGGTTAGCTGTAAAGGATTGAACCCACAACAAAAATAAACATAAAGGCTGTTTTTAGCAACTTTTAAACATTAAGGCTGGAACCTGCAAGTTTGAGGAAACATAAAGGATGTTTTGTGCAATTTACTCTAAATTAAATATAATATTATTCTTAATAATAATTGCTATGTGAATTTAATTAATAATTAGATCTTATAAAGTTATAATTTAAGTTAACGGTTTATTTATATCACTATATAATACGATGAGAGAATTGTAGATTTCATAGTATTTGTTAAGATAAATTTAACACAACGTATTAATTCAACTACCAATTTAATTGGATTAAAATTTAATAAAGTTGAGCTATTAATTAATCATCTATTACTATTACTTTACTATTATTATTAAAATACAACTTTTTTAGATAAAAAGGTAATTTCCACGTGATATGAAGACTCGATATCAAGCCAAAACGATATATTGGGTTATAAAGTAAAAACTTGAAAATTAAAACGCAAGATACTAAGACGCGGTATACTGAAACGATATGATACATTGGTTATGAAGTGAAATTTACATTCTCTTGTTTTCCGAGGCATAACACTATGTTTTCGCCAAAGTTACCTCTTGCGTTTGTCCATGGCGTACTCTTCACACATCCGACGAATCTTCCTTTCGGTTCAGCATCTTCGTATACATTTTCATTGTCATCGTCTTGAACATGTATATCTTCAACATCATCATCCAAATTATATTATTGATCTAGAGAATCGTTATCATCACATTCATCGATCGGGAGCCGCCGATCTTCATCTATATGTGAGGAAAGATGAGTTAGGCTACTCATCGTTCCAAAAGTATTGAAGTTCATTTCGTCTTCGGTGAAAATTTTGAAAACACGTATGATGTTGAATATCGATAAAATTGGGGTTGTTGTTGTTGTGTAAAAGATTGTTGTGGCCGATACAAATCATCATTTGAACCGCCTCCTCTATCCCCAGACCCACCACCCCTCTAACTAGAACCCGCTCGAGTTGATTTCTTTGTGGTACCCTTCGCTTTCTTGGATCCATACTAGATTGGAGTGTTAAATTGTGAGTGTAAATATGTAGAATGTTGTAGGTGTAGGAATTAATCGTTGTGTTGATATATATATATATATATTTAATTTTAAATAAATTAGGAAAATAATTATTGAAAAAAAAAGTTGACCGTTATACATAAAAAAAATTAGCTGTTGAAGGCATTCACTCACTTTTCAAACGGTAAGCATCATCTGAGCCACTACCGCCCGGTGCGGCGTGTAGCCGCACGAGTAGCACGACCCAAAAGTCATTCGGTGGGCGGCCCAGGTCCCTTATCTGTCGTTTACAACTCCGCTGTAGTTGCTCCGCTCACAATTTCACACCACACTCTCCAAGCTTACTAAAAAACAAACGCTTAAGCTCACAACAGGGATGAGATTGGTACAGTACCTGTACCGATACCGAATTTGGACAAAATTGGGTACAAAATACCGTACCGAAATTATTGAGATAACCTTTAACTCGACAACAATCCCACAAGAAGTAAGATCACCAATATAGAACTAAAAACAGGCACAAATATACATGTGAATCATTCATCTCCCGCGTTATCTCCCCACCGAACGTTATACTTAGCTGCCAGATAATAAGCTCCGACCGGCCCTCTACTACCATACGGATACAACTCCGGTGCAATCTTCTTTGTTTCGAGTTCTTTTAATAGTGGTGTGAATATAGACCAAGCTGCATCAAGTTCATCACTTCTTATGAACAATCTTCTTTCTCCTTGTATCGCGTCCATCAAAAGTCTCTCGTATGCATCCGGAATTTCCTATCGGATACCTTCATTATCAAATTAAGATCATGAGATACTTTGTTTATAAAATTGGGAAATTGGTCTGTAATAATCCCTAGTAGACGTCATTGGCCATTGGCGGTCCCACTTTTGAATATTCCCTCTGCTAGTCCAACATTTCACCTATTTTTCCTCCACCGGTCCCCCGTTAAAAAAAAACTTAACTAAGTTAAGTTTTTTTCCGAATTACAAATAGATGTTTTAGGGCTTTTGATCAGAACGACGATACGAGTCGATTGATTTAAAACTTACCTCAAAACGGTGCTCCAAACGACTTGATTTTTGTTAGTTGGAAGTTTAAACACCCGAATCGAAGCATCGTTTTCGTCGTTTGGAGCACCATTTCAAGGTAACTTTTATATCAATCGACTCGTATCGTCGTTCTGATCAAAAGCCCTAAAACATTTGTTTGTAATTCGGAAAAAATTAACTTCGTTAAGTTTTTTTTTAACGGGGGACGGTGGAGGAAAAATTGGTGAAATGTTGGACTGGTAGGGGGAACATTCAAAAGTGGGACTGCCAATGGCCAATGACGTCTACTAAGGATTATTACAGGCCAATTTCCCTTTAAAATTTAAGGGGTTATAGTTATTGTATCATACGAATTTTCATGTTAACAAACCTTTATTCTATCATTTGATGCAACTGACCTGCTATAACGGGAAATGGTGACGTGACAAAAGGTTTCCCCGTTATGCAAGTCGATTGTATCAAATAATAATGAAATAATTATTTGTGACATCAAACTCTTACCTCGTACGATAGAATAAATTAAGGTCACTTTGGTCAAGCTTCATTCCAAGACCAGGAATCTTACTATTAATCTTGAGATAAATGGCTTCATCGGGCTGTACACGAAGCACAAGCTCGTTTGCAGCCTTATCCATATCCATACCGAAGTATTTCTTGTATATGTTACCTAGAACATGTCTAAATTGAACTCGGATCTCTGCCCTGCGGGTCAAGTCAAAACGGGTCAAAACAGGTTCGGGTTAAAACAAGTAATCTTAAATGATGAAGTTATACTGTATTACCGTCTAGTATTGAGGGCCTTCCCGACTTTCATAAGAAAAGGAACGCCATCCCACCGAGCATTATCGATGAAGAGAGCTGCGGCCGCAAAAGTTGGAGTTAAGCTATTGTTTGGGACGGTGGGGTCCTCCGTGTATCCTAAATACGACTTTCCGCCTTTGCTTTGACCACCCTTGTATTGACCAATGACTACATCTTCGAGTCTTAAAGGTCTCATTGACCTCAAAACTTTGACCTAAATACATTAAGAACCATATGGGTCGGGTCGGGTCAGTTCAGTTTATTCAAACACCTTTTGTCCACCTTTCGGATAAAGATTTTGTGTTAAATATGGCCCGTACGGCCATACCCTTTTAACTTTTGAATTTATCTGTTCATAAGTAAAACGGGTCGAAATGGTACCTCAACATTTTCAAGAATTTAAGGATACCTTCTCATTTCTAATGTCCTCGGCATCCAAACTCACGGGTGTTTCCATTGAAAACAATGCTAATATTTGCAATAGGTGATTTTGCATTATATCGCGAATAATACCATAGTTGTCAAAGTATCTAAAAACAAAAAGAAAACATGTAATTAGATTCGGCTTCTTAAACTTCAGAAAATATAAGCAAAATAATCGTCGGGCTATAACGGTTAACTCACCCTCCTCTCCCTTCTGTCCCAAAATCTTCGGAAAATATAAATTGTACGTTTCGAATGTAGTTTCTTGACCAAAGTGGTTCAAAAACAAGATTCGAGAAACGAAGAACTGATAAATTCTCTACTAGCTCCTTGCCCAAATAATGATCAATCCTGAAAACAAAAAGGCGCGAAAAACGTTCATATCTTACCAACTTCAGGAGCCAATTGCGGTTGAAAAACGGGTCGGGTCGGTAGTGTTGACCCGTAACAGTTTTTGTCCAAAGTTTTTTATTTTTTTTTTAATTAATTAATGTGCCAAACACGATTGTAGAAACTAGACTCTCCAAATTTTAGAGTAAATTGCATTTTACATCCTTTAAGTTTGAGCCAAATTGTAGGCGTTGTCCTTTAACTAACGAAATTACACTGGAAGTTCTTTATGTTACTGTTTTTGATCAGGCAGTGTCCTTTTGCCCTAACCCAGTTAAATTTTTCTTAACTCTTAGCACATGCCACTCACATGAGGGTATAATGGTCATTTTCAGTTGACAACTAAAACAAAATTAAATAAAAATAGTATATATTAACAACAAAATAAGTGAAAATGACCATTATGCCCTAATGTGAGTGACACGTGTTAAGAGTTACAGAAAAATTAATCGAGTTAGAGCAAAAGGACATCGCCTGATGAGAAACACTAACATAAACTCATAAAAGGACATCTAGTGGTTAAAGGACAACGCCTGCAATTTTACTCAAACTTAAATCATACTCAGAAAATCCCACCAAAAGCAAAGCTAAGGTAGGGTCTGAGGATGGTAAGATGTAGACAGCCTTACCTCTACCCCGTAGGAATAGACAGGTTGCTTCCAGTGAGACCCCCCGGCTCGATAGTAGTTTTGCATTAAGCCTTGGACATAAGGCACGTAACACTCGACAATTAAGACAAAGGCCAATTAGTGCATGTACTCCCTTGTCTTTCGGCTATCAACGCCACCACATGATGCATAATTAACCATCCCCCTCTTTTAACTTTATTTTCACGAAATTAGTAAAATAACGTTAATTAGTGCACTTTCACTTTTACCCCCCGAGCGCCCACACATATATACATTAAAGGATGTAAATGTAATTTACTCAAAATAATATGATATGTTAAGTAAAAAGATTTAAAAGATGTTATGCATTGAAGATACACTTCTGCCAATTTTCAAACCGTTTAACATGTTTTCATTTGAACCATTTGATTTGGCAGACAGACACAAATCATAACCCGAACCTACCCATTAATAACTAAACGGGTTCAAAATGGCCACTCTATGACAGACACATACCTAAAGATTTGATCCTCAACTAAGTACTTCTTCAAGCTTCTTGTTAACTCAGCAGAAGATTCTGAGTCACGCCCAAACGGTTTTTCCACGATTACCCTTGTCCATCCGGTTTTTGAGAACGCTTTGCCACTGGCATAGCGTACCACATCCGCAAAAATGTCGGAGGTATTGACAAATAAAACAGCCTATTCGACATCTTTCCATCCTGCGAAATTTGCTAGAAACCAAGAATTCAAACCAATTCATCAAAAGTATACAAAACTAACAAAGAAACCGGACCTCTTTCTGTTTTAGCCTATTGTCCAATTTTGCAAAATTTTCCTCGGAGTTGTATTGACCCGTATGGTAAAAGCATCTTGCAAGAAACTCTTCCATTTTATCACCACAGTTCTCTCTGCAAAAAAATAAGAAGTATAAAAATAACTAACAATAGTCGTGTATTTGAAGGGTATTTTAGATACTTGACATCAACGGTGTGAATTTTTGACATGACACGAACCTAACATGAAAGGGTTTGGGTTTAGTATAAACGGGTTTGGGTTTAAAGTTTAAACCTGTGAATACGATTAGCTATACGGGTTGCATTCGGGTCGCCCTAGTGGATTTGGGGGTTGACTAGTTTAACTTGTTTATTTTTATAAATATTCGAAAAAAAAGTTATATCGTATTGGGTATTTTATGCCGAAATTTAAACGATAAAAGAGAAATGAACATCAAGTTTTGTAGTTTAAATGTAATTAAATTATATACATTTGTAACTTTAATTTGTAAATTTGAAATTTTAGAGTATTAATATGCATAAAAATAAAATATAATAAAATGTTCAGGTTAAAAAGATCATGTTTGTGTCAACCCACAAAAACTCGAGTCATGTTTGGGTTCATGTCTGACACGACTTTTGGGTTCGTGTCGGGTACGACCCGCCAACCACCCTTGAAAACAAACCATTTAAAGCCCATACTAATTAAAAATTACCTCTTATCAATTCGACAAGTTAATGTTCTACTAATGGTCTCCCTCAGTTCCTCATCAGTCATTTTGGTTCGAGCATAACCAAATATAATAAAATTCTTCACATACAGTAAAGAAATTTAATCCACATTAGAAACCACATAAATTCAACAACTCAAATTCATGATCAAATATAAAAAAAAATGGTAACATCAAGATGAACGATTAAGCGAAGAAAATAAGAACCTGTGGTAAACAATCTTCATAAAACAAAGCAAACAGGGCCGGAAATGTTTTCTTTTTGGCGAGATCACCTGACGCACCAACAACGATTACACTTAAATTCGGTTCGGTTTGTTCGGATGATACGTTTTCTTTAGCTAAATGCTTGTCTATCTCTGCTGCTGCATCTACTCGAAAAGCCACCAGAAAATGATAACAGGAAATCAAGAACAGTCGTCTGAGTGAGTTGAAAGAAGGCGGATGTGATTGATTCATAGCATTGTTTGATATGACTGTAACGAGTCACAAAATGTCACATTGATTAGAAGAAATGTCGAACTATTATTGACACAGAGCGAAAGCAAAAATGAACACATATAAATTTTAGACTGTTGCATCAAATCGATAAATTTAAATTAAGTTGTTCGAGCCAAATTATGGAAAACTGAAAATAACTGCCATATGAATCATAGTTGTCAATAGCGAGCACAGCGATCGCTATAGCGCGCTACATAGCGTATAGGTCTAGGCTCGCTATTAGGGTTGTAACGATAGATAGCGATAATAGCGACAGTTTTTTTGGTTTTTAAATATAAAAGCAATTAAATATAGCTATAAAATAGCTGGATTTTAGGTTTTTGTTAAATATACATGTAAAATAGCATATTCTCCAAGGTATTTTGATATAACATACATATAATTTTTATTTTGTTTCAAGTGTATTGCTATATATTAAACAGTCACCCGCTATTTATCGCTATTCGCTATGTAGCATATAGGTACCTTCTCGCTATTTGTCGCTATTCCCCATTAACAACTATGCTATGAATAAAATTGACTTCAGGAGATAAACACCTAAGTTACTCGTATCAAAGCTTCACAGGTCAAAGCTTCACAGGTGTTCACATAGAACAAAAATACAACAACTCGTAACACTCAGGAAAATCAACTGAGTCTAGTTGAGATAAACCGACTATGGCTGTTTGCCCCATGATTTAGGCAGTATGACAATTGCAGTCTAAGGCGCAAAGGCCTTGCCTGTCGCCCGGGCGCAAAAAAAAACGCTAGCCAGGGACAAGAAAGGCACACATATAATATGTTATGAATGTTAGTACTATTTCACACACACCCACTATATAAAGTTATAAAATTTATCTGATAAAATATATATATATATATATATATAATAGACATTTAATATACACACACGAAATCTGGGTACGAGATTAGATATGAATAGAAACGTGATTCACAAATTACTTCTATTTATTGCTTGCGAATGGAACTAAAAAATTACAAGACTTAATGACTTTAAATACTTACAACAATCCAAGCCTACAAGGACTCCTAAACTTAGTGGCTGTTTGGCAACTTCTGAATGGTTAAGTGTTGAACCGGTAAGAGGTAAGAGGTCTGAATCATTAAGTATTGAACCAGTAAGAGGTCTAAATCATTAAGAGCTAGTATAATGCTTAATTGTTCAAAGGCAAATGTTTGACCAGTTCAGATTAGAGGCCTTAACCATTCAGACTTAATATAATGCTTAACCATTCAGAGGCAATTGTTTGAACCATTCAGACATCTACTCGCAAAACAAACGGTCTGAACCATTAAGTGCTGAACAATAATAGGTTTGAATCATTAAGAGCCTCACTAAAAGTTAAACAAGCAGCCCCCTTACTGATACTTATCTTAAACAGTTACAAAACAATAAATCTAATACTAAAGATAATTTGATTATCTTAAACAGTTACAAAACAATAAATCTAATACTAAAGATAATTTGAATACAATTAGACACATTAGATCTCCTTCAAACCACCCATTTGAGATCAACCGAACCTCCCATTTGAAGTTGTAATTTTATCATATATATAAACCTTATCTGACTTAACAGTTAACATGTTTCCGTCCATTATTTATGGAATGGGTTCAAATACAAGTGTACTAGCTCTTGCAATTTAATTTCATAAACTCATAAAATAGAATTAACACAAAATTGAGTTAGAATAAAAAAATGAAATTGGGAAATTACCATCATCCTGCAAAGAAACCGCATTCAGAGGATACCCATGTGAGGATTTGAGTTCAAAGTGGTTATACGGATTGATTTTGGAATGAATCTTGAAAAGCCATCTGGAGGGAGATGATTTTCTGGAGAATTTTGCAGAAGAAAAGGGTTGTTGATTGAGTGATGAGTAGGTGGTGGAAGATGAAGAACAAGGACTGATCTGTGCTGCTGCAGCCATTCTACTTTTATCAAACAACAAAGTATATATACACTTGTTCCTGCACAAAAATCATGTTTATATATAGGATCTATTTTCACAAATGTTTTAGTTTTTCTTATAAATGAACCGAATGAGTACGGATAAAGCAGCTATGTTCGTATTCGTTCATTTAATTTAACTGAACATGAACACAAGCATATAATTAACATATTTTCTTGTTCATGTTTGTTTATTAAAAAAGTGGGATGTTCGCATTCGTTTATGTCCGTTCGTTTAAAACCTAAAATGAACATTCATTTGGACGTGAACGAACATAAACAAAGAAACTTAAATGAACATAAACACGGATGAAGTTAAATGAACATAACTGACTAAATATAAACAAACATAAAGTAGTTTTTTATATATTAATAAGTGGTTAATTACGATAAATTTCATTAGAAAACCCATTTTTATTACTAGAAATCTCAACTACCAATTAGTTATATTTATACAAGTAGTTAGAAACTTCCTCTTACGTTTAATATTTGTATAAATATAACAACTTATGTATTTAAATTGAAACAAAATAAACGAACAAACACAAATAAATGTAAATAAACGAACATAAATGAATGTACAAAACGTGTGTTTATGTGTGTTCGTTTAATTAACAAACAAAAATTGTGTTCATGTTCGTTCGTTTATTAAATAAACGGACATAAACGAACTTCGCAAAGAACATGTTCACGAACAATTCATGAAAGTTTAGTAGTTTACGGGCTACTTACAATCAAACTTATAATTTGATGATGTGTTTCATTGCTATTCTAAAGTGGTTATCCTCTATCATGAAAGTTTTACAATAAGTTTTTAAAGTTAGGAACTTTAACGAAAAGTTAAGATCAACTTTAACTTGACAACAATCCCACACGAGGTAAGATCTCCAAATAGAACTAAAAACAGGCACATATATACAATTTAAGATCATGAAATACTTAATTTTATAGTTTTTGCACCATAATGTTACGATTTTTTTCGTTAACAAACTTTTATTTAGTCATTTGATGCAACAGACCTGCTATAACTGGAAAAATGATGACGTGACAATAGGTTTTCCGTGTTATAGCACGTAAATTGTATCAAATGATAATGATAATGAAAAAATCATTCGTGACATCGAACTCTATAGAAATTTGTTCATTACAAACAATGACAAAATATGAAAGTTAGAACAAACACGAAAGAGAGTATTGCCATTATTTTATTTTTAATAAAAAATGACCTGCTTTCATACAGATGTGTTAAATTTTATATTTTTGTCTATTAATTCCGCAGTCAAAGTTCTCTTATTATATGTTTTGTGTGTTTATTTTCTAGATAAAACCTTTGAAGGTGCATTATGGAATGTTGCTAAAGCCAAGGGGCCTATATGGAATGTTCCTTCAGTTTGGGTCAAGAGATGGTGTCGGTTTTGGTGGTGGTGCGGAAGCTTGAACCAAAAATCAGTAGGGCCGGACTCTTAAAATCCAAATTTGTAAGGGTTGGACTCTTAAAAATCCAATATTAAACATTACAAAAAAAGGTAAAATGAAAGCTAGGATCGACAAATCAGAGGGGCTAGGGCACCCCTGCCAGTGGCGGACGAGGCGGTTGAAGAGTTGCGATGGATGATGTGGTGTTATAATATCAAAGAGTTTGGCAGCAGTGGTGATGAGATAAACACTAATCATGGTTGTTGTGAAATGATGGATGCATAATGGGCGCGCATTGGTGACTGAAGAAAGTGCATGATCGATCTTCTCAACCATCGCAACCATAATATCTTCGTGTGTGAGTTTTTAGTCTGGTGGAGCCATTTGGTTTGGGAATGGAAGCGTCATTGTATCAAGCAAATTCAAGATTACCAATCTCTCAAGAATATCAAGCTGATTCGAGATTACTAATCTCTCAAAGATTAAAGAGAAGAACGACCTGGGCAATTTACTAATATGTATTCATAAATCATCCTCATATCATCAAACCGTTCTTAGGCATACAAATGGAAATAAAAAGAGAATATAAAATTAATCAGTAACCCACTAATAAACAAAAACAGTTGAATTACAAAATTAGTGTTTAGTTGCCTAACAAACAGCATACATGGAAGAGGAAAAAACTACGTATCAATTAACCTCTCCAAACAATAAACATCGGAGCAAATGACTTTTTGAGTCTCTATGTTAAAAGTTTAATGCCCCGAGTCTTTAACTGCTCATTTTATAACGTTTTGAGTCTAATTTTTTTAACACGTGTACTTTGATTTTGGTGTTGTCAAGAAAAAGTATATGAACCTCAAGAAGTTGGTGTTGTTAACGACCACTCGGATCATTAGTGTGAGATTACTTGTGTAACACAGATATACTTAACTAATATAGAAGAGTTAAACTAGCTCATTAAACTAGTTAATTAATATTAATATATAGTATAACAGTTAATAAAATACAATGGCTACTGTACAATTAAAATAAAGACAAATGCTAAAATCATATCAAACATTCCACATGTTAACTACCACCTTATCTAGTGGCAGAACCACCACCACCACCACCCTTGGGACTCCCTAATCCCAACCCCATTTGATAAACCAAACCCGAATTATACATCTGGTTATACCCGACCCGACCCATCCCACCACTCTGCTGCAACCCTCCATACACACCACCACCGGAATCACCAGCACCACCAGTCTCCCCTTGCCTCCCCCCCGCCGTGGTAGTCCTCTCCCCTTCCATTTCTCTGTACTTCCCCAAATAAACCTTCAACGGCTCCACATACTCTTCAAACCCTAACGTCGTCATCGCCCACAGCAGATCGTCACCGTTGATCGTCTTCCGCTTCTCTCTCTGACACTTGTCCGATGCTTCTCCGGTGATGAAGCTGATGAACTCCGACACACACTCCTGCACCGTCTCCTTCGCCTCCTTCGATATCTTCGCGTTTGCCGGTAACGCCTTTTTCATTATCCGGCTCACGTTTGCTATCGGCAGGAACCTGTCCTGTTCTCGAGCCGATAGCTCGTTCTGTCCGCCGGACTCGTTGTCGGAATCCGCCATCGCTGATCGGGGAATTCAAGATCTGAAGGATTAACGGCGGAGATGAGTCGCCGGAGAGGGTTTGGGGGTTGGAGTGAGAGGATGAGGGTCGTTGGATTGATTAGTGATAACGCATCGTGAGTGCCACGTGGAAGAACGAGAGCTATTTGTTTTGTCATAAGGAGAAGGTGACGTGGGAGACTCAGAGGCGTTGGATTGGGGAGTGGGGTAGACAAATATGGACGGATGGATGATCATCATGATATAACTTTTTGTTTTTTTTTTTGGTTGTGATATACATGTGACTTTTTGATATACCGCCAACCAGCAGGATTTGTATATTTGGAAAACTATTTATGTTGAACACGTTTGCGTGTGCACCTCTAATGTATATAGTAGAAGTTTGTGGGACAGAAGTGAAATGATACTGATTTTAACGTTATTTTATTAATTTCGTTATATTAACGTTAAAAGTTGTGAATGTGTTGGCATTGATAGCTGAAAGACACTGGTTGCATGCACCAATCGGTCTTTGTCCTGATTGTTTGAGTGTTATGTGTCTTAGGTCTAAAGCTTGATAAAAGAACTACTATGGAGCCGAGGGTCTCACTGGAAGCAATCTCTATATTTTTACGAGAGCAGAGATAAACTTGTTTATATTTACCCTTCTCAGACCTTACGTTACTTTTGTTGTTAGTGAGATTTACTTGAGTAGATGATGATGATTTATATAAAACTAATGGAAGATGGTGCGCATTGTTGTGGCAAGGTATTAAACAGCAAAACGTAAAATAGAAAAAGCAAATGACCATCATGCATATATAAACCATGAAAACGTTACGTCTTAATAAAATCCAACCTTAACAAATAAAACACACAACTTAAAATGGAGTACTCGAAACCATGTACTAATAGATTTTAACTAATATATATATAGGGTAGGGATCCTAAGAGAAGTTCACCATATTTGAGAAACTTGAGAAGCATTCTGTACCACACATTTTCTCAAAGCTTTTCGTAATATACACATATGTGTATATTGAGATATACACATATGTATATAGTCAATTTTAACTATACATATGTGTATATTACGAAAAGTTTTGGGAAAATGTATGGTCCAGAATGCTTCTCAAGTTTCTCAATTAGTTTAGTACTTCTCACATGATCCTAACCATATATATGTATATATATATATATATATATATGCTCTAAATCGTCCTATTTATTATTTAATAACTATATAATATAAATAAATTTGTTTTTATTATGTATCACACATGCAATATATTAAATAAAAATAATAAGATTTTTTTTTTTGTAAACAGGATGAGTATTTAGACTCACAAGCAATTCAATATATAAAGTTAGGGTGTAGGCTTGTTTGTTAAACGAATCTATTTTTGGAGTGAAGCTCAAGATCATCGCCAATGAGATTGTGGTGGAGTGGTTGGAGAAAGACTTGGTATTCCTGGTAACCCAAGTTTGACTCCAACTCTCCCCACTATTTTCTGCGGCATCCAGGTGAAAGGCGAATACGGGTGGCGTCGGTTCGTCTTGGATGGGAGACGAGTTTTTACCGATTATTCCATTGTCGTGCCTTCGGGCGGGTGGAGGTCGGGTTTCCGCGCATCTGGGAGAGCCAAGGGGCTGGCGGCGGTCGAGTAGTCGACCTTGGCCACAGCGCCCGGTGTCACGGTGATTGGCACGTCATTCCTTGCCGTTCAAAAAAAAGATAATCGAAATACAAGGGGTAGTTTGTACTATGTATTACCCCTTAGTTTTAATAAGAACTTTCGCCAAGACATATTTTTTTGAGTACCACTGTATTTAATACATACCAATCGAATAACACTATTATTTGTTTTTATCTTTCTCGGTTTCGGTATTAGTCAGCTTTTGAATATGTATGCGACACTAGTACCATACTGCTATAATATATACGACATTCAGTTTGTGTTCTTAGTACAAAATTACAAATGGCTAAAAACATCTATAAACACATGCTAGATTTCTACAAATTCTTTAAAAATATTTATTTTCTTTCTTACTTTACATTTGTTTTACATAATCAAATTATTTTTTTATACCAAACCAAATTATGTTTAAAACTTTAATCAACTTATTATATAAATAATCCTTTTGTTAGTCAAATAAATTATATAAGATAAGTACCAATGAGGTAGGTAGTGGCGGAGTGGTTGGGAAAAAATGGTGTTCCTTGTGATTCGGGTTCGATTTGTCACTCTCCTCGTTATTTTCTGCGGCATTCAGTGAAGAGCGAATACGGGTGGTGCCAGTTCGACTTGGATGGGAGGCGAGGTTTTACCGATTATTCCACTGTCGTGTGTTGATGCATTTTGTGTTCGTCACTTGTCGAATAGGCTAGATTGAGTGTGTATTGAGTATTGTATAGGTTATAATCGAACACATGACCAAAATACGGAGTTTACAGTGTAAAAGGGAACAAGTTCGCCCGAACTTGACCTATGGAGGTCAAGTTCGCTCGAACTTGACATGTGGCAGACAAGTTTGCTCGAACTTGTCATATGATATACAAGTTCGCCCGAACTTGTTCTTCTATGCACATGTCAAGCGAACTTGTGTGTTTCCCTATAAATAGGTGGTGTGTTCATTTGTCATTTGAGTTTTTGCCATCCCTACGGGGAGGTGCTGCCGGATTCTCTTCAGGAGCTCCGGCAGCTGGACTTATAAAGATGTATACTCTTTCGGTATGAATGAAGACTTCCGCTGCATTCTACTTCTACTCATTTATGTAATAACATTCTACCGAATCGGTTTACGTTTACGCATTAACTTCCGTCTAGAACCGCCTGATCACGGACATTCATACCGAAACTGTTATATACGTTTATGCACTAACTTCCGTTTAGAACCGCCTGATCACGGACCTTCATTGGTACAGAGCTACGGTACGCTCATGAATTTGGACATTTGTGGACATTAGGAGGGGTTTTGGACGTAAAACTTGAAATAAACATACAATCCACGGTTGAAAAGTAAAATTGAACGGATAGGATTGTTAGAAAGTGATTTTTGACCAGATCTATGGGGATTCATCTCGAAATTCGAAGAAATAAGAATTTTGGATCGAAAAATGCGAAGAAAGGCTGATTTTGGGGGACCAAGTTCGCGCGAACTTGACCTGTGGAGGTCAAGATCGCCCGAACTTGATAAGGATTTTCAAGATTTCTCATCAAGTTCGCCTGAACTTGACTGATTTTCTTTGAAATTAAGCACAAGTTCGCCCGAACTTGTCTATTTCATGCAAGTTCGCCCGAACTTGGTGGTGGCAAACCAAGTTCGCTCGAACTTGTCACAAACTGACTAAGTTCGCCCGAACTTGTCACGTACTGACTAAGTTCGCCCGTACTTGTTATACAAGTTCGTCCGAACTTGTTCAGGAGCCTGAAAAAAGGCATGGAAAAATTTTGTTGATCGTATTGATGAGATGAGTGTCCAGAAAAAATTTGGCGATAGAAATTTTTTCGAGTTTTTGAAGACCGAACCGGGATGTTCGAGGACACCGTCTAGAGCTTCAGAATACAGATTTTGTGATACGGTCACAAAATTTTGAAGATAACGGGAAAGTCATTGATACCGGTGTAGAATGTTGATCATTTGGGTGCCGTGACTAGTAATGGGCCTAAACGTTAAATCCGCATTTGTTAATTACTGAAAGTTCCGGATTTCCGGGGGAATTTCAGTGAAAATTTCAGTATGGTCAGAATTTGCAAAAATGAGGGAGAATACAAAATTTTCATATTTGAAGATTACGCCATTTTTGAAATTCGTGACTACTGCAACAGTATCCGGGTGGTTACCGATTGCAGATTATCGGGAAATGAAGAGGATCGAGATTCATTGGGTGATCACATGAAGTTCCGAGTTTTCAGTTCATGATACAGAGTGATGCTTAAGGGCTAGAGTCCTGATCTCCGGTGAAGGAACAATTAGCTGGATTAGCATTCGTTGTACCAGTGAGGAACTGAGGACGTTCAAAACGTTCGGTGATGGTCTTAGGAATTAAAGACTAACTCCGCAGACGGATGGTTTCAAAATTACCAAGGAAATCTGATGATAACCTTTGGTGGCCATTATTTTTAGTCTTCAAGCAGATGAATCATTCTTCTCTTTGGAACACGCCGTTGGATGATGATGTTTGGTGATTAAGTGGCGCTGGTCTACTAGAGATAGCTATATATCTGGCATTGTGATTGAAGAGGAAGAATGTGAGTTTGGTCACGGACGTATGTGTTCTCATATTCGATGTTTTACCAGATTATCTGTTTCCGATGAAGATTTGTTGATTGAGCAGATTACGGATTTGCTAATCAAATATTTCTGAAGGGTGCTTAACTGCGATTACGGAAATCGGGATTTCGGATTTTCGAGGGTATTCGTGGATTTGAAGTTTTCCAATGCGGTGATTCGAAGTTTCTATGAATTGCCGGTTGAGTTTTTGATACTTTAGGAGTGTGCGGAATAAACTCTCGATGCTCAACGCTTATTCAAAAACTGAACTCGGATGCGGTTATCGTCGAAATGGAGAAGTTGTTGCATTGATTAGCTTCGAGTTCATGGTTATTCGAGAAAATTTTTCGGTCAAGTAAATCAGAGGAGTCGGAAACCACGCAACCAAAGATCTGAACTGGAGATTTCAGCGGTATTGAAAGTTGATAATGTAAACCCGGATCATCAATTAAGGGGGAATCTGTTGACGCGTTTGACGACCTCGGCATACACATTGATTGAAGTTGCAGAATATTCAAACACGGTTCAAAGTTTTGAAGTTCAAGATCAAGTTTCGACAGTAACGAACAAGGGGGAATCTGTTGATGCATTTTGTGTTCGTCACTTGTCGAATAGGCTAGATTGAGTGTGTATTGAGTATTGTATAGGTTAGAATCGAACACATGACCAAAATACGGAGTTTACAGTGTAAAAGGGAACAAGTTCGCCCGAACTTGACATATGGAGGTCAAGTTCGCTCGAACTTGACATGTGGCAGACAAGTTTGCTCGAACTTGTCATATGATATACAAGTTCGCCCGAATTTGTTCTTCTATGCACATGTCAAGCGAACTTGTGTGTTTCCCTATAAATAGGTGGTGTGTGTTCATTTGTCATTTGAGTTTTTGCCATCCCTACGGGGAGGTGCTGCTGGATTCTCTCCAGGAACTCCGGCAGCTGGACTTATAAAGATGTATACTCTTTCGGTATGAATGAAGACTTCTGCTGCATTCTACTTCTATCCTTTATGTAATAACATTCTACCGAATCGGTTTACGTTGACGCATTAACTTCCTATAGAACCGCCTGATCACGGACCTTCATCGTGGCTTCAGGCGGGGTGGAGGTCGGGTTTCCATGCATCTGGGGAGAGCCAAGGGGCCTGCGGCGGTCGAGTAGTCGACCTTGGCCACAGCGCCCGAAGTCACAGTGGTTGACACGTCATTCCTTGCCGTTAAAAAAAAAGTAATTCTATGCATACTTAGTTGTAAGAATCTCGATTTGGTGCCGATAATTAGTCATCGATTAATCAAATTAATCCAAATTAATCGCTAGTCTTCATCCCGCCGGCCAACTAGCGAATAAGGATTACAACAAGACTGACTGATTATATGTATGAGGTCATAACAAACTGATTTCATTCACAAGCGTATCATGTTCCATAGAAACATCGTATCAACCCACAGACATCTCTCATATTATTCAAACTCTTCTGCATTCGCGCCATTTCTCAATACCCACTACCCAAATCCATCTTTACCATCCATTTCCCCTTCTTCACCACCATTATCCAACAAATCTTCTGTTATCACACGGGTTTCTTCTTCCGATCAGCAAAACTATGCCTATGAATCAATCGTCAATCGGTACCAGTACTCTTGTTCCCATGAGGACTCCAACCAACTCCATTTACAGATTTTCAAGAACGGGTATACTTGTGATGTGTTCTTACTCAATACCCTTGTTAACATCTACACAAGAATCGGTGAAATGATATATGCACGTAAGATGTTCGATGAAATGCCTCTGAGGAACTCGATTTCATGGTCTTGTTTAATATCCGGGTATACTCGAAACAACATGCCTGACGAGGCGTGCATCGTGTTTCGGGAGATGATTCGTGAGGGATTCCCGCCTGTTCATTATGCTATTGGTAGTGTTTGAGAGCTTGCCAGGTTTTAGAGTCTCGTGGGCTTAGATTCGGGGTGCAGTTTCACGGGTTTGTTTCGAAAACGTTGAATGTGGTTCATGAAGTGGTGTGTAACGGGCTGATTTCGATGTATGGGAAGTGTATGGATTCAGGTGATTATGCTTTTTGTGTTTTTGATGAGATGCAAGTTAAAAGTTTAGTGTCGTGGAATTCGATTATTTCGGTTTGTTCTCATCATGGAGAAGCGGTTTCAGCTTTTAAACTGTTGTCTGGTATGCGAGCGGAGGGATTACAGCCGACTGAGTATACGTTTGGGAGCATAATAACCGCAGCTTCCACTTTATCCGAAATCAACTCGTTTCCACTCGAACAGGTTATGTGCACAATACAAAAGTCTGGATTTATTTTTGATTTGTATGTAGGAAGTGCGTTGGTGAGCGGGTTAGCCAGATCGGGGCAAATCTTGTTAGCTAAAACGATCTTCGAACTAATGGACGTAAAAAACATGGTATCGATGCATGGACTTATGGTCGGGTTAGCAAGGCAAAAACACGGAGAAGAAGCTGTTGAAGCATTCTCGAAAATGAAAAATATAGTAAAGCTAACGTCTGATTCGTACGTAATTCTTTTGAGTATGCTTAGCGAATTCCTTGATTCGAAAGAAGGTGAAAGAATCGGTAAAGAGGTTCATGGTTACGTTATCCGGAAAGGATTCACCGATTCCAACGTTGCTATCGGAAACAGTTTGATAAACATGTATGCTAAATGCGGGTCGGTTGAGGATGCTTCTTCTGCATTTAAACTTACGATAAACAAAGATGAAGTTTCATGGAATTCGATAATCACCGGTTTTGATCAAAATGGTTATTATATAGACGCAATTACGATGTTTTGTGAGATGAGAAGAAGTCAACTGAAGCCGGGAAACTTTACGATAATCAGCGCTTTGAGTTCATGTGCCGGTTTGTGTTGTTTAACGTTAGGAGAACAAATACACTGTGACAGTGTTAAACCGGGACTGGATAACGATGTTTCGGTCTCGAATTCTCTTGTCGACTTCTATTTGGAGACGGGTTGTTTAAATAACTGCAAAAAAGTGTTCTCGTTAATGCAAGAATATGATCAAGTCTCATGGAATTCGATTATCGGTGCGTTTTCTGTTTCTAATTCTTTAGTTCTTGAATCTGTTGGATATTTCATTGTAATGATGCGTGGCGGTTGGCGTCCTAATACGATAACGTTTGTAAACATGCTTGGAGCTGTATCTTCGGTAAACGAACTAGTTAGACAAATTCACGCGTTGTTACTAAAATACCGTTTTGCCAATGAAACCGCGGTCGGAAACGCGATTCTCATGTGTTACGGGAAATGTGGCGGTATGGAAGACTGTGAGAAAGTTTTTTCGAAAATGGGTGATCAAAGGGACGAAACGAGTTGGAACTCGATGATTTCTGGGTACATACATAACTAGCAGTTTAATAAAGCAATGGACTTGGTCAAACTTATGTTGACAAACGGTCAACGATTGGATTGCTTCACGTTCGCTAGCGTTCTTAGTGCGTGTGCGTCAGTTGCGACATTGGAGCGCGGTATGGAAGTCCACGCGTGCGCGATTAGGGCTTATGTCGACGCTGACGTCGTGGTCGGGAGTGCGCTTGTTGACAGTATTCAAAATGTGGAAGAATCGACTACGCGTCGCGTTTCTTTAACCTAATGCCTGTAAAAAATGTTTACTCTTGGAAATCGATGATATCGGGGTACGCTAGGCACGGAAACGGAGATAAATCTTTAAACGTTTTCGACAAAATGAAGCTAGAAGGCCATGTTCCGGATCACGTGACGTTTGTTGGTGTCCTATCGGCTTGTAGCCATATGGGTTTGGTTGACCAAGGGTTTGACCATTTTAATTCGGGCTAACCCCAAAAACGGAACATTATTCATGTATGGTGGATATTCTCGGACGTGCAGGCGAGCTCGACAAAATGGAGGATTTTTTTAAACAAAATGCCGGTTAACCCGAGCGTGCTGATCTGGCGAACTGTACTTGGAGCGTGTTGTAGATCAAACAGTGAACGTGCCATAGAATTGGGCATACGGGCCGGGTCAAAGCTATTGGAGTTGGATTCGAACAATGCAGTTAACTACGTGCTACTTTCTAACATGTACGCGCATAAAGGTAAATGGGAAGACATGCGAAAGACGCGTTTTTTAATGAAGTTAGCGGAAGTTAAGAAAGAAGCCGGTTGCAGTTGGGTAAGCATGAAAGATGGTGTTCATGTTTTTGTAGCTTCAGATAAATCACACCCTGAAATCGATAAAATTTACGAAAAGGTCCTCGAGCTGCAAGGGAGAATGAGGGAAATGGGATACGTACCGGAGATTAAATACGCGCTTCTTGATCTTGAAACCGAGAATCAAGAGGAGATCTTGAGTTACCATAGTGAAAAACTTGCTGTCGCTTTCGTTCTTACGAGAAAGTCGGAATTGCCCATTAGAATCATGAAGAATCTAAGGGTTTGTGGAGATTGTCACACATTTTTAAAGTATGTTTCCAAGATTGTGGGTAGGTTAATAGTTGTTAGAGATTCAAATAGATTCCATCATTTTGTTGATGATAACTGTTCTTGTGGGGATTACTGGTAGTTAGTTATATATGGGACTACTAGACCTGTAACAAATAACTGCTCTCAGCTCTGTAATAGTTGTGTCTGTTTGAGGTCAGCAAGATGAAACTTTATGTGTCTTACATTAACCATGTGTTGGTCAAAACAATATTGTATATCTAAATACATAGATATGAATATGAATCATTGATATTTTATTGTTGATGGTGAACCAAGCATAGCACAACTCTTCATTGGCGAAGCTTGAGATTTCTGACCCGGGGGCGGAATACCTAGAAATTTCTATACGAAAACTACATACTCTCCACTACTGAGCGAAAAGTTCGGGGGTCGGCCGCTCCCTCCCGCCCCTTAAAAGCTTCGCCCATGCAACTCTTGAATCTCATAAGATCAATTGTTGTTTTGGTTTGCTCGTAAGGTCAATCATGCAACTGGTGTTGTACAATGTTATCCACTTATACCACATCATAATCAATGTTATTAAAAGGTGAGAACACGACGTATGCCACATCATAGTCATATGTTTTAATAACACTCATCGGAAAAGTGATGATCTTGTTTTTTAGCTCATTTAATAAAAGACGTTGAATCTATATATATTGTGTGCTTAGAGAGGCCATTAAAATCATATGTATAATTAACTTAAAAAGGAATATATAATGTAAACTTGATATGTTATGTTTTGTAATTCACATAATAATGTATTATTAGTTCCCACATAAAGGAATATATATAATGTAAACTTGATTGGTTAGAGTAAAAATTGCAATTAAACACGCACCCAGAATGTGTATGGGTCAGTTTGGTTTGGTTTTTACTAGTAACCATAACTGTTAGCTTCGGTTATGGAATTCGTTAACCACAACTGAACTTCGGTTATGGTTCGGTTTTAGTTATTTCGGTTATCTAACCAATCAAGGTTTGAAATAAACAAGGGTGTGCATGGTTCGAACTTAGCTTTGTCCTTTTTTATATGACAACTGAGACTACTTTTTGTTAAACTACCGATGTTAGATTTTTTTTAATAAAGTAATTCGCAACAAAACAAGACTACGCCATAACACCTCAATTTCTCATCAATATAAATGGCAACTACATCAAGATTATTGTGTTACTAACCTACTTTTATCTTAGTAAAACACTTTTATATAAGCAATGTAAAAAATAAATCTATTATATAAACTTAACATTACAAGTCCGGTTCGGTTTTGGTTATACCAGTTAACCAAAGCTTCAAAACCGTAACCATAACTGATTCGTCGATTAAACAAAGTTTCACAACAATAACTATCAGTTATATCAGTTATCAGTTAATAACGGTTCAATTACATCCGTTATGGTTCAGTTATCGATTATGACGATTAATTTATTCACCCGTTACTCCCACGCAAACAACACAAGACGCACCCCTACGATTCGATATTGATGAAAACCCTTTCTTCCTTTCTTTCCGATGTTTACAAAACCCTAATTTCCTGAAACAATCACTCTATTGAAGAGGAGGCGATTGCATCTTTTACACACATACATATTCAGGTACATATATTTCTGCAATCAAATTCAGTATAACTAGTGAAAATTCTTGATTAGTTTATAAATTGCTAGTTACAAGTCTACTGTTGCAATTAATATGCGTTAATGGTTTAAAATGCGTTTAAAAATACATTTGAAATGCTTTAGGGCTTGTTTAGAATGATAATCTGTTAATCCATGACTGTTTTTCACATATAAGCAGCCTCTTACAAACCCTAGCTTTGACCGATATGCGATAGGTTAATTCATGAGTACAAATCATATCAAGATTTATAATAATTTTTTTTTAAATATAATAGAAAAGTTGTAACTCGATACGTAATAAAACATAGACGATTACAGATTAATGACAGGTAGACGACAACAAGCTGCGCCGCTACCCCCTTCTGAATAGCAAACCCTACCCAGCTAAACACAGAATTCAAATGGCGACAAAACCGTTAAACAACATCTGGATTCGACGCCAGCAATGCCCATGTGGAGACTGGAAATGTTACATTAAATACCAAGGAGATGATCAAACGACTCTCCGGTCTGAATTGGTAACCCGTGATAGCGCCACGTCATCGTCGGATACTATTTTCACGCCGTATGTCGGTCAGATATTCAAAACTGATGACGAAGCTTTCGAGTACTATTGTAACTTTGCCCGAAAGAACGGGTTTTCTGTTAGGAAGGCTCGGTCGACAGAAAGTCAAAACCTTGGGGTTTACAGGAGGGACTTTGTTTGTTATCGGTCCGGGTTTAACCAGCCTAGAAAAAAGGCGAATGTGGAACACCCAAGAGATAGGAAATCGGTACGATGTGGTTGTGATGCGAAGTTGTATTTAACGAAAGAAGTTGTTGATGGTGTAACGCAATGGTACGTTTCGCAGTTTAGTAACATTCATAATCATGAGTTATTAGAAGACGATCAAGTGCGTCTCCTACCCGCGTACAGAAAAATTCAAGAATCCGATCAAGAACGCATTCTTTTACTCACAAAAGCTGGATTTCCCGTTAACCGGATACTAAAAGTTCTAGAATTAGAAAAAGGGGTCCAGCCGGGACAATTACCGTTCATAGAAAAAGACGTTAGAAACTTCGTGAGAACATGCAAAAAAACCGTTCAAGAAAACGACGCTTTACTTACCCAAAAACGGGAAATCGATATGCGGGCACTTCTCGAAACTTGTCGAGCCGCCACACAACGGGACGATGGATTTACGTATAATTACACAACGGATGAAAACGGTAAGATTGAAAACGTTTCGTGGGCGTACGGGGATTGTATTCGGGCTTTTTCCGTTTTTGGAGATGTGGTTACCTTCGAAACGACGTATCGGTCCATCACCTACAACATGCTTCTTGGTGTGTGGTTTGGTATTGATAATCAGGGCCGCGCGTTCCTGCTTGGGTGCGTTTTGCTTCAAGATGAAACTTCTCAGTCGTTTTCGTGGGCCCTACAGGCTTTCATCCAGTTCTTGAGAGGGAATCACCCGCAAACAATTGTAACAGATATAGATTCGGGCCTTAGAAACGCTATTGCCACCGAGTTACCAAACACGAAACACGTGATTTGCGTATGGCATGTGTTATCTAAATTATCGAGCTGGTTTTCGTTATCACTTGGATTGCAATATCCCGAGTTTAAAACCGCGTTTGAGTTGGTGTGTCATCTTGAAAACATAGAGGATTTTGAGAACCAATGGAATCACCTCATGGCCCGATTCGGAATCGAGTCTGATAAACACGTCTCGCTTCTGTTTTCTTATCGGGCTTTCTGGCCCGTTGCGTATATCCGAGGCTACTTTCTTGCGCGTACGATGACAATAGACTACATGAAATCGGTCGATAAATTCATGAAGAATATCTTGAGTCCACATTCATCTTTCAAGAATTTTTTTGAACAGGTTTATCATCTTTTTTAATACATTATATTTATTTATTTTCGTCCCTAAGGTTTGGCTAGTTTTGCGACTTTCGTCCAAAGGTTTGTTTTTTTGCATCTGGATAAAAGGGTTTGAAATCTTGCCATTTTCATCATGGTTTGTTAACTCCATCCATTTTTCTCCGTTAAGTCAAGGGTATTTTCGTCTTTTTTGTTAACTTAAAGGGCAAGTTGGTCTTTTTCACTTTATGTACAATCATTTAGAATAATGTACAAGTATTTAAAATACCAAATTGCCCTTTAAGTTAACAAAAAAGATGAAAATACCCCTAACTTAACCGAGAAAAATGGATGGAGTTAACGACCCGGATGAAAATGGCAAGATTTCAAACCTTTTGGATCCAAATGCGGAAAAACAAACCTTTGGATGAAAGTCGCAAAACTGGGCAAACCTCAGGAAATGACGTTTTCTTGTATAATGTTCAAAACAAAAGGTTGACATTTCTATCCTCTTTCTCCTTAGGTAAGTGTAGCTGCAAGTGTTGCGTTTCAAAACAAAGAACGGATACCGAATTTACCCTTAAAGACGTGTTTACCCCTGGAAGAACACGCGCGTAGTATACTTTCACCTTACGCGTTCAATGCTCTACAACAAGAACTCGTGCTATGCATGCAATACGCAGCAACCGATATGGCAAACGGATCGTTTCTTGTGAGACATTATAATAAACTGGAAGGAGAGTGTTTGGTAATTTGGATACCAGATAATGAACAAGTTCATTGTTCTTGTAAAGAATATGAGCACTCGGGTATCTTATGCCGACATTCTCTTCGGGTACTTGTACTCAAAAACTATTTTCAAATCCCTGAAAAATATTTTCTGCTGAGGTGGCGACTCGATAGTTCTTTAGTCATCTCCGATGATCAAATATCGCCGCAAGATAACACTGATGAGTGTTCTGAGGCCTTTCATTCACTCACTTCAACTTTATATTCCGAATCGTTGATCTCGAAAGAGCGATTTAACTATGTTCATAGAGAATTGACACAGGTTGTTGAAATTGTTAGAAATATGCCTGTTTTTGATGAAGTTACTCTGGATTTGGCACCTAATAATGTTAGTGAGTTGTAGGTGTTTGATTTATTGTGTATAATATATATTGGGCAATGTTTTATATATATAATATGATCATGGAAGATGTTACATATAAGCAGGAATCTTTTTGAAATTTAACCAACTGTTTTGAGCTATACTAGTGTAGGTTTTTTTATACAACTAAAATTTAACCAAATACTTTGTAATATAATAACATTTGAAATGTTTTTAAGGAACACTTTTTAGTATATTTTTATTAGTTGTTTGTTAATTGTTTGTTCGTTTACTATAGCGAGTGTGCTGAAACCGACCAAGTTTTCATCCACCGCAACACGCGATATTCAAACTAGTTTATGAACATTTTAGGTTTTCATTTAAAACACAATGATCTTTATTTTTTACACTAAATAAGTTTTTTTAAAGTTTTGGGCACAAGGATTAGAAAGTTGCTATTAGAAGTCTAAATTTGAGTTGTTTTCATAACTTCTATTTGTTTAGCTATTTTTTTTTCATTAATATAAAAACTAGCCGAGTTAAATCAAATTCGCAGGTAAGCGAGTAACAAGCTGTGCCGCTACCCCTTTCTAAATAACAAACCTTAACCTATCCCCCCCCCCCTTTGAAGAGCAAACAACCTTTTGGACCCTAGTCAACAAACGGATAGCTTCTGGAGCTAAGGAGCCAAAGGTGTCAAAGGCGAAAGGGATAAAGGCATGTTGATTATCAACACACGCTTTAGCGTGTTTATCCACCTTTTTTGATTCCGCTTTCCTTATAGCTTGTCCTGCTACAAACCCACTTTCCCTTAAACCAGCTAAGGGGGAGACTCCTGTGAGATCCAGACAAGCATGTTTCCCTGCCAAAGACGAGCAGATCCGCTGGTCTCAACGTAGATCTCCCTTCCATAGGATCTGTAAGGAAATTCACAGGGGCCTCCTTCTTGGCAGAAATCCCCGCTCTCCTCAAGATGTCCCCCAAAACATCCCTCACCCAGTCATGTCGATATTTGAAACCAGAGAGCTCCTTACAATGAACAACATGCTCCCCGTATTTATCCAAGCAGGCTTTACGACAGATTGGGCATGTTTCGTCTTCTTGATACATAGGGATCATCAGTCGGTATTTGAGGATAGCCCTTTACTCAACCGCCGACATACATTGCCCCAGCCCCTCGATCGGGATAACAGTCAAAAAGTCCTGCGCATGGGGGCCTTTCAAGCACTCAATCACTGGGAGCTCCTTACAATGAACAGCATGCTCCCCGTATTTATCCAAGCAGGCTTTACGACAGATTGGGCAGGTTTCGTCTTCTGGATACATAGGGATCACCAGTCGGTATTTGAGGATAGCCCTGTACTCAACCGCCGACATACATTGCCCCAGCCCCTCGATCGGGATAACAGTCAAAAAGTCCTGCGCATGGGGGCGTTTCAAGTACTCAATCACTGCCTTCTGGCGGGGAGACAAATCAAATGCTTCTCCCAGACTCTGAGCGATTTTGCCAAACAGGGCATTCGCCAAAGTTTTTTGTGGCTTTGAGGGGGCGATGCCCATATTAGAAAAACCGCCAATATCAAAGTCTGAAGAGAGACACGTAAGTACTCAAGGGCCTGCTGGTAGTCTACGTCAAGCTCAGCAACCCCACTGTTACGAAGGATATGGTCTTGCAATACACATGACTGAGCTCTAAACGCCACAAAAGCATAAACTCCAACATCCCGGGCTGAGAGGAGGCCCAAGCCACCCAGAAGCATCGGCAACGATGCCAAACGCCACTAGAGGTCCCCGAAGTAGGACCCCCCGCAAACAACAATGTCTTCGATAGCCTCTCGGAGGCCATCGTCAAAACAGGATGCCACATTTGCCATCAAGTGGGGTTGACAAGTCCGTAGCCCAAACAATACTTTAGCTACCCCCATGCATGACCTTAAAAGAAAAGTTCGCACTGGGGGTCCTGGAGGCAAGGCAAGAGTTTCATTAGGTCAACCGCTGTCGATGCCCGCCGCCCTGCTAATTCCCCGATAAAACTATAATCTCGACAAACCGCCCCCCAAGGAGCTTAACCCCCTCTCAGGTCTACCTATCCCTCTCGGGAAAAGGCCGTCTTGAACCTTGAGACCGTCGCACGATGGCCAGTAAACTTCCGTTTTCTTAATATTGAGATGGAGCCCTATGGATGGTCCCTCTATGTTGATGATGTCCAAGGCTTTAGCTACTTCCGCTGCATTACCTATAATCGTCCCATCATCCAAATACCAAGCATGAAAGGGGAGGTTACAGTGCTCCTGGACACGAAGGATAAGGGGGTGTAAGGCTAGGGCAAAGAGAAGGGGCCCCAAGGGATCTCCTTGTTGCACTCCAGTGGTGGCCTTAATACACTCGCTGCCAACATACAACCTAGCGGGTTGGGAGTACAGGAATTGGACCCACCGATAGATAGATGGGCAATGTTGGTGAACTTGTCGGAGGAACGCTGAGCGGTCAACCATGTTGAAAGCATTGGTGAAGTCCACCGTAAGTAAGGCCAGAGACCCATCTTCATGAAAAGAGTTCAGGAACCTGTTCGCACTATGAATCACCGCCTCTGCCCCATTTAGTGTAACCCCTAAAATATTGGGCCATGTCCTTCCTAACCTTCTTCATAGCCACCTTAGAGACCAACCTACACCAGATTCCCCCCACAGCAATGGGCCTGATACCATTATCAGGTTTCAATAATGGGGTGAGAGGGGCTGAGGCCACAAACTCGGCCAACACCTTTGGGCAAAGCCCCTCAAGCTATAGGTTGGCGACTCCAGTAATAGCTGTGAGCAGACCCGATGAACTTACCGAACCCTCACAACCAATAGCGTCTAACAAGTGTTGGGCCCGCATCCCATCTCTGCCACAAGATGTCCCTTTAGGGAAGGATCGGATACATTTAAGCACGCAGTCTCCTGCTACAATAATAGTGGGTTGGGCAACAGGGTTGGAAGGCAGTGATGGGGGTGGCACCACAGGGTGTTTATCAATAAGAGCTTTCATGGTCGATTCTCCAAAAGGGGCAACCCCACTGGAACATAAAACTTTGACCGCCGCCGTAAAATGACCATCCCTGACCTTCCGCAGGCATTGCTTGATATTGGGGTCGTTTTTATTGTCTTCGCCCCTTCCGGAATCCCTCATAGAAACTCCAACGTCCCCCCCACTATTCAAGAGAGAAGAGACCAAATTTGCGAAACCAGACCCATCTTTCCACAACCGAAGCGCCTGCAAGATGCTGTTGCACTGCAGGGATTTTCTATTTCCCAATCTCCGCTCTTGCCTGGAAGAAGGTCTGACGACCCTCAGGGTACAACTTGGCAACAAAAGCAACTGAACCTAGTTGTCAACCGAGCCCGGAGACACCACCACTTTACGTAGGGCATCCGTTAAGACCTGAGCGAACGCCAGTAGACAACTGGGGGGATACATTTAACGGTTTGAATACGGAGGGAAAAAACACGCTCGAGAAGGGCAACATCGGTTACCACCCCTTCCGCGGAGAGTGTAAAAGTGTCGGCTACCACTTGGCATGGCTTCCTAATCCCAATAATGAAATCGTCCACATCCCCCGAGATTGGAGCGAAAGACACCATCTCATCACCATGCTTGCACCCCCTACTAAGGGCATGCATAACCATGCACTCCCCACATAACCATTTGCCTCCTGCCCTTCGGACTTCCCCCACATCCAGAAAAAGATCCAAATCCTTAGTGATAGCCTCCTTCACATAAATCTTCCGGTTTTCAGTCTTAAGATGGGTGCTTTGCATGTGTTCAAGAAGGCGAAAAAACCCACTAGATCCCGGTTTACCACCCTTGCATTAGTGGAAATGCTTAAGGGGGCAAGCCCTTAACCCACTATCACAGGCTGACGCCAATCCAACAGACTTGACGTTTCTAGCCCTACGCGCGGTGCATGCTCAGAGTCAAACACAAACAATAAAACAACACAATAAACCGCTAACTCGAGAGGAGTTAGGGGTAAAAAACAAACACAGGAAGCAAAGGAAAAGACCCTTTACAAGACGGGGAGGGTAGCAACCCCAAGTTGCCCACCCCCTAAAACGCCCCCCGCACAAACGCGTCACCCCATGGCAAAACCAAAATATAGTGAAAGGATAATGATAAATATATATGTAAAAAACAAAGATTTGTTCTTTGAGACAATTTCACAAACACCTTGTGTGCGCTCAGAAAACCCAAATTTGAAAGATTTGTTTAGATTATTGAACTTGAAAGAAGCAAAGTTGAGTAAGATCGTGTGTATATGGAACAGGGGCTGATGCCAATTTGAAAGATTGATTATGTGTGTTTGGGGAGATGAAGAAACAGAAAGTTAAGAAATTGTGGAAAATAAGAAATGTCACTTATTAAAACTGTTTAAACTTTAAAATAGAATCAATTTAGTTGGTTCATAACTTATCTATTTGTTCTATGGTCTTCATACTCATGTGTAGATATGAGAAATATATTAGAATATTTTCTCAAACTCCCACCCTATAATCTTCTAGTTCTTCCTTAATTACTACAGTATATCATAACAATAGAAAAAAATTGGTGTACCAGTCAATTAGTCAATTTTTATTATATGTAAACCACCTCTATTTTTTTCCATTGACTTGATATTATGACTGAATATTTAGTTTTAATAAAATCTTTTAATTTCGTTTCATATATTGTTCGAGTGATATATATGGTATAAATTTTAAACTTTTGGTAAAAAAAAATTATTGTTTTTTAGAAAATTTCTAGTTGTGATGTTCTCTAATTATCTCATTGGTAGTTATTTATTGTTCCTTATTAAAAATAAGACTTCCAAATACTGTCAACTTAACTGTTTTTTTCAATCATGTGATCAATATGCTTTTGAATTGTTCGTGATTACTGAATGATTCAAAATGGCAAACAGTAAAAAAGAAAAATATGTATTTTTGCTTATGTTGTTGTAAAACTAGCCTATTAGCAAAAGAATAGCAAGAGAATAATTGAGAGAAAGAGATTGATATTTCATTCATTGAGATGCATATTACAAGAGGTACAAGAGACTATATATAATAAAGGAAAACTTGTGAACAAGCCTAATCTATTTTAGGTGTTGATAACCACATTAATAATAAATATATTCATAACACTCCCCCTTGGTTATCAGCATAATACGCTTGATGCTGCCTCGTTAAAAACCTTGCTAGGAAAACCCGGTGGGACAAAACCACAACTAAGGGAAAAAGAGTGCAGCGTGTAATGCGCATTATCTCCCCCTGATACTTCTGGATCAGGTATGTTGCCTCATTAAAAACCTTACTAAGAAAACCCAAATAGGACAAAACTTAGTGAAGGGAAAAAGAGTGCAACTTGTGTAATACTCCCCCTCATATGAACATGTATTCTTTAAGTGACTAGTGCTCATTTTCTTTGAAGTTGCTCAAAGTTTCGTAGCCAATGATTTTCCGCTTGATCTCTTAGTGTGTAACTCTTTATGTTCGCAATGTTGTATATCTTCATATGAGCCTTCTAGCGCCTCTTCTTGTAAACATATATCATAAGATCCAACTATGTTTTGTTACATTTCCTGCATTTACAAAACTAACCAAACTTGTTTCGATGGGTTAGTAAAATATAATCTCATAACTTATATACATTTGATGTATCAAAAGATTTGTTTTTGTAACACCTCGTAAAAACCTGTCCCGTAAAACTTCGACACGTGTCCTGCTGGTCCTCGTATGCCGTGTGCTAGACGAGAGGGACTAAAATCGCCAACATGTTATTTTATAACCTCTGAGTGGTGAATAATTAAAGTTGAGGGGTTAAACGTGTCAACATGCTTAAACTATGCCTCTGAGTGACCTTTTAACGAACCCAGAGCTTAATAGTGTTCAGTTATACGTTCATGAATACCCGAAACCTAACTTGAGGGCCAAAGGTGCTGAATATGGAAGTTATTCGAATTTGTAAGGTTGAGGGACTGAACTTGACAAGAAAAAAACATGTTTGGCTGTCTCGGAGCCGGGTCGCGGGCCGCGACCGGCCTAGCCTACCTCTCTCGCGCCCCGCGAAAGGGTGCTAGTGACAACCAGCATGTGGAGTCGTGGCAGCCTGCATGTTTTGCACATATACACGAGTTTGCCACCCTCTAGCAGCTCAAGACACGTCCCTTAACACTTGTACTCATCCTAAACTGATCACCAGCACCTAGAATGATCTGGTTCAAGCTCTTCAAGTATATATAGAGGCCTTGTGTGCCTTGAATCCTTGCTCATTTCAAAAACTCGTCTCTTATCTCTTGCTCTGGCTTTCTTGGAGATTCCTGACCTTAAGGAGACTCCACTTAGTTCTATTTTCGTGCTAGGACGTTGAGTAAGTGTCCTTAACTCCTCTTGTTAAGTTTTATTAGGCTTTAAGCCAAAGTCAAAGCGTTGACGTAAAAACGCTTTGACTTTCGGCTAAGACCATTACGGTCCAGCCATTGTTTGGTACGAACATTGCTACGTGATCGTAATTTGGTAGGTATTAATCCCTTAAAAGGGCACCTCCTAATTACCACGTTTGCTTGGTTAATTGACGGGTCAAAGTTATTAATAAAAAGTCAAACTGGGTCAGATTTGAAAATAAATTCATATATAATAATTATTAGAACATGTGTAAACATGTTCGGCTCGTCAATTCCAGGTTTAAGGTCGGTTCTCAACCGAAAGTCGTGAAGTTTGACTTCTACTTTGACTTTCAGTTCTGACCCGATCTAGCAACCTTAGCTACTGAAATTAGGTTGCCTTGTGACCATGATATATTGTACTATAACCCTTTGGAGTTATATGACATGGTTACTTAGTAATCCGAGTGTTTATGCAAGCTTCCGTATAATATGCCGAATTTTGACTAAACAACCCTTTTACTTAAAAACAAGGTTTTAAATACAAACGAGCATACAAATGAATTATGTACTGATGTATAAACATGACTAACTTATTTTGATGCCAATAATCTGGTCATAACCCAAGTTTTGTTTAATTATCGCAAATCATGCTTTTAATGGACCAAAATGCCCCTTCGGCATCTAAAATGGTTTTTAACATAATTCTTCAACAAAACTCTTTACCCACTGATGTAATATCATAAGTAGGATTACTTAGGATGTTAAATCAGATTGTAAACTGAGTTATACACAAGTCCTTGTATAATGCCGATAAATGACGATATTGCCCTTATGATGCATAAAATGATCTTAAAGATACTTTTCATAACCAAACCATTTACCTACTGTTATAATATATTAAATAGCTTATTTTGGTTATATAAACCTGATCATAACATCAGTTTTTCCTTAATCATCTTGAATATCGTCATTTAGCGACTTTATCGCCATTTAGGCGCATAGTATGGTTTAAAACCATATTAAAGCACCAAGACTTGATACCTATTTATTTCAAAACTCATTTTACATATAATTACAGTAAGTACATCAACAAAACTCAGATTCCCAAGTAACTTATCAAGCTATGTGTGAAATGACCAAAATGCCCTTACAGGGCATAGTTTGGTCTTAAACTCTAAAACACACACATACTCGATATCCTACTGATATAACATCATAAATAAACTATTTTTACAGTAAGATTATGACCATTACATCAGTTTGCTCATAAGTTCTTTTACAAGTCATAAAGTGACCAAAACGCCCTTTTGATTTGATTTTAAAACCATAACGGGCATACATGTTGATATCTTACTGATATTACAACATGTTTAAAGTATAATGGCATATGGAACTTGTATAGGATTCACCCGGTTACCCGGTTTCGCTTATATGCGTACGGTTCGGCCTACGTAACTAGTTTATGTAATCTAACCGAAACGGGTTTAACCTTATCATTTTATTTTCAAAATCCAGAATGTAACATGTTTACCCATATTAAACAAGTCTCCATACTTGTCAGGTTTAAACTACATTCTATTCCGGTCATCGCTTAATCTAGCGGTTAGTACTGTTTATATTCTTAAGCTACCCGGTTCGAGTCTTCAAAGTAGATAGGACCCGTTAGCCTTCTAATTGGTTATAACCACCATCATTTCCAGACTAAGAGCCTCCTGGTAGATTGCCATCTAAGCTTACTTTTGAATATTCGACTGAGTTACTTATCTTATTTGAAGAATTTGCTCAGGTAAATAATTTTAACTTATTTTCCCTATACGGGCTTGGGATACGGTATAATAGTACCGCTTGGTCGGGTATGGGATCATGTTATCGGATTGTGATTTACTAAATCCTTATAACCCGTTTTATTCTGTATTGTTTAATAACTTAAACATTGGGGGTTAATTCGACCATGTCTGGGATATCCTTGGCTCATTTAAGTTATTAATGGCCACGACCTTAAGCGCGGGGTGTAGGCATACACCTGACAGATGCTAATGCTAATAAAAATATTAAATCCCGCTGGTGGATTATTTAAGTGGCGTGTGGTTAATCAAGTTATTCGGTTTCTGCACCGAACCCATATGTATTGACAAACATGTAAAACTGTAAATAAGGTCATTTTTGAACTATCCCAAGTTATTTATAAAATGTGCCAAGTGCACCAAAAATCATTTTAATAAATGTTTTCAAAATGAGTCGGTTATTAGCATTTACCAATGAAAACTGACGTATTTTCAAAAGATCAAGCTACAGGTGGCAACACGCAATAGATCGGGAGTTGCGCTAGAGGATCTTGCAAGTCCCTAGGTTGCTTAAGTTTGTTGAACAAATACTTTGTACATATTTATGCGATCCGCCTGTGGATCTTTTCATTACAAGCCTTGTAATTTATTTTTGAACTTTGGACACTCGATGTGTAATAGTAATTTAAATCCAAGACTTCCGCTGTGCTATGTTTGTTTGGTTATGATGTTATCAACTACGTCACGATATTCCCTAACCGGGCCCACCGGGTTACACATGGAAATCGGGGTGTGACAGTTTTAATACATTCTAATGTCTCCTTGCTTGACACATGCGATATCACACCAATAAATTCATCCAAGATATATATGTATATAAGCATCTATAGCTAGCAAGAAATATTAGTGCACAATTGCGATTATCTAAAGTATTTATGGATTCGGAATCTCAACTTTGGTAGGAGATGAAAGTCGTCATGTCTTATAGCAAGTGACTGAACAACCTTTAACGTACTTAAAGGATAAGCTTTGTTCATATTAAACCGACCCGACATATTCTTGATGTACTTACCCTTATGCTCGAACTACAGGTCGAGCAATAATTACACTATGTCAAGGTCTTTCAAAAAATTATCCCTTTAAAAGTTCGACAGTTTCTCTATAGTGAACTTTAAAAGTAAAATTTTGATAATAAACATGGCTAATTTAATCAAACGTATATCCCTCTTTATTCAAATATATCGAGTTGTACAACACTTGACCCGACTATTTTAGTCCATACCTATTTTGTGAACTTGATGTAGTACGTTCTTAAGATTTTGATATCAAAGCTTCTGACATTATCAATCTATGAGGGAAGTCTTTCCATCTTATCAATACATGCACGTGTATTCATTCTTTAAGAGTTTTGCTACATAAACTCGCTCATTTAATGAACAAATTTCTATATAATATGCATAAATGTCATGAATACTTGCTTTTAGTTACAAAATCCATATTGTACCATGCGTGTACATTACTTATTGAGATATCACAATCACCGTGTACAGATTTTCCATATGTGTTTATTGGTGCATAAGAATTACATCATTAAGATATTTTAATCAACCCTTCAAGCACTCAATTGCTTTAGGAAACTCATCAAGAGTTCCAGTTATATTAAGCGTATTCAAATATGCATTTGTATACAATGATCATAATGTTCTCGAGAACTTACTTTACATGATTTTGTTAATTTAATCCTTCAAGGACTTTCATATAAACTTTCAGTATCAAATGATACATAACCTTCATAAGACGCATATCAATTCTCTCTTTATTTTACCAGACTAATTAAATATTGGAAACTTATTGCATTCACCACTACAAAATACGTTTCCTCATAATCGATCATGGGTCTTTGCGAAATTCATGTACCACCAATTTTGCCTTATGTCATTTTCTTTTCAATTCTTGATTCGCATAATAGACCTGTTTGTATCTAAAATATATTACAACTTCTGTTGTATGGACTACTGGTCCAAAACTTTCCATTTCAATAGAGAATTCAACTCTGCCTCATTTGTGTCTTTCTATTTTGGCCAATCATTTCCTAATATTCATTCATAGGCAGATCTTAAATCTTGATCCCCATCATTTAATCATTTTAAGCGCTACATTATATACAAAAGTATAATGACGTCGATTTTTATTTCGATTCCATACATATCTTAGACATGATACAACTTATCGAGATCTGTTTATTTTCAGGTACCTGAGGTTCTTCTTGAACCATCATGTCTACTGTCTCTTCAGGAGACCATTTTGATATAACCTCGACTTGACCATCTTAATTAGTTGCTCCAACTTTCAAGGAATTTTATTATTGGAATCGATTGGTCTACCACGCTTCAGACGTGCAATAGACTCATTACAAACATGTGGTTGTCCTTCTGGAATATTCATCTTAATTGGAGCATTAACAGTTGGTATATGTGACATAGTAACCTTTCTAAGGTCAGTAAATGCGTCTGGTAATAGATTCGCTAATCTTTGTAAATGAGTTATTCTTTGAACTTCTAGTTCACACTTTTAGTTTTGAGGATCAATGATAATTCATACCAACCCATTTCTTTTACCAACTGCCTTTATCTCCCCCTATTGGGAATGTTGATTTAGTTCATTAAAATGAAAATCAATAATTGAGCCGTATATAAATCCTTTCTTAATGACCCAATGCATCACCATATATATTCCCAACTAACTTTGAGGTCCCATCGTTGTCTGTTGTGGTGGATTAATTTCAACATATGTCGCACAACCAAAATGTTTAATGGGACATCTTTGGTTCCTGACCTAAAACCAACTATATGGGGAGAAAGTATTATAACTTGTTGGCTTGATGTGAATTCATGTTTCATGTAAAATAACATGTTCATAACATATGAACTTCCACTCTCATGATCATTGGTTTTGCAACCAATCGTAGATGTTCAGCGATTGTCTCAACAAAAACACTAATTCCAATGATCATCAATAACTTGGGAATCAAATTCACCGTTACAACTGAAATAAATATGCCAATCTAGAATAAGATACTTGCTATCACATCAGCCAAGCCATAATCACACAAACTTCAGGCTGTAGATTTGATAACCATCTAGATGATGCATCGATTTAAAACACTAAATGGTATCATGTTGGGAAGTTCATAATCCTCTAACCATTTCCAGAATATTCAGGGGAACACACCCTCCTTTATTTGGCAAATATATAATTTCTCTTGAGAGTACACATTACATGTATAATTATCAAGAAGAATCTTCTGGTTCTTAAATAATTTCACATCATCATCGACTCGGTGTAGTCTAATCGGTCATACCAATTAATTAAATAATCATGATACATAAACTTCTAGTTTACGATCGTGTGTGTATTAGTTGTATTATGCGAGAGAACAACGCATTATCATTGCAGACTATCATATTATATAACTTTTATCCTTTTCACATTTTGTTCTCATATAATCACTCCTATAATTTGCCACTTCTAGTGGTCTATCTCATTATGACCATTATTACAATTCTGATAGTCAGCCCCATTAACTTGGCTATCATAGAAATAACATTCTGATAGTTAATCTTATTATCAACTTGGTTATCATAGCACTTCTGATGATCAATTTCATTATTAACATGACCATCATCACAAATTTCTCAACTACGTCCATGATCAAGACATTTTCAATGATCGTTATATAATCTCATTAACTTTAGCGAATGAAATAACCAGAACAAACTTCATAGCTTTTCATTATTTATTTTCATTATTTACCCGATCACACGGATATAAATCATTTCAATATTTTTACATTCTCTTAATAATATTGCTACTTAAGGAGCATATCTCACGTGTGATGTATGGGAAAATTTTATCCATTTTTTTCACATAAATAATCTACTCTTTACATAACATCAGTTGAGCATATATGAGTCATATAATTTTATCGGTCTAAAATCTTATAACCTTCTAAAAGCTCATAATGAGATTTAGGGAGTATAACGCTTCTAGTAAGCATATTTATGCTCTTGCATGATAGTGATCAAAACTTCGCTTTAGTTGTTCTAATCAATACTATTTATGTAAATAAATAATAGCATATAGAATACAAGGTGTGCCATAAATCAGATCATACAATATATGATTATTATAATATATCACCATATAAAACGAGTTAAAATAAAACTTCATAAAATCAGATTTTTTTTATCATTTATAAGCAAGTATTGACAACGTACGCATCAACATATCAGAGTGTAACCAATCAAAAAGTATGTCTTATATATAAATATTTACCCCCACTACATTTAAATATAAACAAATTTCCCATAAGTTCCATAATGTTTTAATTACATATTATTTATAATTTTAAGCTAGAAAAACCACTAGCTACATAATTATCAAGGAGCCGTAACAAATAATGACAAATTTAAACCTTGCGATTTAGAGAACCCTAAAATTTTAAGCAGAATGACAATTATAATACAAACCATTTAATATTTGGAAAGTATATATTACTATCATCATACAAGAAGATAAGTATTTCAAACATATATAAAATATATAATTGTTAATTCTTCACCACACAAATTATTATATAAAAGAACCAGATTGAATTATATCAATATGAATATAATATCAACTATCTAGTAGATGCATGGTTTAATTATTTCTTTTCAACAACCGTATAAAAAGTACTTTATGATAAAAATCACCTTTGAATCCGTTTATATAATTACTGATAAGTTTGACTTTTGTATTCATAAACAATCAACCAAAATTCTTGTTTCGTACTTTAATTTGTTAATTGTTAGTATTATTAAAAAACTATTCATTTTAAATATTTAATGACAATATCATAATAAATTATCAAGCACATTAATATTTGCCGACTGAATTATGTAATAAGCAATCATGCAATGAAACTCTAGAATTTAAGAATAGGGTTAAAGAATTACCTCCGTGAAAACGACCATTGGTTTCCATCACGAGAACCGAATCACCTCATGTATCATGTTATAAAGAAGATCTACCGACCTCGAACTCATCATATATCTAATCCTAAAAGACAAGTCATGCTGATAACGTGTTGTAAAACTAGCATATTAGCAAAAGAATAGCAAGAGAATAATTGAGAGAAAGAGATTGATATTTTATTGATTGAGATGCATATTACAAGAGGTACAAGAGACTCAGGGCCGGCCCTAAGAATTCGTGTGCCCTGTTCGAACTCGAAAAGATGTGCCCTTAGGCCTTAACGTTTTTGTCACCCGGATGCTTGTTTAGGAGCCATTTACGCCTAAATAATGGACATAGTTTCTAACAAATTAAGTTAACGCCTAGATAATCGACAACCAATGTCAAATGACACCTAAATAATCAACACTTAACGCCAAATAATATAGTGTAGTAAAAAAAGTTTCTCCTTTTTTTCGGACAATATGTTCCTCACTTTCGTATCTAAATAAGAACCAAAATCTTACTATAGTAAATAATACACGGTAAACTAAATAAAAGGATAGAAAAATAAAATACAACATATTTAATATGATTTTTATGTCAAGTTAAATAAAGAAATGTAAATAAACGGTTGTTTGGTTTGTCTTATTTTACTTTGACCATTCAAAAAAGTAAAAAACTCCAAATAAGAGTAAGTAAGGTTAAGTTATATCTGGGCTTTGGATTTAGATTTAAAAAGGCCCAATAAATTAGGTTTTCTTTTCTTTGTCACGTTACCATTTGCAGAGCCCCTTATGCTCCTTTCCTCGCCGGAGCTAGCATCGACCATCATCCTGTCCATTCAGCTTCATTTTCTCTCTTCCTCTTAACTAATTTCTGTCACTACCCACAATAATTTGTGAGTATACTATTCAAAATAAAAATTTATAACATACATATATATATATATATATATATATATATATATATATATATCGGTTTATTTTTTTAATGTGCCCTTCGGTATTACAGACCCTGGCCGGTGGACCTCCCCACACACCCTCAGGGCCGCCCCTGAAGAGACTATATATAATAGAGGAAAACTTGTGGAACAAGCCTAATCTATTTTAGGTGTTGATAAGCACATTAATAATAAATATATTCATAACATAGATTTTTTTTTATCAAGATGACTTTCTTCAATCACAAGTATAAAGATATGCATCGGTAAGGACGATAACAAGACATGTACTGATAATCACAATCTCATGTCTGATTGTAAAAGTGTGTTTGTGACCCATATATTAACTATGTATTTGTGTTAAGAGCATAATCCTAACTCAAACAATATTTATTTAACTCGTTATCTGAGTTAGTCAAACCTGGTAGTTGTGCTGGCAGATTGCAAACGTGTTGTAACAACACCTTGAGCACCTTGGTTGGTTTGACGGATGAACTATATATGTCTTTAATTTTTGTAAGAGTATGTTGTCAAAATGTCCAGGAGTTTTGGGCATCTTTGTCTATTTAATCTAAAAACAATGTTTGGGTATGTTTGGCATTTTTTTTACTATTTTCATCCGATTCATTAAAGTTGTTTAAATTTAACGTTAACTCTTGGGTAATGTAGACATTTTTTTCTAATTTTCTTTTTTATATTTTTTTAACCGTCTGATTTTACGACCATCCCTACAACTCCGCTGTTCTCCACCACCGATGACCATCCGCTACAATTCAAATCTGATACAAATAAAGTAATTTTATGGACAATACGATGACAACGACTTATCCCATTACAAACCAGTTAACATTGAAGCCCTCTGCAAATTGGAGCTAACGTGACGCTTATGTAACACGATAAAGCCCCTGCAAATTTTATCCCACACTATTTAGCCTAACTACATAAAATTATTTTGATTTCTCATTTTAAAAATGGTATTTTATGTATTCAATAATCAAACATTTTTAGTAAGAAAGAAAAGGGATGACTCTTAAAAACTAAGTTATTATATTTTTGTTTTTCTTTTTAAGTTCAACGACTTACAACACAATAAGAATATTTTGTAACTTCTATAAATCCAAATTAAGTTCAACGACTTACAACGCAATAAGAATATTTTGTAACTTCTATAAATCCAAATGACTCAGTCAAGTGAAAATAATACTGTTTTAGAAAAAAAAAAACACGAATCCTAAAACCTATATTGTAGAGTGAGGCACTAGTGGACAATGATAGGAGACTCAGAGAAACCTGGGTTCAATCATTAAGCCAAACAGGTTTTACCGGTAATTTCACCGTTGTGCCTACAGGCGGTTGGGTTAGCGGGTTTTCCCCGGAATTGGTAGTGAACTTGGGTTACTCTCGAAGTATTTCGTTTGATCCGGTGGATACCCTGAAAATGCTCAAGATTAATTCTGTTGGCCGTTAAAAAAAAAACCAATAAATATTTGCCACATACATACGTAATTCAGTAACCGTGTTGTTTCCCTTAAAATGTCTTCTAGTATATTTAATTCAATGTTTCTTCATAAAATAAGACTTGGTCTTTTTCCCTACCTTTTGCCACCAAATTTAGACCTCTTTTCCCCATGAACTTTCTCTCAATTTCATATCTCTATCTATATATATCTAAACATACATACACACACATATATACATATATTACACCCACATATTATTATCACACTTACAAAGGGCTGCAACAATGGAGAACAGAGCAGATGAACCAAGAGGATTCACAAATTCAAAAACACTATTTTACAGTCTCTTCATCTCTATCGTCGTATTCGTTTATTTCCCTATCTCACCCATTTCGATTTCAATCATTTAGTTTACTATTCACAAACTTTCTTGATATCAATGACAAAAACTACATATTTTTGCTATGCAATTGTATTCTCTTCTTGCTGTTTCTTGATTCTGGTACCAATCAAGTAGAATCAGAAGCCAAAATGATTGAATGTGATAAGATATCAGTAGTTAGTGCCCATGAATATGATCATAACCATTCTATAAATCTTCATGCAACCCAAGTGAAACAAAGCGCGATATTGGTTCGTGTTGATGATGTAAATGAAACAAAGTGTGAGGATGATGATGATGAGGATGATGATGATCAAATTGATGATGAACATGAAATGGTAGAAAATGTTGTAGTTGAAGAGGTAGAACATGATGATCATGAACAAGCGGAGGAATTTCGGCAGAAATGTGAGGAATTCATAAAGAAAGTGAGGGAGAGCTTGCATCAAGAAGGTTGTTATCCGATGATCGATTATCAAGAATTCGTCGATTAATAGGTTTATTTCTTGTTTTCCTTCATATGTATATATGTCTTGATCTTTTGATGTTATGGTTATTGTTTGTAGAGGTTGTTAGTAGAGAATGATGAACAAATATATTTTTTGGATTTGCCGGTTTTTGTTTTTGAAACACAATTTTTATCTCAACCACTTGTGAATGAGAATAATATAAATATACTATTAGAGCAAAACTTAAGAATCATATATTCTTAGTGAATTTAGTGTCATCAACTAATTTTAGGTGATTGGGATTTACTTAAAAACCAAATGAAGAATCATAAAAAAAATATTGATAAAGTAACTTAAAGACTATAAATTGTTTCAAGCACTAAGGAAATATTGATAAAGTAACTTAAAGACTATTATTGTTTCAAGCACTAAGGATCTTTATGGTTGTAAGGGGCAAAACCTTCTAGAACGTGGTAGGAGTGTTCAAAAAGTTTGTTTGAAATTAGATCGGTTATAAACGAGTTGACTCGGCTTAGTTTGTAAACGAGCTAACTCGGCTTAGTTTGTAAATGAGCCAAGCTTGAGCAAGGTCTGGCTCGGTTCGTGAACTAGTAAGCCGGCTCGATAAGGTTTACCATGCATATATAGAAGTATAGTCATAACTAGTTTGGCTTGAGTATGATTTGAAGAAAATAAACCACGATACTCAATGTTTTAAAATCCGGTTTTTATACCGTACCAGATTTGGCTCAAAAACGATTTAACCAGGTGTATCGGATGGTTCAACTGGGAGTACCAGACGGTTTAACCGGTTTTACCAGACGGTTCAACCGGTACAACTGGCAGGTTTGAACCGGTTTTTAAAACATTGATGATACTAGAGTATAATTTTCAAGATAGAAGGTGACGATGGCTAAAGCTAGTAAATGATTCATTGCAGAAGATAAAAGCAAACACGTTCACATCCTTATTTTTTTTTGTCTCATATGGCTCAGAAAACAAAAATTCAGGGAGTATCTCCCTATGAAAGAAGAGAAAGATAATATATAAAGTGAATTAATTATTTATGCTTCCATGTTTGCCATTCAGTTAAATTACATTGTAAATATAGCTCTTAGTTTATGAAATTTTTAAGTGTTTTTAATTAATTAGTAAGTTTTATGATTTTTTATTAGTTCAAGTTAGATCAAGTCAGACCAAGTTAGCTCGAATTTTAATTGAGATGAGCTTGAGCTTGATTTAAAATCCAAACTCAAACTTTATATGTAACCCACTCAAGGTTCTCGCGTGATTTCACAATAAGGGTGGTAGGGGCGCCCATCACGCACCACTCACCCATCACTCACAACATCCAATCACCATACGCCACGTCATCGAGCCAAATTCCATCACTAGTGATGGATTTTACTAGGGGTGCCATCACTCCATCACTAGTGATGGTTTTTTTTTCCTTTTTTTTTTTTTTTCTTTTTAAATTATAAACTAACAATACAATTTAGTTTATAAATTTTAAATTAACAATAAAACAATAAAATTATAAATTTCATTTAAATAAAAAATAATATTTCTAAAAATACAACTAAAAAGTAAAACATATAAAATTAAAAAGATCCATAATCAAAATCTACTATTCGTCCGAATCTGGAATTCCAAACTAAAGAACCTACATATTCAGTTAGATCATATCTCAACCGAAAATGAAGTTCTTCACTGTTCAAGTCTTGGTGGACATTTTCTGAACGGGATTTTGTGTTGGAGGATCCGGCACCCAATCTGGAGAAATTGCACGTCCGTCTTCTTTGATTAGCATATTGTGCAATATGATGCATGCATATACTATGCTATGGATTGTTTTCTTATTCATCACACGAACCGGCCGTCCTAGTATCCCCCATCTACTTTTAAAACTCCAAAAGCCCGCTCAACATCTTTTCTTGCCGATTCTTGCAACTTCTTGAACGCCTTTTCTTTAGGCTCGGTAGGAAATGAAAGGGCTTTCACAAAAACAGACCATGATGGGTAGATACCATCTACAAGTAGAAAGCCTCGTCTGTAATATTTTCCGTTAACCATAAACGGACAGAAAGATGCGGTACCATCTGTTACGTTTTGAAACAACGGCGATGTTTACAAAACTTGATGTCGTTGTTTGAACCGGGAACACCAAAATACGAATGCCAAATCCATAAATCATTCGAGGCCACCGCTTCAAGTAAGATGGTCGGCCTTTTAATGTCACCCCTAACATACGCCCCTCGCAACTCTCTTGGACAATTTCTCCACTCGATATGTACAGTCGATGCTACCGAGCATCCCAAGAAAATGCCACATAGCCTCATGTGCGGCGTAAAGACGTGAGATGTCGTGTCTCGCCGGTCTACGTAGAAACTCTTTGGCATACAACTTAATGATGGCGTTACAAAAAATTGCAAACACTCTCGCGACGTTCTTTCCGACATTTGTAAGTATTCATCAAATTGATCGGGAGGGTTACCTGTCGCAAGTTGCCGAATGGCGGACATGCATTTTTGTATCGGAGTAAAACTACGTTTGCCCCTCCCGTAGTAACGTTCTTGAAACCATTGTTCGCTCGCTTCAATGTCTCCGACAATCTTTAAAAATAATTCCTTTGGCAAACGAAACCGCTCCCTAAACGTTCCGGCATTGTAGACCGGATTCTCCACAAAATAATCATTCATTAACACCTCGTTGGCATGTATTCGATCACGACCAACCATTTTCTTCTTCCGACGCCTCGAGCCTTCAAGCACGTTATACATCTTCTCAAAAAATTCAAGCGTGTCGTTGTCGGAAGACGTATCGCTTTCGCTATCCATCGAAAACGAATCGAAGAAGATGCCATTGAAAAAATTTAGATTGAAAGAATGTTGTTTTGGGTTGAGAGATTGTATTTTGATAATGTATAAAGTGATTTTTGTGTGTGTGTGTATATATATATATATAGGGTTAGGATCATGTGAGACGAGTAGGCTATTTGAGAAACTTGAGAAGAAATCTGGACCACACATTTTTTCTAAGTAATTCGTAACATACACATATGTATACTTAAAAGTGACTATATACATATATGTATATGATTATACACATATGTATATAGTCAAATGTAAACTATACATATGTGTATGTTACGAAAAGCTTAGAAAAATGTGTGGTCCAGATTTCTTCTCAAGTTTCTCAAATAGGGTGCTCTTTTCTTAGGATCCCTACCATATATATATGATATATAATAAAGTAAACGGTCATAAAAAATAAACAACGGTCCATAAACCAACGTTGAATTCTTTGTTTTAAAACACGTTGCCGGGATAACGGCTTTATCGCACCACGCGAGGTCGACACCACCGGCGGTGGTGTATAACGCGCTAAAACGCGTTGTCGAACTTCGATCACGGGCGCCCCGGTCACCTAACAAAAAGTCACATTTATATCGCACCCAAAAGAAAAACAAAAAGATACGTCATCATGATCATCATCCATCCTTCCATATTTCTCTACCCCACTCCCCAATCCAACGCCTGTCAGTATTCCACGTCACCTTCTCCTTATCACAAAACAAACAGCTCTCATTCTTCCACGTGGCACTCACGATGCGTTATTACTAATCAATCCAACGACCCTCATCCTCTCACTCCAACCCCCAAACCCTCTCCGGCGACTCATCTCCGCCGTTAATCCTTCAGATCTTGAATTCTCCGATCAGCGATGGCGGATTCCGACAACGAGTCCGGCGGACAAAACGAGTTGTCGGCTCGAGAGCAGGACAGGTTCCTACCGATAGCTAACGTGAGCCGGATAATGAAAAAGGCTTTACCGGCGAACGCGAAGATATCGAAGGAGGCGAAGGAGACGGTGCAGGAGTGCGTGTCGGAGTTCATCAGCTTCATCACCGGAGAAGCATCGGACAAGTGTCAAAGAGAGAAGCGGAAGACAATCAACGGTGACGATCTGCTGTGGGCGATGACGACGTTAGGGTTTGAAGAGTATGTGGAGCCGTTGAAGGTTTATTTGGGGAAGTACAGGGAAATGGAAGGGGAGAGGACTACCACGGCGGGTGGGAGGCAAGGGGAGACTGCCGGTGCTGGTGATTCCGGTGGTGGGTATAATGACGGTGGTGGTGTGTATGGAGGGTTGCAGCAGAGTGGTGGGATGGGTCGGGTCGGGTATAACCAGATATATAATTCGGTTTCGGTTTATCACTTGGGGTTAGGGAGTCCCAAGGGTGGTGGTACAGGTGGTCGTTAACATGTTTTATTAAAAAAAAAAAAGTTTTTCTTTTGCCTTTAGTAGTTTCGAATGTATAGGGATTAACATATGGAATGTTTGGAATGTTTGATATGATTTAAGAATTATTATTATTGTTTTAATTGTATACTATCTTTAGCCATTGTATTTTAGAGTAAAGTGTCATTTTGGTCCATGAGGTTTGGCCTGTTTTGCCACTTTAGTTTGAATCTGAAAGTTTTATATTTGGGTTTCTGAGGTTTAAGTTTTATTGCCATTTTTGTCCAAAAGTGAAATCAGATCATATTTTTCAAATCAAATCATGCTATTTTGTCATTTTCCTTAGGGGTAAAATGGACAAAATACCGTTTGGCCTAGGATGACAGAGCGAAAACCAGTGCGTTTGACCATTTTGCCCATAAGAAAAAGGATAAAATTGCAGTGACATAATTTTACTTTTGGACCAAAATGCAATAAAACTGAAACCAACAGGACCAGATGTAAAAACTTTGAAATTTGACTAAAGTGGCAAAACTACCCAAACATCAGAGACCAAAATGTCAGTTTACTTTGTATTTTATTATCAATTGTTGTACTATATATTAATGAACTAGTTTAAGATGCTCTTTGTTTTTTTAGAGGTAAAACGTCTGCAGTCTGTGAATCACATCTGCAGACAACTGTAGCAGAAGAGGTTGATCAAACCTTTATAGTCTGTAGAAAAAAAACTGTTTTTTAACTTCTGCAAACCCTATGTATAAATCCCTAAGTTCTTTTCTCCCTCACCGTTTTGCAAACCCTAGCCCAAGTTCATTCTCCTCTAACACACACACCACACCCACACGTACTTATGCCTTGAGACAGAGAGAGCCGCACGAGACGGGGCACGAACGGCCGTCACTGGTGGTGCACGGCGCCGCAAGAGAGAGATGGAGGCTGGTGGGTCCCCGACAACCAACACCCGTCGAGAACCAACAGCAGTAGCGGCGCTGCAGTGGTTGTGATGGTTTGGGTCTGAGGTGGCGGCAGAGTACGGTGAAGTGGTGGTTGGGTGTTGGGTGGCGGCCGACGTAGGGATGTCAGAGATGGGGTGTCGGGTGGAGGAGATGGGTGAACGTGGAGGTGGTGGCGGTGGCGGAGATGTGGTGGTGGAGGTGATGCAGAGAAGAGGAGAGATGGTCTGCGTTTTGAAATGGCAGAAAAGAGGAGAGAACAGGTTTGAAGACATGAGTCCACATCAGCATCTGCTTGCAGAAGAGGTTTCGAGACCTTTTTTTAGTGAAAGTTCTTTCAAAAAACAAACAAGCCATCAGACACCCAAAGGTCTGTGCGTGTCTGTGCGACGCAGACATAAGTGGCCAGAAGAATTTTTCTTAAAAAAACAAACACCACCTAAGTATCTGTATGTTAATCAGATAGCTTACAATAATGAACCAAGTAGTCCTCAAATACTTCTTGAAATTCATATACTTTCACCTGACATCATCTAGATCTAGTTCCATTACGCCCTAAACGATATATAGAAATTTTAAAAAGAAGTTTCACCGTAACAAAATCATAATTTTAAAAAGAAGTTTACCAACAAATCATAAAAACACGTAAGAAAATCATCACCAACACCAAAATTGTACCAGTATACTAACACATTCAATGGCTTCATTTTATGTCCCCATACAAAAACAATGCAGACATCTTCTCAATGTTTACTATTCATCGACTACATTAGAGGTGCACAAAATAACCGGTTATTAACCGAAACCGTAACCGGTTAATAACCGATTAGTGGTTATTTTTAACCGTAGGTTAGTAACCGGTTATGAGTATTTAGTATAGGAACCGTATGTTTATTAAACCGGTTATTAACCGATAGACCGGTTAACTGAAAAAATAACCGAAAAATTCAAAAAAAGGCAAAATAACCGGTTAATAACCGAAAATAACCGGTTAAATAATTAATCGAACCGGTTAAAAAAAACCTTAAACATAACCGGTTAAAGTCAAAAAGTCAAATTAACCGGTTAACCGAACCGGTTATTAAAATTAACCGGTTTGTGCACCTCTAGACTACATAGTTAATTGATCTAAGAATTGAGAGACTCGTATATGGACCAACTGGATGAAGCAAGTGGGCTATAGAAAAGGGCTGGACTTAAAACGACCATAATTTCTTTTATGTGGCATAACAGGTTAATGTTGTGACAAATTTCATACATGGTTTGTGTCAAATTTAGAATTTATGGGCTTGATGTAACAGTTTACTTATTTAGAAATTATGAGCTTTTCTCATTATATTTTATGTTTTAACTCTACATCAACATATTTGCTTTTGTAGTAACCTACACATAAGTGGAGGTGTTAAAGGGGTTGTGTTCGCAGGTCGGTGGGTCTAATCCGAAAATATGACACGAACCTGAAGACAACCCCAAAAAGTTATCCGACATATGAATCGAACACGAACCGAATACTCATTGGTTAACATGCACACAACCAGGGCCAACTGAAGCTTTTTTGAGGCCCAAAGCAGATGATAAAAATTTGGGCCCTTTTTAATTAAAAAAAAAAAGCTTTTTGATCCTAAAATGTGCAAAAAAAAAAGATATTTGTCTTAGCAACATTCAGTAAGATCCATGCTCCCCCTTGGTTCCATACACAAAATGTATCGTATCCAATACTCGGGATAGTTAGCACATGCAATTAGTGGGATGTCCGCGCGAGACGACGGGAAAACACAACACTTTGATTTTCTTTTAGGGGTGTGTCGGGGTGGTTTGGTTCGTTTGGGTCGGCTTTTAGCCTTAACCGTAAACAAAACTAAAATTTTTGGTTATGGTACTTTAACCGCACATAAATAAACTATAGTGATATGAACGTAATTGAATGCATAAAACCCGCATATTTATGAATACAAAACATATTACCTTCGTTTACAGCAATGACCTCCTTATTGCTGAGGATTTCAAATGATTCCATATACATATTTCGAACATCACAACTTATAAAAGTAGAGTCCGCACCAATATTTAGAAATCACATAAAAAGCTGATCAAATTTTTTATTTACAAACTCAATTTTTGGAAATTACTAGATGTTGAGTTGTGGATGGTTAGATCGCTGGAATGGTGAGCTGGTGCCTTAATGAAGACAACCTAAAGACGGAAATTAAAAAATAGAGAAAACTGCAAAATTACCCCCTGAGTATATACCCCATTGGCACTCTTACCCCCTATCTGAAAGAAATGGACGTCTGCCCCCCCCCCCCCCCCCCCCCCAACTTTGTCAACCTCTCGCAAGATTACCCCCCACGTCTCTATAACGTTAATGTTACCGTTTAACCCTATTGAAATATCTATTTTGCCCTCCTTCCATCATCTTCCCCAAACATATATCCCCACCATAACCCTAATCAGACATATCCTTCGTTCCTTCTGCTCTCATCAACCGTTGTTGCTCCTTCAACCCCTGCTACTCCAATGTCTGGTTCCTCCTCCAACGTTAGTCGATCAAAAGCTGTAATGAGGCATAACACCGAACCGTCAGACATTACATGTCCATGTACATCTCGTTCGCAGCATAGATTATTCTTGTCATCGATTAGCTGACCAACATAGAAGGGTGCATGATCTGCACCATTCTCTTTCGCACATACTTTCTTTTCCTCCGTATCTTCCTCGCAACCCTATCTCTAATTGTTGTATTATCATCAAACCCACTCTCAAATTCCTCCAGATCGACAAGAAGATGACCTTCTATACTTCTGTCATCATCATGATCCACATCACTTGAACCATCCAGTTCTTCACTGGTAAATTCTACATTAGCCCTGAACCTTTGCATATCGACTTGTATTTCGTACACCATATTATCTTTGTCATCATACTCATAATCAGGTCATTTTCTAGATCATCTCCATCCACTCCATGCTGATTTTCACTTTCTTCCACCGTTTCATTCAGAGTATCATTTGCCTTGTTGACTAAACCAGAAGCTGGAACAATTTCTCTACATGCCTCCATCAAGATTGTTGAGCTCCAGTGTTCAACATACATGTCTATCAAGTTGACACCTTCACGTACATGATGAAACATAGCTTCTAAATCCACATCACATTTTAGTGTCCTAAGACCAAAATCCAAAGACACATAAGGTTCCTTGAAATGAATGTAGAATACGATACCATCATCGTAACCTATTTTCTTAATCATCTGCTCCAAAAATCAATACTAAACACACGAAAATCTCATGATCAATGTAGTTCACCTTTCCACCTACGTATTCCCTATTTGGGTTTTCTACAAAACTACCTCCATGGTGAACCCTAATTGTAAATTGGGTCGGTGTATCACCTGCAAACAAACGGCAACATCAAATTAACACATCCATAGGTTCAATTTTTACCTGCTTAAGACCTGTTTGGTTGTATGTCACTTACGGTACATCTCGTCTGGTTCAAAATACTGCTCTTCTACTCTGATCTTCCACAATCAAACAGTCCATCATGCATTCAACTTGGATTCCGTTGCTAAATCTTCAAATGTGCAGAAGGAGGAATTTGCTCTGTACACGAATTGATGTTCTTCAAGATTTAGGTTAACATAGGGTTGCAAAAGGCTGAAATGTCTAACATAGGGGATGCGATTTCCATTAAGAGGTGAAATTACTCAATTGCCCTTTGACCGTTTGCACATAACGTCCAGAACTAACGGCGACATTGACTGGTGGGGTAATCTTGCGAGAGGTTGACAAAGTTGGGGGGGGGGGGGGCAGACGTCCATTTCTTTCAGTTAGGGTAAGAGTGCCAATGGGGTATATACTCAGGGGGTAATTTTACAGTTTTCTCTAAAAAATATATACAACCAAATTTTAATCCTAAATCAATTTCCTTATTCTTTCAACAAAATTTGTTCACTAAAAAAAAAATTAATCCCGTTGAACCAATGCACACCAAATTTCTATTAATTATACTCACAATGAAATACATGTTTTTAAACCTAAAAACCTAGAAATTAATTTCTAAAACCACTTTTGCTTCTTAATATGAGTCACAGGGAAACCTGGGTTCGATCCTTGAGTTAAACAGGTTTTACCGGTAATTTTACCGTCGTGCCTACGTGCGGGTAGGTTACTGGGTTTTCCCCGGAATTGGTGGTGAACGATTAGTTCCTCTCGGAGGACTCTGTTTGTCCAGTGGGTGTCCCAAGAATACTCAAGATTGATTTGTTGACCGTTAAAAAAAATATGAGTCGATTTGTCTTTTTAAATAGGAGCCTTGAGCTTTCTAAGCAATCAAGAGACTCTTATATTTGATCAATTGATATACACCTAATTTAGTGATCCATTTGAGCCCAAAGAGAAAAAACTGCTAGCATATGGATCAATTTGAGCTTTTCTTAAAGTTGGGCCGTATACCATTATCTTGAAATTTAAATAATGTAGATTGTTTACCTGTAGTGTAGCAATTTTTTATATCTTTTAGTTATTTATCGATCTAACGTGCAACGGAAAGCATTCATACAAATACGCACAAAAAGGTATTATGCATGACTCATTGTCAAATAATTTATGTCAAAACGTAAATCAACTTGATTTATTCCGAAACGTATATAAAAAATAAGCACGTAAAACTCAGTGAGGTCAAAATGTCATTACGTCGAGTTGTAAACCAACTTGAATTTATACGAAACGTACATAAGCCCAAAATGTAGACTAATTGAAAACCTCAACAAAAATAAGCATTAAAACGTACAAATACCGGTATCAAACCGTACCGTACCGGTTATTTTAGGTACTAGTACCTATTTTTGGGATTTTCGGTACCGATGGTTTTTGTTACAGTACTGGTTCGATACCAAGTTTCATCCCTGGTGTGGCACCTATCAGCTCAACCATCCCTCAATAAAGGTTATTAAATCAAGGGGTTCTTTATAAAATGAAAAACTTTCGTGGCCAAAATAAAAAGTAAAAAAAAAAACTCTTGTAGCTAACAAGTTTGTCTTTTATATATATAATAATAATAACTAGAAATAAGCACCTTCGCATTGCGATGGGCGTAAAACAGTGCCAAATAATACCGATGTCACATCATCGCCAACGAGCACCAACACTGACTCGACCTAGGACCTGCGCGTTGCGACGAACCTGTCAAACATGAAAAATAGACGTACAAATGTTGAATAACACATGTACGTTGCGCCGTGTTAACTCGCAAAATTTTGAGCAAAACAATAAAAACATTCAACCAAACATGTACGTCGTGTCGTATTATCCCGGAAACTTTAGAATGAAACGTAAAACGGAAATTTGCGAAAGATAAAATGTAAAAGGGATAAAAGTTGTAAAGTTTTGGGTTAAAATAAAAAAAATTATGTTGGGTGTAAATTACAAAAGTAAAAACCTTTGGGTTAAATGTAAAAAAGTCAAGTTTGTTTGTTTGTTTTTTTTTTGAAAAACTCTCAAAGCATAAGCTATAACCTCACATGCCTAAAAATATACTTATTAAGAGTACTTAAATTTTCATCAATATGTTATTTAAATGAATTACATAATGTAATGGTTAATGTTTTTTTAAACAACTAAGAGCTTAATTTAACTAAAAGGTTAAAGTAAGCACTTATAATATAATCCTATCAACCGAAGCAAGCTAACCATAACGAGGAGGTTATAGAACCACACCTACAATAACCATCCCGACCAATCAACCATGCAGCAAATGAAAATGAGACATGGTTATGCGGTTGTCGTGGTTATTACGGTTCTCTACATAATACATATATTGTTTTATGTTGAATACATCTAGCAATATCAGTTTGGGGTTGGTTGTATATCTTTGTCGTAGGTAATACACTTCTTGTATACCAATTCAAATGTTATTTATTCATTAAAAAAGAGTTTCAAGTACCACATGTATTCAATCTAAGATGTTACGCAACATTTTTTTATATAACATGCACCAACCTTGACCAGACCATTGTGACTATTCGCCTTTTGTGCCACCACACGAACCGACACAACTGTTCGTGAACCAACCGTTCATGAAGCCGAACTATTGTACTTGTTCAACACCATGTTGTGAACCAATACGAGCACTCATGTTTATTCAATCAAACTACCTTGCATACAAAATCAAGGTCGTTCGAATATTTTTGGAGGCCCAAGCAAACTAAAAAGGCCAGGCTCTATTGAATTGGTATAAAGAAAATCATCAATTGAGATTAAGATTTGAGACATTGAATGACCATAATGATGATTTTTCTTAATGTTGGCCCTAATTTCGCACAATCCACAATCAGTTTCACATTGGTTACTCAAAAGACGTCGCAAGTAACGAGGGTTGGTGTGTTGCGGCACAGCTTTTAGATTCTGGAATGAAGGGTGCGCGGAGAGTGTGGACTATTGGAGTAAAATCCTAAATTTTGAGCTTAGAAACGTTGTTTAAATAAGCCAAAATAAGTATAATATATAAAAGAAAAAAATAAAAGCCCTTGTTTTGGATGGCCTAAACCTTATAGCCTAGATTGACAAGCCTATCAGGTCGGCATTGTACAAAATCCAACTTAATAAAGGTTGCTCACTCTGATATATGTGTGCGAAGTGCGTCATAAAATCCACACCCTTTTGAGCTTTTGAGTTTTGAGCCCCAACTCAAATTGAAATAAATAAAAAAACAACTTAAATGCAAGATTTAATTCACATATAATTGTTTGAGTTGGAAAACATGCCTCAAATTTGACATTTTATGGATATAATATTGATCACAGTTGTAATTGGCATTTCTATACGGCTGATCATAGTAGCATAAGTCCACCGACACCCCATGTGTCTATTCATGTACCTATAAACTTTCAAATTTGACCCTCAACTAATATATAAAGTAAAAAAATAGAGGTAGTATCTCATTTTTATCATTAGACAACTAAAAATGTTTTAACTATTTTAACAACGAACGAGCGGGTCTTTAGTAACATATACAAGCTCATAATTTGGTGCTTCAAAAACTAAGGGGGTATTAGGTTCGTGAAATATTTTGTAATTGGAATTGAAATTTTTATAGGAATTTGAATTTGAAGGATTTAGATTTGGAATTTTAACATTATAATAGGAATTAGAGATTGTCGGAATTTTGTTTTTTGAACGGTGAACTTCATGTATAAAGTTACCACACTCTCCAAATCGGAGAGCCCCGTATTGCCTCACTTTGGCCAGGCTATGTTAATCTTAATCGGGCCTACGCTGGCTTCAAAGTTTGGCTTTTTTGGGCGTTCCTCCGGGAAACCATACCGCAGGTTGCCACTTGACAGTCGTTGTGCCACCACAAGAGCAAAACTCTCTAGTGTAACACACGGTGGGACGAAAACCCGGTTGGGCTAGGGAATAGAAGTGACAACCTCACACCACGCCTAGTTCAAATCTTTCTTTCCCTATATCCACCCCATATGACAGAAGTAAGAATTGAACTTGAGGATCCTTTGGAAAATCCAAATCTCCTACAACTAGGCCGCGAATGGGGTATTGGATTTGAAGCTCAATTCCATTTTTTGATGTATTTAGTTCTCAAAATTATAAAAAAAATAAACAAACCATTTCAAATGATGCATTTAAAATTACATAGAACATTACACACACATGTATTAGAAGAGGGAAATATAAAATAAAATTACAACTTATATAACAAAACACTAAAAAGGTTAAGAAGGTTACAATAAGAAGTGGATAAGCACGCTAAAGCTTGCGCAAAGAACCAACATGTCTTGGTCCCTTTTGCCTTTGATACTTTTGGCTCCCTAGCGCCAGAAGCTATCCACTTCTTGACGAGTGTTCAACGGGTCGTCTACAGCAATTGTTCAACCCCAAGGGGCAAGAGTTTTATATGGAAGGTTAGGGTTTGCAATTCAGAAAGGATTGGCGGAGCAATTTGTTGCCCGGCTACCTTCTGTTTTGATGTAACTTGGCAAGTTTTCTGAATTTAAAATAATATTATTTATGCTATTAAAAAAGAAAGTTATGGACGAATGTAAATTCTAATAGAATAGTTAAATATCCATAGCTAATAAGAAAAAGCAAATTTTCTCTCAAAAAAAAAAAAGTGTAGACCATAAATAATGTTTGTAAATAAATAACCCGTTAGAAAAGATAATGAAGAAACTATCGGTTGTGTATTGTAAATGTGCTATTGAATATTGAATCATTGTGTGATTTATACAAGTGAAGGGACGTGTTTGAAAAAGAAGAAGAACACATGGAGGTTGGTTTTGATATGGACAATGTGATAATGATAAGTGCAATTATCGAGTCCCATGATACTTCTTCCGGTGGATATTACCATAATTTAGCTATGTATGAATTATTGATCTAATAGAAAATAACTAACATTAATAAAAGATAAATATATGTAATTAGAGTAGTGTTGATTAATGAATGAGGGAGTCAAGACCGCTTGAGTTTGAGTTCGGGTTTGAATTTAAATAATTTAATTCGGTCAAATTAAACTCAACTCGACTAATATCAAGTATCAACATTCAAAAATTTGAGCTTAAACTCAGCTTAACGCCTAATCTTAATGAGCTTGGAGTTTATACTCGACTTAGATATAGCTTGAGCTTACTCAACTTAGCTCAATTCTTCTTAACAACTTGAAGCTTATGTGGATTAAGTGATTTAGTACTTCTTGAGGAAATTGATAAAATGATAACAATATAATATTTGTTACACATACGGATTTTTGACAGGAAAAAAATACTAATTCTCTAATTGTTAGGCTTTTCTGTAACGCTTATTCAACCCGTTTGACAATAAGTAAACGCACTTCAACTCAAAACTTACATGACTCGTTTTAAAAAGTATAAAAGCTAGTTTATAGCAAGTTGTATTCAATTGAACTATTTTTAAACGAGCTATATGAAAAACAGTATAGTAAAACAACCCCACATTACTTGCTGAGTTAATGACCACAAATTTTAAATCTATGTTAATGATTATAGATAACAGATTATTTATAGAAACATTATTAAAATAGTCTTAGACAACTATAACTTTAAAAAAAGCCATCTCATGCGTTTTTTGGAGCGACCTTTAAAGCACCTGAAGTGTCCATATACAGACCTCTTCAACACCCAATAAAAAGTGGACACGTGGCGTTTCAAATGTTGCAGGTGGGTCCACACGTGTCCCATGCACTTCCAGACGCGTCCCATGCCCTTCCACACATAGATTAAGGGATTTCCAAATACGCATCCCGTGCATAATTCGGCACTCCAAAAACACATAAGGTGGCCAAATCTGAAAGTGGTTTGGTCTATGATATTTTCGTAATTTTCCCTTATATACATTTTAAAAAGCTAATTATATTTTTATATATAATAAAAATAAAAATACTTTTTATATAAAATGGCAAAAGGTAACTTAATTAATGTTACTTAAAAATGACAATCATCATCCAACAGAATAATAAATAAATAAAATGGAAATCATCAACCAACATAATAATAAATGATTAATCCTTAGTTTTTGTATATATACACACACTTTCAAGTTTAAACATGCCCACCGCCCACCGTCGCATCTCCGGCGAAATGCATCCACCGGCGGCGATCTCTCTCCTCCTCCTCTTAACCATCACCACCACCACCACCAATGCTCACAACATCACCCGTATCCTCCAAAAAAACCCCGAATTCTCAACCTTCAACCACTACCTAACCCTAACCCACCTCGCCGGAGAGATCAACCGTCGCCAGACCATCACTGTCTGCGCCGTCGACAATGCCGCCATGTCCGACTTAATCTCCAAAGGCCTCTCACTCGTAACTATCAAAAATGTCCTCTCACTTCACGTGTTTGCTGACTATTATGGCGCCAAAAAGCTCCATGAGATCACCAAAGGCTCCACCTCCACCGCCACCATGTACCAAGCCACCGGCGAAGCCCCTGGCACCACCGGATTCGTTCATATTACTGACGCTAAAGGTGGTAAAGTTCGGTTCACCCCTGAAGATAATCCGTCTCAAACCGACGTCGTTTTTGTCAAATCGGTTCTCGAGATGCCTTACAACATTTCTGTCATCCAGATCAGCCAGGTAATTAAAAGCTGTAAATAACTGGTTACGTCACGTATTATAATCAAGGTTTTAAAAACTGGTTTAAACCGGCCGTTTGAACCAACCAGCTGTCAGAAGCTACTGATGGAATGGCAAATAAGTTGTAACGCCGGTAAACTGGGCTATACCAGTTTAAACCAGGATACCGGTACCGGGCCAAGCTTAAAATTTGGATTTTTAATCTTTTATGCGCCTAAAAAGGCGACAATTTACCTTCTTAGTAAAACGTAGCGTCCATAAAGGTTACAATAGTGAATTTTTGGATTTTTTTTAATTATATATTAACTTTTGGAATATTTTTGTTATGGAAATTGTTACTTTTGGTTTAGTTTTCAGTTAAAATTGTATTTTATGAATTTATAGAGTTAATTAGTCAATCAGGTTAAATTGCCCAATTCAACTGGTTAAACCATTTATGAGCATAACACGATATGTTTTAAAACCGAATTTAAAACGTTGATTATAATACTCTGACTCAAACTCTTTTCCGCTTATATATTTTCACCCCTTTAAATATAGCAACTTATTCATAATATCAATTTTATATAATCTTTTTTAGTAGCAAACTCTATTACTTCTAAATTTTATACAAACTCTTTATCCAATTTCATACTATTTAGAAGTATTATTTTATAAAAAATATCTTCAATAATAACTATTTAATATTTCATTTATCCCATATCTGAATACACAAGTTTATAACCTAGTATAATACTATATCAGGTTTTGAACTCTCCCGAGGCGATGGCACCAACGTCAGCACCGGATCTTAACTTAACGTCGTTGCTACAACGCGAGGGATGCAAATCGTTTTACAATCTGTTAACAACATCTGGTGCGATCGGAACGTTTTTGAGTGCTGTTGACGGAGGCGTAACGGTGTTCTGTCCGAGTGACGACGCGGTAACGGCGTTTGCACCAAAATACAAAAACTTAACGGCGGAAGGTAAGACGGCGTTACTGCTGTACCACGGTGTTCCAACATACAACTCCATGGGGATGTTGAGATCCAGCAACGGCTTGATGAACACGTTAGCGACAGAAGGCGCGAATAAGTACGATTTCACGGTGCAAAACGACGGTGACGATGTGAAGTTGAAGACGAAAGTTGTTACGGCAAAGATTTCAGGGACGGTTGTTGATGATGAGCCGGTGGCGATTTATCGGATTGATAAGGTTTTGATGCCGCGGGAGTTGTTTAAGGCAGCGGCGGTGGCCGGGAAGAAAGGTGACGGTGCGGAAGCTCCGGACCGGACTCGTCGGATGATTATGGTAATGATGATGCGGCGGATCAGAAGGCGAATTCTGGTGGAAGGGTGGTGGCATTGGTTGTTATGGTGTTGTTTATTGTTGTTGCGTTCTTGTGAACATAGTACGTAGACAGTGGCTGATCTATAAAATCAACATATGTGCAACGTTTAGAAAAAAGGGTAACAAAATAAAAAAAAGTCAATTTTTTTTCAAAATTTACAATACCGTCTGAACGTCAAGGATGACGGGGTTACTCCTTGTTATAAGGTAGGTCCCTCGCCGTACGTGGAACATAATCCACTTTTATTGTTTTGAATATACCAATATTTTTTAAAATGATTATTTTTGTTGTAATAATACTGTTTTTTTTGTAATTGTTTTTGAGTGTATATTTATACAGAAATTCAACTATCTAAAGTTAATAAATGCACTTACTTTTTAAGTGAAATATAATAAGTGAGGCAAATTGTTGCATTGTTTAATTGTATGTTACACTAGATATGCATACCATCGTGACGGGTTGGGGATGACTAGGTGTCCCCCTTGGTACTGAGTGGAGCACCGTGCTTTCTAAGCGGGTACTAATAAGCAGGGCGGATCTACGTTGACACATACGATTCACACGAACTTACTCGGTTTTAAATTTTTAGTAGGAATGCTATTAAAAATTATGGGATGAACCCATAAATAATATTTGGGATGAACACTGATGAGTGACTGCATGGTTAAGGCGCTACCTTACGTCACTGGAATCCCGAGTTCGAGTCTCAACTTCTGCTTTTTAAAGATGTTTTTTCTTTTATATCTAAAACAGTTAGGATACAACTAGCGCCCCAGGAGAACTGCAACAAATTCTATCAGTGACCCCAAACAAGTATTTGTGCCTCTTAGGGCTGTTTGGCACCGGTAGGAGGTCTGAACCATTAAAAGCTAATATAATATTTAATTTGAGTAAACTTCCGTTTTACTCCCTGTGGTTTGGTCATTTTAACGGTTTTGCCTCAATCCTTTAAAAATAGTCATTTTCCTCCAATAGTTTGCTATGGTTTTTCCATTTTGCTCCCCGCCTCTAACTCCATCCAAATTATTTGTTAACTGATAAGGTATTTTGATAACTTCAAGTTTAAAACTAAGAGTATTTTAGTAAAACTATAAATAAAGATTATATTATATATAATAATAATTAACAAAACCCATAAAGATGAGTAAATTGCATAAAACGTCCTTTAAGTTTCACCAATCTTGCTGGTTTCAGCCTTAATCTTTAAAAGTTGCCAAAACCAGCCTTTAAGATTAATTTTGTTGCAGGTTTCATCCTTTATCACTAACCCAGTTATTAAATCATGTTAAATGGCATCACATGCAAGCCATGTGAGGGTAAAACCGTCTATTTCATACTTAAGGGACGTTTTGTGCAATTTACTCAAATTTCAGTTTACTCTAATTTCAGTTTTACTCCTAAATCATCATTCAACTCTCAACTCTTCTTCTCCTCCATTAAAGCCAAAACAGAGCACCCTATCTTCCCCTGTTTTCATCTTCTTCAAAACACCCAAAATCATGCAAGAAAACACCATCAATCCTTTTGTTACTCCTTCAATCAGCGATTCGGTTCGATCTTCACCATCAATCCTTTTGTTACTCCTTCAATCAGCGATTCGGTTCGATCTTCACTATCTCCACTTTCGCCACCACCCTGGTCGACCGCCGCCGCCGCCCCTTGCTCGACCGCCCCCACCGCCTGCTCCTTCTACTCGACCGCCTCAGCCACCCCCTGCTCCACGCGGCTCCTCCCCCACCATCTCCACTTCCGGCACCGCCTTGCTCGACCGCCGCCGCCCTGCTCAGTAGGAGGATATGGATGGAGGCGATGTGTTGGTGTGGTAGATGTAGATGTGTTGTGTGACGATTCGGATGGAAGTGGTGGTGTGGCGGATCTGGATGGAGGCGATGTGTTGGTGTGGTGGATGTAGATGGAGGCGGTGATGAGTGGTGGATTTGGATGGTTCTGTTGTTGCAGACAATTCGTAGAGGGAGAGAGATTGAGAGAGAGGGGGGCATGGATATATTAGAGTAAACTGAAATTTGAGTAAATTGCACAAAACGTCCTTTAAGTATGAAATAGACGGTTTTACCCTCACATGGCTTGCATGTGATGTCATTTAACATAATTTAATAACTGGGTTAGTGATAAAGGATGAAACCTGCAACAAAATTAATCTTAAAGGCTGGTTTTGGCAACTTTTAAAGATTAAGGCTGAAACCAGCAAGATTGGTGAAACTTAAAGGACGTTTTATGCAATTTACTCCATAAAGATCTGATTAACTCTTCTCTTTACCCTCTTTCTTCACTCTACCCTCTCTCTTCACCCTCTCTCTTCTCCTTCACCAACAACCACCGATAGCCACCAACACCAACCTGCCGCTACCATTAAAACCTACAACCAACACCTCCTAATCAACCATCACAACCTGCCATCAACACCAACCACCACCAACGTCTTCCCCAAAAAAACCCACCACCGTTGAATCCTACCACCGTCTCTTAAAATCACTCCACCTTTATTCACCCTCATGCTCGCAGTAACCAACAGCCCAACAAAGACCCCGTACAGTCTTTCCACCCAAACCCCACACCACTAGCCACCACCATCCCCGCCTTTCCCGAGCATCGGAAGACTCATGATGCCCCTTAGATCTCCCCAACGACCTCTTCAAAATTGCACCGGGAAAAAGTCAAATCGGCTTGCACCGGGAAAAACGTCAAATTGTGATGGCGGGCCGGTGGTGGAGATTTGGTCGGAAATCATTATGCGCAGAGGTTGGAGAAGGATTGCTTGAATAATGTGGCGGTTAATCGGTTTCCAGATCTGAAATCCAGGGATGATGCGGAGGATGGTGATGGCTGGCTGGTGGTGGTCGCCAGATGGTGGGGTGGTAGTGCACGACAGGTGATGTTGGCTTATGATGGTCTGGTAGAACAAGTGGTACGAGAGAAGGGGCAGAGGTGGCGAGCTGCTGGTGACGGCGGGCCGGTGGTGGTGGCCGGATGGTGGTCGCCGGTCCGTGGTGCTGTTCGAATGGTGGTGGCGGTCAATGTGCAGAGGGGAGAGTTTGGTGAATTGAATGGTGATGGTAGGTGATGTTTGTATATATATGTATATAGTATATTAATAATTAATAAAAAATACATGTATAATACATTATAATATATTAACAAATAATTAAAATTCAATAAAAGACAAAGACAGATTTACAATAAATAAAAATTAAATATTTATATATAAATTTACTGAAATGCCCTTACTGTTAACTAAAATTTTAACTTAGTTAAAGCCGTGGAGCAAACTGGGGATAAAATCGAAACATCAGGGAGTAAAATGGCTATTTTTAAAGGATTGGGGCAAAACCGTTAAAGTGACCAAACCACAGGGAGCAAAATGGAAGTTTACTCATTTAATTTTTTACATGTAAATGTCTGACCAATTCAGATTAGAGGTCTTAACCATTCAGACTCTGTATAATACTTAACCATTCAGAGGCAAATGTCTGAACCATTTAGACATCTGCTCACGAAACAAACAGTCTGAACCATTAAGTGCTGAACCACTAAGAGGTCTGAACCATTAAGAGCCTCATTAAGAGGTAAACAAATAGCCCTTTAACTCAGTTTTTAGTTTTCTAACTCACTTTTAAGTTTTCTACTTTTCTAGACACTGAGAACTAATTTGACACTAATTAACACTGCTACTTTTCATCTTAAACTAACTCTGCATATGATGTATACTAAGTAAGATAGTATCATTTCTTTGGCAGAAATGTTTCTAAGAAGGCTGATTGCCAACATCCATGTTAAGTGTTAATTTTTAATTTCTATTGAGCGTGTTTTTTTTATTACTGTATCGTATTTTTATTATGTGATGAACTTTACTTGACCTGAACCGTCGAACCGATTCGAGATTTTTAGGTCCGGTGTTATGAAACTGGAGCATCTAAAAACTATGAACCCACTGGAAAAAGATTCTAGATCCGTCACTGCTAATAAAAGCACTCACAATAGGAGTTTTCAAGGGTGTTTTTCAGAAGAGAAATGATGTGAATGAGAAAGTGTGATATGGATAGGAGTGAACAAGTCTTAACTGTTAACGGAAATTAACCGATAACCGAACTGTCATTAAACTGATAACCGAGATTAACCGACGGTTATGGTTAGATTTATTTAATCAACCGATTAATCGGTTACGGTTAAGAGTGTTCCATAACCGAATGATTCATATATATTTTCTAAAAAAGGTTTATTTATATATTAAGATATTTTGACAAGAAAATTTAACTGGCAGGACCAAAGGACGTAATGTGCAGGATTTTGATACATTAAGTACAAAACTTATCAATTTTAGCGTCAAAGGGCACTGCCTGAAATTGAGTATATAGATAAAGGACAAAACTTGTAATTTACACTAAATATAAATTTATTAATTACGATAATAAACTATAAAGAGTTAACTGTCATTTTCATCCCTATGGTTTGTTCACTTTTGTCATTTCAGTCCAATTTTAAAAATTGCCCCATTTTCCTCCCCGACGTTCTGGAAACGTGCCATTTCAGTCCAAAAGTTAACCCCAGTTAAAAAACCTCAGTTTAATGACGCGCAAAAACATTTGCAGCTGGCAGGGTTCAAACCCGTGACAAGCTGCTTAGAAACAAACACATTACCCAGCAAGCCAAAGCCAATTTTGTTAATAACATCCATTTATATTTCTTTTGACATGTCTCCAACCACCACCTCCACCACCACCATCCCTAATCCACAACCTGCCACCACATATATCCTCTCTCTCCTCTCTCTCTCTCTTCACTCTCCCCCCCTAGAAAACGTTCGACATCATTGTTACTCACCTTCAAATCAAACACCACCGTAACTCCGTAAGCCATCATCGCCGCCCCTGTGTAAAGCAGTCACCGCCCCTACCGCTCGCCACCGTTAACCAGAAAGGGCCTGTCGCATCCTGAAGAAACCCTGGATCAACTAGACCGGAGTCAGAGTAGATCTATGGAATGGGCTCTGCATAAAAGGGTTAACCCTCCGTTTGGTTTCACGATGGATGATGAATAGAACAATACTCCGGTTGATCCTGTTAACCATCTATTATTCGCCACGTGTACATTCTGTTATAACAGAAAAGATTCCCTTTGCTTTTGCACCAAGGATTTTGCTAAGGGAAAGTTTCTCAGGATTTACTGTTTCCTTGCGCGGGAAGCGCAAGTTAGTTAACTGATCTTCCTTCCTCTCCTTGCTGCTTAGCGCAACGTTTGGTGGATGCTTGTTTTGATATAAATATCTGCACAAGGTTTGTGCATGGAGCATTATCAAAGAAGAATGTTCAAGGTTAACTTTGAACCTTGCGCGAGCCGCGCAAGGTAGTTAAATGAAGCATTATCAAACAAGAATGTTCAAGGTTAACTTTGAACCTTGCGCGAGCCCGCGCAAGGTAGTTAAATGAAGCATCATCAGACAAGAATGTTCAAGGTTAACTTTGAACCTTGCGCGAGCCCGCGCAAGGTAGTTAAATGAAGCATTTATCCAAAGAGAGTGTTCAAGGTTAACTTTGAACCTTGCGCGAGCCCGCGCAAGGTAGTTAAATGACGCTTTCCTCTCTTGGATACTTGGCGTAAAGTTCTAATAAATTTTATTTTGGCAAAGAAGTCTGCGCGCAGTTTCCTTAGAAGTTATTAATGGGTATGGTTTTTTTGATTGGCGCAAGGTTTTTGGGACCATACCCCTTCAAGTCCTCCCAGTCCAGTGTTGCTCCTATGTAAGAATAAAAAGTAGGTGGGGCACTGGACTTAAGATAAATGTGCTGCGCTGGGTAAGGACCATTTGCTTGTGGATGCGCAACAGAAGCGAAAACATGCTGGATTCCCATTTCGGTCATCCATGTTTGCAGCTCTTGAGCCGTTAAATTTGGACCGTTGTCTGTAATAATGCGCATGGGCAGACCAAAACGGCAAATAATATATTCCCAGATGAATTTGCGAATTACCATCGCTGTAGTAGAAGCTAAAGGCTTGGCTTCAACCCATTTGGTGAAGTAATCGACCGCAACGATGATAAACTTTACTGTGCCGGGCGCATCTGGAAGTGGTCCCACTAAATCAATGGCCCATTGCTGAAATGGCCAAGCTGTTGTGACGGGTACCAAAGGATTCTTTGAGCGCAACGTTTTAGGGGCATGCCTTTGGTAGGACATGCATTTGCGCAAGATCTCTACTGCATCAACGTACTTTCCGGGCCAATAATACCCTGCGCTTTTTACTTTGGCTACAACCATGCGCGGCCCAGAATGTATGCCACATAGCCCCTCATGAATCTCCCTGATCAGGTATTGCGCGTCATGTTTGTCAACATAGCGGAGCGAAGGACCCATGTAAGAGCGTCGGTACAGGATACCGTCAATCATTTCATAATTGAGGGCCTTGCATCGTAACTTTCGTGCTTGCGCTCTATCTTTTGGTAAAGAACCATGTAACAGATATATCATTATTGGAGACATCCATGATGGATCTCCTACTTTGATCATTGTCACTTGCCTGAGAGGGACTGGTGGATTACTTAAAACCTCGATGCGGACCTCTTTTGCTAAATGCTTGAAGCTAGTTGCAGCAAGTTTACTTAGAGCGTCAACATGTTTGTTTTCGCTTCGCTTGGCGTGTGTGATTTTAAATTGTTGGAACTGTGCTATAAGAGCTTTGGCTTGCGCCAAGTATAGAGCCATGATATCTCCCTTTGCATTGTATATTCCAATTACTTGCTCAGCAACTAATAATGAATCAACATGGGCTTCTAAATTTGTTGCGCCCATTTTGATAGCGAGGCGTAAGCCTGCTAGCAAAGCTTCATATTCGGCCTCGTTGTTGGTGCTTTTAAAATCCAACCGAATTGCATATGTGAATTCTGCTCCCTCTGGACTCATTAATCGAAGACCTGCTCCAGCCCCATCACTGTTTGATGCGCCATCTGTAAACAATGTCCAGGCTTTGTTGTCGATGACTGGGACTGGCTTTTGGATTGCTTGGCATTCTTCAAGCTTATAAGTAGGAATTTCAGCGATGAAATCTGCCAAAACTTGGCCTTTGATAGCTGGTCTAGGTTTATAACAGATGTTATAACCTCCCAATTCTATTACCCATTTCGCAAGTCGTCCAGAAACGTCTGGTTTGGCCAGGATTTGGCCTATGTGAAAATTTGTTAAAACTGTAATAACATGTCCAGAAAAGTATCTTCGCAGCCTGCGCGAAGCATGGACCAATGCTAAAACTAATTTTTCCATGATTGAATATCTTGTCTCTGGATCGTTCAACATCTTGCTGATATAATAAATTGGAGACTGGACCCCTTCGCGTTCTACCAGCAAGACAACACCTACTACTACCTCAGATGCAGCAAGATAAGACCATGGGTTCTTTTTCTCGAGGAGCAGTAAGTGTGGGAAGTTGAACTAAACACTCTTTCATCTGCTGGAAAGCTTGATCAGCTTCAGGAGTCTATGTGAACTCTTTGCTCTTTGTACAATTGCGCAAGGTTCGAATGAATGGATAAGATTTTGCAGCATGATTGGCAAGGAAGCTGTTTAGCGCAGCTAACCTTCTAGCCAAACGTTGCATCTCTTTGATGGTAGTAGGAGAAGACATTTTTTGTATTGCATCAACCTTTTCGGGATTAACTTTGAAACCGTCTTTGGTGACGATGAAACCTAAAAATTTGCCCTCCTCCATGCCGAAGGAGCATTTGCTGGGATTTAACTTTAGGTTTACCTCGCGTAGAGAATCAAAAGTTCTTTGGATGTTGTCTAGCATGGTGTCTTCTGACTTACTCATAATGACCAAATCATCCATGTAGACTTCCACAGTTTTCCCAATGTCATCTCCAAACACTGTATCCATCAATCTTTGATAAGTAGCTCCCGCATTGCGAGACCAAAAGGCATCTCGGTATAACAAAAAATGCCCTTCTCCGTGCGAAAAGCGGTTTTATCTTCGTCTTCTTTTTTCATCAAGACTTGATGATAACCTTTATAACAATCTAGAAAACATTTCCAGCGAAAGGAAGCTAATGAGTCAACCTTTTTGTCAATCTCAGGAAGAGAATAACAATCTTTTGGACACGCTTTGTTTAGATCTTTAAAATCTACGCACATCCGCCATCCGCCATTATGTTTCTTTACCATGACTGGGTTTGCCACCCAGGTTTAGTATTTGACTTCGCACAGAATACCAGCATTTAATAACTCGGTGACTTGTTCGTTCATTGCCGCTGTCTTTTCTGACCCGAGGCTACGCTTTTTCTGCACAACTGGCTCTGCTGATAGAAATACATTCAGGCAATGTTCCGCAACGTCGCGCGGGACACAAACCATGTCGGCAGGTGTCCAGGCGAAAATGTCTTTGTTGCGAAACAACAGTAGTTTAAGCTTTGCGCGAACTTCAATACTGACTGCGGGGCCTAATAAAATTGTCTGCTCAGGGTACTTATTGTTGAGTACCCACTTTTCTGGTTCATTGCTTGGTAATGTCTTGCCAGCCTTCATAACTGGTTCCTCAATTGACATGATTTCTTTCCGTGCATAAAGTATAGCTATGCCATTAGGTGTCGGAAAACCACAAGCAGCATGCGGAGCGGAAGTAATCATACTAAAATCACGTTGCGCGCGGCGTCCCAATATTACATCGTGACGGGAATTGCCGGCATCACCATGAAGTTGACGTTACTCGTTCGAGAGCACCTTCCATCAGATAAAGTGACAGGAAAGAGGATTTGTCCTAGAGGGAAGACAGCCTCATTGCAGAACCCAGTTAATGGAAAATCAATGGTTCCAAGCGTGCCTTATCCTCAGGATCTAGCTGTTTGAAACACTGCTCATACATGATATCCATGGAACTAACCGGATCTATAAACATATAGTCTGTTTGGTAGTGCCCAAAGATACCGGTGATAACTACTGGCCAGTCTTCTTGAGGACCTCCTGGAACGATAGGAAAAATGACTTGCTGTTCGCGCCAAGTGTTGTTTTGAAAATGTTGAAGGCTACGCTTGCGCGATGATCCACCTTGAATCATGGAAACGTGTTGTTTCATTTTCTTGTTAATAGGCCCTTCGTTCTCGCACGTAATCTGTTTAATTTCTTTGCGCACATTCTGGACTAGATGTGTTAGCTTCCCGCTCTTTAACGCTTTCTCAATCTCCGTGCACAGACTGATGCAATTATCTGTTGTGTGGCTGGTGTCTCTATGATAATCACATAACAAATTTGAGTCTTGCCCTTTTTTGTTTTTCATTGGTTGCGGCTGTTTAAACTGATAATTCTCAGTGCTGAGAACCTCAGCCGGAGATTTCGTTAAGGGGGTCCACTGACGTTCCTTGTTCTCCTGTTTAATTGCTTTTTGGGTTGTTATCCTGTTGATTGTTGCTCGCGCATCAATTGGTGAATACGGAGAATACGAATTCTGACTTGATTCTTTCCAGTTTCTCTTACATTTGCGACTACCTCTACTCAGGTCTTGCGGACGGTTTTGAGGTAGAGGTGGCCGGTTAGAACTTAAGTTGCGCTCAGTCTGGGCATAAACCTTGGCTGCCGCCATGAGTTTATCCCAGTTTTTTTGGAAGGCCAGTTGTACCGGACAACACTTTAATCATTTCGTCGCACCTTACTGCATACTTGAATTGCACGCGTATAAGGTCTTCATGGACATCTCCAATTTCCAACACCTCTTTATTGTAACGTGTTATAAAATCTTCGAGGCTTTCATCGTCTCTCCGCCAGATGTTCATTATGTCACACCCCGACCCGCAGCGGAATAAGAGTCGGGGCATAATTGGGTTATCACCAAAGCTCATGATGTTTACTAATATGTTTCATATTTATTAAATCCAAATTACATTTCAATATTCCATGTCAAATTCATACAATACAAGGAAAAGAAAAATTACTAAAATAAATCCATAATCTAAACTGGTTTATTCTTCTAAGCCGCCCTATATTTTTCTTGCTTCAACTTGATCACCTGTATCATGTGTAAAAATGGGAAATTTTGGGTCAACAAAAGTTGGCGAGTGAACCTTGTTAAAAACATTTGTTATCAATTCATTATTGTAATTTATTTAGGAAAAACTGTGCAATAATCATATATGAACAAATGTATGTAAACATAACGATCACAAACCACCTTGCTTAAACATGAAATAAGAATGACAATGTATATGTTGGCAACGTCCCGTTCACGCTCATAGGTAATGGGGAACGGACGGCCTATGCAAATGTATGTGAGATCAAGGCTCAATCAAACGGAGCCGATCTTATGTTGGCAACGCCTGGTTCACGCTCATAGGTAATGGGGAACAGCTCACGCTCATAGGTAATGGGGAGCGGCGGCCTATGAAATGTATGTACTGAAATGATAAAATTAATCTAAACTTCAACCACACAAACAATGGATACACATTGAATACACATTTGATCATGAACATGATGGATGCACAAATGTTTAGTTATAATAAATAAATAACGACACATGATACACCCCAAAATGTGATTAAAACGGGGAATTGGTAGAGATTCACTCACATTGGGTGCGTTTGTTTGAAGATGTTGAATGCGCACGAGTTTAGGGGATTGATCGACGAGAGATAACTAACCAAATAAATAACGAAAAGGTACGGTAAGTATGTGGATTTTATTAACTATTTTAATAAGATTTTTGGGTATAATATTGTGAGTTTAAGGCTACTTTCTAACTTTGAAAACGTTATTTTTAAGTATTTTTAATTGATTTTTAAATTAATTAATTAATTAAAATAAATAAAAAAAATGTTGACTTTGACCGTTGACCGAGACCGTTGACCGTTGACCGGTTCGGTCGGTTATATTGTTGCACTGAGCGAGGTTCGAACCGGTGACCTCCCGTACGCGTGCACGCAGCTCTACCAACTGAGCTACGTGTCTAACCCGAAATAATTCTGTTTTTAATTATACTTATATACTATTTAATTTAATCCGAAAATTATTTATTTTTAAAAAGCTATTAAACGTATCGGACCGGTGCTGACCACAGGTCTCGAACCCGGGACCTGTGGGTTAGCGTACACACAGTCCACCGCTGGACTGTGTGTCTCACTTGGTTATTAACTCGGTTTTTATTATACTTAACATGGACTGTGAGTCAACCCGGTTCAGTTAAAAAGGCAGATTTTTATTTCAAGTGAGTAAAGCTGGGACAGGATTCGAACTCGCGTCGCAGGTGTTATGTGTGCACACAGTCCACCGCTGGACTGTGTGTCTAACCCGTTTATAAAACCGATTTTAATTAATCTTATGATGCAATCAGACTTCGTCTTCTTCGTTAGATTTTACCCAGAAAAATAAGGTCCGACTGTTTGGTCTGGTTTATGCCTTATCTGGTTTTTAAACTTTATAAGTAACTTAAAGGTAACGAATGGAAGGGGTTTGGGGGAAAATATATACCGATCAGCGTTGTTCACAGAATTCCGGCAGAGTCCGTCGGTTCTGAAAGTGTACTCCGGCTGTCGACATCAATTAATAAATTATGTTTGATTATTACGAAGTTGAGATACTTAATTAAAGTTTACTAGAAGTTGGAAAGATCATACCAGCTCTCAGTGGGATTTCGGAAGTTTCAGAAAATTTCCGGCGAAGGTGGGGATTTCGACGAGCGTTGACTGGGATTGCTTCTGATGGTGGAGTTGTGTTAGAGACAGATTATTCGAATGATTGAAACAGAAAGGGTTGAAATAATTACCGTGTGGATGTGAGTCTCGGTTTTCCGGCGACTTACAGTTTTTTTCCGGCGATTGAATTTTTGTCGAGAAACGGTGCGATTTGTGAGCGAAAAGGTTTCCGGTGAATTGTGGGTGAATTTATAGGGTAGTATCGAGATGTATGGGGTCTGAATTCGGTCTCAATTCGAAGTCAGCCGTTCTCCGGCGGTTATGACTGATGTCGCGGGTTCAGACGTCGGTTATAACCGTCGTTAGAGTTAATTCTTCGGTTATTTTAGACGGAAACGTAAATTATCGGCGAAGTCGTCGGGATTTCCGACGACTGCTATTTGGGCGCGATTTGACTGAATTTGACTTCCGCGCTTTATTATTTGAATTAATTGATTCATTATGTTATCAGAAAATCAAAGTGGCGGAGCGGTTGATGGTGTGAAAGTTAAGTCTTTGGGGAAATATCCGGCTGACCCGGGTTCGACTCCCGGCAGCCGGTTTTCCTTTTTAATTAATTTATTTTTATATTTTTACCATTATAATTTATATCTTCTAATTTGTTGATTAATTATGAATCGTTTAAAATTAAAATAAGCCATAAATGAACAACAAAAATTTAAAACTGATTGTTTGGTTATTAAACGAAGCGGGTTTCGAAAACCGTTTTTCGACAAATGTTACACATAACATCTGAGGAGTCGCGCACGTATCGCCATTGCTGACTAAAGTGTGTAAGAAATTTTTCTTTTAAGTCCTCCAAGAGGAAAGTTTATCTGCCGGCAAATTATCAAACCAAAGGCGCACAGCGCCAGTAAGGGTTTGCACAAATAAGTGACACCACATTGGCAGTGTCCAGCACCCGAGTAACCCTGCGCCGGTAAAGAGGCGCATGTGATCGTCGGGATCAGTCAAACCGTTAAACTTTCCAACGTTTGATGGTAATTTTGCTCGCTCCAACGGAGCCAGTGCTATCTCTCTGGTATACTTTGATTGTTCAGCTGCTTTGGTTGGGCGATACACCAAATTGTAATTATGCTCAGCTTCTGGATTTATACTGCGCGTACTTTTGGCCTGTAACTAGCGTGATCTGCAGATATTCGATTAAAAATACTTGCACTATCCCCTTCCTCATAGGTTCTATCAAGCTCGTTGTGTTGGGTGTCCCGTTTCTGTGAAGATCGTGGGCCCAAACGAGAGTGGACAGATGCGCGACGCTGAACATTGTCTTCTTGCCTTCTATTACTAGAATGAACAGGATCATTCCTAGTTTTAGAATGCATTTCTGTTCCATCTTCAAGCATGCGTGAAGGGGAACGAGCATGACCTTGAGTATTATAACTCAAAACTCGAGGTGCCGGCGAAGCACGGACCTGAGGAGCGCTAACCGGAGCTTGAAAAGCTGGAGTTCCGGTTTGGGCACATAACTGAGCATACATAACGTTTAGAGTCGCTTGAGATTTGATCAACCACGATAATGGAGTCTCTCCAGGTGGTAAAATTGACGTAACATCAACCTGAGGAGCCGCCGGCGTTACAGGAATACTCGGATGATCAGGATCATACTGAGCATTAGCTTCGCCGGAAGAATCCTCAACTTTTTGTTTCATCGACCTGAGGTCCGACAACAACGTGTCGAATCCTTGATCGAGGACCTTGAAAATATGATCCGCCAGCCATGACGCTACAGATCTAAGTGAAACGAAACGAAAGGTGAGAGAAACGAAATCGGTGGGCGCCAATGAAGAAACCCTGGATCAACTAAACCGGAGTCAGAGTAGATCTATGGAATGGGCTCTGCATAAAAGGGTTAACCCTCCGTTTGGTTTCACAATGGATGATGAATAGAACAATACTCCGGTTGATCCTGCAAAACAGAACACCGTTAGCTCGCCACGGGGAGAAGAGGGTTCTCTCCGTGACCACCCTCCGGCGTGAGAATAAGTACAGGTAGTCGGAAGTAAGTATTGTAAGTGAGAGAGTAGTTGAGTGTGAATACCTTTCCTTGAACTCCAAGTTACTTATTTATAGCCGGTGTTTGGCGCCAAAAAGAGAGATTGTTAACGTTAACGGAATCTTTTGTTATTCCGTTAACGTTTGTAGGCAATCTGTTAGTGCACACGGATCGTGAGCTCATCAGCGGTTAGGGAGGTGACACGTGTCAACATGAGATCACTACATCTTATAAATGTGAGCATGCCATCACCGTGATCTTCCTTAGTCGTTCAGATGCTGCCATGTGGCAATTGGTTATAACCGAAAAGATGCTTCCACGATTGGGTGTTAATGGCTTCTAGTGTAACATTCGTCGAAAACGGGTTTCCAAACCCGCTTCGTTTAATAATCAATTATTCAGTTATAAGATTTCGTTGCGTATTTATTGTTCAGATTATTTTAAATAATACATAATTAATAAACATTTTAGAATTTAAAAACCATAATTAATAAATAATAATAATAAGTGAATAAAAAATAAAATGGAGCCGCCGGGTCTCGAACCCGGGTCTCCCACAAACACAAACACACACCACACCACTCCGCCACACACTTCACTTGTGATAAACACTGAATCAAATAACACTTAAAGTAAAACCCGAAAATCAAAACCGGAAATCAGCGCGCCCAGAACTCGCAGTCGCCGGAAAAACCAAGATTTCGCAATTTTGGCTATTTCCCTTTGACTGAAACGCGTTAACTGATTTCGACATCAGTTATAACCGGTGCCTAACAATCAATTTCAGTCATATCCGTCGGAGACCTTTGACCGCGAATCATGACCCAAATTCGAACCCAATTCAGCCTGTTCTTCCTTATAAATACCCACTCAAACTTCCTGTAAACCTTTCGCCCAGAACCGCACTATCTTTCAAAGCTTTATTCCTTCCAAAGCTCGTCGCCGGAGATTTTCATTTTCGCCGGAATATTACCGGAATCACTGATCAGAAAACCGCATTCGTTCTTCAGACGGTATAATTGTCTAAACCTTCTTGCTATCTCTTGATTTATAATCTAATTGCTCAACACAATAATCGAAACTGTTAAAACAGTTCATTCAGCCGGAAATCGCAAATCAGAGCCGACGAACACTTGCCGGAAATCTGAAGAAAACTCTCCGTCTTGTTATATCATATTCCTTAATCTTTATTTTCCTATTCCATTTCAATCGATTATAAGGCCGTTGGTCGAATAAGCAAAAACAGTCGGGTGCACTGTTCTTTGTTCTTCTTAATGAAGAAGACGAACTTTAAATTGTATATTAATGTAATTAAAATCGGGTATTTAACCGGGTTAGACACACAGTCCAGCGGTGGACTGTGTGCAAATACAAAACACACGTCCCGGGTTCGAATCGCACATGTTACCGACTTTCAGAAATAAAACCAACATTTTTAAAAACCTAATCAGATCAAATCACAGTATATACATAAGAGGAATATAATCCATTAGTTAAACAGATTAGACACACAGCCCAACTGGTTGGGCTGTGCGCACTCGAACCGAAGTTCCCGAGTTCGATTCCGGGTCTCTGCAACTGGTTCGGCCAGATTATAACATTTTTAATAAAGACTAAATATGGGTAGAGTCAGTTAGTATATAAATATAATTAAAACCAAGAATATTTCAGGTTAGACACGTAGCTCAGTTGGTAGAGCTGCGTCCACGTATACGAGAGGTCCCGAGTTCGAACCTCACTAGCCGCATAGAATACACACAGTCTGAACGGTCAAGACCCGATCAAACCTGACAAAAGTAAACCCTTTTTGTTTTATTGTTATTTATTTATTTAATTGAAAATTTTATTTAAAATACTTAAAAGTAGTTTTTTTTAAAGTTAGAAAATTTCATTAAAGCTCGCAAAAATAAATCTAAAAATCTCATTAAGAACACTAATTAAAAACATTAATCTCAAATAAAATTTATTTATTTATCGAATCATTTTGTTATTATTTAGGTTAGTTTTTCTCTCGTCGGTTGAATCATAAACTCGTGCGCATTCATCATCATCAAAGAACGCTCCCACGGTGAGTGAATCTCTACAAATTCCCCGTTTAAATCATATTTTGGGGTGTATCATGTGTCGTACCATACTTCTATTTTATTTAAACACTTGTGCATACATCATATCCGTGATCAAATGTGTATCAATTATTGTGTGAATTATATGTAGATTGAATTTCATCATTTCAGTGCACGCATTTCATTAGGCCCATCAGTTCCCCGTGGGATACGGGTTGAGCATCAGGAGCCTCATTAGATCGGCTCCGTTTGATTGAGCCTTGATCTCAAATACATCATCATCTCATGTCATATACTCATCCAAAGTGGTTTGTGTTTGTTTACATATATGTTTGCTCACATGTGATTAATGCACGAATTTTCCTTATTAAATAAAACAAGAAATTAGTTAAAGTTTTATCAAGGTTCACTCGCCAACTTTTGTTGACCCAAAATCTCCCCCGTTTTACACATGATACAGGTGATCCAGCTGAGACAGGAAACACTTAGGAAGGCCTAGAAGAATAAACAAGTTTATGCTTTGGAATAACTATATAGTTTCATTTTCTTGTAATTGTATGAATTTTGTTTGGATATTTAGGTTTATAATTTGAATTTAATAAATATGAAACATCTTAGTAAATATCATGAGCTTTGGTGATAACCCAATTATGCCCCGACTTTTATTTCGCTGCGGGTCGGGTTGTGACAGATTGGTATCAGAGCTTGTGACTATAGGGATAGGATAGGTTATTAAACCCTTAGAGCCTATACTATAGTTGATTAAATTTTAATTGTTTATGCGTTACATGCAAAATTAATGATGTTTATATGTTTCATGTTTATTTTCACACTCAATGTTATGCAAGCATGCTCACAAATACATGTTATTATGCAATGCTCATCATGAATCATATCCTCATAACATATCATATCCATGAGAGCACACACCTCACGATTCCCATGATTTTTGCAATGATTTTTGTATTTTTCAAATCACATCAAAGTGAGTTCTCATGACGGGCATATAGTAACTGGAAGGGTACAAGTACCGGTAGTCGGAACGTCCTGTCTAGGCTTGGCATTCATATAAATCCAAAATAAAGGACCAGTTTGCCTACCTGAGGACTAACGATGAGAGTACGAAGGACCTATTAAGCCAAAGCATGCTATACCAAACGTCGTGGGAGCTAACCCCACTTTGAGTTGTCATTGTGTCTACACCTGGACACCCTCCTACCATACATCACGCAATCATGTTTTACGATTTTCATTCGGGTGGTGCGAGTGTTAACCCGCCGACACCAATGTGAATCCTACCAAGCCCAATAGTCAAGGGGGCCCACATGACTACACAGGCGATGGTATGGGGGACATTGGAGGCCCAAACATGAGCAAACCCAAGACATCCTATGGATGTAGTTAAATTATTGTCAGTTATGTTATTTTTCATTCTTTTTACGACACATGACACCTAGAAAATTCTTAAACTCACAATCTTCCTATATATGTTCCTGTAGATTTCGGCTAGGCAGCTATGTGGAGGAAGAAAGTCAGGAAAGTCAAGTGAACGCTTGGCCACACAAATTGCTAAACAAATGGCCGCAGTACTTCCTGACATCGTACTTCAAGTTCAACAAGCTCTCACCGCTAATCCCATCAACCCTCCCAACCAAGAAGACCAGAGCGTCGCCAACCCTCCTTCCAAAACCCCCAAGTGCACCTACAAACACTTCAAATCCTGCGATCCCCCAAAATATGAAGGGACCGAAGGTGTTACCGCCCTCCTTCACTGGTTTGAAGAAATGGAAAACACCTTCCTCAATTGCGATTGTCCCGAGGACCGTAAGGTACGTTATGCAACTGGAAGACTGTTTGGGGTAGCCCTTACCTGGTGGAACACGGAAAAGGGTAAGCGAGGAGTTGAAGATGCCATGGCCTTAACATGGGAAGAGTTAAGGGAACTCATGACAAGACGCTTCTGTCCAAGAAGCGAAATCAAAAAGCTGGAAGACGAATTCCACACACTGAAACAAAAGGAAGGAGATCACACTTCCTATAATAAGAGATTTCTCGAGCTGAACCAGATGATCCCAAATTTGTTCACCCCTTTGTACCGCTTAGTTGAACACTACATTCGAGGCCTCCCCTCGAAAATTCAAGATTCGGTTTTAAGCACATCGCCTGCAACACTTGAAGCCGCGATGGAGTTAGCTACGGAACTCACTGAAAATCGCATTCGAAACGGAAAGTTCAAAGATGAAAAGAAGAAAGCATCCATAGAGACCCCAACTACAAACCACCCAGTCTCATCCTCAAAGTTTGCTGGTAAGAGGAAACATAATGGCAAGAATTTCGCTGTCACTCAAACCAACCCTCTTATCACTGTTGCACCAATCACCCAAATTGCTTCCCCAGCTGCACCATTCAAAAAGCCATATACTGGCCCACACCCAAAATGCAACCGATGTCAATACCATCACCCTCCCGAAAATCCCTGCCAACATTGCACAAGTTGTGGCCGTGCAGGTCACACCATCCAAACCTGCTGTACCCTTCAACGAATAAACCGCAATCAACCTCAAACTCAAACCCAAAATCAGATAGTGGGTCAAGCCCAACAACCCTTACTTCTACCACCTGCACCACACACAGCCCAACCTTACTACCAACCCAACTACCCCATGATGCAACCCATGCGAGCTTGTTTCAACTGTGGGGACCCAAACCACTTCAGGAACACATGTCCGCGCCTAGTGAACATTATCCATGCCCAAGCTCACGCAAACCCGGTGAACCAAGCTAACCAAGCTCTCCCACTTGCCAGAGGGAGAGCTTTCAATATCAATGCCAACCAAGCCAGGGTTGACAACAACGTGGTCAACGGTACATTTCTCATCAATGGTAGTTATGCATCCATATTATTCGATACTGGTGCGGATAAGAGCTTTGTGTCCTTAGAATTTGAACCTATCCTCGAACAACCTCGTGTTAATCTCATCGAGTCTCTAACGGTGGAAGTTGCTGACGGAAAACCCGTCTCATTAAATTCTATTATACGCAATTGTACTCTCGCCCTAAACAATCACGATTTTCCAATTTACCTTATTCCTATGAAGTTGGGAAGTTTCGATGTTATAATCGGTATGGACTGGCTCAGCCAGTATCACGCTGAAGTGGTGTGCCACGAAAAGTTCATTCGCATTCCTTTTGCAGACGGTCAGACACTACGTATTTTTGGGGAAACCCCTTCGAAAGGACTCAAATTAATGTCCTGCCTCCAAGCCTGAAGATATCTCCGCAAGAACTATGTCGCATTCCTAACCCACGTCGTCAAAAAGGGAAATAAGGAAAGAAAACTTGAAGATATCCCAGTCGTGAAAGAATTCCCACAAGTTTTTCCCGACGACATTTCAGGACTTCCTCCGGAGAGAGAAGTCGAATTTCGCATCGATCTTGTGCCTGGCGCTACACCAGTCGCAAAATCTCCTTATAGGTTAGCCCCATCCGAAATGGAAGAGCTGACTGACAAAGGATTCATACGTCCTAGCTCATCTCCTTGGGGTGCACCTGTTCTCTTTGTGAAGAAGAAAGATGGAACGTTTCGCATGTGCATTGATTATAGAGAACTCAACAAGTTAACGGTTAAAAATCGCTATCCACTACCTCGCATCGATGACCTCCTAGACCAACTTCAAGGCGCCACCTGCTTTTCAAAAATCGACCTTCGTTCTGGTTATCATCAGCTCAGAGTGCACGATGAAGATATCCCAAAAACCGCCTTCCGGACTCGTTATGCTCATTACGAGTTCATGGTCATGCCTTTCGGTTTAACCAACGCCCCCGCTGTCTTCATGGATTTAATGAATAGGGTATGCAAACCCTACCTCGACCGTTTCGTCATAGTCTTCATCGACGACATTCTTATCTACTCCAAGTTTAAATCCGATCATGAGCGACACCTTCGACTCATCCTTACTCTCTTAAGGACTGAAAAGCTCTACGCTAAGTTCTCAAAATGCGAATTCTGGTTAGGAGAAGTACAATTCCTTGGACATATCATCAATGACAAGGGAATTCATGTTGATCCTTCAAAAATCAAGGCAGTGCAGGAATGGCAAGCGCCACGTACCCCTACCGAAGTTAGGTCATTTCTTGGTTTGGCTGGTTACTATCGACGCTTCATCGCCAATTTTTCCCGTATTGCTGTACCACTCACGGCCTTGACTCATAAAGGAAAACTCTTCATATGGGGACCTAAACAAGAGGAGGCCTTCCAAACTCTAAAGCAAAAACTTTGTGACGCACCTATCCTCACACTCCCTGAAGGTTGCGATGACTTTGTAGTATATTGCGACGCATCAGGGCAAGGGCTAGGCTGTGTATTGATGCAAAGAGGAAAAGTGATAGCCTATGCCTCTAGGCAACTCAAGGTTCACGAGAAGAATTACACCACCCACGACCTGGAACTTGGAGTCATTGTGATCGCTCTCAAGATATGGAGACATTACCTCTACGGTACTAAGTGTGAAATATACACTGACCACAAGAGTCTTCAACATATCTTCAACCAAAAGGAGTTGAATATGAGGCAACGAAGATGGGTCGAACTTCTCAACGACTACGACTGTGAAATTCGGTATCATCCTGGCAAGGCAAACGTGGTGGCTGATGCGCTCAGTCGAAAAGGTTATGCGAACTCTATCCGTCTTCTATGTTCGCAAATCATAACCGACATCAAAGATCGAATCCGAGCAGCTCAACATGTTTCTGTAACAGAAAATGATGTACGCGATGAGCTGTCATGTGGAGCTGAACTCAAAATCGAAACCAAATCCGACAGTATTCTATACTATTTAAACCGCATATGGATTCCTGATCGCGATAACCTTCGTGATTTCCTCATGAATGAGGCGCACAAAACACGATACTCTGTACACCCAGGAGCCGACAAGATGTATCAAGACCTACGATACACCTACTGGTGGCCTGGCATGAAAAAGGATATCGCTGTTTTTGTTTCCAAGTGCCTTACCTGTTCCAAAGTAAAAGCTGAACATCAAAGACCTTCAGGACTTCTAGTCCAACCCGAAATACCTGTATGGAAGTGGGAAAACATAACCATGGATTTCATTACCGGGTTACCTCGCACCTCAAGTGGATATGACACCATATGGGTAATAATCGATCGTCTTACAAAGTCATCTCATTTCATTCCGATTCGCGAGGACTTCAAGAACGAGAAGTTAGCTCGTATTTACAGCAGCGAGATCGTAAGCCGTCATGGTGTGCCATTAGGCATCATTTCAGATCGTGATGGTCGTTTCACTTCACGAACATGGCGAGTCGTACAAACCGCTTTGGGTACACGATTAGACCTCAGTACCGCTTTTCATCCTCAAACTGATGGTCAATCTGAATGCACCATCCAAACCCTTGAAGACATGCTGCGAGCATGTGTCATAGACTTCAAAGGGAACTGGGACGCTCACCTACCATTAGTGGAATTTTCGTACAACAATAGCTATCATTCAAGTATCGGCATGGCTCCTTTCGAAGCTTTATATGGTCGTAAGTGCCGATCTCCAGTTTGTTGGTACGAAATTGGGGAAGCGCAAATCACCGGTCCAGAATTAATTCAAGAAACAACCGACAAGGTCCTTCAAATTCGAAACAATCTTCTAGCGGCTCAAAGTCGTCAAAAGAGTTATGCGGACAAACGACGAAAGCCCTTGGAGTTTGACATTGGTGATCAAGTACTTTTAAAAGTATCACCGTGGAAGGGGGTGGTTCGTTTTGGCCAGAAGGGCAAGCTAGCACCACGCTACGTAGGACCTTTCAAGATACTCGAAAGAGTAGGTCCTGTAGCATACAAGCTTGACCTACCAGAAGAACTCAACAGAATTCATCCCACATTTCACGTATCAAACTTGAAAATGTGCCTTGCCGATGAAAATCTCCATATTCCTCTAGAAGACATTCAAGTCGATGAATCGATGCACTTCGTTGAAAGACCAGTAGAAATCATGGACTTCGGAGAGAAGCGTTTAAGGCGAAGTTGTATTCCAATTGTCAGGGTACGTTGGGAGTCGAAACGAGGACCCGAGTTTACTTGGAACGTGAAGACTCAATGCGCGAAAAATACCCGCATCTTTTTCCAGTTACCACTACTACTTAAATTTCGGGACGAAATTCCTAAAAGTAGGGGATACTGTAACATTCGTCGAAAAACGGGTTTCCAAACCCGCTTCGTTTAATAATTAATTATTCAGTTATAAGATTTCGTTGCGTATTTATTGTTCAGATTATTTTAAATAACACATAATTAATAAACATTTTAGAATTTAAAGACCATAATTAATAAATAATAATAATAAGTGAATAAAAAATAAAATGGAGCAGCCGGGTCTCGAACCCGGGTCTCCCACAAACACAAACACACACCACACCACTCCGCCACACACTTCACTTGTGATAAACACTGAATCAACTAACACTTAAAGTAAAACCCGAAAATCAAAACCAGAAATCAGCGCGCCCAGAACTCGCAGTCGCCGGAAAAACCGAGATTTCCGCAATTTTGGCTATTTCCCTTTGACTGAAACGCGTTAACTGATTTCGACATCAGTTATAACCGATGCCTAAAAATCAATTTCAGTCATAACCGTCGGAGACCTTTGACCGCGAATCATGACCCAAAATCGAACCCAATTCAGCATGTTCTTCCTTATAAATACCCACTCAAACTTCCTGTAAACCTTTCGCCCAGCACTCTCTTTCGAAACTTTATTCCTTCCAAAGCTCGTCGCCGGAGATTTTCATTTTCGCCAGAATATTACCGGAATCACTGATCAGAAAACCGCATTCGTTCTTCAGACGGTATAATTGTCTAAACCTTCTTGCTATATCTTGATTTATAATCTAATTGCTCAACACAATAATCGAAACTGTTAAAACAGTTCATTCAGCCGGAAATCGCAAATCAGAGCCGACGAACACTTGCCGGAAATCTGAAGAAAACTCTCCGTCTTGGTATATCATATTCCTTAATCTTTATTTTCCTATTCCATTTCAATCGATTATAAGGCCGTTGGTCGAATAAGCAAAAACAGTCGGGTGCACTGTTCTGTGTTCTTCTTAATGAAGAAGACGAACTTTAAATTGTATATTAATGTAATTAAAATCGGGTATTTAACCGGGTTAGACACACAGTCCAGCGGTGGACTGTGTGCAAATACAAAACACACGTCCCGGGTTCGAATCGCACATGTTACCGACTTTCAGAAATAAAACCAACATTTTTAAAAACCTAATCAGATCAAATCACAGTATATACATAAGAGGAATATAATCCATTAGTTAAACAGATTAGACACACAGCCCAACTGGTTGGGCTGTGCGCACTCGAACCGAAGTTCCCGAGTTCGACTCCGGGTCTCTGCAACTGGTTCGGCCAGATTATAACATTTTTAATAAAGACTAAATATGGGTAGAGTCAGTTAGTATATAAATATAATTAAAACCAAGAATATTTCAGGTTAGACACGTAGCTCAGTTGGTAGAGCTGCGTCCACGTATACGAGAGGTCCCGAGTTCGAACCTCACTAGCCGCATAGAATACACACAGTCTGAACGGTCAAGACCGGATCAAACCTGACAAAAGTAAACCCTTTTTGTTTTATTGTTATTTATTTATTTAATTGAAAATTTTATTTAAAATACTTAAAAATAGTTTTTTTTAAAGTTAGAAAATTTCATTAAAGCTCACAAAAATAAATCTAAAAATCTCATTAAAAACACTAATTAAAAACATTAATCTCAAATAAAATTTATTTATTTATCGAATCATTTTGTTATTATTTAGGTTAGTTTTTCTCTCGTCGGTTGAATCATAAACTCGTGCGCATTCATCATCATCAAAGAACGCTCCCACGGTGAGTGAATCTCTACAAATTCCCCGTTTAAATCATATTTTGGGGTGTATCATGTGTCGTACCATACTTCTATTTTATTTAAACACTTGTGCATACATCATATCCGTGATCAAATGTGTATCAATTATTGTGTGAATTATATGTAGATTGAATTTCATCATTTCAGTGCACGCATTTCATTAGGCCCATCAGTTCCCCGTGGGATACGGGTTGAGCATCAGGAGCCTCATTAGATCGGCTCCGTTTGATTGAGCCTTGATCTCAAATACATCATCATCTCATGTCATATACTCATCCAAAGTGGTTTGTGTTTGTTTACATATATGTTTGCTCACATGTGATTAATGCACGAATTTTCCTTATTAAATAAAACAAGAAATTAGTTAAAGTTTTATCAAGGTTCACTCGCCAACTTTTGTTGACCCAAAATCTCCCCCGTTTTACACATGATACAGGTGATCCAGCTGAGACAGGAAACACTTAGGAAGGCCTAGAAGAATAAACAAGTTTATGCTTTGTAATAATTATATAGTTTCATTTTCTTGTAATTGTATGAATTTTGTTTGGATATTTAGGTTTATAATTTGAATTTAATAAATATGAAACATCTTAGTAAATATCATGAGCTTTGGTGATAACCGAATTATGCCCTGACTTTTATTCCGCTGCGGGTCGGGGTGTGACATCTAGAAGGTTTCACAGCTGTTAACCATCTATTATTCGCCACGTGTACATTCTGTTATAACAGAAAAGATTCCCTTTGCTTTTGCACCAAGGATTTTGCTAAGGAAAGTTTCTCAGGATTTACTGTTTCCTTGGGCGGGAAGCGCAAGTTAGTTAACTGATCTTCCTTCCTCTCCTTGCTGCTTAGCGCAACGTTTGGTGGATGCTTGCTTTGATATAAATATCTGCACAAGGTTTTTTCATGAAGCATTATCAAACAAGAATGTTCAAGGTTAACTTTGAACCTTGCTCGAGCCGCGCAAGGTAGTTAAATGAAGCATTATCAAACAAGAATGCTCAAGGTTAACTTTGAACCTTGTGCGAGCCGCGCAAGGTAGTTAAATGAAGCATCATAAAACAAGAATGTTCAAGGTTAACTTTGAACCTTGCGCGAGCCCGCGCAAGGTAGTTAAATGAAGCATCATCAGAGAAGAATGTTCAAGGTTAACTTTGAACCTTGAGCGAGCCCGCGCGAGGTAGTTAAATGAAGCATTTATCCAAAGAGAGTGTTCAAGGTTAACTTTGAACCTTGCGCGAGCCCGCGCAAGGTGGTTAAATGACGCTTTCCTCTCTTGGATACTTGGCGTAAAGTTCTAATAAATCTTATTTTGGCAAAGAAGTCTGCGCGCAGTTTCCTTAGAAGTTATTAATGGGTATGGTTTCCTTAGAAGCATTTTTTGTACACGCCAACCCTGCCGCTGGTTTCGACCACCAATGTTTGCCATAGGTGTAAACCCACCTGAAACCAACCGCCGCCGTGAGCTTTGAATGTGTCTACAACTTGGGTTTAAATGTGTGATTCTGAATGTGGTTATGTGTGTATTCCAAATCAACTTCGTCAATCATCTCAAATTGTTGTGCTTCAAGGATCTAATGAGTATTACATAGTTACGGTGGTGTGGTGGTCATTAAGCTGAGTTTTTTAACTGGGGTTAACTTTTTGGACTGAAATGGCACGTTTCCAGAACGTCGGGGAGGAAAATGACGCATTTTTTAAAATTGGATTGAAATGGCAAAAGAACAAACCATAGGGACGAAAATGGCAGTTAACTCAACTATAAATATATCTACGAACTAAAAAAATAAAACAACAATGACCCACAATCGTTAACAATGCATGGGCATTAGACGAATAACAGGAACAAGAAGAAACACAAAGGATGATCGACACTTCGATAAACCTGCACAACATAACAACTTTTAAAGTTTCTTAAAACACCAGAAAGAAATACAAATGGAAGCAACATCACTATAAAAGAACATGGTGTACTTGAAAAGCTAGAGCTTTGTGTATAGTTTCCATAATTAGAATAACCATAAAAGAACATGGTGTGTTTTGATAAGCTGTTTTCATTTGAAGGACATGTCATGTTTAATACGTATTCAGATCACCTGAAAACAATAATAAGAATATACAGTACTTAGTACCATGTTGATGTCTTGCATGAAATTGTTTGGTTACTTATAGGCCATATGATATGACCACATCATGTTGTCACATGGCATGCAATGTGGAAGCCCCAGATGAAGATGTACAAACATGTTCCTTGGACAAAAGTGCACACATACAACTTTAAAAATAGACACCCCTGCCGGGCAATTTTAAATCAAAATCAATATTTTTTGCTTGGTTTTAGTTTTATGCAAAAATTGACTTAAAACCAAATACACTTACTTAGGTAGTGTTTATTGGCCACCAATGGACCCTGACTTCAAAAATAACCACTGACAGTCCCAACTATTGACATATTGGCCACCAATGGACCATGACTAACAGAACCCTAACGCCGTTAGCCTCCACTCGGCGGAAAACCGTTTTTGGCCAGAAAAAGGTTTCTAAAGGTCCGATCTAAGGTTACAAAGAGGTTTGGGACGAATATGTTAAGTTTTCCGGCCAAAAAGTTGAGTTTTCCGGCGAAAAAAGGAGTTTATTGGCGACTTCAATAATTAGGGCTTTTACTATAAAAAGGTTCCTAAAGGTCCGTAATAAGGTTACAAAGAGGTTTCGGACAAAAATGTTGAATTTTCCGGCCAGAAACGTTTTTCCAGCTACCGGAGACTAACGGCGTTAAGGTTCTGTTAGTCAGGGTCCATTGAAGGCCAATATGTTAATAGTTGGAACTGCCAGTGGTTATTATTTAAGTTGGGACTGTTGGCGGCCACTGACGAATAGCTGGGATTATTAAAATCCAATATTCCTTATAATTTAGGTGTGAATGGAATGAAATTTGGATGAAACTAGAATTTAGATTCTCTTCGTTATGTTTTTGTTCAATTCCAATTCATTTTCTTGTTGAAACCAACATAATAGAGAGTCAAATCAACATTTAAATTTCATCAAAATTCCATTATATTGTGTGAACCAAACGCCACCTTAATGTGTTAAGTCTTTTTTTAGAGAGTCCCCGGTCACCAAAGTAAAATAAGTGGATCAATTATATCGGAGTTTGCATTATATGAGTACATTTTTTTTACACCCTTTAAAACTTCACAACATCTAATATCTACCTAAATAAATACTTAGGGGAATTGGGCTATAATAATTCCACCTAGATCTTATTGGCTATTAATAATCTCACCTCAGAATTTTCCCCCACTAGTCCCACCTTTCACCTATTTTTCTTACAGTGGTACTCCGTTAAAATACCTTAACGGGGTTAAGTTTTTTTCCAAATTACAAACAGATTTTTTAGGGCTTTTGACCAGAACGATGATACTAGTCCATTGATGTAAAACTTACTTCGAAATGGTGCTCCAAGTGACTTGATTTTGGTTAATTGGAAATTTCAACACCCGAATTGCATCGTTTTCATCGTTTGGAGCACCGTTTCGAGGCAAGTTTTACATCAATTGACTCATATTGTCGTTCTAATCAAAAGCCCTAAAAATCTGTTTGTAATTTAGAAAAAAGCTTAACTCCGTTAAGGTTTTTTAACAGGGGACCATTGTAGGAAAAATAGGTGAAATGTGAGACTGGTGGGGGGAATATTCTGAGGTGAGATTATTATTGGCCAATAAGGTCTAAGTTAGATTATTACATGTTAATTTCCCTAAATACTTACAACGAGATTTGAATCCTTCTCATTTGATTAAGAAGAATTCACCAATATCATTGGACCAAATGTCTCTTGACATAATCAATTAGTTTTGGATCGAAAACTTTTCTTTAAAAGGCAAATAATTGTCCGGATAGAATGTATTGGGTGATATGGATTGAGGAAACACTTCATTAATTTTATCTTCTGACAAAGTTTAATCATATGTTACATATAACACAAAATACGAATGCATTAAAAAATCATTGCAAATCATAACACCAAAAGTAATATAAGAGGAAATTTTTAAGGGCCCGATGATCTCTCGCTAATTACCAATGAATCAACGATCGATAGCATAAATCACGAAAGACTTCTACCATGCCCTTGCCTCTCTTCTACTTTGACCCTTTTGCTTCGATGCATGAACTCCAAATACAGATGAGTAAAGGCGTTTATATGGGATGAGTGAAAGCGATAGATGGTAGATAGTGTAGGACCATCAAACATGATCTAGCTAGTGGTATAGTGCTATGGTACTTGCCACTAATAAAAGTATTGTGTGTTCAAATTCTTGAAAGTGGCACGTGACAAGTAAGATAGTATTTAGGTTAGGTGTATAATAATTATTATTAATAAAAAAAACCTAAAAATACTGATTTTCCATTATCACTCCTATGTTTCTATTTTATTCTCATTTCGGCCATCAAACTTTATTAATGTTATATTGGTTATTTGTTTTGGTGGTATTGGCATATAAAATATGTTTGAACACAATTGATGTTGATGATTTGGGACTACTTATGCAACTCGTCATCTTTATGGTGCTCTTGTTCTATAATTGAACAAACACATAGAAGTTTGAACCAACTTTGTACCAAATGAACTAAACTTGATGAACTTCAATAATAGCGTAAATATAGCATATAATATATTTTGTATAGCATATTCGTAGGAAGATTTCTCAGTATTGATAATGTTTCCATACTTAGCATATTACATTGTATTATATATGGTTCTCATTGCTGATGAAGAGGGGTCAAGGATTTACATTCCCATATGGTATCAAGAGTCCAGTAAAGCCAAAACCCTACCATCCCCTATTTTCTTCTTCCCTACCGTCACCTACCTTTTTCTTTCAACCACAAATTTATTCACAGCTACCCTCCTTCCTTCTCCTATCCATCCAATTCTTACCCATGGATACCAAGATTCACCCGGCCATGACCGTCAATAACATCAAAAACATGATACCCATAACCCTCAAAGTCGAAACCTCTGACTACACCACTTGGACCGCTCTTTTTGAAGTCCACTGCAGCGCCTACCAGGTTCTTGATCACTTGAAACCAAGACCGACACCCGCTGCTGCTGCTGACGCCGAACCCGCCAACGCTGCTAACGCAGTTGCAGCTCTTGCCGAGTCCGAGGCCCTCTGGAAGCACCTCGACGCCATAGTCCTGCAATGGATCTATGGCACCATCTCTACCGACCTCCTCCGCATCATTCTCACCCCTGGTCAAACCGCATGTCAAGCCTGGACTGCTGTTGCTGACCACTTCAGCGACAACAAAAGTGCTCGTCAGGTACAACTGCAACAACAGTTTTCCAACATTCAGCTTGATGCTTTCCCATCCATGTCAGCCTATTGCCAACAGGTCAAACATCTAGCCGCCAACTGAAAAACGTAGGATCCCCTGTTGATAATCAACGTCTGGTCACCCAACTTTTAAGTGGCCTGACAGACACCTATGATAGCATCTCCACTGTCCTACAACACCGTGAACCCTTAACTGAATTCAGCGAGTGTCGTTCCCGTCTCACCATGGAAGAAACCAAGAAGAAAGCCAATTTACACGTGCTGCCTCCGCCTCTTCCACTGCCCTTGCCGCCACCACCACACAAAACCCAACCACTGACCAAAACCCTACCACATCGCGTGCAACTCGCGCGAGGGGCCGTTCTCGTGGTTGGGGTCGTTCTGCCCAAAGGGGCGGCGGCCGAGGCTACGGGAGTCAACCCCAACATCCCTACATTGTTTTCCCTACCTCGTGGACGGCAAATCAATGGGGCTCCCTCATGAACAACACCAACCAACCCTACGGCACACCACCTTGCCCCTACCCGTCCAACCCACGGCCCAATAACCCAAATGCAGGCATCCTAGGACCTCGCCCTGATCAGGCTTACACGTCCAACGGACATTCAGTAGGCTCTCTACACTCTAGCTATAAATCAACCTGACCCGCAGGGCTTTCATGGATACAGGCGCAACCGGCCACATGACCACCCCCCAAGGTAACATCTTTCCGTCTATTTTTCATACTTGCACTAACAAATCTATTATAGTCGGTAATGGCATGACCATCCTTGTTATCGGACAAGGCAACTTTACCCTCCCCCCTCCCTACCCCCCACTTAAATTAAACAATGTTATGATTGCCCCACATCTTATTAAAAACCTAATCTCTGTCTGAAAACTTACCATCGACAATTTACTTTCTATTGAATTTGACCCTTTCGGTTTTACTGTGAAGGACCTCAAGACCAAGGCTCCATCCTACGATCAATAGCTCGGGCGACCTCTACCTGCTGACTGTTCCACTTCCTTGCACATCCACCACCTCTACTGCTTTTGCTCTTACCTCACAAGATCGTTGGCATCAACAACTAGGGCACCCGGCGCTTCCTCATTGCATTCGTTATCTTTACCTGTTTCATCTGCTTTTAATAAAAATTTGTGGGGAGCCTTGCATTTTTGGCAAGAATACTAAATTTCCATGCTATGAATCTCCCAATAGTACTTGTTTACCTTTTGATATTATTCACAGTGACCTATGGACCTCTCTAGTGCCTAGCAACGGGGGACACCGATATTATATCTTGTTTTTTGGATGATTTCACCATTTTTTAGACATATCCAATTGAGAACAAATCACACGTCTTCTCCACTTTTTCTCAATTTAACACCCTCATCAACACCCAATTTGAAAAGAAAATAAAAAAATTTCAATGTGATAACGGAAATGAGTACTCTAATTCTTCCTTCCAAACATTTTGCAAACAACATGGCATGCACCTCCGCTTCTCATGTCCTTACACCTCTCCCCAAAACGCAAAGCAGAGCGTAAAATAAGAACCATTAATAACATGATACGCTCCCTACTTGCCCAATCCTCCCTTCCACCGAATTTCTGGCACCATGCTCTTGAAACGGCCACCTACTTACTCAACATCATTCCCAACAAACACAAAACATTTCTCACCCCTACCACTCGGCTTTACTACGGTGACCCCACCTACGATCACCTTCGTGTGTTCGGTTGTCTTTGTTACCCAATTCTTCCATTCACCACTATACACAAACTCACCAACCGTTCAAAACCCAGTGTGTTTCTCGGATACCCACCTAATCATCGTGGATACCGTTGCCTCGATCTCACTACCAACACATTCTACATCTCCCGACACGTCCATTTTGAGGAGACTATTTTTCCTTTCGCCTCAACCATGCCACCCGCCCCGAAAGCCTATGACTTCTTGTCCCTTGGCCTTCACCCTCTTCTATGGGATCGGGTATCTTCCACCAACTCCCGGCCCAACCCACACACCCACAGCCGTGACCACTCCACCCAACAACCCACCCGGCTCTCCCAACCACCATGGAATCCCTCCCGGCCCAACCACCACACACCACCGGCCCCTCCACCCAACCACCACACCACACCCTCCGGCCCAAACCACCACCACCACACCGGCCCAAACATCACATAACTCAACCAGCTCGACCAACCTCCCTCAACCCAATCCCATTTCCACCCATCCCACCCGGACAATGCGTACACGCGCAATGGACGGTATCATCAAAACCCAAACATCCATTCAACCTTCACACTTCCACCATCGTCCTTATCCCCAAAAACCCACACGTTGCTTTGTCTGTACCCGAATGGTTTAATGCCATGTCCGATGAGTTTAGTGCACTTATTAAAAATGAGACCTGGGAGTTGGTTCCTCGGACACCAGACATGAATATCATACGCAGCATGTGGCTATTTAAACATAAGTTTAGGTCCGATGGGAGTTTGGAGCGTTACAAGGCCCGACTGGTTTGTGATGGTCGTAGTCAACAAGTTGGTATCGATTGTGGGAAACATTCAGCCCAGTTGTAAAACCAGCTACTATTCGCCTGGTTCTCTCTCTGGCTCTTTCTCAGTCTTGGCCGATTCATCAATTAGATGTCACAAATGCCTTTCTACATGGCAACTTGGCAGAGACGGTCTACATGCATCAACCCATGGGGTTTCACAGTCGTGATTTCCCGGATTATGTTTGTCGTTTACGCAAGTCGCTATACGGCCTTAAGCAGGCACCTCGTGCCTGGTACCAGCGTTTTACTGACTTTGTCTTATTGCAGGGGTTCACGCAGAGTCAATCAGATAACTCGTTATTCATATATCGGCATGGTCGAAACACCGCATACCTTCTTATTTATGTCGATGATATTATACTGACCACCTCCTCGGATGAGCTTCGCAGGCGATTAATGTCTGTTCTAGCAGGCGAATTTGCTATGAAGGACCTTGGTCCACTTACTTATTTTTTGGGCATCTCTGTTACAAGGTCAGGAAATTGCATGTTTTTATCTCAGCAGGCTTACACCAAAGACATTATACATCGTGCCGCTATGGATTCCTGTAAGCCTGTTGCAACCCCTGTCGACACTAATCCGAACTCAGCAGTGCCTCCTCTACTCAGTTTCCTGACCCAACTACTTATCGTAGCCTTGCTGGTGCTCTTCAGTACCTCACATTCACCAGACCAGACATCTCTTATGCAGTTCAGCAAATCTGCATGCACATGCATTCTCCTACTGAGGATCACTAGAATGCGCTTAAACGTATTATACGGTATTTACAGGGCACATCGGCTACAGTCTTCATCTAAGTCCTGCTCCTAATTTATCTCTTCTTGCTTTACTGATGTTGATTGGGCTGGGTGTCCTGACACTCGTCGCTCCACTTCAGGTTATTGTGTTTATTTGGGAGACAATCTTCTTTCCTGGTCTTCTAAGCGGCAAGCCACAGTTTCAAGGTCTAGTGCTGAAGCTGAATACCTGGGCGTTGCAAATGTCGTGGCGGAAATCTGTTGGATGCGAAACCTGCTGCTTGAACTTCATCGACCATTGTCTCGCGCCACTCTGGTATACTGCGACAACGTTAGTGCCATTTATTTGTCAGGTAACCCCGTCCAACATCAGCGAACAAAACATATTGAGTTGGACATTCATTTTGTTCGAGAGCAGGTTCAACGGGGGTGTGTTCGCATTCTTCATGTACCATCGCGTTACCAAGTCGCCGACATTTTTACCAAAGGGCTTCCTCGTGTCCTGTTTGATGATTTTCGATCTAGTCTCAACTACGGAAGCCTCCCGATTCGACTGCGGGGGTGTAATAGCGTAAATATAGCATATATTTTGTATAGCATATTCGTAGGAAGATTTCTTAGCATTGATAACGTTTCATACTTAGCATATTACATTGTATTATATATGGTTCCCATTGCATGAAAAGAGGTCAAGGATTTACATTTCTATATTCAAGATATGACCAAATTAGGTAGATTTCATTGACAAAAAAAACATTTAACCATTTATAACAAAAACTAGTCACTTTTACTAAGACAAAAGAAAAATCAACTACTTTCCTTTTATAAAAATTACATAAATAGAAATAAAAAATCATCTAGCAATCATATAAGACTTTCTATATCCGAGTTCATCAATGCCACATATGTTTCATGGCTATTTCTAAACCTTCTAGTAACCGACCGACCAATAAAGGAAAAGAAGAAGAAAAACAATGACGGTTTCCAAAAGTCATACACTGTTCGTTTAAAACAAATCAGTTGATTTGTGTCGAGATTATCAGCTCGTATCTAATTTAGTAACATCAACGGACACAAATCACCTAACCGGTTTTGAGTTTCAACACGGGACCTAGGGTTTTCACAAATAAACCGAACATTATCATTAACACCGGCGATCAACCAACTGATTTTGAGTTTAAACATTGACTTAGGGGTTGTTTGTTTAGCTCTTAATGATTTAAACCTCTTACTTGTTCGACACTTAATGATTCAGACTATTTATTATTAAAGCAGATATCTGAATGATATAGACATTTGCATCTAAATGGTTAAGCATTGTACTAATCTTATTGAATTTGTCAGACGTTTGCCTCCAAATGATTAAAGCTTGTACTGGTTCTTAATGGTTCAGACTTCTTACTGCTTCAACACTTAACCATTCAGAAATTGCCAAACAACCCTTTAGGGTTGTTCACAAACTAAACTCGAGCCAAACCAACGTCGGTTCAGGCTCGACAATGAAAACATACGAGCCAGCTATCTCGACTCCATGTCTCCATGTTTAGGTCAAAAGTCAACGTGAGTAAATTGTACCCAAGAATACAAGCATGAGCTTTGGGACTGAGAAAGACACGTAATGCGACGAAGAACCAATCAATCATGCAGGAAAAAAACTGCACCAATCAACGCTCACCTGAAATAATATCGTTCGTGTGATCGTTAAACGAACACCCTACACCCTTCAACAACATTCACCATCATCATTTGTCCATATTCTGCATCTAAATTTGACTACAAGCAACACAATTAACACTTCCACACGCTATTGCTCGATTCACTCCTTCAATCTCTATACATACGTTCGATCCAGAAACTGATTCGGAACCTTCGCGATCTGTATCTGAATCTCCGTTCGTAATTCGTTCTGTAAGTATTATCATCGTTTTAGGTACAGTTTCAGTTAATTTCGATTGCAGTTTCAGATTTCTAGGGTTAGATTTTATGAAATACTGCACGTTTAACGGTTTTAGATCAGTATGTGTTTACTGTAGCTTATTATTGCTTTTTTTAAGTTAAATCCGTCAGTTGATACTTGTGAATTTCGGTTTTCTTCGACTGTTGTTTGAATATTTTAATTTGTGTCGGATTTCAAAATAGGTGGAGGTTAGTGATGAAGTAGGTATCGGATTGTTGCGTGTTGAATATGTTGCTTTAATTCGAGTTAGATGTGCAAATTAGGGTTAGATACTTAGATTCTACCAAAATCTGGACATATAAGAGCAACATTTGTTTTCTGTAGCTTATTAATGCACTATACATGTGAATTTCTGGTTTCTTAGACTGTTGTTTGAATTCTGGAAAGGTCAAGGTTAGTGATGATTGATGAAGTTGATATCAAATTGTTTACGTTGTGTTAATTCGAGCTAGCTATGCAAGTTAGGGCTTCTTTTGTGTGATATTTACGTGTTATTGAGATACTGCGAATGGTACGCGTGCGTTGTGTTATGTTCTTAAGCTTGGTTGTGCATACCATTCATCAGTGAATTGGATCTTAATCATTTTGAACTGAATTGTAATGTAGCTTATACAGTTTTCTTGGACTAAATTAGCAATCAAATATGTGTTGTATGTGATTTTGATACTTTAATGTAGCTTATACAGTTTTCTTGGACTAAATTAGCAATCAAATATGTGTTGTATGTGATTTTGATATTTTGGTGCGCTATTTCCATGTGTGCGTGTTTCTCTTTGTCTCACAATTGTGTTAAACTTCAGGTGTGTTATTTCTTAAATGGCGGCAATACTGGCTTCTCACAGCTGCTATTGCCGTGATGTACAATTGGTAAATCAAGTGAGAACAGCAGACAATCTCAGCTTCTCAAGATCCGTTTCTATCCAGAAGCTAGATAAGCATGAATGTACTTTTCCTAAAACCGAGAGGTTCCAGAGGTTTCATGCCGAGATGCAGCAGACAGAACCGGTGAAATTTGGTACCAACGGTCGACCTTCAAAGCTTGATACAAATGGTAAATCCGTGAAGTTGGGTGCCAATGGAAAACCGGTGAATTTGGGTACCAACGGTCAACCAGTGAAGTTGGGAAGGCAAGGTAAACCGATCACCATGGTTCCCACCAGTGAGGTAGTGAACAACAAGCCTGTATCCAAACAAAGAGCTGGAATGATGAATGGATCAGCACAAAGTGTTAACGGAACAGGTCTTGTTAAGAGAGAAATCACACCACCAGTAGTCAAATCGGTCAAAATTAAAGAACTCAAAGGATTCCCACCTTCTGAAGACTTACGGGTCTTGCCGTCAGATGAAGGTTTTAGCTGGGCAAATGAAAATTACAATTCAGTTCAAAGGTCAATAGATGTGTGGTCTTTTGTTCTTTCTTTGCGTGTTCGTGTTCTGTTCGACAATGCAAAGTGGGCATATCCTGGTGGCTTCACCGAAGAAAAACAGGTTTGAAGTTTGAATTTCTACATCTGAATAATATATTTGGTTTCTGCTATCTGTTTAATAACTTATGTATGCATATTTAGAAAAACAGAAGAAGAAAAACGGCTTCATGGTTAAGAGAATGTGTGCTTCAACTTGGCCCGACTTTTATCAAACTTGGGCAGTTGTCTTCAACGAGATCAGATTTATTCCCACGCGAATTTGTTGACGAACTCGCCAAATTACAGGTTAGTGATCTCTACAACATGATGTAAGATTAAATATGGATTCTAATATTTTTATTGCTCATTATGATAATCATATGATTCAGGACAGAGTACCAGCCTTTTCACCAGAAAAAGCAAAAGGTTTTATTGAAAAAGAATTGGGTGCACCGGTTAATGTACTCTTCAGGGAGTTTGAAGAACGACCAATTGCAGCTGCTAGTCTCGGTCAGGTGAAGCCTATCTCTGTAATTGGGTTTTAAATCTAGTTAAGTTAGTTGAAGATTCATGTATCTATCATCGTGATGTTGTTTAGGTGCATCGTGCAATACTACATAATGGCGAGAAAGTAGTTGTCAAAGTTCAAAGACCTGGTTTGAAGAAACTTTTCGACATTGATTTACTGAGTGTACTTCCGACATATTATCATTTTGTGGTTTTTACAATGACTCAAATCATACACTCTTTTCATCCAGGAAATTTAAAGCTAGTTGCAGAGTATTTTCAAAGAAGTGAAAGTCTTGGTGGCCCCACAAGGGACTGGATTGGTATCTACGATGAATGCGCAAAGTAAGTATCCATCATTTATCAACATACACAAACATAAAAATAGCATATTAATTTACTTTCGTGTTTCCATCTTCTTTGCAGGATCTTGTACCAGGAGATTGATTATATAAATGAAGGAAAAAATGCGGATAGATTTCGTCGAGATTTTCGTAACGTTAAGTGGGTCCGAGTGCCTGTATGTTTCTTCTTTGATTCTTCATTTTTTGTCAAAATTTTAAAATAAACTTGGAGTTTTTAATTTAATTTGATACCATGCAGCAAGTATTCTGGGATTACACCGCAATGAAGGTCCTGACATTGGAGTATGTTCCAGGTTTCAGTCTGAACTCTGTCCCTCTTAAAAATTATTAAATCTGTTAATTTAAAATGCTTATGTGTTTGAAATTTATGTTAAACAGGCATTAAGATAAATAATGTAGATGCGATAAAAGAAAGAGGTTACAGTCGATCACGAATCTCTTCACGCGCCATTGAATCATACTTGATTCAGGTTTAGATCCAACATCTTTAAAGTTTATTCATTGTTTTGAATTTGATAATCTCTTTTTTAATGAAATTTCAATTATTTGTGAATACTATACAGATACTGAAAACGGGTTTCTTCCATGCTGATCCTCATCCTGGAAATCTTGCTATTGATGTGGATGAATCACTAATCTACTATGATTTTGGTATGATGGGGGAGATTAAATCATTCACAAGAGAAAGATTGATGGATCTTTTCTATGCAGTTTATGAAAATGATGCAAAAAAGGTCTGGAATTTTGTAACGATATTTTACATTGCAATAACTAAATAAATAACTATATGATAACTATATTTATATTTAGATTAGTTGAATTTGATATATGTTGGCGTGCAGGTTATGAACAGTTTGATAAGCCTTGAAGCGCTTCAACCTACTGGAGACTTGTCACCAGTACGTAAAACTTTAGTTTTCCATATTAATTATTATATCTTAGATTAAATTCTGCATGTGTGTTCGTTATACTTGATTGTACATTTCAATGATAGGTAAGGAGATCTATTCAGTTCTTTTTGGATAATTTGCTAAACCAGTCACCGGATCAGGAGCAAACTTTGGCTGCAATAGGAGAGGTATGCATCTTGATATTTGACACACACTCAAAAGCATTTTTGAGGGTTTTTATTTTTTTCTTGAGTAAAATGCCATTTTCGTCCTTGAGGTTTTGTCAGTTTTGCGACTTTCGTCCAAAGGTTGTTTTTTCACATCTGGATCCAAAAGGTTTGAAATCTTGCCATTTTCATCCGGCTAGTTATATTCATCTGTTTTTCTTTGTTAAGGCAGGAGTATTTTCGTCTTTTTTGTTAACTTAAGGGTAATTTCATCTTTTTTATTACTTGTACATTATGCTAAATGCTTGTACATAAAATGAAAAAGACCGAATTGCCCTTTAAGTTAACAAAAAAGACAAAAATACCCCTGCCTTAACGGAGAAAGATGGATGGAGTTAAGTAGCCGGATGAAAATGCAAGATTTTAAACCTTTTGGATCCAATTACGGAAAACAAACCTTTGAACGAAAGTCGCAAAACTGGCCAAACCTTAGGGACAAAAATGACATTTTTACTCTTTTTTCTTTATATTAGATAACATTAATTTATTATTTTTTTCTGAGAAAATCATGATCTGCATGCAGGATTTATTTTCTATAGCAACAGACCAGCCTTTCCGGTTCCCATCCACCTTCACATTTGTAATTAGGGCGTTTTCCACTCTTGAAGGTGCGCTTGAAATTGTGTATGTATGTATGTATGTATCATGTATCTTATGAGTTCATTTGTGTCTCCTTCCAGGTATTGGCTACTCACTGGATCCAGATTTTTCATTTGTCAAGATTGCTGCACCTTATGCACAGGTTAGTTACAAGTGAGAGTTATCTTGAGAACGCTAAATATTTGATAACCATGGGAACGAATGAAAAACCGCAAGAACTTGGTCAAAAACAATTTAAATTCAATTTTTTTTACACTTATATTATTCGGATACAATATTAGAAATTAAATTTACATGTATTGTTCAATAAATAAAATTTACACATGTGTAAGTTCGTCATTTACACGTGTAGAAAATTTATGAAGAGTGATTTTGAGTGGATAGATAAATTATTTTTTAATGTTGTGTTTTAATTATAATGAGGTACGTTTAGCATCACTCACTTTCACTACTATAATTCTGAGTCTTCTTAATGTCAGAATCTTAACTCTCTCAAATCACTTACAGGAGCTGTTAGATCTGAAACAACAACGGCCCAGTGGAACACAACTTGTTGCTGAAATACGAAAACAAGCAGATGATGTAACGTGACCTCATCCAATACCCAAAATTTATAAAAAAAGGAATACATAATTTATTATGATATCACGATACTAAAAGAATGTATCTAACTTGCTTTCAGGCAAGATCAACCACCATTTCAATGCCTTACAGAGTTCAAAAAATTGAAGAGTTTGTTAAACAACTAGAAGTAGGAGACATTAAACTTCGTGTCCGAGTTCTCGAGGTAGTTATGATAGTTATATATTTCGCATATCATTTTGCAACAAATTCTTTTTTTATATATTTGGTAATAATTTTGTATTTTTGTATATATGGCTAAGTCTGAGAGAGCAGCTAGGAAGGCAACAATATTGCAAATGGCAACCATGTACACAGTTGTAGGGGGCACTCTCGTAAATATTGGTGTCACGTTTAGCTCACAAGGCAGTCAACTTATAGCGAACGGGTCATTTGTTGGTGGAGGTATGCGCATCATCTTGATGAATTTTATTTTATTAGTAATTTTTTTGACAACTCACGCGACCTTACAAATACCTGCTAACCAACGGGATCAGACTCTTATCGGTTAAATTTATGTTTCATTGTGATTTATATTTATAATTTTGAATGAGTGCAGGTGTATTCATAGCACTGCTGATTAGGTCCATGCAAAGGGTGAAGAAGCTTGATAAATTTGAAAAGATGATATGATTTTAGAAACAATTTTTTTATTTGTAACATATATGTATTGTTTTGTATACACAAAAATGTATAGAAAAGAAATTAAACCTCAAATGCGATATATATGATAGCTCTTAAGCTTAAGGATTGATCCAATTTGAAATGATGAACTTGTTTCATATGAGTGACTACGACGAACAAAAAAATCACAAACAAAAGAAACTTTGGCTTGATATAACAAAGACTTGCCATGGTAAGGAAGAAGGGGGGAACAAGCACACTTGGAGAGCGCAGTACATATGATACTTCTGTCTGGTTTCCGTATATGCATTATGTCGTGTAGGTACTATTAACTTGTTATACCAAGAGACAATCTTGATTTATGCATAAACCCAATAAATTTGGGAAAAACCTCCTTGCCTCCTCGCTTTGCTGGCCTACCGGTTTTCAATATCAAGCTGACCGATTAAACAATTGAACCGTCAAAGTTGTCAATTCTGCAGACCATTAAAAAATGGTAACCAAATTGATGTTGAAAGAAATGAAAATTTTGAGGTGAAAAATGACAATAGGATGTTTTATAAAGTTGGTATTAAAAATTAAAATTCTGAAACATAGACTTTAAATTTATGCTTAACAAGTGATATATGTAAAGAAATAGTATTTCTTTTTGGGAATAAAAAATTGAAGAATAAATAGCAGCATCTTACTTGTGTTAGTCAAGTTCAAACAAGAGACTGTTAGGAAGTTATTTAAAAAGGTTTCATCACAGAAAAGATATAGCTTTTATTATGCTAATTTATATTTTAATAATGATATTTAATGATTGTAAGCAAAAAATAATAAGTAAATTGAATTTAAAACTTGTGAATTGTGCTTCAAATAATGTGTTACATGTCAGGCTACATTTGAAAATAAATCTTGTATTACTAATAGAAAATTATTAGTGTAAATAATCTTAAATTTGAGAGTCTAATATTGTTAAACCAAAGACAAAACCTTATTCAACACTTTGGTACCACTTGGAAAGGCAAAACCTTCTTCAACGCTTTGATACACAAGTTAATGGGTTTGCACTTGCTTCAAGGTTATCATGAGAGCGTTAGAAGCGGATATTCACGAGGTACCAAAGGACCAAATTGTGGTATTTGAGGTAAAGGAATTTCGTAAAAATGCACCTCGAGAAGATCTTGGAGCACCTTTGATGATAGTGCTTGCACGTGTAGGCGCTTGGGATCTCTAAAAAAGGTGATATATTGCAAAGTCAGTTGACACTGTTGTATAAGTCTAGTTGTAGTGGCAACGTCATGTAACTAGACTATCCTTATTCCATTATTTATCAGTTTTAACTTATAAACTATACTTCAAGTTGTTATCTTTTGGGTTTTGAGTTTACCCGAACTTGACATAGATTTGGTAAGACGAAAACTGGTTGTAAATTGTAACAACCTTAGAAATACGACGATGCTGTTGAGGGAACCGGACCATCTGTAGAACTGATATAACTCTTCCGTATCAATCTCACCATAGCAGCCCAAGACTAGGGGTGCAAACGAGCCGAGCCCGAACTCGACCAGGCTCGAGCTCGATTAACTTATGAGAGCTTGGGCTCGAGCTCAGCTCGATTTGAGCTTTGTCTTCAAAGCTCGAGCTCGGCTCGTTTATTATCTATTAATTAGTATATTAAATAAAAATAATATAAATACTAAACTTTTTAGGCTCGCGAGCTCGATAAGTGAAGCTCGGACTCGGGCTCGTTTACCAAATAAGCCTATTTTTAGGTTCGATATCGGCTTGTAAACAAGTTTAAATAAGCTCGGCTCGACTCGGCTCGTTTACACCAAGGCTCAACGAGCCTAACGAGCTTAACATGCAAGGCTCGAGCTCCTGCTCGATAAGGCTCGGCTCGTTTCGAGCTTTTTTTCGATCCGATCTCGAGGAGCTCGTGAGCCGCTCGGCTCATTTGCACCCCTAGCAAAGACCATGCAAACCGAAGACTCATGCAACTACCGCCTTATTATGTTTCCATCAGCAGTTGTATTCTACTGATGTTTTACATGTTTGAAGTTTTGAATCTTGTATACTAATTATTTTGTTCTTTTATTCTCATTTAAAGTTCTTTACTTTATTTAATGATTTAAAGTTCTTTACTTCCATAAAATAACCTTTTGCAAGATGCACTAAATTCAACCATAACAAATCAAACTGATACTGATCAAATTACCCAGCATAGCATAACAAACCAATCCTGACCAAATTCCGACTACAACGAGCAGGAATCCCACTAGTTGATTCATTATAGTCTACATCTGCTGATAACAGTATAAAGATGTTGCTCAGTGAATGATCAGTGGCAAAGATGACGTTTGCAACAACTCTGATGTCAATGGTGGCACTGGCAAGGAGTGGTAGATGACAATGGCGCCAACAAGGACCGATAAGCGACACAGGTTGTTGTATGCAATTAAAAATTATTCGTTGAGTGCCCATGAACCGAAATCCAAAATTAAACTCACAGTAAAACCGGCTTGAAATATGAATTATTCAACTACACTTCAAACAATTATGTTTTAAGAATATATTAACACACCGGGATTCAATGCGGTCAAACAGGTTTGGATGATGAGCAGATCGAGTAATACAACACCCGCCCCAAGCCCGCAAATTTTTGAAATAACGCCATACCAAATGTTCCGGATTTGGGTTTGTGTGCCATCCCTAAATGCAACTGGTTGAAGGATTGATGATAACTAAGATCATTTTGTAATATTACACTATAATTGTAAACTTAAAACTACAATTAACTAATAGAATGGCAATTTTTTAATACTTTGCCTTGTAGTATTTCAAATAACAAAATAACTCAACAAAATTTTCTATAAACATACGATGCAAGGTCCAACGACATGTATGGTTGCGTTACTTAGCAACTTAACACTAGGTTTTCCGAGGGTTAAAAACACCAAATATGAAGCGATATAAGTTGTACCTTTACTATGGGACTCATAACTCCCAAAAGGAACCGACGCGAACCCAACCTACACCTGTTTAAACTAGCTATCTCCATCTTCAACTTCACAAAAACACAACACCATGCTTGTACCTTTACAACACCTGCAAAAAAATAATATTTTCTTTAACAAATATATATTTTCTATTCATGAGAACAAAAAAAAGACATTTAAGGCTTGTAAAATGAAACTAATTTGTCTAACAGACTTTGTGTTTGGTATAACACTGTATAAATAAAGATCTATTCATCAACGGATGGCAATTCCTGATACGACCCGAACATGGTACGACAAAAAAAACATGTTTTGGGTCGGCTAACAAGACCCGTTCATTAAACAAGTCAACCCGAAACAACCCGTTTAACTAACGGGTTAACCCAAAACAACCCGTTTAATAAACAGGTTAACCTATTAACCCGTTTAAAGGTTTTTAAAGAAGTTCATGGTTAGATTTTAGAGATGAAAAGTATTATAATTTAAAGTTAAATAATTTGATTTTTTATGTTTTCCTCTTTAACTATTTTTATTTTATTAGTTCCAACTATTCATTCTCTAATCCTTTCGTTTCGCCTTTTTTTGATCTTGAGCTAAATATATAAACCCAAATTTCTTAACTGGGAATGCGAGATAAAGAAACAAAAAACAATTTAAAGGACATCAATTCCAATACATTTTCATTTAATTCGGAGTAATTGATCGTTTAAATTGTTACCAACTCACTAGGTATTATTGTATTACTCATATTCACAAGTGAACATTAAACGGGTGACGGTTCGACCAAAACACGACGCAATTTTATATGTGCCCCACACGACACAATTTTATATGTGCCCCGCACGATATGACACGAATAAATATATTATTGTTTACCTGCCACTAGAAACTGCATTTTTACAATTTGCAAAAGCTGAACAGGTCCCGGTTCTTCTTCTCCTCCACGCCCAACCTCTGCACAAGCCCGTTTAGATGACTGCGAAATTCCAAAAACAAATCTTTTAGCTGTTTACATTTTCTGTACTCTTCTGTTCCTAACCGAACAACCTTCAACTCATTCTTCGTACTGTAGTTCTGGAATTAGCAAATGCAAGGTGGTCAAAGATAAATAAATACTTAACAGAAAAAAAAACGAATTAACGAATAAAACGCTTACCTCATACTTAAGCTGCAAGCCCTGCAGGTTTGCGTTGAATGTTCCGGTTCTAAGATCATCTGCAGCAAGAACCCATGGCCTATAAGAAATAAAACAACTTCAATAAATTCGACTCGTAATCTATCTTATACAACAATAATGCTGAATTTCTTACCTTCCAGAGAAAGATGTGATAAAGTGATTTGGATTTTTTATAAAGTCATAAATCCGCTTCAACTTTGTAGTGCTATCTACCATAATTGCTCCTCGTGCGTACGTTTCAGCTAACAAACTTGGAAAAACATATGTTTGTGCGGTGATTGACGTATGTTCGTGTATGAAATCCATCATTAATAACGGACACAAATCTTTCTCCAGATTTTCCAACATGATATAATGATGGCGATCGGTTGTTTTCGCACCTCCCATATCTAACGTCATGATCGCTCAACTCTGTCAATGAAAACACAATTTAAAAACAAGTTTTGTAATCGATATTATACAAAACAAATTTTGTTAAATTACGAAACCTGCAGAGGATCTGACATGAGAACTATGCCCCACACTACCAAACACCTACAAATCGACAACCGATTACAGATATATAACGCAAATCACAAACTAAGACAAATGCACCATAATGACATTAACGGAAAACCGTACCTGAGGCTGAACAGAGGCCCCTTTAAGTTCTTGTTTCATAAGGTTTGCGAATTTAACAATTTTGGGATGAATATCACCATCCGTAATAAGACAAATGTCTTCAATAGTCGACTTCGTTACAGTTCCATTGCCGGGGCCATGCTGCCAGCATAGCAAATAACTGCATTTACACTCCTCCGGTTTATGCGCTTTATAACGCACCTGTAGTTACGTAAAAAGCAGAAAATTATGATACGGCTATGAAGATTTCTAACCTTCACATACAAGTTTAATTGATCTATACAGAAAGCAAACTCATACCCTCTATTTCTTAAAATGTTCACAAAGGTTACCGACAATTCTTTATCAAGAAATAGCTTTTCAAGTTAAATTGATCAAGTTAACCATTATTATCATTCAAAATAAACTAGTTGCATTAAATTTCAACTTTCAAGCTCTTTCCACTAAGAGCATCCACAATATATGTTTTCAAAAGACGTTTTTAGGTGTTTTTGACACATAAGCATGTTTTTGTTATTGTGGATCATGTTTTTAGCTAATGTTTTTGGTGTTTGTTTTCCCACAAAAAACAGACTGGTGGCGGGCGCCCCGTGTACTTTTTAAATATATGATTAAAAAGAGAGAATGAGTGGTTAAAAATTAAGAAGACAGTGATGATGTGGCAATGTTTTTTGTGTTTTAATTTTTGGTATCCTTGTTAGGCGAGTTTTGGTGTTTTTGAAGAACGAGTCGAACAAATTGTGTTTATTGACATGAAAACTATGAACAAAATCCTATACATAATCATATTACCTAAATAACAGATATCAATTCCTTCCTACAACAATCTCCAAATAAACTACTTGCATAATACATTTCATTGTTCCATAAAACTATGAACAAAAGCCGAGGGATAATCGATAACCTAACTAGCAAACAAACTAATGCAAAATACATTTCACCGTTCAATAGCATGAATATTAGTTAAACATAAGGTTCCTGTAGTCTAATTTTAGGACACTAAAAAGCAAATGAGGCATATAATCTTATTTTCACACCATTACATCTATACGACCCATATAGAGTTATACGGGTCGTATAACTGAATGTTGCACAAAAAAATGTCAGATAATGTTTTTTTGTCCACATGTATACAAGCCGTATAACATTATACGGCCCGTTTACAATGTTATACGACCCAAACTCTTATATAATGTTATACGGCCCATATAGAATGTTATATGACCTAATATTTTCTCCATCTATACGAGCCGTATAGCATAATACGACCCAATATTTGTCATGTCAGATTATTATATACAGGCCGTATAACCCTTTAAGACCCGTATAGAGGTGTTAAAATAAGATTTTGGGGTGTGGCTTTTTAAACTCCATAAAAATTATGTTTATTGACATGAAAACTATGAACAAAATCATAAGCATAATCATATCACCTAATAGCAGATAACACATTTTATAGTTCCATGGCATAAATCTATGAACAAAACCCGAAGGATAATCGATAACCTACCTAGCAAACAAAAGCCAAAGGATAATCGATAACCTACCTAGGAAACAAACTAATGCAAAATACATTTCACTGTTGAGTAACATAATAATCGGTTAAACATAAGGTTCATGTGGTCTAAATTGAGTACACTAATAAGCAAATGAGGCATATAATCTAAAACCGTACGATAAATTTATAAAATAGCCCTAAATTAGAGATAAAATACATACAGCGTCAACAACAGCGTCAAAATACAGAGCTTCATCCTTATTTCTATGAATCGCACAAACAATCATGCCTTGAACGACTCTCGAACACTCATTATCCTCAACCGGCTTTGAAACCAGACGGAATCTGTGAAGAAACTGTTCGATTTCACGGTGAGTGGTGAAATTAGCGACGGAGAAAACCTCGTCGTTGAAACTTTGAACGAAATCGCGGAACTTGACACGGAGGTGGTGGTTGTCGGCGTCGAGAACGACGGCGCAGGTGTACCACGCGTCGTCTGTCAGGCACCGGTATTCGAGGTTGTAGTCAATGATGGAAATCGCCATTGTTGATGGTTGAAGGTCGAGGTGACGACGTCGTTTCAGGTTTCAGACATGCAGGTTTGGCAGTGGTTTCGGGATTTGGGTCCAGCTGACGAGTCGACTCAGGGGAAAATGAGTGGGTTTTATATCCGGATATTTTCCAACGGAAAATTTCTAAAAATGTACGTAGATATGAATAGTGCAGGAGGAGGGGTATAAAAGTCCTTATACAAAATGCAGCGTATAACTCTGTACGCGGCGTATAAGGCCTCGTATATATCAGCGAAGCATCTAGACGATGCTCAGTATACGATACACACAAATACAGACAAACATACGGTGATTTTGTATACAAGGGAGTATTGGAAGCGTATTTTATCAAACCACAGGTACATCTTAAACCCCTTTTCAATAATTACAAATTTATAATGTATTACAACAGTAGATTAGGTGTGTTTTGTGATTAATTTGATGATTTTGAGGGTTAGGGTTTGGGTTATCAACTTATCTGATTTGGGGATGAACGATAAACGGTGTACATGTCCAACCCTCAAACTCCACATACGGGTTTTACCGCGAAGCGTGTGACTGACCAGAATCTAGCCACTAATCATGTTGAACCAAATAATTAGAATAATAAAAAAAAACATCACTATCAACATGACTAACGATAAGGTTTTAATTTGTTCAAGAGACATTTTATGCTGCAGCGGAAAATAAAGTTAAAAACCAACAAGAACTTAAAACCACAAATTAAATAAATGTTCAAAACATAAAGTATAAGCAAACCACTCACTCCAGCCGATTGCAATGCCGTCCATAGCTGTACCTAGTGACCTGCAAAGCATGCAACTACGTGTCAACAATAAAGTTCACAATGTTTTTTGATTTAAGTATGACTCAGGTAGCTAACCCTCATCATATGACTAAACTGTGTACCGAATGCTGACGTTTCCCTTTATGCCCTCAATAATGTCTTATCACATTAAAGCACAGTGAAGGCTAGAATTTCACGCCCGGCCTCCAGCACGGTGTGAGGTTTGTCAAATCTAATAGCTATCAACTAATACCCCCCGTATGCCCACCCGATAATTTAATCGGTAAAATGTAGGGACTTTCAAGATAGTGTTTTGTTTAGTCCCAGCGTACTATCCACCTCCAGTGGATAGTATGTTTCAGTGGTTCACACAAGGAACCGCGCGTAGCCCCAAACAGGACTACCGTAAAAACTGTTGTCCAAGCATGCTTTTGCAAAATGATTGTGAAGTCACCTTAGTTTGCTTGGTAGTAAACTTGAAAGGTAATCAGGAAAGTCAATCTCTTCCTGATATGTTTATCGTTTCAATTAGTTTAATTTTGAACTCCTACACGTAGTCTAACACATAGTCATCGAATCACATTGTCATGCGATTACACGTTAAGGTAAGTTAAAGTAGGTGATCATCTAATTTCATATAACACATTCATAGACACCCGTTAACGTTTCTAATAACATTTTAACACCTTGTTGCAACACCTAAGCATATTTAAAACATTCATAAACACTTTTAGCTCATTGCAGTTTCATGTCGGTTTTTAGGAAGTTTTCCGGTATTTATTTAAAATACAAATGAACTCATAAAATTATGATATTTTAACACAACGTGTCATTTAGTTCCCAAAACGTGTCATTACAAAAAATCGCTAAAAATCATATTCACACCTAGGTCTGATTTACAACTTTCTGATGACAGTTTACGCCAAAAATCATTTAAAAATCCTCGTTTATTCTTTTTTACGAAATTCCAGTTTGAGATTTTCATGACCTCCTGAAACTACCAGCAGTAAAAATTTGAGATCATAACTCAATTCCCACAAAAGTTATGACATTCGTAATGGGCTGCAAATTCTGACAGAAATGCAGCCTAGACCTTTGAACGCAAATAAATCATTTAAAACACCAAACGACGTCGAAAAAATGCGATTCCAGTTGGGTTTGAAAAGTATTTTCTGGAAGTTCATCATAGACTCAAGAAACATCAGTTTTTATAAAATTTGACCCGGTCGGCTGTAACGTTCTGGACAAAACGTGTTTAGTCACCCCTAACACCACAAACGATTATCCAACAAACCCAATAGCTTATAAACCATAAATCACAGCAGGTTTTTATCATAAATTAGATAATGTAGCAACTATTTATCAGTATCCACCGGGTTAAACCCATAACCAACACCCGAGAGACATACCCGAACCCGTAATTCAACCATAACGCATCACAGTGTGATTTCTACTAACCCTATGCCACATGTAGTCATCAAAACGACAATTATCATTATCATAACAGAAAACTATTCGAACCGTAGAAAACAAATTAACGGTGTAAAATTTTAAGTAATATAATATTGAAACGACATAATGTTCGAATCGGACGAGAGTTAAAAAAAGATATTATATTTCAAACGATAAAATATTGAATCGGTATAATACTCGAACCGTACCGAACAAACTAACGGTGTAATATTTTAAATGATATAATATTGAAACGGTATAATGTTCGAACCGAACATTAGTATATAATACCAAACCCAAAATTCACCAATCTATAACACCAAAACGCAACCATATTAATTCAGTTAGGTTATGTACACCGCGTACAGCCTTGTACGTGACATACATAAATCCTTAAATTATTGATTAATATCGTAGTTCATTAACACCACAAATTGTTGATCATTGATATGTAGTCGAGATTGGCTTTTTGTAGATTCGAGTCATATTGCATTCCTTTTTTTGTATCTAATGTTAGCGTGTTGAACACCAGGTGTTCAATGTTGAACTTAATGTATTTTTTTTTTACTTGTATTAGGATTGCAAACAAAAGAAAAAGAAGCAATGGATGTTATAATTAAAGATGTTATTTCTCAATACAGTGGGGGTTATGAAGATGAAATGGAACGTGAAGAATGAAAATGAGCAGCTATGGATCAGTTGATGTTTTGTTAAAATTTCCTTTTTATAGACAATTTATTATCTTTTGGTACGGGTTTTAAATGGAATTATCGAAGAATGTGTTTTGTGGTAATTTATAATTTTTGATGTTATATTCTATTTTATGTATAGTTTTAGAACTTTAGAGCAGATTACTTAAACATAGTTAAATGTTTGGGTTAAACGGGTTAGGTTCGGGCTAACCCGCAAAAAATCAGGTCTTGTTCGGGTTCGTGTGTAACACATTTTTCGGGTTCAGGTCGTGTAAATTTTTCATGTCGGGTTGACCCGCCAACCTGAGAACCCGACCCGTTAAGCACCCCTACTTGAGTCTTGATATATAGAATATTCCACCACAATTCTATCAATCATATTAGTTTTAATAATTTCAAGTACATACTATATATTACAATATATTAACATATTCGGCTATGATGCAGGTAATCGAGTAGGGTATCATCTAATACCATACCTGCCTTAAACCCGGAATTATTTTGAAACTACCTCACACCCATCCCGAATGCTTCGGCTATTCCCACCGGGTTCTGGTTCATGTGCCATCACTAAACGTAATTGGTTGAAGGATTGATGATTAACTATGATCATTTTGTAATACCACACTTCAACTGTTAACTTAAAAACTAAAATAAACTACTAAAATCTAGCTGCTATTTTCTATATTTTGCCTTCAACTACATCAGAATAACACCAAATCTAGAGTGATCATGCTACCACAAAAGTTATAGCTTTGTTACCGGATTCGTAACTCACAAAAGGAACCAAAGCAAACCTGCATTGCATACCATTTGTAAACTGCTTCAACTGCACAGATGATAATTTTTTTGATTTATAAATTTTCAGATAAGATGTCTTAACCATTCAGACTCAGTATAATGTTTAACCATTCAGAGGCTTATGTCTAAACCATTCAAACATCTGCTCATGAAACAAACAGTCTGAACCATTAAGTGTTGAACCAGTAAAAGGTAGGTCTGAACCATTAAGAGCTGAAACAAACAACCCCTAAGTCTAGAACAAAAACCTAGTTACAACTGGCCCGGGCCCTAAAATTGTTCATGTACCAAATGTTTCCACCCGTGAGTTATAGTGGAAATTGTGCGTGTAATTTCCAAAAACTTGGGGGACCAAAACTGCAATACGGTCTTACCATAGGGACCATCGGTGTAACTAACTCTATTTAATACCTTTTACATCCTACGATGGGCCATGCCTCCAATTTTTACAATTTGCAGAAACTGAACGCGCCTGGTTTTTTCTTCTCCTCCGTATCCAGCCTCTGCACAAGCACATTTAGATGATTTCGAAATTTCAAATATAAATCTTTTAGCTGTTTAGATTTCCTGGATTCTTCTGTTCCAACGCGAACAACCTTCAGCACGTTCTTCGTACTCCAGTTCTGGGATTAGAAATGCAAGGAGGTCAAAGATTAACAAATAATTAACAAAAAATACTGGAAATGTTGTGTTTGAAATAGTGATGCACATGAACCACGGGCCCAACCCAGCCCAGGGTCTAGCCCAAAACCAGTTCTCGAAGGCAAGTGAAGAGACCCAATTTCACTTTGAGGACCAGTTTAGAAAAATCCAATCCAACGATGTCCAAAATGGCTACATTTGACTTTTTCCAAAAAAACGAGTTTCTCCTTTGGTGTGTTTTGACTTATCTAGCATGCTAAATGACAACTTTGCCCCTCGCGGCAGCCATATAACGGCTAGTTTGAGGAAATAGTCCTAAATTTTATTTTGACTCATAATCAATAAGCTTAAAATGTTGTTAGTTCATAGTGTCTAGAATTAGCGTCTTCTTAATCTGGCACTCTAAGCGTTCTAAATACAGTTTGAGTCAAAAGTCAAAACAGTTCTTATTTTTCCCTAAAATGGCTATAGAAGGGACAAAAATGTCATTTGGCAATTGGCATGCTAGAATAGATCGAAAACTATGCTAATGGGCCTTAACATTGGACTGTACCAGTGAGCCTTAACAGTTCTATAAATGGGCCAGACCTTAACTGATCCGATTATTAACAAATTCTAGAAACTGAAATTAGTCCTCATCGATGACCAACCCACACTGCCGGACATATAACCATAAGCGGTCTTTAAGGAACCAATTTCGGGCTGGGCCCGTTTCGACCACCTGTGCACATGGAAACCCTGAATCCTAATCAAGGAATAACGCATTTACCTCATAGTTAGGCTGCAAGCTCAGCAGGTTAGTGTTGAATGTTCCACTTCTAAGAATATCTTCAGCCATTACCCACGGCCTACAAGAAATAATAATAACTTGAATAAAAAGCTAGTAATTAATAAACCTAAAGCACCACAATAAGATCATCTTAACATAACAAAAAAGATATACAAAAGCCCTTAACAATCAATGTCAATTCGCACGATAGCAATACAATTATACAACAATGATGTTGAATTGCTTACCTTCCAGAGAAAGATGTAATTAAGTGATTTGGATTGTTTATAAAATCATAAATCCTCTTTAACTTTGTAGAGCTATCTACCATGATTGCTCCTCGTGCATATGTTTCAAGCAACAAACTTGGAAAAACATACGTTTGTGCTGTGATTGATGTATGTTCTTGTATAAAATCCATCATTAACAACGGGCATAGATCTTTCTCCAAGTTTTCCAGCACGATATAATGATGACGATCAGTTGTTTTCGCACCTCCCATATCTATGTCATGATCACTTAACTCAGGGGATCCGGCAAGAGAACTAAGTCCCGTACTGCCAAACACCTATAAATCCAACCAATTACATATAAATATCAAAAGTCGCAAACTAAGAAAAACACAACACAATGACCTTAACTGAAAACCTTGCCTGCGGTCGAACAGAGGACCCTTTAAGTTGCTGTTTCACAAGGTTTGTGAATTCAACAATTTTAGGATTAATATCACCATGTGAAAGAAGACAAACGTCCTCAATAGTTGCTTTTGTTACATTTCCCTCACTAGGGCCATGCTGCCAGCATAGTAAATAACTACACAAACACTCCTCGGCTGTATGCTCTTTATAACGCACCTATTATTAAGTAGAAAACAAAAAACTATGAACAAAAGCCAAAGCCAAAGCCAAAGCATAATCAGATTACCTAAATAGCAGATAATAATTCCTTCCTACAATAATCTCCAAATAAACTAATGCATGATACATTTCATTGTTCAATGGCATAAAATAATGCATGATACATTTAATTGTTCAATGGCATAAAGTTATGAACGAAAGCGGACGGATAACCGATAACCTTGTTGGCAGTCAAGAACAATCAAACACAGATTACGAACAAGCAACGGGATCAATAACACAGATTTTGGTTTGCAGTGAAAAGTCAAAGCAGACAAACCCACAAATCTTTACAATTTTAAGCCTATTTATAGTCTGTGAACTGGTGCGAACAAGAAGATTACACCACGTCATTTGGTATAAATGAAACCGTCAATAATTATCTATTACAACCGTTGACTTTTGTCAAGCTTGACTTTTGGTTTCTGCCTTGTGACCGGTATAATTATCATCATCATCATACTCTGTAAATCCCACCAATGGCAAAGCTAAGGTAGGGTCTGAGGAGGGTAAGATGTAGACAGCCTTACCTCTACCTCGTAGGAATAGAGAGGTTGCTTCCAGTGAGACCCTCGGCTCAATAGTAGTTTTGCATCAAGCCTTGGACATAAGGCACATAACACTCAGCAATTGAGACAAAGGCCAATTAGTGCATGTACTCCCTTGTCTTTCGGCTACCAACACCACCACATATGCATGATTAACCATCCCCTCTTTTAACGTTATTTTGACGAAATTAGTAAAATAACGTTGAAATTAGTGCACTTTCACTTTTGCCCCCAGAGCGCCCCACACATATATACATTATATGCGCATACTGCAAGCAGATCGTTTTGTACATAATTATATCTAATCTAATGTAACTTTGTCTAATCCTACTACATATACTCATAATATAAATGCTCCTAAGTTTAGTTTATAACTTTAAATTTCAACAAACCTAACTAGCAGACAGACTACTGCAAAATATATTTCATTGTTATAAGGCATAAAATTATGAACAAACTCGAAAGATAAATCGATAACCTAACTAGCAAATAAACTAATGCAAAACACATTTGACTGTTCAATAACATCATAATCAGTAACACATAGGGTTCCTATGGTCAAAATTAGAAACACTAATAAGCAATTGACGCATATAATCTAAAATCAAAGACTAATTTTATAAACAAGCCCTAAATTTAGGAAAAAACACATACAGCATCAACAATGGCGTCAAAATATCGAACTTCTTCGTGGCGTCTGTAGGCTGCACAGACGATCACGCCTTGAACGATTCTTGAACACTCATAATCCTGGACCGGATTGGAGAACGGACGGAATCTCTGAACGAATTGTTCGATTTCACGGTGAGTGGAGAAATCAGCGATGGAGAAAACTTCGTCGAAGTAGCTTTGAGTGTAGCCTTCGAGCTTCACACGGAGGTTGTTCGCCGTCGTCGAGAACGACGGCGCAGGTGTACCACGCGTCATCTTTCATCGATCGGTATTCGATATTGTAGTCTTCGTCGGAAACCTCCATTGTTGATGGTTGAAGGTGGAGTTGGTTTGGTTTAGAACATGCAGTTTTCAAACTTGTATTGGCATTTGGGCCCGGGTTGGAGGTTAGTTTTAGTTAGATGTGTAAACGAGTCGGGCCGGCCCGAGCTCAACTGGGCTCGAGCTCGGCTCGTCATGTTTTTACGAAGCTCGAGCCTCTTATTTGAGCTCGATCTCGGTTCACGAGAAAAACCCAAAGCTCGAGCTCGGCTCGAGCTATTTTGAGAACAACCTCAAATGAGCTAAAAGCTCGGCTCGATCTCGCTTCAGTATCGCTTGAATGAGCCAAAGCTCAGCCCGCCAATGTTATCAACATTATTATTATATTATATATAAAAAAATATAAATGTTGTTAGAGCTCGTTTAGGCTCGCAAGCCTAAATGAGCTTTGTATTTCAGGCTCGAACTCGGGCTCGATAACTAAACGAGCTCTATTTCAGGCTTGAGCTCGGGCTCGTTAAAGCACGGCACGTTCGAGCTTCTAACCGAGCCGATAACAAGTAGCTCTTGAGCCTCTAGGCTTGTTTACACCCCTACTTTTAACGACAACTCTAGGGCTACAAACGTAACCGAATGAATGTTCGTTTGTTAAAAAATATTTGTGTTCACGAACGGTTCATGAACACTTATCGAACGAGATTTTATTTTCGTGTTCGTTTGTTAAGGAAATGAACTTGTTCGTGTACGTTTGTGTTTGTTTGTTAATTTTAGGCAACGAACGTTGATGAACACAAATGGGCACATACTAATGTTCATGAACACAATTCACAAACAACCGTTTATGAACAAAATTTATAATACAATGACACTTATTGAGTATTATTTGTCGGAATTTTGAATAATAATAAATAAAAAGTAAAAACACTAATGAACTATCGAACATGTTACCGAACTTTCACAAACATAAATGAACGAATGTGACCTCTGTTCATGTTCGTTTGTTTAATAAGGTGTTCGTGTTCATTTGTTAAGTAAATGAACTTGTTCATGTATATTTGTGTTTGTTTGTTAATTTTAGGCAACGAACGTTGATGAACACAAAGAGCACATAAAACAACCGTTCATGAACAAAATATAAAATACATTGACACTTACAAAACATTATTTGTCGGAATTTTGAAGAATATAAATAAAATATAAAAAGTAAAAACACTAATGAACTATCGAACACGTTACCGAACGTTCACAAGAACGAACGCAACCTCTGTTCATGTTCGTTTGTTTAATAAACGAACAAACACAAACGAACTTTCTGCCGAACGATTCACGAACTATTCGCTGAGCGTTCGATTCGTTTACAACCACAACTCTTTAGAAATGCATATTTTTCAAACCCGATGATTACATGGGGCGTGTATAGTTAGAAATTTCAAGTGTTTTGTGACATATTTGTAAGCTTTAAATTAACTGCTCATTCAATTATTAAGATTATTCATCCAGATTTTGAGATTATGTCAATCGGTAGGACTTGTCAAACTGCAAACCCAAAAATGAACGACACGATGCAACACATAAAGTGAGAAAGTATAACTTGAAAAAGTACATTTTCATCATGTTCTCCGACTACATTTTTACGAATAGCACATGTTTTGGAATACTCGAAGAGAACAATTTAAATGAGCGTAGATTAAATAACCGCCTAATAAAAACAATTTAGTCGAAAAAAGGCATTCAAAACGACTATCAGAAAAACGAATTATAAGCGAGAACTAGCAAGCAAACACATTAATCTTGTCGTTACGATATATGCAATAACCAGAAAGCGAAATATTAAAGTGACAATGTATTTTGACCTAACTACAACACAAGAAAGAAAAAAAGCGTGCATTGTTCGGTTTTAACCATATAGCATTTGCAAATCATCCTTAAATTTGGCCTTAAGTTGTTCCCTCTTCAACTTCAGAGCAGCAGTTACTAAACCTGATTCAGGAGTCCATGGTTCTGGTATCAGCTTAATCTTTGCAGGAATTTCAAACTTGTCCAACTTTGCATCTTTTGCTACCTGCAATACGAATTTGTTTAATCAATCGCATAAAAGAAACCGAGAGACTAAACCATATTTTCCATGAAAATGTGGATGACTTCTTTTAGGGGTGGAAACAAGCCGAGAAACTCTAGCAAAAAGCTCGGATCTGGCCGAGCTTAAAACAACTTGAGCCTAAATATAAGTTGGTTCAATAAACAAGCTGGAGCCTCATATACCAAGCTCCAGCTTGGATCGAGAGCCTAAATGAGTATATTTTTATAAATATATACAATTAGAATAAAGATAACTAAATATGATGTTGTATTTATAAAAATATAATCATATATATATATATATATATATATAAACAATTATATATGCATATAAATAAAAGAACTAATAGATAATAAACGAGCCAAGCCTGAGCTTTGGATATAGATCTCGAAAGGCTCGAGCTTGGAATTTGTTAGGCTAAACGAGCTGAGCTCATGTGTTGGATTTACCAAATCAACACATTTAAAAAAAGGGGAAATGATAATAGCTGTTGGCGGTACCTACCATTCATGCGGTAAAAAGAACTAAAGAGGGGTAGTATGAACATGTAAAAAAGTTTAAGGTTAAAAATGTAACTTTTAACGAACCTTGTTAAGAGATTGCAGAACCTCAGAGACAGATTCTTTTTTATCACACAGATCAGCAAAATCTTTGTAACTAATACCCGCACTTTGCGCCCACTGCTCAAGAACTTGATTTGCAGGGACTACTAAGGCAACACAGTAGCTGTGGAAGGGGTCTGCGTGTAACATTACATTTTCGACGTACTTGCTTGATGCAAGTGCAGCTTCAACCTGTAATTATTTTACCCCTAAATAAATAAATAAATAATAACAAAAAGGAATAATAACCAGATAATTAGTATAAAACATACCTTCCCCAAGGAAATGTACTCTCCGTGTTGGAGTTTTACAAGATCTTTTTTCCTATCAATTATTCTAAGGCACCCGTCAGGGTGAAACCTACCGATGTCCCCGGTGTAAAACCAACGCATACCACTTTCATCAACCTGCAATCAAAAGGTCAATATGAATAAAACCTAGAGTCAACATGAGTAATGTAAGAAAATCATGAAATACAAACCTTGAAAACCTCTTTTGTTTTTTCCTCATTGTTAAAGTAACCGGCAGTTACACTATACCCACCAACTACAACTTCGCCACGTGGCATTGGTTTGTCAGATGTTAGATACCCGCCTTCATCCCATGAAACAAGCTGCAATAAAAATTAAAAACTAAAATAAAAACGAACCCATGATTATATAAAAAATATTCATTTGTTTTTTACTATTATATATAGTACCTTAATATAGACACAAGGAAGAGGTGGACCAACACGCCCAACAGAATTATCATCTGCCTCAGAGAAAGTAGCTCCAGCACAGGTTTCAGTCAGCCCATATCCTTGACCAATTGGAGCCCTGAAAAGTAGTATTTTTTTTTCCAAACTAGCTACAATTATAATCCTAATTGAGGTTTTAATCAGCGTTTATGATGTCTTTATTGTATAATTTGTTCATAAAGAATCCAACAAACTTTATTAGATAATTTATAAACTACAGATAGAATTATAGTCTTCATATAAAATATAGAGTAAAATGCCATTTTTGTCCCTGAGGTTTAACCAGTTTTGTGAATTTGGTCCAAAGGTTTGTTTTTTCGCATCTGAATCCAAAAGGTTTGAAATCTTGCCTTTTCATCCGGCTCGTTAACTCCATCCATTTTTCTCCGTTAAGTCAGGGGTATTTTCGTCTTTTTTATTAACTTAAAGGGCAATTCGGTCTTTGAATACGTGTACGTTATACTAAATGCTTGTACATAAAGTGAAAAGGAGCGAATTGCCCTTTAAGTTAACAAAAAAGACGAAAATACCCCTGACTTAACGGAGAAAAATAGGAGTTAAAGAGCCTGATGAAAATGGCAAGATTTCAAACCTTTTGGATCCAGATGCGGAAAAACAAACCTTTGGACAAAAGTCGCAAAACTAGCCAACCAAACCTCAGGGACGAAAATAGCATTTTACTCTAAAATATAAAAACTCAAATTAAAATTTTTACAGTTCCTTATTAGACACTAATTCTAAAAATTGTGAGTTTAGATAAAGAAAATGTTTACCCGATGCAGACATTAATAAATCGTTGTGTATCAGCAGCTAAAGGGGCACCACCACATAGCATAAAACGTATTTTCCCCCCGAGTATAGACTGTATTTTCTTAAAAACAATGGCATCCCACAATAGCTTTTCTAGCCCCCATGCCCCTAGCCAACTTCCGTCAACTGCTAACAACCGTCTTTGGTAGGCAATATTAAAAAGTTTAGTGGTCAAAACTCCTTTTTCCTCAACCTAATAATACATTGGAATGATATAAACACTAAGAAAAGTGGAAAATGGAAATACAATTTACATTTACATGTTCACAAGTTTAAGACATACCTTTTTTACAACTCCGTCTCGAACACGATCTAAAATAGCTGGAACCGATGCCATTAAAGTTGGTTTTAAAGCCGTAGCGTCACCCATGGTTCCTTTTTTTATCTTATTAGAAGTGTCTGTTAAAGTCAATGCCGACCCATAACCAATTGAAGTACCTGCAGTTATCATCGAAGTCTACACAACACATTGCATTAAAGTCATAAGAACGTAGGTTTCATAATACGGCAAAACACAAAAAACAAAATTTGCCTTCCAGTTTTTCCTGATTTTAGAAACTAAACTTTCACTTTATTATCAATCTTATAGACCAAGTTACATATCATTTTTTGCTGCATTTTCAAAATCCACCGGCATGAAAGTGTCATCTTACATTGTATATATAAATTCAAAGAATTTATGCATGATGTTGTTACCTCAGCAGCCAATTCAAATATATGAGCCAATGGTAAATATGCCAAGTAGACATCATTAGTCCCAATTCCTGGGATAACAGTCGTAACAGCAGCAGCAGTTGCTACTACATTCCCATGAGTCATCATCACCCCCTAGAAAATGTCAACAAAACAGAATATAAGAGAGTGAATTATCAAAACCCTTTTTATTGAATAAAAAGAAAATAAAGGTGTAATTAAACCTTTGGTAGGCCCGTGCTGCCACTTGTATACATGATGACTGCAATGTCTTTCTTAATAGGTAGTCTAGCTTTAACCGGACTATTCCGTCCCATTTTCTCAACTTCAGAAAATGAAGAAATTTGCCAATCACCTATCTTACTTAAAGCTTCCGTGTCATCACTTTCAAAGTAAACGACATTTGTCACAGTTTCCAAGCTTGAACTAACTGAAGCCACTTTTTTCAGTAGCTTGGAATCACAGATCAGGGTCGATACTTTCGTCTGTAGAAAACTCATTCCATCAGAATTACATATACAAGGTACAATAAAACCAAAAACATAAAATACTGATGAGTGTTCGGTGTTCCCACCTCGTTAAGAGAGTGAATCAAGGCATCATCACCCAAAGATGCATATATGGTCACTACAGTGATATTCTGACGGAAGCATCCCTGAAACCACAGCAGACTTGTAATTGGTATTTATAGATACCATATATATAGGGAAGGGTTAAAATGAGAACTAGCTTGAGTTGTGATAACTTTTTGATCCTAATCTTTTTTGAATTTTTTTTTGACGAAAATCTTTTTTACGTAACTTCCCCCCCCCCCCCCCCCCCCAAAAAAAAATACATATCGTGTAGGACCTCTAACGTCGGTGTAAAACAAATTTACACCGCCGTAACGTTCTAAAGCTGATGATGTCAGCAGCCATTTACACCAGTATTTATCAAACTTGCATGTCGAATGAATGCCGGCTCGTCAAAGTTTTTTGATTTTTTTTACAGATGTCTTAGTTAGTAGATGTTAATCTACGTTTGTGCAAAATTTGGTTGAAAAACCACACGGGAAGAAGAGTTCTCGCGGTTTTCACAACTAGGAGGAGTTCTCATAGGAAATGAATCCTATATATAGTCTTGTATGTATATTATAACAATAATACATCACCTACCTCAAATGCAATTAACCATTCTGCTCGTGTATCAGAAAAAATAGCTATACGAGTATCGGGATCATGACCAAGCTGAATGAGTCCAGATGCAAAGTTGCAAACACGCTCAAATACCTGTCCAAATGTCTCCCATTGATACTCACCGAGGTGTAGTTTCTCAAATTTTCTCCCACCACTACCATCAACAAAGCTTCTCTTGATCAACTTTCTTGTGCCAAGAAACCGATGTTGTGAATGTTTCTTACATGATTGTTCAAATAGTGCAGCCATGGTTGTCGCCCCTTCCCAGGGGACATCGACTAATTTCTTTGATCTGACATTACGCATGCCAAAACCTGGTTCACCGCCAACTTCAACTGGAACGCCTCTTTGTTTCACCTTCTTCTTCCCAATGAATATTGAAGAAAGAACCAGTGGTACAGCAACGGCGAAAAGAACTGCAATTGCAGCACCATAAGATTTGTCTTTCATGAAGGTGGACAAGGAGCCCCCAATATCCATCCGCTTACTTCCCTCTGTGTCAGCCATTCTATGTAAATTCAAATCTTCAATACTGTGTTACTCTGAAAGACTACAAACAAACCAATAGTTGTAGAGTTCAGATAACGATCCAATCAACTTATATTGATAAAATCGAAAAGTAAATACAATAGAGAATCGTATGTGCGACGCCTAGGGACACCGCCAAGGCACACCGTAACCGCTTTGAGTGCAGCAACGAACAAACCAGATAAATAAAACAGCCTGAACCAGCCAAAAACAAGTCTAAAACAGCTAAAATGGCTTGGACCAGACGTGCGCCTTACGCCTAGGCAACAGGCTCACCTTTCACGCCTTGAGCGCGCCCTGAGCCTTTAACTACCTAGAGAGAATCTATATATGCACTCAATTAACATAAATAACTACTAATAAACTAATATTATAATATATGAAAATCAAATATAGTATAATAATCATGAATTTCACACAATGATCCAAGCAAATCCTATACGCATCCATTAAACAAAAGAAAATCGCTACCTCAATAAGTGCATAATCAACTCATATAAGAACTAAACACAAAACAAGCATTTCGAAAACATTTAGGTCAATAATCACATCCAAATACCATCACAATCACAAATTTAGAATTCCAGAAGCCACAAACGTTCATCTCCGACCTAAATCACCAATCAATTTCACAAAAATCAAACGGCAACATTCACTACTCGGATCAAAATCAAACATAAGCTGAATAATCAATCAACTGCATGCGTAAGCCTTACGCAACACGTTGAAAACGATAAATTCAGTCGGTGATGAATATAAACCCTAGAAAATTAGATTAACGAATTATATCACACAAACAAATCGTTACAGAAGATCAACAAAAGCTCTGATCATTAAGGATGAAATCAGTGAGAATTAATTAACAGATTAGTTGTGTGCATTAAAGAAATTGAAGAACAGATTACAGACCTTTGGAAATGGATGAAATTTTATTTTTCTTGCAGAGAAAACCATGGAGTATAGCTTGGGAAACGGATTAAGGTATATATAGAAAGTTTAATATCGTCAGTACGGACAGTATGTGTATGATCCTTTCGAGAAACTTATTTTTAGTTATCTTGTTACTCAAACTTTCTCAATTAGCCAGTAATAATATTAACTCAGTTATTTGTCGATAATGATCCAAGCTGGTTTACTTCTGGCCGATAATAATTCGTTGTTAAAAATAGCTTAAAGGAGTTAAGTTTTTAGAGAATTACAAACCGACGTTTTAGTGATTTTGATTAGAACGAGGATACGAGTCGATTCATGTAAAATTTACCTCGACACGGTGCTCCAAACGGCTTGATTTTTGTTAATTGGAAGTTACCCGAATTGAAGCACCGTCTTCCTCGTTTGGGGCAATGTTTTGAGATAAATTTTACATCAATCAATTCGTATACTCGTTCTAATAAAAAACTCTAAAACATCGGTTTGTAATTCGGTAAAAAACTTAACTCCGTTAAGCTATTTTTAACGCAGACTATTATCGGCCAAAAGTGGACCGGTTCAGATTATTATCGACAAATAACTTAGTTGGAATTATTATCGGCCAAATTGAGAAAATTGGGATAATTTAAATCAAATTTGCATTTATTTCATTAAATTTATATATTGTTTACATAACTAATTGATATAATGACAAACAAAAGGATTGTTATATAGTAAAACCACACGGTGTGGACGTGATAAATGTGTCATAGGGTAAATCCATGAAAATGAAAAATTCTGACTGTGAAAACCGAAGACATAAAGAGTTGATACACCATTGTATATGTATGTGATAAACATATATGTAAAGTCGATCATATTGTGTCCTGTTGTATGCTAGATGAGTTAACTGTTTAAGCAATTATATTTGAATTAAAGACAATAAGGTAGAAAACTGTGTATATAGACGTCTTTAAGAATTCATGTACCATATTTGAGCTTGAAAAAATATGTCATTTCGTAATGTTCTGTAAATGGGCTTATCTTGAAGTTGGTATGAGTATACTATTTAAAAAAAATAACATACATATTGAAATTTTAAAAAAACACGTGCCCCTTGAAATCAAGGGTCTTATGCAGTGGTCCTCCTCGCACACCTTCATCACTGTCACTGAGTGTGTATTATATCCAAATTAAAGATGATAAAGTGTTTAGTTTAACGATGTCTTTTTAATAAAAATAGAAAAAGCTATTTACAGTTAAGAAAATAATAAATAATTAAATAAAAGTCAACAACGTCCTGTTCCAATAAAAAGTCAACAACGTCCTGTTCCAAAAAAAAGTCAATAACGTTGCCTAATTCTTTACTTGTTTCTCCTAATAAATTTCAAGCTATTACGAAATAAGTACCGCTCGCTATTAAGCTACTTGTAGTATTTAATATATTTGAATTCTTTAAGAGACTAATTTGGTGATAAGAATGGTTACAAAACTATTTAAGGTTAGATTAGTAAATTTGCCAATGATCTGTATATCAAGTGATAGAATGGCTGTATTTCTCTTGAAAGATGTAAGTTCAACTTTCACTTGGTGCAGAGTGAGGTATTGGTGGACAATGATAGGAGACCCAAGGAAACTTGGGTTCGATCCTTGAGTCAAACGGGTTTTACCGGTAATTTCACCGTCGTGCCTACGGCAGGTGGGTTACCGAGTTTTCTCCGGAATTGGTGATGGAACTCGGGTTACTCTCGGAGTACTCCGTTTGGTCCAGTGGGTGCCCCAAGAGTGTTCGGGATTGATTATATTGGCCGTTTAAAAAAAACTAAACTTGAAAGCTTCTAGAATTAAATTAACTAGGTTTATAAGGGTTGCCGCGTTGCGGCGAACTTCTTTTGTTATTTACCTATGTTTATATGTGTTTTGAAATCAATACGAGCGTGTTGTGTATGGAACTATTGACAAGAATAAAAAGAAAAGTAGAAAAAAAACTAAAAGATAACCGAAAGAAAATTAACCAAAAAAGCTGTATGTTAATGATGTTGTTCATATGAAACTTGTGGTCAGAGATGAGCAAATGGTACTTGGTACCGGTACTGAATTTCCTAAACCGAAAGATGTTAATTACCAATTCGGTACCAACTTTTGGTGTTCCTGGTACTGGTCCGCTACCGGTTTTTTACCTTTATATACCGGTACCGTAACTGGTATTTTCAGTACCAGTACAGATTCGGTATCAGTTGGCACCAAGATCATCCCTACACCTGAAACTAAAAAAAAAATCTCATTAAAAGTTGAAGAAAATCAACAAAAAAAAAGTTGTACGATACCGTTGTTCCTACGGTTCCGTGATCAAGGATGAGCAAATAGTACCGGGCAGTACCAAATTTCCTGAACTAAAAGATTTTCAAAATCAATTCGGTACCGACTTTTGGCATTTTTCTGTACCAGACAGGTGCCATTTTTACCTTCAAGTACCGATAACGAACCGGCCCATACCGGTATTTTAGACGCCACTATCGGTTGACATCAAGCTTATCCAACTGAACAGATAAAGAATTAATTATACAATATTTGCACAAGGCAGGTGCTGGTTTTTACCTTCATGTACCGATAACGAACCGGACCGTACGTGTATTTTAGACACCACCACCGGTTGACACCCAGATTAGCTTGAATGTATAATATATGTATAATTATACAATATTAAAATATGTAAGAAAAATATAAACAAAACTGTATGTATTATTATAATATGTATAATATAATAGTATGTATAACATATTATAATATAATTATTTATTTATTTAATTTTGAGAATATATTTAAATTAAAATATTGTGATAGGACATGCATGGCCCAAATGGCACTACTACCTCAGGGCACGCACTTTATAGCCTATCGTGTAACTCACTCATTGCTTTGGGTGGTGGAACTTTCTTTTTATATATAAAAAATATTCGTAGCGTAAGAAATATATTTAAGAATATGGAAAATTACGAAAACAATGGGTTTGTAGTTAAAAGTTTTACTTAAACATAAGGTTTTTGTATAGTACCGCAAGTAAGGGGCGACGAACCGAATAACAAATTTTTGAATTAATTAAATCAAATCTTTATTTCTTATCTTAATTCATATTCATATTCATTAAATTTGATATATCTAGATGCTTATTTGAGACTCGACTTTGAATAAATTCGATTTAATTTAAGTTTACTCTACATAATAAATTATTTTACTTTTATTTTAGAGTAAATTACGATTTTGACCCATATGGTTATATCACTTTTACCATGTTAGCTCGAAAGAGAATCTTTTGTCATTTGTACCCTCAACGTCTTTTTATCTGGCTAATTTGGCCCCTTCCATTAACACCATCCATGACCCAGGTTAGAAAAATGTCACATGGGGCAATTAAGTCATTTTACCAACCCACTTTAAACCCTTTATTAAAAAAAACTTTGCCTCTACATTCACTTCATCTTCTTCACATTTTAGTATGATTTCAGTTTCACTTTTTAGTTTAACCAATTTGGAAACTATTGGTTTGAGTAGCAGTGTGTTTAGTGGTGGTTTTCCTGTTAGTATTAACCTGCCTACACTTAAAGTTTTAGTTCTATTAATGATTTTCTTGATTCCATTTCTGTGTTATTTGTGTTCATTCAACCGGAATTCGTGTGCTTAAACTTGCTGCTAATTTCGTTAACCAGAAGTATTCCAATCGTACTCGGAATTGTGCATTTCTGGAACATATATGTGTAGCTTCCAATTCTCTTTCTGGTGCAACTCCGGAGTTCTTATTCCATTACCAAGATTAATGGAATTGGATCTTCAGGATAATTCTCACTTCCTTCCGAATCGTATTCTCTAGCGAATACGGTTGATTCTCTCAACCGGTCATTGATTCCCTGTATTTGAGGCATGGTTTTTATAAAGTATAACATGTGGAATTGGTTGCACTGAAAGTAAGAAACAAGTGATTTAGAGGCTGGTTTTTTTATAAAGTATAACCATGGTGGAATTAGGGTTTGCACTTGAAAAAGTGAAGAAGAAAAAGTGAATTTAGAGGCATGGTTTTTTTTTTTGAATTTAGAGGTAGAGTTTTTTTAAAAAAGGATTTAAAGTGGGTGGGTAAATTGACTTAAATACCCCTCTTGTGAGGGGCATGTCACATGTGACCTTTTTTTAACCTGGGTTATGGATGATGTTAGTGGAAGCGGTCAGAATAGTTAGATAAAAAGACGCTGAGGGTATAAATGTCAAAAGATTTTTTTCGGACTAATAAGACAAAAATGATATAACCACAGGGGCTAAAATTGTAATTTACTCTTTGTTTTAAAAGTACCACAAGCTAATTAAATAACATCAGAAACACTAATTTACAAAACTTTAAAAAAATCAATAAGACCAAAATCATAATTATAACATCCAAATACAAAATTAAAATAGACACAATGCCACATTATAAAAAAGTTCAAATAATCTAACATCCAAAAATATTCAAAACGAAAACGTACACATTACAACTTAAAGTATAAATAAACATTCAAAATGGACACTTCCAAGCTTGATGAATTCAATGCTCAATTCCAAACAAGTAAACAACAACAATTCTTAACTCAAACTAAATGAACAGAAAATACCTTATTGTGAAATACAAAATTAGTAAAAATAGATAAAAGAGTAAAATGTTAAAATCGTCTTTGATATTTAGTCATATTTGTTTGTTTTATCCAAAATGATTTTTTTATGCATTTGAGTTCTTTAACGGTTTTTATTGTTATATCCATCCAAATCACTAACTCAGTTTGTTTTTTCTGTTAAGATGAAGAAAAATCAATTTTGATTAGAAAATATTTTTTTGGAACCAGTTTTTCTAGAAGTAATATTTTATAATATAATAAGATGAAGAAGACTCAATTTTGAATAGAAAATATTTTTTTGGAACGATATATTAGAACTAATACTTTATAATATAATATAATACAAATGAGGAGGATGAAAAGTTGATTTTAAGTAGTTTTAAAAGTTTAAGTAATTATAATTTAAAAAATGTTACAATCATTTAAAATACATTGTTGATCTTTAAAGCAACTTCTCACATGAATTTTGAATGGTAAAACTTTTTCATACGTTAATATATTTAAAAAATACACAATAAATAACGAGCATTTTATTCTCTTTAATTTGACTTTGATATTTTTTATTTAAAATAACTTGCTACATGATTACCAATATTTATGTCCGTCCCATCGCATGATCACCCCTCTATAATAAAATATACCTAAGTTTAATACACATAATTTGTGTATAACGGAGACCCTCCTTAAAATATGTTTAATAAAAACGATTTTACAAGAACATAACACTTTTACGGGTTGGCGAGTTAAAACGTTTACGACTCATGTAGTTATTTATGTTAAAAACATTAACCCGGACCCGCGAAAGCTTACAGACATGTATCTCGAACACACTCATTTATCTAAATGTGTCAACCGATTGACATGTTGTTGGGTGATAATCAAGTTATAAATATTTACAAACGGGTTGATGGTAATATTTAAGTTGTAAATGTGTTATTCAGGTTGTTGAATTGTACAAAAATGAGTTGAATGGGTTATAAACGAATTAGTGGGTCAACCGGTCAATAAAATAGGTTGGCGGGTCAACATATCTAATTAAATGAGTTAAACAAGTTAACTCCGAATACAATATGTTTAATTAAACATGTCAATTAAAACAACCTAGTTATTAAATGGGTTAGATATACAATTCAAAACCTGATTACGTCTATGTCATGTTTTGGATCCTATTATAAATTATCATCTCTACGAACCCATACATGTGAATACATGTTTGCGTGAACGTGTGGGTTTTTTTATTAAGTAGAAGAACAATTTCACTACAAACATGAACATGTCGTGTGTGAAATTGTGAATATTTTGTTATAAACCATATTTTTTAAGTATGAAATCACCATTGACCAGTCATGTTCGTTTTATTTTTAAAATGAAACAAAAATTATTGTTCAAACTAGAAAAAAAACAATATAGAAAAGATTGAAAACTTGAATACAAAATGTTAGAAATAAACTGGAATCAGTTATTTATTTGTAGCCAAATTAAATCAATCTTAATGTATGAAAGCAAGTTGACTATAAATTATATATGTTTGTTTTAAAATATGTATCTAAACAGAAAAGGCATGCATAAAATCATCATCATCGTTATACTTAAAAAATAATATAATATTTAGTCAAATATGTTGCGAAAGATTTGATATTTTAAAGTTACGTGTCTTAAGAGTCACAATCGAAACTGATATTGTCCTGGGTCCAATACAATAATATACCTTTTATAGATTTGACATTTGGTTTGTTTACCGGTTAAACCTTAATATAATATAATAATATATATTTTTATAAAATTTTTAATACAAAATCAATTTTAAATAGATAAATATAAAAAAGAGTATAATACGTATCTATATGTAGTGATTTATTAATATAAGGGTGAACATGGTACACTCAGAGACGGTGCATGATGACCTTTTCACCGCTCGAAAACACCGTTGCCATCACCTGTACACACGCGGTGAAGTTGTTGAATTGGGGAGTAGTCACCCATGGAAAATGCACGCTTTTTTCGACTCTTGTAAATGTCCAACGGCTATATAGCCGTTTACTTAAAAAATGGTTTTCTTTATTTAAATACCACTTTCACATTTCATTTTCTCACAGCTCAAAAACATTCACACACCATGGATAAACAAACAAGGGTGATACAAAGAAAAAAGGTTTGACTAGTTGATGATTGGGTTTGAACCCGAGGGGACGCGTCTCGCAAACGAGGCAAGGTGATTCGAGCGGTCCGCGTGCACCATTGGACTACTCCCCATGATGGGAACACCCTTATGTTTGAGTGTAAAATGGAGAATGAAAAAAGGAGTTGACATGACATACTATGATTGGTCGTGGTGGAGAGGTGACTACTCCCCAGGAGGGGAGCACCTCTTACACCCTAATGAGAGATGGGGAAAACGAAAAGGGTGGACATTTATATAACCACTTTATATATTAGATTTAAAGCAAAATATATGATTACTTATATAGTTTTGGGTAAGTTTATTGTACAAATGGGCTTAACATACTAAACATGAGAAGTGAATGAGAGATTTTTTAATTTTTTTAAATTTTTTTTCCTCATCTTATCAAGTACATATTTTAGTTTTAGAATCTAAAAATAATTGCGTATTTACAAGTAATTTTATATAATTACCCTGCTAGAGTAAATACACAAATATTGTTTACAAACCAAAATTTAGCTGAAACTATGTAGTTCTTATAAGAATTACCACACCACATGTTTGCGACATCTTTAAGTACTGCTCTCCTATTATTTTGAGCACCGCCCGTCACAGTACTATTGTTTTATTCTCATTTTGCACCGATCTTTTAGAGTTTTTACGAATAACACGTCCCCACCCTGCTTTTTTAATTGTTCTAAACTTTACGACCGGCTAGCAGCCACTTGCCAAATTACATCAAAACAGAAGGTAGACGGGCAACAAGCTGCACCGCCACCCCTTTCTGAATTGCAAGGCAAATCCCTGTCCCCTGGGACTGAACAATTGTTGTGGATGACCCGTTGGACCCTGGTCAAGAAGTGGATAGCTTCTGAGGCTAGGGAGAGCCAAATGCATCAAAGGCAAAAGGGACAAAGACATGCTTGTTCTCTGCGCAAGCTTTAGCGTGCTTATCCACTTTATTTGATTATGCCTTCTTTGCTGCTTGTCCAGCTATAAACCCGTTTTCCCTTAAACCAACAAAAGGGGAAACCCCCCGTGAGGTCCACACAAACATGTTTCCCCCCAACCCAGCCAAAGATGAGCAAATCTGCTGGTTGTATAGTAGATCTCCCTTCCATAGGGTCCGTGAGGAAATTCATAAGGGCCTCTTTCTTAGCAGAAATCTCAGCTCTTATTAGGATGTCCCACAAAACATCCCGCACCCAGTCATGTCGATATTTGAACCCATGGAGCTCTTTAGAATGAACTGTGTGCTCCCCGTATTAATCCATACAAGCTTTACGGCATATTGGGCAGATTTCATCTTCCGGGTACACATGGATCATCAACCGGTATTTGAGAATAGCTCTATATTCCACCGCAGACATGCATTGTCCTAACCCCTCAATCGGGATAACGATCAAAAAATCCTGAGCATGGGGACCCTTGAGGCACTCAACCACCGCCTTCTGGCGGGATGAAAAATCAAAAACTTCTCCCGGGCTTTGAGTGATTTTGCTAAACAGAGCGTTCGCCAAAGTTTTTTGTGGCTTCGAGGGGGCGGTGTCCTTATTAGAGAAACCGCCAATATCAAAGTCTATGAGAGAGACATTTAAGAATTCGAGCGCCTGTTGATAGTCTGGGTCAAGCCCAACGACCCCACTCTTTCGAAGGATATGATCTTGTAGTTCCCAAGACTGAGCTCTAGATGCCACAAAAGCATAAGCCCCAACATCTCGAGCTGAGAGGAGGCCTAAACCTCGTAGACGTATTGGCAGAGATGCCAGACGTCACTGAAGATTACCAAAGAAGGGGCCGCCACCCACGACTATGTCTTCTATATCCTTCCGGAGGCCATCATCGAACTGAGATACTGCATCCATCATCAAATGGGGTTGACAGGACCGCTGTAACCTCTGTTTTTTTTATCTACAAAATAGTGAAATGCCCAAATTAACATTATGGCGTTGGGTAGTGGTGAGGATGATGGTGTTGGGCGGTGATGAAATACCCATAATGTTTTTTTTGTTTGATGGTGAGGAAGATGGTGTTAGGTGGTGGTGATGATGAATGTGGTTTCAAATCGTTACAATGATAAAACTACGGGGTGGCATAATGCAAGCATAAAAGGGTACTATTGTCTTTTCACATAGTTTTTCACAAGGCATTAACGTTTCGATTGCAATGAGTGATGAAATGTCCACCACAAGGTGTCGTTAGGCAAAAAGTGGAAGATAGGGTGTCATATTGTAATATGGACCAAACCACATGGTGACAAATTGCATTATACTCAATTTAACATGTATAAGATGAATTTTGATGTGTGCACGCAAAAAAAATTAATGTGGAGGATGATAGTATTTATGACTAATTAATTACTAAAAAATAATAATAAAATAAATGAGAGAAAAACTATTTAATATTTTACAATTATACCATTTGTTCTTTTTCTTCTTAACTACATTTTTCTTCTCAAGTTAAGTAACTGAAAATAAATAAAGTGTTTTACTGGAATAACTGTAAACATGGCTATTGTGTTTCTTGCTCGGCCCCCACTATTTCCACATCCCTACATCTTATTGTCACACTCTTTTTTACTCTATTTTCTCTGTATATCTATGCATGTATAAAGAGAGATAGAGAGGAAGAATGTGTGAATACTAAGTCCCTTCTTGCTCATTTTAAATAAAATCTTACAAAACGACAATGAATCTTGAAAAAATGCAAAAAGAATCGTGCCTAGCCGCGTCTCAACAAAACATAAAACATGGTAGTTTGATAATTCATCCGTTTAAATGAAGGTATTAACGTGCTCCTTTAGTTTGTCTTGTAGGTCCGGAACGTGTCTCAACAATTCCACTTGCTCCTTTTGTTTTGTCCACCACTTTTTTTTCGATAATTATGATGTTCAATCATTACTAACCAAGTCTATGAATTCATTAATGAAATCTGAATTGTAGAATATCCTTCATTTTCTATGTGTGAAGTTCTAAAATTTAAATATAATAAATAATATCTAGCATATCCTTCGTTTTCTATGTGTGAAGTTCTAAAAATTAAGGGGCAGAATTTTATGTTTAGCAGGGTATGATTTGCTATTCAGAAGAGGGTAGCGGTACAGCTTGTTGCCCGTCTACCTGCCGTTCGTCTGTAATCGTCTCTGTTTTATGGTTTCTATGAAGATACATCTGTACAAGATGAAATCATGCACGTTATAAAACTCAAAACCCTAAAAAATCCGAAACAAAAGGTGTAGAAATTGCATATTGTTGGAACTTACACAATTTGCAGAACCGACTAAGGAACGAGAAAAACTGAAACGACTTGGATTCTCTTGCATTTCGTTTTTTTTTTGTTTTAAAAACAAATCAGATTCCATTCCCTAAAGCCCAAACGATATAAATATTTATGGCCCAGTTCTTAAATCTTTATGATGTAAATTTTGTATCAGAGGCCCAATTGATATAAATCAATTTAGTTAACAGGCCCATTCATGCCCATTATAAATATACAAAACCGATAAAATACCTCATCGTATTAAAATAAAATGATCCTGCATTCTCGCATTTTCTAACTTGTTTATTTTTTAATAAGATCAACTTGGTCGACAAATTAATCTTATGCCATTAAAATTAGGAATAATGAATTTTAATAATCCCAACTATTAGCTGTTGGCCGGCAACGATCCTAAATTTAAAAATAACCAGTGGTGGTCCCATATTATAAACCAATGGACCTTTTCTTATAGAAAAAGGAAAAGAAGACAAAAAGAAATAAATGTTCTGTTAGTAAAGGTCAGTTGATTTACAATATAGAGTAAACTTCTATTTTGCTCCTGTGGTTTGGTTGTTTTAATGGTTTTGCTCCAATCCTTTAAAAATAGCCATTTTACTCCCTGATCTATGAAGTCTATCTCTATTTCACTCCCCGCCCTTACGCCATCCAAAATGTTTGTTAAAAATAAGGGTAATTTGGTAATTTTAAATATAACAAGAAGGGTATTTTATTAACTTTACAAATAATAATTTAATTATTTATAATTATAATCATTAAATTCATTTTAAACTCTCTTTTTCTCCCTCTCATCACTTTCTCCTCTGTAATACATTCTGCCTCCACCCCACCAGCAACCATCACCACCACCAACAACCATTAGCCACCACCAGCTAAACCTAGCCATCGCCGTTAAACCCTAGATCAGCCCAATCTGCCGTCAATCCTTAAACCGTCTCTCTCTTCTCACCGCAAATTACCATCACCCCAATATCATAAACCCTTGATCAGCCCACAACCCTCTCTAATTGCAGATCTGAACAAAAACCCCTCACCAAAAAACTAACCCCACCCTACTCCGCTTAAGTTTCTGTTAAACCATCATAACCATCGCCGCCGGACCTAATCTTGGTTTCAAAAGTTGTTTACAAATCTTGCTAGTGGTTTCAAATCTTGGATGTAGATCTGCTCAAGGGTTTTATATCTTGCCAATATATTTAAATAATGAGAGTTAACTTCAGCAGGTGGTGGTGGTAGGTACGGGTGGCAGACAGAGGTGATAGGTACGAGAATATGGTGGTTACTGGGTGGTGGTGGCAGCCGGAAGTGGCTGTGGCGATTGGTTGTGTTGGTGGTGGTACAGAGATGGAATATGGCTTTTTGGAAACCCCGTTCTCCGGTGTCTTGTTCCTTGAATTCATCCCACATCTTTGATTTCTCGTCAGATCGAAAACCGAGGGTGGAGTGGAGCTGTTGGAGCCAGGGAAGATGGTGTGGTTTTGATTTGGGTGGTCACATCTCATGTTTGAATTGGATGAGTTGGTTTTGAGTTTTGCTATTGGGGATTCTGATTTGTTTTGTTTAATTGTTGGTGTGGGGGTGGCAGAATCTGAGTATGGGTGATTTGTTGGTGAACAAGATCCCAATATTGTGATGGAGGTAGGGAAAAGACTGAAATGCCCCTCATGTGAGAGACATGTGACCAGGATTTAACACTTAAATTGGATGGCGGGGAGTGAAATAGAGATAAGCTTCATAGATCAGGGAGTAAAATGACTGTTTTTAAAGGATTGGGGCAAAACCATTAAAACAACCAAACCACAGGGAGCAAAATAGAAGTTTACTCTACAATATATGATAAGGTGGGACCATCATTGGTTATTTTTAAAGTTAGGACCGTTGTCAACCAATGGCTAATAGTTAGAATTATTAAAATCCATTATTCCTTAAAATTTCCAACACATATTGTATTGCTAACAAGGAACTTTGAGCACAAATACTCTCGCCAGAATCAACGTAGAAAGCAATATCCTAACTATATTTTTGGGAAAAAAAATACAAATCGAACTGGCTGGTTTTCATGGTTTTAAAGTTTAGCGGTTTCAGACAAAAAATATTTCATTTTTATAAAAGCATAATTTTGTAGTAGATTTTTAAAAAAAAATTAAGCATTGTTTATGAGTATAATGTCTATAAATAACTTTATATTTCTAAAATGAAAAGAATTCAATTAACAAGTGTTAAAATGCTGGTTTAGTTTAAAGTATCGGTTCCTAGTTCCAAACTGTAAATCGTTAAAACCAAACTATGAACTAGACCATATATAACTCAAACCAGCCATCTTGGTTGTCTTTATTCAGTTTGGTCAATTCAGCCGGTTTTGATGGTTTATGAACACCCGTATAGTTAGAGTTGCTTATGTGTATCTATAAGAAATCTGAACTTGTAGTTACTTTGTGTGATCGTTACTGTTAGAATGATAAGGGTTTATAGAATTACAAAGTGGGATTTTAGTGGTTTTATCAAAGTCCAACACATTAACTAAACTAGCCTAAGGGTATAAAGGGTGCTCTACTCGAGAAGAGTAACCTCTCCACCCTGCCAATTATACTCTACCATGTCAACTTTTTTCTCCACTCCCCATTTTGCACTTAAACGTAAGAGGGGCTCTCCTCGAGGGGAGTAGTCAATTTCATATTTTTTATTTCTAAAAATTATGCATAATATTTAAAGCATATGTTAAACAAAATGAAATTACATTAAATTAAAAAAAAAAGACATTACATAAAATTAAACTAAATAGAATTGCATTAAATTGAAAAGTGCATTACATTAATTTAAAACTAGGAAAATAAAAACATAAAACTTAAAACTAAAAATGCATTACATTAATGATAGAATGATAAGGGTTTATTGAATTACAAAGTGGGATTTTAATGGTTTTATCAAAGTTTCTCACTTTATAGTAGTAGATAATGTGTATCATATGTTCATAACAAGTTTCACCTCATTCTTACACAGATCCATTTCATGAAGTTTGGCTACATGTTATGGCAGCGCTAACGACCCACCACGAGTCAGCGTGGCATGCTAGCCGTCGCGCACACCAGCAACGGTGCCAGTGCCAGCGCTAGCGCTAGCAAGAGGGCCGAGGTTAGTGTGGTAACGACAGAAATTTCGAACTTTGGGATGTTGGGATTTGCTTTTTGACCGTTGGCTTTATTAAAAAAATCAAAATTAATTTTTAAAAACTATAAAAACCCTTTCAAACCCACATTTCTCCCATATTTATCCCAATATTTTTAAAAATACTCCCATATTACTCTCACAAACCATAGAGTGGAACGATTTTTCTTCGTCTGATTCTTTCGAAGAAGACATCTAATTATGGAAGCGGATAGGATAACGATTAACTACTTGATTGAGCGCTCTCAAAGACGACGTGGGCTAACAAGACAATCACCACTTGAACGTGATCGAGAGGGAGCCTTGACATTGATATGTAACTATTTTACCCCCAATCCCGTTTACGATGAAGAACTTTAAACTAGCCTAAGGGTGTAAAGGGTGCTCCACTCGAGAAGAGTAGTTACCTCTCCACCCAACCAATTATACTCTACCATGTCAACTCCTTTCTCTACTCCTCATTTTGCACTCAAACGTAAGAGGGGCTCTCCGAGAGGAGTAGTCAATTTCATATTTTTTATTTCTAAAAATTATGCATAATATTTAAAGCATATGTTAAACAAAACGAAATTACATTAAATTAAAAAAAAGACATTGCATAAAATTAAACCAAATAGAATTACATTAAATTAGAAAAATGCATTACATTAATTTTAAACTAGGAAAATAAAAACATAAAACTTAAAACTAAAAATTAGAAATTGCATGGCTAGTTGTATTTTTTGCGATCTTGCGTTTTCGGGCCAGAGTAAACGACAATATCTCTGGTGGAATATTGTCTTGTGGCTTAGTATACGTCTGTCTCTATATCCCAATCATACATAAGTTGTCTCACCTCCTTGCGTTGTTCCGCAACTAACGCTATAGTGTCTTCATCTTGTTTCCTTCTTCCACTAACTCCAACCCTTTTGCTTGTTTTGCTTCTTTCATAATGGTATACTATTCGAACTTGTCGGCCAACCCAGTTGAGCTTTTAGACGTAGTAGCGGCTCTCTTATCTTTCCTTTGTGGTCTTCTTGGTGAGGGGTCTTCGTTTATGTCGGGTATAAAACTATTGAATTAACTTCCAAGTGTATCAGTGTGGTAATTACCCGAATCCGATGACTTTCTTTTCTGGCCTGAACTACTACTTTCTTCACCTAACAATGGTACTTTGGCCCATTTTTCATGTTTTCTAACCAACTCCCATGCCACAACATGATGAAAACCATTCGGATTTTCATGACCTCAAGATCATCACACCCGCTACCACGTATACGATCCTATATTATAGCAAATACAAACGTAAATATATAAACAAAAACAAAGTTTTATAAAATATAAAGTTAAAGATATAACGAAATATATACAATTAACAAAAGTATTTATACCGCTTGTTGTCAAAAGCCGTTGAAGTAGTTCAACTTAGTCAACATAGGTCCCCATTTTGAGCGTACTTGATGAACGATTAGAACACTTCCGCCAACTTTTTTGTTGTAATGCTCGAGACTTTGTTTCAAAAAGTCGTCGTGTTTTTGTTGATTGCCTTGTTCCTTATTTACCGAACAATGAACCCATGCCTTGGCTAACGCCTCTTTTTTTCATCCAAGTTTGACGCTCCATCTTTCCTCCATTAGTCCATTACTTCTCGGTTCACTTGGTCTACCAACATCTTCGTCTTCATCTTCATATTCGTCTTCGTCTTCGCCAAGATCTTCATCTTCATCCAAATCATGCGTTTCGGGCATAATATCTTCGTCTTCATTGTCATCGTAGATTGGAAGCGAGCATTCGACATTTTCTCGTGGTGATTGAATTGGTGGGCTCCTATATGCAAACGGGTCGAATGAGTTTTGAGGTTCCATGGACTATTCGTACCGACCGGGTGCGACCATTGTTTCACCGTGTGGGTGTGAAAATACTTATGGTGGAAAATTTAGTTGGGGTTGGGTGTTGTAAAAGGTCGGTTGTGAAGCTTGGGAGTAAAAAAGTTGAGGTTGAGAGTGTGGTGAATACCCGAGTGGGGATTGAAATGCTGCACCCGGACCGCTTGAACTGCCTCGCCTCGTATGCGAGACGCGTCCCCTCGGGTTTGAACGCGATCCTCGACCAGTAGAACCTTTTTTCTTGGCATCACTTTTTTTGTTGTTTATCCATTGTGTGTGTGTCTGTATTTGGGTTGTGAATGGTTTGATTTGTGAGAAAACGGATTAAGATTGGTGGTATTTATATAAAGATATGTAATTTTTTTTAATAAATCTTAAATGGCTATAGAGCCGTTGAAAATTTGGAGCTAGAGGTATATGATCTCCAATTTATAAAAGATCTGTCTTAACGTGGGTCATAACAATGAGGTATAAATTGTTTACACAACGCTTAATGAGGCCATATTGTGTCGCCTGAGGGGTCGGTAATTTGTCAAACTGATTGTATTTGACCAATTCTAGAATCCTTTAGACCAGATGCGTCTATGTTTGACCAATTATGACTATTTTTGATCAAGTATTGCGACGTCTGAACAATTATTGCTATGTTCAATTTCAACCACGTATAATTGTGTTTAACTAATCATTTCACGCAAGTATCATTTAACATAGGTAATTACTATTGTATGCTTTCGGCACATTAACAAGAGTGCGTATTCTAGCCCAAAACAATTAAGACGGGGCAAAGAGTTAGAAACTCACCTTAGCAACGCTAACCCTTCTCAACCTTTACTACTTGTTCGTTATACACATTGACAGATCCGCGGTCTGGTCCCAGGAACCCCCCTCGGTTTGGAAAAAAAAAATAATGAGAATCTACCAAAAGAAACCCCTTGAAAAAAATTTCATTCAAATAAAGAATAAAAAGCCAATTTTAAATAAAGATTTACGAAAACCACATAAACAACACTTATACATTAACAGAACAATCTCATCCAAAGATGAACCCTAATTCAGCTATGATTTACATCTCTGATTTTATATACATACCAACCAAAGACAACCATTATCACAAATTTATCCCATCAAACATCCAACATACATAATTACATGCAAATTGTACACTAATTTCATCATCTACAACTCACCTAAATCATTCATCTGTCTTTGCAGGAATTCCAATCCACCATGATTACTTCCATTTTACGCGCGCGAAAGTGATGCTGACATGGCAAGTTATGATGAATCCTGTTGTTGTTAAAACCGGCTGAACATGTGGAATCAGATGATCCTTATCAATCTTGAATTTGATCCCATTACTTATTCATATGATAAAGAAATGTGTGAAGATATTCTACAACTTAAAAGCTTCGCGTTTGTATCAACGGGTCATAATCATAAGCATCACCCGCCTTCACAAACCGCCCTTTGACACGCTTTCTTACATCAGCGCGCTCCTTTCGTGTAGCATATCTTACTCTCTTCTCAAATCTATAAACAACACAGGTTTAGGGTATATTTAAAATTTTAAAATTAAACTCTTTCATATATTTTCTTTTTGGGTATTTAACGACTCACTTTCGCATTTTCTTTTTTTCCTTGTAACGGAGGACAGCGTCACTTCTGCTACCAGAAGGGGTGGTGGTTTGATCAAGGCCCGGGCCCGGGTTGCACCATGGTGGGTCACCCATGAGAAGCATTGAAGAAGCATCACAGTCTAGATGATACTCACCAGCACTGCTTTCTCCTGTAAGACTTGAAAACGAGATATTCGAGTGTTGCCTTGCATAACTACAAGGATTCGGTTCGGTTTTACAGCTCCTTAATGAGTCAGCTGATGCTGCGTTACTGCATGCTGGATTCGAAGATTCCTAATCACAAAAACAAATATAAACTCACCACAAATTACAATTTAATAATATTATCATCATCATACTCAGTAAATCCCACCAATAGCAAAGCTAAGGTAGGGTCTGAGGAGGGTAGATGTAGACAACCTTACCTCTACCCCGTAGGAATAGAGAGGCTGCTTCAAGTGAGACCCCGGCTCGATTGTAGTTTTGTATCAAGCCTTGGACCTAAGGCACATAACACTCAAACAATCGGGACAGAGACCGATTGGTGCATGTACCCCCGTGTCTTTCAGCTATCAACGCCACCACATGATGCATGATTAACCATCCGCCGCTTTTAACGTTATTTTCACGAAATTAGTCTAATAACGTTAAAGTTAGTACCATTTCACTTTTGCCCCCCCCCCCCCCCCCCTCCCATAGACATTATATGTGCACACCGCAAGCGAGGCATCCAGATCAAAATTAAACAACTGTATAATACCTTGCCAGCATATGAAGATTCGGCACCCCCAAACAAACTATCAATCCCATCCTTTGCAAAAGCTGTTTGGGATCGTTATGGCCTACACCAAAGAGCTCTTCGTAATTCTCAATGCTCAAGTCAACTTCATCCATACTAAAGTCAGCATAAAACCCGTCATCATCATCAAGTAACGGTTCATGATCTTTTGTACCCGAATGCGATATCTACATATAAACAACACTAAGTTAGAGATAGTTATGTAAACAGACATTCAATTGTTTATTTGTTACTCGAGTGTTCTGAATGCGCATTTTAAAACCATTTTACCTTAGACGGAGAAGAATTTACGGGTCCAGTTTGTTGATCTACATTTTGTGGTCTATTATTATCCACATGAACGGTCGAAGGAGCCGTCCATACATTTGAATTGTTTCCACTCTGCAAACCATTTGCAAGTAAATCTTGACTATTATTATTGCTTCTAGAAGGTCCTTGGCTATTATCGGTAATGCTCATCGAACCCATGTTTTGCTCACAAGTAGACCCGTTAACAAAACCCGAATCTGAATCTGACATAAACGACCAAATTGAAGAAAGCTCTACAGCTGAAGGGCAACCCGAGTAACATCTTAATGCCTGTTTAGTGTGTTTTGTTGACCCGTTATGACCAACCCAATCACAATTTTGACAAAGTGAAACTTTTTCCTCTATACATCTAACCAATGCGGGTTGCGAATTACATCTGTCACATATAAGTGTTCGTGAATGGCGTTGCGATAATGCATTCGCAGAATGAACAAAACGATCACACGATAAACATAAGTAGGCCGCATCTGATCGACAATACACCATTGATCTTGCTTCCCCACAATGATCACAATGGTAACCCATTTCTTGTTCCTCAAGAAAACCACAGATCAGAAACAAGATTTTTTAAATTTTAACCCCCTTTGTTTAAAATCTAATATCTTGTCAGAAACCTGCATCAGTATAGGATAAATGAGAAAATTAATCATCAAAAATGGAATTTTTTTCTTCTTTTTGACCCCAAAAGGATGCACTTTATTGATTCAGAATATGTTCTAGGGTACAGAAAAGGGTCAACAAGTCAAATCAAGAACAATATATATTGAACAATTTTGCCTATCATGATTGAAAGAATATCTTTTAGGCCATGTCTATTCTCACACCCTACCCTACAGTGTCGAGCTCCGGTCAAAGCGCGGCGTTTTGGTCCGGTCAACTAGACAAAGACTGACGGGTCTGTTGACAGGACCAAAAGACCCGTCAGACACCCTTCAGTCTTTGTCTGATTAACCGGACCAAAACGTCGCGCTTTGACCACAGCTCGATACTACAGAGATGGAAATAAGTTTGGGGGTGTGTGAATAGCAAGCGCCTGTCTTTTATCATGATTAGAATCTTCATCTCAAGAATGTAAGATTGAAATAGAAAAGGGTTTCTTTAGCATCTAAAAACCCTAGCAAAAAGCCCAAGAATTATCAAGCATTAACAAAAAGGAAGCTTAAATTTGACTGAAACTGCAAGCTAAATTAGAACACATATGAACACAACAATCAGGTCAACAAGAAAAAAACAGCAGAAATCCCACAAAAACAACTTAAATTTGAGAAAAAGATTCAAACTTTCTAGCAAACAGAGGCCAAATTCAAATCAAAGATTCAAACCCACAACTTTAAGATCAAGAAAAACCAAAAGAAACCCATTTGTATAAAGCAAAAACAAACAAAACCCAGAAAGGCTTACTAAGATTATGAACCAGATAGACTGCTGCAGGTGTTTTTGTTGCAGGAAACTGATAAAGATCGGAACTTTCTGGACTTTCTTGTGTGTGTTTCTTTGGGTGTGATTGTGAGGCAGGCGTTGGTTCTGGATTTCTTTACAGTTGGTGTGTTAGATACCTTACAACACAAAATTTCACAAATTGGCAAAAGGTGCAGAGAGAGAGAGAGAGAGATGTGGGTGGGTTGGAATGGTGGGCCCTTGTCATTTTCATAACATTGAAGAATTAGGCCCTTTTACTAGATCTTTTGGTCAATTGCAACTTTAGTCCTTTTCATATTACCACTAGACTATATAAATTTCAATATGTGAACTTCGGTCCTGAGGTGAATCTTGAGATTTTCAACCGGGGGTCGAAAGTTACCGTACCTAAAATTATACCTTAAAAATTATAAAACCAGGTGGTCGAAAACGTATATACTTAAAAAAAAATCTATACGAAAACTACATACCGGGCACTACTGAGCGAAAAGTTCGGAGGGTCGGGCGCCCCTCCCGGCCCCCACTAAGCTACGCCCTTGATTCGGTCTACCTTTTTAAAAATCGATATAAAGAGATAGACTAGACTGGACTAGAACCGACTATGTATGATCAAGTTCCTGATCAATGGTGTGAAAAGTTGGCGGTTGTGTGTAATATGATACCTGTCTGGTTTAAAAACGTATTTATTTCATTTTTAGTGAAAAGTCATTGTTTTGACAAGAAATTAAACTTAGGATTAAAATCGTTTTGAAACGAATACCAAGCCTACATTGACCTATGCAAATTAGTTTATAGTAATAAATGTTGCATTTTATAGGCTCACAATATGTACTACTTTCCCTCTCATTCTTATTTTTTTTATTATCGTCACAATATGTACTACTTACCTTCTCATTCTTATTTTTGTGTTATACACAGTGAGTTACTAGGAACAAATCAAAGGATAACAAAAGTGTGTATATCTATAATGAAATCATACAACAATGACTAAGGCCGTGTTATAGTCATCCACTTCCCCTTTACCCTTCACTGCCACCTCAACGCTATATCACCACCCCCTCATCTCTCAAACTATGTTATATCCATCCCTCATGCTTCGCCCTCTTTTTCTATTTGTATTTATTAGAGAGGAAGAGAGAGAGTGAAAGTGGATGGTGATGGATGTGGTGGAGATCCCTCTTATCACGTGATTGAAGGAGATGAGGGAGGGGGCACATTGCCCTCTTGTGACGTGGCATCATCTCGATTCCCATCCTCAACACATAACACCTAACCTAAAAAGTAAAACTGAATAAAAACAACATATTGGATATTTATGGTTTCTCGTAGATCATTCCTAGGCTTCATATGTCCATTTTTAATTAATTTGGTTGTGTTCTTTTTTTGTGATTATAATGAAAATAACAATGCTAATAATATTTCTACATCTAAGTAATTTTGACAAAAGATTTTACTGAATTATTATTTAGGGCTTTGGAAAACACACCAAACCGATCGGTTGGGTGGATTGGTCGGAGTGCTTGGCTTTACCGGTTTGATGGTTTAACTATTCGGTTTCGACAATTTAATAGCTTAAACTCTTTTTTCCCCTAAAACTCATTAGTTTGTATTAAAATTTGTAAAGTTATTTTCATGAAATTAGTAAAATAACATTAAAATTAATGTACTTTACTTTTGCCCTCGATGGCCCACACATATATTCACTATATGTGCATACCGTAAGCTTGGTTGTAGACCTCCTCACTTTTGTGCGCATCACACTTTTTAAAACCAAGCTTGCGGTATGCACATATAGTGTATATATGTGTGGGACTGGGGGGGGGGGTGAAAGTACACTAATATTAACAATTTTTTATTTTACTAATTTTATGAAAATAACGTTAAAAAGCGAGAGGCAGTTAATCATGCATCATGTGGTGCCGTTATAGCCGAAAGACAAGGGGGTACATGCACTAATCGGATTTTATCCAAATTGTTGAGTGTTATTTGTCTTATGTCAGTGGCTGATCTATGTGGAGACCAGGGGTTGCCTGGGATACCCCTCAACTTTCTTGGCTTAGTATAATTTTTTATCTACGTTTTATTTATTGAGGATACCCGTAAACCTACCATTTAGTATAGATGAGAATAAAATAAAACAAAAATTTTCCGTTCGATGGAAACGATAACTCCGGCCATGAAAAGTTGCAGCGGCATGTTATTAAAAATTGAAGAAGATGAAGCATTAATGTGAAAAAGAGTAAAAGAAAAAAAAACTCAGGAAGTCACATGTATTCACGCTCAAAGTTAAAAGTCCCATTTTATTTTATTTAATTCATAGTAACTGTTTTATTTATTTTTTACATTAGTTATTTATCATTAATTTACTAATAAGTTTTCAGTTTGTTTTCTAATATAATATAATTTTATTACAAATTAAATATTTTCTATAAAACTTTTAAATAACGTTTAAAGTTTTTAATTCTCCTATGTTTGATACTCCTATTATTAGAGAGTGACTATATAATAAAATTGTGGATTAAGAAAGGTTAAAAATATTTTTTCTTTTAAAAATAGTGTTACAACACACATATCATACCTAAGTAAATACGTAATTTCAATTATATATATTGTCTTAAAATATCATATTATAATTTCTAAATCTTCTTACTAATTGTTTAATGTTTTCTTATTCAACTCGTGTAATACACCAATCTGTAACCTAGTAATTGTGTGTGTATACCCTAGTCGCACAACACCCCTAAGGGCTCTCGAATTTTTAGGAATGATCCTACGTAAAAGAAAATTTTTAAGTGCCTCTTTTATTAGTCGCGCAGGGCCCCTAAGGTCCTTCGAATTCTCAGGGATAACCCTAGGTAAAAAAAATTGGGATACCCTGAGATTTTTTCTAGTTCCGCCACTGCTTATGTCAACGGCTTATGCAAAACTACTATTCAGCCGGGGTCTCACTGGAAGCAGCATCTCTATTCCTACGAGGTAAGGTAAGACTGTCTACATCTTACCCTCCTTAGACCCTACTTTAGCTTTGTTAATGGTGTGATTTACTGAAGTATGATGATGACGACGGTCATAATACATATGCATGTTAACTACATATACCAAAAACAGGAAAAAAGATATAGCTAACAGAGGTTAAAAGCTTAGTCAAGTTTATAGGACCGGTTCCAAGTTTCAAACAAAACCAAACCATTTGGAACTCAAATGGCCGACTTGTTTTAGTTTGGATGGTTAGGTCGTTTCTAACAATTTTTTTACACCCGTAACGAAAAGAATCTACAAAACTTTATAAATTATGTATAGATGCGAAAAAAATTCTTAATAAAAGGACCAAAATGTAACTTTGTTATATGGAAGGGCCACTAAAGCCATTAGTCATTTTGTCTAAGTGCTGCAAATCTATCTACTAAAATATATAATTAAGAATCTTATCCGTCCTCGTATATTTTACTTTTTTTGATATTTCTATAATAGGGAAAAAAATTCTTAAGACCAAAATGTAACTTTGTTATATGGAAGGGCCACTAAAGCCATTAGTCATTTTTGTCTAAGTGCTGCAAATCTATCTACTAAAATATATAATTAAGAATCTTATCCGTCCTCGTATATTTTACATTTTTTTTTGTTGTAGCTAGGAAGGATAGGAAACAATAATAGAGTGACAAGTGTCAAAGATAAAAAAACATTGGAAGGACATTTTAGTCAAACAAGCCTAAGAAAAAAACCAGTTCTATAACAAAAACCCAGTATGTCATTTTCTTTCACGATACATCTCACCCCACCACCACACCACCACCACCGTCGTCACTCCATCGCCCACACCACCACCGTCGTCACTCCATCGCCCACCACCACCAGAATCGTCTCCCCAACCTCACCACTCTGTCAAATTTAACATAATGCGATGGGACACGGGATTTCTGTTAAAAAGGCACTCTTCTTCTCAAATTTCTTAAATATTTTGTATTTAAAGTGAAGATATCTCTGATTCTACTCTTTCTCTTGATTTATTCATGCGTACGGGCAACATCATTAGTTCCAATTTCATTGAGAAATCATTAATAAAAAGTTGCACACCAGGTGTTTGACAAAATGTCTTAAAGAAACATTACAAAACACTTTCAGTTTAAACTTTCATTTAAAATTGTGTTTTACAAAAAAATAAAAAAAACACCTTTTTGGTGTTTTTTGTCCATTGCGTTTTACAAAACAATGAAAAAAACACTGTTTTTTATCCATTGCGTTTTACAAAATAATGAAAAAACACATTTTTGGTGTTTTTTATCCATTGCGTTTTACAAAATAATGAAAAAAAACACTTTTTGTATGTTTTTTGTCCATTGTTTTTTACAAAATAATGAAAAAATACAGTTTTTTGCCTATTGCGATTTACAAAAGAATGAAAAAACACACTTTTTGCTTGTTTTTTGGTCTATTGCGTTTTACAAAATAATGAAAAAACACAATTTTTTATCCATTGCGTTTTACAAAAGAATGAAAAAACACACTTTTTGGTGTTTTTTGTCAATTGCGTTTTACAAATAAAATGAAAAAACACTGTTTTTTATCCATTGCGTTTTACAAAAGAATGAAAAAAACACATTTTTTTGTGTTTTTTGTCTATTGCGTTTTACAAAATAATGAAAAAACACAGTTTTTTGTCCATTGCGTTTTACAAAAGACACTTTTCTTTTGTGATTTTAGTCAATTACGTTTCAGAAAGTACATTTTCTTTTATATTTTTAGTCAATTGCGTTTTAGAAATAAACTTTGTTTTGTGTTTTAATTCATTGCTTGTTAGATAAAAAAACATTTTCTTTTGTGTTTTTTGTACATTGCCTTTTAGAAAAAACATTTTTTTTTGTTTTTTAGTCCATTGTGCTTTATAAAAATGAAAAAAAAAATTGTGTTTTTTTCATTGCGTTTTACGCATCTGGGTTATCGAAAACTTTTTTTCAAAAGTATAGCAATAGCGTGCTCGTTTTAAAGATAAAAAAGCGCTCGTTTTTATGTTGCAATTTTTATAAAAAATAATATCGTATGAATGGGTTATTAACGTTTAAAAAATGGGGGATAATTGGAGGAGAGAGAAACTATTACATTGGATTGACTACAATGTCTCTCAACAAACTCACGCGCTTCCTTTCCTTCATTCAATTCCACCTATTTAATCTTAGCTCTTGATTACTAAATAGATGGTCAAGATTACTTCCTATTCTTCCTACCCATAGAAACTTACTAGTATATCCTGACCCTCTATGAATAATATAAAAATCTTTATTTTTGGTGCTTTTTGGACCCACCATCTTGTAAAGTTCTACCTTTGAGATTATTCAATATTGTAGCTGAAATGGGTCCATTTACCTGTATTATATTATAAGGTGGGAGTTGGATACAAAGTCCATTTTTCCTATAAAGTGTAAAAAGTCTTAAAACACCATAATGGCAATTATAAAAAACACTCAAAACTTATAAATAACAAAGTGAAGGTACTAAAACACCATATTCGTGGGTTTTGTGTTGTGTTTTGGATGATAAGATTTTGATTAGCGAATGACTAATATTAATGTGTTTTATGTTGATTATAATATTGTGTTTTATATTCAGAGTTCTACGATGGTGTGTGTGAAGTTTTTATGAACTTTTAATGTTTGGATCTTGTGTTTTAGTGATCTTCAATCTCTTATTTGTTGGTTTTTGAGTGTGTTTTATGGCTGAAATTGTGGCATTTTATGCTTTGTACACTTTGTAGGAAAAATAGACTTCGTAGTGGAACCCCACCCTTATATTATATTATTATATATTATAATATATATATATATATATATATATAATATTAAAAAGAGAACCTTATGAATAGTAACATTATACAGGGATAAACAAATAATATCAGATGTCGCTATCAAACTGTTACTAGTATTAAATTTATCAAACCGGATACATTTTTAGGAACCTTTTGAATAGTAACATTATATAGAGATAAATTATTGTTTAATTAATAAAAATACTGGTCGGATTGAAATTATAAGAAAACACTTGTCTCTTTTTCTAGTTATTAAACTATTGATATGTTAATGTGGTTACAAAACTGACCCGCATAGTAAATTAGTTTTAACATGTTTCATGTAAAATAATTTCTAACCAAAGTTATCTGCATGTAAATTAATCAAAGTTATTTTCTTCATAAATTGTTGAGATCTTTGCTATTCAATGTCTAAGAAGTTATTTGTTGGATTATCTTTTAGTTATTTATTTAAATGAAGATAGATACTATTTATTATATATATTATTTTTCATTAATATAAAAACTGGCCGAGTTACATCAAATTCGCAGGTAAGCGTGCAACAAGCTGCGCCGCTACCTCTTTCTGAATAGCAAACCCTAGCCTATTAAAGACAAACCCTTCCCCCCCCCCCCCCCCCCCTTTGAAGAGCAAACAACCTTTTGGACCCTAGTCAACAAACGGATAGCTTCTGGAGCTAAGGAGCCAAAGGTGTCAAAGGCGAAAGGGACAAAGGCATGTTGATTATCAGCATAGGCTTTAGCGTGTTTATCCACCTTTTTTGATTCTGCTTTCCTTATAGCTTGTCCTGCTACAAACCCGCTTTCCCTTAAACCAGCTAAGGGGGAGACTCCTGTGAGATCCACACAAGCATGTTTCCCTCCCGCCCAGCCAAAGATGAGCAGATCCGCTGGTCTCAACGTAGATCTCCCTTCCATAGGATCTGTAAGGAAATTCACAGGGCCTCCTTCTTGGCAGAAATCCTCGCTCTCCTCAAGATGTCCCCCAAAACATCTCTCACACAGTCATGTCGATATTTGAAACCATGGAGCTCCTTACAATGAACAACATGCTCCCCGTATTTATCCAAGCAGGCTTTACGACAGATTGGGCAG